>CM020044.1:15573818-16801265 GCA_009769605.1 Bucorvus abyssinicus
GACATGTCTCAGGGTCCCTCCCAGCTCCTTTTCTCAAGGTCAATACAAGGTGTCTGCTATAAACAAGGCTCTGAGGTTTCTCACTTAGCGGTTGAGTCCACGGAAGGAGCCCAAGGTGCTTCCAGCCAGTACCAGTCAGGCTGGTGGTTAAGGGCAGGGAGAACTCGTGGGTGGTAAGACAGACGCCACGCAGCAGGCGGTTCAGTGCTTTGTCACTGTGCTGCTTTAACTCTTCCACAGCCTGTTCCACAGCCACAACACCCAACTGCTGCGACGCCGCTGGCATTTTTTTTTGGTGTGTCTTCCACAAACGTCACTATTGGTCTGGGGAAAATCCAGCAGCCAGCAGAGATCCAGGAATCTGCATTTTGTTGCTTCCTATTGAAAAGTGGTTGGATTTTTAAGGAAAAAAAATCAAGTTATAACACGACTAACTTCACAAAAATCACTATCGTGAAAACAGTCAGAGACAGCCAGGACCTAAAATCTAGTGTAAGAATGGAGGTGGGACCCACAGTATAACCGTGGGTTATATAGATATATAAATTAATATCTTGCAAAGGAGAGAAATGGAGACATACAAAAAATCAGGATCTCCTAAAGGCCAGACTCCTCACGCAACCCACCCTTGACAGAATTTTTTGCTTTGTAGCTCAGGTCCAGAAGGGACCCAGCCTACAAGGAACGAGGGAGCAGTCACCACCGAGGGTGGGAAATAATTCCTTTAAAACTGCGAAGCAATGCTAACTGAGATGAAGAGGCAAAACATGGTGCAGCCTTGACAGAAGTCTGGATAGATGTTGCCTTTCCCAGAATTACATGGGTGACCCCCGCAGCTGCGCATGGAGTGACAAACAGCAAACGCCTGAAGAACAGAGGAAAAATAACACTGAGATGTCCTTAAACCTGAAGTAAACTGTTGATGAAGCAACTCAAGCGACCACTTCCTCATCAAGAATGCCACAGTCCTGACCTTGGCAAGCAACCAAGTGGACCCATGCAGAATAATCTCCCGGCTTCATATCCAGCATAATGTGGAAGTTATGAAGTAGTCACGTCCTCTGGTGCCCTTGCTGAGTTCCCTTTTATTAAGTGGAGTATTCAGTGTCATTCTTCGTGACAGAACTTCTTGTTAAAATACAAAGGTGGAATGGAAGAGAAAGGCTCTGTGTAAAATCCTGGCTGAAAGATCGTGACCTCATCCACCGGCTGAGGAGTCAAACGGACCGTGCTCAGAGGTGGAGAAGCGCTGTGATGGGCTGGGAGAGTGCTACAGAACAAAAAGTGGCATATAAAGTAACCCGGTTATTAAGAGAAGCCCCCTCCAACCGTCTCCTTTGACAGAACAGCTTCATCAGTCTTTTGCAGACATAAGAAATACAGGAGCTGGACCTGGAGGTGTGCACACAGCCCACCTGGTGGGCAGCCTCCACCCAGACCCTTCTCCAGCAGGACACAAGCCCAGGCGCTGCGATGGAACCTGCCCAAAGCAAGGGGGGACTGTGCAGGCTCACTCTGCTGATGCAAGGACGACGGTGTCCTCCGCTTGGCTCTATGCTAGACCCAGCCTTAGAGCTGACCTTGGGCAATTTCCAGACCGCAGAGAAGACACGTTCACATAACGCACAACCGAGTTCTCCCACAGTGACTGCAAAGCTTTTGCCTCATTAGCACTGTACCAATTGTCTTCTACTTTTCTATCGCTCTGTTAACGAACAGAGTGATGGGAATTGCGATACTGTGAGTTAACAGCATCAGAAAACTAAGTTATTCAATTCACAAGCGTTTTTAAGGGTTTCCTGGTATTCTTGTTCATTCAAGTAAAGCCATTCCTCGAACACATTTGGGCAATGGCATCGCTCCTGTGGCAGAATAATTCCTGTAGTTGTCACAAATTGTTAACTCAGCGGGTGACACCGCGCAGCGCAGTTTGTTCAGAAAGGGGAGACGTGAACCAGCAGCCCCGGACGACAATATCCTCCCCTGAATAAACATCCCAGGAAGCTGTACGTTTCACCCTGCTCTTAGTAACTCCGGAAGGTTTTATTTTTTCCAGTTTTGCAGACAATCAGCAAGCGATCCGCCTGCCCAATGGTGACGGGGCACAGCCACCCATGCTGTCCGCAGCTCTGCCGAGACTGGAGCTGGAGCTCCCCGTGCTTGTCTGCTTTCCCCGTATCTACATCTGTGCTCATTTAAGCACAGGAGCTGCGGAAAATGTCAGTCAGGCTTTGCTGTGATTGCTGTACTCGCCAGCGATGTCTCGGTAACACCGATAACCTTCCCCCCCGCCCGCTTTGTGTGTGCCTGCGGTGCGGAACACAGGACACCGGCGCTGCCGGGGTTCCTCATCTGCTCCAGCCATCGCACGCGGTTCCCATTTGGTAAAGTCATTCTGTAAAATTAAATGAGAAGAAATCTGGAAACAAAATCTCCATCTCTAAAAGCCTTTTCTTTAGGGAAGGTCAGCTCTGAGTCTAAGCAGACGGAGCCCTGTTTCAGCTAACAATTCTGGGTAGGAAACAGATAAGGGAGCAGCCTTCAGCTCATTTTACATCGCTGAGCATGTACCTAACAGCAAGCGAAGGATTTCCTGCAAACTCCTTCCCCAGCCCGTGGCTACGGAAGGTTAAAATTTGCCAAGGTGATTTTCCAATTTTAAATGTTTTTTTTTCTCCTCCCAAAGTCAGACATTTCCATTCTGATGGATGTTTTCTCATTTTCTGATTTCTTTTTTAGATATTGCCTCCCTCTATCCCTGTTTTTTCTCCCCTCCCTGTTTCCAGATGACAAGGCGGACAGGTGACTCAAAAGAAAGTAATTTTTTTTTTTTTTTAACTTACAATTTACAACAGGAAGACATAGATTGGTAATAAAGATCCCCCCAACCTCTTTAACAGCTTCGACAACTTCCCTGTGATGGGAGATCAGAACAAACGTGCTGTTTGATGCGATTCCACACGGACAAGTGAAGATTCGCCTCTCCCCATTCTGTCTCTCATGAAGTCTCCAAAGCTGCCGCCCTTTAGTTGCAGGTGGGTTTTACGGTGATCACTGCAGACATAAGCCCAAACTCCCAGTGAGTCCAGAAAGCCTTCTGCAGTGTCCTAGAGGTGGTGGCCGCTGGGACAAGGGCTGGAGGAAAGGCGGTGTAGGAGCTAGCTGCAAGGCAGGGGAAATCCCTCCCCGTGCTGTGCTCCTTGTTTGGGGTTATGCTGGAAAAAAAGCAGGGCTCCTCTTCCAAAAGCTTTTAGGAAGCCAAACTCATCCAGTGCCCACCCACACGAGAGGGTAAAGGCCAAATTCTCATTCCTCTGCGCTGGGGTAAGACGGTGCCATGTCACAGCCGGGCACTAACGAGACCGAGTCGAGGGTCTGGGGCTTGCTTCAGGCGTGGCCGTGTTTCCCATAAGATTCCTGCAGACACTCTCGCCGATAATTGCAGGGATGGTGTTTTACAGTAATGATGAAATATTGCTTTGGAGAGTGATGCTTTCACAAATAGCAGCAATTGTGTTCAAAAGAGCAATTCCAAGGCTGGCTGTGCAGGTAAATTACCCGAAATACCTGGGAGGACAGGCAGATAAAATAGCTGGAACAGCACTAGGGCTCATATGATGCTCTGGGGGCAGCTAAAATAACTTTTTCACATAAATCCTTTAAGCCCAACCTAATAACTTCCTCGGGGAGTGACAGCCCTCCCCACAAGGGCTTTTTCTTTGAATTTCTTAATGTGTGAAAGTAAACACTTGATTTCATCTGACAACGGCAAGACGGATGCTTTGCTTAAGGATGGGAATGAGTCAGGTTCTTCTCTGCCTTCTTCGTAATCTGTCCTTGGCCACCTATTACAGGAGGAACGATCTCGGCAGCAGACTCCCGGAGGTCAACCCGGGGTGGGGGACAAAGCGACTGTCACCAACGACTATGTGGGCAACTCTTCCCTTGGTTAGATCCGGCCACATTCGTGGATGAAAGGGAGTCAAAAGAGCTTATCAACAGAGCGGGATGAACGGTATTTAAACAGCTGAAACCTCGCCTGGTTTCTGCTGCCCAGTGCTGGCTCCGAGCCTTCAGCGTGGCCCAGCCACCGGGAAGTGAAAGAAGGACCCATCCAGGAAAGCCATTCAGCCCGGAGTGTCTGCTTCCAGTCCTGAAAAGCTGCTACTGCGTGAGCAGGGAGGATGGACAGGCTGTTTTCCCAGAGAAGAAGGAAACCACTGGAAGTGCCAAAAGGGAAAGGCCAGGCAGAGTCTAACTGGTTCCTGTGCCGTGACGGGTGCGTGGTGAACCCGGGATGTGAAGAGTCAAAGGACGCAAGATCCAACGCGTACAGACTTAGCCTGGAGATTAGGAAGTTTTTAAGCCCCGGAGGAGTGGATTTGTGGAGCATCTCTTCACAGCAATACGCGGGCAGGCTGCCGGGTGGACAGGTTTATGGAAGACGGCTGACCCGCCTTGGTCACCACAGCCAGGAGGACTCAGATGCCCCGCACTGGCGGAGGGAGCTCAGACTGTGTCTAAACACAGTCCCTCCCTGGTGCTCTGCCTGGGGGGCAGAGACTGACTTCTACTTCTTTCATACCCACTTCTGAGATGAGAAAAAAATTATAAATCCTGTAGTGAGGAGAGAGACACAGAGGCAAAGCAGGAAGGCAGGAAGCCTTGTCCGACACGTTTGTGCTCTGCGCGCTCTGCCTCTCGCTCTCGGCTTTGGAGCCTACAGGAGCCGACACTCAAACGGGGGGTGGTGATGGGGTCACTGCTGCGCTCACGCTCAACTCTTCATTTCTGAGTTCCCTTCACTTTTACACAGGGGCAGGAGGAATTCGTGCTCTCCTCGCTTTTCTGGCGTCTAAACACATCGTTCACTTCATTCCAGTTGCAGCCACCCTCAGACGTCGGTGTGCCCCCAAACCGGTGCGATTTATTCTGGGAGCGAGTCCCTTTTGCTCCGGACTTGGCTTTTGTTTCTCTTGGAGCTGGCTGACATTGCACAGCTTTTCGGAGGATAAGATCACGGACTGCGCGCGGTGAGGATTAAGGGGGCTTGTTCATGGGGATGCTGCGGTTTGGTTAATGGACAAAAAAGGAGATTTTTGTGAGCTCAACTTACATACCAAATGAATGTACATTACTGGGTTCTAATTGCAAATAGCTTGGCTGGGGCTTTAAAAGCCCTTCCTTCCAAGTCCTCTGTTTGTCAAATGTCTTTTAATACTAACCATGGTTAGAAAGGGCACGTTATTAGTGGTAATACTTACAGGAGCCTTTTCAGCAACTGCCCGGCTCCCACCCAGGCCAGCATAAACACTCTCCCTAGCACGGAGGACTGGAAACAACAGGAATTAAAACGGTCCCAGATAACAGGAAAATCACTGGTTTCATAAAGAACTGTTAAAAGGCTAAAGACCCCAAACTGCCTAATCTGAGTGCAGACCCCGCTTCCAGCCCCCATTCTGTGGTGCTGAGCTTGCAGAACTATACCCTTACCCTTCCTTTTCCCTGTTTATTGTGCTTTGCTACGTATTTTATGTTAATCTTCACAGAAGAAACAAGCTCCCTTCGTTTCACTTGATGATTTCATGAACCAGAACTGCGGGGGGGTGGGGGTGGGGGTGGAGGGGGGGCTTGGCTCTCCAGTGCAGGCCAATGGTGGGCAGAAGACGCTGGGTGAGCAGCTCACAGCCACCCTTCCCTGCCCACTGCCAGCACATTTGTGACGTGAGAACTTGGTCTACAACCCCCAAAGAAATTTGGATAGTGACATCCCTATGTCCAGAGGTCAAGGCAGAAATCTGGACGAAATTCAAATGTCTCCAGCTATGAAGCGTTAGGGCTTAAGGTCAAGAATCTCACTGACTTCCAGTGAGACTCCAGTGAATTTTTAAGTGTTGGCATGACTTTTGAAAGTACTCCCAAACTATAGTTTGAGTGACTTAACCAAGGCCCTCTAGAAAAGCCTGTAGTACAGCTGGGCATTAACTCAGGTCCTCTAAATCAATGTGTAGTCCCTTAGGTCCTAAGGAGCTTGCTTAGTGCCATGCCCCATGGAGGTCTACAGCGCTTTTTCTTAACACCAGGTTAAGCCTCAGCCCCCCAATATCTCTTTAGGAAGCATTATACGACAATCGAACATGTGGAACAAGATTACCCCCATCATTGTTGTGATGTGGTTTAATTAGTGGTGAAACTGTTGAAGTCTCATTTTGGCCTGTGATAGGCAAAGATCATTGATTACCAAATATCTACCTGGAGACAGTTATGTGGACACAAGCGGAGTTGTGGAGTTGGGGACAAACAGATGGAGGCAGAGGATGGACTAGAAGCCACTCAGTGCAACACAAACACAGCAGATCCCACCCGCAGCCCTGTTTGGTCATGGAGCTCCACCACAGCAAAATTAGAAATGGAGCTGCAATTAAATATAAACCGCAGGGAATGCTATTCAGTAAGCGTGATATGACGCAGCGTAAGAACCCGATATTGTGTATTAGCCTGGGAATTAGTAACTAAATTGTCCATGCCAACAACAAACAAATACCGGGTCTGCAGGGCTGAGCGAAGAGAGGTTCTTGCTACGCAGAGCCGAATGTGATGATGCTGCAAGAAGCTTTGGAGATAAACAGTCCAGGAGAAAATGTCAGTTCTACCTACCTAAGTGCAATTTACATAAATTGCATGCTGTGAAGGATCAATATATGACCTGGTCCATGTCTCCTATGTCTTCTTCTCCCATCAGCCCAGAAGTGAAGCAGCGGCTGATCCGTGTGTTGGTGCATACATGGTCTTGCCTGGCCAGGCTGATGTCAGCCCCCAGCTCTGCCCCTGCCCAAGACACTGTGAATGGGAACCAGTTGGCCAGGCTCCAACCTAGGTTTTCTCTGGGCATTTAACACCCTCTTCTCACCAAATTAAAAAGTACAGATTTCTGCTTACACGACACTCGGATGCTGTGTCTGAACTCACTGCCGCTGACAATGTCAGCCACGACCTTCCTCAGCTGTACAAGGTCAGCAAGGGCAGACTGTGTTTTTAAGGTGTTTGGTGTGAGTTAGGAAGAAACCCAATTGTCTGGGAAATGTGAGATGTTGCAAGAAAACTGTGTGATAAGATTATAAATGCCACAAACTGCACGAAGCACTCCCAAGAAAACTCACCTTATTGTTTTTCAGGCTGAGAACTCCTCCTAATTGGCAATAGCCTCTCCCACGCTTGCCCAAACCCTGAGGAGAAATGATGGATCCAACAGCAGCAGGAGGAAATCTTCTGGCCGGCAAGTCCAACTCTCTCCCTTCACAGTAGCCTCATTCAAGCAAACCAGCCTTTACCTTAAAACATGTGAGGTTGCACGTCCAGAGGGACTTCGAATTTCCTTCTAGTCCTTAAAACGAGCAACCTCATTTGTCTGAATACTTCTTGGCCCCGAAAGAGATGAATAAACCAGTAACCTGCACGTCAGCAATTCCTGGGCTGTCTACCACCGCTCCTCTTTGCTGCAGCAGCTGCTGTGCAGTGTCTGTGTAGCTGTGCCAGAACCAACCCACCTTTCAGACGTGTGGAGATTTCCTCTCCTTTTTTTGCAAGACTTAAAACCTCTCCTTGAAACCCGGGCTCCCTTGGCAAAGTATTTCAGAGTGGGCTCCCCCTGTTCTCTTTCTTGACTGCTGGTCTAGCAACACAAACTCATGGTTTACCCTGAATCTTTTGTCCCCCATTAAAAAAAACATCACCAAAAAAAAAAAAAAAAAAAAAGCCAGATGGCACAGAAATGTCAGTGCTAGTTTAATGGTAAATGTGAGAAGTAAAACAGAAGAGGGAAAAGCAAAGAAATTTGTAAGCAGTCCCTCTCCATCCAAAGCAACCCAAGGAAACAGGTTGGCCAGAGACGTAGTTCTGCTGGAATCAAACATATGGCAAATAGATTTTCTATTTTAAATTCACAAGTGAATGTGGGGACTTTCAAGCCAAAACCAATAAGTTATTTTTTTCTTTCCACCCAGCAGTAGTTAGGGTCTTCTGCTGCGTTTTGCTCCAATAACTGAAAGGGCCAGAAGTGAAAATTGTGGCCTCACTGAAATCGATGGCAAAAATCCTCAAGTTGAACAGAAAGCAGCAGAAAGCAGCGTACCGAAAGCAGCAGAATCCATATAAGACCCTGGTGGCATTACAACCACACCCCATGACCCCACGTCCTCCCCGGCAAGCAAGAAGTGACAGGAGACTCTAAGTTTAGAATCAGTTTACTGAATGGACATTCTTGGGCTTCGAGGACAAAATCTTCCCTCTTCTAGCAAACACGCCCTCCTGCTCCTCCCAAGGTGACCCCAGCCTGGGACGCCGGCACTTCGTACCACAGCGAGAAGGTGCACATTAACGTGTCACCTCCCATGTGCTCCCTCTCCAATCCCATCCCTCTCTGTCAGGTAACAAGGGTGGTCCCCAATGGTACCAGGTTCTGTCAGATAATATTTACCGACACCACCTTCCTTCCCACCGCATAGACAAGCTCAGAGCAGCCAAACTGCTAATTTATCCTACACGCTGACCACCAGCGAAGCCCTGCCTCCATCCCAGTAACCACCAGCAAGTCCCAAACGCTCCTTTTGCACAGTCCCATCAGCCCCTTTCTCAGCCACCTTCCACTCACCGACCGTGAGATGCTGGGATGGAGCTGCTGCTCTCCCCCACCTGGGCAGCGGCTGCGTTTCAGCCCTGCGAGAGACATCGCCCTGCGCTGGCTTGAATCCGACCAATTTCTTATTAAAATCGTTATCAATGCATCTGCCCTCAGGACTAGGCTGACAGTCACGATGCAGTCGGGGGTCCTTTGGGAAGAGGAGCACTTTTTAAATGTAGGATGGTGTTATTAAGGATAAGGAAGGCACTATAGTGTATAAAATTAGCCTGCTGGGGACATCTACCTTCTGCTCCTTGTACAATGCGACATCCTTACGTGTCTCTGCTCTTATCTACAAAGAACGTCATTTCATTAGCAAATTAGAATAACTCCATCTCTCCTAATCAATTCATTATTTCTTATAGCTTGTTAAAACCAACTTGGCTCTTTAAAAACTTGCTGTGTAGCACCCCCAGGCAAGCCCCCCTCACAGCTCCCTCCCTCCCGCGTGCCTTCGACACGGCTGCCGCCTTCACCGGCACTGCCGTGCTGAGCAGCGGGACCGGCTGCAGCCCACCCCGAGAACAACCCGCCGCCCCTTGTCAACGGAACTCTCAAAATTTACTTTTAAGCTGCAGGAAAACAGCTGCCAAAGCAAATCGCGGCCACAGGCAGGTGCCCCCGGAGTGCTCTGGAATGATTACCGAGGAGGACGGACAGTCGCTGATGGGGACGGACGCAGGGTCAGGCTGACGCACGGAGCTGGCGATGTTTTTGAGGTTAGTCTGATGGCAGCACAGCGAAGAGTCGCTTCACACCTTGACCACTCTGTCACCCTGCCCAGCCCAGGAAGCACGAGCTCCTTCACGCTGCAGGCCCCCGGGTCTCCTTTTACAGCAGCATAGCTGGTGGCTTCCCGTTGGAGACATCCCCAGTCCTCACTGGGGCTTGGGGGCAGCCTTTGTACTGAAAATCTCCGCTCTCTTCAAAGAGGCAAAGCCAATTTCTGAGAGACTGTGAAGGGAAAACAAGCTTTTGTTCTGCTGTCCCACAGGCAGGCTGGGGAGGAGGAATAACCCAAACCATGACTGAAAGCCACTGCTTGCAGTGGCCCTGCACAACGGCCGTCCCGCTGCCTCTCAGCCCTCCTCAGAGCCGAGCACCAACCCACAACCTGAAGCCAGGAGCACTGAAATAATACCTGTGCCATTTTAAAAAGAGAAACCAGAACGAACGGGCAAGTGTTTCCAACGGTTCAAACCCTGTCCCATCCCTGTTGGGCATCACCACCCACGTCTGAACACCCAGGGGAAAACCAGCTCCAAACCGTGGGGAAGGATGAGGAGAACCTTAATGATTTGTATTTACTGCAGAAGCAAAAATGAGCCGGTGGAGTGAGGCGGGATTGTGTTGCTTTGTAAGGTCACAGGCGTGCAGCAGAGTTCACCGCTAATGGGGTTAATCTTTCTATTGGGGAAAAAAATCAGATGGTAGCACCTTTAAATTGGCTTTTGGCAAGTGCTCCATTATTGCAGGAGACCAATTAAATCAAATCGGGTCAGGGTGTCTCAGAACGGGGAGAAACAGTTCTCAGCCTCGTCTGGCTCGTCAGGAAGATGAGGGCGGTGAGGAGTCTGCCGCGAATGAGGTTCGAGTCAATAAGCTCCTTGTAATTAGATCCACTCCAGTGTTTTGTTTTCCTTAAAAGACATATAATTAAATGAAGGGAAAAAAAAAAGTGTGAAGAGGAAAAAATCATCCTGTGAAAGCAGAAATAAGGCAGGAGGGAGGCAGGCACGTTACTGCACCTCCTCGGGGACAGACCTCACCGCGGGAGAGTCAACGCCGCAGTTACCTGGGGGTGAAACTCCAGCTCTGCCCAAAGCCGTCACTGAGCACCGCTTAAAGCCCCGCGTCAGGGCTTTACAAACGCTTTAAACAACACAGCGACCTTTGGATTCGCTGTCCGTGCTGGGGAGAGCAATCGAGCCTTCCCTGGGAGACCCGTTTAAAGCCTGGCTGTTATTAAAGGCTCACTAAAACCCTTCGACACCTGAGGGAGAAGGGTACCGAAGTGGGATTCTCGTTCCGTTGAGAAGCACGAGTGATTGCCTCGTTGTCTTCAGCGGGTTTAACTGCCGCTTATAGAAGACCGCACCTGGGTCACTGCTCATCGTCTGGACTGGGGTCACTTGCTGTGACCAGAATGGGAGTGACTTTTGCTCCTAGAGAGGCCAAGGACGGATCATTGGCCAGTGACCGCAGTGGCTTGTGCATTAACGTGATGACCCGCCTCATGCTTAAACACCTCAATGGTTGCCAAGACATAACAAAAAGACTAAGACGAATCTCAGACCTCTTCAGAACTGCTGGATTCTTACAGACCAAGAGTCAGACTTGTCTTGATCACCTCCCTGAAACTGTGGGTCACCAATTGATTTTGCATTTTATTCTCTAATAGCTCAGAACGATTTCTCCTGCATTGGCTTCACAAGAGCCTCTTCATCATGCCAGCTGGGTCAATTGAATCCTCCTGATAATGCTGCAGTCTTCGTTACTTCCTCTACTCTTTACATCTCTACATAAAGAAAAGGTGAAATAGGATCCTCTCAAGCTCTTGGCGGGGAAAGTAAGATAACCAGTATTAATATGCTTAGACATTATCTCAGCATCTCAGTAGGGATTGTCTTCACCTGATTCTTAATTTAGTATTTTAATACTTTTCCAGATCAGGTTACCCAATTAATAAATCCTCAGTGTACAGAGAGTTTTATTGCGCTGAAGAACATCACAATAAAACTATCTTCCATCTTTATTTCTTTTTAATAATGTGTCACCTTAATAAAACACACACACACACACACACACACCCCCCGACAGAAGAACGGTACTCACATAACCTGTAGGATTGTTAAGTAGCTGCTGCCTTTCCACAAGTAGTTGGGGTCATTAACAGGATCTAGGCGATCCTGGAGTAGAAAGCAAAAGCAGGTGGTAACAGGTTCTAGAGGGAAGTCCCAGCTTATTCTCAGGGCAAGTTCTCCATTAGTAAAGGGAATAGCAACATTTAATGAGGAAATCAACCCCATTACTGACATTCAGGGGAAACTGAGTCTCGCTTATGCAGAAAGCCAGTGGCCAAGGTCACATGAGTCCAGTATTTTCATTCCCCAGGCAAAAACATGAGATCTTTCAGGTTTTTCTCCATCATGAAAGGGCTACTCTTTGGAGCAGTTTTCTTTCACACAGGTTGTGATGCACTCGGGGAGACTGTTGTTTCTGGTAATAAATCTGTGAGAAATCTTCCTCTTCGTGCAGAGATCGAACCCTGGCGCTGTGTCTTGGGTCTGTCCCGCAGCCACCATCGTGGCCAAGGGTGACTTGGGTTGGGTTTGCATCCATAACTGCATCACTGGGCAGCTGTAACTGGTACCTGCATCTGAGAGCTTTGCCCCGACAGGCTGTAAATCTCTTCTTTCCCTCCGTCCTTCACCTACAGTACGTTTGGTACCTGCTCTTACAGTCTTTAACCTTCGTTTTTATTTTGGCAATCTGCCTTCTTAACTTTGCATCTCCAGACAGCACATGCAGGTTTAAAAATGATGACAACTCTTATAACAAATGGATAAATAATTGCAGATCCTCATGGATTGCACCAGTGTTTGCAAAGGTGCTAATAAATAGTTTATAGTATGTTAATCGGAGACAAGGAGCTGTTTTAATAAATAGTTAATCAGTCATGGCTCTCTGTATACATTTATAAAGTCTGGCTCTATCGCTTTCACCTTTCTGGCATTTACAGCATCTTTACAGGATGGTTTGTGATCTCCGGGACTAAGTAGGAGTATGTTGGTTTTTAATTTATACCATTTATTTACCTCTTTTTACAACACCTCTTCCCATTTATTAACAGTTTATAAAACAGTCCAGGGCTGAGATGCATTTCCTCCTGCTCCTGCTCTCCTCAGAACAGAACCAAGGATGCGTGCCACCTTTCTTGTTTCACATTCCAGCTGCTCCAAAACTCAGAGATTTCTGACGGTGCGTTGGTGTCAGCACCTTTCTGAACTGGCTCTCTGTGTTAGCCACACTTGCAGGTAACTGGCAGCTTTCTGCCCACAATCGATTGGCTCCAGCACACAGTTCATTGGCGAGACGGCAGTCGCTTGGCCCATCAGTTTGAGTTTGGGCTCTGTGTTGTTTTTTTAAGAGGTGATGGGGTCGTTGGTACGGCCAGGGCAGGACGGCTGCTCCGTGCCCTCTGCACCAAACGCCTGCCATAACAAGCTGCGTTCCGAGGCGCTGCCAGGACAGTGCAGCAAGGTTACGGGCATGCCCAGGTTTTGTGGCTTTGCCTAGTGTGATTGCAACCTCTGAAATGCACTTCCGAGCCACTGGGCTGCAGGGATGGCTTAACGGACTTGCGAGCTGTCCTGGCCCTTGGAACCAGATAGGAAGAGACAATTGCTCTTGGCAACAGATCACCCCACTGACGGCTGTGATCTTCAACCTCCCAGATGTACTAGGAGCAACTGAATGGGATTATGATGAAGTTAAATTGGCAGAGATTTGTTCTCTACTCTATTTCATCTGAAGATGAAAGTGAAAATAGCCCGGCCTGGCATCGCCCTGCACAATAACCTGAATCTATTAGGAGTTTTCCACTCGTGCAATCTGGAAATGTTTGTTTTGCTCAGATGGACAACCCTGGAAAGCTGGAAAGGTGACAGTTGACAAACACAACATGTTTTCTACAGCCATTTTTAACTCTGCGATTATTTCCCTCACGTAGTGCTTTCACATGTTTTCTGTGTCCTATAGATTTCACTGGTCTCCATCAGCAGCTATTCTGAGCCTCACAACTCCTGCCTCATGAGTTGTGCAGGTTGTCTTTCTGGGGTAGAACATGCCATGCTCTCAACTCTGCAAATGCAGCTCCCCCTTCCATCACAGATGACGTGTTGATCTGTTTGGATCTCTCAATCCCCATCCCCCTTTTTGTAGGAATGTCTCAATTCAGAACCAGAACAACCAGCCATGCTGTTGATGAGAGCTTTCTTCTGCCGTAGAACATGTGCATATAGTTCTTCTTGGCAGCTGTGGGAGGCTTGAATACATATTTAATATCAAAGGTTTATATATAAATAAAAAAAGGACTGATGGTTCTTGCTGCCCGGCTTTGAGGCACATGAAAGGAACCTGATTTGGAAGCCACGCTGAGCTCTGAGAATCAGGCCAGCGAGTTACACACCCAAAACACTTGTTTGTTTTTATAAACCCAGTGAAACATGGCAAAATGTTTTTAGGGAAAAAATATTTGCTATCTACGTAATGTTTGTAACGGCAGGAAAGCCTCTGCTTTCCCTAATGTCTTCACAATTTACATACAAACGAGACATGGTATCACTGCGTGGTTTTAATTCCCCAAAACACTGTCAAGTATGTTGACAAAGTTTTGAGGCTCTTAAATATTTTCCCTGAACACATCATCTGTCATTCGTTTTACGAAGGCCCTGATTTGAAGACGTGGTGAGTGCTCTGAGGACAGGCAGCACGGCAGAGCTCTAGCCCAGGAGGGTCCCACTGTGGCTACTGGTCTGCCTGAGAAAGCAGCAGTCACCTTTCCCCCCAGCTTCCCCAAAGAGAAGGCGGGGACAGCAGAGCCTCCTCTGGGATCCAGAAATCTGCATGGACGTGCTTTTGAGTCTCACAAATGGAAAGAAAAACTATTGCAGGGTCCTGTGAAGTTTCAAGGGGGATCCATCCCCAAGACCAGCTCTGCTCACCTCAGGGGAAACCTGGGCTCTGCAACAGATCATGTCCAGCAACTGGCAGATCCAGAAGCAAGTTCGTCAGCTGCAGCAGTGATTTAGGTTGATTTAAAGTCATCTAACATCTATTGCTTGCTGTTCAGCAACAAATTCTGCCATTAGGAGCTACTTAACTAACACAGGAAAGAAAACCCCTGATTTTACTAGATCTAAAGGAAATCTTTGAGGCAACTTACGCAGAATGAAAGGATTTATGTCAGACAGATTTTTTTAACGGCTGCTGATCTAATCCTTTGTATTATCCCTCTCATTTACCTGTAGCTTGTTGCCAGGAGCGTGGGCAGAGACAAGGGCTTGGTGAGGGGCCACGTGTTAGTGCTGCCAATTGCTTGGTGCCTCCTGAGCTGTGTCTCTGCAGCTCTCTGGTGTGCTCATTACTGCTGCTGAAATCTATCCCCTCTGCCTGAAGTGGGCTTATTGCTGATGCTCTTCTATCCTCTTGAGATCATGAGTCGTGGGCACAGAACCTGCCAGGGTCCACGTGAGAGAGGAGTACCAACTCCGGGGATAGTCCTTCTTCACACAGGACGGAACAGATGGAGACCATGCGAAAGGAATTAGTCTGCCTCGGACCCAGCACATCCCCAGGCTGATGAGTACAGTAAATCCCTGAGTAGCGCCTAGCTGCAGAAGAAAGACTGTCAGATCAAGTCTACGCTTTGAAGAGATCCTAAAGCCAGAACACAACCAGCAGCATTTGCATTTTGGGCTTTATTTTAACGCAAAGAACATGCATCCGAGCATATGGGTAGTCACCAAACATTTCTGTGAGCTCCACAGGCAGAAGGAGGAACAAAGAAGCACGGGATCCATTAAAAGCAAATGAGGGGAGAGAAGTAGCCAGTTGTGGTATTAATAAAGCACGGCCTGCCATCAAAGCTGGATTATTTCAACAGCTAATCAGCTTCAGAGCATAAAGAGACTCTGGAGCAAACACGATTGATGACGGAAATTCGACTATCGCTGTTGTAATGAGAAGGGATATCTGTAATCCTTTCTGTGGCATTACCCTACAACTCAGAGGCACTGCAACAAGCCGAGGCAGATAGCAAGGAGGAATCTGAGCAACAATTATCTCTGCAGACCTAAGGATCCTTTTTTTTTTGTATGATCCATGGTTTTTCAAAAGCATGAGTAATTCCCTGAAGCAATCTCTGCCAAGCAAAACTAAATCTCGGGAGCGGGTGCTGAGCGGGGAGGCGCTTTTAAAATTCATGCTGAGTATCTGACTCCATCAGTGCCAGCGTTGTTCAGAAATGCTGCCCACACACCTGCTTTAATGTCACCTGGCGGTTTCTTGCCCGACTTCTGCCATCTGTAACTCAAGCATCTCAGCTAAGCCAGCTTAGAGGCTTCCGCAGAAGCTAATAAAGATCAATATCTCCCGAAGGAGAGCCAGCCCACCAGTCTTAGACACCTTCTAGGGCCAAATTAGTCAGTCCGTGGACCTGCTTCCCTCTGCAAACCCTGTGGAGGGAGCCTTGTGGACAGGCTTTAACTAGGCACCTATGGCTGGTGAGACGAACCCATCCAGGGTACCATGGCTCTGCTAGTGGACACAGATGCCACCTCCTGGGACATGACTTTCCACCTCCACTGGAGGATGCTTTTCCATAGCAGGAAGCCAGTGAAGGCGGTTTGCAGGAGGACACGGCTGACATTCAGCCGTGAGCTCCGTGCTTCTGCCTCTGGGATGCGGCAGAGGCTTGGGGCTGGGAGTGAGCACCTTGCAAATTCACACCATACAGCACCTGCCTTCACTGCAGGACTTGGAGCCTGGAGGCACAGACAAGGAAAAAATGTTGTGGCCAAGAGGAGGGGCCAGAGACTTGGAGTCAAAGCAGTTTCCAAACTTTGCTCTTTCTAAATCAGCAATATCCTAATATATCTTTGTTGACTGCATCTTCCTGGAAGCTTTTAATGCCTATTTCTTGTTACTTAGAGGTTTTTTTTCTCGTATTTGTATTTGAGTCACTTAAATGCTTCCCTTTCTCTGTCATGTCTAAATTTTCCTCTGGCTTTCACAGAGCGGTAGCTATACACGAACCAGAGGGGCACAAAAGAGTGCCAGAACGCGCACAGAAGGCCAGTTGCTGATGGATTCAAGCTGATTTATTACCCACTGCCAGATTTGGAGGTTCAAAATGGTGTTAAAAACAATTTACAGTGACACTTAGAGCCATGAAAGAGAAACCAGGGACGCTCTGCCAAATCTGTGTACCATCATCTATCATTTATCAGTCTGATCCAGCCAATCATCTGACTTAATCCACTGCCTTCATAAAGGTAACTATTATTTTAAGGTCTAAATGGCACATCTGTATAAAATTGATACCCGTGTTTCCGTGCTGGTCTGGCACAGGTAATTAATGGAGGATGAGGAGGACTAGCTTCTCTTCTGGATGTACCAGGTCATCTTCCATCAGTCTGGCATACGAACTAACCGTAAATAAATTAGACCAGTATATATAATATTTAGAGAAGGACTGTGAGGCTGGGAGCCACTGAAAATAAAGCAGAAATACACACCAAGCTGGAAAGTGTTTTTCCAGCCAGCCCGGTAGGAGCTAATGCATTCGTATATTAATGAACGGTGACTGGAGGCACCAAGCTATAACACAAGTGCTGGAAGAGCTCAAAGCATCCACAGCTACGCTTCCCAGGGCACAGAGATTTCCCTCTCCACCGAAGTTTTGACAGGGAGGGAAGAGGAAGCATCTAATTTTATGCAAACAAGGACTCTGAAATATTTTGCTAGTGTTTGTTGTTTCATTACTATGGATGTAAAGCAAAGCATTGTCCAATCCAGACCTCCTAAAATCCAGGTTTAAAATAGCCTTATCTCCTGCACGACTGGTTCCTGGGTACCTGAACAAGAAGCAGGACCCTTATGCCAAGTGCTGTGCAACCCCTGCAGCTCGTTGCAGACAAAAAACTGCACCTTAGATCCACAGTAATCACGAAGAGGTTCAGGGGAGCGCTGGGTATGGAGGACGTACAAGGCAAAGCAATCCTTTTCCTGAAGATTTTATGGTCTAAATGGAAAAGATAAAGAAGGAAACACAGAAACCATGTTCCAAAGGGACAGTGAGTTAGCAGAAGCAGAAACAAAACCACATTCAAAATACACCCGTCCCTCAAAAACACAGCTCCTCCATTTCCTGCCATATGTAAGTCTCCATCCACATCAACAGGAAAAACTTACTTTACCTGACATCTGTAATAAGTATTTTGTTACATATTTTTGCCAAGCGCTAGATCTGCTTGTGGAGGTGATGGATTAAAATGCTGACTGCTCTCAAAGGACTGCATTTGCTCTTCCCATCCAAAAGCCCGAAGTCAAGGTGCAAACAAACATCACCTGCATTTCTTGGCAATACCCAAGCTAGAATACGACATTCTTAATGGGACCCCATATGCTCCACTATTCCCCAAAGTCCAAGGTGAGGGCTCGTGATTATTCCTTGGGCTTTGCTCCATTCCAGCCCCTACTGCAATCACGGGGAGGATTCCTGAGCATGCGGCAGGGAATTGTACCAGACCTCGTGAGGAAAACGCTGCCGTTAACTCCTGCAGCAGAAGAAAACCTGCAACAGTCTGCCAATGTTTGGTACCTCTTCCCTGCACCTCCACTGGCTTTGAGAGCTTGCCAGGTATGCGATAACCAGCTAGTTGGGATTACCTTGCACTGCTGTCTCTACATCCCTCTAGCTGCTAAAGGGAACGGCTAGAGAATGTCAAATAAGAATTCAGCGCTATTTAGCGAGTCTCTGGCAAGAGCTTAAGGGCACCAATGAAAAGCTGAGCTCAGGGCGATGCGCTAGCCAGTTTTTTTAAGTGTGTATATATATGAGCATTTTACATGGCCCCCTGTAGATAGCCAGTGTTCATTCTAAATGGATTGACCTCTTTTGGAAGATCTCCAACCATCACATGCTGGCTTTGCCAAGAGCCAGCCACATGATGCTGTATTGGAAGGAATCGCTTTGGCTGGAGGTCCTGCGATTAATCACAAAGCAGTGGGCAAACCACGTCTTTCAAGGAGGTGTTTCAACGTAGCGAAAGCACAGCTGTCTTGGTAGGTGAAGCTTTTTCCCTCCCCCGTTATTCAGAGTGGCCTTGCAAAGCCCTTTGCAGTCCCTGAATGCCAAGGCAGGGATGGACCAACTGTCTTTGAGCCCTTTAAGGGATAAAGGATGAGGAGGAGAAAACTTAAGAGATTGGCCTTAGGAGTATTTTAAAGAGGTTATTATTGAGCTTCCCCCACCTGAAGACTTCTGGGAAAAGCCCAAGGAGAGAAGTTTTTGAGTGGCAGTAAAAGGAAAAGTACCAAACTCTTCTAGATCATAAAGCCCAGGGGAAATCAGCTAAGAGGAACCAAGTGGCCTGTCTTTGGCAACCTGGATGTATGATACACCTACTTAATACCCAGGCAGTTATGGTGCCATGTGCAGAAAACGTCCACAGCGTCAGAGAGACAGCGCTGACCTTTTCCAGCAGGTCAGCAGAGCTCCTCTAGGCAAGGGCTTAATCAAGTCATACATAACTGCGGCCGACAGGACCTCATGATCCACACACGTGACGCAGAGAAGACTCTCCCGCGAGGCACTTAGCACAGTTATCGCTCCCATTTGGCAAATGGTTGGGAATTACACTTGATTTGATGAGGTGCTGGGAGATAAATTTCCTGCCGCCTCTCAAGGCAGCCGTCGCTGTGCAGCAATCAGTGCCAGCGAGCAGATGCCGGGCGTGCTGCTAAAGCACCGGCTCCATGAGCAGTGCCTTTGTGAGCAGAGCTTGCTCGGAGCTGAACTGAAGGACATTCACTAGGTGCTGTCCCTGCTAAGGTTCTGCTGCATGGGAGCTGCCCCTGGCTTAGGGTCTCTGTGGGAGCAGCCTGCCCTGTAGTCAACCTGTGAGGCTCGTGCTGGGGACAGGGTCTTGGGAGCTGCTCTCTGTTTCACCCCCAGAAAACTCATGAAATTCACTGTGTTGGAATGGAGAGATTATTATTTCATCAGTTTTATCGCAGTACTTCCTGTTGATAGATGACTGCTAGATGTCAGAGGAACACAGTCTATTTCTACGATCCAAAAACCACCTCACGTGCTGGCAAAAGACCGAAGTACCCGATTCATCTACTTCTGTCCTGACATCCTGCACTTGGGAGCGGTGTCAGCAGCTTTTAACCTCTGGCACCTCAGCCACAATGCGGTGCGGACCTTTCCATCACAATGCTTTTAAGATTTGGTACTTGTTGTGGCAAGTCCTGCCTGCTATTTCTGTATGTTGTTCTTTGTGCATTAATTAAGGTAATTCCACTGGAACAAGTCCAAAAGCCAGTGAGACAGTTACTGGATTTAATGGAAATATATTGTTCCAGTATGATTTGTTCTATAGCAAAAATTTTGAATAATAATTATTTTTCTTTACTGAAAAACCTCCGTAGCACAGCTGATGTTCAGCTTTTTTATCAAAAGACTCCCCTTTGTCTCGCTGTATCTGTCAGCGTTGCTGAGGACACCATCTCCTCCTGTGGCATCCACTCTTTTGTGTTGTTACTTATTGAATTAGACATCCTGAAGGAAGACTGCTGCGTCAGATGGACCCAGGATACTGGCTGAGTGCTGGGATGGATGTCATGCTTGCAAAGATGACTAAATTTTCTTGTCGAGGAACATTACAGAATAAGGCTGAAGTCACTTCGAGAAAGCAGGATGCTTTGCAATGCACTTCGGTGAGGCTAAAACTCCTTGCGGGGCGGGGGGGTGTGTGTGTCTTTGTGCTTTCAGTTCACACTTTTCCCGATGTCCACGTGCCCCGTGGGCAGGGGCATTGCGAGGCACAGGCTGGAGACACGGGAGGGCTGTGTGTCTGCTCAGGGGATCAAACCCCAGAACTGAGACAGAAAGACTTTGATATCATGACTGAGCCGGTCTAATATCTCATTACTGCCAAGGGGAGCTCTAGAATCTTCCTCCTATGCCTGCCCTGGTGCTCCTGAGACCTTTCACTGAGCTGCTTCAGCCCACTAAACCTGCAGAAAACTTCACTGGCTTTTCCAGTGAAGGGTCTGGTCTGTAGCGGAGGCAGGAGCCTGTGGGAAGCAATGGGGGAAGAGCACGGGGACAGAAGGAGCACCAGAATTGTCCCTTCCAACCACAGTGAGCCCTGCCATCACTTTGACAGCACAACTTGGCCAGACTCCAGCTACAGCCCCATGAAATGATCTGGAAGCCTTTGAATGGGCATCAGCGACCATGTACAACACCCTCAGGGTGCTCGCTGTTGAGTCACATTTGTACCCTTATATATGCAGTAGGGTTTTCCCTGCTAATAATCTAAGGTGCTGATTTGCATACGCTGTTGGTTATGTCTTTAAAATATAATGAGGGTAATAAAAGCAAAAGTCATGCCTGGAATTTTAAATTAATCGCTATCTGTCTCTCCTGTAAGCTGCATGTGCTTTCCTCATTTGGGCAGTATTAAATCTACACCACTTAAGGAATCTCCAGAGGTAAATGGATCAGAAATAGCCATTTATTTCCCAGCAGCTGACAGTTCTTTCTCCCCCACCCCGGTGGGCAGCAGGGATTTGCAGCGGGGATTGCACTCTGCTCCTTGGCAGTGGTGGCCATCACCACGACGTGCTGTCACTGCCCTCCTGCAATAACACAAGGACACGTGGAAATTGAGCTCTGCTCACTCCCGTTGGGGAAAGTGCTTGAGCCAACCCCGCAGAAGCCAGCAAAGCCATCTGACTGCGGACCGACGTGTTCCCATGAAAAGAATTTATGCTGCAGACAGGAATGCTTTTTGCTAATGGAGATTATCCTTGAACATGAGTAAAACCGTGGCAGAGCTGAGCGTGGGCCAGCGCGTACAGATGTTGCTGACTGAGCTGGCTGGGGGAATTCACTCATCACATGCCTCTTCAAAGCGCTTTACCTGTTACCTCTCTTAACAGTAGTGGTTTGCTCTTCATTCGCAAAGAGAATTAGATTTATGAGACATGTGCCAGAGACAAACTGGAGACTGCGCTGTCTGGCCAGGCATCAGTGTCCAGCCGTCCCCAGACAGCAGAATGGTTCAGAGTGTCTAGCGAATGAAACCAGCCTACGAAAGCTCAGCTCTCCAGTTTCACAGGCAGAGGAGGGGATGGCCCCCAGTAGCAATCCCAGTCACGGTGCCTCTCCCTGGGATGGAGAGACTGCAGGACAAGAGGCTGCCTGGGAAGACTGCTGTGATGAAGCACAGGTCTGGCAGCCTGGTAGTGGGGGCTCTTGCCTGCCAGGGAAGGGGATGTGTGGGGGGCTCTGGCTGTGGCCCAATGCACTGGCAGAACCACATACAGCCCCACGACAGTGTTCCCAGAGCCCTGGGCAGCCCCGGTTTTGGAAGTGTGCTCCATAGCAGGCAAAGGGCTGCAGCAGCAAACTGGGGCTGGAGGAGGTGGGGTTTGACGCCTTCCCTGGCTGCTCACAAGGAACCAACACGGCCGAGGCAGATGTAGAGAGGGATGATGGATGGGGAATCCTTGTATTGTGGGATCATGGCAGCACACCCTTCCTAGCACAAGACAGAAGCCTGTTACAATGATTGATGGGCAGGAAAGTTGGGTGCTGGACGCTTCTTCAGAGGGGGTTGTCTAGTAAAATCCAGCAGAGGACAGATGGAGAGGACACAAGTGAACAATAGTTAAACCAGGCCAGGGCAGGCAGGCTGCCTGCTACAACAGAGCCTTGGAACGGAGGCCAGCGTGCAGCTGAGCAGGCACAGCTCCAGCCACCAAACAAAGCCATGGCAGAACGTGCTCTGTCCAAGAGGCTGCAGTACATCTGTGAGAGCAGAGACAAAACTGGAGCGCAGGAGCTGGCAGGCAGCTCCCCCACACTGGTGGGGGTAGGACTGGAAAGAGGAGAACCCAAGAACGTCCATCCCTGCCTGGCCTAATGGAGAAGAGTCGAAAGAAGCATCTGAGCAACACGCCAGGAGCGCATCAGGTCACAGTCTGGGCACGGCCATGGGGAAGGGAGAGGAAAGAGGGTGGAAACTAGCTGCCAAGAGCCCCTTGCAGGGGATCTGCTGTGAGAAGCCCTTTGAGAAGAGACACCAGAGGGTCAGTGTGGGTGCGCATGACTGTCCAGCCAGCTGGAGCTGCAGAATTGCTGGAAATGGTCATCTTTGAGATCATCTGAGCTTTGTACACATGGTTTCCCACCTGTTATTATTCAGGATGTGTTACATCAGTAGGCACAAGACACACAAAAACACACCCGTGTTTCGGTTTTAGCAGCTTGCAGGGGCTGACACTGGCACAATCAGAAGCGGAGGAGTGTGTAACAACCCGACGTGCTGCCTCTCCTCCAAGCGTTAAGCCTGTGAACCGCTCACAGCAGACCTAGATTTGAGAGATTTCATGAAATTCCAGTGCTAAGCATCAAACGGCACTACGTTAGTCCCAGGCACTGGTGTAGCACCACATAGCACTGACAGAACACATGTGATCACTGATATAACACTATATAATAGCAAAATCCAGGAATATCTGACACTGGGACCAAAGAAAAGAAAACAAAGATGAACAAGCCTTTGTTTCCCTTCCTCCCCCTCCCAAGATACCAGCAAATAAAGGCTTTTATCTGACAATAAATTAGTAATTTTTAAAAGAATGGATGGAGGGACTATTTATGTTTAATTATCCATCCCTAGAGGAAGAAAACAGCAGAGAGAAGTTGCTAATGCTGCACTCTCTATGTTTCGGCATTCACTGGGTGTTTTGGGGGGCACAGTGAGTATCTCTGGGCTCCTTTGGCAATGAGTCTCTGTTCCTGCATCTGCCCCACCTTGCCAAGGGTCCATTCTGCACTTCTCATGGCAGGGGACCTGCTGATGACTCCCCTCTAATTGAGATGGGTAATGAAAGTCACTATGAATCTCTCTCATGTCGTACGTTGTCATATATCTCATTAAACCATTAGATGTCTTCTAGACCCCTTCGAAAGAGGCCGGGAAAAGAAACCCAGAAGAACAACAACAAAAAAGAACAACAACAAAAAAGAACAACGTGCTAATATTTTTCAAATGTTTCCAGAGAAACTGCACAGCATAATTACAGCTGCTTTTGCATTATTTAACCTGCCTACACCCCCTGGGGCTTGGGAGAGAGAAAGTCAGACAAATCCCGAAGCGGTTTTGTCCCAGACGGTTGTGTGTGGGATCAGAGTACCATTTTCAAACATTCACAAAGGCAAGTTTGCCTGGGCACAAGGCAGTGTCAATGCCAAAATCGGACCAGACCAGGACTAGTCCGGAGGGATGTTACACCTTTGTTATACCACTGTGTTTGCTTTCACTAGCTCACCCTTTTTAGCTCATTTTAAGTCCTCCTGTGCTTGTATTTCACTTGTAATAACACTATGTCCTACAGAAACTGCTATGGCGAGTGAAGGAACCTCCTCTTTTTCATGGAAAAAAGATACTACATCTCCCTAAAGACTTTGCTTCCCCCCACAGCCCACCTCATCCAGCCCAGTAAGGTATGCACCGCCACTCCAACCCGTACCTTCCCTTGGCTGGAGAGTGGGTGTCTGCATCCAGACAACGTCCTGCCCGGGTGGCAGGTCCAGGCGCAGGCTGGAGTGGGGAAGCTTGGTGCTAGAAGTTGGGCTTGTCACTCCTTGCACACCCAGAAGTGATGAAAACTTAGTTGAGATCATGGTGGAGACCTGCAGCTTAAATCTGTTCTGGGCCTGGCTTTGCTGGCTGCAGAACGGGGATGTCAGGCTCATCTCTAACCAGAAAAGGATCTGAACAAGCTTATGGCTAAAAAAATGGCACTCATGGGTGTGTTGTGCCGACCTGCTGTGACAAACTCCAGAGACATGATGGTGTTGACGCAGGGTAATGCTCCTGCTGCTACACGGTACCCCAGCAGGTAGAAGCAGGAGCAGGAATACTTGAAATTTAACTTTCCCTAATATCAGCCCATTTACTTTATGTCTGACTGTGTTTATCTTCCACTGCTCACATTTAAATGTCAGAGTATCAGCATGTCTAAATTCCTCCTTTCACAGATGGAAACTGTCGATTTTTAAACACAAAAGGCACCCGGGAATGTGATGTACATATTACCCTGGCACAGAGTTTAACCTTTAAAGCCTGTTCTTCAAGAACCTGCTTTAGGATAAAGCCAATCACTTCAATAAAATGATAATTTAATGTTCTATAGCTCCTGGATCTTGAAGAAACCATAAGTACTTTTCAAAAGATAAAAGCAGCATAGATCAGGCTCCAAATAATATTAATTGATGTGCAAGACAACGGAGGACTAAAAGTTTATGCTCCCCATGTACCTCGGGGTCTTCCCGGCAATAAAGCGGAGGAGGGCTCAGGGGAGGTTGGAGAGGTTGGCTTTTTACACGCCCACTTTCCTTCATGAAAGATCAGACCATCCTCTTGGACTCTGCAGTGCAGACAGGGGTGCTGTGGAGGCCAGCGCCCAGCAGTGTGAGCCCACAGATGTGCCCGATGAGTCTGGGAGTCCCCACAGAGCCAAGCAAGGACACCCACAGCGGGGCAAAGATCCAGAAGCGCTTCACAGACACGTTTGGTGGAGGTGGGGATCATTCAAGCCCTCCCCAATTTTAGGCTGTGACTTTGTGAAATGCTTTTAAGATTAAGGCTCAGAAACCCTTGCTGGAATGTGGGCACCTATCTTGGACTCTTGGGGATTGCCGCCCCATGCATCTACAGCGTGGTGCCTCTCCCCCTGGAATCCCTCAGCCTGGGGGAGCCAAAAGAAGAAGCTCCAAGTGAGACTCCAACCAGTGCAAGAACTGAACTCTGGGACCTGTTCTCAGGTCAAAATGTGCTTTAGATGAATATTCTCCACTTGGTTGGCTCTTCAGTTTACAGGGTTCGGGACATAAAACCAGTGCTTGCCACTTTGATGTGCCATGTATTTTTAACACCTGACAAGCTCCAGTGGGTTTGGATCCCTCCTTGCCAAATTCCAGGGATGCTTTTCTACCACAATCACGCCCAAAATCTCTGAGCCATTAAAAGCCAACACTCTAAGGCAGAAGGTTTCACTGGTTTGGACATCAGGTAGAAATCTATATGGATTCCTTTAATTTGGGTAACACCTCCCTCTCGTCTTTAGAAAAATATGCCTCTCTCTTGCACGGTGGGAAAATCTCTCTCTTGCTTTCACTGATGGAGCCCTGGAGATATCTCCACCAATTAGCATGTTATTAGCTCATTTAAAGGACAAAAACAAATGAGCAATTGAGGTTTGATTGCATTACAGAATGGTCTTTTTCCCCCTGTTTATTTTTGTCGGCTATGCCTAGGTAATATATTCCAGGAAATGAGACAACAGTGCTATCTGGGGGCGAGCTGAGCTGAGATAGGTCTGCACAGGCTTTTTGTTTCACTTCTACAGACACCCTCTGGAGTTTCCTCCTCAGCTCTGCCGTGGCTGCCTGACTTGCCCTTGCTTTCATCTCTGCCAAATCCATCGCAAAGCTGTGCTGAAAAGGCGGTTTGGCCAGCTGTGGGAACGGGGGTGCTCGCACGCAAGAGTGGGAACAAGGTTTGGGATCAATCCTGAGCCCTTTGCTTTATACTGGGCAAATTGTTTCAGAGTCTCTCTCAGCACCGTGGCTCCTATCCTGACGGCTCCTCTGCACCCATGGACCCCAACGGGCCTGAGGAAAGGGTGTCACATCTCCCTTGTGCTATTTTTGCAGCGGGCTCTAAGCTTGTCCGTAGGCTGGAGGCAGGCTGAGTCTAGCCAGGCTCATGCAAGCACTCAGGCGTTAAAGGCAGGACTGGCACACTCAACCCTTACAGATGTGTGCTAATCCAGCATGCTGTGTTTTCCTCTGATCCCTGAAAAGTGTTCTCATAACATTCCTTGAGGTCTGTGTAGCACAAGCACCAGCTCAATTAAATCACAATGAAGTGGCTGTTTGATACCCCACATTAGAACAAAGCTATTTGGCAGGAAAAGGTGAAGAATGGGTAAAACAGTCACCTAATTGCATTACATTTCATCTTCCAGCACTGTAACCTCCCCCTTATAATTACAACAACTCTGAGCTAGATGTTCCGTGGGATGAACGGGACGAGTAGCAGAGACTGTAACACTGCTGAGGAAGCAGAAACTGTGTTATGGTGATAACAGGAGGAGGGCTGGGTAAGACAGATGTCCAGGGTGGCACGGCGTCGCTGAAAGGCGGTTGTCAGCACAAAGCACAGAGCTCTGCCTGCACGCAGCCAGATGCTACATAAGCCGATTTGCTGGGTAATTTCATGGATCGTCTTTAAAATATGGCTGTTGGGCAGTGATAAGCCTACAACTTTATCAGCAAAAGAGAGTTGTTATTTATCTAGATTGATTGGATTATAAAGTCAGGACCTTTAATTAAGGAGTCCCGCAATCCAAAATCAAAATAATACAAGTTGATGCCCAGCACACGGAGAGGGTCTCCCTTAAAGCAGCTGCTTCCGAAAGTCCATCCCCGCTGTTAACAGCCTCTGTCCAACTCCATGGACCGACTGGATTTTTAATAAAATCGATGACACTGAATTCACCAGCTCACGTTGGCGTATGCTCAGCAGATGTGGTGAGAGCAGTTAGTCCACCATTTCCAAGCATCCCGTTGGAAGTCACCCCAAAAAGGTGGTTTCTCCCCACTCTAAGTGCTTTAACGCTCAGTGGGAGCGATGACTACTCATGTCCCAGCAATGGCTTGTCTGAAAGGCGCAAGCAAAATCAACTGCTGCCCATTGGGAGTGCTCCGGGCTGGCGCAGAGCTGTCTGCCTGCAGCTCATGCTCTGTCCCGACATGGGGAGAATAGCAAATCCTTGACCCCCTCTGAGCCTCACACTGGGATTTGAAAGCTGAACTGCTGGTGTTCTCAGCAAAGCAGACCCCTGCCTTGCTTTTAAAATGAGGAATATAATGTATTTTTAAACCTCTCTTCTCTTTTTTGAGCAGCTGGAATATTTTAGACAGTTTCTTCCTCTTTTTTTTTTAATTTAAATGTGACAGAGGAAATTTCAAGCTGATTAGTTAGAGTCTGGTAAAGTAATAAAGTGACTGAGAATAGCGTATGAAAGCAGAATTCCCAGATCAGCAGCAGTTGTGCGGCTGCCGAAGTGCTCCAAGGTCCCAGGTCGGGCGGGAGCTTCGCAGTACCCTTGGCTGAGCTGGCAGGAAAAGGTCAGGGACTTCGCTGCGGAGGCGAGAAGCAATTCAGGCTGAGGTCACCGCAAGAAGCTTTGGTTTCCCCTGAGCACTGAGCAACGCAAAGAAAACCCAGCAGTGAGTGCTCACAAAGCCCAGATGATTCTGGTGGAACAAATAAAGCCCCAAACCTCTTTCGCAAGATGAAGGCATCCCGCAGCCAGGGACTGCAAATGCGCTGCTGCTCGCTCGCTCGGGCTGCAACCCTTCCCTCTCCTCCCCAGGCCTAAGATTTGTTTGCTTTTCCTTCTCTTCACTCCTTTTCTGCCAGCCCAGGCTCCGGCAGGAGCGTGCTGCCTGCGGGATGGATCACTGGGATAACTCCTCCATCAGCTGCCCAGCCTGGCGAGGGCTGAGCTGAGGGAAGGTGTTTGGTCACAGCCTTCTCCACTCGCTCCTTGCGAAGGGGCTGGAGGTACTGGCGTAGCAGGTTCAGGGGGACCTTGCAGCCATGTTACACAGCATTTCTGTAGGCAATAAATCAATATACATCTTCTCATGCCTCGTTATCAAATGAAAACCAAGCATACGCCATATTAATACATACATAATACATGCGCCAAGGGAAAAAAATGCAGCGTGTGTGAGATGCTCCAGCCTTCAGCTGGGTGCCAGCTTTGAGACTTGTGCCTGCGGGCCAGGTGACCGTGGTATTGCCCTTGGCCCGGTGTGACACCCTGCAAGGCAGCACTCCCACCCCAGGGCCCGTGGGGAAGCGGCTGGCAGTGGGGTGCCTGGGCGCTGGGTGCACACTTGGCCCTGGCAGCCGCTCCCTGCATCCTCCTGAGCAACGGTGACAAGCCAAAGGGAGGTGCAGAGCCCAGACAGATGTGACAACAGCACGTTGGGTAGGTGGGAATGCAGCTGGCTCAGCACGGGGACCAAGAGTTAAAGGTTTTAAGCAACAGGGATGGTGCTGAGGCCATCCAAGCATAAGGATAAGCCCGGCTTGGAAAAAACCTGCATTTCCTGAGCCCCTGCAGCCTGCAGCATGGCCATGCAGCACAGGAGCCGCCTTCAGCCCTCGTGTGCTCCCCAGGCCTCTGAAACAGCCCATGAGCGTGTGTCCCAAGCTGCAGCGGAGCTGCCTGACCAGGCGCTGCAAGGAGATATGGCCAAGCAGCAGGGATAGTTACTGCCAGCAGCGCGGGGCCAGCATTTCCCTGCAAAGGTCATACGCCTCAGAAACCATGCGCAGAGGAAGCCTCTGCTGGTGCATCATCTCGACAAAGGGAACAGGAACGCAGTGATGTTTTCTTTCACATTCTGATGAACTGGTGCCTGGCCATCACCAGCCCTTGCTGGGCATCACCAGCTTTTAACCTGCTCCAGCACAATAAGCTGTGCCAGGTCCAACCCCAGTTTAAGGAGCCGTTTGGAGCTGCGCTGGTTTGCAGCTGATCGATAAGCACATGGAGGGGGCACAGCCACAGGTGGGACATCGCAGAGTAGTGCAAGGAGTAAACCATTCCCTGGGGCAGTTCAAATAACACAAACCCTTTGAATCGCAGGGATGATGATAGCTTGATTACAGCTTACTGGTGCTGGCAAAGGGAGAAAGCTGCAGTTCTACACTGCGTTTAGAAGAGAGGGGTAAGATACCCTCTCCAAAGAGTCTTCGGAATAAAATTCTTCAACATTTTTAACTTAGGCCATTGTTAGGAAATGCTAACACATAACTACCTTCTCATAGCTGCAGATAGGCATATTCTTGTGGAAGACAGATTTTTTTCAAGATGGGATAGTTTCAGATGTAGCCTTTTGGCTTTCAAGTTGCTGGGATGTACAATATTCCCTGGAGACAACGGGAGTTTCTGCGCATCTGGAATTTGACTTCCACGTGAAATTTATTCTGCAAGGAAGATGGGTTTTATTGCTGTACAATCCAGAGCATAAAAGCTCATCTATTACAAGCATATGGATAAAGAAGTCCCACCTACGGCAACGTCTGGCCTCTCGAAGGCAGAACAGCAGATAAAGGTCCAGATACATCGGATGAAATCAGTGGCTTTCTGATTTCTACTCATGCTATGAAGAACAGAGATATGATGGAAATTTGATGCCTTGGAGATGTTGAGTATCCAAAGAGGCAGAGATGGCAGGAGGGACAGGCAGCCCCAGAGCTGAGCGCTCGCCAGCTCCCAAGCTGAGACAAGCCTCCGAAAGAGAGCCAGGCCCTGTGCAAGAGCAGAGTTCAACTGCAACATTTTCTCTTTCCATTGGGCTTCAAACCGTGCATGACCTTCTTGCCTGAGAAGTGGTTTGGTTTCAGTAAATTAATGTCTCTACTTTCTGCTCATCTGCTCTTGAAATGCAAATTCCTGTTAGTAGAACACACCATCATCTGCTTAGTTAACAACAAAAATAGGGATTTTTGACTCGTTCTCTGTCCTCAGTCCAGACAGATCGTTAAATACCATTTTTCAGTTTTATATTCCTAGTACTACTCATGTGGCAGTGTGAATCAACTGGCTATAAATAAATTAAGATGGAAATCAGAAGTGTAATTCTAACCATCAGAAGCATGAGGTGCAGGAACAGCCTTTTAATGTGATTAATGACGCAGAAATCTAACTACTTTGAAGATGGAAGTTGATAAATATAAAACAATTATGTGACATACTTGCATACGGAGCATCACGGGAGTGTCATTGTGAGCCGGTGCTGCTTTGTAATCAATAAAAACATCATTTGTGTAATATGTTCAGGGAAGCCACTTCTTATGGGAATTTTTAAAGGGAATTCTGCACAAGAACGTAAGAAACACCCTGTGGAGCAGAGCAATGCTCGGCCTGCTACAAGTTTTATGAATTTCGAAAGCTTTCTGATCTCTTCCAGTTAAGCTTTAATTACTATTCTTCATTTCCAGCCCATAGACAGATCAAAACCAGTTTAGAGGCTTTTTCTTCCTTCCCAGCCCTGCCCTGTCCTCACTGGGGATTACATCTCCTCACTTCGCACATCCATGAGATCGTTAAGTGTAAGGCAGCAGTCATCTCACAACGTCTACAGAGCCGTGCTCCCGTCGCCCGCGGCAGGATGCCAGGCGCAGGAAATACGACTTTAAGGTTGTGCAGTTGGTCTTTCGAGCTTTTACAGTTTCTAGCCGGAGGGAGAAAAGAAAAAAGAGACCAGCTGGTGCAATTGCTCGTTTTCAATTGCCAATTATGCAACAGGCAGGTATGTGGATATGCTTTAGACTCTTCCTATTCAGCAGGCCACTGGCACTTTCTTCTTACAACAGCAAGAAGTGGCCATGAGATATCCCCAAAGGCTGGGGCACTCACTGGTTGCTTCATTTGAAATGCAGAATTGCTCTTGAAGGGTCAGATTTCTTTTATCAGTGCCCAGTGGCTCCAACATTTGGCTTTCTTTGTGTCTTCTTACAACCACCCATACATTCACCAGCTCTGCAGAAGGCGACTGCGGTAGCTCACCAAGAACCACGGGTGAGAACTCGCCCATGCACACCATGACGGTCACTCCCATGTGTGTGGGAGGTGGGCTGATACTTGGCTTGCTGACCTGATCTGCCAAGCAGAGCTTCAGCTCTGGCTGAAGCCTGAGGGCTAAAAACTAAAGCTAAACAACCTCCCAAATTCCTAAAGAAGCCACTTGCTGTCCAAGGGGCTGCAGAACTGAGATGCTGCTGTACTTCTGCAGCACCAGTTCTGAATGGACTGACCCACCAGGTCTCCCAGTACTTGGCAACAACATGGCTACCACACCAAAGGGCAACCGTTCCCATACCTGCATGCATGAAACTGGGGAATAGGATTTTTAACTGTAGCAGCCCCAGTTTACAGGGACCTCCATGAGAATGAGGTACCAAGATACTTCTAAGTCGGATCCATGCTGCCCTTCCTGGGAATGAAACGGTATTTCCTATAATGGGATATAATCAGCGATGCTGGGTGCTGCCATGTCGCACTTTGAACTTGAAGGGGTTCCTCCTGCTGGCAGACCGATGGATACCCATCACCCCTCTGTCTTCCCTGCAAAGGTTCGAAAGCAAAATCTGAGCAGCAAGACACCGATATTCTCAAGCATGATTTCTGCGGTTACCTGTCTGGGATTCAGAAATCTTTCGCTCTGTTCTCCAGCTGCCACAAGATCTTGACAAGGAGTCACAAGGCTTTCCTCTAGGTTCCACCTCAATCCAACGATGACGGCAATAAAGAGAAAAACAAACAAGCTAGCTGAGAAGTACGCTGAGCAATGGGGGTGGAAATATTTTTTACAGAAACTCTGAGCTGTTTTGCAGAGCTCTTTTCAAGTGCATTTACTGAAATTTCCCCAGAGCCTTCCTAATGTAAGTACCATCAGAAGGATCCTAACTAAGAGAAACAGCTCCTGCTGGGTGATAGTCCATAGCTTTATTAGTGGAGATCAAAGAGAATAAACCAATTACTGTCATTTCCAAGGACCAGCTTTTCCAGGGGCACGGAGATGAAGGCTATGAAAACGGGTCCACGTGTGCTTAAGTAATGAGGAGGCATTCTGGTCTTTAACATTTTTGCTGGCAGAGGGAGTCACCTCCTATTCTGGGATATCCTAATGCAAATATGAAGCAACTTTTTTTGGCTTCCGTAGAGTGCTCACTGTTTTTGAGTTCTGTGTGAGTGTGAAGACTGCGTGATACAGGACACAGGCTGCAGCCGGGCAGCGGGACTCAGGTACCTCACATTCTGGTGGAGACAGTTCACCTTCACCCTCATATGTCCCTGCATCAGGCCTGACTCAATCCTGTGCTCATTTTGGGGGTCCCAAGAGACAAATCGTGATGAATCAAATGCTGCCACTGTCACATTTGCAGGTAAGCATCCAGGGCACTGGTGAGAGCTGGGGCTGACACGTGCCCTGGAAATCAGGTTGTGTTACCCTCCACAGGGGACGACCTCCAGACTTGCCCTGCTCTTGCTGCAGAGGCTGAAGTGACCCTACAGCTGGTCTGTGTGTGGCAGCTCCTCTCCAGCAAAACAATTGTCCTTTATCCTATTACATCGTAACATGTGATTTAGAGATGATTCATCCCTTTCATTTGAGCCTGGACTCGGCTATGATCTTGCATTTCAGCCAAATAGTATTAGGAATGTTGATGTGTCTGCACATGGACATTTTCTGCAAAATTAATCTAAGAACTTTTAAAATGAATGAGCATATATAAAATTTTCTTTGGAAAAGAAATGAACTTAACTTTGTTTATCTTAATGCCTTTTGGAGACAAATCACAACACACCAAATAAAGGTCTCTGTAATTCTGTCCACATAGAGGCGAATGCAGCTGAATGAACCCACTTTAAATTCCAGCCTTCAGTTAGTCCAGGTTAATTTTCCCATGTAAACAAGCCCTGAATTTAAAAATCAAAAAAAGAATAAACGAATCCCTGTTCAGTTATGACAGTGACATTTGCAGTTTTGAAGCATGCGGATCTGGGAGGCTGCGTCCCACATTGTCTGTCACAGAACTGGGTATGCCGAGGAGCAGGGAGTGTATAAAGGTGCTGCCTGCTCTCTCGACGGCATGGCCAGGCTCTCACTTCTGCTTCAGAGCAACTCAAAGTCGAGAGCAGCGTCAAGCTGAGCAGGTCTATCTTGCTGAAACCTTCCTGTGACTTCAGGTGCTGGAAAATACGAGTGTTAGAGGGGACGTGGAAAAGCAGCACTGCCTGGAGAGGGTAACTGTGCAATGCGAAGGAGATGTGCAGCAGAAGTGAAGCAGGAAATCCCCTGCCTCTGTGGGAGCCCTATGGCTCTGAAATCTTCCTCTTGCCTTAGGAGATGAGCAAATGGACTGTACAAGTACCTTGAGCTTCCTGCAGAGACAGAGATATGAGGCAGAGGCACAGCAGAGGTGGGCAGCATCACGTCCCACGCCGGGAAATGGAGGGGGCGCACGGGAGACAGCATGTTCCCCATGGGGCTCAGTCCATTACAGGAGCAATATTAGGAAGACGAAACCAAGCTGACAGCAGCAGTGACTAAAGGGGAACAGCAATATTAACTATTAATGAGAAGGGAAAACTGCCAAAACCTCTTGCTGCAAAACGGGTCCCTACATACAGTCGTGGCCCTGGGAAAAGTGTTAATTTGGCATTGTCTCCTCATTGGAGAAAACCTTACCATGAACCTCTGGCTGGGGCTCATGGGTATCACTTAGAGAAGCTCATCTCTGCTAGAAAAGTGAAGACGCCTCGGAGACCTGCTGCTGGTCAGAAGAGCAAGTGAGCGGACTCTGGGACACGGCACGTGTCATCCAGGGAAAGAGTCTTTAGAGTCTTCAGTAAATAAGCAAAGGTTACAAACATTTTAAGATATCATCCACGTACTGTAAAAGGCACGGATCCTTTGTTAAGGATGTGAGACACTGAGATACTCAAGAGAAAACTTTCCTATCAGAATGTTTTTTCTTTGCTGTTGCAGTTTGGAAGCAAAAGTTTGCACGGGAAGTGCTGACTAAATGTAATTTTCATAGAAGACTAAAGAGACAAAAAGCAGGATTTATCTTATGGGTGGTTAGCTAAAACCTTCGATGCCCATTATCAATAAGCAAAGAGCTCAAAATAATGTGCAACCTTTTCTTAAGAACTTAAGTTTGGTTTTTATTTTAACTTAATTTCATTTTCCTTGTATTACCATTTATCGAGTTGTTCTTGTGCAGTTTTGTGTAGGAATAAGAGTCTCTCTCAACCATTTCCAGACAGAATATTCATTATTTAGTTGAATGGACTGAAAAACAAAACCCACCCGGCCACGGCCAGGGCCACACAGCAATGCAGTAACTCAGCTGGGAGCAGATCCAAGCCGTGGCTCTCGGTCTCTGCTCTCAGCGCTGGGACAGACTCTTCCCTTCAAGGCAAAAGGGGAAATGAAAGTGATTGTAGGACACTCTCCAGGGCACAATCACAAGCTAAATAGGCTTTGTTTATGTAGAAGGCTTTCTAAAAGTCAAACCATTGATAATGGGGGATCTTAATATCAGGCTGTTGTCTGGGATAACCACAGCTGACTCGCTGGGGACGGCTCTTGGAGGGCGTTCAGCATGCTGTACTCACACTGATCCTCCAGCAGTCAAGATCAGAAGCTGTTTTGTACTCAGTCCTAGGAAATGAGCCAGGTATGATAAATAGGATACATTCCGGGGAATATGTAGGGCCAGCAAATTGCAGAGGCAGGCTGGTCTAAGGGCTGTCCTGCCTCTCACCGTTCCCACTGGGAACATAGCCCAGTGTCACCTAGATGGCTCTGCAGAGCCTGAAGGAATGCACTGGCCTCCCCAGAGCAGCCAAGACTCGGGTCCTTCTTCTCAGCCATCTATGACAGCTTTCCAGGCTGCTGAGCCAACCCCAGATGGAGCTGACTGGGTGTCGTTAGCGGGCAGAGGGAGGCAAACAGCATCATCCTGGGTTAGCTCATAGATGCCTGACTTGTTTGAAAAGAGACCTCGAGCTTTGCCGAACCCAGTGTACTCGTCTTTAATTTTCACTTTCCCAGCAGAGATACACCCACATTTCTCCAAAGAATTACGGTTAGTTTGTTGAATCACTTCACTACTCCTTGCCCCTGCTTTAGAGTGTCTGAGAGAATAAGCTGACCTGGAAACACACCACTTTTTGTTTGCTCTTTCCTAAGGGAACATTCTATTATTAATATTTTGTCATAAGTATCAGGAAGTTATGGAACACGTTCCCCGTCTCCTGCATGCAGAGCTGCTAGAACCAAAGTTTTATCACCCGGAATGATATGCCAGAAACTCAGCCGCTGGTGTCAGCCAGGAAACGGGGAGCAGGGACGGGGTGGGCAATTCAGGAGACTGATCAGGTGTCAAGAATAATAATAGGAAGATATTATGAAAAAAATGATTAATGAGAAAAGAAATAAGCTGAAATGTCCTGATGCTGCTATGTAAATATTTACCAAGGGCTAATAGCTCTGCAGAAGATCTGTTAATGTCAGATTTGCTAATAAGAAGAGCATAATATATACTACGAATATTACTCCAGCCTACAAATCTGAATAAGTTTCTTCCTAAGACAAGAACATTACTTTTCCATTTTCCTGGCAGTTTATGAAGATAAACCCAACGGCTGAGATCAGAAGAGTATTCAAACAAAAACATAGTCTAGAAATTTTAAAAACCTGATATAAATGCCATTTTTTTAAAGCTCTTCCACTTAGCAACTATGGAAGTCCTGCCATATCCCGGTAAATTTTCATACTAAAGAGCAAGTGAGAAGCACACGGCAGTAACAGCTCAGTGATTCTCAGCTTCCGAAAAGGAAACCTGCTTTGTGGATTTTTCTATTTATTTAAGAAAATTCCTTTCTGATTCTCTTCATATTCACACTCAGGCTTTTAATTTTTAAGTCCCCATCACTCATGTCTCTGCCTGGGCCTGGTTTTCCTGAGAACATTGGAGGGATTCATCCTCCATACCTGGAAATTTTATGGGGCTTTGATTTTTTTCAGAAAAAGGCAAATAAAAGTAAAGAGCTGGAAGGGTTGAACTGTGTAGGAGTGCTGTTTTGGTTAGACAGTCTGAGTCCTGAATCCTAGATAAAGCACTGACCACAACCTAGAATTGAGCTTATTTGTGCAAATATTTAGTGTCATTTCCTCCACCACGTCCTTGCCACCATGGCCCGAGGGATGGTCTCGTGTGACCCCGAGCTCAGCTCCCCTTCGCTCAAAGCTGCTGCTCACCCAGGCCTCGAGCACTGAACATTTCTGGTAGGAAATAACATCTCAGCAAAGTGCGTCAGCTCAGCAAAAGCCATTTCCAAGTGACTCACTGCAAGGTGCTGCGGGAGGTGAGAACTCGCACGGTGCAGATTATCGGCTTTCTCTCCTGCTGACTAATTCCCCAGTACGAAGCGAAATTCTCAGACCATATTGTGCTTTTGATTAGCGCTGCCAGAGATATGGAAAGCAGCAACATATCCAGACTCTGGCAGCGGATCACAAAGACACAGACCCGTAGAAACTACCTGCAGCAATTACGGTTCTGCCTCCAGTCATGAAATTTAGCTTGAGTTCTCCCTCCCCACTCACCTGTCCAAGGGCAGCCCTGCCCCTACATGTGCACTCTTCATCTTTAGGGCTTGAAAACCCAAATGTATTAAGTCCAAACTGAAGCATTCACCACTGTCACTGGGGCTTTAGAGCATTTCTCTCAAGTACTGATGCTGTGGATGAGGAGTGCTCCTTATTTACTACCAAATGATTAGTATGAGAAAAACAATTAAACCTTTAGCATCAGCCCCCTGCCCGTTTTATCCGGCATAGTTTTACTATTGGAGCCTTGCAGGATCAGACTGTGGAGTGGCTGAGGTGACCGCACTCACCTTTGAGAAGGCTCTGACAGAAGCACAGAAAGGCCCAAGAGGGACATTATTTAGCTAAAACACAAAGTCCTCAGCTAATTCATTCCAACATTTATGCTAATGCATCCCATGATGTTGACAGACTCCGGCCAGCCATCATAAATCCCAGGCACCGGCTGGCTGCATGGAGCCCATAAGGAAGGTGGACGGTTCTGATGGGCTCTGTGCCAGGATAAGGATCTTCCCAGGACATCTCAGCACAGGATCAAGGACCTGATTTGTACCAGACAAAATCCTAAACAAGCCTGAGCTTGTTCAGATGAAATCCCTGCTTTCTGCTCTGCCTGCGGATGCACATTTTGGCTGCAGAGAGAGAACAAAGCTGAAGGGGAGACTTTGTTTTCAACTACAAAGTTGGAGAAAGCTGGGCACATGGAGCTAACTCAAACGGATAGCCTCTCGTTCCAAGGCACAGCCAACCTCCGGGCTCCACGCAGAGAAAGCAGCGGCTTTGGGTGATGAATTGATTGTTTTCTTGTTCGCTGAGGAATGTGTTAGTGCTGTAAAACTGCTGTCCATGCTGAGGACTCCTCCTGTTATTCTCTAGAACCAAGAGAATAATAAAAGGTTTCTCTGGAAATTCTTTACGTCTCCGTTTTAAACAGATGGCTGCTGAACTCCGTAAGGTCAGCAGTGCATGGGCGGATTATCACCACGTGGCTCCTTCAAGCAGAATAAATTAGGAAAAGACAAAAAATCAAAACAAAGCAACAAAAAGAGCCCAAGTCTTGCTTTCTGCAGAAGAGCTTGGTGCAAGCGCACGCAGGTTTCAATTTTGAAGATTCACAGGGCTCACTTCCCTGACTGACAGCAATTACTGGAAAGCAAAAATAACCACATGTGACTCATTATTCACGCAGGTCTAGGGGACAGAGCACCACATCCCGCACGTGGGAAGGTAATTTGGTGAAGGAGACTCAACAAACTCAAAAGGCTGAATCCTGATTCAGTGCTGTGCTCCCACACCCACACTCTTACCGACGGCACCCACACTCACGTGCTGGGTGTTTGATTTGGAAGGAAGACGTGCTCCAAAAATAGACATCGAAATGATGTTTGGATGAGCGCAAGGGAATCTAATGAGGCAAAAGTATATCAAAAGAAAATAGCTAAGTGGAATTTGAAAGTCAAAAGCTGAGAAGTTTTCAAAGAGAGAATATCTGGTCTTGCCATAATCATGAGATGAGATTTTCTGTGGTAAACTCCAGTGTAGTTTCATTTACCTACTGGAACTGAAACAGTTTATTCCAATGAAGAACAACCACACTGCTCTCCCTTCTTAACTAATGCAAGAGCTGTCTCCACCCATGCCTGTACGAGATGCTGCTAGCAGCAGGAAGGGGTCTGGCAGGATGGGCTAAGGACAGTATTGGGTTTGTTTCAGCAGCTTGGTGCCCCCGTGGCCAAGCTAGACCCTGACCAGGCACTCGCCAGCTCCTGCTTCCAGTCCTGCCTGGCAGCACATGGCAGGCAGCTCCCTGCCAAACCAAGTCCTACCATGGCGCAGCTTTGGACCAACAATGCCACTGAACTTCCTCCTTGACCAGCCTGGTGTAAGGGGAGGGCAGCAGATCCTGACAGCTGCACATCAGCTCCCCACTGCCGTAGGGGAGGTGGCAGCTCCGACTGGAGCGGGAGGGGAGGACGCAGGGACTTCAGCTAATTGTTCTCAACCTCCAAGTGTCCCTATGATGCAGGCTGTCAGTTTGACATCCCTGCTGTGGTACAAGCAGAAATGTCCTCACTTTTCTCACTGCCACACAGTCCTGGCTCACCACCACCAGGACAACTGACACGTCAGGGGGGTGCGGAGATAAGACAATCTCTACTCGCCGTCTCTCTCCCTTTCGGCCCAGACTCACCACTCTCCGTCTAACTCTGGTCTCTTTACCCGTGCCTGGTTTTAATCAAACCTGTCAGCACAGAGACCCTGACCTTCTGAAAAGCCTCCAGCCCTTCCACTGTAATTAAAATGATTTGTCTAATGTTGCCCCATCAAGATGGATTTCAGGAAGGAGAAAGTGCAAACTCCCAGAGCTGGTGGAAACTGCAAACAAACAGAGCATCAATCCGACGTAGATCACTGTCACTCAGACTGAGCTCACCCGCTGCAAGGAGTGATCACACACAGGCTGCCTCTGAAATACAAGGCTGGGAAATGAAGCTTTAAATGGTGTTTACATCCACGCTGGAGCGACTCAAATTATGCTTTGTTTTGTTGGTGAAATAACTGCTTTTTCAAAAGAAATGCTAATACTGCTACAAATAATTAATGGTGTCTGAATCTATCAATTCTATGAGGGGGTGATTGGATTCCAAACAGCAGAGAGGTTTCTCGTTTCAGTGATATGAGACAATGTAAAACCAACGCCTGTGTTCTCAGATAACCTTTGCTCTCAGTCTTTTGCTGAACATCAGCGCTCCTGAGGCTCGTGTATGTTTATTTCTTCAGCTGAAATGTCACACTTTGCCCATATGTTCATATTCAAACAAAAAATTTCACTTCTGAATTCTTCAATCTTTTTATTCATGTGTTCTGTCGCTCTCAGGCAGGGATTGTGAGTACCAGACGCTGCCTTATATAAAATAACTGACTGTATTTTCTCCCCTCTGAACTAATTCACCACATTTTCTCCCTATCAATCATCCAGATGAATGCACTGTTTTCTATCTATCACCCTGCTAAGGTACTCATCGCTGGGGTATGCGGCCAGCAGATAAAAAGTATAATGATGCTATATTAAATAAAGAAAATCGATGTTCCCCTCGCAGTAAAACTGAGCCAAATTCTAATAAGTGGGTCACCACGGGGAGAATTTGTGTCTCTGTTTCGAGCAGAGGATTTTCTGGAGCAGCGCTCCCAGCCCATGGTATTCCCAGGCCTTTCCTTGCCATGGTGTATGGCCTGGGAGAGCCAGGGTTTATCTCCTGCCCTCCCTTTGCCCCAGCCCTCCTCGCTGGGGTTCACACAGCCCTTCTTGCCAATGCCCAGTTTGAGCCCAGCGTTTTTTGTCCTGGTCAGTGTGGACGTGGAGAATCAGGTGCTGCCCTCAGGTGAGCCAAGAGAGGAAAGTTGTGGGATTTAAGAGCCTGGCATCCAGCCTCTGTGCCTTGAATGGCTCAGATCTGGCCAGCATCTGACAGCAACTTCTTCCCCTTTTCCCCCTTCTAACCGAGAGGCTGGGCATTTCAGAGAGGCAGAGCCACAGCTTCAAAGGGTATTAAATGACTCATGAAACTGGATCATTCAAAAAGCAGCAAATATGACAAAACTACTGAAACTGAACAGGCATTTTGAGTATCTGCCTGATTCATGAAAGTAGGGAAAGCAAATTGGGATCCTTGGCTGCAGCATTTCTTGGCTGTAAAATGGTGCACCAGGTAGGACCGTTGGTGTGAATTTTTATGTATGGGAATAGTCCAAACTGCAGGACTGGTGTCTGGGATCCAAAACGCAGTGAGAGCAAGCCCTGGCCGCTTTGCAGACAATTCATCATAAGAACGTCCACTGCAAACAAGAACCGGGGAGATCCATTTTCAAAGCAAGTCTGGCCTGAGAATGAGCAGCTGGGGCCAATGTCCCTCTGATGCACCCTATAAACTGTAACATGGGACCACTCCATTCCAGCAACGTCTTTTCCACCCTCATTGCAAAATGCTGAATTACAGTTCAGTGCTCAGTGGTGTTTCCTGGCTGCGTGATGGATCGCTCACCTTTGTGCGGGGCTGGTTATTTGTTAGTGAGCACTTAGAAGCCAAGCCAGCCACCCAGGGAAGTGGCTCAGCTCTCTCTGCCCACCCCACTACATTAGTTGAGAGAGAGGAAACATCTTCTGGCACTTCACAACAGAGACAGGAAAAGTGACAGCACTGCTTTTGATGCAGAGGCTCCACGTCTCCCCGCCAGCCAGCACACCCAGGTATTTTATCCAGTATAGTTTGTCATCTTGTGCTCTGGGAACATCTTGAACAGCTGTTAATAATTCATATGTGACAGTGGCATATTAAATCACTTGACTGTCAGGGTGGCTTTGAAACGCAGGGTCCCTAGGTCTGCCCTGGATAATGAAGGGAACTTGTGTACCTGCCAGGTGCCAAGAGGTTTTGCTTTTATTTCTTGCGACAAAGTGATATGGAGCCAACTAGGACATGATGCTTCTGTGAACACTGGAAAGCAGGCTTAGACTGATGAAAAAACCCCAGCCTGATGGGAATCCAAAACCTGTCTGGTCCTTGGAAACATTGATCAGTTGTGATAATGACCATAAAACCGCTCATTGAATTAATCCTTGCATTGGATCAGGAATAATTCAATTTTTTTTGTGTGCAGTATAATTGACTGGTCACTTTTAGGGCCTGAGACTCAGCCTAGTCTGCTGCAAAGTTAGCCACCTCAGGCACATCCTATCATGGCCCCACCTTCAAAACTGCCTGGGCTGAATGAGCTGTGATAAGATGCCAGTAATAAAAGCGCTTTTGAAACCTTCTGAGGCAAATGCTACTTAATAGCAAATTGTTGCTGCCTTATTTTCAAAAAATGTATTTTTCATACCAAGGACTTTTGCTCTGAACAGCTCAGCAGGGCTCTTCCTGCAGGCTTATTGTACTTGCATAGTTCATAATGCAAAGAAGGCCACAAGCAGAAGGAAAAGAAAGGCACAGGCTGGGGGTAAGGGAAGAGAAGGAACAGCCAGGACAGCTACAGTCAGAGGAAAGATGTCTAGAAAAGGACAGAACCAGAAATGAAGCACAAAGGGAGAGCAAAGGGTGTCATTCCAGTGACTTGAGCCACGCAAAGAGATCGTCCACTGCTCCTGTTTAATTGGGGGGGCCAGTTATCATATTTGCAAAAGGGAAGGTGAAGGATTTCTTACCTCTGCTGGGACTGAATTTTCTTGTTCTATGCTCTCTCTGTGGAAGGGAACCTTTGCTGGGCACATGCTGCCAGCTATGGCGCAGGGTTGGCGGGCAGCTGCCTGCATGATGCATCTTCTGAACGCTGCTCTCCATCAGGGACAATCACTTGGCCTTTCTAAAGAGTGCAAGACCCTGTAGGAAAAACGACCATTGGCTTTCTGTGTATTTGGAGCAAACTCTCTTGAAAGCAAAGTGATTTCACTGAAGTTTGTGCGGTGCAAATGACCCCTCCCAGCAGGCGCGGAGTCCCTACTCCATGCGCACAGTGTGTGCGTACCTGCCACGCACACCTCGGTGTGGTTCAGGTATCGCTCTCCTGGAGCAGATTAGCCTGGATGACCCTGGGCGGGCTGCAGTGCACATGGCTTTTTCTCCATTTTTATTTTCTAAATCAAAACGATCTGGTCGCAGTGTAAGGACGAGAGTGCCCTCTAATGTCACCGTGCTCTCCAGCACCTTCCTCCAAGGGCCCTGAAGAGACACCTCAGCCTCACAGCCTTTCCTTTCCTTGTTGCACAGCGATGGCAACCTCCCAAAAATTCAACATAATTCAAGCACAAGCTGTCTGTATCTTCTGCAGGTTAGAGCTAACCAGGGGATGCCGCAGCAGCTGGATTTCACCTTCTCCTGATCTGTGACAAGGCCAGAGTCACACAAATTGTCTTCAGAGCAAACATTTTGGCATAAGAATGGAGTGAGGTGCAAAAATGTATTAAATCAAATGGCCTAAAACCCGTGGAGGCCTCAGGCCCCGCACACGGCCCCGGGGCCTCCACAGGGCCTTGCCCACCGCCCGAGGGGCTCTCTGGGCCCCGGGGCCTCCACAGGGCCTTGCCCACCGCCCGAGGGGCTCTCTGGGCCCCGGGGCCTCCACAGGGCCTTGCCCACCGCCCGAGGGGCTCTCTGGGCCCCGGGGCCTCCACAGGGCCTTACCCACCGCCCGAGGGGCTCTCTGGGCCCCGGGGCCTCCACAGGGCCTTACCCACCGCCCGAGGGGCTCTCTGGGCCCCAAGGCAAGCACGGAGGGACAGGCAGCGCCTCCCCAGCATCTCCCCCGCTTGCTGGGCAGGACCCGCGCTGGGGTCTTGGCAGGATCTTCTTGTATTTCCAAAACAAACAGGGAAAAGTGTCACGGTGCCCACGCGGCGGCTGGGAAAGAGAAGCTGCTCAGCACAAAGGGGAGCCAGTGCGCAGGGCTGAGGCTTCAGCGGGGCTTTGTCCCCACCGACACGGTCGCACATGGAACTTACATGCGTCACAACGTGCCCCAAGGCCTCTAGGGGGAAATCCTCCCGCCCCAGCCCCGAGGGCGCCCGGGATTCCGGCCCCGAGGCCACTCGGCGCCGCCGTGACGCCCCCCGGCCGAGCCCGTATCCTTCCCGACTGGGTGTCCCCGTCGCCATAGCACAAGCGGCTTGGAGGCGGAGGCGGGTGGCCGCCGTCCCCCCATCTAAGGCGCCCTCGCGGCGGATCCGCGCTCTGATTGGTGGCTGCCCGGGTGCTACCGCCTCGGGTTTCCCTTCGCAATGGGGAGACCCGCTTCCTCATTGGCTGCTGCCGTTGCCATGGCGACGGGTGGACGCGGCGCGGCCCGGCGGGGTGGACCCGGCGCCATGGCGCAGGCCACGGTCCCGCTGACAAAAGAACCGGCCCCTCAGACGGTTCCCGCCTCCCACCTGCCCATGAAGGCGTGGGAGGTGGCGGTGAACATGGGCCCCCACTCCTCCAGCGGCTTGGCCACTGCCGGCTTCCGTACTGCCAAGTACGTGCCTGCCGAGTGGTACCAGAGCAACATCGATCTGTACCACAAGGCCTTCGCCGGCTGCGAGCAGGCCGAGCGCGGCCGGGCCGAGGCCAAGGACCTGGCCAAACATGCCGCTGCTGCCTCCCAGCGCGCCCAGCAGGCCTCCACGGCCACGCTGGGCCAACGCCTGCAGGACATACACTTCTGGAAGGCCGAGCTCCAGAAGGAGATTGAGGACCTGGATGCCGAGACTGGCCTGCTGGCAGCCCAGAAGCTGCGGCTGGAAAGGGCGCTCGATGCCACCGAGGTGCCCTATGCCATTGCCACCGATAACCTGCAGTGTCGGGAGAGGAGGCAGCCCCCGGACCTGGTCAGTGATGAGGTGGAGAGAGAGTTGCTGAAGGTGAGCAGGATGTTAGGATGTTAAGGGTTGTTGGCAGCCCTTAGTGCTGGTCTGGTCTCTCAAAGGGTGAACAGCTTGGTCAGTAGGGGGTAACTGCAGCTCCTGAAGGTATCTTCTGACAAAGCACAGAGGCCTAGGTCCCCTCCCTGGTAGCCTGGGCTCTGTCTGTCACTCCTAGGTTTGAGAAGGAGTGTTTAAAGTCCTTCCTTTGTTTAAAAAGTATTTAAAATCACATGAGTATGCCTAGAGGAGACCAGATCCCCCCACTCAGACCAGATCCAAACAAAATCAACACAGAGGTTTCCTGACCCAAGATGGGCATCCTATTCTGGCATTAAACTTCTTCCAGCTTCTGCTTGGCTTGAAGTCCCTCAGCTCTGCAGGTTATGCTGTAAAAATGGAATACCCAATCAGCAGACACTGGAGGACCAGTGAGATGCTCCTGGCCTGTTTCCACGCTCAGGCTGTCCAAATCTGACAGCCTCTGCCACTTACCTTTTACTGCTGAGTCTGATGCCAAGGTTCATGATGAGGTGGTGATCCAGCACTATACTACAGTGTCTCAACACAAACCCTCATTTTAGATCTCCTGCAGGATGGCACCATGAACAGTACAAGGTACTTGTGTTACACCTGCATGAAATGATGGCTCTGGGCAAGCGGTGGGCACAGACAGGTGGTATTTCTGATCAAGGGATTTCAACAAACCTGAGACTCTCCTGAAATTTGCTTGATCATTCTCCTCCCGCAGAGGAGTCTTGACTCAAGCTGACACTTTGTTATCTGTCACCGAGATCCAGCGCTGCTGATGTAATTATTGTGGCTGCATGTGTTACAGACTACAGATTTGGGGTCATTTTTCATTCTGGGGTGATACATATTCTAGTGTCACAGAAATAAATTACTGATTATTTGCCTGCAGCCTCCAATACACTGTGGAAGTTGATTCATGATGAATGACTGATTAAACCAGATGATTAATATTTGTTGTTAGAAAAATATTGAAGAGACTTACATAGTTGATAGGATGAGAGTATTTAGCAGTATTTTTGATAGGAATTGTGTACAATTGCTGCTTTGTAATCAGTATTTAAGAGGTTGTTCCAGTCAAACCCATTAACATGTGAGAGTTTGCATGTAGATATTTCAGTGTGCAAATTGCTACAAAATTCAAATTACAGAAATTCTTTTCATTAGCTGCTAATGTTTAGAGATATGTAGCATTTACCAAACACCACCCCCCACCCCATTCATTTTCTGGCAGGATTTCTCTCCTGTAGTTCTTTCATCCTGATCTCAGAGAATAGTTTGTTCATTGCTCAGAAGTCCATCTGCTGCTGCTTTTTCTTCACCTGAAATTGTGATTGCGTGCTTGTGACATCAGACCGTCCACGGCCAAGGACGATGTCATCAGAAAGGAACACTGTGAGTTCAGGCGAGGCGTGTGTACCGGCAGCAGATGGGCTCTTGAGAAATGAAGATTTTGTTGCCATGCCAATGACCTTTGTGGTGCAGAAGGAAGAGGAATATCAGTAATATCAGAGGAAATCCTGCCCATTTTCACAGAGGAAGGGATTTTATGGCATGAATGTTTGCAAAGAAATGTTAAAATGTGCCCTGTGTGGCTTCGCCAGCTCTTTAGGCTGCAAGTGTACTCTCTACCTCTTTCACTGCAAGAAATCAGGTGGTACCTTGGATTTCTTACTCTCTCCGAAACTAACTAATAATTCTGGGCATAGAGCTGCTTTTCCATGAATTCTGACATTCACTGCACAGATTTCCGAGCTAATGGCCCGGTTCACTGGTTAGCATTGTGTTAGAAACTTTGCTCCTTTGGAGGAGCTATGCAAATTGTATCCGTAAAGTACTGAGAGGCTCTTTCTGAACTCATCCAGTCCCTTCCTAATCGTAACTCTTGTAAGAAATGGTAATGCAAGGAACAGCAGGAGGAATTTCTTCTCTTCCCATACAAAAACTGAGAAGATAATACAGAAGTCAGCTGCATTAGGGAACAAATATTCTTTTCCTTGCAGTTTTAATTACAGTTATTTGATATTCTAGGGCATTTTCCTTCCTTTAGAATGCTTCATCTCATCCTGGCAGCCCAGGCTTGTGTTGGTGTCATTCTCTGGTGTCTTTGCCATGTTCCTGCCAGCATGGGGGAATCTGCAGCTGGCTGGGCGAAGGGCCACCTTTCACATCGTCATGGCAAAGTTTCTCATAGGACACAGGTTCTATTCCTGCTTTCAGCTTTCTGCAGCAATGAAGAACATTTCCCAGTTCCCAGAGCATCCTGCCAAGATACCCACCTTTCAGCAGCCCCTCGGCAGATGCCATTTGCAGAGACAACATCAAACACTCATACAGAAGCAGTGTTGAATCCCCGCATGTAACTGCACTTTCATCATCTGTTCAGTAGGAATCGCTGCAGATGACTCACACAGAAAACAGAAGTATCTTTGATGGAGGTTTTATGTATCCAGGTCATACTGGGTTTTTTTTCTATTTTTTGACACACCATCTCTTTCTTGTCGGGAGTTTTGGTTCCAGCTCATCTGTCCCGTTCACTTTGCAGCATGGGGTCATATTGAGATCTCCTGTTGTGATAGATGCCACCACTGAACAGCCACTGCTGGATGAGGGACGAGGGAATTTAAGTGAAAGCTCCTCTCATGCATAGTAAAATCCGCTGTTACTCGGAAGTTCATTGACTCCACTTAACAGCATCTTCATCTTTTCTTAACACAGCTCTGGTTAAAAGAAGCAGAAGGACACAACTGTTTTTCCAGTAAAGAAGGATCTTTGATGACTAAAAAGAATGTAAAATCTCTCAAACAGAATAATCTTATTTCTTTGTGCTGCTGCAGTGGGAATAGCTGAATTCATACAGAGCCGTACACACGGCTGTGTTGTGTGAGGCTTTTGACTTTCAGAACCTGTATGACATCTCCTCTGAACCCCCTTTGCATCAGTTTAGTGACAGTTTGGTGTGATTATGTGCACACATTTAATATTGAAAATGTAAGCCCTAGAAAAGGACTTGCCACGTGGTGGTACACTGTCAATAAATCATGTTCCAGCTGCATATATACTCATCTCAAGGTCATTCCCACATGTCCGGGATCCAGACTCATTAGCTGAGTGCCAGGTATGACTGTGGAATAAGTGGATGTACTTAGGTTTATGCCATTTTTTTACCCTAGCCTCAGCATGTTGATTTGTTGGGTGTTTGCTTCAATGATGAAGTCAGCCCCAGCTATTCCCTGATGCTGAAGACAAAGGCATTAGCCAAGATCCTGTCAACTGTGTAAAATTAAAGTTTAAAAAAGCAGCGAAACGATACAGATGGATGTTTTTCTGCTAACTGCAGTGACGGAGCTAGGAAAACAACAGAATCCAATTTCGAAACACCTTGATCTGTAGCTTTGCTGAGTGAACCAGGGCACAGTAGGACAGTCCTGTACACAGACAGCCCAGTTCAGAGCATGGTGCTTACTTTCAACATCTGCAGAGCGTGGATTTTGAAATGACTCTCAGAGACCGGCAGGAAAAAGGCCAGTCACAGAGCTAAGATTTTGAATTATAGACTCATCAAATGCTTGGGGTTGGAAGGGACCTTCAAAGCTCACCCAGTCCAACCCCCTGCAGGGAGCAGGGACATCTGCAACCAGAGCAGGGTGCTCAGAGCCCCAAGGTCCAACCTGACCTGGGATAGTGCCAGGGATGGGGCTTCTCCCATCACTAGGGGCAACCTGGGCCAGAGTCTCACCACCCTCAGTGTAAACAATTTCTCCCTTCTCTCTGGTCTGAACTTCCCTCTTTCGGTTTACCCCATCACCCCTTGTCCTGTCACATCAGCCCCTGCTGAACAGCCCCTCCCCAGCTTTCTGACAGCCCCCTTGAAGCACTGAAAGGCCGCACTAAGGTCTCCCTGGAGCCTTCTCTGCTCCAGGCTGAACACCCCCAGCTCTTTCTCCTGTTCTCACAGCAGAGGCGTTCAACCCTCAAGTCATTCCTGTGGCCTCCTCTGGACCCACTTCAACAGGTCCGTGTCCTTCCTGTGCTGAGAAGACTGTTGGAGACTGTTACCTGCTTTCACTCCCAGCCATAATGAATAACAGCCTTCCTGTTACATGCTGTTTGGGGTTAAAACCCAGCAAGATCTCTGCGCTCGCTTGCTTTGATTTGCTGTCCTGATCTCTAGGACATCTGGTGTCCCGTTGTTACTCATGGATGGATGCAGCTGGATTTGTAATCAAGGGCTACTGCACCACCTCTCTCGCTGGGTTCTCCCGGTTCCTCTTAGCTGCTGTCTCACTCTGCCATTCTGGGTGCTGCATTTAGACATTGCTGACATCTGCAAGTCAGGCAGGCTGCAAAGAAACCCCTGAATTCGTAAATTCACGGAAGGCATGAACATCTGCTCTTAAAAATTTTCTTTGCACCATTAAATAGACCCTTACAAAGTCATGAACTGGAATGGTTTTATCACTAGATTTGAGGCCAATTCATCTTTTGCATCGTAAACATTCAATACTGTAATAAAATAAATGGCACGCTAAACTGTGAAATGTTCTCTCCCTGTTAATTGACAACCATTTATAATAACAGGTTTATTATTAGTATGAACTGCAGAGACGACAGCTGAAAAGAAGCCAAGATCACTCCAGATTTGACAGTATTTCATTTTAATAGGCAGCACATGAAGACATATATGGGAAAAATAAGGAGAAAAAAAAGACATTTCATCCACCAAGTCCTCTCATGAACTGCAGAAGTGCAAATCTCAGTTAACGTTGTCCTCTGAACCAGAGATGCTACTAAAACTTCTTCATGTGCTTCTCCGCCTGATGCAGGCTGGGCCTTCAGACGAATTGCCCACAGAAGTCTGCACTCCCCATGTAATCTAGTCTGCCGCTAGCTGAAACCCACATCTGCCCCCAGGATTTCAGCGTGGAATCCCCCCATTTGAGGGCTGAAATCACAAGGTCCGGGAGAGCCGTGCTGCTCTCTGCCAAGCTTGTGGCTGGAATTTACTCTGCAAAGACAACATGGAGCAGATGTGGTGGTTTACAAGTCCTCCCCATGGTGTGTGGGATGCCCAGATCCTGCTCTTCTGCGGGTGGTGCTGCCTGGCAGGTGGTGGTGCAGCGGGGACCTTCTCCCATGTCAATCCCATCAGCTGGCCACAGCGATGGGTGGACGGTAGGATTGTACCACTGTATCTTACAGTACAGCTGGGGCTGAGTGACCTAGACCAGAGGATGTTCATCTTCATCCTAGTGCCACAGCTCCTCCCAGCTGGACAAACTGATTTCTTAACTGTTTTAAAAGTTAAGAAAAATCTTTTAGGAGATAAGTGTTGAAAATTCATTGTAATTTACACCCACGTATTCACTCTAATGAGCCTTAGACTGCCATTCATTATGAGAACTGTGTCTTCAGTGTGAGATGCAATATTTGAATGCAGAGCTCCTCAACAGGGAATCCACTTCTATGTTTTCTTTTAGGTCATTCAGCAAGGGAATTCTTGATTTTTGCATTATTTCACTCTTCCCATGTGAGAGAAGTTAATTACTCAAGACCTTAATTACTCACAGGAAACAGAGTGTCTCTTTATTTACATGGAGACTGACTACCCAATGCAAAATAATAGCATAATATGTAATTTCCAGTGCTGGATCTTTCTAACCCTTTAAAAGCCTTTTGAATTTTTACTTTGACAACTCAGCCTTTGTAACCCTTCCTCCCTGCAGAAAGCGAGTGTTAGTGTTCTCACAGTTTGTAAACTGATACCTTCAGCTGTGTGTTTGTTTTAATTGTGCTCTTTTAGAGCCTTAAAAATAAGATTTTCTTTCCAATCATGATTCTCCTTTTCCATTTAGAAGAAAACTGGGGTTTTTTATGGTCCCTGTTGGTTTCCTATGGTGGAGAAACTGACACTGCAGGAATGTATGCACTCACAAAAGCAGTGCGAGGATCCACAGGTGCCAGCAGGGTTCTGGGAATAAGGTTTATTAGGAAGTCTGTACTCCCTTAGCTGCCATGGGATGACTGTCATGGATGTAAAATGGCAAAAATAATCAGGAGTTTTTCCTGCACCAAAGCCATGACACTGCTCTGTGCTGAGCATGGTGCTCTTGCCTTCGCTTTCTCTACTTGAAGGCCATGCAAGTAATTCAGGTATTATTTAATGTGGTAGAACATGGACTTTTTCATAGAATGCACATGCAATAATTGCTGCCGCTCGGACTTATCGCTGAGGTGCCTCAGGATCTGCTGACGCCTGGGAAAATCACGTCTTGCAATAACAAGGTGAGAGCGGGTAACGAGCGGAAGGTTTAAGAATTTCTCCACAACCACAGAAATCAAATTGCTCTGCAGGAGAGTGTGTGCTGCTCTGGGCATCACAGAACTCTCAATGTTTTTATCTAGGAAGCTGAACTTATCCGAAATATCCAGGAGCTTTTGAAAAGAACCTTGATGCAAGCTGGTAACCAGATGCGGTAAGGCATTTTCACCATACCTCAGTAGCTCATTTATGTAGCCGAATAATTCCTGGAGTCCAGGGGTACGAAGACCCATGGGTAAAGATCTTACCACTGCCAGGTTTATGAGCCATGAGAATGCCATTTAAACCTGAAAAGAGGAACTCAGGGGTGAAAAGGCAGGATTTTCAAGCAGGGTGAGTTAAGAAAAGAGCCATGCCCTAGAGCCACACTTTAGATTTCCAATCCTGGTTTCCAGTATGTGTCTTCAGTTCTCTCATTTTCCAACACTAAACTTAAATGCAATAAAAGTATTATCTGGACATCACTCTACCTCATTGCACCTTTTCAAGTACAGACTCTTTTAAAATCATTTATCTAGTGAAAGGACCTTTTCAAATGAGGATTTTGCTGCCAGTTGTCACTGCCAACTTAAAAAATGAAAATTCTCTCTACCTTCTGTGTCAGTGAGGATGTTCAGTGCAGCTCAAAAGGAACACTTGCCTTTCATTTAGAACAAGTCCTTTGGAAAGATGTTACCTGAATCCTAAGGTGCATCAATATGAAGGCATTACCTGCTGGAAACCTTGACAATGTAGTTTTTTAAATTTATTAATCTTTTCCAGTTAGTGCTATTCTACCAGATAAAATTAAATATTGTTTTTAGAGTGTCTATAAATGCAAAATGATTTCAAGTAGTTCTGTTACATCAGTTAGAGTATGAGAGAAGCTGCTGAGTTTAGGCTTCGCTTTCGACAGTTAAGATCGGTTTAGTACCATCTAGCACCATGGTTTAGTATCATTGGCCAGCAGGGTCTGTCTGATTCCTTGGGTGACAGTGACACCTGGTGCTAACAATTGATAATGACCCGCTGTCTTTTGTCATCTGAAGTCATTCTACTTAACTGGGTGACGTGTGACTCATTTAACTGACCACGAAGCAGCAGTTTTAACTCTGAATATCATTGTCCTTGTATCTTCCAAGGACAAATGACACTGTCTGTGTGCTGCAGTCTTGGAAAGGCGAGATAGGAGGAGGGCTGGGGGAATGATGTAGGGTCACTGCTTTATGGAGGTATTAAATTTGAGTCATGCTCAATGTGCTAGTGGAAGAGGATGGATCTTCTAGCACTACCTGATGCCTTATCATGGAAGACTGTTGCTTTGGGCAACCTCCTACCTCTTCTCCCATAAGAATGGAACCTGTCACCACTATTGAATGAATCCTCTATGTTTTAGGATTATTATGTTGCATCCAAAGCCCAACGACTCCTTTGTCTCGGGCTATAAGAGCTCTAAGCCATCAGTAGGCACAGAACAGTACAGCAGGTCTAGAGTAGTGGTTAACACATCAGGTTTACTGTCCTTCTAGCAGTTAGTTGTGGCAAAGAGAGTTTGGTTAGGATTTTCAAGAAGAAAAGGGAGGTTTGTGTTCTCCTTATTGTTTGGAAGACAAAGGCTCAGAGCCTGTCTGTGATAGTTTTGTTAACGATATCTTTTTCCACTACTGACGTGTGATAATAATGACTTTTCAGATTAAATCGACATCACAAAGAGATTTGTGAAATAGACTGGTCAGACAAAGTTGAAACATACAACATCGATGATAAATGTGGAAGATACAGCAACCAGAGCACCAACACCCAGTTCCACCCTAGCTCAGTGAAGTTTGAAGAGAGGTGAGTAGTAATGGTCATTATCCCTCACCGACAACCCTGGTGAGATCCCACACACCCCGTGCATCAGCGAAAGCTGTAACGCTGCTCTGAATTAGAGATGCGATTGCTGCTGCTTTGGACATACAATGTGACAGCTCTGAAAGACCTGCAGGGATGGTAAAACGGTGCTGCCACCCCAGCGTGGCCACCACTGCTGGCAACGCTGGGTCACTGTATGCAAACTGAGCTTGTGGACGTCTTTCTTGGAAATAATTGGCTCTATACTTTTAAAGGCTGATCTAAATGCTGCTGAGAGTCAACGTTTGACATCGGCAGGCACGTCCTTCTTTCGGGAAAGGCAAGTGCTTCTCCCTGTACACAGATTATTCCTATTACCACGAATCATGCTGCTTCGCCCTGCTCTGTCAGGCAGCGTTCAGATGACGCAGTGCTCCGAGTGCCCCGTAGTTCCTTCTGCTGCTTGACATGACAGTGTATAACCAGAGATCTTGTTTCTTTTTGTTTCAAAGCAGGCACGGACTGTGAAGCTTGAGTATATTCATGTGTTTATTTGCTGGTGACTTAACTGCTTGTGCTTGCACAAAGAAGTGTCTACTTTTTTTTGCCTTAGTAGTATTAGCTAAAGTTGGAAGAATTTTGGATGATTTTGAGTCAAGTATTACTTCCCTCAGAACAAGAGGTTTATGAACAACAGCTTATTAATTTTATAAAGGATTTGTCTTCTTACTTCATGGTAGAGTCTAGACTGCATGTAACAGCAAAACCAAACAGAGGTTGACCACACTTTTGCATGGGGAGAACCAGCTTCAGATTGTCTTTTAAATGGAACCTGAACAAAAGAGCAAGGTCCTATTTGTACACCATTCTCCTCTTCTTCCAGTGCCTCCACACCGGAGACGTGGGCCAAGTTCAGTCATGATAACATCGATAGGGCAGAACGAGAAAAACTGGCTTCCATCAATCTCCGTGCCTTGATTGACAATATCCTTCATGACATATCTGAGGACCTGAGAATGCAAAGTGCTGCTGTTAATGAGGCTTTCGCCAAACGCTGTGAGGAGCTGGACGATGCAAAACACAAACTGGAACATCATTTGAGAAAAGTACGTGGTGTTTTTTGAGTGCTGGCTACAGGCATGGTACACACCTGAGACGATCGCAGTAGATTGATCCTCTAGAAAAAAATGTCCATATCAGGTCGCCAACACTATTTTGTGGCAGCTTAATGTCTGCTAAGAGTCTCCAGAGCTGGATTGCAGCTCTAGTTCAGCTTTTTCTGCTATCTGTTGTGCTTCTCTAAAGAAGAGATGGACTTCAGAATTCCCTGTCTTTTCCAGTTTCTTCACTAATGCCAGAAATTGGGGCATTTCCCAGCTCATCTGCAGTTCTCAACCTCATTCAAAGTAACTGGAATTTTCCTGGGATGACTTGCACTTTAAAATTTAGAATTAAAAGCAGTTCATGGAGGTGGGATGTGTTGTCAGGAGACACAGAGGAATTTTTGAACAGGGTGTGGAGTATTTTCTGATTCTTTTTAGACCGAAGATCAGATTCTCAGTATAGTAGTAGAAATAAAGAGGTCAAAACCACCGTTGGACTTCTGTTTCTTCTGTATTCCAGTCAAAGCCAGAACTGAAGCACTAGGACCCAGAACAGATGTAGAGCGTGCAGAGACACTGTCTCTGGTTTTTAAAGGGTTCTTTTTCTCGGGTATCCTCTTTAGGTCCTTAAGGAGATTGGAGATGAAGAAGCCAGCATTGCTGCTCTCAGACAAGCCATCAGAGACAAAGAAGCCCCAATGAGAGTTGCTCAAACCAGACTGTATGACAGGTCTTTCAGGCCCAACGTAGAGCTCTGCAGAGATGAAGCACAATACAGGTAAACACTATTACACAAGTCCTCCAAGGTGTTCATTGTATCCAGAAGTGATGTTAGACAGATTTTGCACTTTTTATTGACAACACTCAGCCTTTAGCTTTTAGTGCTTAGATTCTGATCTAAGTCAGAAATAATTCAATTGACTGAGATCTCTGCGAGGAAAATACCATTTAACCCAACGTATTGACAAATAGAAAACCCATAGACTCAGCTCTGCCTTTTGTCTCTACGCTTTCTTCTCTGAGCTCTCTAAACCTTTTTGATTTAGATGATCCAAAAAACCTGACAGCATGCGGCTCACTTGCATCCCGCTTTGCTCACCACAAGGTGGACCGTGTGCTCAATGAATTTCGCCTCAAGTGCTGAGAATGTCAATAGGCTGCACATACAGACCTCAGGACTAGGACACATCGAGCTGGTGGCATTTGATTTTCAATAATAATCCGTTTTAAAACTGGAGGTCAACAAATCCCTTCAAATTAAAGGTCCGGATGTCACATTTGTCAGTTTTGATCTCGTTATAAGCTTTGTAATCGATTCTCCTGCTTCACGTTTTCCTCCCCTTAGGAAAAGCAGGGAATCAGCTTTTGCAGGTTTACAATAGCCTTGTAGCAAAGGCACCACCACTCAAAGCCAATACGCTGCTCTTTATACAGCGAGGAAGAAGTGACAGTTAATCCAGATGTTTTACACCATCTCAGGCACACCCCCTGAGGGTCCCGATTCAGCAAACCAGCCGTGTATGAGCTTTCCAATATGTCCATGGCCGTTAAGGGGATTTAAGGACACATGCAAGTCCTTTGCTGAACAAGCATGTCTTTAACTGCCAGGCTGGTGCTGCTTGTAGTTGCTGGGTTTCGTAGCACTCTAGGATCTGGTTTTCCCAGGAAGTAAATCTGTGCCCTCTCTGCAGGCAGATTGCAGTAAAGCCCCCGGCCCCGATGGACTTTCAGTTGGAATAATGTGCTGCTGCCTCTTTCAGAGCTTGTAGGCTTCTAAAGTGCCAACTGCTTTCTGATCTCTGGTGCACGTATTGTCTTTAATACTTGAGTTTTATACCAGTGAATGGATAGCAAAAACCAGGCGTAATGAAATGCTGAGCCAGTGAAACCAGGGGACTTACCTAACGATTTTTAGTGTCCTACAGAGTAGGAGAAGGTGAGGATGGATAGTTCCGCCATGCTTAGTGGCAAAAAGATATCCTTGGTACTACTTAAATCATGGGAGACTTCTGTAGAGAAGCTGTGAAGCTGACCTCTGCTTTTGACCAAGTATGTAGGACCACTCTGAGATCCTTTGTTGTTGAGTGTTATGATCCTATAGCAGCTGGTCTTTATGTTCAGTTCATGTGTCTTTTTCAACACCGACCAGCGTCTGGTCTGCTTTTTAATTCCTTAATGTAATTCCATTCAGGTTGATCAGTGAAGTTGAAGAACTAATGGAGTCCGTTGAATCCCTGAAGAGAAAACTGCTGGAATCTGAACAGTCTCTGAGGAACCTAGAAGACACGCGGATGAATTTAGAAAAAGAAATAGCTGTGAAAACAAACAGTATATTTATTGACAGGCAAAAGTGCATGGCCCACCGCACACACTACCCTGTTGTTCTTAAATTAGCAGGTTACCAGTAGTGATCTCGGCACTAACTGTACAAAATCAGAAAGAAAAATGGAATCTAGAATCTTTCATATAAAATACATGGATAGTATTATCACAAAAGTACTGTGTTCACTGTATTTTATGTGGGTTCAGATGCATGACTATAGTAGCATGGTGGGCTTTGAGTCTTGCCTTTAAAAGTTGTACAAAACCTTGCCTGTAAAAGTACAGTGAGTTTAAAACATGGCTGAAAGGGAGCACATTACCTCTAGAATGTGTCATACGTGCATAATTTGCAGAGTATGTTATGGGGGTTCACTCTAATAAGGGAATATGCTGAGTGAATATTTATTGTTAATAATAATACCATACACAGATGTAGATATAACATTTATAGCTAGCCAGCGTTTTCAGGCAGCGTGAACTGAGAGCAATAAAACTGCTCGCCTGACAGAAGTTCACACTATCAGCAAGGAAGCAGATGACAGACTTCTAAGCTGCTCAAACATTATTAGTGAAAGAAAAAGGTTTGCACAGGTTAGGTGACAGTCTGCCTATGGGAAAGAACACCCTGGGGCCGTGACACCTGCTGGTGTCATCTGAAAACGAGTCCAGGGATTTTTAACCTTCAAGTCAATACATTTAGGGTTTCTTCAGAAAAAAACCCCAACCCTAAACAGCATGGGAATACAATCGTGGCTTTTGACTTAAGCACTTGGGTGTTGAACTGAGCTCTTGATCTGTTCCAGCTGTTTCCTGGAAGCAAGGCCCCTGTTTGTGCTGCTGCCCATCCTGGAGAACGCAGCAGATTCCTCTGCTCCAGCAGAGTGATGGAACAAGTGTCACTTAGCCGTTAGCTCAACAGGCCACTTGGTTGGACATGTGGTGTGTCAAAAAAAGGGGAAAGATGACACAGAACAGATTCTGCTATGGTTTCCTGTGTTACAGTTTTTCAGTTTTAAAAAGCAGCTGCTCAAAGAGAGAGAGAAAAAAACACTCAAAAAGCAAAACACACAAAGCGCCCTGAGCCAGGGGCCACTTGTGACGAGCCCCGCTCTGTTAAGGGGAGGAGAGGCCATTAGCCTGTCTGGCTTTCGCAGGGACAGCTCTTTGTGTTCTCTGGAGCATTTCTATTACCAGGATGGACAGAGCCCTGTTCAGCAGTTGCCCCCCTGCTAAAAGCCACTACCAGTTCTTTGAAAACCAGCTGCGTCAGTGAAGGCGTTTGACCCAAGCCTCTATTTTACAGGCTTTGTGTTCAAGAGGTTTGTTTTGGTTTTTTAATAGATTTCCTCTTCATGATTATATTTTTATAGTGCAGATGTTGAATCCGTATTAGAGAGAAATGTAGATTAAAAAGAAATAAATTGGGTCTCTACTGTGCTTTTCTGCACACAGAACTTCAGACAGGTACTAAAGATTATTGTGCTAGGCTGAAAATGTTCTTCGTTCTGCCTTTCTTCAAACACCTTCAGCACCTTGGCGGCATATTCCAGCCTGTTCTTTGTGCTCAAATCTTACAGCCCAGTCGGTGGATCACACACCTTGTACATACCTACAGCCCTGCACGGCTGGGTGTAAAACGGGCTTTGGCTGCACCAGAAGAATAGAACACCTCAAAGGGTGCTCTGGTGTTCAGAGCTGTGGTGTTGAAAGAGTTTGGGTCACTTAGGCCCAACCTCTGGACAGCGCTGTCTATTGGGTCATCTCTAGGTGTCCACATAAATAGAGGGGAAAATAAGACCGTGACCATTAGGGTCATGGAAATATTCACAGAAAACATTCAGAAGGTGCAGAAAGGAGATACATGCTCAAACTGACCCTACTCACCCACCAAAAGGAAAAAATAAAGTGCAATGAGAGTGGAACTTGGGTTTCTGATTATGGCAGATGGACGAGGAGAAAACGCACTCGAGGACCCAAAACTCTGATTTTGGTTCAAGAGTTTCGCATTAGAGGAAAAGAAAAGTGCCGTGGTCTTCTCTGTGACTGCTGAGTACAAATAACCTATATGGCCATATCAGTTGTAAAAGGAGCTTCCCGAATTAAAGCCCATCAGTTTAATGTACTTTTGTGAACTACTTTAGCCTGTCCTTTCCTTTAGGCCAGTCAAGGACCATCCTGCTCTGGTGACGCCTTGGCAGGAGGGTAATCACTGCCCTGTTCACGTGGTAAGAGGTGAGTAGAGCAAGTTGTCAGAGTGAGAATCAGACACAACAGCTTCAAGTTTCAGTAATTGTTTTTTTCTTTAATTACTGATTTAAAAAAAAAATCATTAAAGCCACTGCTGTAGCATGTAAACATGTTTTTATATTATTTTTTTCATACTTCATTCCTAAGCGGAGGAATTAGCAGGAAATGTTTTAGAAGGTGGTTTAGCTGGCTCTCATACAAGCCAGGGTCACAGGTGAGCTAGAGCTTCCACTTGGCTTGAGCTCTACCTGCTAACCTGTATGAAAAGTGTGGACTTTTTTGGCTTCATTAGGATTTTTTTTGTTCATTATCCTGAGAGATTCCCAGTTATAAAAACAAGGTTTAATTTCTGGAAAGTCAGAGAGTTTTCTGCCCTGCATACAGGGAGAGGAAGGAATTAATGCTGTGATAAACGATGGCTGGTGCAGGGACTTCAGGAAAGAGCAGGAGTGAAAACCCATTAAAAACTTATTTATTACTTCAAAGCGGGTGACGTTTGCAAGGGGAGCAAAGAAGGTCACAGTGAAATGGGAGGTAATATGTGTGTGGTATTTTTATAATAAATAACTGATTTTCTTGAAGACTGAAGCTTAGAACAACTGTGTCACAGGTCACTAAAAACGTTCTTACTGAAGCGGCAGACACCACCACCGAGATGCCCAGGTGAGATTTTTCAGAAGACTCTGGCTCCGCTTTTGGACCCCTGACACATGGTACAAACAATACAGGTATTAAAATACTGATCTTTAATTCAGCCTCCATGGGAAACAGCCACAGGGGCAGCCAGTAGCACCAGCTGCGTCTTAAAGAAGAGACCTGAACAGGGGCAGGTTTTTCTGTTGTTCCTCAAGGTTCTCTTCGAGGTAATTTGCAGCGTAATTACGAAACAACCTGCAGAGAAGCGGAAATTATTTTAAAATCTTTTCCTGAGCTATTTTTCCAAGCAGTTTCTGGGTTGTCTCTTAGTTCTGCTGGCCCCTCTGAATAAATTGCATTACAACATCAGTCTCAGTAGTAATAAAAGTCGCAGCAACAACTTCATGGCCATGAACAGCACTCTTTAGTGACCTGTTTTATTCCCAGGCTGTGTCTGATCGCTGGGTCACACACTGAGCCCACATCAGGAGCAATGAACTTTAAAGCAGATCCAAGGATTCCTCACACAAGGGACGTTTGCAGGACGATTGCGAGGTGGTTCACAAGGTGTGTCCATGATTAGATCCCCTTTTCCATGTCCAAAGTGGCAGGATGGTCTTCAGAGCCCTGAGAAACACATCCCAGCTGAAGAGGAACGAGGAGAACAGGCCAAACAGTGAAGGGTCAGTGCGGTTAATATGGCCAGGAACAATAACCCGAGCTGGACCTGCCATTAATAACAGCATCGGGTATTATTTAGTAACTCAGTGGCCTTTGATAATAAACACGTTCGTCTTGAACGTTTATCTTACGGCTTGTTTGGGAAACAGCGATTTGCTATTTGTCATTTGTCCTCCTGCTCCGGGTTTGTACACATGAGGTGAACATACATCTCATGTGCCAGCAGAGTCTGACGAGCCGCGCTGTGCGCAAACCGCACTTTGATCCGCCGTTGCTCGAGCTATTAACCGAGGGGGTGATGAAAGCCTGTGAGGAAGGTCGCCTTCAGCACGCCCCTTACTCTGTCTGCTCACTCCAGGCTCCTTCGTTACCAGAGGCTTTGCGCTCCCCCTTCCCTGGGAACATGCTCATCCCCAAATGCACAAGAATTAATTTGTCTCATCGCAAGTCTTGAATCTCACTGAAAGTTTTTCAAGTTCCTCTGAAGGAAGTTTTGCCTGAAGAAAGGCTTCTGTGGGACCCCAACACTTCGGCTGCTCAGAGGAACAGGCATTATGCCTGTCTTCATCCAGCCCGAAACCCTCGGGGTGCACAGGAGAGCTCATCCTTCAGGGTGCTGTGTGCCTTACTCCCTGCTGATGCCTCGGGAGGAGTGACGGGCCCTCGGGATCGCCTCCGGCTGCGTTCCTCTCTGAATGAGGAACAACAGCCTGTCCTGACCGTTCTGTGGGTGATGAACGCAGTTGTTTCTATGACAACCTCACTACCGCATCCTTATTTCAAAAAATGGTGTGTATAGGGGAATATTCCGGTTACTACGACTTGTTCCATGTGCCAGGCACAGGCACTCAGTCCTACAAGTTCCTCTTAAGTTTTTCTTAGAAGAAAAAATAAAGGAGGATGGGAAGGGCGAGCAGCTCGAATATTTAGGAGGGCTAGAGAGTAAGAAAATTCATATTTGAAGCAAGCCCATGTTGACAAACATTTTTAGACACCTGGCTCCTAAGACAATATTTCAGTCTCATGGGTTTTGATAGGAATTAGAAAAATTTTGCTCGTGCATTGCCCATAGTACTGTTGGTTGTGAGGAAAATCAGCCGCTGCAGTAACACCCTCTCCTGCTGAGATGGATTTTACCCCAAACACAATGGAAACAGCTCCAAACTGGGGTTACGGACGTGTGCCTCAGCTCGCCTGACCTGCAGACCATGCCAGGAGGCACTTGGCGGTGGGCACCGCTGCAGTAGCATGGCAATTTGATGGAAAATTATTCCTTTTTTGTTCCCCCATTTGTTCCTTTTCCCTTACGTCCTGCAATTCCATCGTATCGAACACACCCTGTCTCTGTGATGCTGCTTCATCTATGAAGAGACTTTACATTTTCATTTTAAATGCCTTTTATTATCTATTTGGAGAATGACAAAAAGAAGCAGACCACAAGGCAGGTTTCCAGGGAGGAACATCTCTGCTCCTTTCAAATGCTGCACCAAGATCTGCCTCAAGCATCACAAGCCCAGCCACGCTGGAAGTAAAACAGCAGCAGGAGAGGATGAAATCCTCAGGGAAAGGGCCACAGTGGTAAAAAAAAATTCTTTTAAAAGAAATAGGAAGGTGAAGTATTTTATTGCTGGTTCTTAGAGGATTTATAAAACATATGACAGGAAATAAGAACCGAATGACCTTTTCACAGAGTCATGCAGAGTTAAGCAAGACACCGAACTGTCTGTCACAGGGTAGTTTGGGAGATCTAAAAAACATTTCCAGAAAGGAAATAACTGTGAAGATGGGGAGAAATTTCCTTTATTTCTTTAAAATACCGATTGTTTCATCCTTTAAACATTCATACTGTTGCCAGTGACCTTCCGTGTTTGGGACAGAGATGTCTTTCAGATCAATGGCTTCTAATGTCTTTAAACCAAAGCAGCACCAAACCGTCCGATATGTCCAGAAAACACCCTGTTTCTGCTGCTCCGTGGTCAGGGAAACAGGAAACTGCAGAATAGCAAAGGCTGACACACAGGTAGCCTGGAAGGGAACAATTATTGCTACAGGAAAAAGAACAACCACAACTTTTTCTTCTTCTTATGAAATATTCCCAGTTCCTGCTGATTCCTCCTGGCTTTCCTGCGGGCACCGGCAGGAGCTGGTGCCTTCTGGACGGCCGGAGGTCCACAGAGGGCAGTGAGCAGCTCTGATTCAGCCTTGAGGCTGGGGGGATCCATCACCTTCCGAGCTTAGCCTGGCTCAGGCCAACAACACAGAGCGGGCAAGACCAGCGCTTCGGAGCTCCCCACAGACAGACAATGTAGGCGTTTTGCAGACTGAAATCGGTGCTAATGCCGCTGTCCTGCCCAGCACGGGGAGCTTTCTTCTCCACGAGCTGTAACAATCCTTTCACCCTCATCTTTCCAATATTTCACACTTTGTCCGTCAGCTTATGTATGAGGAAACAGGGGGAGCCAGGAGATGGGCCACCAGGCTCAGGAGACTTTCGATGAGCCGCCAGCTGCCATTCCCCCAGCTCTCCCCCTGCTCCTTGGTTTGGGATGATGCTGATAGGATGTGCACAAGGCTGTAGCAGGTTTTACCAGCGCAGCCCCAGCCTGTGAACGATTACATCAGCTCTGCTGGCATTTGGTCAAGCCACGTCGCACTCCCGTGGACGTTCCCTGCTGAGCAACATTATCTGCCCAGTAACTGCAGGATGAGAGGGTACAGGACGTGGGCTTTCCCGAGCCAAGATTCCGGGCATTTATGACACCAGCTTTTGTCCAAGGATAAATTCAAATCTTAGAAAAGTGAGGGAGGGATCATAAAGCCTCTGACTCCCATCCCTAGGAGTCGGTCACAGGCTGCAATCACGACAGAGCTCGTAGGGCTCTGGAGGTGTAGTCACAGAGCTGTGAGCAAAACACACCGTACCAGCAGAACAACCCCACCCGCGAGTCTCACGCTTTTGGCTTCCACGGCCGAAGGACAGGCAGGAGGTGGATGGAGCAGAGAGCAGTCAGAGCTGTAGACCTGTTACCCTAAATCTTTCTGGATCAAAGCCAGGCCATCTCCAGAGCACTAAAAGGAATCACTGCACATGCTGAAGTCCCATGCACCAGTTGCTGTTGGGGAGAGGACAGGCTGGCAGAGTGGGTGGAGGCAGAGGCAGAGTATTGTGGTCATTTGGGATGAGGAGGTGGGGAACCACCACTGTGACCCTTGGGCACCCAAAGGACTTGGGCAGGACCTCATAGACATGTTCTTCCTAGGTGGGACACCTGCAGACAACTCCCTGTGCTGCTGTATCCGTGAGGTGCAGAATTCACCTCGTGGATGATGTGAGGCAAAACGGGGCTGCGAGGACCTGGGATGTGCTGCCTCTTGGCCTCCTGCCCCTTGCACAGCAGGTAGAAGCCTGCCTAGACACTGAGCTCTCTCCTCCCGGGGGTTTAATGAACTTCCCATCTTTCTTTTTGAGTTTTCAGGGCATTTGAAAGAAGTTTTCTCCAAGGTAGGAGTTTTCGTCCAGGAGGGACTGGCCACTCCTGCCCACCCTGCTGCCAGGATGAGGGGCTTACTGGCAGCCCAGGAGCAAGATGCGGTCCCCGACAATTGTGGGGCCGTAATCAGCTCTTGCTTAGCAGTAGCTGCACTTAGCTGTAGCTCTCGTGGCTGTGTAGACATTTTCCAGATCCCGTTAGGAGTCACAGAGGAAACAGCGCAATCTGACTTCGAGCCAGCAGGACTCTTGCGGCAGCGTTAGCAACACAGTGTCTAGACCATGACTTACCACCCAAGTTTTTCATTTCATGTCCGTTTAGGAGGGAAAATGGAAAGGAGGGAAACAGGGTGGGTTGGTTTTTTTTCCAGAACATCACACAGCTCATTTGAACTGTGTTCACAGATAGAGCAAAAAGGGGAGGGTTGTCCCAAACATGAGATAGCAGAAGACGTGACAAAACCACTGAGATGTAAGGTAAGATCTTTTCTCTGTGTGGAAAGGTTGCAGTTTCTCCTTCCTTAACCAGCCCTTTTGAGAACCTATTAACTGGGTGAATCATTACTGAAGGGAATTAATCGCCAGAACTGAGTCAAGGCTGCTTCAGCAGCTCCGGGATGTTGGATGAGGAGAGCAAAAGGGAGAGGTTACACATTAATCCACAGCTGCTCTTCCCAGAGGAGAGTAACTGTCAGAGACATCAGCGATACCGGAACTATGGAGCAATCTGTTCATTTTGGGACCGTTTCTTCCACCGGGCAGTGAAATTCTCCGCTGCAGCAGGAGCCTATCAAAGCAGCTCAAAGTCCTTTTCCACCCACTTACAATCAACTGGTGCCCTCGGTCCCCGGTGGGGGTACATGTGGTGGAGGTGGAGCACTCAGCGGTGGTCCCTGGACTGCCACTGCGTGCCCAGCACCCCGGGGACAGCCCCTCCTGGGTGCTGGCCCGTGCAGCCCTGGCTGTGGGCAGTGCACCGAGCTGCCTGTTGCAGCTTTTGGTGCGCAGCCATGAAGCGTTCCCTGCGCTGAGCCCTGCAGAGCCGGATCACACCTCGAGTAAATTGAAATCCACCGAAGTCCTTGGCTGTATTTCCATTTCATACACTTATCCCGTAATGATGGAGTGCCTTGTTTGACACGGGCTCATGATTAAGGGTTGCCTTCGGGCCTCGTGAATAGACGATCGTTTTTATGATTGCTGCGGTCTATGAGCTCTTCGTAGGAGAGGCTTTTAAAATCCAAAAGGGTTCAAGCGTGCAAGAGATATGCGGGGCTGCATTCATCTGTCTCAGTCCGCAAATTCCAATTTATTCTGCAAGGGCCAGGTTGGCTGTAAAACTGCTCTGTGCTTTCTGCGAAACCCTGGGAGACTTCTCTGGCCACGCACAGTGGTCACTCGTCTGGAAAACCTGGCAGTGGGCTACCGTTAAAAGCCGGCCCAAGTCTATTGCCAAAAATTAGAGAGCTGGCAGGTTTGCTGTCGTGCCTACACGGCTGACACGCACAGCAAACGGCTCTTGTGCTCTTCCAGCAGAGGACTCCTTGTGCGCGGGGCAGCATCCTCACGCCATTTCTAGTACGGGGGACGGTGCTGAGTTACAGCAGAGTGTGCAGAGCTTGCGGCAGAAGATGGACCGAGGCACTGAGGCTGAGGATGTTCTCTGAGCAACTTAACAAGAGCTGCCTGAAGCGCAGGAGGGGTAGTTTTGCCTTCCATGGGCCATTGCTACTGAGCAGCTCGGTGGCAGCTCTGCTCAGGGATGGGCTGCAGGCAGCGGGCGGGGGAGTGAGCAAACTCCCTCATCGGTCACGTAACACAAACAGGGCTTATCCTCCCAGGAGACCAGCCTCTTTCAACCGCCCGGCCAAACAAATGTGGAAAGACTCATATAAAAACAAGTCAGCAGCTATAAAGTCTCTGCTGGCTTCCAAAGAAGAGGACGGCAGATCTTTGCTTGTGCAGCTCAGCTTACACCGAGAGATGGGAAAGCTGAGCAAGCAAGCTCTTACCTTTAATTAATCGCAGACTATCGCTTCTTGCCTCATGAAACTTGTGGGTCTAAACCAGAAACTTCTCAGGGTCTGTGCTCCCTGCCCTGAAACCTGTGCTGGGGAGAATCAAAGCTCCCCCTCCTCCCCACACCCCTTACTCTGTCCTCCACGATACTGTTTGGTCACCGTAGTTACTACATGCCTAGTTTGCTTTATGGTTAAGAGTGAACTTTAGAAAGTCTCTGTGTCTCTGTCCACAGGCTGGGGGTGAGCCCGGCTGAGGCACCACTTGAGATTGTCACAATGTCCCCTCCCCCTGTTACCCCATCCCTTCCCCAGGGCTGTACTCTGGGGCAGAGGGAGGGGAAATCTTCAGTGCATTCAGGAGAGCATCCTTCAGACACACGAGCATCACGCCTCTGTGAGTATACACAGAGCCTCCTCATCCTCTGTGTCATGGCACAGGATGTGTGTGCACACCAAGAGGTAAATTCATTCCATAGCTCTTCTCCTAAACCAACACTTGAATTAGAAGAAGGAGGAGAATTCGCCTCCCACCACTAAGCAGCCGATGTTTAAATGCTTTGCGTCCTCTCCAGAAATTCCAGCTGACAGTTTAATCAAAGCTCTTACAAATACATTTTCCACTGCTCGCTGCCAGCTCTGGTTACTGTCATGTTCTCCTTGCCACGCGCTGCCATGAACTGAGAGTTTAGTGGGAAACATCCGCTTTCGACCCTATGCACTGCCCTCCAATGATCAGCCTGGTGCACATCAACTCGTGACAACAAGGGAAAGCAGAACAACGAGGGGAGGGCTCTGGTGCGGAGCTACGTGAGAGACGACAAACTGACCGCTGGTGCTAATGGTCTCATTAAGTGTCTCTTTGGAAAAATGTGATGCTGGTTGTAAAATGGCTTCTTTTTAAAGGAATGCATGAAAAATCAGCCAGAAATGCCTAAAAGGATCGTCCACTGAATATTGTTATCATTGCCTCTGGATTTCAACGGGTCAGGTACAAGAAAAGGCTGTTCTACAGGGAGAAGCGGGCTGGAGACCAAGAACTGGGTACAGGCTGCAAGTATCTTATGTGACTTGTCTGACCAGCTGCTGTGAGACCACTGAGGACCTTCCAGCCTCGAGGAGGGAATAAGCTGAAGGAGAACCACAAAAATCAAGCAGAAACCTGAAAACACCACTGCTGGGTTAAAATCCTGCAGGGAACATGCAGCTCTCCTGCTTGTGTTCCACCTCTCAGACCTTCTCTGGGTGTGCAGCCCCGGGTCAGGCTGGAGCTGCCCTTGCACCAGCTTCAGCCTCAGGCTGCAGAAATCTGGCCTGGGGGGAGCCAGCTCTGGCATTAACGCTTTGAAACGTTTTTAACAAATGGGCACCTGCTGCTTTGCAAGACCCTGCCCCGGCCATCCGTGGACTGCAGAGGATGGACATCCCATGGACCATCACCCTGATGCCTCCTGTCCTTTGCACACATGAAGGGAAATGCCATTTACACTCTTAAAAAAGCCATCGCTGCCTGATGAGACCTTACCCACGCTGCCGGAGGAAGATCAATTGAGATGCAGGAGGCTAAACCCCTTTTTCTCCTGCCACACATTGTATTTAGCAGATCACGACGCTCGGTGCATTGAAAAGAGATGAAGGAATGAATGGAAAAGGAAAACCAGCCCAAACCCATCTTCCCTTTTCCACAGAAAGCAGAAAGTCACCGTGCTGCTTCCATTGATGCTCACGTCAGTTAATTGTCTCTTCTGACATTTCAATTATGTGGTTTATGTAAATAAATGGTCATCTTGGGGATTGTCCAGAACAGATCTTTGTAGCGCCTGTCTTCAAACGCTCATTAGCTCCCGGTGCTGACTTCCCGGCTATCTTTCCATCTCGGTGCTCTGCCGGTCAGGTTTTACTGTGGGGGAGGGAGGCGACAGAGTGCTCACAGCCAGCCTTTCCCTCCGTTTGCCAGGAAAAAGAAATATGTTTTCAAAGCAAAATCGCTGCTAATGCTTTTCGTGGACTGACGTGGTAAGTGCAAAAAGCTGAAACCACCTTGCAGGTGAAAGCGGGGTTTAGATAAACAATATTTTTCTTTGGCAAATGGCTTCAAGGGAAACAAAGAAAGATGGAGCTGGAGTTTTGCCCGAGGCTTGAACCAAATACTCCACGTGGCTCTGAGAAGTTTAAGCAGGATTACAACCAAACCGGCTGCCACGCTGCCCTAAGTGCTTGACGCCGGCTCTTTACCCCCTGGCCTAAAGACCGGCTCAAATGATCAATGCAGCTATTATTTTTCACAACGACGAATACTCGGCTCGATTTTACCTGAAATCGAGGCTTTCTGAAATCGGAGGAGAGCGGCAGCTCCCCTGAGACACCCGGCCCTGGGTGAGGACACGTGGTGCTGCCCTGACATCCTCCACCAGTAGCAGAGACGTGGCCTTTCCCAGTCACTTTACCTTCCCCGTCAAACACCTTTCAGCACACAGGTACCGCAGGACCCTGCTCTGTATTTGTAGTCTCTGGAGGAAGATTTTTGAGCGCATTTCTGAGGTCTGAGACCACCTGGGTCTTTGGGCACCATCAGCCCCAGCTGACACCTCTGTGCAGACAAGAGGTAAATGAAAGATCACAAAAATCTCTCTCTTCTTCCCACTCCTGTGCTGAGATTGGCCTAAAAATATTCCTCTGGGACAAAAATCCCTGTTGCATGAGCCTGGCTTTTGGCTCACCGCAGCCAGTGCTTGCTCCAGTCCCGGCGGGAAACCTCACCGGCTCCCCGGCGCGCTGGGGACAGACCCCGAGCTTCGCTTTCCTGAGCTTTGCAGAGAGGCTGGAGAGGGTTGTGGACGTATTCCCTGCGCTTTGGTGGGGGGCTGGAGCTTTGCACAGCAGCAGGGAGAGCCCAGCTTGACCAACGTGCCCGTTTCTGCGTTGTTAATGAGCAAGTCTCGGTGTGCAAATCCCACGTGCTCAGCGCTGCTCCCCAGCCATGCCAGGACAACTGGCATGGAGGAGGCTCTTGGCTCCATTCACCCTCAAACAAATCTCCTGAAGCCTCCCCGGGCAAAGCGCCACACATAAAGCACCTGTAAACCTACAACCTGCACGGCGCATGGTGAAGCTCGGTGATGCCTTGGCCCCCCGGTCCCTCTGTCCACCCCCTGAGGGATGCAGGAGGGTCACCACCACGTGCCCACCTCCAGCTGCAATGCGAGCCCTCACGGCTCGCCTGGTTCAGCCTGTCCGGGCCAAAACTGCTCCTGTATCAGCTTTCCTTAACACGGTGCCTCGATGGTGCCCTCAGAGCAAGAGTGCAGGGCTGGGCGATGCTGGGGGGCATTTGGAGAAGGGGAGGATTGTGTTCCGGTCTGATTGCCACCATGTTTAGCTATGACCAGGCACTGATGTGCTTGGGAACAGAGAAACCATCATCTGTCAACACGCCCTGTCGAAAAAGCTCCGGTTTTCTACTTTAATCTCTGAATCACTGCACTGAGATCCACTCAACTCATCTACGGCCTCAGAGGGAAGAAGTAAATTGATGAAGGGGAAAGAAAAGCCCACAAGCTGTTTTCATGCAGGCAAAGGAATATGATCTGTCAAAAAGATTATTTTTGACAAATTGTTTGTCTGGTTATAATGCTGAACGAGAGTCACATTTTTCTCCCTGGCAGCCCATCACGAACTGAGTGCCGAGCCGAGGAGCACTTAGGAGAGATGGAGATGCAGGTTTATCCTGGTCCTGGTGCATGAAGAGGAATGAAATGAAAGAAAACACAAACAAACCCAAGAACTTCAACCACTGACGGGTCCAGCCCTGTTTTCCCTCCCGCGCACTTGTTATACTGAAAGAAATTCACGGCTTGAAAAGACTCCAGGGAAAACATGGCACAAGAATTTGCCCTGTCTCTCCCGTGGTTCTACTGGGCAGAGCATCGCTCCTGCCCGTGCCGCCAGCCAGCAGCACGGGAAAGGTGGGGCCGGGAAAACCGCTGCCTTTAATTAATAGTAAGTAAAGTAAGATGGAAAAATGGGCTGGGGAAAAAACCAAGAACATCAAAACACATTTGTCACCCTGTGCTGATAGGAGAATTTTTTCTCGCTGCGTGTTTGCCTTAGTGAAAGGATAGTTGAGGGGAAGGATTGTTTTACAAGTCACGCGAAACGTAGTGTCCGAGCTGCTCTGAAACGGCTTCGTCTGTTTTCTGATCCTGGCCCTTCCTGACCCCCACCCACCCCTTAAAAAAATAATACTTGGTAATTTGCAAGATGGAAATATTTCCCCTGGAAAAATCCAGAAGGAAACATCCTGACTTCTTTCCTTTTTCCTCTGCTCTCAGCTAACTCTGGCCGCCAGGGAACCGCGGCTTTGTTTAATTGAGCAGAAACCATTAAGCTTCCCCGTCTCGCCCCCCACCAGAATATAATCTCATTCAAGAAACAAGTGGATTTTTTATCGCTGGTTAAGACGAAGGGCTCCCGGGCATATCAGCAGAGGAATAGCGTTGGGGATCCATCAGGTGGTTTTCCCTCTGGCTTTCCTGTGTCTGGCAACAGCCCTGGACTGGATCAAATTATGTCAGTCGCTGGACCTTGATGGGAATTGGTTCAAGCACCTCCTCCAGTGCCGGTTCAGGCCCTCAGGACTTGGGCTTTCAGAGGCGTTTAGCAGCAATGAAGCAATTATGGGTGAAGATGAGTGAAGAGATGGCTCCCCCCCACCCCGGTGCTGACCCCAGATCCCAGTTTCGTGCCCTGGGGAGGACCAGCAGCAGCCGAAAGGCTTTGCCGCTCCCCAGAGCCCACCTCCCCGATGGAAGATGAGCTCTGGCTCCGAGCGCTCAAAAATAATGATTTATGTAAATGTGGTGCTTTATTTAAAAAAGGAAAGAAAGGAGTAGGCTTGCAAACATCCCTGGGTGGCTTAATGGAATGTAATGTGCCGGAGTTTTTAACGCCGTGTTACAATGCCTGTCTTAATTGTGATAAATTGCTTCGAAATAAGTGGGTGTCAAATGCATTGATTGAAATAGCACAGCGTTACTGCTGTCAAAACCTCTTTAATTATGGATGTTTTTTCTTTAAGTTTTGGTTCTTATGAGGTTTTCTGTTTGCAAACTCCCACCCGGAGTTTCTTGCCTCTTCCGTTGCTGTTCACACACGAGCAGCTGTTGAGCACAGGGTTTCTCTGAAGACTTTTCTTAGGAGCACGCCTACTCTGGCATCAATCCCTGGAAACCCATGGCCAGAGAGCAGGAGCCAGGTAGAGCACCCTGGGGCTTCTGAGCAGGGTCCCAAGACAGTCATTGCTTAAAACACATCCCCAAGGTCCCCCAGGCTGGACAACGCAAATTCTCATCCTGCAGAAATGAAATTTCATCTACTTTGCTTTTTCCAAGCAGTTTGGAGAAGGTCAGACTAAAACTAGCTGCAGGTCCTTGCTCCGTGCCAGGCTGGGAAAGCAGCTCCCGAGGAGCTCAGCACCCGCCGCGGCAGCAGCAGGCGGTGTGGCGATGGGTGATCTGTCACCATGTCTGTTCTTGGTAACAGGAGGGATCGGTTTTCCTCACTGCTGCTCTGCTGGAGGACTGGCAGGTTGAAGGTGCCGAGCTGTGCACTGCCAGAAGAGAAAAACCTGCGGAGGACTTTGGAGCAAGGAATGCAAACTCCTCCGGTTTAGTGCTCTTTCAGTGATTTGGTTGATGATCATTCCCTCTGTCACTAAAAACTGAGCTTCTCATGCCGTTTTGTGGCATTTCCAGCTGAAAGGGAGCCTGTCACCAGGCGAAGCATAAAAGCAATGACACGTCTGCTATCAGCAAACCTTGAGAAAGCATTTCGCAGGGGCTCTTTGCCAGCGAAGCATGTCCAAATCAGTCATGATACCTGATGTGCCAGGGCCACCAGCCTGGGCACCTCTTGCAGCAGCAGTGCCGGAGACTGATGGGTCCAATCCTGCCTCACTGAATCCGGCCACGGGAGCTTCCAGGAGACATGGCTGCATGCAGCATCCTTCCTCCCACAAACAACGGGAGTAGCCAGACCCACAGACACCGTTGGTAGCAAGACTTGTGCACTGAGATACACCAGATGTACGTCACAGGCCCCAGCATCACACTGTCTGCTTCAGGACAGCCACGTTCAGAGTACCCAGCGTATCAGAGCCTGGGCTTTAGGCTGGACGTGAGGAAGCATTTCTTTACTCAGAGAGTGGTCAGACCCTGGAACGGGCTTCCTGGAGAGGCGGTCGGTGCCCCAAGGCTGTCAGTGTTTAAGAGGCATTTGGACAATGGCCTTAATGACACACTTTGACTTTTGGTCAGCCCTGAAGTGGTCAGGCAGTGGGACCAGATGATCGTTGTGGGTCCGTTCCAACTGAAATATTTTATTTTATCCTACTCTATTCTATTCTGTTCTAGCCACATGCCAATTTTCACTGAACCAGAGACTTTCCAACCGTGCTTTATGAAATCAATTCTCACATAGACTTTTGGGCTGTGCAGTACCTCCTTACCCCCTTCGTGGCCATGAAATCACAGCTTGTGACACTGACTGCAGTGACTTCCTCCTCCAGAGGTTTCTCCCAGCCCCAAGCAGCTGTGAGGACCCGCGGAGCTGCCGCAGCAGGCACAGCCCAACTGCCTTTTATGACGCGTGACCTTCGATTTACCTCATTAAATGATAAAAGCGAAACCCAAAGAGCACATTCCTGACTATGCTGTCTTCTGGAGCACTCTAACGTGCTGACATTTCTGCAAGTCCATCTGCAGCGAGAGGTCAACTCCCCAGCAGAGAAGATGCTCGTAACAAAAGAGCAGTGACGCGAGGAAGCCTGAGAAGCGTCGCGGGTCGGTGTGTGGCCCGAAGGGAGATGTTCACCCTCTTTGGCTTTTCTCACCAACCCATTTCCATTCTTCCCCTGTCAGAGGTGACAGTTGTTTTCCTAGCTGTCCACCCAGGCAGCCGCGTGTCAACCCTCTGATTGAATTAGTGAGGGTAATTTATATGGAGGGAAAATGGAATGAAAAGTAAAGTAACCAGAAATGAGATTATTTTTCAAGGTACATTTAACTTACCGTGACATTTGAGAGCATGAACCTTTAACAGAAATAAGCATGGCCCATTTGTCTGAGAGTTTAAATATTTAATTCCCAGGAAGACAGATACAATTTTTCAGATTATAATAATTATTTTAGACTTGATCAGCACGAGAGAGAAGCTTTAAGGTTAAGCATAATGAATGAACGGCTGCGTTTTCTTTGAAAAAAAAAATGGTCCTTTATCTCGAAGTCTATTGAATTGAATAGGTGGGTCCTTCCCCCAGTAAAGGTGATCCTACTCAGCTTCACTTTGCCCTTTGATCAGTTAAACTGAAACTAAATTAAACCACTTGGGCAAGAAAGGGAGACTTTAGGACTCATTAAGTAAACAGCTTGGCACAAGTTTAACTGTGGCATTTATCCTCCCGCAGGCTTCCCCAGTGCCTTCCTACGTGAGCACATCCTCAGAACGAGATGCTCCCTCCTCTTTGGTACCCGGTCCAGGTCAAGCTGAGCCTCACAGGGATGGATTTCGAAACCGGTGGTTATTGAAGGTGGGTTGTTCAGCTGAAGGGTAGGATTAATATCCACTGACACGGGAGGCGATGCCCTCAGCAGCACACTCCAAGGATGTGTCCCCGACAAGCTGAAGTCAGACCAGGACGGAATAGACTGTGGTAGTCTAATACTATAAACCGACCCGCCCCAGCCTGGCGTCAAACCCTGCATCTCCTTTGTTTAACAGAATTAAAGTCTTTTGCACAGCAGGAGCAGCCTAATTTTGAAGGTGAGATACAGCAGGAACTTCACACAGTTCGGGGACCGCAGGGCGCGTACACAGCCCGCGCTGCCCATGCCTGGACCGGTGCACACGTGGCCCCCTCATATTTCCTTTCTGAGAGTAAAAGAAAAGCCTTTGTCCGTTTTGCGCCCCTTTACCCCACTTTTAAAGGTTTCTGGTCTCTGGGCTAGGCAGAAAGTACAGCAAAAGACCAGGTTTGGGAAAATCATCTTGATCTAGAAACATCTTGGGTGGAGTTTGAAGCTCTCAGGTGTCACCTCTGCCACCCAGCCCAGCAAACCCCTGTCTTTCGTCGGTTGACACCCATGTGGTCATTGGTACTGCACATCTCCAGGCCCCATCACTGCTCCATGCCGCCAGCTATCTGTTACCACGGTACTGCTCAGCGCTTCGCATCCAGGTTGATTTATAACCCCCTACCGTCAAGGGAAAGACCTGCCTTTGATTTCAGGGATTTCAGGATAGTTCCTAATTTCATGCTCTGTCCGAGGAGATAAAATGGCTTTGAGAAAGGCTTTTTTCCTTGGAAAATGTATTCTTCTTTGAGCTACTTCAAGATGCAGAACTATTTCTAAAATGTCCCATGATAGAAATAGCTGGTATACTTGAAATAAATAGATTTTATAGTAATAAAATTCTTCAGCCTGGCTTTTTATCCTGTTTATTGCCCTGTGAACTCGTCCATCATAAACAGCAGCGCTTACAAATACAGAAATAAGTCACTGTCAGTGAGCTCAGAGGAGCTGAAAGATTTACTATAATCATACAACTAGCGCTTAGCGATGCCTAAATATCACTGTACCTTTCCCATGTTTATCTGATTCAATTACAAGGTGCACTGAGGAACTGAAAAAATATTCCAAACACATTGATGTGTTTGCTGAAACACTCCCCGGGCTGCAGCCCCGGTTATCCCGACTGGGATGTGGGTGCCTGGGATAGGGGTGGCTCTGCTGAGGTGGGATGAATCCCTCATCTGCCAGGTATCCTTTGGTGTTCGAATGATTTATTTAATTTAAAAAAGCACCCTTATTGCAAGATTAAATTTGCCAAAATATATTGCACGATAGGATACAGGATCTGTGTCCACAAATCCCCCATTTTTGAAAAATTCCCAAGGGACAAAATGTGACTGACGTGTCAAAGCAGCCAGGATGGCACCTGGGAAAGAGATGTGTTGGGTCATTATTTTTTTTCTAACTCAATTTGTTTCCATTGTGAAATAGAAGTAATTTTCTAGGGAAACAAAAAAAAAATTAAGTTCAATACAGCTTCTCAGCCAAGCCAAAATTAGTGAGTTCATTAATTCCAGTTCACAAATAATGGAGATTTTCCACCCTCTCTCAGGTTCAGCGTGGAAAACCATTTGGAAATCCTAAGAGCTCCTTGAGGAAATAGGAAATCTGCTTTCCGTTCTGCCCTGCTTGAGATACGAGCTTCACACCGTGATTGAGATTTATACGGTGAGGATGAGAGCGCAGGGTGAAATGGGCTGGACAGAGCGGGTTTGGCTTTTGCTGGAGGTGAGAACACTGAAGCTTTGTCCGTTCCTGTGTTTTGACTCATCGTGACTCAGGGTTATGGCTTTGGACCATGGTTGATGCTGAGTATGTCTGCTACTGCCTCGCCACTGCCCCACTGCTCTTCCACCGTGGGGAAAGGCTGCCCTTTGCAGCACGTTTTTCACTTCTTCTTCCTGGAGATATCGATGAAACCTTTTTCCCCTCCATCCTTCATTTTTTGTTTAATTTACTTTTTATTTAATGTGTCTATTTTATGGCACCCATTCAGGAAGCAGAAGTAATCTCACGTGATAGGTGTAGCGATGAAGAGCTGGGGTTCATTAAGCGAGCAGGAATACTGCTCTGGGACAGAGGAGCACTGAGCAAGCACGTTTGTGAACAGCCCAGAGACTGAAGCATGTTTGCAGAAAAGATCTACTGAACAGTTACGAACAAACAAGTCTGTAAAAACCTAAACCCAGGACTTGCATCTTACCGATGGAAAGAAAAGCCGTGACCCGTCGATAAGCCATTAACCACAGCGGCGTGCAGTTCTGGGTCTCAGCTAGTGATCCCTCGGCTCTTCACAGCTCTCTGCAGGCGGGAGGTGGATGTTTGACCTGTACGGAGCCAAATGACTTGGTCACCACCGAGCAACTTGTGCTGGGACCCTTTCCCCAGGTCCTGGTATTGCTCTGTGAAGGAGATGAGAAAGCCACCCCAGGTCAAAACGTCCTTTTCTGACCCTCCAGGAGGGAATGCACATATTTCTCATTACTTCCAAATGAGATGGTTTTGGTTTATGCACTAATATTTATCCCTGGAACTGTTCCAGGTCAGGTTGGCCCCTGGGGCTCTGAGCACCCTGCTCTGGTTGCAGATGTCCCTGCTCCCTGCAGGGGGTTGGACTGGGTGACCCTGAAAGGTCCCTTCACCCCAAACCAGTCTGGGATTCCATGACTCTGATTAAGTTTGAAATACACACAAAGCATCGTGTTTGAAGCACAACACTCCTTTATGTTTAATTCGAAATAAGAAGCAAATGGGGTGGAATTTCCTGCGTGGGGGAATCCAGCTCCTGGCCAAGCCCAGGAGTGTGCAGACAGACGCAATGCGCTTGTCAGAGGCTTTGACACTCTCATAACAAGAGCTGTATTAATCCCTGGAGATGGTTGATTTCAGGGAAAGATTCGAGATATCTGCTGATGTGAACCCACCTGTTGTAACAGAGATTTTTTTATCAGTTCATAACTTGACCCGAAATGGCACAAGTCTCCACTCAGCATCCTGTGCCACGCGGCTCTACTAAAACCCTGTCCTGGCATCGGTAGAAGACGGGCGGCACCGAGGAGGCAATGGTCTGTGTTCTCTAGGGCAACAAAGAAACGACATTTAATTGCAAGAATGGAGCATCTCAGCTCACTGCACAGAGTGCCTGGCAGATGAGAATGAATCCCTTGGCTCACGACTGCCCTGGATACAGAGCAGAGCAGCCCCGGCTGTTATCGCTTGGCGGAGGAGAGAAATGCTCGCCCCTAAGGCAGAGCGCAGGTCACCTGCCTTATCTGCACGTGAAACTGTTGGCAAAGAGAGCAGCTTAACAAAGGATATGAAAGGGGGCTTAAGTCTCGTTCCAGGAAGCCCGGTGATGCTCATTGACTGAGACAAAAATTGATGAGATATGCTTTCGAGCAACTTCGGGGTTTTTTTCCTTTTGTTAGCGGTTTTCTGAGATGCAGCTCTGAAATGTCTCTGAGACTCTTCGGGACATAAAGCAGCGACTGATACTCAATTGCGGTGCCTGGAGGCAGTCGGCTCCATGTTCTGATGGGTCCAGCACTACCAGCAGTCAGAGGAAGGTGGATTTCTCCCAGCCCTGCCAGGGGACTGTCAACCCAGGCACATCCCGCATCTGTGCTCTCCATGCTCTGACTTTTTACTCTGAATAAATACCACCCCCCCAGCCAGGGGAGCCCGGTGCTGGGTGTGCCTCTAGGCCCCACCACAGCGTATCAGTAATAAATCCTCAGCGCCCATTCATCAGTGTTACGTGAGGAGAACTTCATGCCAGGAGTATTAATCTGCTGAATTGCAGCGTGTCGGTGTTGTGGGGAGGTAAGAAAATGGAACTGACAGCAGCTCTGCTCTCCAGGCGATGAGGCTGCCTTAATTAGAGCTAATTGTAGCTTTCCATCACCTTAAATTGCGATGCAGAACGTTTCAGGTTAGTCCATGGGTGAGGTGCATTGGCTGTCCCTCTCTTTCTCCCCAAAACATTAGATGACTTTTGTTTTTCTGCCTGTAAAACGTGCAGAGATGGTCACTCACAGAAAGCAGCATGGGCAGGACGCTTCGAGGTCCCAAACAAGGAGGAGCTCATAACAAGACTGTTGTACGTGGCAAACAGCCCCCGTTAGTGCTGAGCCCAACAGCATTGCTGGGGCCAGCACGTGTGGGAGGAGAGCTGAGCCCTCCCAGCGGGTGAGCAGAGAGCTTGGAGCAGGTTGGGGAAGGAGAGAGCAGTGCTGCTTCTCCAGACGTTCGTGCAAGTCGGCTGCCTCAGCACAGCTCCATTGTCTGCCTCCTAAAAAAGCAGCCAATGAAGTTTTGGGTCCACGCTCAGCAGTGGTTTGACACTGATGGCAGGTGGAGCTCATGGAGATAGAGACTACCATCTGCACACCGTCCCAGGGACAGCCCCCGGCAGCACTGCTCCGGGAATCTGGCTCTCTTTGGGGTTTAGGCTCGATCCTTGGCATCACTTTGGGGCTGTTACTCAGCTGAAGGTCTCTGAGATGCCCACAAAATAGAGGCAGCACTGGAGTGGGGGAAATGGTGCTTTGCAGCCTGGATCTTCTGTATATCTGTGGTAAATGCCTGCTCTTCATGGAGAGTTTGGCTCTTGCTGAAACACTTCAATGCCAAAACTCTTAAACGCTGTTTTTCCAGCTGGAAACACGATGCTTTCCCAGGGCTACTCCTTCTGCGCAGGGCAGGACAGAAGGGGTGAGCCAGCCTCCCACTCTTCTCAAAAATCTCCCCGTGAAGCAGCTCAGGACACCCCACCGCCAGACACCCACGACACTTTCTACCCACAGCCGGTCTCCAGCTAGTTCTGTCTGACACCCGTGTGCCTTGCGGTGGGACCTGAATATGCAACGCCGCAGGGGACTGAGGCACTGCTATTTATAAGGCGGTATCTTTTCCAGACATGCAGGCAATGTAATTTAAGACCAGACAAACATCTGTCTGCTGGCAGTCGCTCATCGTGGTCGAGCAGGTCTGCTCTGGCCCGGTCTGTGCTCCACGCTATGCCCCGGCAGATACTTTCTCTGTTGCGCTTCCATATCAGCGCTCGCTTCTCTGAGACAGGAACCCAGCCTAATGACGAGCATCACTAAGAGCAGTCGTAGACTTGGCTTCCCGGCCATGCGAACAGACAGCTTTGTCTTCATGCTGTGCATTTAATCCGTGGCCAACAGTGAAATGTCAAAGCAGAGAGAAGTGGTTTTTTTTTAACAAAGGAAACAGCAGGTTCAGCACGGGAGCATCTCGCTGCAATTGCTCATTTGATCCCTGGTGGTGGTGCAGGAGCAGGATTTGAAATGTATGGGCAGTCCACAGGAACGTTGGTGGACATCACCAGCAGCTTTGCCTTTATGCTACTGTCAAGGAGAAAATGAAATCAACCCCCGGCTGTCACACTGACCCCAGTCAAATCAGCCTGGAAGTCATTAACCTGAGAGATCCTGAATGGAGATCTCTGCCACTCCCCCAGACACGTCACGGGACTGGATTCCCATCAGAGGCCAATTTCTCAGTGTCAAGACGTCCAATTAAAACTCTTTGCTGCTTATCCGTTCTCTGGCTATTAATAGCCTCTCCCAGAGACCAGTGGGGATGGAAGAGCTCCAGCTCAGTGTCCTTCTCTGACAAAAACACAACTGATTTTGCAAGTTGCTTAGACCACCCTGCAGTGAATGCTGAGAAGAGCTCAGGCAGCATTGCACCGCGGTGCTGGGGGGCACCTAAGTCCTGTGCCCATCCTGAGCACTGAGCCGTAGCGTTGCATCGAGGTTGTGTTAGCCCCCCAAATTTGACAACTGATTCAGGTGAATTCAAACTCTAAACTTTTGTACGTTGGAGTCTTGAAGTGCTGCTTGAGTGAGACTGAAAAAAGGGATGGAGCTTCTGGTCTGCAATAAGCGGTTCAGACGGTGAACATGTGCATTTCTCACCTTCCCTTTGAAATGTTACTGGTGCTTTATCACCTCTTGCCTCAGACTGCTCTGAGATTGAGCAGGAGTTATTGTACGACAGCCTCTTTTGGAAATACAGTGCTGAAATACATTTGATGATGGATGGGAGCTGTGCTGGGCAAACTGGGAAGGGCACTGGGAATGCCACTGTCGTGGAGGTGAAGCATTGCCTGCCTTCTTACGCAGATGTCTTCATTAGAGCTGCTAGAGTGACAGAAGTGGTAGGTAGCCCTTGAACCGTTGCCTGTCTGCTGACAGCCTCTGAGGCTGCCGTGGGGAGGTGCAGTGAGATGCTGAGATTTATTCCCAGGTCTGCTGCTGTCTTACTGTGGAGAGGGAGAGAAGTCGTTTAACCTTTCTGTGCCTCCCCTCTCCCATCATAAAATGATTACTCTTATGCTGATGTTGTAGGAGTGGTCTCAGGTGTCATGATGTGGCCAAGAAAAAGTGAGCTAAAAATACTCATGGTATAAGTCAATGTCAAGTGCTCCTGCAGATCGATGTTACGTGCTGCCCTTCCTCCTCTTTTTTTCTCCAGATGCAAGAAGGAAAAGGATGCTTTTGGCCACTGCTAGCTGCAGGGACAGGACAGTGAGCTGAGACCCTCAGTCTGGCAGCCAGCATGGAAAAAAGATCTGTGTGGCTCTTCCTGGTGCTGGGTCCACCCGAGAAGACTGCTCCAGCTGAACAGTCAGAGACCTCGTCCCGTCCAGATCTTAGTGCTACTGACATGTTGCATCTGCTTACAAATCAGACCCACTCTGAAAAGCAGAGTGTCCAAAATTATACCAGAGCAGCTGAAATCACCACTCCCTGCTGCCACGGGCACGTGGGTTCCTGCCTGACGCACTCACAGCTCGATGAGTGATGAGGCACCGGAGCCGTAGGAGTTGTCTATGTGAGTGCTCACACCTTGGCAGGTAAGAAAGATTGAAAGCGTTAAACTAAATGCCAGGGAGAGAGATCCAAGTCTGTGCCCTTTGCTCAGCATTTGATGTGAGCCAGGAGCAGGCACAGCTCTCGGTGGTAAAGCAGCCTCGTGTCTGAACACGGCTTGTGCAGGGGACATCTCACACCCTGCCCAGGCTGTCCTGAGCTTCCTGTGCCCATCTCTGCCCCAGACCTGCCTGAAGATTTTTCTCCCTATTTCCTTCAATTGCAAGTGCTTAACAGCAAAGTCTTTCTTCGCGGGGTCTGTGGCAACATGCGGGCAGGAGAAGTTTGGCATTGAATCTGTTTATAAAGCACATTCTGTAATTTTTCATTTAATTATCAAACTGCCTCATCTCTGATTCCCTCACATAGAGGAATCGTTTTTGCCCCCACTTTTAAATCACAATTCCTTGCTCTTGGAAAACTCTCTGGCTGGGTAACCTTTAAAAGGTAAGAGCAAAAATCTATGACTTCATCGAACAGCCACAATTTAAGAAATGAAGAATAATTCCCAGAGGAGCGGAGGGGACAGAAATAGTTTATTGATATCTCAGCCACCTCTTCCACGCTGCGGCTGCAGCTGCCACCAGGGAATCAAAATTCACGGATAGGTTCAGCCCTGCCTGCCACGGCGCAGGAAATAAGTGTGAAGCCTGAGCAGCGATAGCCCAGGAGTGTTTAATAGGAGATGGCCAGAGGAGCCGTGAGCCGTCCAAGAGCAGAAACGCTGCCGGAGCTCAGCAGCCTGAGCTGCCCAGGCTCACCGGGGTCTGCAGGGGAGGGAGAGGTGGGCTGCGGGGAGAAGCCTTCCAGGTAAAGGAGGTCTCAGCTCTTTTCTGCGAGGATGACAAAAAAAGTCAGCGTATTGATGGCACGGGGGTGACTGACACGTGTCCGGGTGCTGCCGGAATCCGTGGGGTTGAGCTGAGCCGGCCAGGCAAGTGTCCTCAGGGGAGAGGCTTGTCTGGACCCATCCCTTGCATTTGTCTCCCCGGTGAAAAGTTACTGCAATCTATTTCCAGTTTCCTTTCCTGACAGAAAAGTCTCAGGCAAAAGGTGGGTTCCAGGCTGACACTTTTATGAGGGGATGAGCGTGTTCGGGGCTCCATCCCCCAACATGCTGAAACAGGTCCTGGCGATGTAGATGTAGGAACATTTTGCCCACGGGGAGAGACAGGACCTCAGCTGCTCGTTGCGCGTGGAGAGGGGGAGTGTGGTGTCCCACAGCCCAGGTATTCAACCAGCAAACACCATTTTAAAGCGGAAAACTCGAGATCTAGAGTCTGGGGAGAAAACCACCCTCCATAATCTTTATAGTCCACAGCCAGTCTCGCTCTCATGAGTTTTAACTTTTTAAAGATTATTCTGATAGCATGAACGCATGTCTCTGTGGAAAATTGCAATTACTATGTGCTACGCAGTTCTACCCATCATTACTTCCGTATAAGCAGGCATGGCAAAGCTATTTCATTCAGCCAAGCAAATTAAATGAGCCCAGTTGCTGGAATGCAGAGCAGCGGCGTGATGAATGACATACCAGGTGAACTCTACCAAGGGATTAAAGAAAACTTCCAAGTCATTTACAAAAAGGCAGAGCACCATCTATTTGCTCGACACCACGTAATTACAAGTAATCTAAAAACTGGAAGGGGAATGAAAGTGAAAAATCAAAACCCTCTTTTGTCCTGGAAACAAAACAACAAAGAGAAAGATTTTCCTGCTCAGCTCAGCTTGGTTTCTGTACAAACACAGTCAGTGTGATGAACCTATCTGAGCAGTGAACCTTGGCTGTGCTGTGCCAAGGACTGCTCCCCAGGCTGAGCTGCTCTGGTTTGGGTCCGTCACCAGACTGGATTTTATATAGCTCGTTTCTAAACCGCACACTTCCTTGGCTCATCCGGTTTCCGCAACTGCGTAGGAAATGTGGGTAACGGGGTGACTGGTTCAGAAGGTGCAGAAGCTCTCCCAGCAAGGGAGCCCAGCAGGCACTAGATCCTGGATGGGACAAGCCAACCCACCTGATACTGGCCACGCCGTCACCGAGTTCCTAGCAACTGCCACAACACCCTGCCAGCTAAAGAGCCACTCGCGTATCCCTGCACCAGAGCCTGCTCCAAACAGCTGGGAAAGCGGGTTTGAGCTTCACGGGCATGGAACGTTGTGTGCCTGGTTTAATCTACCTCCTCCCAGTTCAAGGGGAACAGGTTACCCGCTCTGGACTATGAGATGCTGGAGCAAAGTAAGGGTTGGGACGACTGTAGGCGGGAGCAGTGCCTGTTGACTAGTATTACTGTGAGTAATGGGGGGAATGAGAAAACGCACAGCATGTTACGTGCGACGCTTCCACAGTGTGAGCCACAGACTGGAGCAAACACTCTTTCCGCCACCAGACAGGAGCTGTGAGAACGGCTACAAACCTCTCCCCAAAAGGGGAGGCCCAGAAAGCCCTTGGGCAGCATTTTCCACACACGCCTGAAGCGCTGTGAGGTCAGCTAGTGCTAATCACGCTAAAGCCAGGGTTTAACATGGATTCGTGATCTAAGTCCTGCCTAAGAGGTTATCCAGCAGCACAAAGCTGCTTTTTATGCTAAGGGAAGGTGGATACAAGGGGCGATGGAAATGCTGTTTATCACTGCTGTGAGCTCCCTTTTCCATTGAACACAGGCTTACCTCAAACCCAAGATCCAGGTCCTTCAGGATTTCCAAACGAGGATTTCAGAACAGTGCCTCGAACGCCTAACGCCTGACAGTGTCTGGAGGAGGTTTGATGGATCAATGGCACAGCTTAGTGCAGGTATGGCCAGTTTTAAGAGCACCACTCGGTTATTCAACAGGTCCTTGGCAAAGCTGACCCGGTTTGTCGTGGTCAGGCCTCGTGGCATCGTTCCTCATTAGCCCGGACGGCAGGAGGGACCATCCCTCCCCAGCACACTGCCGCAAACGCGCTCGCCCATCTCGCCGCGCCAGCCTCAATTAGGGTCACTTTCAGGGTTTAATTAAAAGGTTTGACCGGTGTTCTGCCGAAGTCTGCCTGTCTACATCAAATAAACTTGTAACACATAATAGAAATTACATCCACCAGATCTGTTTCCCGCCAGCCCTGGCTGATCGGCACCGGCCGCGTTACCCTCCATGAGCTCTTCATTAGACATCATCAGCGATTCCGTTACTTTGACAGGTTCCCCAGAAGGCTGATTAACCTGTATTTACCCAGGACATCTCATTTCCCCTTGGCAAATGCTGCACAGCGCGAGCAGCCCCGGAAGGCTCCAGCAGCCTGCAGAAAGCCACCCGCTTCTCCTCGCTACCTGGTACTCGCAGCGTTCCTTCTCATCCAGAAAGCTTGCAGCCCCCTCAGAGCCAGGCTTCAGCCCTACGTGTTTTCTCGCTCTGTTGTGAAATCACAGCTTTCACGCTATTTAGCAAATTATTCTGAAGCAGCGCCCAATTAGCATTCACATGCTGCTGTTTAAATTCCAATTAGCTCGTAATTATCTTCAGCTTTGTGCAATTGGCGGCTTGAAAGCACCACACAACCATCTATATATACACTTTATTGCATCAAACCAGGTTATCACTTGGGGATTGCTCTGTCAGAGGCTTGGGAAGCTCTTCCTGGGCTGTCCGGCTGACATGGCAGTGCGTAGAGAGCTGCTCTTCACTTCTTCCACTTGGTCTGGAGTTTTGCGCAGCCGCTGCGTTAATCACATCCCTGCGCAGACCCTCCCGCTCCCTGCGCAGACCCTCCCGCTCCCTGCGCATCATCTGGGCTGCCAGCTGAACACCACCAAGGTCTGGGAATACCAAGGGACCGCTGCGCTCCGGAACGACACCCCGGCAGAAAGCCAGGAGGAAACTCAGATAATCTGTAATGTTTCCATAGGAATCCTCTGTGCGCATCCCTGCCACGTGGTGCAGAGGTTGTCATGGCACAGAGCCCCAGCCTCGAGCGGGAGGGGAGAGCGAACACACATCACTCTCTCCGAGCTCAGCATGGTGGAAAAATCCATCGAAAACATGCCCTTTCATTTAAAGAGCTGGTTACAACTCAAACCGCTCCAGCCGTTCCATATAGCGTGTTTGAAAGCTGAAAAAAAGAACAGCTCTGCCTCCACTTCAAAGGAGGAGGGATGAGCGTGCCTGTGGACACTGGCTGAGACGTTTCCAACGCCTTTTCACACAAGCAGAGCTGTGACTGCGACCCAACCAGGCAGGGAAATGCATCTGCAGAGCACGGAGGCTCCAGTGTCCCAGCACGCCTCGGCCGACCACATCCCCAGTTCAGCATAAGAGCAGCCCCCTGGAGCAAGAGCTCGTGTCTCTGGGTGTCTCTGGGTGTCCTTTCCCAGCCATAAGTGCTCCTCCTCGAGCATAGGCTGTTACACAGACTCAAAAGCCCTCTCAAAACCCAGGCACTTCACCCGTTTACGGACTAAAAAGCAGCGCTCGCTGCCCCGTAGACCAGACCAAGTTGAGTCCCTGACACGTCCCGTAGGAGTGCCCATCTCCTCGCTGTGTGTTGGTTTTAGTCCCTCACCGCATTCATTGCAGAGAGGAGGCGGAGGGGCTCAGCGCGCCCTGAACCCCCGCTCTATCGCAGTTTCCCGTTCATTTGCCGCAAGCCCTCAGCGCTGTGCAGAACCAAGTTGTGATTTTTTTTCCCCCCTTGCTCCCTGCATGGACAAAAGCCAAGCTTTATAAATCGACTGTGTAAACAGAAATATCCTTCTTCCTTGAATGTGATGATTATTTCAAAACAGGAGGCTGTTGATTTAAGAAGCAGAAAACCCGTTTAATCTGGAGACACCGGCTCTGATGCCCGGTGCTAGTTACCATAACATTCTTCTTCTGTCCTGAGTTTCAAAATAGAAATAACAATCTCTCATATAGGCTGGTTTTGGACAGGTTTTGACCAGTTAAGATCATTTTCGGAGCCCCAAACACTCTGTCTATTAAGTTACATCTATAAACTATTTTTATTTCCATGCAAGTAAGCTCTCAGCGGTGGCCTCACACCCCCCTGTGAAACCAGAGCTCTGCCCGGTTACACTCCCATTACACATTTTTTTGCCTTGAAGAGCTTAGTCTAAAAATACGTGAAGAAGAATGGGAAAAGCGACGTGCCATCCCCAGGAGGGTGGAGGGGAGCTTTCCCAAAACCCCACGCAGCTGGCAGCAGAGCCAGCAACCAAACTCCAATCTCCGGTGCACCGTCCCACTGCTTCTAGTGCTTCGGCATTTGCCTTCGTGCTTTTCTTTGCGTTGGTTCGTGTTGCAAGGACTCACTTGATGCAAAGCAGCTCCCGTGTCTCAGCAGGGCTAGTGGATATGATTTACTAATTGTGTTCTAATTATAAATACTTCCTGGACGACAAAGGAAGGAAAGAAACTCTCCAAAGCGTGCACAGGGTGCTCAGGACATGCTCACTGATCTGCTTCTGGGAGGCAGATAGTCCCAGACCCTGAGCAGGCATCGGTGTCACCCACGTGGTGCCTCTGCCGACAGTGACACAAATGGGTTAATGCAGGCTATTTGCTTCTGGAGTCCATGTGGTCTGCGGGACCAAGTCCAAGAATGCAGCAACTTCAGCATGGAGGCTTTGGAGGCACTGCTGCAGGACACACGGAGAAACCTCTCCCTTCCCTGAAAGGTGCTGACCGGTGCCAAGAGGAGAGCAGGGTACCCGGGAAACACAGTGGGTGAGACAAGATCACACTGATTTGGTGTTTAGTCCAGAATGGAGAAGATGACAGGAAAAGCTTTTGGTTGGCATGTGTGAGGCGAAGTCATTTCCCTTCTTAGAGACTCTTTGAGGTCCCTCCAGAAGGATGAGTAAGGTTTTTCTTTTCCTGGCAGCTTTGGAAAGGCTGCGGCCACATTTCCCCCCCTGCTGCACAGGGCTCCGTGTGCCCGCTTCCGGGTGGCTTCTGCCCGGTGCAGACTGCTCCTGCCCGTGTGTGCGGGGCTGGGACAAGGACCGCTGCTGTGATGGGAGGGGATGGGGACGGAGACAGGGAGGCTCCAGGAAGCCTGGGCTGGAGCAGCCCAGCACCAGAGCGTGACTCATGGAGAGCTGGACGCTGCTCGGGTTCACACCGGGACAGCAGCAAACACCTACACTTTGCTTCGCTGGTCCTCGCTAATGGAGCCTGCCAGCAGAGCACCAGCAGCACAAGTACATCTTCCCTGCCCCTAGATATGGGGCAGCCCTCTTTCCCCAATAGCCCCTACTCCCCTTCCTCATAATTCTGGATGCAGATTTCTGAATTTAACAAAACAGCCATGCTGCAGTCTGTTTTAGTCACCTGCTAGTTTTATTTAACAGCACCAATATAAAAACAGTGTAAGTCATCTGCAAACAGTTTGAGGTCTCCCTTATACAACCCAGGTCCACCTACAGCTTTACAGGTTGTTTTGTTTCTTATTTCATTTTAAAAGAATGCAACCCCCCTTTTCCATCATGGCAGGGTCTCCCTGCCTCTGACCCAGGGCTCGGAGCTCTAGGGGATGGACATCTACTGGGTAGTGGTACAGGGCATTTAGGAGCTGGTTCACAACAGCACCTGGAGCAGAGCTGGGGACCTCCCTGAGGACCTTGGCTGAGATGCCCCCTGCCCAGCAGGGTCTGGGAGGGATGGGGAGACTTTGAAGGCCTTTGACAAAGCAGAGAGGATCCTAAGGTGCTCTCACAGCTCATCCCTCCTTACGTAAGGCAGAGACTGGTTCAAAAACCAGGCATGACCTGGCCAGCACGTGCCCCCGTGGACTGGTGTGTGGTGGAAGCGCTGAGGTCTGGTGCAGGTCAGGTGGCAGAGCAGGAGACTGCGGGGCAGGAATATTTAAAGCGCAGAGTTGTGACCTGAAGCAGGGAAGGGCACTGTGAGAGGATAAAGCACGCCTTTCCCCTCCTGATGTTCTCGGGACAGTCAAAAGCATTGCTTTGCTTTTCAGCCTTAGTGCTGGAATGGTGCTGGAGCTTCCACTACAGAGAGGACTCATCTCTTTCAACTTCCTCTTTTACAGTGAACAGGAGAAAAAGAAAAAAGAAAAGGGGAAAAAAAAAACCCGACAAACCCAAACCAAATTCAGAGCCCAAACCCGCTTTTAAACAAAGCCACCAATGTGGTTTTTTCCAAGGGCTGGAAATGACCAAGTGTGCAATTTCAGCTAAGTGTGGGCACTAACGTCAAACAGCGCTGGTGCCACGCTGCTCCGCCCCGGGGCCCGGGAGGTGAGTGATGCTCAGCGTGCTCTGAAATCCTTGTGTCCGCTCTGTGCTGTCCCGAGTGTCTTTGTCTCAGCAGTCACTTGGATGGGAAAAATCTGCGCTACATCCTGCGCTACCTCCTGGCTGCGGGGTGACCCCGCTGGTGTGCAGCAGCGCGCCATGCTGTGCTCGGTTCTGCAGCCTCTGCAGTGGCCACCAGCCCTCCCAAGGGACCCACACGTGGCCAGCAGCTTCATGTGCTGCTCCTTTGATGGCTTGGCATGAGCAGGGCTGGACGGCTTCTCCAAGGATGCCCTCTGCTCCTTTGGAGATGGCCTCCGTGCCTCCATCCTGCACAGACCCTCATGGCACCCCGGCTGTTAGTTAGCCAGAGGAATTGGTAATGCAGACCCGACTGATGTGAGATAGCAGCAACTTGCTCTCCAGTTTGGCATCAGGCATTATCCCCTAAACCTGGGTAGCGAGGAGGGAAAACAGCTGCACAGCACCTTCCTGGGACTGGCCCAGATCTGCTCGCCCAGGAGCAAAGTGCTTTGTTTTTCAGCAGGGAGGTGCAGGGGACAGCGGGGGTGAGGTCTTCCCTCAGCGCTGGCCTGTCCCCAGGCACCCACACACCCACACCTTCCCCCAGCACCACTGCAGGGCCAGTTTTTCCTTCAGGACACTTTTGCCACCTTTAAATCTCATGCACAATGGGCAGAGCTTTTATTGTGGGCTTTGTTTGGGGTTTTTTTTTCCCTTCATTCCCTTGCTTAAAAAGATGCTGAAATCTCCCAAAGAAAAATTATTTCCATGTGATCCCAGCACTTTCTCTCTTGGCTGGAACACTGGATGTGGTTTTGAGTCTGTGGTTTTTTTGATACATTTTTTTTCTATGCAGAAATCTTTTGCTTTTCATTGCCATCTTTGCGAGAGGCTCCGTGCAGCCTGACAGTCTGGCTGCGAGTGCTCAGGAAACTATAGCGGGACAAAAGCACAGGAACCCAGCACAAGTTGGTGCAAGCAAAGAAACAAGAAAAAACCCCGCTTTTGCAAACAGCCTGGCTGCTGGGTTTCGTCAGGAGCCGGCCTGACTTTCCGTGTTTCATTTGGACTCCAGCTAGGAAGCTGCAGCCGCACCGAGAGCTGAAACACCTGAATGAAGGGCAGCTTTCATAGTATGCATCCTGCTGAGGAACAGCAAGGAAAGTGAGAGACGGGGGCTGAGACACAAGGTGAGTGAAATGGATCTGCAAAGTCGGGGGGAAAAAACGCCATCGCTATGGGGAAGGGCACGCTCCCACCCTGCGGAAGCAGGCTGCTGGGGGGAGCCGCAAAAGGGAGGTCTCTGCCTGCGCTGCTTCATCTCGCTTTTTCTGCTTCGCTGCAGCAGGAGAAATGAGTGCAAGGCCAGGTTACTGCTGAGCTGGCTTTAATTTGTTCCTGCTAACGCTCCTCGTGTCACTGAGCCCTCCGGAGCGACGCTTTCTCCTAGTGTGGCTTTGCTCTTAGCCGTGGCTGGGCAGTGGGACGGGGACGGTGCCCAAGCTGATACAGGCTCCCCGCCGCCGCAGGAGCGCAGGGCGGGAACAAGCCATTTCCTGGCGTCCCCCCCAGACATGGAAACTTTCAGGCACTCTGCTCCGCCAGCCTCGCTGGGGAACTGCAGCCCTTCAAAATGTGCTGCTCGCTTGGGAGCCACCAGCAAGGGTTTGCAGTGGGGATGCAACAGTCCTGCCGCTGTCAGCACCCACCTCCTGGTACCCCCACCCACCCAGCCGGGTCGGCACCGCACGGGACCCGCTGCAGGGACACCTCTGCCTGCTTTATTTCAGCACACAAAGCGAGTTCCCGACTGAGTCGGCAGTGGCAAGCCAGGGGAGGGGTGCCTTTCTGCTGGGAGGGGTGAAGGAGAGCGGGGCGCCGTCCACCTCGTCGAGGTGATTTGCTCTGTCAGAGGAGCTGCCCCAGGAATGACTTACTGTAACTTGCCCCGTGCCTCGGCAGCTCCGGGCTGGATCACGGTCTGGGCTGGCCTCAGAGATGGGACCACTTTCAAGGAGCCGCCCAGCGCGGAGCAGGGCCTTTTCCAGGACATTGCATGTTCGTGTCGTCAGAGGTGCAGGCAGGGACAAGGAGGAGGGGAGAGGGAAGGGTTGTTTGCTCAGGAACCAGCAAACACCCTTTTGCTCCGTGTCTGCGCTGAGGTAAGCGTGAGAACAGCCCCTCGCAGACTAGGAGAGGCAGGACCATGCGAAGATGCCCCCGTGCACCGGACCCTTTCTGTACCGGCACAGCCCCTCCTCCCAGAGTTCCTGCAGGGAACCGTGTTAAACCCAGGCAACCCCCCAGGTCTAAGCATGTGCAGCTAACGGGAAGGGATCCTCATCCCTTCCCATGCCTGACAGATGAAATCGCAGCTGGAGGGAGCAAGTGGTGACCGCGGGAGCTGCTGCTGCTCAGGGACAGCTCCTCCAGAGACAGAGGAATGAGGGCAACTCACGCCCACTGGAAGTAGGCACATGATAAAAAAGCACCAAAAAATAAAAAACAAATGAGAGAATTAGAAATGGAGCTACAAACTCACTGACAAACTGTTCACCCAGGCCATTACAACCCCCGCCCCGGATGTCTTCATGGCCGGATCCTGGCTTTGCCTCCATTCCTGCCCACTCACAACTCACAGGACTCAAACCGACCCGGCTGTCTCTAACGCAACTCCCAACCCCTCTTCTGCATCACCCCAGTGCGTTGTATAAACACTGCGGACAAGAGGGCGTTAACGTCGGTCATCTGCAAACTGCTACAGACAGTGGAAATTTTTAGACCATGTTGGTTTTTGGGATCCAAATATTCTTGTCTGTGAGCCCTCAGAACACTTCATGGCTGCTCACAGGCTCCTGATGCTCACCTCGAGCGAAGCATCTCTGTGGCATCACGTCGGAGAGAAGCTGCCCCGTGCTCAGCTCTGGCACTGCGGGCAGAGCAACCCCTGAGCTGTCACAGCTTTGCCTCGGAAAACACACAAGCTCCTTCAGTGTTTTGGGCTTTTCTGCAATAAGTTGCTCATGAAGAAATTTTAGATCCTCCTGGGGAAGAAAATAAAAAAAAATCCTGAAAAAATAATTTCCAAGAGGAAGTTCAGTGTCCAGACAACCCCGGCCCTAACGATGCTTTGTTTCCTGCTGCTGGCAGTGGAAGGAGCTCTGGAGCGGTGAGGAGATCGAGGCTGGAAAGAAAACAAAAGGTAAAGAGCAGAACCGGACTATTTTCCGACTCTGGAACGATGCCGAGGTTCGCGGCTGACACATCCATGTGTTTTCCATCTCTGCGGCGCAAGAAAGGTTTTAGTCTTAACTGCCCTCTCGGGTTTTCAGTCAAGATTTGTCACTAATTAAAGCAGACAGTGGCTGGCGTTGCCCTGCGAGCCGTGAATTCAAAGCGAAGCTAGTCATAGATTGCTTTTCCCGAGTAAAGCCCTGGGAATAACAGGAAGGAAAACGCAGCTCAGGGATCCAAGAGCAATTTCGGCCTCGTGAACTCTCGGTGTTGCGGCGTCTGAGCTCAGCACAGTTATTAGTGGGATTTATTCTTCGAGCATCCCTGCAAGGTAAGGACATACTTCCACCGTAGCCAGTGAAAACACGGGCTGGGGTGGATTAAGGTAGACCTGTAACTTTGACATGACCATGGGGCCAATGGAGCAGGTGAGGATTGGCCGCTTTAGGGCTCAGGTCGCAAGCTCCATGTTGCTCAGTATAGGGAAAACCTCATGGTCCAGCCTGCAGGCTGACTTGCTTTGCCTTCTGGCTTTGTATTCTGTGTGCAGAGCAGGTAAGCTGCTTTTGCAGATGTCAGGGGGATTTCTTGTCACTTCTGCTGCCCAGATATGTTACTTCATATCAAAGCATTCAAATTCTTCAGGTACACGGGATGATTAGAGAGCTTTGCATGAGCAAATGCGCCTCATACACAAGCTCTCTACCTCGAGCTATAAGAGTAAACTCAATCATGAACCAAAAAAAAAAACCGAAACCCCTCAATCAAGGTGTTCTCTCCAGCTATAACAGTGTCGAGGAAATATATTTAAATAAGAAGTTTCACACAAGAAGAAAGAACTCCCTGAACTGGAACTGATGGTTTCTGCCCTTCCCCAGCAGAGGTTTGTGGCATCTCTAAAGCTCTGATGGGTAAAGTTTGGCTTTTTTTTTTTTTTTTGCTGGCAGACACGGGGAATGCCAGGTGTCACCGGAAAACCAGCACTTCCGATGCGGGTTATTCATAGCAGGTTAAAAATGCGTAAATAAAAAGCTTGATGGATTATAGCTCAGTCAGGCTTCTTGCAAGGTCAGTGCAGAGCAAAACCACGGTATTCAATCATCTGTTCTGCCTTGGGCTGAGCATGGCAGACCACAGCAGCCCCGGTTTGGGCACCGCATCCTCACCAGCAGCCGTTGGAGGGTTCGCCTTGCCAGCTCCGGTTGGAAAGACAGACACTCCCTTTCCAAGGGGCTGAACAAGGGCAGTGTCTGAAGTTGGTGCAAGGAGACTGGTGATTCCACTTGCTTTTCCTGCCTGTTTTGGGCCAGGCAGAAATACCAGCACAAACAATCCCTTTGGGTAGTATTTTAATATTGTTTTTCTTCTCAGAAATTCAGAGGGGAAGAAAAGGGACAGAAAAAGCAAACAGGCTTTTTAAACCCTCGCTGAAGGGTGGTGTCAAAGAAACCGTTCATTACGTTTAACCAGCTCTCCAACAATAACATCTATTCTAAGGTTACAATGAACACAACCACCAGCCACCCTCAGCACCAAAACTCACTGAAATAAACTGCCCTTCCCGCAGGTCCAGATGTCTCATTTCATCACTCATAAATTTCCATTTTATTTGACAAAACGTTGCCCAGGAGATAGAGCTGCCCATTTGACACCTGCAGAATTTCTCCTTTATCAGCAGGTTAAAGTCACACGTGGTTGTTGGGTTTCACCCTGGTTCCACTTGCAGAGGCTGGGGGCCGGGCTGTGCTTCATGGCTTTGGAGCGGGAAGGCTTGCAAGTGTTATGGGAAGAGCAAATAATTTATCTCGAAATCCGCTATTGCAACCAAACGGGCCGTGCGCTCAGCCTGGCGGTGAGCTTTCTGCTTCACAAGCAGTGTCAGAAGCATCAAAGCAATGTACGTTTTTCTACCCCTCGCCGCAAGTTTTCAGCTGAAACGTTTCAAACTCATCAGTTGTCAATCGACTGTTTGAAAATGAACCCAGGCCGAAGCAGAGCCAAAGATGCTGAACTGAAAAAAACAGGTTTGAGAGAGGGAGGGCTGAGACCAGCTTGTCTTGGGGTGAAACTTTTACAGACTGCAAAGTTCCCAGAGGCAGGAGAGCACTTTTCCTCCCAGCCATTAAGATGTCTGCGTATCTGACACCATCTCTGGGTTGTTCTACTCAGTAGGATAAAGAAGGTTTCTGGATCAAACCAGGTTGCAATTTGCAGGTTCCCAGTAAAGACGACAATAATTTATACTTCCAGTTTAAATCCGTTGCTTTCTGGGTGCTCCTGTCCATCTCTGGAGAGGTGTCACGAAGGATAACCAAGGAGAACTGTACTGAGTTTTGCAGCCTCGGGGCATTCAGCGGGGAGCTAATGCATCATCTCAGGCACTCAGGAGCCGTGGGACGGTGGTGGGAAGGAGGCTGGAGTCCCTCCCCTGAGGGGAGCTGGGTGATGTGCGGGAGAGGCAGCCCCCCAGCCCATGCTCTCGCGAGTCACGGCCAGAGCAGAGCAAAGCCCGGTTTGCTGTTGGCTGTCTTCTGAAGGAAAACCCGGGCAGCTGAAGTCAAACCATCGTTGCCACATTTGACAAAATAAGGTCACAGTCATTATCCTTAAGGGAAAAAAACCAAATAGCTAAAAGTCACCTCTCACTTTACCTCACAGCTCTTAAACTCTGAGCTTCATCCTTTCTGTGTATATCTATATTTAAGGTGTCAGACCTGACTTTACCACGAGCACAAGAGTTCTATTTGCTTCTCCTCTGAAATCTGGCTCAAATCGTTCTATTCCCTGGATTCACATGATCTTGTTCCAAGGAAATCCCCACCAGGTTTGTTTCCTTTCCTGCTGCACACTCGACGTCTCTGGTGTGAGCTTTTCCCTCACCTGATCTCTGGTGTTGAGCTGGATGTGTTTCAAACACGAGCCCACACTGCTGACTTCATCACTCTTGCCCTGCAGTCCTCTCGGACTCCTTTCTCTCCACCTCTTCCCTATTTTACTACTTCTCCTGTCCTTTCTCACCTGTTATGAGCAGACAGAGAATCTGAAATTGTTTATTCAATGCAGTGTCAAGGTCTCACCTAACCACAGATGCTGCAACCAAATACTCGTTTCTGCCACATTGTGAACTAACTTCATTAACTTCTGAAGGAAAGTGTGTTGTGGGGTGTCAGCTCCAGGACACCCTGGACTGACCGGGCTGCTGCATTGTTTGCTTCATTTTTTTTTTGCCCCAAATGCACTTTCTAGCCAATAACTTGAGTAATTGCTCTTCATGAATCATGCAAGTGGCCACGACTTCTTCATGGGTGCTTGGATTACTGTAATGTGAAATGAGCACAACCTGAACACTGATTTTCCACCCAGACATATTTTTTCTCCTTAAGTCACTTCTAAAAATAAGAAAGTCATTGATCTTCAGGAGAATAATGGCCTATAAAAATGTAAAGTAATGTCTTGATATTTATGAATCCTTTCCCTTCCACCTGTTATGAACACCCCCCCTTAACGAATGCTCTTTCTCCTCCATGAGGGTATCATGAGCAAGCCTGTCCTCCAGTTTTAATGTTCTGCTAATGTAATCAAACGCCCTATACTTTATCCCCAGGGCATTGACTACCCACGCTCCTCAGAAGGGCTAAACAGCTTTTAGTCCCAAGGATGATGGGTCAGCCCCGATTGCCTGGGACTCCCAGTGAAGATGGGGTCTTCTTTAGACCAATATGTATATGCACAAACTTTAATCACTGTAGAGAGGACCCCGGGAACATTACGTGGACCCCAAATGCTCTCTGTGAACTTTGTTCCAGTCACATATGGGCTGGTTATTCATGCCCTGCTGTCCATTTAGAGCCGCATTGCATTCCTGTCCCTGTTTGGCCGCACAAAGACAGCTTAAGAAATGAATGAAAATTAAAATGGACTTCATGAAAATGAAATTCAGGCCCTCAACACTGATAAGAAGGGAACATTAATCCCGTCTCAGACTTGTAGCTACAATGAGGTACAATTAGGAATAGGAAGATCATTTCCAGTTATGACAGATTCAATGAAAGAACTTTCACTGTTCTCAGAAGAAAAGTTATTATGTCACTGCTAATAAGTATTTGTCGGGTTTCCAGGAATCCGGATTACACCAAGTAACAGAAGGTGTGAATGACAGTTCTTTGGGGCAGGTAAGAAGTAGAAGAAGCATCTCCCAAGAATGCTGGTGCAATCCAAACACCTTGCCCCCTACTGACACTTTTTTTCCTTTCGTATGTTCTCAGCTGGTCCCTTTTGTGCCCAGTGAAGCCTTTGTAGAGCTCCAAGGCAGGATTCCTTCCCTCTCCCCGCAGATGGGACCTGTGTGTTGACTGAGCTATTCCTGAAAGCCAGGACACGTAGCTGCTACCTTCCCTACCTATTCCAGGAACTAAAGCTGCTAGCAGAGGAGCTGTAAAAGCTGTTCCCAGCCTGAGGTCAACAGGAGTCCGTCTGACTAACTGCACTTTGGATAAGGACCAAAACGGCATCAGTCCAAAATCTGTCTGGTATGAAACACCACTGCAATCAGCAGAATGACACTAATTGCACATGTATGAGGAGCCTGTCCCCAGCTCCAGCCCCTCTCTAGGAAGGAGCTAGAGAAAGCTCCCTGCCTGAAACATCTCCTCTCTGCTCCCTTCATGCAGTATTCAGGGCCTTTGGGGCTTGCCAGTAGCAGATGAAAATGTAATAGAAGATATCAAAAACCAGTGTTTGTGCAGAGCAAATCCCAGCTCGGGCTGTTTGTTGCAGCTCTGTGGCTTTCCGTTCTGCACACCGGAAAATGAAAATGGAACACACACGCAGAAATCTGGCTAGGAAGAGCACATGGGTATGGGCAAAGCCACAGACTGCTTGGAAAGATGTTTCCAGGAAGAGGCTGCGAGAGGCTAAAGAGGCAAATGCTTTAGATTTCATTTAGTTTCATTCCCCTTCAGGATTTCCTCCAGACTTAAGCTCTCTATTTAAATAAAGTTTCATTTTCTTCATCTAATTAATTTTTCAGGATGGCGATACAATAAACGGAACAGCACTTTGTGTCTTTCACCCAGCATCTGTGGCAAGGGCTCTTCCAACAGCAGCCAGGCAGCGAGTGAGCCTGGAGCAGAGCTTGCTATGACACCTTTAAGCATCCCAGCCTTTGCTTCCGATCTCAGCACGTTTTGATCTGGGCTGTTGGTTTGTTTTGTTTACCTGGTGCCTCTTGTCAGATATTTCAGCTGTAGGTAATGAGACAGGGACTGCCTTTTCCGTTGGTTGTAAACAGTACGTGGTGGGGGCACCCTTACTACCTGGAGTCTCCTGGAGCCACTGCAAGATAAGCTAATAATTAATCGGGAGAATTGCACCTTGTGGTAACACTAACAGATGGCCCATCAGAAGCTCTGATTTGAATCACCTTGTTAATCACTTCTGTTTCTTCACTCAGTCCAGCTGGCTCTGCTGAAGATGAGCGCTGTGTTTCTTCTGCTCCTGGTGTCCACTGCGAACGTCGGTGCCGAGCTGGAGAAGGGTCTGCCGAGACGGGAACTGCGGCGCCTCTCATGTGTGCGATGCTGCGGGCCTTCAGAGCAGCCCGTCTCCATCATCTCCTCACGATACACAAGGATGAGCAGCGACCCTGCCTATTCGGTACCCAAAGTCCAGCCCACTATAGATATCACCATCCTCAAAGGTGGGTAAAATGGCTACCATGATAACACCCTTTATCTTACTTGCTCACCCTCATTTTGCAAGCTGTGCTCCTCCCTACTCGGAGAAACTCATCTGTTTTTACCCAAAAGAAGGTCAAGGGGTGACGTGGCACAGGCTCTGAGAAGAGCTGGCAAAAGGCTCTAATCCTTCAAAACCCAGAACCACTGGAAGCTCAGGTCACACCAAGAACCAGATGCAGATGTTATCACAGGATTACCAAACAGTAGAGTTAGAATCCAGGAAAGACCCTCACTCACTTTTTCCGCCACACATTTTTTGTCTCAGTGAGACAGGCAAACAAATTGAGGATATAACACAGCAGACATGCCAGGAGTTCTGTGAGCAAACCCAACCACCTCTCCAGGTCTAAATCAGACCTCAGCAAAATCAGTAACTTTTCTTGCCCTAACCTCTGCACAAAGGGGCTGGGCTCCATAAATACCAGATTCATGTCACCAGTCTGGTCCGACCATGGAGTTCCACTATTGGACATTGAGCATCAGCACCACCAGCTCAGTGGAGACAAGCTTTCCCCTGGCGTTTTCACCCTTCTGAGACTTAGGAAGGTGTTGGTGTCTGACCAATGCTTCCAGATACCTGTGCTGGGAAAACAGTGTCTGAGCAGCTGCTTTGCTGGTTGTCTCCAGCAGGATGTGTCTGCAGCTTGGGCTTCATGTTCTTGTGTTTGACAAGGTTTTGCTTTATGCTCACAGGTGAGAAGGGTGAAATGGGAGATAGAGGATACCCTGGAGCAGTTGGGAAGGAAGGAGAAAGAGGGCTACGTGGCTTTAATGGACAGAAGGGACAGAAAGGCCAGCCCGGCCCACAAGGCCATTCCTGCAAGCAGCTCTACGCTGCTTTCTCAGTGGGTCGGAGAAAACCCCTTCACAGCTCAGACTACTTCCAGCATGTCACTTTTGACACTGAGTTCGTGAACCTTTACAAGCACTTCAACATGTTCTCGGGGAAGTTCTTCTGCTATGTGGCAGGAATCTACTACTTCAGCCTCAATGTCCACACCTGGAACTTCAAGGAGACCTACCTGCACTTAATGAAGAACGAGAAAGAGGTGGCCATCCTCTATGCCCAGCCCAGTGATCGGAGCATCATGCAGAGCCAGAGCTTGATGCTGGACCTGCAGGAAGGAGAGGAGGTCTGGGTCAGGATGTTCAAGCGGGAGCGAGAAAACGCCATCTATAGTGAGGAGTCTGATGTTTACATCATCTTCAATGGCCATTTAATCAAGCCAGCTGTAGAATAGCCATTCACCAGCTTTAGGCTCAAAGCTTTGGTAGGTATATTAGCATCTTCCCTCTTAGAAATGCGTATGTCTAGTTTCACCTGGAAGGATTAGAGGCCTTCTGGCCTGCTGACAGGGTCCATGCCAAGGACACCTGGGTGAATGGAGGTGACTGTTTCAAGCTACACAAGTACTGAGAAGGCTTCAGCCCTTATGTGCCCTGGAAAAAACTTACGCAGAAAGCCCCCGTTCTGCAGCCCTCTATAGATCCCCAGTAACACCCCTGAAGAGTTTGCCAAGATGGTGGCAAAAATGTAACTTCTTTGCTCTGCTGTAGAGAAGACATTTTAATTATATCTAAGGATCACCTTCAGATACCAGTTATCTGGTGCTAGTTAAGGGATGCCATTACTCCTGCAACAATACTTAGGGGTCTTTGCAGAGTGCTCTATTGCTAATAGGAGCCCACTCTCACCAGCACCTACACCAGGTCTGCTCCACTCAGGTAGACAGGAACACACCGGTGTTAAGAACAATATTTTGCACAGTACATTTACCCTAAATTATATTTTTTGTTCCATTTCATGTAATTCTAGAATACCAGGTTATTACATTCTAGGAGCATAATGCTAGAATTAGATAAATAACAGCGTATCGTCTAGTGGAAGTTGCCCTTGCAGGAGGGTTGGAGCTAGGTGACCGTTAAGGTCCCTTCCAACCCAAAACATTCTCTGATTCTACATGGATCTGGCAAAGCTTTTTCAGAGGCACATAGTTTTAAGTACAGCTGTAGCCACATGCTATAACTTTGCTAGACTTCGGTACTGCTCACCATGCTTCTCACGCAAGCCCATCCAGCCTGGCTGGGAATGTGTGTATTTCCCACTTTAAGGAAAACGGCGGGCCCTGCATTAGGATCCAGTTTGGGTGCCCGTTGCCCAGCTGGAATTTGAGGCCATGCTCAGGTCTGAAAATTACCATCTTACAGCACCCTTGTTTCTGAAAAGTGGAGAAGAAAACTGGAAAAAAAAGGTGCTTTACTGCAACCAATGATGCTTTAGGGGATTGGGGTTCTTTTGTCCTAAAAAATTATCGTGTAACAGTGGGAAGGTACATGCAGCAGCCGGAAACATTGCTTTCCTCAGTTTCTCCTTGCCCATTCCCCCAGCCTCTTGTTTGCATCCCAAGCCAACTGTATGAAGAATACATGAAAAGTTCTTGCTCAGCAAAGTGCTCCGCTGCTGTACCTGGCCTGTCCACAGCTTCCTTTTATCAGAAATAAAGATACTGCTTTGCCTACACTTGCTTTGAGTGCGCTGGTGGTGTTTACCTTATCCCCATATGGTTTTTCACAGTACAGGGTTAAAAGCACTAGTCTGAACATCCAGTCCCGTACAACGGTCTCCGGTGGCAATTTCAGTTACTTCAACACCAAAGAGCTCCAGACAAACTAGACTGACACCAACTCCTCTCCTTGCAAGCCAGTAAACAGCCACCATCAAGTATCAGGATGGGGAGACTGAGAAGTTAATGACCCCTTGCTGTAAAATAAATACAATCTTTGAGATCTCCCAGCCTTCGTGAAGGTAGGATGCTGCAAGTAGCCTGTCTGCAAAGTAAATGCAGGATGGAAACGGGTCTGTAAGCCTTGAAACACCGTGCCTGCTCCTGCTTCCCTCACAGCCTGCAACCAAGGAGAAGTGGGGAACTTGTGGAGCTTCAAAACCACTCCTGAGGGCTTTCTGTGCAGATCCTCCACTGACCTGCTGTCAGCTATCCCAGCTGCTTCGGCCAGGCCATTGCACAGCATTCCCTTCCCACTCCCCTCCTGAAAAAGCTTCCTGGTCAGCTGTTCCCACTAGGATGATGGTAAAAGCCCTAATGGCTGCATCACTTATTTACAGCGCACCGCTTCGCCCAGGGAGCACTCACGGGGAGATGCCAGCCCTGAGCAAACACATGCACAAGCACTGGACTCAGTGAAGGCATTTGCAGGCTGTTTTTCCCGGCCATGTACCACATTCGAGCTCTTCAAATCATTTTCCCCCTTCTTTTGTCCCCAGTTTTGCATCATCCCCCACTCAGCCGCAGACTTTGCAGGCTCCAGCTGCAGGGTACCGCTGGCAGAGCGCCGCACGAGATGCCTGTGGTGGAGCAGGGGTTAGCCGCTGAGGCTGATGCAGTGGCAGGGCTGTCTGACATTCTTCACGCGCCGAGCAGTTTCGCCACAGCTTCAGCTCACTCCCGCCTGCAGTGCGCTGCATTGACTAAAACTAAAGACAGGAGAATGATCCAGCCCTCTTCGAACGTCACACCCAGCTGGAGATATGGACAGTGCTTAATCCAGCGCTGGAAAAAACACACCCCAAGTGTGTTTATGTTCAACCCGCACTGATTTTGGAGAAGTTACTTTCTCCCAGGAAGCGAGCAAAAGGCCATCCATCTCCATCACTGTCTGTGTGTATCTCCATGGCATCCAGACACACCGCTGGAGAGCACGGAGGCAACAGGACACATTCAGAATGCTCCTGACTGATACACCAGTGGCATAAGCAGTAAATTATCAAAGCCACATTGGTTTCAGGTGCAGCATAACCTTTCAAATAATAAAAAAAGGTCGCTGGCTTGCCTGCATTATTCAAATCAGTCATTTGTAGGATCAAAGAACTCCAAGTCTCAACCTTCCGAGTTCTTTGGGGAAAAAAATGGAAATATCTAAAAAGCTTAATGGACTAAAACATTCCTACTGTCACCTTTTGAACACATCCATCAGTTTTTTTCCAGCTCAAAAGCAGGGACAAGCATCTCTGCTTTGAAAAGTTTAATGAGCCAAATCCAGAGCACAAATATTTGAGATCTGCTCATCAACATTCAGGCAGCTTGCCAGGGCCTCTCTTATAGGAACAGCATTTAAATAATTTTTTTCCAGCAATATGTGGCTTGAAGAACTCAACTTTGGAAAAAAGCTTTTCAAGTTCTCTTTGGAAGAGAAGGAACAGGGGGGTTTAAGTGCTGAAATCTAAATGAAAAAGAAAAACTCAATTTGTATTTATTTTCCCAACCATTCCCCTAAATTGGCACCTTGTGTTTCCTGCTTTGAAACAAGTCATCAGGGATCTGTCAGAACGTTTCTCTGAATCCTCCAGTGAACAGTATTACACAGAGATGACAACACTGCCTCAGCTGCCATCAGTCCCAGAGCATCTTATTAAGGACCTGGAGCTCTCCTGGAGGCCCCTTTCACCCCAGGGTCCTTGCAGAAGATGAAGCCTCCATGGCACAAGGCACCAATAAACCAATTTGGCAAAATAACCCTGGGGCAGGGCCAGAAATAGGGGGAGCGGGGGGACCTGGAGAGATCATACACAAGGAGCTGTAAATGGAGAACAGGAGCCTTCTATAACAACAGAAAGATTACAGAAAACATCAGATGAGAAGCATCTGCCTCCAAAAAATCTCTTTTGGTTGCCATAGGAGGACTGGAACAGACTTCTAGGCAACATACCTTTTGTTTCTGAGTGCCAATCCGTATGGGATTTACACTTACTAGCCCAAACTCTGGCAACAGCGAGGAGATGAACTCACCCAACATCCTCTCCTTTATTTCTTTGGCTTCAGAGCCCCAGAAGAGCAGCTCACAAGGGGCAGCTGTGCTGTGACAGCATCTGTCCTCGTACCAAAAAGGCGATGAATGGAAGAGAGCAAGGGGATGACCTGCCCCTACCCACCGGGCACAGGGCAAGGTTATGTTTGATAGAAGGAAAAGGCCCTTCAGGCGGAAGGAGAATCAGACTCTGCAAGTGGCTGCAGCATCAAAGACAAGCTCTCTGTCCCAGAAAGCCTCTGATGGCATCCTAGGATCTGCCAGGAGCAATAGGGGCAGCTCTGGCTCAGAGCAGGGGAACGCAGCTCAGAGCTGCACACTGCTCCTTTAACCTCTTCCTGGGGGCTTAAGCTTCTGCTTCTCTTTTTCCCTGAGAAAAGCCTACAAAAGCCACAGGAAAGAGCTCCCACTAAAACTGAAGAAGCTGAGCCTGGTCTGCTTTCCCATTGCTTCAGCTACAATTGCCAGTGTCACAACCCACACATCAGAAATCCTGCAGCACAGCTCAGCAGTTCCTGGGGATCCTTCTGCCCCACCAAATCCTCTGCTTAAGCCTGACTTACAGCTTCCACACATGCTCATTCACTACCCTCCCTCGCACAACTGTGCTAAACAAGGCATTGCCTTCTGATTGGGAGGATTTCTGCAGCACACTCACCTAGTTACACAATTGCTCCAGAACTTGGTTTTGCTCATTTTCTCTGTTTTTACCTTGTAGGTACAAGACAGGAAAAATTTTAAGAGGCTGAGCTGCTTTTCCTTATGAGCGTAAAACAATAAAGACTTGCCCTCTCTCTCCCCTCCACCTTTTCTCCTCCTGAAACACATTTTAGGGGTGGTGCTTGAACTCCTCTTTATATGGGGAAGCAGCAAATTACTCGGACCCCACCTGAGTCTGCCCTAACAAGCAGAGGGGCAATATAAGGCAGCAGAAAAGGCTGGGGCACCTTTTGGACTTGCTGGGGAGGTGAGTTTTGGGGAGGTTTACTGAGTGGGGTGCTGGGGTAAATTATAGGTAAGAATCTTTTGAGTTTTTGATAGAGGGTTAGAGAAGGTGCTGTATTTTGTGGTGCTCTTCTGTCTTCTCTGTTGCCTCTGATAGGCTGTGGCAGTACTGAGAGCGAGGGTATTGCTACACGGACCCCTCTTAGGTTCTATGGCTGGTTCTGTAACTTCTTCACTGATGTAGCAGAAGACCTTGCTCTTAATTTAATGCCCTTTTGTGCAGTCTTTGAATAATGCCGTAATTCCTCAGAAATGCTGTCTTGAAAGAGGTGTTAAAGGGCTTATAACCCTGGCTGTGACAACCAGCCAGTGCTCAGGTTAATAGCTCTTACAGGGCTATCAGAGCTCATTATACCTGAGTGAGCTGGTGACTGGCTGGTGCTTAGTGGTCTTGATGCCAAAGGACATCAAGGAAACGAAAACCTCTGTGACCTCCCTGTTTTCTCTCCTAATGATTCTGTTCCTTCATCCTTGCTTCTGGTCTCTTCTGAGTTGATTAGACTTCTGAACTCATTTGTTGACTCTCTGAGGCTGTTCTGGTGAGCTGCAATGCAAAAGTTGTCATCTTTAAGACAGCACTTTCTAATTCTCAGTAAAGAGAGGAGCAGGTGAAGAGTAGGTCCTCACCTTGCTGTAGGTTTAGATGACAATGAGTAGCCAAAGCCAGGTGAGAAGAGGACCTGGGAGGACTGACACTGTCCTCAAAGCTAACTACTAAAGCAATCTGGCTCCTGTGCTCTCTCCTGCTCAGCACACATTTGTGCTGTCCCCGAGAGAGGATGTGCGGGTCCCTGTGTTACAGCAGCTCTCTGAGCCAGGGTTAGGGCTGCTAAGCCTGAAGTCGTGCTCTGTGCTCAGTTTAACTGTGCTCTTCAAAGGCAGCCCAGTTCCTTGATTTCCTTTGAGCCTGCAGCAATAAGGCTTAGTGACCGCTGTCATCACAGTTCTCTTCTGGCTCATCATAAGCTTAGGAAGGGCTGTGAGCTGGTGCGGATCAGGCTTTTCCCAGCCAGAGGAGACTGGTAAAAATCCCTGCTTTGCCAACTTCCATGCAAAACACTATATTCCCCTAAACTCTGGCTCTTTGCATGATTTTTCTCCCTGTAAATAGCTGGAATGGGACCTGGTGGCAAAGGTGCTTCTCCCCAGCAGCAGCTGAGTGTTGATCCTTTGATCCCATGTTGGGCACATTACATCTGGGCAGTCTGAGCTCTATGCCTCTCTAGGCACTAAGCAGTTTGCTGAGAAAGTGCTGGACCCTTTTGGAAGTGTGTTTACCCTCCTCATCCCCTTTGAAACCTCTCTTCAGGTAACCAAGTCTTAAAAGCAACGATCACATGCAAGCTAAAACCTGACAAATTCTTTGAGTGCATCTGGGGCTGTCTGAGAACATCTGTGGTGCAGGTGTGTGCAGCACCTCTGACACTCGGTGCTCGGTGGATTAGCTGATACTGCAAACATGCATCTCCTCACTGCATCCTGCCTGCTCTGCTTGTGGGGCTCACCTCCCTGTGCCATAGGGATCCCGGGACGGTTTGAGTTGAAGGGACCTCTCAAGCTCACCCAGTCCCACCCCCTGCAGGGAGCAGGGACATCTGCAACCAGAGCAGGGTGCTCAGAGCCCCAGGGGACAACCTGACCTGGAATGGTGCCAGGGATGGGGCTTCTCCCACCTCTCGGGGCAACCTGGGCCAGGCTCTCACCACCCTCAGCACAAACAATCTCTCCCTTCTCTCTGGTCTGAACTTCCCTCTTTCAGTTTACCCCATCACCCCTTGTCCTGTCCCAACAGCCCCTGCTGAACAGCCCCTCCCCACCTTTCGGACAGCCCCTTGAAGCACTGACAGGCTGCACTAAGGTCTCCCCGGAGCCTTCTCTGCTCCAGGCTGAACACCCCCAGCTGTCCCCTGTCCTCCCAGCAGAGGGGTTCCAGCCCTTGCATCATTTTTGAGGCTTGCTCCAATAGGTCCATGTCTCATGCTGAGGACTCCAGAGCTGGACCCAACACTGCAGTTACTATCTGTTGCAGTGGGGGTATCCCACAGACCCCACATCCCATCGTCTGCAGCCTTGTGTTGGGGGGAAGGAGGCTGTTTCTGCTGAGGTTTCATCCCTCCTGCTTTCTGGAAGGATCCTTCTCTGTCGCTCAGGGTGAGCACAGAAGGAAGCTCTGCCCTCGGCAAACTGCTTTCTTCCTCCCAATAAGGAAACTTTTCTTTTACAACAGGAACAGGCAGATAACATCAATGCAGATAAGGAAACCAGGCAACAAATAAAGCTAATGGTTCGCGTTTGGATGAGCTGAATGGAACTTAATGGCTCAGGTAAGAACCTATTCACTAACAAAGATTTGCGGTAGCAGATAAAACGCAGCACATAGACTAGAAAAGTGTTAAAACAAATAGAAACCACTTAGAAGGCAGGGAGCAATACGGAGCTAAAAGGCTGGAGACTAGGGCCCGCTGCCTCCCCACCCTGCCCTCCAGCCGGGCAGGAGCTTGGCCATGGCACCTCCCAAACACTGCGCTGTGCCTCCAGGCAGGGGGTGCTCGGGGCCAGGTGGGGACCCCCGTGAGATGCTCAGGGAGCGGTGGGACACGGCGGGGTGGGGAGGTCCCCTGTTCACGGTGGCTGTCCCTGCCAAAGCCGGGTTGGTGATGCCTCCTCCTCCTGCATCCTTATTTTCCATGGTGATTTTAGCTGTCATGGCAAAGGTCCAGGCACCAGCACCCGGACCCTGCGAACCTGCGTGCTCTCTCTGCTGGTTCATGTGCCCGCCTCCTCGGCACCTTTTCTTTCCCTCATTTTGTGAGGTTGTATGTTCTCTCTGCCTCACCAGGTCTTCAGTTAGAAGACCACGGGTGAAAGGGTTCGCTCTCTACGTGACTGTAATGGGGCAGGACCTATCTTCTCGTGGGGAAAGCTCAGGGCTGGTTGTGTCCTGGCAGTGCTGGATTGGGCACAGTAGGTAGGTGGGCAGAGCTTTATCCCCTCTGCCAGCACTGGCCACAGCTCAGAGACTGGCAGACAGGGAGGGTGAGCTGGTGGAGCCCCTCTGGAGCTGCGGTGAGCGGGGCTTTGCTTCCCTTCTTCCAAACCAGCAGACCTTTTCTTGACAGCAACTGCACTTCGTGCTCCAGCCCAAAGCTGCTGGAGAGGATCTGGACACCCTGCAATTGCTGCCCTATGTTGGGCGTGACAACTTAATGCTATTTGCAACTCTTTTCTTCCAGGGAAAACTGCATTAAAGCCAGCTCACAAAGAAATTGTTTCCTCCCTCGGTCGTGGGGGGTGCAGGCTCAGGGACCTATGAAGAGAGGCTGTGAGTGTTTGGGTGGCTCAGCCTGGAGCAGAGAAGGCTCCAGGGAGACCTTAGTGCAGCCTGTCAGTGCTTCAAGGGGCTGTCCGAAAGCTGGGGAGGGGCTGTTCAGCAGGGGCTGATGTGACAGGACAAGGGGTGATGGCTCAACTGACAGAGGGAAGTTCAGACCAGAGAGAAGGGAGAGATTGTTTGTGCTGAGGGTGGTGAGACCCTGGCCCAGGTTGCCCCGAGAGGTGGGAGAAGCCCCATCCCTGGCACCATCCCAGGTCAGGTTGTCCCTTGGGGCTCTGAGCACCCTGCTCTGATTGCAGATGTCCCTGCTCCCTGCAGGGGGTTGGACTGGGTGACCCTGAGAGGTCCCTTCATCCCAAACCGTTCTGTGATTCTATGAATGCAGCAGTGTGAGCAAGTGGTGGATCTCCTCCTGCCTTTGCCACCAAAAGGCTATTTAAGGAGCGAAACTTCTGCTGCAGGAGGCAGAGGGGTTGCCACTGGGTTTGGTTTTTTGTCGAATGCAAAGTGCCAGCACTGCACGGCTGCCTGCGCGAGCCCAGGGAATGCATCACCCTGTTTCCAAGCAAGGAAGGACACAAATCAATTATCTGACAAGGTCTTTCTCCCCTCTGCTTCTCCGTCTGTGCTTTTCACCCCTTTTAAGGCAGAATCCTGGCTCTCCCATTGATGGAAAAGGCGCGCGTGCAGTAAAGTGTAAATCACATGCTGCTGTGTAGATCTTGGCTGGCGAGTCCAGACAAGCATGGGCATCCAGGGAATTAAACAGTGTCTGCGGTCTGTTGGGGGGTCTACCACTCTTATTTGTGGTGCCTGGATCCCACTGATAAGAATTTCTCTGAAGTGGCCTGGGCGGGAGCCCCCGTTGCTTTTGCTTTCAGTCCTGGGTAAAATCAAGGAGGAAAAAGCTCAGAAAGTGCTCTGGAGGGAGGGAAAATGCCAAGACTTTCAAACTTCAGTAAAAAAGCTTTGAAAACACACAACTGTGAACAAGCACAGGTTCCAGCCCTGAAACCTGTTCCTCTCCGTAGGAAATGCTCGCTCAGACCACACTCTAATGGCAGTTGTTCCCCAGGGTGGAGAAATGAGCTGACAGCACCGCGGTGCTGCTGGCTGTGTGCAAGACTTGTCGTCTGCTATTGTTAACATCTAACAAAATACAAAAGGAACCGCTGGGAGAGCTGATGTGGATGCCAGCTCCTCCTTGCTCTCTCCTTCCGTGCTTTCTGAGCCTGTTTGACGGCGGTGCCGCATGGCTTGGCTTTATTCCAATATCCTTGGCTATTGTTTTGCTAAGAAACAGAGAAGCTTAGTGCTCTGAAGACCCAAACTGAAAGTGGATCGGGGCTAAGAGAGGGTGTTGGCGTGCTCGGGATTTTGGCAAGGACTTCCCCCCAGCCCTGCTCCCATTTGTGAAGGCTGGAGGACTGGCTGGTGCAGGTTACACAGCTCATATTTGGAGAAGTTGTGACTCAACCCAATATACTCCCCAGCCCTTCCCCTCACTATACTCCGGAGACAAGAACGGAGTAAAGTTGAGAAAATAGATAATGAGAAGCTGGCCTGAATTCAGCCAATCCGTGGAGCCCGGGGCGCAGAGCCAGCACTGCCTGTACTGATCAGACCTGGCCCGTTACTGGAGCTCGTTCAAGCCAGTGTGCCCTGGGGATTTCAGGTATTTAGTGACAGGTCTCCTAATGGTTTGCATGTTAGCAAATGTTCGATCGTCAGTGTCTCTGGTGCGGCTCTATTTTGTGCTCAGTATCTCCCCATGCCCAGATGTTCCAGCTTGGAGGATTCTGAAGTGGAGCAAATAGTGTTTATTTGGTATATTAAACTCATCTAATTGAGTCTCTCTGCTCATTAAGAATAGCAGTTACAATTTATCAGCCATAAACCCACTTACTGCATTTGCTTAATTACTGGTGATGTCATTTGAGAGGGGCCTGGGAAAAGAAAGCCGTAGGTGTTCAGAGCGGACAGACACCACGTACTCCATCAAGGTGAAAAGCCAAGTGCCACAAATTTGTCCTTTCATTTCCCTCTGAAATTCAGTTTGACTGGAAAGCATCAGTGGAAGCCTGTGTGTGCCCAGCTCCTATTGTGCTCCTCACCTTGACGCTTCACTCATGAGAACTTAGCAATAACAGCAAGTTCTAGTCTTTATTGCTCTGCTGAATCTGAAGCCCATCCCTGGACCAGCAGTACCCTCCAGGCTGGGCCAGCCAAGCTGCCGCAGCATGGGCTGGGTGACACGTACGTACCCCAAGCCACCAGCCAGGGTCAACTGCACACCCTGTCTCAACCAGACTGAATTTCAACATCTCAGCTATATGACATGTGCATCTCAGTCACTTCTTATGGTTTATCCTGATCTTCCTCAAACTCATATCTCCCCAGGCCCAGAGTGAATCGGAGAGCTGGCAATGCATGGTCAAAACTCTAGAGGATATTGTATTTTTTTCATCTTGATGTACAGCATGTGCTGTGCTTTGAGATTTTTCAGTATTTTCATTAGATGATTAGGATCAGCCTCAGCTTTCAGGTCGCACCTTTTAAGGGTTGGCGAAGGAAGGTGGTTGGAAAAGGGAAAAAAAAGGAAGATAAACAGCTTCATGTATGGGCTTTTCATACAATGCCATTTTCCACACTCATTTTTTGTGCTCTCTAGAAATTGCGAATGCTCTTTGCTAAGGACATCTCTGACAATGCTGAGCAATATGGAGGTGTTTTAACATCCTATTGGAAAATTTCTTGAGAGATTCACAAAGGATGAAATCCCCCCCTGTGCAGTCAGCCAGCACCAGATCCATCACTGAGATGTATGTGGTTCGTGAACTTCTCTCTGGCCTTTTGCACAGCAGTGAATTTCCCCTAAATGAACTGCCTGAAGTGACTCGAGATTAAATTCACGCTGCTTTTAGCTGGAATCTATCATGCTGGCTACCAGTGTTGCAGAACCTGGTTGAGGATCCCGGGCTGGCAGACAGGGTTGATATTGCCCTGCCAAGAAACCCGCCCATTTCAGGGGTGCAGAAACCTCCTGCTGACATTGCTTGGCTTGGTCTGCATGTTCCAGCTCAGCTCCGCTTCTCTATCATGCCCACATCAGGTCAGAAAGGCAGCACAATTGCATTTCCCCCACACAAGGTTTTACAGGGGTTGAAGGAATCCAAATACAATTTGATGACGTGAATTTATTCCACGCAAATGACACTTTGCTGTGCCGATTCCTGTCTGGAGTAGTCAGGCACATGACCGATAAAATAAAATACTTGCAAGGCTGAGATGCGAGGCCCATCAGACCTCTGTCTGTCACCTGGCATATGGGACTGGATTCACACATGTGGCTGCAGAAAGCGAGCGCAGCCTGTGGTGTGAGGCTTCACAGCAGAGCACACAGGAAAGCAGAACGAGCGCATTAATTCTGGAAGCCGCTTAATTAATTCCCCCTACCCATGGGAGTACTGTCATCACATCTCTTCAGAGCCAGCATTTCTTCTCATGACATGACACTGCTCTGGCGTGTCCCACCTGCCTTTGTTCCGCTTGTCTGAAGCAGCGGCGTTGCAGAGAAGTCGGGGTCCGACGTGGGCGACCTCTCCTGTTGTGCAGAGCTGCTGGAGCCCCCGAGCGTTAGTGGTGGCCGTGACTCACGCGTGTCCGTCTGAGATGGTGGGAAGAGTCTGTGCAATGTGTCATGTCATTAACTCCAGTAAATAGGTCTCCGTTGATCCCACTCCTTATTATTTTGTGGTGGCTACAGGTTCATGGGCTAGATATCGTGGCCAAGCAGAGACTCAAAGGTGCTGTCTGCTGGAGAGATGGTGAACTTGGATGACAGACCTGGACTGCTGAAGCCTTGAACCTTCTGTGTGGGATTGCTAAGAGCCCTTCATCTCCAGCCTGGAATTGTTTGTGCTCTCTGGTCATGCTGTTAACTCCCAGGGAAGGGATGCAACACATTTTTATTTCAAATTTCAAGAAGGAAAGAGGATGCTATGCTGGAAAAAGCCAGGAGAGCATCAGTTAATTGAGGCCTTGGGATGGGATTTTTTTTTCCTCCAGATGCACTACATGGTGCAACTTGCCTCTGGAAGCCCAAAATCTCCCTCTGGAGTTTCAAGATGGGGAAGCCAGTGGCAGATGACCTGGCTGTACCACTGGACCTTCCATCCAAACACTCTTCACTTGCACAAAGAATGTTAAACCCACAGTCCACGGTTTGCACCCTGGGCTGCCTGGCAGAGGGACAGCTATATGAAAAGGTGTCGTGGAACACCAGTGCAGCATGGGGGCAGCTGGGTCACGTTCAGATGCAAACTTATCTGTCGGCTTCACGTCACCTCGCCTCACCAGAGGACAGGACTGTTCACCCCCTGCAGCACCCACTTCTTTTAGGGGCTATTGCTTTTCCATTGCACGTGTCAGAAAAAACCCAGAAGCCTACAGCAGCTCTGAAGGTTCATCCTAGGAAATGGAGAGTAGGCTGAGGGAGCAGGACACATCTGATGTTTGGGACGACTCTGCCTGAGGTCAGAAACCTGGATCGAGAGCTTAAAGGCTCAGGGTGTAGATGGTAGGAGAGCAAGTAGAGAAAGCTTTCACCTTTAGTGACTTTTCAGGGAAAGATGAAGAGATACAGAGGATTAAGTGTTACGAGATTACAGCAGGAAAGAGAGAGAACACAGAAAGCCCAGAGCATCATCCATCTCGTAGCAACAAGGCTGGATTTAGATGGAGTTATTCAAACAGCATAAAAATGTGCAGGAATAAATGTGACACGAAAACCAAGTGCAGGTGGAGGTGACCAGCAGAGGCATTTGCGGTAACTGAGGTGGTGGAGCTGGACAAGCTGTTCTGGGAACAAAGCACAAGTATAAAATGAACAACTTTCGCTTTCTTTCTGGTTGAGCGGGTGATGAGCAGTAGGGAGGACCAGGGGAAAGGCACCGTTTGCACATGCGAGAAACGTGGCCTTGCAGATTTTAAGGATGCAAAGCGGTGCCAGGAGCATGTGTCGCAGGAGACGTTTGGATCCCAGTGATAACCCAGCCCCTGGGGCCAGCAGCGCGCAGAAGCCTCAGGGAACAGAGATCTGGTTCTAGCAGATGGACTCCTGGGATCCGGCTGGTCCCAGGGAGGTTTTCATTAAGGCACACAGAGGCGATACTGGTTTTGGAAGTCAGGCTGCATTTAGGTGCAACTTGAAGAGAGAAGGAGTAAAAATAGTATCCTTGGCTCTGCTCTGACTCTGGGGTAAATCCATCGGTCTCCGGACGTACTCCTGCCTCAGGCCCCAGTTCAGATGTGTCCAGGAACTGCCTCCCTTAGAGAGCAACCAGAGAGAGGTCCTGGTGCCAGCAGAGTCAGTGGTGACCCCACTGAAACCCAGGAGGCCAGAAGTCACCGGTGAAGCACATTAACCCCAGGTCACTCCTGACCCCTCTGAAACATCCACCAGGAAGCTGCTGTCTCGAATTGCTGCGTTCTGCAAATGCCACTTGTACAAACCAAATACGTCGCTTTCCCCCCTCACTTTTACCCGTTTTTATTGGAATAAAACCCAATACACGTAAGAAAGGTGCTTCTTTATCCCCGCTGTTGCTCGTTTTACTTCTGCGCATACTTCAGCAAAGCACTGCGGTATCCAGCAGCCGAAAACCTGTTTGTCGAAAGATCTGCGTGAATGTCCAAGAATATTCGTAGCTGGGGACTTAAACAGAAACAGCAAATGTATTTTGCAACCTCGTGAAGGTCAGATGGGCGCAGGGCGAGGTTTCCTTGACCTCCATGTGAAGGTGGGTGTTTGTTTTCAGTAGTGCAGCAGGAGAATTAACATTTGTAATACTTTAATGAATCAGAGGCCAAGAAAGGAGTATTTAAAGCTGAATAGGAAGCTTTAATTTGAAGAATTGTCTGTCGAGGTATTAAAAATGTCAGTCAGTCCCTCAGGCTTAGTGACTGGATTTGAAATGTGTAAAAAAAATAAGTGCGCTGGGGAGTGTCACTTCTGTCTCTTGCTTTCTGGGAATGGCTGGCTGGGAGGACAGATTTTCATCTGAATTTGTCAGTCTTTGTCAAAGCATGACATGTTTTGATGAAGTGTGTTCAGAGATGCTGTCAGCTTGCCTGGCTCCTCAGCAATCCACTGCCAAGCTGCTGGGGAAACCCGTGTCTCCCCAAGAGCAGGGGATAGGCTTGGGGAAAAGAGCGAGTGGAGCTTTTGAAGGCACAACTCAAGTCTGAGAAAAGTCTTCTGTCATGAGGAGAGGATCCCACAGGGCAGTGGCTGCATGGCACTGGGGGAGATGGTCTGCAGGAGCCACGTGGAGACCTGCGAGGAGCAGAGCTGCTCCCAGGAAAAAAAGCTTTAGGCCAGGAAAAAAGCTGCAAAATTTACACTGAACTGCTTTATCTGGGCCACACTGAGGAGATGACACCTCTGAGCCCAACAGGGCTGGCTTGGGGGCTGGATTCTCCCAGGGGTGGGAAGCAGACCCCGCGTGTGCTCCTGGCTGCAGCCGCCACTGTGCTTCCTCCTCTAACCCCAGCTGGGGACAGGCATTTGTTATGAAACTGAATTCCCCAGATGGTTGTTTGTTGGAAAGGTCATTTGGCTGTCTTCTCTGAAAATTGATGCATTGAAAGCTTTCCTAAATTCGCTCATTAAATATGATGCATTGCAACATTATCAACGAGAACGTTGGCAGGCTTCTCGCTGGAACATTAATTTTTCTGGCAACTGTGGTCCCAGTCCTGACCCAGGGGCAGCGGAAGTAGAAGCGGGGTAGGTCTGGCCCCTATTCAAAGCTAGAACGCAAAACGATGCCTTTTCAGACCAATCCTCTCTGCAAAGCCTTGTAGTACTTGATGTGACAGTGTGACTGCAGCTGGTGCTGTGACAAAGCTCCTGACATCCTCAGGTCAGGTCCACAGACCCCTCCGTGGGGCAGGACAGAGGCAGTAGGATTAAGATGGAGGTGAGACAGACCCAAGGATGAGAAGGACTGAAGGAAAGGCCAAAGATACAGGAGAGATGCCAGAGGTGAGGGAAGGTGTGGCAATGCCTGTATCTCTGGGACTGGTTCTGACCTGAAGGAAAGGCAAAGCAAGTGCGATCCAGAAGAAATCTCCTGTCCCTAGAAGAAAGACCTCAGCTCCCTGCAGGACACTACTGATTCTGCCAGGAGATCCAGCACCTGGGACCCGTTTTGTGGTGTGCAGAGCCCTCCAGCCACGGTGCCCGGCAGTCCTGCCCTGCTTTTTTAGACATTTAGCAGTCGCATGCAGTTGTGCGTGTACACCAGGCACTTCCAAGGCTGGTGTTTCAGAACCCACTGTCCTCCCAAGAGGACCACTGAGACCGACTTCCCACCTCTCCCCATCAGCATCCCTTGGAGGCGCAGCAGCAGCTGGCGAGCGAAACGGCAGCGTTACGAAACGGTGCCTGCATCCCCTCTCCCCTCCACCAGCCTCTTGTAGCAATTTGTCAAAGCAGCGTGAGAGTCGGAAGCGGCGCTGGAACGCTTTGCGCTGAGATTTTCAATTAAGGAATACAAAAGCCTATTTAATAAACTCTTAGAGGCTTGTTAGCTAAGGCATAATTAAGATTAATGTTGACTTGGGACCAGAGGAAACAGGGCTGAGAGTGAGTCAAAGAGGGGCAGGCGTTAGGATAACGCCAGGGTGACTTCCCTTCCTGCAGTAGTGGATGGTATCGGGCGCGTTGCGATGCCGGAGGGAACACAGCTTGTATTTCCCTCTTCTGTTAGAAGGCAAACAGCGTTTTCCTTCTTCTTCTTCCCCAAAACCTGCTCACAGCCCTCGCCCAGGCAGCTGTTCTCGCTACGGCTTTGCAAACTCACAGCCCAGGCAGCAGCAGGTTCGGAATAAATCTCTGCACCCTGGGTTGACAGAGAGCCGGTGGTTCAGCCAGTTGATTTCTGATGCTTCCCCGAGGCTGTGGCTGACAGTAGGAAGGATGGCAAAATGAGGAGCCCCGGCTTGATTTGCCAGGCAGGTCTCACCCCTGCCTCAGAGAGCGGCTTAGAGGTGGCAACGCCATACGAGGGTCAGACAGACCGAACCAGCGTCCGTGCACGCACCAGGGCACAGGGCAGACACCACTGCTGCGGTCCCTGCTTTGATCTCACTTTTGATCTCCTGTTTGATCTCACTTCTATCAGCCTGTTTTTTGGAGGTCTCAGTATTACCTTTAGATAAATCTTCCCTTGGTTAATTCCAAATATGATGAAGTTCTGTGGAAGGAGAGAAATAATCTGAGCTCTGCTAATGCAATGCCAGGTTTTAATTCTTTCCCATACATCTTCATTTATTAAAGTCCTTTTTCTTTCCAAGGCAGAAGATGTTCCTGGCTGAATTCATAAATCAAGCCAGGGTAAGTGGGTGGTAAAATCCACAGACAGTTTCACACTGATGCCGGTGAAATAGCCCTGTCGCTTCCTCGGAGCTGGGTTTTCGGGTGTCATCTGGCCAGCCACATGCTGCACTCTCCAGGCTGACTCCCGTGGATGCTGAGCTGCCTGGGGTGTGTACACCAAAAAACATGCCCGGGGGTTTGAAAAGTCAGTTCCCGCTTGTGAGCATCCAGAACCAGGTAACACTGCCTGCGGCAGCCAAGCGCTCACACTGGCAGTGCCAGCGGGGCAGGATTGCCTTCCCTGCCCCAAATCTGCTGCCCAGATGCTGGAAATCCCCAGTCCTGTCAGAAATCAGAGAAAGGCAGCAGAGAAAACAGAAGGGACGGGCTGTTTGGGGCATACCTAGGTGAGACCAGTGCAGAGGGGATGAAGGATGGCACAACTTGGGACCAGGCAGGAGGCAACAGCAAGGACTGGGAAAAAAATCCAGCACAGGCACCTATTTTCTCTACAAAGCAGCAAAATCCGAGATCACGAGGTAGAGCATAGCAGGGAGAAAGAATTTAGGGCCAGGGTGCAGAGCAGCACTGCAGGAGGAGTGGGTGGGCAACGGCAGGCATGCCCCAAGGGGGAGGCTGGAGTCACAGGGACACATCCCAAAATGACAACTGCATTGCAGCCGGTGAGTGAAATCCTGGTCTGCAAGAGTCCTCACGAGGAGGTGGGAATTGTTAAAACGTTGGCTCCCACACCACCGCCGCAGCTCTCACACATCTTGATGGAAAACAGCCCCCTCGCTCTTGAGTTGGGAGGCAGAGGGCTTAGTCATTTTTGTTTTGTTACCTAGAATCTCACGACGTGCCTCATCACAGAGTATGCACATACAGGATGAGCTGACCGACGGTCGCTGATGTTAATCACAAGCTGTGTGGAGACGGAGAAAGCCAGAGATGAAACGCACACAAGCCGCAGGAGTCCTCAGAACCGCCTGCCTCCCCGCCACCCCCCAGCCCTCATCCCGTGCTCTCTCATTTACACCTTTTTCAGGTAAAGCCCAAACCCTTTTTTATGTTGGCTAAGTGCACGAGTACAGCAGCACCGCTCTGCTCTCCGGCGATGTCCTGCTTCCTCCACCACCTGCTGCTTAGGAGCCCCACGCCACCTTTATGCAGCTCCCCGCACGAAGGAGCACTATTTCAGGTGTGCAGGCACCACAGCAAGGAGCACCCTCAGTACTGTCTGGCTTTTCACTAATATTTGTGAAAAATAGCACTGTAAATCAGTAGTTACACCATTATGGACCAGAAATGTCATGGGCCAACCAAGCTGGATTTGCCTGGCTGTACTTGCATGACAGCTAACTTGGGCTTTAAACAGGGTGGTGCAATGATGCTGGACCAGCCTGCCCCTCTGGCTTTTCCCGTTACACCTCCTGCTGGGTGCTATCATGTTGTCTCTGTGAGCAGAAGTCTCATGGGATGGCCCCATCCGTGTTTACCCTACCTGATGGACTTGGCACCCGAGTTAGCGCCAGACCATAAGTCCTCCCTGTCACAAACCCAAAACACTTTGCTAAAACTCCTTTGATCAGCTCCCCTTCACTGACCTCAGGGCCAGATTCGCCTTTCTTGAACGTCTAAGATTTCCTGCTGCTCCTGGTTTGCATGGACGTAACCTGAGGACAGAGCTTAATTCACCACGCACTGACTACAGCACCTTTGATCATTCAGCCAAACTCTAGTGCGTGATCAAAAGGGAGAGAAAGCAAGAAAATATTCAGAAATGGTTAAAAAAAAATAACAAATAAAAAAGAAACCAACAAAATAGGGGCAGGGCGCGGAGAGAGTGGCTATGGGTCACCGTTCCTGCGTAACCAAGAGCTGTGGCAGCACTGGTTTACCAAGTGCTAAACGTGGAGAGCAACACACATGAAAAAAGCAAAACCTGTGAGGCCGCTGGAGCCCAGGTGAGTGTTTCAGCACCAAGTCTTTGCTGACTTCTCTGATTTGGACAGTAATGGGTTATGGAAGCCCACCTGAGCTGCTCCAGCGGCAGGGAGCTGTGTCACCCGCTGCCAACTGGGGACAGGAAGGTGAGGGGGCACTGAGGCCAACTTCTTGGGGCTGAGGTCCCAGTGGGACAGCCCACGTCCTGTGCCGTGTGGCATGTGTGTTCAGGCAGGCAGACACTTCACCTGCCTGCGCTTTGCCATCGGGCGAAGGCGAGTCAGCCAGGCTCCTGGGAGCAATCTCAGCAGTTGGCAAATTCAGCGTTAGCATCTCTGTGGGACATCTTCCATCAGGTTCTCAGGATAGATGATGAATTTCATGATGAATAATATGCCCCTTCTCATCATCCCGCAGAGCACAAATCTTGCTCACAGTGCAGGGGAAGGCTGAAGAGGGCAACGGCTGCATCTAAATGCCTTTGTGCTGGACAGGGGCTCAGATTGAAACGGTTAACCGTGGCCAAGGAGAAGAAATATGTTCTCTTTTGTTCTGTCCCCATTGGGGAGGGGGAAGAGATTAACATTTTTCCGTGGTTGACCGGGCAGCCTTTGGAAGCCTGCTTTAGCAAGTAGTCCTGATGCCCGGCTCTTAGCTTACCTGACTGCCCCAGGCTTGAGCTTCTACAGTCATGTCCTGTGGCAGAGCTTCTAGGAGGAATCCTGACCCCCATCCCCAATGAGGGAAATGGCTGGATTGAGTCAAAGTCCTCTTTAGCTTTTCATCTGGCAGGCAACTAGAACATGGGGAAGAGGGAAAGGTGTAAAGCCAAGTTTCCTCCCAGTGTTGAACTGGCTGGCAGCTGGATTTAAAAGCACTTCTTCCTCGGTTTCAACAGTTGAAAATATCTGCAGGAACCTTCCCTTTATCCCAGAACACCCTCCCCCCTTCATCCATCATTGTAGACGTGGCTCTGCTCGTTGCTGCCATCCCTTTAATTTTGCAAGCCTTTGGCCCTCATCAAGTCGTGCATAATTGCTTCAATTAGAAGCATCATCTGGCAAAAGTCACCCAGTCAGCCATGGCCCGCCACATCTCAGTTGCCTCGCACCCCTCAAACCAAGCTTCCCTCTCTTAATTGTTTCCTTAATGGTTTAGTTCATTAAAGGGATGACCTAATTGCAGCTAGTGTCACCGTTCTGCCAAATGAGAAGCGACAGTCATTGCTCATGTCCCGTACCTCTGGCCTTCACCGAAATACCTGAAAGGCAAAGAGGTCACGGTGGCAGCTCTGCACGGAGGAGTCATCGCAGACCCCTCTCCCCAGCAGCCCACCCCAGAAACCAGATACCTGCAGTGCCCCTGGCATTAGCCAAAAGGCTTCAGCTTTGCTGTGTGGTATTTGCAGCTTCTTGGTGTCCAAAGAGTCATTATCTGCTGTCAGCTCCTATTTTGCTGATAGTCACCTTGGTGCTGCAACTGGGGTCAGCTTTCAGCCGTCGTAACTCTCTGAAAGGCACCGAAACAAGGCTGGGGGCAAGCCGGTCCCTGCTTCTCTAGCAGTCACAGCAGCAGGGTTGATGTTGGCTGCAGATCAGGAGAGCTGATGCTGGTTGTTCAGGATGGTCACGCTTTACTTCCAGTGACGCGCCAAGGACCGTCAGCTTGAGCAGAGCTGCACTGGATTGTCTCAGGGGCAGGAGAAAGCACAGTTTGACGTGGTTGCTTTGGTCTCCTGTGATAAAGAGCAACCTCATGTTTTTGGGGCATGCCTGGGTTGAGGGAGATGAGTCAGGCTGGCTGAAAACCCACACGGCCTCGGTTCAGTCTATTTAACCAGAGACTCTGCTTTAATGCGAATCAGGAGCATGCCTGATTTTTAAATGCACGTAGAGAGAATGTGGCAAAAAACGTATCCTGCCTTTTTTATGTTATTTTAGCAAAAGAAACACCGTAATTCTCACAGCTCGCACTGCCGCCCTGAAATCCTTCCTGCAGCTTCGCAGCACCGTCAGTCACTTATTTGCCAGTCATTAGCAACAGGCAGAGAGTAAAATCAGTCAATACCGTTTAGCCAGGGCACGGCTGGTTACAAAGCGCAGGCAGAGTCCTTCCCCTGGCTGTGCTTTGAATCGCTCGTCGGTACCGCCTGGCAGACGCAGGTCGATAACTCGCTCACTGAAGGTCTCTGGTACGATCGCTGCTGGGGAGAGTTATCTTGCTCCGACAGATGGGATGGTAGCAAAGCTCCAGCCATGCTGCTGAAGAGTAAAACCTGCACTGGTGGGGGATGCAAAACCTCTTAGAAAAGCCAAAGAGCCTGGCTCTGCGGGCGATTTGTGGGGGGGGGAAAGGAAGGATTTGTTTTTTGTTTTAATTTTAACTCAGGTAAGCGTAGGGCTTTTGAGGAGCTCTGAATGGAGTGTCTCAACATGCAAAGGAAGCCCAGCAGCACCCTGCTCACGCGGGTCTGCTCAGAGAGCAGGAAATACACCCGTGGCTCGGAGATACGGAGGGAAATTGCGGACAAGGCTGAGTGCGATGGAACATGGAGTGCCACAGATAAGACGGAGCATATATCAAGGGCAAGTCTGACTACAGAAGGACTAAGACAGGCTCTGGCAGCCTGGGATTCACTCCTATTTCAGCATTCAGGATGTCAAAGACCTACTTCATGCTGTGTGCTGAAACGCTCCTTCGTGTCCTTCAGAGATGTGATTTCCCAAGGCTTTACCCAGATTTCATTCCTCCTCTCCTGTCACTGTGTACAAATTACCTGCATTTTCTCCGTAAAGTGAGAATATTATTTCTAGCCGACGCTGCACACACACATATAACCCCCGGGTGCTGGCAGAGGTTTTCTGACTCCTACACCATTTGTCTGATCGCTATTGGGGCTGCCAAGTATTGCACAAGGCTGGTACCTGTGACACTGAGTACTGACCCAGCTTACAAGGGGGTGTTGCTTGGCGTGGCTTAACATCATCATCCTGGCCGTGCCACTGACGGACGGTGTGTGAAAGTGCCGGGTGGTCCATCAGGGCCTGGTTTGTGTCATCTATTCAGTCCTCCTTGCCCCAAGAGAGCTGGACTGAAACCCAATTGTTTTTCGAAGTGGTCCCTCTTGGTAAGGGTAATGACAAGCCGGCTGGCAGTGCCCAAAGCAAGCTGCACATCTTCTGGAGATGCATCGTTGAAGGGAGCCAACAAACCCTCAGCTGAATGAGGGAAAGGAGACATATGTCAAACACACACAAAATCAATGCACCAGAACTTGTCCTTTTCGCAAAACGCATCTATTCCTGCAAGACTTCGGCAAAGCTCAGGTAAACTCTGGGATGATGGCACCAAACATGCTCTTTGTGGTGGGACTTCTGGATCTCTCTGCCGTGTAGGACAGGCGTGAGAAAGGAAGCACTGGGTTTGTTTTACAGGCGGAAAACTTGGGGAGTCGCAGCCTACCTCACATCAAACAGAGTTGTAAGGTTAAAATTAGGAACTGAATCAAGATCTGTGGAGTCTGAAGTTGCCACCGTGAGCAGGAGCCCATCTGTTCTTCACAGCGAGTGTGTGACAGGACGGAGTCATCCCTTCCTCCTTAGTTCCCCTGTTTTCATGGGAATATATTGCATTAAATCAAATCTGTTTGCAAAACAAAAATTCCTTCTGAAATGCACATTTAATCATTCAGTGGAGCGTGACCATTACTGGCTGTTTAGTAAATAAAATTAGTTTTGATTTTTTTAAATTAGAAAACAGATCAGTCATTAGCCTAATGGAAAGCTTTGCTTCGTGCTGCACACATTTCTAAAATGTTTTCTTTATTTTTTTATGGCAAATTAATAGAAGGCAAGTCTTGCTCCCTTGCTGTAAGTCAAGAGAGGAACCAGAAAGAAATTCAGACACTTCTGAGTTTTTCCACACTCTGGTACCATTCTTTCCTGTAAGGAGTTATCTTCAGTGCTTTGTCAAGACCAGTTTCCTTTGAAATAAAGGGAGAGAGGATCCCTGGCTTGGTCAGCATATAGACCATGTTTTTCAGCATCCTTTGTGTCTTTCAGATCGTTACTTGTGGTCAGAGCATCAAACGGGCTATTGAAAAAAACAGATGACAAGCAAGGTGTAACCCTTCATCGCGGGCTGCAGATTTGATTTCACACTGAAATCAGCACTGATTTGCTCCACTTCTGTTCAGTCTTGGTGTGGGAGGAAGCTCCAGGGCCTGCTCGGACACGACAGTGGAGCTGAAGGCTCCGTGTCCCCGAGGGGACAGTGCTGGCACCTGGAAAATGAGCTGGGGGCTGCGCTAACAGCCCGGCGGGGCAGGCTTGGGCAGGCTTTCCACAGCAGATGAGAGACCTAAGAGTCACCATCATACACAACCGCCAGATTGTTTGGAAAAGACTTTTCAGGTTTGGTTCATTCGATGTATAAATTGTATAGTTTGTCCAGAACATTTTTCACAGAGGCAAGTGAAGACAATCTCTGCAGCAGAAGCCTGAAGACCACGGTAGATGAGCAGTCCCCACAATGCTGACCTGCCTCTGAGTCAGAGAAAAGAGAGAAATTTCCCTGGGTACACAAAGGGCTTATAGCTCTCACTAAACCTCTTCCCCTGGGGTAAAAGGTGATGCTTTTGTTAGCACAATATTCATGTTTATAAAGCGTCTTGGCATGAAACGCTGTTGGCTTTTCTTTCCAGCATGTTATAAAATCATCATGGAAAGAAAAACAGAGTATTCCTAATGCACCAGATTATTGTTACACCGGTGTCTCCTGATACTGCAGCAGATTAACGTGACGGAGCAATAAAACTCTGGATGTTCTTTTATCACACCTCTTTAGCTCTCTGCTGTGCTCAGAGAGGTTTGAAATGAATATGAGCTTTTTCCCCGAAGAGAAAATAAGAAGTAACCCAGAAATCATCGATATTTCAACTCTGCCAATTCTTACCCAGTTGTTGGTCTTACGGGGATTCTTCACTTCTCCCGTGTTCTCACCTAACCCAGTGAGGAGGTTTTTTATTTTCTGTGGAGTTTATTCTTCCATCTGCTTCTCACTATATTGCTTAATCTCCAGGGGTGTGACTTATTCTAGCAACGTGAGTTTATTTTTGTGTTCAATTAACACTCACACCATCCCTGTGGTTCTGATACAGCTCTGAAAGATGTCTAAAAGGGGCGTCTGCTCCTGGGAGGAAGTATCTGGAGGGACATTTTGGGATTTGCTCTCCACCCTCTGCCCTCAAACCACCGCTCTGAGTCTGCTGGTGGTTTTGTCTGACTCCCAGTTCCCCCAGTTCTATTCTGAGCAGCCTTCTGGCAAGCCAGTGCCCAACTCACAGCTTGTCTGTGCCATACGCTGGTCGCTGCCCCATCCATAAGCTTATTTTAAAACACAAAAGGCTGAGCATGAGACCGTTGTTCCTTGTTCGTTTTAATTCTGTTCGTGGTGCTGCCAGTCCCAAGCCTATCAGGGCTTTCTGTTGGAATGCTGGTTTCGAGGCTGTTGCGTGCACTTGCTTCAAGTTTACTAGGAACCCTTCATAATCCCCACGTGAAATGATTTCTCTTAAAAATGAAGCCTTGAGCCCTTCTCTCAGCCGCCTTAGGAAATACTAGTGAGGGCGGCAGCAAGGACACCCTCTGGGCCCCGGTGTATTGCCTCTCCCCAGGGCTGCCAGCTCTGATTTTTATGGAGCTCCAGCTTATAAGGGGTGGGTTTGGTGCTGCCTCTCAGCCCTGAATGCTGCATGACAGAGGTCAGTACCGTTCTTCCCAGTTTCACAGCTGGAGAAACTGGTGTACAAGGGGTGAAGTGACTTGGGCAGAGTCTCACAGCCTCCGGGGCAAATTCCTGAATCTTGCCCTGACACTCTCTGCTCGTAACTGTGTCTTGCTACTTCCACGGCAAAGACTAATATAGCATGTAGCTGGGGAGAGCAAGCAGCGTTGCTCAGCTTTGCTGCTAGTGTGAACAACCCTCTGGTCTCTTCAGTCTCCTGATTTCCCCTCTGCTTAAGAGCTCCGCTGCTCCAGAGGATCAGGCCAGCGATGGACGACGGCACAGATATACTCAGCAACACACTTTGGCTTGAATTATGCATCCCTGTGCTTCTGCAGAGCAAGCTACTGATGCTGCGTACGCGGGGCACCCTCCCTCTGTGAGAGCATTAATTATTACTGCTGCTCGCAAAATGATCTGTGAACCAAAATGGGTTTTTCTAATTCTGTCGCTGGAGAAGAACTTCTGGCTAATCAACTGGAGGCAGATGGAGTTGCCAGAGATGACATAAAGGCCTGCACTAATTATTCCACATGTCTCAAGAACTGATAAGAGAGTTGATTTATGCCTGGAACAGCCTGCTAATTCCGGAAATAATAGATATTGCATGGCTTAATTAATCAATGTAAACCTGGCTGTGCCGTGGTTTTGAATGAGCGGCCGTGGCACAGCGCAGGTGTGTGGGAGGTGGGCGACAGCCTGCTGCTGCCAGGAGCCTGCGGGTACCTACTAAGGGCCCAAACCAAGGGCTGGGCTCTGGATACGTCCTACGGTTGTTTCTCGCTGCATGTGGTGAGTTCTTGTGCTCTTGTGATTGGGGCGTGAGAGCATGGCCACTATGATGCCATGAAGAAGGAAGATGGTGCATAAACACGCAGCATCGTGCTCCGTTTAGAGTGATCTGAATAACCAGCCTTGATTGTACAAATACCGAGCTGATGTTTACCACTGGCGCTGGGCTCAGCCACGTCCCCATGAGATGCTATAGAAGGCCACCAAAGGTTGGAAGGGCAGCTGAGATGCCCTCTCCCTTTGTATCTCCTGCCCTGCTTGCTATTTTATACAAATAAACTTCCTTACAGAAGGACTGTCGGACCTGTGTGGGTGATACTGATGGTAGGAAGAAATATCTAAAGAGAATAAATAGTTTCTGCCTGGCTTAAAACAAATATCCAATTTGTTTTCCTCCCTTTCTTGTATGAAGAATCTGGGATTTACAGTGCAAGTAGCTTGGATCAGACACGAGGAGAAATCGGGTCTGGGTGATGTTCCTCGCTCCCCTCATCCTGCTCTAAGGCCTCCCATTAGTCACTTGATCTCTGTGTGTCTGCTGAGCTCCCAAGCATCAGGAGGCACATGGACTTTCCTTTCGGTGTCCGAGCAGGACAGGGTGCCCCAGGTCCCTCTACTTGGTCCTACCCACTAAACTGTATCACATCTATGGTGATTTAATCATCAAAGCCTCGGCTGTATCTTGCGCAGTGCCGGGCAGTGCTTGGCAAAGCCATGAAACGGACAGTCAGGAGGGGATTGAAGTGGTTTTAATTTCTGAAAATACAGTTCGTATTCATGTCCATACTTACTTACATTCAGAACCAATAAATATACACAACAGCTTTCCAGGACTTCACAATCATCGTCACTTACATAATAATAGAGTGGCTACATTACATTTTAATGCAGTTTGGTTCAGACTGTGAAAGTGTTATGAATACATTGAACCCCTTCAACAACGTTCTCCTGGTTTTTGTTCTGTCTTAAGAAAGAATATCGAAAGATTCCCAAACACTATAAATCTCTCCTGTGGGTTAATGACAGTCAAACAACGTAAATGGACAAGGCGGCACTCTATAACCACGAATTCAAGATCAGTGCTGTGGCCTTTTTTTTGTATGAAACTTCCTTTTGAGAAATGGTTGTTTTCTTTTAAGAGCTCCCCTTGAAGACTTCCATGGGTGTTATCTGAGCTGTTTTCTGCTTTCAGCTGATCCCGACAGTGCAAGGCAGCCCTAAACTCAGCTTAACAAGGGAGTTAAAACAGGTTTAGTGCTGTTTTGCATGACTAGAGCAGCCCAAAGCCAGCAGTGTGTACCAATAAATCAGTTCTCTGGAATACAGAAAGTGGTGACGCACATCTGGCTTAGCTAAAACACCGTGAGATCTTCACACAGCCCGTTAGAGCTCTTAACACCTTTAGCTGGGAAAGGGGGGTGAGTAAGGAGAAGTTTATATACATTTATGTGAGCGTGTGGGTCTCCAGGTCTTAGCTTTGCTATGAGTTCATCTTTAAGTCCCCAGCTTCTCCAGGTCTGTAAGTGCTTTGCAGTACCAAACCACACCCTTACACCTTGCTAGTCTGCATATGTCCATTGAATTCGATATTTCTCTGGGTTAACATTGATTCCTGCAAGCGGCTGCTGTTTTCTTGCCTGTGTTCGATGGGGTCACCATCCTCTACACCATTGCCCTTTCGGAGGCAAAGGACTTTCTGAAAACTCTGCTTGAAGTTGTCAGAAAGAAATCCATAGAGAATGGGGTTGGCACAGCTGTTTGCATAGGACAGGACCACCACAAAGAAGTACACCCCTACCAACACAGGGTCTTCTGGCAGTATAAATATCAAATTGACAATGTTCATCATGTAAAATGGGAGCCAGCAAAACACAAAGACCACCACAATGATCACCACCATCCTGGTCACCTTCCTCTCCGATCTCCTGCGCCTCGTAGACCCAACTCGGATCCCCGAAGATTTGACTTTAATCACTATCAGCAAGTAGCAGAGACAGATCACCAACAAAGGACCAAAAAACCCGAGGACCGATGTGTAAATGATGAACGCTGCCGACCAGATGTTGACGGGGTCTGGCCAGTTCATGTTGCAGGTTTGAAAGTCTTCCTGTACATCTGAAAAGATGATGACTGGAAGCACCACCAAGAACGAGAATGTCCAGACAGTCACACTGATGAGCTTGGCCACCCTGGGACGTCTCCACTTGGTTGATTTAATGGGGTGAACCACTGCCAGGTAGCGGTCCATGCTCATCACAGTCAAACAAAAAATACTCGTGAATTGGTTAATACCATCTACGGTCATTACCAGCCTGCACAGAAAGGAGCCAAAAGGCCAGTAGGAGATGGCGTTCTGGGTGGCCAGGAAGGGCAGGCCCAGCATGAAGAGTACGTCAGCAACGGCTAAATTCAAGATGTATATGTTGGTGACGGTTTTCATCTTGGCGTAGCGCAAAACCACGTAAATGACCAACGTGTTGCCGCTGAGTCCGACCGCGCACACCAGGAGGTAACAGATGGGGATCAGGACTTTGTGGATGTATTTGAATGAGGGCTGCTCTGAGAGCGTCCCATTCTCTGTCACATTTGTCAGCAGCGAGGAATTCACATCGCTGGAACTAGCTGCTGTGCTAAATGTGTTGGAAAAGTATAAAGGATCCATAACTTTTACTCCTCAGATTTTCTGTTACGGTTAAGAGAGATTTAACTTCATGGGCATCTTGTTCCTAGAAAGAAAAAAAAAGGAAGAAAAAGAGGAAGAAAGAGTGAATTCATAGTACATTATCTTTTACACTTCATTTAATTTTCTAATAGTTGGAATTTGTGTTTGAATTATGCATGTGGTGAGATCAATGACTGAACAATGGAACTGCACAACGAGAGAGCCCAGAAGCTCATCCCAGATGATGGTGTACCATCCCACGTATCCCAGATGGTGGTATCTGTTTAATTTTCACAAGCTCCATGCAGCAGGGTCAGGGCTGGGTGTAACTGGGAAGATGGGAGGCTGCAGGGCAGTAACACGGCATGCAACCCACCGGGAAACACAAGCGGGAGGAGAGCGGGTGATGGCCATCACACTGCGCAGTCAGAGGCAGAAGCTTTCCAGCAGCAAAGGAGTCCCAATGCCCTGGCACATGGGCTGTTTGGGTCTAAAGCCTGCTGGTAGCAAGACCAGCCCTCCCTCTGCTGATGAGAAATGTTAGTTCTTGCATGCCTCCGGGGCCACTCGGTAAGGGAGCGTTACCGTTTGACTGTCCCACTCTCCAGAACCTGTCGTACACACATTTTCCTCTTTTGTGAAACCAAGGAGCAGGGAGGATAACGCCAACTTGCACAAATGCAGAACCCACCTCTCCTCCTAGCTTTCTGCCTAAAAACAGACGCAGAAAATGTTAGAGGATAATCTTGAAAGACTCTGACCGACCAGCACATACAAATCAGCCTGAGAGCAGAGCCCTGGCTGTGGTGCCGAAAGCCTCAAAGTCCAACTCGGTGCAACCCTGCTGTTGCCCAGTGAAGGGTGCCTGGAGAGGCTCAGGGACTGGCTCAGCCCCGTCTCACTCCCGTACAAGCTCCGGGTGCTTTCAGAACCCAGAACCAAAGACAGTTCCCGGCTCTTCACACCTGAAGCTCCACCGCGATGTTTCTCAGGTCTCCCTGTTAGCACAGAAACACTCCCAGTTTGGTATACTCAAATGCCACGTTCTGCCTGGCGGAACCAATTTGGAACCCCCAGGGAACGTTGGCGGCCGTGCGGGTGGGAAGACAAAACCCTCCATAACAACCGACAAAACCCTAGGGAAAAAAAAAAAAATCCATGAACTCCAAGCGGGAAAGGCCCCCGTCTGCGAACGCTTCTCCACGGGGTCAGGCTGTGTGCGCGCAGATGTGAAGGCTGCGAAGGAAAGGAACAAGCTGTTCCTTTTCCACCTCTCGAGACTATTCTTCTTTTAGAGTTTCTGAACCGCTCGCCCTGAAGAGTGCTTCTTGCCTCAGAAACACCTTTCCTCTGCAAGAACTCCGAACGGCAGCGGGCAGCTGCAGGACCCGGACAGCCGGACAGATTTGGTGATAGAACATGTTTTATCGGACAGCCTGAGAAGGGTCGAAAACTTCCATCGCTCTGTTTCTGTGGCATGCTTGATTCACAGGAATATTTTTCATTCGTTGTCTGAACCTGATCTAAGTAGGAGTTTATAAAGCTTTCCGCTATAAAAAGTTTCAAGCATCTGCTATAAAGGAGTGGAGATCCAAAACACCAATCCGGCCCAAGATCTCTCCCAGTCTGGCCAGCAGACTGTGGGGAAGGTGCGCAAGCAGCACGTGCCCAGCAGCTTCTGCTCCCTGATGGTTTCCGTACTGATCTAGGGGCATGAATCCGGATTCCAAAGCCCCCAGCCCACACTGCAGCCAGGCCTTTCAAGCACAAGCGGAATTCTGTATCACGTGGGATGCAAAAGACTTCTTGTCTCCAAGAGGAATGCAAACACCTCCACGGGCTGGTTGCTGTGCTTTCTCCTTGGGTGAGAAAAAATGTCAGTGGGTGAGAGAAGTCCCTCCAGCTAGCAGCAGTAATCATAAACATGCTGTTCTATTTGGAAGTGTGCAGATGGGATGTAGGTGTCTCACATGGAACTCCGCGGCTGGGAGGAGATGCACCTCAGAAATCAGAAATCCAGGGTGGCTGCGATGGTAAAGCTGCGAGAGCTGCCTAAGCTCAAACGAATGCTGGCGTGAAGATGGAGATGGGAAAGGGGCAGGGAGGAGCTGCAGGCTCTGACTAGGCTCCCGTGGTGGTTGGGGTTTAGGCATCGCGGCCATGCGCTCCCTGCAAGGGTCGTTGCAGTCCCTGACAGCTCCCTGCAGGGAGAGGTCAGCCAGACTGTGCTCCTCGAGAACTCGACAGGACTAAGCTTCCTGCTCCGACAAGAAAAGGTGAAGTCCAGGTCTGGCCAAAGAACGGGCTTTTTAATCCTGTTCTGGCACGAATTTTAAGCTGTAAAGTTGTATTAAACCTCAGATTATTCGTGGGAGAATCCGGAGAGAAGCTGAAGCAGCACCACACTCCTCTTGGAGTGAGGGGTTTGATCTTTGGAAGATTTTTGTTTTTTGGTTTTTTTTGTATTTTCTTACATCCCAGATGCCGTGTGAGCCTGCCAGGATCTTTGAAGTGAAGAATGTAAAGGAAACAGGTGCTGGGATGGGGCAGTTGGTGTTTATAAACTCATATTCATGGAACTGCCTCCTCAGGACTGAGCGTGGTGCTGCCGTTGGGAAGGCATTTCTCCCCAGCCTAGCTCAGCAACATGCAGTCTGGGCCAAAAAAGCAAAATTTTTGTTCTGGGACAGCAAAAATAGGAGGGCAGTAAAAAGAAGCAGCGCTGTCACTCAGCAGGGGAGGGTCAGGAGTGCAGTCACGTGTGGCTCTCATCCGAGTGCTATAAAAAATGAGGATGGATGTCTTTCTTCTAAAGTTACCTCCTTTTCCCCCCAGTACATATCCTTGAAACTGCTGACTATAAAACTACACAGTAAGTTCCTCAAGCCTCTTGCTCCTTCCACCACGTTTAGAGTTCGAGACTTGGGAGGAGCCCCGAGGATGAGAAGTTCTTTAAATGGATAACCCGCAGCACCAAGTCCCTGCTTGCCAAGGGCCACAGGCTCTTCCAGCCATCCACTGCTGGGATTCCTGATGCGCCCAAAGGCTTTTCCTGCGGGACCTTTGTGTGTCTCCCTCGGAGGAGGACAGCTCCGCCAGCCTCCTTCCCCAGCTGCTGTAACGGTCTCCTGCTGCTGGGCTGTTCCCAGGAGTCAGTGACACCCCAGTCAGCTTCTTCAGTATTTTGGGGCTTGGGTATGAAAATTAATCTTTACTCTCAGGGGTTTTTGTTCCGTTTGATGAATTTTGAACCTTTCCCTTCAATAGCAGGTGGGTTCAGAAGGAATGCATTTGCTCTCATGCAAAGTCTTTAGTCTCCTCACCGCGTGACCGCCTGCAGGTTGGCAGCGCCGGCAAGGAGCTGCCACCATCTGAACCTTGCCCATAGGCTGCCTGGGGATGTGATGTGCTCAGAGCCATCCAGATCTAAAAGCTGAGCCCAGATCCCCGGAGTCCCCCTTGGGTGCTTTATCCACTAAGCCAACATAAGCTCGTTGCCTTTGCCTTGTAGCCACTGGTATTTTGGGATTCGTTATGGCACGGCAACCACAAACAAAACCCCAACAGCTGCAGAAGCACGTTTTGCTGCCTGTCTTTGATGACCAGAGATGATTTTTCCCTCTAGCTGGTAGCTTGTCCCTCACCAGCACAGTTTTGCCTTCACCTGTATCGCTACTACAGCAGTTAATGACCATGAACCTCAACAAAGGATGACTCAGTATAATTAAGTCACACTGACTGATATCTTACACTTGTTTTAGAATTCTTAATTAATGGATTAATAAAAAAAACACCTCCAGGGGACTTGCTCTTGTCCAGATTTTTTTCCCCTTTGCTGTGTGATCTCCAAGTCATCATACTGGTATATCCCATAAATTGCGTGCTTCCTGCTTCAGTCAAACAAACCAACGAGGACAAGCTAAGGAGCTAAAAACATAGACCCAGGGTAATCACTAGTGTAATTCCAAGGGCTCCTTTTGCAGAGCAGTACCCTAAAAAAAAAATAGGCACCACTGCAGCTGAACATATGTGTTCCTGCCCAAGAAAACGGAGACAAGAAGTAGTAGACATGTTGTGGTACAGACCGTTTGGGTCAGAGTAAGATTTTCAGCCTTTGAGAAAACGTCTCGAGCAGGTATCCTGGTCAAACGTGCTTTTGCTGGGCACAAGAGCTGGCACCCACCTGCCAGCACAGAGCAGCCCCTCAGGGACTGAAGCATCATCTCAACATAAGGAAGAACAACCCTTAAAACTGTCCAGGTAGATCAAGGCTGAAATTCTCCCTGGCTGTGGCTACAACAGCAAAACAAAAAAAGCTCTGCAAAGTGCATTGCATCAGAGTACAGGTGGGTGCAGCTGGGATCAAGAAGGAGTTACATAAAGAAACTTAATTTTAAGAGTCAAGATTTGATCTCACTGCCCATTTGCCACTGGAATCATAACTCTTATGCAGCATCAAACGTAATTGCTGTGAAGGGAATTATGGCGACAGAGCAGCACATGACTGCTGCCAGGGGCAGAGTAACTAGCAGGAACAGACAAAATGGTAATCCGGGCAGCTACGTTTTTAAACAGATGGCCTTGGTTGTGATCGGGAGAAATGCACCTGGGGAGGTATCCAAGAAGTATTTAATAGCAGCAGCAGCCTGAGGTTTTTTTCCTGTCCCATGGAGTTGGCTGTAATGTGTTAGTGGAGCAATTTGCTCTAACGGAGCGAAGGAAAACTCTCCTGGTCCTTTAGAAAACATGCCCTTTTGGGGGCGGGAGTTCATCACCTGCTTCTTCAGACACAGCCTGCGGGGTCACATGCTTTGTACTTGCATGGACCAAGCAGGCAAAGCCACGGGCTGCTGCTGCGGCAGGAGGGAGAGCAAGATGCTGGTGGAAGGGGAAGGGAGGGAGGTGGGGGTGTGAAAGTTGGTGTGACCTGGTAGAGAAGCTCTGCAATACCACATCCAGGCAAGGCTCTGCCTGAGGAGGAGGGAAATGCAGCATCATGCCAAGACCTGCTTCAACTTCTTACAGTTATAATAATGCTCCTGTACTAAAGCAGCAGCTCCCTGAGAGCACAGAAATCTCATCAGTTATAATAATGCTCCTGTACTAAAGCAGCAGCTCCCTGAGAGCACAGAAATCTCATCAGTTCATATACAAGATTCTCGGGTTTCCCCACTCCCTGCCCTATTCCACCACCTGGGGTGAAAAAGCAAAAGGATTCCATTCAATGGGAACTTTCTCCTTGTTAAAATCTGCCATTGGATGTTTCTCAGGGTGTGTTTCTCACTCCAAAAAACCGGACTGAGTGATGTTTCTCTGCAGGAGACATAACAAAACAACTGTCTTGCCCGGAATTGGTTTTGTTTTGACTAGCTCTATTGGTACTAAACACGGATCAACTGAAGTCAAAGCTGAATAATATTTTGCCACTTTTAGTATTACCAAACCTTTTCAGAACTAAATTTTCAAGTTGACAACACTTTGTTACCACCCTGCTCAGACCAGCCCGGTGTTTGGTCCTATTTTTAGTTTGCTAATAAACAGCCCATAAACCACTTTTGCTTTTGCCAAATATTTGCTGAATACATCTTTTTCCCCAAACACACATCGGGCTCTGCTATGCTCAGAGCTTTCTCGCTTCGGCTGAGCTGGTCCTGTCACACACACAGTCCTGTAAATCACAGGCTTTTGGTTTTGCTCCCAGATCAGTCGATTTAAAGAACTTCAACCACAGGAAAGCGCAGAGCCCGACATCCCCGTGCTCGCACCCGGGCAGGTGTAGCTGGGGCTAAACTCCCGTGGCACCACCGACCCACCGCCGTAACCAGGATTTTTTACCAAAATGTTGCAGGGATGGGACAGACAAAAAGACAGTTCAGTTGAGGAGCACTTAGCTACAGGTTCCCAGGCTGAGGGAGAGCTGAAACACCCACAGCTGCCTTTGGCTCAGGGACCCCTTCCAGGAGACCCCGGGTTGGAAGGAGCTCAGTAACAGCTTCTCTTGCTGCAAGAAGTGGAGCAGCTCCAGGAGAGGAGCCTCGGAGGGGGACCTCCCAAGGTGCGAGGTCTCTGGCTCGGGTGCACCCCACACACTCCAGCAGTGCAGATCCACTCCAGCCACCGAGCCCTGGTGACAGGGTCCTCCAGGAGCTGGGATCCAGCACAAGCACTAACAGACCGATCCCAGCACCCCAAGTGCTGGCTGCTCGGTGTACCCCGCATGTCTCCTCCCCCACAGAACTATAAAAAGTCTCTAGTTTAGCCCAACACAAGCCTGCAGGTTCCAAACACCTGAGCCGGGCTGTCCTTGCCCCGCTCCTCCGCGCAGAGCTGCGGGCACGGGGGACGAGCCGTGCCCGGTGCCGGGGGTGCGGGGAGCTGCAGGGAGCCAGCGAGGCTCACGGACACACCGCGCTACGCCCGGCCCGGCCCGACGGTGACTCCCAGGACCCCGCTTTGACCTTGACCTTCTTTCTACTTCTTGCTGACCCCCCTGGAGCACATCCGATCGCCTGCACTTCCCTCCCGTGTTTTAGCAGGAAGGGGCGTCGTGCGCTCGGCTCTGCCCACCCCCGGCGTTCTGTGCCCCCGTCCCGTCGGGCTGGGCAGCAGCCGGGGCTCTGCCACCTTTGCGGGTCACAAGCGGGTGGCGTGTGGGGCTGTGCCTTAACATCCACCCCCGCAGGTGCCTTTCTCCTCGCTTTCCAGCTCTAAAGCATCGCTAAGGACTGTCCTGCTTTCACGACCGCGTCCCCCGCTGGAACAGCGGCTCCGCTCCCCGCCGGCCCCCAGCCCGCACGGGGTCACTCCGCTCTCCAGCAGTACAAGCCCCGGGAGAAGCACGAACTCGGGCTGGCTGCTTGCTTCGGGGGGACCGCACACGGGACCGAACTCCCCGGTGCCTCATTCAGCCCAGAGAGCCCTCAAAGGCGGCGAGCGCTTCGCAACGCCCCAGCCCGCCCCGTCCCCATCCCTCCTACCTCGCCCCCAGCTCTTTAGGCTCCCCCAACCCCGCTCGCTGTTCCCTTCTCCCCCGGCAATCCTTACCTGCAGCCCCAGGGACTCCCTTCCGCCGGCTGGAGGCACGAACCGCCCCGCTGCTCCTGCAGCCCCCGGCCGTTCCCCGAGCCGGGAGCGCACCCCGCGCTCCGCCGCTTCCCTCCGCCGGCGGCGGGCGGGGACCGCGGCCGCTCCCCCGGGGAGGAGGGACGGGGCTCCGGGTCGGGGGTGGGGTGGGATGGAGCAGCGGCAGGGGAGGGTGTCGCAGTCCGGGAGGGGACAGCCTGGGGCCACCCACTCTGCAGAAAGTTGGGCTGGAGGTGCCGGAGGCAGCAGCTCTCCGCCGGGATGCTCTGCCCGCCCCCACCCCCGCGGCGTGCCTGCGCCCCCCTCCCCAAGCTCAGGAACTCCCTCACCTGGCTCCGTCCCCTCGCTGTGCTGCCGGTCCCGGTGCTCTCCCCCGGCTCCCCGTACCCCGAGGAGGCGGCAGCCCCCTGACACGGGTGCGGGGGCTGCGCCTCGCCAGGCGAGCGGCGGCTGCTGGGAGGGGCTGGCAGCACCCGCTCTGCGCCCGCGGGGAAGAGGAAGGGGTATCGCAGGAGACCTGCATTTCCGCCCCCGATCTAGCTCCTCTCCAGCTCCGAGAAGTCCTTTTAAAGACTCCTGCGGGCTCGTTTGCAGCGAGCCCCCTCCCCGAGCGCAGAGACTCGCTGCGGCTCCCCCGACAGCGCAGCTCCGGAGCGTGCTGCCTCCTTCGGGGACCAGGACCAGGGTCTGTCGTCTGCATCACCGCGATGTTACGCTCCTGTCCCTGGGCATAAGGGAAGACGGAGTGCCAGGGTGGCACCCAGCATCCTGCCTCTCCACGGAGAGCCGGAGCAGGAGCCCCGTGTGGGGCTGGTTTACTCCAGCTGGCAGCGCGTCAGGCCCTGGGATGATCCGCCAGGGGAAGGATGCGGGACTCACCATCCAGGCTGCCAGACTCAACTTGCGGTTTGATTTACACCCTCCTAAACTCCCGTTTACTTCACCAGGGTTCTGCTGGGCAGGAAGGGGCTGAAATATTTTGCCTTTTGCATGCAACAAGTGGAATAGCAGTCATTCCGGGCTCTCCCTGCACCTTCCCTCCGCTGTTCAAAGCCCCGGCCCGGTGCCCCCTCAGCCCCTCGGAGCGGTGGCTGTGTGGTGAGGCGAGCGCAGGGCTCCCCAGCCCCTGCCAGTAGCTCCCGTGTTCATCAGCATGCACAGGGCATCGTGCTTCCTAATAATGTGTATGATCTTAATCCACTGCCGAGGCTTTTCAATTAGAGCTCTGTGACTGAGTCAGATGTGTGAATGCAAAAAGAAAAAGAAAAAAAGAGGGGAAGGAGAAAGCTGCTTTTGGCATGTCGTTTTCTTCTTCAATCTGCTGATGTATTTATGGTCATGTATCGTTAAATTGAACTAAGACTCCAGTCTGCTCTTGCCATGACAATGGGGAGAGTCATCTGATAAAAATAGAGTTGGGATGATAAACAGAGAAGGAGATTTTGATTACCATCTCCAAAAACATGCCAAGCAAAATGTGATATGATAGCTCCACTGCGAAGAGCAGCTTGAATCAAAATAGAGCTAATTTAATGAATTTCCCTCATATGTTTTATTAGCGTTTTATTACTGTTTGTGATATAAAAAAAGGTGCTGCGAAAACACGGCGATCCCCAAGTTTCCTTAAAGAAAACCACACTCTTCTAAACAAACACCTTACCTAAAGGATTTTTACCAGGATCTGCACTGTGATAGAGGCAGGACGTTCAAAAGGCTCTTTCTCAAGGCCTGTCCAATTCTTTACCCACTCAGGTCAACAGCAACGCTCCGTTTCAGGGCTGAACGGAGCGAACACAAAGGCTATCTGAGCCCGCTGCCCGTTATCGCGCTTTTAATGGCTAATGCCCCTGGTGAGGGACCAAAGATCACTTACACCAACCACAGAACAAACACAGGAGGAAAAATACCTCCTGGTGCACAAGCGTGGCTGCAGACACCCGGCAGCGCGGGCTGGGCACACAGACCTTCAGAGGCCTGTGGGAGTGACGGTGGCCCAGATTTGCTGCGGTGAGGGTCAATGTGTGAGGCAGAAGAGATGTGTGGAGGACAAACACACGGCATGAATGTGACGTTAGTCTTTGTTTTAATTCTACTGGGTCTGTCCTTTTTGCTGCACGTAATGTTTTATAGCTGTATAATCGATATATCTTTAACATTTTTGTGTTGAGGTTATAGAGCTGAAAGCCTCAAACCGCATTGTATTATTTTGTTTTATTCTACTCTGTCTGTGAAAAAACCTCTCAAATAGCCATAACTTGGATTCAAGTCTATTTATTTCGCCATTCCTTGCCACATACAGAAATTCAGTGTCATAACATGCTCCCCGGACAGTGCACTTCCTGCTGCCGTGTTGAATGGTGATGAAACTGCTGCCAAACGGAACGGTCGTGACTGATTTTAAACGGTGCCTGTGTGTAACACGGGGGCGGCGACAGTTCCAAGGGTTGTGTGAAGGCGGGTTGCAGGGGAAGCTCCTCCTGAAGCTGTCAAAATTCAGCTGGAGGGATGAGTTGTGATCAATATTTTTAGAGGAAGAACTCCTGGGGAACTCACGTCAGCAGCTTCTCCTGCTGAACCTGGTAGCAAGGAACAGAGACTGGTTGCTGTTGAGGGAGGAATTATTAGTGTGGAAACCATCTCAGTGATAGACTTGGGTTCAACCCTAGATGGAGGTGTGGAAACTGAGGCACTAGGCTTGGCTTGACTCTGGTTAGCGGGGCCGAAGTAGTGCAGCAGAGATTCCTCTCCACCTCAGATGAACAGCGAAAGCGAGCAGGTGCAGATGTATGGTTTGCTCCTAGTTAACTTCTGGAGCCATTGCTCTAAAAATTGCCTCGAAAGAAAATCATGGAGCTTGCTGGATGAGAGTGGCTGCTCCTCGCTTGGAGTTTTCAAATCCAGCTGGGATCTGGTCTACAGTGTAGTTCTGAGTTATTCATGTTACCATAGAAATAAGTGGATCCATTTTCTGCCATTCACTGTTCAAAGCTCCAGACTACACTGGCTGCAGATACCCACCACCCCTCCACCTCACGAGCTCTGGCCGTGGTCATGGGGGTGGGTTCCCAACCTTTGCTTCTCCCGGGAACTCCTCACGCAGCAGGGACTTTTGGGTTTGGTTTGGTTTGGTTTGGTTTGGTTTTTTGGGGTTGTTTTTTTTGTTTTGTTTTGTTTTCTTTTTCAATGATTGGCTTGCATTCAGCTCCAACATTTTCGAAGCTCACAGAGAACATGCTTCAGCTCAGCTTCTAACTGGAAGCGGGGTACTTTATTCAGTTACGTTCACAGTTTGCCTGGCTGAAGCTGACTGTTTTCACTTTGCCTGCAGAATACGCCGTGAAAAGCCAGGCAGCAGGAATCACAGCAAGGATGAGGTGGTTTTGCTTCTCTTTGTTATTCTCCTTACGAGGAAGAAAAAAATCAATGCCATTCAAATCAGTGCATTAAAAATCTCTCAAATGGGCTGTAATTACAGGTCCATCTGTTGTCAGGCTGTTGAATCTCCTGCAGCAGAGATGCGTGAAGATCTTCCCAGTTGGGCATTACTGAGCAGCCCTGGGTTACTCCCCACTGTGGTGATGCACAACTCTGCCTCTTGGAAACCCTCTTGGAGGAGAAAGCACGAGCCAAGGGGCTGGGTTTGCTCATCACTACCTCGAGTGATCATTGCTCGGCTATTTGCAGCTTGGTTGGGCAAGAAGAAAGCTTTTCTTTCCGTGACTTTGAAATCAGCTGTTCTCAATAGCTACAGACCGAAGTCGTTGCTCCTTCAGCCCTACATCTGGTAGACAAACTGCTAGTAAAGCCTGGATTTCTGCTCAGTCCTTGTGATAGAAGCATGTGTCTTCACACAGAGCTTACTCTTCTCTGAATGAACCCATCTATAACTCTGACAGATACCGTCCCAGCACTGTAAAAGAATCAATCTTTTCGTGGCAAAACTCCACATACACCACTTTGTACCAGCAGCATCTGGTGGTTTTCAGCCGATTTTTCAGGCAATGTGGTCTTTAAATGAGAAGCTCATTTTCCATCAGGAGGACTTCATCGGGTGGGATTCTTGTTTTTAACCAACCACTAAAATCAGTGAATCCTTCCTGCTATTGGGATGTGCCTCAATGGCAGGTGTTTGAACTGCTTTTCCCTCAGTTCGTTGATGATGAAGGGTTCTGTGACCTTCCAGTGTCTGTTTGGAGAGGCGTGTTGGTGTTACCTGCCATCGTTCCCCACCATGCCTGTCCCTCCTCCTTGTCCTCTCCTCGATGGACCAGTCTCCAGCAGCACGAGTGGTGCTTGGCAGGCAGGAGCAGTCCTGGAGCTCTGATTCCATAAGCTTTCTGGGGACTGTGGTTTTAAAAGATGAATAATTTATTAAAATCATTTTGCCCACATCCTGCTTTCCTCCATAATCTTTAACTGACAACCTGTAAGAGTCTCTCAGACAGACTCAGGTGATGTTTGAAGAGAATTTCACCATCACATTGCCATGAAGAGGACGATGGCAGCATTCCAGCTGCAAAGCAAATCCTTTCCAGAGAATTGCTGGGTTTCATCAAAGGGATGAAACAGGAAAAACATTTGAGGTGACCAGTGGTTAACTGCAGAATATTTGTAGGAAGACATTTGCCCTGTGCACATTCCTTCCTGTTTTAAAGCAGTGGACTTGTCTGCATTGGGTTTGGAATCGTTTGCATAGATTTTTGTCTGAGAGGCTGTAATAAAATGTAATTAGATGCATTTTCATTTAATTAAGGTGTTTTGTTTTCAATGAGATGATGTCCAAGCAGCATATTTCAGAACGCGACTTTCTTCTGTTAACCTTGTGCTTATACGTATTAGGAGAAATGGGAGGTGCTGTGTTTTGAGAACGGGGTGATTTGCAAACCTGGAGCTCAGATGGAGACATTTCTTTTAATTCTCAAAATTTTCTGCGTTACACACCTGATCCTCAGGCAGCACTCCTGTAGAAGGTTCTGTTACCTGCCTTACAGAGCCATCCTAAACAAGTGATAGGACCACACTCAACACAGAGGGAGTCCAGGTCTAGCAGGAAAAGACTGATTTTCCATGAAAATTTTGTCTTCTGTTGGTGCCATGGAGACACCATCATTATTCCGTAGTAGGAAGCATGTAACCCTTTCCAGCTATCTTCTAAGAAAGTTCACCCCAGTTCTTGTGGCCAAACACATGTCCTGCAGAACTGTCCTCCTGTCCTGAGCATGTTGATGCTGCTGAGGTGCTCAAAAGCTGAAATGGAGGTTGCACTGGTGCTGGCACCTTCGGAAATGTGCTCTGAGAGCTGAGGATTGGAGCTGGGGAAGTCAAAAGGCCTCTTGTGACCTCCATGGGTGGCTTTTTGTTTTACTGTTGTGACCGGGAAGCAAAGTGATGAGGTGAGTTCCTGAATGATTCATTATTCATTTTGTGGTTATTAATGGGAGCAGCAGCAGCACCTCAAGCCTGCAAACCTGCTTGGTTTTCTGTCAGATCCCTCATTACGCATATGGAAAGACAGGCAAACCCTTGAATAGAACAGTCTTTATATAAATTAAGGAGAGAAGCTGTATGAAATAGAAAGCTCCCAAGCTCTATCAACAAATATTCATGGGCTTGGGGACTTGATGCGGGACTGGGAGGGATAAAAGCAGCAAAATCAAGTATTTGGTAAAATACTGCAAGTTTTAGGGTTCAAACCTAGAACTTGCTGCTCTCTCTGAGGAGAAGGGTGGGAAGAGGAGCTTTGACTTACAAGTGCTCTCCAGTGAAAAGACGTGGAGTGTAAAGTAATAATGTTCCCTGGCATCTGATATAACCACGAACAAGGCTTTCCGTCATGTTATCTGACAGCCACGCGAAGCTGAATGATGGTATTTCTGGTGAGCCCCACCATGATTTTTAGAAATCGTTCAGTCAGAAAGACTTGCAAGATCTGAGTTGTTTCAGTGCGGGCCAGGCAGGTAGAATAGAATAGAATAGAATAGAATAGAATAGAATAGAATAGAATAGAATAGAATAGAATAGAATAGAATAGAATAGAATAGAATAGAATAGAATAGAATAGAATAGAATAGAATAGAATAGAATAGAATGGAATAGAATAGAATAGAACAGAACAGCATAGCATAGCATAGCATAGCATAGACTAGACTAGCATAGCATAGCATAGCATAGCATAGAATAGAATAGAATAGAATAGAATAGAATAGAATAGAATAGAATAGAACAGAACAGCATAGCATAGCATAGCATAGCATAGAATAGAATAGAATAGAATAGAATAGAATAGAACAGAACAGAACAGAACAGAACAGCATAGCATAGCATAGCATAGCATAGCATAGCATAGCATAGCATAGCATAGAACAGAACAGAATAGAATAGAATAGAATAGAATAGAATAGAATAGAATAGAATAGAATAGAATAGAATAGAATAGAACAGGAATCATTTCAGTTGGAACGGACCCACAACGATCATCTGGTCCCACTGCCTGACCACTTCAGGGCTGACCAAAAGTCAAAGTGTGTCATTAAGGCCATTGTCCAAATGCCTCTTAAACACTGACAGCCTTGGGGCATCGACCGCCTCTCCAGGAAGCCTGTTCCAGGGTCCGACCACTCTCTCAGTAAAGAAACGCTTCCTTATGTCAAGTTTGGACCTCAGTTTTGAATAGTCTTTGTGGATCTTGGACCACGGAAGCCTGCCTATGCCCCTTGTATCTCCTGCTCAGACAAGCTGGAAGCAGCCCTTCCCACACCTCTAACATCTGCAGCAGAATAAGATTTTCACCAAAAGGGTGGCAAAGCATTGGAACAGGCTGCCCAGGGAGGTGGTGGAGTCTCCAGCCCTGGAGGGGTTTAAAAGCCGTGTGGAGGTGGTGCTGAGGGACATGGTTTAGGGACTCTGGCAGTGCAGGGGGAATGGTTGCACTCGATGATCTTAAAGGTCTCTTTCAAGCCGATGATTCTGCGATTCTGCGATTCTGTGATCGTGGTTGTGTTTTCTGCATGTATTCTTTGTCCTGGCCTCTGCCAGCACTTTGTCTTCTGATAGAAATAACTTGCAGCCTTTGGTCCTGTGAGGAAATGGAGACAAATTAACTTCAATTTATTGCTTTGCTTTTAATGAGAAGCAGATGCAAAAAATGAAATATTAAAACCAATCTCTATGCGCATGTGCCGATTTGTGGAACATAATAGCCCCATGATTAAATTCAACAGTCGAATTCGCTTCGGCACCAGTCTCGTTAGCCGGCTCGCGATGGCTAGTCAGTGTTTGGTTGATGGGCAGGACACATCTTCTTGGGTTCTCCCCGGCACTCTACATGTCTTGCCGTATGAAGACCAAACATTGCACAGGGTTTTTATTGGCCATAATGTCTTGTACTCAAAATATTTCACCTCATTCCTTTGAAATGCTCTATCAATACTTACTTAATTTCTGTCCCCGGGGAGCACTATGCCTGTTTTGCTGGCACGCTGTGCGCTGTGAAGCCTCAGCTGTGAGTTATAATGATGCTAAGAAAGGAGCACAAAAGCCAGTTATTTATCAAAAAAACTCTGTTACAGTGGCCAGCGAGTTTCACTTAAATGTTTGCAGTTTTTATGAGACTATGATTTTTGAGACCAACATTGAGAAACCATTTATTTGCTTTTTATTTACCTCTTTCCAGTCAAAATGTTTTGTGTTAAATTGGGAAGTCATGTCGAGTTCTGGTGAGGTTTCGTTTTGATCCGTGAAACAAAACCTCATTCCTGCAGCTCTAATTTCACCTTTTTATCTTCTGCTTCAGGGAAATGCTCTCATCAGAGAGACCGTGAGATAGAACTTGGTACAGATGGATATATTTGTGTTTTCTAACGCCGTATTTCAAACCGTGACTCAGGTTGGTCAACTTTAAATGAAATTTCTTCGGAACAACGTACCCCCTGAAGAACCCGATACTCCCACTTCTGAAAACAGGGGGCAGTGCATTGGCTGAGATCACTGCTGCTGCCACTGCACAGGAGAGCAGGGCTGAATCCTGCTTTTCCAAATATTCCTGATTTACACTTCAACACGTTTTCTGCCCTCCTCTGTGGACAGCCTGCCTTTGCAGGTGGGTGCCAGCATTTGGAAAACCACCTGGGGGAAAGAAAATTTTGATTGCTAAAAACTGCCCAGTTCGTGAGCTTTGGCTGAGGTGCCTGGTCTCATCAGAGGCAGGAGAAGACTATGTCATTTATCCTGTACCAAAATGGAAACAACTCGGAGCTCGTCACTTAAACTCGCAGGGTCCAGCTGGCACTGGCCGTGTCGGGAGCTGGGAACACTAGCGGGGTACATGCAAACAGGGGAACTGTCGGCAGGAGTCAGGATTTGATCATGACAGAGTCATTGGGCACGGACAACATAATGTTCCTTCATTCTCTGCCAGTCCACGTGCGCTTCTTGGCCTGCCTTCCTTTGTCGTAGAAATCTTACAAGGCGTTGAGCCCTGTGCATGCCAAACATCATCGTTATTAAGGTCATTTGTGCTGAAGAGAATCTGAATGAAAACAAGAAGAGCCATAACCTTCAGCCAAATTATCAAGGCTGCAGTAATAAAGAAGTTCAGGCAGTGACGTCCTCTGCCTTCGTCCCAGCCAGGATGTGAAGGAAACACTTATTGTTTCCCCGACCATGAGGGAACAGGGAGCTGCGAGGCTGTGACCCTTCCTGGCTCTTCCCTGGGCAGTTAAATGGGTTTTTAATCTGTATTTGCTTGCGGTTCTGTCTTAGGAATATGTGTGAAGTTTAAGCCATGTGGAATTCCTGCTAACTTGTGTCCCCCACTAAAGAGTCCTTTGAAAGCGATCCACTGGCCCTCCAGCACTGCAGCTGGGGTGGAAGGAAGAAAGCGAGGGATGTAACCTGGGGAAACGTGCAGGTTTTATGCTTAAAATCTCTGTCATGGGCATTCTCTCCTCCTGAGAAGGTTTGCCCTCAGCTTTCCATCATAAAGCCACCGCAGCTGGTGGCAACAGGAGCACTCCTAGCCAGCGGTGAGGGTGCACCGTGCCAGCTCCTCGCTCCTGGGAGGAACCGGGGTAGCTCACAGGGCTCTGCTGGGGACAATCCTGCACCACGGCACACACTGGAAAGGCAGATAATGTCTCTACCATGGTCTTGTCAATAAAAGGTTTAATAATTGGGCTTCTTCCTCCACCACTAATCCTCTTCCCAGCAGGTCCTGTGTGCTTGCTGAGGGCTGGGTGAAGCTTAACCCCTGTCTGGATTCAGATATTAACGCTCTATGAAATGGTGGCTATTTCATGCAGTCACAGGATGGGCAGCACCGAGTTAGTGCTCAAGGCAGAGCCTTAAACAAGTGCTAAATGGACTTTTTGTTTGATGTGAGCTTCTAGAGAAGGCTGCATCTCGCCTACAACATTTTCTAAAGCTTATCAGCTTTATTTTGCTCTTCCTCTTCTTTGCTTCATACTCAGTAAACTTCCTCCTGGCTGCTACGCTTGAGAAGCAAAGTAGCTTTTCCCTTTAACAGAGAAAAAAGGTACTCTTGGCAAGTAGGACTTCAGGTCAAATAGGTTTAATTTGTGGCTGTAGCATCCCACATAAAAGCATGGAGATTCATAACTTACATAAGAAGTTTGTCTTCTTCTCTGCCCTTGTTTCCTTCTTATTATAGCATTTTATTGAAGACTCCTGCGTTGGTAATTTTACCACTGCTTATCTTTGTGCAGCTTTTAACAGATTTTTTTTCTTCCCTCCGCAGAACAAATGTCAGAAACCAGATGACAGATTTCCCAATGAGATTCACACGCAGTCAAGGCAACAATTTCTTGTAAAATAGCGTTTTCTATGAATACTTCAGTGTTTGCAGCCTTTAGCAGACTATTTCTTCAGGTGATGGAGGATTTATTATAGTAATTTTACTTACTCATTTTAGGCAACATTCCTACTTTGCATTGATAATCTCTGTGGTTTCTCAAGAACATGTAATCATGACAAAGTGCCTTTCAACTTCTGAGAACAACCAGTTTTGGCCCCTGTTTGGAATTCAGGATATGAATGAGCAGGGTATTAATTTCTGTCTCCTTTCCCAGACTTTACACCTAGCCAGTCCTCAACTCCTTTATTTTCGGAAGTTGAAGACACAAACTATCTAGAAGCTTTCGTGGCCCTCCGTACGTCAGGATTTGAGCATCTTGCAGTCACTGGTGTTATTTACATGTGACTCTTGGGGCTTGGCAAAGTGTTCTTCCCTTTGACAGATGGAGAAACACAGCGCAGGGTAAATTAATTGATCTCCTCAGAGTCACACAAGGTTTTTGTGACTTATGACTGCTTTCATGTCCTTCTTGGTTAGCATTTCAGGGGCAGATCTTCAGAGCAGTTTTTAGCTCAGCTGGTTTGAGCACACCTCATATCTGTCACTTTAAACACACCCTTCACTACCCTTCAAGGGAACGGCGGGATCCTGATGGCAGGTTGCTCTGAGGATCCTCCTATGAGGAGGAAGGGTGTCGGTGTTCTCATGCCAGGAAACATCAACATGCTCCAGAACTTCCTATTGCTCTTCTGTGCTCACCAGGCAGCAGGAACTTTACACCATCTGAGGATTTCAGAGTCTCTCCCCTGCTCTTTTGGCTCTGCTGTCCCAAGGACAGGATTTATTCTCAGGGATGCACAGCCTCCTCTTCCCAGGGACAGCTGATTGCCAGCCAGGGCCACGCAGGCACATGGTGCACAGCAGCAAGCACTGTGACCCCACCACCTTCCACTGATGTCACCGACTGTCCGTGCTGGGGTCTCCCTCTCAAGCACCAGGTCTCTTCAGAGACAATAGGGTACCTGGTTCGAGACTCCCTAAAGTGAGAGAATGGGAAAGTGGTTGAAAAAAATGCAAGAGGGAATTGACACGATCCTCAGATGCCACATCCGAGCCGGTGTGTTTGAGGATAGGCTTTACTACAACAAAACCTCCTTACCAATGAGGTTTTCCTACGTTTTTTTAAATATAGAAAGACAAAGAGCTCTAAAAATATTTTTCAGTATTCTGAGCTCTTTCCAGTTCAAGAATAACTGTGGAGTCTCCAAGCTATAACTTGTCTTACCTGCTCCCTCTCTCTTTTTTGCTTTTAGGGGTCACACTTTCAATTTGGGAATTTTAAAACAAGACTATAACCAAGATCAAATGATGCCCACGTTCCTCCTGGAGTCCTTCAGACTATGTCAGGGCAGTGAGTGGAGTCTTCACTTGACATTCATTGACTTTCTTCCTCTTATTCCACCTCAGATCGATCTTCCTCCTTCACTGTTTTAATTGTAGTCTGCATTGGGAGAGGTTCTGCACGGCATCCACTAAACCAGCAACACGATCTATTCTAACGCTCCCTCCATTTGCTTGCTGTCAGATTGTAGATAAACACACAGAAACTCATCCTGAATTTCCAGCTTACTGGGGGACTGGCGGTGAATACCAGCTGATAGGAACAGGCTTGTGTTCACCCTCTTTCCACCTCCAGCAACAGCAGAGGTTTGACAGACACATTTATTATCTGCCTCGTTTTCCTTTCTAGCTTTTATTGAGTGTATTGACAAGCTGGACTGGATTTGGAGAAGGGCAGGGAGCCAAGCCTGAGTCACCACAAGAAATCCATTTGCTCATCCGGGTCCCCGTCTAGCTCACTGCCCCTCCCTGCAACAGCTCAGCAAAGCAGAAGGGAAGTTTGAACCAAAGGATTCAGATCTAGAAAGCATCAGATGTTTCAAGGCACAAAAGGCCAGTATGATTACCTGGAGTGCGGCGAGACAGAGCAAGGAGTTTTCCCAGGCAAGTCCAGTCATCCAGCCCCAATTTAAAGCTCCCTAGTGCTGAAGAACCCTCCCTACCCTTTGGCAGCTGGTTTCAGCAGACAGGGATCACCATCACAGAAGCCTGTGCCTTGTTCCTTGCCTGAACCCAACCTCCAGCACCCAGCAAACAACTGGGTTTGATCTTCAGTGCAATGCATTCTACTGGGGTGGATGAAATCTTTGAGAATCGCGAGCTATCCCCACGCTGCTCTCCACCCTCCCTTCTCCACATTTACACCTCCGCAGTCACAGAATTGAACTTCACCCTCTCAAGGGTGAGAACAAGGATGATGAAGTCCTACCTTGGCCCCCAGTACGCACTTTTCCCGACATCATTAAGAAGGGTTTGACTGATTTAACAACATGGTCAAATGTAGATCTGGAGGGATGTCCTAAAGAAATGTTATCCTGTGACCCACCTAACACAAGCAGAGTTACATTAGGCAATGCAGAGATCTCTTCCACAAATCCATTCCCCTTCTTGAAAGCATTTCTCAAAATAAGTGCAAGATGACCAGCTACGTACAGCAAGTCCCTCAGCAGTGCTGTATAAAACAACTCACCATTCTTCTTTTAATTTTCTCCATTCTACGTGTTTTCAGACCATCTGAGCGCTTTGGAAAAAGACAATGTTTTATCCAGTGAGTCATATGAAAGTTTTATTAAAAAAAAAAAAAAAAAAAGCTGCAGTGAAAGGACTGTACCTATCCCATCTGTTTCTTCTAATACACTTTCATCAGACCGTTCTGGAGGTTTCCTGCTAAGAGCTAGAGATGTCAAGAAACGCTGTGATTGAGTGATGTTGCTTGAGTGCAGCCGTATGTCTCGTTCTGCTGCCACAACTGAAGAGAGGATGAGTTGTACTCCATCAGGTTGAGACACGAACACAGATTTTTTTTTTCCTAAGCTATGCAAGAAGTTCTTACACTCAGCCAAAGCTCATTCACACAAGGGGAATTTCTTGGACCGACCAGATGAGCATAGCGAACTCAGCAAGATTCCACAGGCTGAGCTGTGCTTTTGCACTTGGTTAGGAAAAGGCTGCAACACCTGTTCTATTTTTGTATTTCTATATCCTGATCTCACCAATAGCATCAAATGTAGGTCGATGAATTCTTTCTAGGGTAAAAAAGCATCAAAGCATTATATTTAGTATATAGGTGTAGATTTGGTTGAAGAATTCCATCCTTACTTATTTTCCACTTGCTCCTTTAAAACAGACTTAAGAGAACGGAGTCAATGTCTCCCAGAAGTTCACTGCTTACAAGAATGGGAGAAGTGCCCACAGTCTTCTCAGCCTTTTCAAGGTGTTAAATGTATTTTTTATGGTGCTCCTGGGACTCAGTCTCCCTAAAGAAGCAGATGACCTTTTTGCTTCTGTTTTTATTTCTTCCAGCAGACCTGTCTTTCCCAAGTACATTCAAGATACAATCTTATTCTTCTGAGAAAAGTCACGCAGGAGCTCACAGGGGGGACTTAGAAAAAGGCCAGTGTGTGCTGATAGTCCTTTAATTCAAACTCGGAGTGCTTTGGGTTCTCATGCCCTTGGATATAGACACACATCTTTTCTCGCGTGCATAAATGAGTGCCTGTGTGGTGTTGATAAGAGCCAGGGTATTGTTTTCTTTGCAAGGCAGAAACGTTTAACAGATAGGTTGCATGTGGCTCTGTAAATTTATCCCCAACAAGCAGCATTTGCTACTGCTGAAGGTAAAAGCAAGAGTAGGAAAGTCATTTGCAGCCATGCTCTGTGGGAGGGAAATCATGCTGTGAGACCATTTAACTTTCAAACCTTAATAGCCTTCCCTTAGCACCATCGAAAAGGAGTTTCCCCCGAATACGGCATGGGAACCCACAAACTGGCATTCCCGAGCAAACCTTTCCCTTGCAGCAGCTGCTGAAGAGTGGAGATACTCTTGACACCGGCAGCCACGGGAATTAGGGGCAGCAGGGCAGCGTGTGGTGACTGAGGCCACCCAGTTTAAACCAGCTGGTGACTTCACCAGTTAAGGACTGCAGTATTGGGAAGGGCTTGTGGTCTTGTTTAAATGATCCCCCACCGATCTGGGCTGACCATCCCTCCCGTGAATCTTCAGTCTGTGACAGCCACCCCTTCTCTGGCAGTGTTACACCTCGTATCCCAGCTTGTACTGACGCTCCAGATCGCTGCATGTGGAAATAGAGCCACTGCGTTCACTCATCCCCAGTGATGTTCAGGTGTCAGAAAACCTCACTGCGAATCAGTTTTAATGTGGAGGGACAGAGGGAGCTCAGCCACCTAAACATGACAGTAGGGAATCAGGTCTTAACTCTTCCTCCAGATGCATCAAGAATAGTCAGTCTGATCCATTCCGCTTACTTGTGACCAGCGCGGAAGGAGGTGAAGCTCTGGTCTGTCTATTGTCCACCACACATGCCATCTACACTCTCAAGAACTTGGATCCAGGACCTGTCATTCTTCCTTATGTCCTCATCTAGTTACAGCAAGGCAAATGACAGAGGTGTCAGAACCGGCTTCTGTGGTGTTTCTTTTCCCATCAGTCTCCACCTACCAGGATGTGTTTGGTGTCTTTATGCTCTAAGCTAAATATATTATTACATTGTGGAACATGAAAACAAATGTTCATGGAAGGCCTGAGCTTTAACATCTTATTCAACACCACAATTAAACGTCACTACCTTTATCTATAGAAGTGTTGTAGTTTGAAGGAGAAAATAAATAACAATCAACTCTTCTAACTATATTATTTCAGGTTTTAGAAACATGGTGACCTAAGTATTTTACAGATACATGCTTTAGTGTCAAATAAACTGCAGAAGAAAAAGTATTTTTCAGTGAGAAGAGGCTAAGCTCAAGCCAAAATCTGAATAGCAAAATAACAAGCTGTTCTTTGCCAAAGGCAAACAAACCAACCCTACTGCTGTGCCTGCAGAAGATCCGTCCCTTCGCAGGCCTTGGTTTTATCATTTATTGGCACTTCCATCTCCACTGTAAATTAGTAGCACTTCAACCGTTCTCCTGGATAATAAACGTTAAGAATTATGGTATTATCTTAGTGTAGATGTTAGGGACTGTAACTGACCTGTGAAGAGATCTGGCATAAAGCATATGAGCCATTTAAAACTCTAATACTGTCATTGGCAGCGTCTGAATTTACTCCCTTCCCCGCAAGCGAAACCCCACGGGGTTGTTTCCCAGCACAGACACGGTGAGACGGCTTCTGTAACCAGTACTCGCTGACCTCGCCAAACTCCGGGCTGTCCACCGGTAGGGTTGTTGAAGCAATGATCTTCCCGACTTGCTTGCCCGTGGATGGATGAAACGTTCATAAGCCAGTTCCTGTATTTTCCTCGACTAACTCTAAAGGCGATCCCAGGCCCAGGTGATACCCTGGGAGGTCGGAGAGGGGGGGTTTAGGTTGGAAGTTGGATACAGGAGGAGGAAGGTCCCGCAGGCAGCGCCTGCGCTCTCCATGGTGCTGCAGCGCTGCCGCCTTTTTGCCCAAAAATGCCTCTTCTGGCCTCATTTTGCACACCAGCTCCAGCACCCAGCAGCAGATTATCTCCAGTCAGAAGTCTGTGTTGCCCTATCACCAGGACTTGGCAGGGCAAGACGAGCTTAAAGCACAGCAGTGTGTCCCTGCTCTTTCCTCACCCCACACCAGCTTCAAGCCTCATCAAACTGAGTACTACTTCAAAACTTCCCATATGCTTCCGGCTAGTAAAGGTCAACTCCTAGGGGGACCTGTTCTTTAAAAAATGTGTTTGGTGGCTGAGGTGCCTACGACTGACATGGAACTTTTGTTCGCTGGAGATTTGGGTGAAGCTGTTTGTACTTTTCAATGTCTCACGGATCGTACTTCCAAACACAGCAAAACTGGGACTCATTTAAAAAACCGTAATTTTCAGAGTCTCTTTTCTTCAGGGCTTCATAAACACAGTGACACTTCTGGAAACATGCGTGCTACTGTGCCAGAGACTTAAAAATAATCAGCAGCAGTTATACTCTTAACAGAGTGTGTTCAATTGTTTTTTTCCTTTCTCATTGACCTTCTTTTTTCCTTCTTCATTTTTAACAACGGCTAGTTGCATTCAGATCCAACCGGTTAATATCTGCAATGCCGTACCCTCGTGATACTGCCTCTTCTTGAACAGCTTCAAGTTGGGAATGAAGCTTTAATGGGAGGATTAACACTTTTCAATGAAGTTCAAGGTAATTCAGTTAGGATTCATTGAGGAAATGGTTAAAAAGATTGCAGTGAATTGTCACGAGGCCTTTTTTTTTTTTTTTTTATACGGTAAAAATTATAAATCAGCAAATTTATTATTTCTGACTCATTTGGTGACAGGTAGAACTCCTCCTTTAAACACAACAGATTAGATCACTTCCATGTGGAAGCTGGGCCTTGGGCATTTCCTTCTGCATATGATCCTGTGAACACACCGTGTTTCCACCCACCACTTCTGCTGCTTGAGTTGGCTTGGGGAGAACAGGGCAGTGTCTTTTTCTTCACCTTCATCTGAGGTTCTGCTTTAAACCTTCCCTACAATAGAACTTAAATCCTTCAGCAAAGCTTTGGAATACAGCCCCAGTTCAATTACATACACACTCATGCAAGTACCTATACCAGGACTTCGGAAGGGGTACGCACGTATACCTGGTGACCATTTGGTCAGGTGGACCTATTGCGTATTGTGGTAGGGTGTAGTTGTGGCCTATTATCAAAAGCAATAAACAATTTCAGTAGATTTTCCAGAGTGGAAGTTGATAGACCTTATGCCTGAGGGTTTCTTTAGGAGCCCACTTTCAGATTCAATAGTCTGCTTAAAATCACAGGAGTGGAAACCCTCTATTTTCTAAACCATGTTTAAGAGGTCTTCTGGGTGACCTTCCCAGGTTCTGGGAAATCCTTATACTTAGGATATCAGCATCACTCCCTTCAGCAGGAATTACACTTGCATATGCCTGCAAGCTGTACTAACATGACATCTGTACCTGCTCACGATCCAGGTGCAGGTCACACCAAGGTTTGCAAAAGATCTCAGAGCACTTGATCACCAGGTCTGTGTGCCTGCCTCACTAAGGAATAAATAAGCCCAGGCATTGGTGACTATTTTAAGCTCTTCCTTGAGAAATTTGCTAAATTCAAATCTCTCAGCTTCAGCTGGAAAACCTAGTGCTATTTTGAGCCAGGATAGTCACTTGGATTATTGAAAACAAGTGTGTGGGCATCTTGAGAGAGAACAACAGGAGTCTATGAAAACATTCTGTGATAAATGTTTTTCCTCGCTAGAATTTTTAATTAATTTGTTGGCCTGAGGCGGTTTAGATTTTCTGGCTTGCGATAAGAACAGCGAATGATGGAGTGGTTTTGTCTCAAGTTTGTTACCATTTGTGCAGCGCCCAAGGGGCAGCTGTAAATTAACTCCTCTGAGGAGCAACAAGATTGTAGTCACTTAGCAGATGCATTATTGTAGGACTTTTGTCTGATGCTTATTTTCTTTTTGTCTCTGATGATACCAGAGATGAATACAGGCAGTGCTGGGGTGCCGCTATTAACTCACAATCATAAAAATGTACGTAAAATTAAGAATGACCCCAAATGAGCAAGTGACTGGCACAGGGGAAATCAACCTGTTCTGAAGCAAGATCTTCTTTTTAATCTGAGAACTACTCAGTGTCTTCCATCAAGCTGGGTTTAATCAGGATGCTCCATCCACTTGCATTTTGCAATACGAGAGTCACAGCCTGAACACAAGTTCCTGAGAGTATCTGTGCTTGCCCTGGGAGATGACACAAAGCCACAGTCACACAAACCAGCCTGTGCACAGAGGACACGGGCCATGCAAATGCTGATTTTGGCATCATAGTCTTAGGGTTGTTCTTAATGGGAGGCTTCAATGTATACCAAGCCTCTACTTCTTCTCCTGGGACTTAATATCCTGGGAAACCTTGTCAGCACATGATATTCCTGCTACTCATTGGTGCATGCTCAGGTGGTAAAAGGAAAAATACTTTTGGTGCAGAACTTCTGACAAAAAAAGAGAGGGCACAAAGGGACTAGATCAGACCTAAGTATTCATCAAAACATGTTAAACACACCAAGACCTTGGGAGCCAGGATGGACCTCACCGTTGGCTGTAAGGGAAGAGGTTACACTGCTCTATGGCTGATAAATCAGAGAAAGAATTATGCATGATACCTCTTCTTGACAGCACAACAGAGGTCTCTTGAATACGAGTAGGTCTGAAATTTGTTGCTATTAATCACAGTTATTTTCAAAGTAAAGAAAATTACTTGGAGAGTTCCTTCTATGTTGTCTCCAAAAGACAAAATGCATCTCATCACTTGCATGCTAAACACGAAGACTTACTTAGCAACATCTTTACCGTAATCAAGAAGAGTTTGACCTGAATAATAGGGTAAACTTTAGTGTCGTGCAGAAGGACTGTTCTACCAACAGAGTCATTCAAGGCCATGAGCCTGTCAAATTGTCCTGTGGACCTTTGTACAAAACCAGCTTTGATCCATAGAGATTTACGGTGCTTTACCTCTTACTGATTGTCTACAGAAGCTGAATTTCAAACAGAACAGAAGTGACTGCGTGTACGTGCATACACTTGTTGCTTCATTATACAGTTCAATAGTTTATTCCTCAGAATGGTGCTTTGATGTAAAGTTTTGACTGAATTTTCTTCTGATAATTGTGTGAAGGAATTAACACAACCGAGACGTTGAATTTTCTTCATCATCTCTGTTTTAAGGTAGTCTACCATGGAAATAGCAAAGCTGACAACATCTCAGATTTTGGTGGAATCTATTTTGAGATCAAGCCAGTCCCTATGTTCTGCTCTTGTACACAGATAATCTGAAATAGATCTTCACAAAGTTGTTATTTCCATCCTCTTCTCCTAATTCATCCTGGGATGGTCCAATGCCCCAACTGCATGAAGTCATCTTCTAATGTTCTATAATTTTATTAAAATTGGTGCAGGTAGATGTGTTTTTTCCACTCGAAAAAATGTTAAGGTCTGTTTGGAGAAGTAAAACTGAGCAATAAACCAATCTATTTTACAACTCTTTTCTTGATACTAGTCTTTGAAGATGTCATGGTCCCTTCTGGAAGAAAATTCAGGTTAGTCTTAGCGGAACAGCTCATTGTCTAGTCTCATGTTTAACAGGAAAATTACCGGCTGATTCGGAACATGCTTTTAAAACCTTAACAGGTTAAAAACTGAGAGCCACTGCCAAAATTCATGAAGTCTCATTAATTAAGGACCTAAAAAGAGCTTTAAAATCCCCCCTGCCCTCCTTGGAGGGGATTCCAGCCTTGCGAAGTAAATGTCATTGAAACAGTTTGAGCTCATGGAAAAATAAATTCTCTCTGACAGAAGAGAAAATTGAGGGCCCCAAGAGTGCAAGAACATGAGGTCTAGCCAGAGCGAACCAGATCTGCAATACATTAAGCCTGAATCATAGTACTGAGTCATTCTTCACGCTGAAGGAAACCAGTGATTTAGAGTAAGAGCATGAGGTCCCCATGCTCCGATTTTACTCCAGTAATACTCTCACTGAGGATTACGTGTAATAGGTTTACACCTTTCTTTAAATTTGCCCACTTGCTGGTCATAACCCCCAGTCGGAGTAAGCCAGAGTAGGGGTTAATACTGGTAGGTATCAAAGGCCACTAAGACTGGACGAAACGGAGGTGAAAGGGGTGATCCACGCCTTACCCCAGCCTGGGGCATGCAAGTGTCCCAGGCCCACAATCACAGCAGAGGGCGATGGGAAGATAAGGGAATCCAGGAGAACTCTGTATTTCTGTGCTTTATCTGCCCACAGAGATGGCGCTTTTATGTCTTTATTTTCTAGATTTTTTTTTCCCCCTCTACTCTTAAGCTATGAATTGTGTTTTTACAAAAGGATCTTGGCAGGCTGGAATTCAGCATGCCAGCGTGGTTTCCTTTGACAGCAGCACAATGCTTGAATTAAATACCAGCAGCAGTCTCCGTTCAGTCATTCTCCTAAGCTGATTGGAGCGAAAGTGCCCGCGGCTTTGGAAGTGGATTGCTTTACACCACTTCTCGGTACCTACTGCTTTTAGAGCTGTCTCTGTCGGTCACACCGAGTGGGCTTAGCCTTACAGAACTCATGAGTAAAATGTATAGGGATATATGTTTGTGTGTGTGCACACGTATCATTACATACACTTGTGTATGCACGTATGGAAATGTATTTAGACAAGCTGACCTGTGAGGAGCAGGAACACTTAGGCTTGGTTTATTGACGTCTTTCTCCCCTGTGTGTTTTCTGATACCTAACAAAATCTAAACCGTTTAACCCTTCTCCCATTCTTTCTTGTATCTGTTTCGTGCAAGTTTCTTGAAAACAAGGGGCTGAATTGATGTGGGTCCCCTCTCTTTCTGCTGGGCGTGATGTAGGCTAAACAACGGGTCCAAGGATTACTGGAATCGGAGGCACTTGTCACTCACGAACTCAGCAGGCGCTGTCCTACCCCCACAAAGGGCAGCAGGCACGTGCCACTCGTACACCTCAAGAGTTAGTGCACAAATTTTGGGTCACTTTCCTACTAAACAGGCTCTTCTGAAAGGGAAAGCGTGACTTAGGAAAGATCTTTCTAATACCCTTAAAAAATATCCTGGCTGTGTTTCCGTAGGCCAAGGGGCTATCACATATATTGGTGATGCAGCACACATCGCAATCGTCTGATCGCCATCGTCAAAGACTCGATCTCCATTCACACTGGCTTTGATTCCTCCTTATAGGCAGGAAAACCATGAAGGAGACATGGGGCTGCCTTAGAGCTTGGCTCCAACTCTGATTTCAGACAGGTTATAGAGCTCTCAGCTGTCTCACAGTGTCAGTATTACCGCTCTTCTTGGTCAAAAAGCAGGATTTTAAATTCTTTGCAGCTTTCCTCTTTGTCAAGGCGACAACTTTCATAGCAGGCTAATTACTCTGCTCTCTAAAGGAGAGTAATTAAACTGCAATTAAACTGACACCCAGAATACGGTCCTGGTCAAACACAAACAGCAATTCATTCAGGTCACCTTGTCTAAATCAGAGTCTCAGCACACATCAGCCTTAGCACAAAGGGATGAAAGCAGTCACGGCAGCTGACCGGCATGGGGAAACCGAGGAAACCCGCCAACAGCCAGCGCGTAAATCCGAGCTCTGCGATATTGGCCACCTCACAGCAATGGGCAAATCCTTGGATTAGCATCCCCTGCTTCAGCTGTCAGGAGACATTCACGGAAGCACCACGCAGGTTCATTAAAAATCGTTTCCTGGAGTATAACAATCATCAGTGTCACTGCTGCCAAGGACGGGGAGCCGCAGGTATTTGCAGCATGTGGGAGGGATGCGCTGACCGTCTCCTCAGGTTCGCAGAGGTTCCCATTTCTGTTCCTCTTCGAAGCCAGTGGAGACCTGCTTGTCACCTGATGGGTTGTTCCGGTGTTGGAGTCAAGTGCTCTGATGAGAAGTGTAACGGTGCTGTTCCACGGCAGCCCCACTGCAAACGACCGTCCCATTGCAATAACGCTCATGGAGGAGAGGCGTGAACAAAAAGCCATGAATTCATGCAGGGGACAGTAAGGGGCAGATCTGCAATTCTTTCTTAATGGAGATTTTCTCACAAAAGTAGCACCTGATGCCACCTGGAGAGACCAGCAAGAGTGGCCTGTCCACTCCATCCTGCTGGTCTGACTCCCCCATGTGCTGGGAAGCAGATTAAAGCCTTTTTGGCCAAATTAAGGCGATGGAGTAGCCAAGAACTCTGCTTGCACAGCACTTCTCTTGGCTATTGAAAGGCCTGATCGAGTCAGCACTAGGATCGAATCACTGAGTTGAAATCTAATTGCGACTGTTCCTCTAAATTGACCCTTCATTACATCAGTGATTAACCAAATGTGGTTTAGAGCGTGCCACGAGGAAGCAGCGCAGCGCTGAGCCACGGGAAGAGTTTCAATAGGAAACGAGGATGCAGAGCACATGGAGCTGGCAGAGCACGCAGAGCAGAGCATGTCTAGCACCAAGCTGCAGCACCGGGGTCCTACTCACCCAACCGAGGAGCCAGAGGCGCTTCCAAAGCCAAGGGAAGCCCCAGCACAACTCCACTGAAGGATCTGGGAGCCATCCCTCTCTGTCGGAGCCTGCTTGTTTCAGAAAATGTTTCAGATGGTTCAGAAAATCCATCTCCAAGATAAGGCAGGGTGGTAAGCTGGCTACATTAGCCGGGATTTCCGCAGGAATTAAGGGATCAAGCGATCAGAATCCCTTAGGCTCCAGTGCAAACAACAGTCTCTGTGCCTCACATTTAACAGCCTAACGTTTTTTTTTCCCTTCAGCAAAAAATACCAGGTCTTACAAAGAAAACAGATATAAGAGGGAACAATCTGTTTACCACCTTGGCAGATTTTTGCCATTAAGTTTTTATTCATACCTTGTGTTAGATAAACGTAGCCCGCATCATCCTAGATTAGGTTTCATTTTTCCCCTAACAATTGTGTTTATTTAATTCTCTCCTTTTTCCACATGTGGAATATCTCCATCCCGCCACCTCTCAGCAGCAGATGTTCACTGACACCTGATAACACGGGCGCAGCAAGTCAGCTACTGCCTCGCATGTCACCCTTGGAAGGGAAGGTTTGGGTTCGGCTTGCTCAGGTTTCACCTTATTTAACTTCCCCTCTTTGTATTAGACGCAGAGTAAGAAACATTTGGAAAGAAGCTGTGGTTTTTCTGCTCAGCGAGGAAGGAGGTAAAGGAGAGGCAGCAGGACTGTGCATGGCTGCAGCTTGATACAGGAGCCGAACTGGAAGATCAAACGCCCTCACACCCTGGCTCTGCCGTGGGTGCTTACGCTGTATTTCCTTCCGAGGAAGGCACACACCCTGCATGAATGACCTGGTGCGATGGCTGCCATCCTGGCGTGGTTACTGCAGGGCACAGGGGGATCACGGCTGCATCCTCTGGCCCACCTCCCTCCCCGTGGGAAGGTACTGCCTGCTGCAACATGGAGCGGAGTAAAACCTGCACCACCTTCCCCGGGATCTTGCAGCCCTCCTTGAGCTCTGCGTGTGCTCGCAAGTCCAGAGCAAACCAGAGGTTCAGCAAGAAGCTTTGCAGAGCCATTCCCTGCTTCTCCTTTCTCTCCTCTCCTCCTCTGCCTTGTCTTCCCTCCCTTCCAGACCTCCCCATCCCACCGTTCCTGCTCTTTAATGGTCCATTACAGAACACAGACACTGCTTTCCTTTACCACTCTGATAAAACCATTTAATCTCTTCTTCTGGCTGCTGGTTTCGCTTTGCTCCATGGTGCCACTTCAGATCAGGAGTGGGGAGACAGCTTGTTAGCAAGACCATACCGCCAGGTTTGTCACGCTTGTTCCTGAGCACTACATGACCTTCATCTCTAGGGACTACTTCACCAAGTTGTTCAAGATTCATTCTCACTTAGAAGCAAACATTTAAAAACACATACTAAAACCAGCCTTTTTAATCATTGACACCCAGGTTTGGAGACCCTTCCTCATGGTTTAAAGTACCAAACAGCCTCTTTGATTTCCCACATGAAAGCAGGCAGGTTTCGAGGCAGCGGGTCCAAACGTCCCCAGGCACCGGCAGATCGTTCCTGCTGGGGCTCTGCAGTCAGCCCATGGCAGCAGAGCAGCGTTTGAGCCCCAGCTGGCAGGTGCTGCTGCTCAGCTCGAGGACGAGGTTTATTCACCCAGGATTTCTGAGCATTCTTCAATCCATGTTGTTGTCAGCTGGAAACCTGGCAGATCACAGCCAGAAGCAGCAGGGTAGGAGTTTGCTGGGCAGTTTGGTAAAATCCTGAGATCTCTGATCTCTCAGGGTGAGGAAGGTACATGATAGTTCCTGGGGCTCGCAAAGCTCTTGCATTCTGCATGCACAGAAAAGGGCAGCGTGTTTCTCCGAGGTCTGGTCCTGTGGCAGCTGATCTTTGCTGCGTGGAGGATGCTCACCCTGGGACTGACAAGCTGCACATGAGGCCTGACATTTAAACTTGTCTTGACCTTTTGCTCCTCTAAGTGAGAACAAGGCAGACGAGCAGTAACAAAGAGTCAAGGGGGATGTGCCTGAACCTCTGGCTCTCTCAGGGAGGTGTTTGCCTGCAGTGCTTAAGGCTGAGCTCTTAGCGATGCAGAGAGCATAGCACGCTCCCCGAGCCGAGCAGTCAGCGCTGTGAAAGGATGGAAAGACATATGGATCCAGCTCCTGCGAGGAGTTGCCTCCAAGACAGAGGCATCTAAATGACACCCAGTTTGCTGGACCTGAGCACTGACTTTCTTGTTAGGCAGAGCTGTAGGTGATAGTAAGATGTCTGCATCGAGAAACACAAAGAGGTTGCAATGACCATCAGTGGAACCAGCTCTGTTTACCAAATGCAGGGTTTCCAGCAAGCTGGCACACGCCACGGGTGAGATCCTTCTACCCACGTGTGACTGGGATGCTGTCACTCCTGCGGAGGGATGCGCTGTGCCGGGTTTCCCTCGCCTGCACTTCTGTTCAATAAGTGCTTCACCCACTTCTGGTTTTGTCCTATATGGGAGGACTCAGCGGGCAGACAGAAGAGGAAAACCGCATCCCTGGTGGCCCATTGAAGTTTGGAAGATCCCCCAAATTAACACGCCAATTGCTTCTGCAGAGGTCAGCCCTCCGGTCAGCTGGGCATTAATACAGCTGCACGGAGGTTTGTGTGCGGGTACGAGTCCCCGTGTCATGCACTTGTTTCCTGGTTTATGAAAGAGGATGATGGTGTGTTGGGTCTGTGTAACACATGGTCTGAGGGGATACTCTGGGAAAGCTCCTTCATCTCCCTGTGCCTCACTTCATCTGTAGGTGACAGCAGTGCCTGACCTCACAGAAGCGAAGTGAGGACACACAGGGTTAGAAACCAATGAAGATCTATGCCGTACTCCTTCATCACAGAAACAGGAGGTGACAAAAGAATTCATATTCATTTGTAGTCTTTCTGGGGCTTCTTATGCCCTTCGAGGATCAGGGAGGATCGTTCTCTTCTACGCTGCCAGAAGGGGTCTTGACCAAGGTCGTGAAGTGTTTATAGCAAAAAGGACCGTTTAAGTGCCTAAGACACATTGCATCAGGAAAATCATTTTGGCACGTACGTTTTGTAGGCAGGTGTCCTATGTGCCAGTCTACCCTGTGACACGCACTGTGAGTGCCATGAAAATGCTATCGTTTACCTTTTCCCAGCTGTTCTTGTGCTTTGGAAGGAATTCCCTGGGCTCCACGTTGAGTAAAGAGGGTTTCTGCAGCACCACAGCAGCACTCTCATCTCCGGTGAAGAGCCTAACCATTCAGTTTGTGGTGAAAAACCCATTTTAAAGACAGCGTTTGATTTTGGTGGAGTGGCGTTAAAATGTCACACACTGTAATTTATGTCCCAATTCCCCCCATTACTGATTACAACTAACTCAACTTCAAAAATCAGCACCTGCTCCATCCACCTCCTAATCCTTAGTGTTTATGGCCCTGTCTTTAGCCCAAGATCTTCCAAATGCAGCTTCACTTTCCTAGTTTTCCCATTTTTATGCATCAGGATGGCATGAGGTGTGGCTTACCCTCCCATTTGCATCCCCTAGGTTGGAGCTACCGGAGCCCTGACACCGGCATCGGCTGGCGTTAGAACCCCTCAGAGCTTGCCCATACCAACCACGCTGGAGATTGGCCATAGGGGAGGCAGCAAAGTCCTGGGCAGAATAGATGGGCTCAACCTACGGCATGGGGCTGCGGAAGGAGGCTCAATAGTCCTCCCCATGATTTCAGTTGGCCAAGCATGGAGGAGGCTGTGATCTCTTTCCCAGCTTGCAGGAGCACGTGGCAGAACACAGGGAGTTTCATTTTATCCACCCAACCCCCCTCTTTGCTTCTCTGCTCTGCTGCTAGAAGTTCAACCGTGGGCTGCACCCGAGATGGAACGAGCTCCCTGACACCAGCTCTGTGCTTCGGTCACTCCGGCCAATGTGGTTGTTGCTAACTCGGTCGGTCCTTTGCTGCACCATCCAGGATTGCCCGTATTTTCCCTCCCAGCACAAAAGTAAAAAAGGATGAGTCGTAAATCATCCACTGTCTGCAGAAGCTGCTTGTAAAACCCGGGCGTGGAGACTCTGGAATTCACTCCTGACTTTCTGGCCAGGTTGAGGTTTAGAAGGCTGAATGTCCTGGAAGTTTTCCTTTTCCTACAGGATGGTGCAGCAGGCCAGGCCCGTAAAGGGGGTGAGGACAGGTCTAAAGGGCGTTAGCGATGCTGCAGCGTGCCACGCACAAGCATAAGGGGCTGGACTGGAAAAAATGGCACGGAGCTGCTGTGTTTGAGCTCTTACCCAAAGGACATTCCCGTGTGCGTCTGTAGAGGTGCTCTGATTCCCTAAAGCAGTCCTGCCACGGGCGACCCGCACCCTAGCGAGCTCGTGGCAGGAGGGACTTTGTAGGTGCAGATCAGGTTGAGGAGACCTTGCTCGGCTTCTCTGATGTTTTCATCCCTGTCTTCCAAGTATCTGCATTACCTCTGGCATGTCTCATGTATATTAATGAATTTATCCTTTAGTCTGTGAGTTACAGGAATTGAATTACCATTATTTTGCAGACAGATGATATTATTTGCTCGACATCCATCAGGGAACTGAACTTTGATCTTCTGCCTTCCAGCTCCGTGCCCGAGCTATAAAAGCTGCCCATCTCCTGTCTCATTATTTCCGGTACTTTGTAGTAGGAAGAGTCCAAGCTGGTGAACACAAAGCCCAGGTATAACCAAGACAGGCTCTCCTCCCAAACTGGTGACGGTCTAAGCGTGTAACGACAGCAAGCAGATGGCTCCAGCAGGCAGACGGGTAGCACAGGGTTTGCTGCTGTTGCTTGTCATGTTTTATTCAGGCCACGTCAGTTATCTCTGATCTGAGCCGTATCCTGAATCTCGGGCACAGTCAGTTGTGCCTCACACTGATTTGCACCAAGCAGGAAAGCTTCTGGCTTACAGGAATCGGCCTAAAATGGCAAAGACGTGCTGGGAAACTGGCTAGAGCCAAGGCCAGAGAGAGAAAAGTGAAGTCCCTGGTGACCGATGTATTTCAGGGAAAGCACAGACCTCTGACATGTGCTCAGGGGTCTTTGTGGTGCCTTTCTGGTCCTTTCAGTAAAACCACATCCCTGAGCGCGGAAGGCAAAGAGCAGCAACGCTCTCCCTGTGCCCCCCGTCGTGCCCCCCAGCACAAACCATTTTCGTGCTGTCGCTCTCCCCAGCTGGTACTTACCGTGTTCTTACCACATCCATAGAGGCAGAAAAACCTCAACATGCTTGAAATAGGTAAAGCCCAGCTCTTCCTCTCTCCCCACCCCCAGCAAAATACCATGCAATAACGAAGGCTGACTCTATATTTATCTTTGCAAGAGCCTTGGATCAGAATTAATTCCCGCGAGCTGCATCTATTAAGAGAGCACTATTTCAGATGGGGAAACAACGCTTGCAATTATTTAATTAGAAACCCAGTGCCAGACAGCAGAACAGGATGTGCCCTGGGCTAATAACTGCAGGTTTCACAGCTCCCCGTTTGCATCGTGCCCCTCCTTTAATGTGCCTCCAGACAGACGCACCGGAGGGCAGGACCGAATGACACACAGCTACAAATGCCTCGCCGTGTGTTTTATTCCCCAGCGAGTCACATTCACTTTCAGCCTCTTGTATCTTCCGTCATGGTTGAATTTTACGTGACCTCACTGCCTCTTGAGGGAGAAGTGGAGGCATGAAATGGGACAGGCTATTGCGGCACAAATCATGATCGCTTTAACTGACAAACCCAAAGACCCTCAGGTCCTGTATTTCATTATTTTAATATTTTTAAACCACAGAGAAGACTGGGGAAGGTCCTGCAGACTCAGTCTGTGTGGCTCCAGAGCTCACGAAGAAGATTTTTCTGGGCAAGTTTCCTAGACCAAGCACACTGCTCAGTGACTGTGTGGACTAGCTGGAGCTCCTCTTGTGTGGGAACAGCTTGTGTGCTGGAAGGTGAGGGGAAGAGCGTTGTGCACCTGAGGAAAAGGGAGGTGGGTCATGCGTGGTGAAGCACAGTCTGGGGACAGCTTTCCCTGCTACGAGTGAGTGACGAAGGGCGGACAGAGCTTCAGTGCTCTCCTCCCGCGCTTCTGTTCACTGCTGTCTGCGGAGAGTGAAGGTGACCTTTCTCCTGCAGCCATCAGCTTGTCCTCCCCAAGCCCCAGATCTCCTGAAATGGGCCTGTTGCACTTTCTTAGGGGAAATTCCATCCCTAGCCTGGTCCAGGGCAGAGCTTGAGCATGAGAGCCTGCTGTTCCTCCCACAGACCCACCAGTTACGGTAGGGTTATCACCACCATTCACGGGGTGCTTGCACAGAGTATTGGGTTGGTTCAGGGATACCTCATACACACTGGGTCACGCTTCTTTGTCAGGGCAAAAAGTGCAGATTTTCAGCCCCCCCAAGCCAGATCTAAACATTTCTATCAGTCCAGGAACCTGGGAAAGATTGCCGTGCAACTTCTCTTTCTACTTTTTTTTCCTCTTTGGTTGAAGAACTCGCAGTAGAAATAAGTGATGCTTTTTGTAACATGTTTATTTCTGATAAGGACTTGCCAGCCCATGAGGAAACCCCCAGCCTCGCACAGCCCTTCGCTTTCATTTCAACAGGGAATGTGCATGATTTACTGTTCTGCCCAAATCTCCAGAGCAGCCCTTGTCATTTCTTTGTCTTCTTTGGCATCGTTATTTATCATCATTTCAATTCCTGCTGAACTTGAGAGAGCACCGTAGTGAACCGCGAGGCAATGGTACAAATGTGGGCGGGGAAGTTGGCAGCAAAAGAAGGGAAATAAACCAGGAATAATCAAAATAATCACCTGGAGGGATTAGTGCAGCTTTTGAGAGAGCTGGCACGGCTCGCCATCCCCAAAGCTTGTTTCTCAATGCTTTAAGACAATTTAATCAGGCAGCAGGAGTTTGTCGTATCACGTGGAAATCAAAGCCTGCTCTTGGATGAAGGGGACTTCAGCTCGGATGTTTTACAGCGTTCCTCCTTCTTGCCAGGCTGAGGTATGGCAGGAAGATTTATTCTGGAATACACTGACTTTACAGTGTCCTCTGTAAAGTGCTGACGTGACAACTCTTCAGCTGGCCCCTGGAGAAGGGGCCAAACCAGGCACGTGGCATTTGCTACCTACCCTTCACTGCTTAGATATTAAAGGTGGATGCTCATACCTGGAAAAAGGTAAAAAAGTGCAGGAACACACAACGTCCCTGGGATGCTCTGCCCATGCCGCTCTGTGTCGGAGTCATCTGTTCCCCTTCCCAGCTAGGCTCCTGGAAATGAAGAGCAATAAGCAGGATGATAATTGCTGGCTAGGGCTTGGGTATTGTTTTTCCCAAATGCTCTGATCTACTCTTATTCATACCAGGGCTTTTTTCCCCCTTGGCCACATAACTATAGGTTTTCTTTAATGTTAACAGCAGGAAAGTGGGACCAGGGCAAGCGAGGGCAACTCTCCGGTGGAGGTGGGAGTGAGGAATATGAGAAATCATGGAGTAAAAGGAGAAATCATAACTAGATTTTTTAAATAAAACTTTGTTCCAAGGCTTAATTTATTAAAAATATATTCAGAGTTATCTTCATCTCCCCTTATAATAGTAGCTGGCAAGTGTCTGTTAACAGCACCAAATACCCCGAAAGACACCACCTTAGCTCTTCCCTAACTTTTGGCGTAAGGTTAACTTGGAAAGCTCGGGGCTGGGGAGGAGCAGACAAGCTGTCAGGCGAAGAGGTGTGAAGGGCTGTGCTGAGTTCTTCAGGTTCTTAAATCGTCTTCCCATTCTGTTCGATCCCTCACTAGCGATGCTCCGCGTCCCGTCCCGCTCCCGCTCCCCGCAGCAGGGCCGGGGGAAGGAGCACTCCGAGAGGACACCACTAGAGGGCACTGCTGGACCTCAGCAAGCGAGGGGCCGCTCTTCACCCGCGGCTGAGGGACGCGTCGATGAAGAACTGCGGAGGGGCAGATCGTGGAGCCCAGGAACGGACTCGGTTTGTTTGTGTTTCTTCCCTTCAGTGCGAAAGACAGAGTTTACACAGTCAGCCGGGGGGGTTTGCAGGGAGGGTTAAACAAATCCTTGTGGTTTGAGTGTTCAATGAAACAGAAATGACCTGAAGATCACAGTACGGTTTGGGTTGGAAGGGACCTCAAAAACCATCTCATTCCAGCCCCCCTGCCCTGGGCAGGGACATCTTCCACTAGAGCAGGTTGCTCCAAGCCCCATCCAACCTGGCCTTGAACCCTTCCAGGGATGGGGCATCCACAGCCTCTCTGGGCAACCTGTGCCAGGGTCTCACCACCCCCACAGTGAAGAATTTCTTCCTTACATCTAATCTAGTGTTGAGTTGCTCCTGGTAACCACTAAGGACCAAGGGCTGAGCCAACTGGCAGTGGCAGAAGACATGTCCCCTGTTGCTCACATACCAGCACTTACATTTTCCCAAGGAAAAGCCAGCTGGTGACACCAGCTCACAGTGACACTCTTTTCCTCCAATCTTATTCCCTCTCTCCCTTCCATGCTGGGTTTCATCATCTCTCGCTTTTTCTAAGCTTCCTTTACAGGGCAAAACCATCAAAATTGACCCAGGCAGACATTGCAGGAGAGTTCCCAACCCCAGACCCCCAAAGCAGGGAGAGAGAACGAGGCATCACCCAGAGTGGTCGCGTCTCCCTGGGCCTGTGGAGGGGTCATTAGGTGGGCTCAGCTGCCTTCTCTTCCAGCATAAAAAGTCACATCAACCTCAGAATAGTTTTCCTCCAGTAACTTGCTCGCCAGGAGCCCCTCAAGCCTATTTTCCCACGCAGGGGATGGGGGACTTGGCACGTCATGCCCAGTTACTCCCCCAGCACCGCTTCAAGGCCGGTGATGCTGATTCTGGTAAGCTGCTCCTCTTCCCCGTTAATAACTCTGCTTTGCTGACTTCAAATGACTTCTGATTTCGTGCTACAAAGTGACGGGCAAATCTCGTCCAAGGCAGCGTGTGGTAGCACCCGTGCTCACCCTGGCTGAACTGGCAGCTGGAAATGCCTCCTCTGCCCATGGCAGGGCGTGGGTATGTCCCCTCCATACTTGACCTCGGAGCCTGCAGAAGCAACGCATGAGCCTTTCCCGAGCACGAAGAAAAGCCTGACCTCTGAGGAAGCAGCCGTTTGGACTCTGAGATGGTTTTTTGTGGATACGCCACTAGAGGGGAACAAAGACCTATAATATTTCCTAGATTTGCCACGAGCGCTGAAAAGCCTCCTGCAAGCTGGGGGCCACAGCGCCCGCCCGGAGATGACTCTGTGCCAGCACCATGTGATGCTTTTCCTTATCTCCCACAAGGAAAAACTCTATCCGTTTTATTAATTGCATTTATCACAAGCAAAAGCAATCGCTGCCGAGGACCTGTGAATTTCACTGAACACTGACACCCACGCTGGGTGAAAAAGGCAGAAAAACCCATAGCCTTTGGCAATACTTTTTCTGATCACACTCTAAATGGGGTGTTTGTGACGTTCATGGGAGGTACACGTGTAAAAAATAAAGGCATTCGCCCCAAACCGTTCATTGAGAGCTTCGTAAATGAAGTGCACGATCATTGCTTTGCAGTTTGTCTCGAAATAATAAAGGTTGATAACGTGATTATTAGGTTATTCATTATGGAGGCATCATTCACCCGCAATAATCTGGAGGCGTTAAAGCTGAAGAACTCTAATTATGATGCTTTTAGAGGAAACAGACGTAAAAGAAAAGTAGAGGAGAGCTTGTAATTCTCTCCATAAAATTAGTTCCTAGATGAAAAGGAAAGGGTCAGAAAATTAGTTAGTGACTTAATTAGTTAGAGGAAAACTGTAAATTATCTAAAAAAATAATGTTGGAAAGCTTTAACCGCCGAGAGGGCTTGTAATGTGCAGAACCACGGCAGAAATTTGAATTTGGCATGATTTGATTAGTGTGATGGGATCACTTTGGCCATGAGGAGGGGACAACTGCCATGGATTTCTCATAGAGTCTGTTCAAAGTTGAGTGGGTATCACATCAGAACAGACTTGGTCCTTGGGGCTGTCGGGAGGCTCCTCACAAAAGGGAAGCACATGCAATTGTCTGCATGTAAAAGTTAGGCAAAACCCCAGAGGGATGCTCAGTTATGGTCCAGCTGGTTTCTTCAGCAAAATGTAAACCTTCCCTGCTCTGTGTCACGGGACACCTCTGTTCCTGGTGGCACAACTGCAGGTCTGGAAGTTAACTGAAAGACCTAAAAGCAAGAACAGGTGCAGCCTACTGCTGGACTCGGTTTTCTCTACTCTACAAGAGGATCTCAAATCCAAATTTATCTCTATTTAGTGTAGGAAAAAGCAGCAGATTGCCGCTGTGAATCATGAGCTCCCAGAACACCTCCAGTGTGGCAGCACGATGGCCAGGTTGGAGTTTGGTCCTACATCCCAAATCCTTACTGGCTCACAACCCAAAGAGCAGGGAGATTCCTAGACTAGCAGAGGTATGGTCCACCTCAGTGCAGTGCCAGGTGTCCTCTTTAAGAGCAGTTGCACACCAAAGGTCATCTCCGTTTATTCAGAAAAAGAGTCTACCTCTTCCGCAAACCCAGAGAGCCTCCAGGGCTGGACAATACCAACGGGTGAGTACCATGAGGTTATCACCTGTGCTGCAAGCATGTCTTCAGATTCTCACAAAAATGCAGCCCCGTGGCCACAATTAGCTTTTTTGAGTCTAAATTCTAGCCCCACCCCCACCCCCACCCCCCCCATTTATACTGCAATTGCCAAAAAAAGCAGTGAGCAAAACAAGCCATCAGAAGCAACATTTGTTCCTTCCACCTTGTTGAAAATGGTCCCTGCCCTCCTGCCAGAGAGGGGTGACCTCCTCCAGGATCACCCTGATGGGTGAGGACACAGCGCGTCTCTTCCCCAGCCGCGCTGGACGTGTTTGTTTGGGACACTGAAAGTGAGTCACCGCAGAATTATGTTTCCCCAGAGGACTGAAAAATAGCCGGACACTAAATCTCAACATAAATCAGCCAAGAGTTAATGTTTATCTTTTATCAGAGTAATGGGAAAAGTTCGAGCAAGCCGGCGAGATTCAGGGTGAAGTCGAACTCCCAAACTTTCTCTTAAATTAGGCCCGGCGGGGGCGTAAAAGCATCCTTAGGGACCACAGAGCTCTGCAGAAAATTATGCCAGCTCCACCAACTCGCGTTCATTATCAGTGTCGCTCACTCATGTCACCTCCACAATTATTTCAGGACCTGTCACCAGGAACATTCTCCCACCAGCAAATGTTTCCAGCTCGCTCTAATGGGGAGGCTGAAGTTTGAAGCAAAAGTTACCTCTGCACCTACTCCTTCGCGCTTACTGCCTTTTCGCACCCCTGCTGAACAGAAAGCTGCCGGGGGCTCCCGCGATCCGCCCGTGTCTGGCAGCGGATGGGAGGCACTTCGGAGCGCGGGGGCTGGGCAGCCGCCCGCTCAAATACAGGAGAGGAGTTGGGGGAGGTGGGATGGACGGGCGGCGTCAGACTCTGGGAAGTGGACCCAGGGCTAAGCTGGGGTCTGTAATGCAAAAAACCAAAATCCACAAATTCAAAATTTGAGGGAAATTCATGCCAGGCTCCTGTGGAGGTGCTAATGATGAGGGCAAAGAGGGGAGAAGCAAAGTCTGCCCTGTCGCGGGGCTGTCATCCAGATCCTGACGGCTGATCAGCTGCAATACGCATTTATTAGCTTTCAGAAGATTTTTGGAATGTTGTGAAAGATGGAAGAAAAGACTGATGTCAAAGCCCAAAATAATAGAGGTGTGTAGAGACCCCCCAGGTCTCTAATGCAGCCCCCTGCTCAGAACAGCTATAACCTCAGGCTGGGATGACACTGCCCAGGGACGGGTGTCAAACAGCTCTGAGGATGGCGGCTCCGCAGCTCTCCTCTGCCCCTGTGCTGGGGCTTCACCCCTCTCACCGGGACCACTTTTCTCTTGCATCTACTTCATACCTAGCTGAAAGCTGTGCCGGCTGCCTCCTGCCTGGGAAGGGTCTGGTTCTTACTGACATGGGATAGGGGTGACTTGGCAGTGCTGTGTTGGCCTCGATGATCTTCAAGGTCTTTTCCAACCTTTGCCAGTGCAGGCACCGTCTCTGCACAGTGGCAGTTTGTCCAGTTTGTCCCACATTCCTTCTTGGCGACTTCTGCTCTGAAACTGCGCAGGTGGTGAAAGGCGCTGGCTGCGGCGTGAGTTCAGATGTGAGCATACCAGACGAGCCACCGTCGGAGGCTCCAGGGATGAGCCGTGGGCTGGAAGGGAGCAGCTTTGACTAAGTGGATTGTGCTGGAAATAAGCACCAGACAAAGCACCGAAATGTTGACACGAGCTATAGCGGTGGGAAACGTCAGGGATTAATAAGGTGCAGCGCTGTAACTAAGGAGTGTTTGCAAGTACTTAGGACTTGGGAAGCATCTGCTGAGAACTGTTCGCTGTGCGCATTTCCTAGACGATGTCGACAAATCATATCGATATCTTCACATCAGGGAAAAGGGCCCATGACTCCTTTGGTGGAAGGGATGTTTAATGATGATTTCTCCATGCAGGCACAGCTCGGGCTCATCACAGGCTGTAGGGTGTTACCCACCCCTTGGCCCGCGGCTCCATGGCTCTGTGTACGTTGGGCTGTTGGGCTCCTGCCATGCCTCCAGCCCCCAGCACACCCAAAGCCGCATGGGATCATAGGGTGGGATGGCTGTGAGGTGTGTAGGTCCACAGGAACCCCCATGGCCTTTAGCTGGAGCCAGGATCTCTGTTACGTCTCTTCCAGCTCCATCATCTCCCTCCTGCCCCGTTCTCCAGCCAGGAGCTGGTTTCCCTGGGTCAGCATGAGCAGTGCACGCAGATCAGAGCCGGTCACCAATTTTTTTTATGCCAAGTTGAGCTCGAACTAGATTTTCTAGAGAAGAACAAACAAAGTCGTTACTGTATAAGCCAGCAGACAAAAAGCTGCCTGCTTGTGAGAAACCTCCCTCCTTCTCAGAAATATTTCTGGGGAAGAGTCCTCAGAGTGGAACTGATGGCCCCGTCCTGCCACCACCACTGCAGACTTCCCACCTCCTTCCCAGACGCCCTGTCCTGCGACAACAGGTGAAAAGCAAGTTCATGGAGAATTTTTTCTTCCTCCAGTTTCCCTTTTCTTTCTCCTGTCTCACCCGCCTGCCTTTTATAGCGTAACACATGTCAGGGTTCATGTAACAAAAAGAATTTCCAATGTCAGGCAAATAATTTTTCCATCTGTGGTTTGTTGTTTGTTGGTTTTTTTTTTTTCTCCCCATTTTATATTTTTTTTAACGGAAGTGGCATCTGCGAGGTGCTGCCTGTAACCGATACGGCCAGGAGCTGCGCAGTTCATTACCAGCAGCCCGCTGTCGGCGTGCCATTTTTGGCTGCTCCAGCTGTTGTTCTGGAGAGGGCACGCACCGGTTCAGCTGACAGCTGCAGGCTCCCCCAGAAAATGAAAGTTGTTTTTTCCTGTCCAGCAGTTGTCTTCCCCTTCCCAGCACACCCTGGTGGGGTTTTCTAGTAACAGGCTAAGGTTGGAAATCATGAAAAGTATGCGTAAGTGTCTTCTTAACATGGGTCAGGTCTTGCTTTTCCTCCTGTCCGTGCCCAAAGGTGGTTGTGTACGAGCCTGGTTTACCTGGTTGGCAAACGCTCCGGACCCCGAGAAGGGCCGGGCTGCTCGGGGTTGTAGTAATTCACATCAGATGCTGAAGGAGTGTTTGATAAGAGAAAGTGAGCACTGGGGGAAGAAGGACTTTCAAGTCCAGTGTTTGAAATGTTTCTGTCAAAACCAGCTCTGAGCACCAAGAGTTAAGGAAATTCTAAGATTTCCAAGGAATTTTCAAGCCTCCCTGTAAAACAATTTGAGATGGACTTCACCCGACAGCCCGTCTTTTACCCAACAAGTGGGTAGAAGAGATGGTGGTAACCCTGACAGTCCTGTGGCCATGCCATCGGTCACCTAACACCCTTCATTCTCTGTCCCCATCCCTGGGAAACGCCCTCTGGGCGTGTAGGACGAGGCGGGAGTTTCACCCATTACAAATCTGCGAAATACAGAAGATGACCGGCACAGGTACGGGCTCATCGCCTGCCTGCAGGAGCCAGCGCTCGCTGAAGGGAGGGAAAGTCTTTGTCAGACCTCGAGCCACACGCGTGTGCCATTAAAGGCATGTTAGGTACATACCAAAACCCTACCTGCACAACGTAACAGCAGCAGCAGCCGTAGTCTGACAACCCTTCCGCTTGCACCGCTGTGATGTAACCAGACCCGATAACCTGGCTGGCCAGGATGCTGCTACCCATCACGGCTCGGCACCGGGGACGTCAGGATGCCAACCCGGAGCCCTGTGCGGGAGCGAGGGGCTGACAGCATCCTGCACCCCCACAGCTCCCCTGCACTGCAATCGCAGCTCTGCCCTTGGAGAGGGCACCTGTGGGTGCCTCCCCAGTTACACAACCCCGAGCCTTGACAGCGGGTCCTTCGCCTTCCAAGGAGGGCCTGATTTCTCGTTAAATGCCTTGTGGAGGTGGAAATGCTCTTTCCATTGCTTTCCTGCCCACGCTCCTCCTGTGAGATCCCACACACGTGGCAATCAAAGCTCGGAAGCCAGCCTGACTTTCCAAGCATTTCTCACTGCTTTCTAGCCCGTGGGGGGACGTGGCAGGGGGAGAGCACCCGGGGGGGTTTACAGCTCTCCGTGCCCTCCTCTGCATTGCTCTGCGGTGGCCAGGGGCTTGCACCTACGGTGGCAACGGCACGTTGAGCGGTATTGCTTACCACGTACTGCTTTCGAATCTGCACCGTGGATGCACAGGGCATATTCCTCCCCAGCAGAGTATCATAAGGCAGAAATCAAGAGAATTTGTTTATCTTTCCAATAAAGGCATCATGGGAAGGATAATTTCCTAGACGCTAAAATACAGACTGCTTCACGCTGAGAAAATGGAAGGAAACATTGCTCATCAGTTCCTCTGTAACTGCCAAGGCATTTTCAAGCATCCTTCTTTTATTAAATGCCACATGAGACCTTTTTGCAATACGACATGAAAGAAAGGTACTTTATTAGGTAAATATAATGAAATAACCATGTGTTGTTTCTCACTTCATGGCAAATGTTTCTACTTCCTGACAGTATTGATTCCAGATCGAAAAACTCTGCTTTATCCCCGTGCCACTTACCTTTCACACAATCCGTTAAACCCAGCCTAAGAGCTGTGTAAAATTGCCTTTCCCATCAAGTTTCCTGGACTTCTGCAGTACAATACTTGTGCATCAGAAGATACTGCTCAAATGCAAATATTAATTCTCATTTTCTCTTCATATTTCCTTTTTCTGTGTCCTACCATTTGCACACCCATGAAAAGAGAATTTCTAGCCTAAATTGGGGAAAACAAATGACGAAGTACATTTGGTGGCAACTTCATTCAACTTTTTCAGGGTGCTGGTGCTAACCATGCATCACCCAGGAGTAAAAGATGGAAACCATAAAACGCTCAAGTGTGGAGTGATTGCGAAGGGCTCTTCTTGCAGGCTGGAATACTGAGCAGCTCGATGCATGCTCCGGACCAGCCAAAGAGATGAGATCTCCTCTACAGAGACTGATGGAAACAAAGCTGAACCTTCAAACCTTTGTCACATCTACTGAAAAATCTTGTGATGGTGAAATCAGGTGCCCTCCCCAGGGAATCTCAGTGCTTCATGATGGTTTCTGATAAAGAAATGCTGCCAAGGCTTTATTTTATTTTATTTTTTTTAGTCACTCTGACCATGGAAGCAATAATTTTGGATGACTCTGCACACTCACGCACTCCAAAGTCATTGGGAACACCAGGGCGTGCCCAATGCCTCCAACCCTCCCATATCCAGAGCACAACCCAGGTGAGCTTGGGCTTGGGAGGTCTCTTTGGTGCTGCAGCACCTGCACACAGCAGAGAACTGATGGACTAAGGGAAGGGCTTGTCCTTTTCTGTTTGACCCCTGGAGCACAGCGCTGCCTTGCAGGCATCTCCCCGGTTACAGTAAGAGCTAGTCACAGCCCTCTGCCCTCTGCGATCTGGCCTCTCAAACCTCTCCTGTGCCTGCTTTGGTACTGGGTGGGGAGACCCAGGGCCATCTCCAGGTGAAGTCCGTGATGACTTAGGGTACAAAAAGAGGTGCAAGACCAGCTGCTACCCCTCTCTGTCCTGCACAGCATAACCCCGGGCTGCATGGCTGGCTCCTGCAGCTGAAGGCACGGTCAAGGTGTGGAAGGAGGTGGCTGCTTTGGGTGACAGGGGGACAAAACATCCCCCAAGCACCCGTCGTCTCCCTCGCCTCTCCCAGGTCCTGTCCGGCCGGGAGCAGCAAGCTCATCTGTGTGGATTGCTCATCCCAGTTGGCTGCCTACTGCAGCCCTTCTGGATCTTCTTCCTGACCTTCAAGATTAGTTGGCAAACTCCAGGCATGGAAGCAAGATTGAGAAGAGCCAAGGAAAGGTCAGAGGACCCTGGGATTACTGCATGGAATATCTCTCATACCTCGCATGCCCTTGGGTTTTTCCTCTGGCTCTTGGGTTTGCTGCCAGGCACAAGGAGATCAGCCACCCCTGCCTCTGCGTGGAGCGGGGCTCCGTCACAGCTGGTCTGGGTGATCCCGATCATGTTGAAGACCCCTCAGCCTTTCTTGGCCACTACTGCTCACGTGTGCAACCAAACATGCTCCGATCCCTACCCTGCATGACATAATCCCCTATCAGTTACTGCTTATTTCCTTCTTTTTGTCCCTTCTAGCCTCTTTCAGACACAAATTCTTCGCCTCCTACATCAAATGCGTTGCGACCCACTTCCTCCAGACACCGACTGGGGAAAACTTGGCACCAAGAGCCTACTGCGTAGAAGATGATTTTTTTTCTTGTCGATTTAAGCCATTTTAAGCTGTTAATTTATTTAAGGCTCCACATCTTCTCAGCATCACCAAACATCTGATGATTTTATTTCGATTGCCTGGTTATTCATGGCCAGCCTGCTTTTCCACTCACCCAAGCCTCCTTCAGTTATGAAAAAAATGAAATGGTGGATGTTTATTTTATCTCTTTTCCCCAGAGAAGGAGTTTAATAATTTAGCAGCAGATATGAAACTGCTCCATGAGGAGTAATTTGTTTTAAGGGGGAAAAAACGAGATTTTTTTTTTCTCTCTCCCTCCCAGATCCCCACATATATATAGGTATGGTTTGCTTTGGATCATATTCACTCTCTGAAGACTTGGTTTTGCTATTAAAAATCTTTATTTCAGTACAGATTATTCTACCATTCCTTTGTCTCCCTGCTATTAGTCTGCTTTTGGTATGCAGCTGTCACCATGGCTTTTAGTAACCTGCTTTCTATTGGTTCCCAGAAATGGTTTATATCCCCTTAGAACAAGCCAATAAAGGATTTCAGGTGCTTTTTAACCTGCCAAATGCAGCTCATCAGGAGATGCATGGAAAAGGAAGGGCAGGAAGCAACAGATTTTTTTGTCACAGCTTATTTACTAACCCTGTATTTTGAGTTTATTCCTTCTTTGGTCTCTTCAACAACTTATTTTCCCTTATGAAACAGCACCTTTATGCTGGTGGTGACCAACAGAGGGATGGACAAGTCCAGGGTCACCCAGTGAAGGATACCTGTGCCTGCTGCCCACGTGCTTCCAGAAAATGAGCCCTGCTGGTCCCTTCCTCGGCGGTTGCGAGAGCGATGCTCAATAAACTGCATTTCTAGACCAGGGACTGTCAAAGGCCCTTTTACATAGTTCCCAGAAATTTTAGGGGTTTAACGGCCTCTGAAATCACCAAGATCTTCCAAAGATCTATTCTCAGAAGACCTGTAAGAGCTCGGTATCTTGCCAGCCTTGGCGTCTCTGTCGAAGGGGGCTGAAGTTGACTGAGTTACGGCAGGAGACAGACAGACGGGCGCATTCACGGCGGCCACACAGGCTCCTTTCACCAGCCAGGTGAAAAAAAGCCAAACCTTGCAAGGCCATGCTCTCCTTCTCCCCAGGATCCTGAGCCCAGCCCTGATATGTGGGTTCCCCTTGTTCCCACATGTGGGACCCCCCTCCCTGAGGACACCCCGGCACCGCAGAACCCCACGAGCTGCTCCCATCCTCCTGGTGGGAAAAGCGGGATTAAATAAACAGCAGGTTCTGTAACTCTAACTCCTAAACAGCATCACTTTTGGCAAAGCTGTTTCACATTCTGACCAAATGGAATTTCTTCTTTCTAGCAGAGGGTTGGGGTTTTTTTATTTAATTCGCAGCCTTTTTTTTTTTTTTTTAATAGTTCTTGTGGCTTCCCCCCCTCAGTCATTTTTAATGTGCGGCACATAATAATATGAAGCTAAGGACACTGTTCTGATAATTCCTTGAGCAGCTCTAGCGAAACACTATCCAGATGTGTTGCTGTTTTTCTGCAGGGGGAATGCATTCTGCATGTCCAAAAAAAAAAAAAAAAAAAAAAAAGGGAATTTTCCCCTCCGCTCGGCCTTCATTTTTAAATGAAGTGAGGTGGGCCACCACCTCGGGGCCAGATGAAAAGCAGCGCACCCAACCCTTCCAATGACCCAATGAGGAAGGATCCAGAAGAGTTCATTTGAGGAAGAAAAAGGAGGAGAGGAAAAGAGAAGGGGAAAAAAAAATTATCCAGCCTTAGGAATCAGGAGCAGAAATACGAGCCTTGTTCCTTGTAAGCTTGGCTAATCTGAGTCAAAACCCACACGAATCCCTTCAAGCTGAGTCCAGGCTGCTGTTCTGTGCACACACGTACACGTGCTCACAGGCGCCGCTTTTGCTCCTTTTATACCGTTTTAGCGGCTGCTGCTTTGTTGGGGAACTGTTGGGAAACACGTTTGCTCTGCTCCCACTCACGAGGAGGGCTGAAAGTGTTTTGGTTTTCTAATAATTGGACTTTCACACCCCGAGTGTTTTCAAAGCACTGCACGAGCATTATCTAACCATCTCAAGGCAGCTCGGTGAGGGAGGTAAAAGTCATCATCATTACCCTCGTTTTACGAAACGGGGTGAAACCAAGACAGGGGTGATATATGCCTTGCCCAAGGCCACACAACACGTCGATGGCAGAGATGGGATTAGTGCTAAGGAGCTGCTGGCTCACAGCCCGGGATCGGGGCTCCGTCCACTGGCCCCGGCTTCCCCTGGGGTGGAAATTCATTTATGCGTGAGCGAAAGAGGGGAGAAAGGAAGGGGAGGGCAAGATGTGCAGGAAATATGCACTGTAATGAGTAGCTCAGGGGTATTTTTTGTGCCAAAAGGATGGGCTCGGAGAGCTCAATGGTGTTTTAGTGTCCTGTCTCGAGGCAGAGCTGATGCTGATGCTCGGCTGGAAGGAGTGAGTTTTTCCAAGGAGAGGTTGGTTGGTCGGTTCTTTTCTGACCAACCTTCAGACAAAAATGAGTTTAACTCAGACAGGGAGTGAGCAGCAGGTCTCTGCTAACGGGGCTCCTCCGGACAGAGATGGATGAGGGAGCACTGACCCCGGCGGCTCTGCTGGCAGGGGAGCAGTGACAAGCAGCTGGTAGTTGCAACTACCTCCCCCGAAACAGCTGGATCTGAGGGAGGACATCTGGACGCGCTCTGGGTGGTTTGTGAGAAACAGCGTCCACTGAGTCACCAAAGACAGTGAACCTGGGTCTTCGGGAGGCAGAACACGAGACGCTCCGCATTCGCTACAGGGATGGGGCTGCAGGGCGGTCGCGGAGATGGACTGGGCCTCCCACGGCGCAGAGGTGGGAGGAATAACCACGTTAGGGGGTTATGCACTCTGAACCCTGCCCCGGTGTTCGGGGACTGTGACGGATCAGAGCTGCATGTGAACCACCTGAATCCAAAGGCGCGCACAGAGACTCCTATGAATGCACCAGGGCCAAACGGCGATGTAACAGGTGGAGGAAAACTGGTAAATAATTTCCAAATTTTTCCTGCAGCTGCTGGTCCCAGCTTGGCCAAGCTGCTGGAGGCTTCTGAAGCTCCAAGAGGACTTTTTTTCCCATGCAGGGGTGTGTCTGCCAAACCTGCATCCCATTGCCAGTCATGGCTGTGCCCGGAGCCTCGCGGAGGATGGGACCCTCCAGCAAAGCACCTGGGGACCCCGATCTCAGGAGTTTTCCAGCTCCTCACTCTGTCTAGTTCAGTGATCCCAGTTGCTTATTGAACTCCTACGCCAAGCAGTGCTGAATTTCGCCAATTCACAGCCACTTCTGTTGAGTTTTCCCTGCTCCAGAGCTGCCGCCTGACTTCCCACAGCAATATCACAACACAGTGTTTGTGAAAAAACTCCCACAGCATCAGACACCTGAAAATCCCATTAGTGACCACCTCTGCGGATGCTTCATCTGGGAGGAAAATTAAGTCAGCTTGCACCTTCTTAGACATCAAAGCCTTGGAAGAGCAAGAAATCAGCGTAGGAAACCAAGCTGTATTAGTTTTGGTACACAGGGTTGTTTCTTACCGAGGTTATAGAAAATACCCTTGGGGTGTCCTCCACTCTAGGAAGAGCACTGGTTACAAGATTAAGTCCAGCTCTGTTTCCTTCAAAATTTTACAATCTGCAAAGTGCTTACATGGTTTGCATCAAATTGCTGTGCTTGCTCTGCGAGAAACCAAATGTTCCCTGTTTTGAGGCGCCTTTTGCCTTCGATCCCAGGCGACAGCGTGCCGATGACTAACCTTTTGCCAGCCAGTTTCCGGACCCGGGAGACTTGTCTGTATTTCTGCAGTCAGCCACGGGACCGTAACGCCAGATGCACCATGCCCTCCAAAACTGGCATCAGAGTCCACCCTTAGGGCGGGTTTTTATCAACCACCAGTGCTCGTGAAGCCTGTGCTCGCTGGGTTCCCACCATGCGAGGTGTCTGGAGCTGTGGCCGCTGCACCGAACAGCTCCTCGGAGTCAGAATCTCTTCTCCTGACGCTGGCTAGAAGTTCATCTCAGTTCATAACAGTTGTGTTTTACCTTTGTTCTGCTTCCCTATGCATAAGCCCGTGGCCTAGAGGGAGAAATGCTGCTTGAATGTGCAGGAAACCTGGGCCAGATTCCCATTCTCTTGCTCCTCCAACTACTTTAAAAGGAAAAGAAGTGGGGTTTTCCAGCCACATGCGTGTCACATTCATGCATCTCATTAACGCAGCATCGCGGGGAGCTTGCTCTCCAAGCCTCATTACCTTTTGTCTCCAGTTCCAGGAACAGAGCAGACGGTTGCCAGACCGTGGTATGCAACGCTTACCCCTTGAAAAACCTTTAAAGAACTTTAACTTTGCGCAGACGGTTTAAGCAGCCGCAGCTGCTAATTCCACATGAGACAATCTCAAGATAAATGGATGTTCGTAATCACCACGGAAAGAACCACCATTCAGGTAGGCAGCTTATTAAGTTTACCGGCGTGCCCTGGGTGATTGCACTACAGGGTTCACCCGTGCCTGTCCACGCTTTCTTACGGTGCCACTTCCACTGTGCTCAACAGCGCAATTAGTTTGATTTATATTGGACATTGTTACCGCTCCCTTTCCCTGTGTTCCTGTCTTTGGGAAGCCTGCAGAGCTTTGACAGGAATAAACCATAATTAATAGGAGAGGAAAACGGGCCAGTGACTGGGGATCTGGACTCTGCTCCTTGTGATGCCACAGACCTTGTCAAGCAGAGCAGATAGCCTAAAAAAGAAAAAAAAAAAAAAAGGTTTGGCTTGAGAAAACCTACAGCAGATGTCTGTGGGTGCTCCCGGCTCCTGCCGAGGGGAGGGGGTGACCCTCTCCGGTTGCCCTCCTGGCAGCAGAGCACTCGGAACAAGACTTCAAGCAGGCAGAAATCACCTGGCGTGGGGATTTCATGGCAAACCCACCTCCCAGGCGAAAAGTTTGCTGTGTGGGGTGAATCTGTCTGAAGTGGGATTTGCTGCCGGGCAGAGTGCCAGCCCCGAACTGCCAGAGCCCTCGGGGCTCACTTAACCCCTGCCCGGCACCCCGAGTGTCGAGCCCACGCTGCCGCTCGGCTTTGATACGGCCTCACACCCCTCAAACAGCACATGGGGGCATCAAACGAAAGCCCCCGAGCCCGCAGCACTCAGCCCTGCCCGCCTCTGCCTGCGCTGCCAGCGCCGGAGCCCTCGTAGCACAGCCCTCCATCCTCCCTGGATGCTTTTGCCAAGAGCCGGATTTTGGGAGAGGGCATCACCCTGCCCTTGCTGAGCACCCTGGTCCGCTCCCAGCTGCCGGCAGGGTGATTTGGCAGGATATCTGCCGAAACCAAGCGCACCGGGGGCAGCCAAACCAATGAATCCAGTTAAAAGAGTGGTAAGGAAAGGCTGGTGGAACAGGAGCTGCCACTGTCACCCAGCTGCAGCCATGACCTCACTTAACCGCTCTTGGCCTCCTCTAGCTGACACCTCATGGCACTTCTCCCACACGCGCTTGTGCTCAACTAAACCGACTCAGCGATCGTGCGAATTTACTACATCCAGACGAGCAAGAGACGAGGAAAAGATGGTGTCAGGCTGGGCTGAGGGGGATGGAGAAGTCCATCCTCTTGCGCTGGGACCTTGCGCTCCCCGTGGGCGAGCCCGGGAGGGTGGCATTGACCCTGCGGACAGGCCAGCCAGCCTGCGGGGCTCCGGTCGCTCTCCTTGCCCTAATCCACGCTGGATCAGCTGATTTCATTTCTAATTTCCTCACACATGTGCTCCAGCACAGCTGTGGAACATGAGCCGAGTCTGCAGAGGAAATCCTGAGATTTACACAGGCCCCAGTGGATTATAAAAACCTGGAAACCGGACAGATAACACTCATGTAACAGACTCGAAACATGCTGAGGAGGAAAAAAAAATCACAATAGATTGAAACCTGCTGTTCTCTGCAAAATGTAAGAGTGTCTCTTCCAACACTTTGAACTACTGGGTTAAACCTTTGTAGGTAGCTATCGCTTCAAATGTGTAATCTTCAGGAGGACTTTTTTTTTTTTTAAATGGATTTGGTAAAGTCGCAATAAAAGAGTTCTTGAAAGGGCTTGACCTGGAGGGCTGCGAGGTTTTTGCCTGGCGAGGTTCAATTCTAAACTGTGTGCAGCTTCCAGAGCTTCTGAGAACCTCCAAAAGCTGAACTGGCTGATGATGTTAAGTACACAAGGTAGTGGGAGTAGAGAAGTAAACATTTCTTGTTGGTAGATGATACGTTTCCGATCCCAGTGGAACCAGTTGGACGCTGTGTGGGTTTCTGATGGGGGACAGATAAATCTGTTTTCCCAGCTTCTCCCTGCCTACAGAAAGGACAGGCTTGGAGGGTTTAGCTTTACTGTGGTCAGGAGATGACCCAGCTTGAAAAGGTTTCACTCATGGGTTGGATGCTCAGCTGATTTCACAGCGTGAATTCACCACACTGCCTGTATCCGTCTGCACCATGACCTGTATCTCATGGTTTTGTAGCCTATTGTGTATAGAAGCACTTTTCTTCCCAGCTGCAATCCAGTAAGGGCCATTGCCACCGTGTTCTTTGCAATGCTTTTGTCCTGGCTCATGGTTTCCTCTGTTCTGTGCCCATTGCCCCTGCTTCTCTCTGTTTGCTCTTAGCTGTTTTTAATAACTTCAGCTCATGATTGATCAGGAACGGGCTGTCCCGGAGAGACATTTTCATATTCCCCATATCAGTAGCATGTGAAGGACTTTTCCTCCTATTTTCCAGTTGGCTACTGGCTCAGAGCCGCCATTTTTTTTGCTCTTTGAGGTCTCCAGCTGCATCAGTGCTGAACTCAGTGGGATTAAAAACAGGCACAAGGTCAGACAGTTTTTTCTTAAGCTGTCAAATGTGATTTATTGCTTTTCTCAGGATCAATGACTTAAGGATTTGGATTGCCAAGCTGTGCTGGGTCACGTCCATTGAGGGCAGTTAACAGGGGCCAGAACCTCTTCTTTTGAGGCCCCTTCTTCCCCCAGGACTTTGAGTGAATCTCGGTTCCATTTTATCTTGAGCATCAAAAGAATTTTGAGGAGGGGTCAGATAAAAGGTTGGGGGGTTTCCTCCCTCATTTCTATGAAGAGCAAACCAAGATGGTTTGGGGTTTGCGAAAGCAAAACCAGGTTGACTTGGATCTCAGATCTATTTTATCTCAGTCACCAATCTTTCATTTGAATTTGGGGTTTCCAAACCAAAATCCAGCTAAGACTTTGTAAAAAAACAAACCTGAAATCCAGCCTCCTCCACACATTCCAGGCGGTTGCTGAGAAGAATTCTCCTCCAAGTTCATTTTAATCAAACTGTGACAAGAAGAAACCTTAGCTGACATCAACGTCCTCCCAGAAGGAGCAAAACCCATCCCAAGAGGGGCCAAAAGAAGAAAGGAGAAAGGCAGACAAGACCTGACTTGTTGTCTGTGCTACCAACATGCTCCAAGCTGGAGCTATTTAAATGCAAAGCCAGAACTCCAGGCATCTCATGACCTTTAGCATGGCTTGAGACACTGTGAAAGGATGTTGCAAGTATCGTATGACACGACAGAAGAAACACTGCTGAGATTTGCCTGGACCACAGAAGCTATCGGAGTAGCCAAGAGAATAGAGTGGTTTGAGCCTTGGTGCTTTATGAGATGATACAGAAGGTGTGAACGTGCAGGCTACGTTGCCTGGAAAGATGATTGACTGAAGGACGTGGTAATGTTGTCCTCAAAAAGGGAGCCACTTCTATTATGGATGAGGTTAACCTTTCAGGATGCACAAACCTGGGACATGTAGGAGATGGGGCGCTGCAGGATGCCCAGTTTTCAAAGGTGGGGTTGCAGCATTTGTATTTTGAGCCTTTCTCTTAACATCCAGAAAGAACCAGGTCTTGGCAGATGGTCAGTGACAGAAAGAAGGAAATCAGTCTCTGCAGGTCAATTTTTCCACCAGCAACTTGATAGCCCACACACAAAAAAGTCGTTTCCATTCTCTCTCCCAGGAATCTCTGTCTCTCCTATTGGATCCAACTCTTTAAAAAAATTACTTCCCATTTAAAAACTGGATTTCCCCAACTCTAAATCTGTATGCAAGTCCCTTCTATCGTGTTTTCCAAGGTATCTGTTCTGCTCTACAAGTCAGTTATCATTCCCAAGGGGTTTGTGACATAAACCGTGGCTTTTGACCGAGAATCAAAGCTTCCTGGGGTGAGCGCTGAGTGTTTTCTTTTGCATTCTGCAGTACTCCCACTTCAGTAAGTGCTAAGTAGCCAAATGAAAAACTGTCCATTCTATGCAGCTAGAACATGTTCACACAAATGATTTTTTTACATATATACCTTCTATAGAATTTCTTTGGTGCATGTCACAGGCCAAATTGAATGGGGAAGTTGGATGAGTCAGAATCTGCAGTGGTGCTTTTATGATTTAGTTCAGCCTTTCAAAATTATACTGTGAATAATCCAGAGAGCAAAGAGACATCCTTCACGGTCTAGAGAGCAAAGTCAGTGCAAATTCAGACACCTAAATGAGTCCTCAGGGTCATGTGCACACCATCCCTTCAATCGCTTCTTCAGGAGATGGGCTGGCACGCCCAGCTCCTGAGCTTGCACTGGCACACGTGTGCCCTCGTGTGTCCACCCATTTGTCCGTGCACACCCCAGTATTTGCTCTGATCAACAGCATGGTGCAGACAGGTCCACAGGAGACACCCTCCTGCAGGCAGAGACCCACAAACCCCAAATCCGGCACACGCTTGCGTGTCCACTCCCAAGCCCAGCGGAGGGAACTGTCCCCGGACGAGCCCAGCCACCCCCTGCACCGCGGGCGCTGAAGCGCGCTCGCCACACGCCAACGCGCGCGGTGCCAAACGGCATCCGAAGCGCTGCACTTTCACATCTATCCGAGGAGGATCGTAACGTGCTGTAACAACCCGCTGGAAAGCCAAAGGCCCAGACTTGGGGATTTTATTGGACCATTAACTTGGACAATGAAATTCTTCAGGGAGGCTATTTCTCGAGACAGACAGTTTCGTCAAGTAGTTTTTTCCATCTGACCCTGGGCCCCGAACGTAATGACAGCCTGAACACAGGAACGCTGTTTGCTGATTGGTACCGTGATCCCATGAAAGTCAACCTTGAGCCTGGTGAATTTTCTGCTTTAATTAGGTGTGAAAAGTCAACGGAGCTGCGTGGCTCTCGCAGGGGAACCGTAGGGAGGCTGTTCCACGGACAGCCCCTTCCCACCCTGCCGCGCTGCAGACCTCAGCCCTATACAATCGCCCTTTGAAAGTCGGGCCACAGTTACAGCTCCGTATTCCTTCCCCTGATGGCAAACCGGGGAGAGCCTGGAAATCCTGTAACCCCCAGAGGGCCACACAGTGCCTGGCTACAGCCAGTCCTCAACGGGTTTCTCTGCTGAGGGGACTCAACCACCAAAATCACTTCTGGGCTGCTTTTGCTTTGCATTTCGATGCCTCTTTGCTGTCTGAGAATTGCAAAGCACTCGCTGCGCGGGGTGAGATCTGTCCTGCAATGCTCGTGACGCAGCTGGGGGTGGGTCATGGTCATGTACTCGACAACACACGAGACCGAGGCACTGGGTTATTCAGTATTTCTGGGTTTCCAAAGAGCTGAAATCCGATTTAAATGCTAAAATTAGGGTGCCGTGGGCTGTGCTTCCCAAGTGGCACAGCACTGTGTGCCGTCACCTCCAGAGCTGATGCCAGGTAACAGGAGAAATTACTTTCACTGGTGCTTATTGGTTTTAGATGACCTGCACATTGGGGATTTCCAGTGTACCCCAGTGTTTGCTCTGCTGAGGCTGAGACATGAATCCCTGCTCACCCGACTGCGAGAGCCCTGAGACAGAGCGCCCTTGATCTCAAGCAAAAGGACAGACTGTGGGGATTTAAGGCAAATCACAGCGATTTTGGCAAGTCAGTGGCACAGCCAGGAAGGGGTTGGGCGCCTTGACTCACCCACCAGCTCCCCAGCACTGGTTCAGGTTATTAGACATTTGCTATTTCTTTATAAATTGCAGCCCTGAAGGGAAAGTAAAAACTCCTAGCAGGAGAAAGGAAGAGAAGGAACGGGAGGAGGAGCGCTTTAATTTACCAGCAAGAGGAAAGACGGGGCAGAGAGGGGGAACTGACCGCTCCCAGCCAACGCGTGGCAAAGGGAAGGGCTCCCACCCAGTCCTGGACTGGTGAAGGGAAAGAGAGGGTTTTATCACTCAAAAAACCCCATCTCGCACCACGGGTTTGTGCAGCACCCGGCACAAGAACTTTCTAGCCAGGACACTAATTAGCTGTGACGGTACGAGAAGAGAGAGTGGGGAAAGGACAGAAATTAGGTCACTGACACCAGATAGTTTAAGCCCATGCAAGGCTTAACCACCGGTGCGAGATCTGCTGACTGGCTTTGGCAGTTATCTTCAGTTAAAAACCTCAAATCTTAGGAGATTTCAGGTCCTAAACTGCGTAAGTCTTCATGAAAAGTCATCCTTGCTCTACCAAGTGGCCTGTCAGGCAGGCAGTTACATCAGCAGTATCGAAATACAATCGAGGAACCGCAATTCTTTCTTGCAAACGTACCATTTCTTGTTAAGATCAGACACCCTCTCCTCCACACCCAGCAATGTGTGATTGTGGGAGATAATCTTCCACGTGTATCTGATGTTTTAGTTCAAGTTGTAAGCGGCTTCCGCTGCACCGGTGGGGAGGAGGAGCAAACCAGCAACGAAACATGAGCAACCTCATAAGTCTACAGAAAACTGAAACTTGGGAGGATTTTGCACGGCTGGATGCAAAGCACTGCGGTGTGTGCAGTAACCGAAACGCCGCGCTGCAATCAGACCAGGAGGGTGTCTGGTCGCACCTTCAGAGGTAGCTCTCAGAGCGTGTCTGCGTGGCACGGGTTTGGTTTTGCCGTAACCCAGCCAAACTGAGGGTAGAAATAAGGACAACTGTGCTACTCTGGCATCTGCCTGACTCTGCTTGCCTTCCTGCGGGAGCTGAACGGCTGCTGCTGGAGCAAGCGCAGTTATTGCCACCATCATCAACAGCGGCAGCGCACTAATTCCTACACAACCATACCTTACACCACGTAAGCCAGTAGTGCCTCGAGCATACGCGGTATGAAGACCTGGTGGGTAGAGCTGGGAGAAGTAAGTTTCTGCAGAAGAAAGAAGGCTGGACGTGTCCCTCTATCAAACTACAATTAATTTATAAAGTCTGGTGAAAGCTCAGAGCAAGTTGCTCAGACTGTGGCACAGGACATGTGTTGTGATTGCAACCAGCTCGCACCATCCGCGATGCACGTTCAGCTCAGGCGGCTGGAGAAGGCGGCAGAAAATGAACAAAAAGCCATTACCACGTCTACACCACAGATAGAGGCTTCAGTGCTGCTGCCAGAGCCTGCAGTGTTCCGAGGAACTGCCACAACAGTGTCTGGTCACCAAACCAAACGTTGGCAAAATCTTCCCGAAATCTTCCATGAACCACACTGCAGGCAGGAGATGCAGCGTCTCTTGCTGACTTCAGACTATTTAGATGTCTAGTTTGATGTGATTTGGTGGATGAGGAGACCCATCCAGCCACGGAGAGATGAGACTGAAGCCTCAGTCACCTTCCTGTCATAACCTGACTTGGATGGCGTGAGCACTCCCTGCAGCTACCAACACCTGCCCTGGCAGCTGAGAGAGGAGCCACCAGAGAAATAGCTGATGAATGATAAAAACGAGTCCGGAACTGCTCGTGATGCATGCCCAAAGAAATGCATGGCTCAGCAGCCTCCAAAACATGGTGCTCTGCCACCCGGGAGAGGATGGCGATGGGGAGCCACGAGGACATCTGTAGCCTCAGCCCCTGCTAGGACCACCCCAGGGGGTGTGGGAGCAGTTGCTCTTGGCTCTCATTTTACCGTGCAGGAAATCACAGACAGAAATATGATGCATCCACCATACGGCGAGTCCGGTGCGTCCTGGACAAATGAGCTGCTCTCTGCGGCCGGGTGTGCGGGGTGGAGCTCAGCCCCGGTAGCCCCATTTCCCTCTTCCACCTCCAGTGAAGCCGCTCCAAGATCAAACCACGACACTTCACCAACACAATGAACTCAAACATTCCTCTTCCGGAGAGGATGTGGTCAGTCACCACACACATCTTCTGGGGCCCGACCACAGATCCAAGCAGTCTGGTCACACGTCACATGTAATCCTAACAGCAAACTTTCTGACGTGCAGTTCAGACCTACCCCTGTCCTTGTGGGATATTTCTCTTATATCTCCATGATAATAAAGAGTGAGACTTGTTCAAAATATTAGTATCTGGGGAGAGCGAAGAAACGCTTCAGCAGACTATGACTCACACAAGAATTCCCTGAACCTGAGATGTGGGTAAGTTGTTAGGAAGAATGAACTCATCCCAGCTCGGAGGTGAGGAGTCAGGATCTCTTCCCAAGATGAAGCTCCCAAAGCCTTTCCCAGCGAGGCCCTTACCAGAGGATTCATGCTGGCATCGCACAGTAGATCCCACCCCCTGCACGGCTTTGCTGGCTGATAGACGCTCTCAGATGCCGTGGTGGAGACCCAGCTCACAGCAGGGACCATCTGTAAGATGTAGTCTGTTCGACACATCTCATAGCAAGGGGTCAGATCTAAGGCCATTTCATGCTCCATGACAAGACATCAGCCTGGCCACGATGTGATGACACCTGGAGCTGACAGTTCCTCTCCCACCAGCAGCACCTTGGGGAGTGTGAGCTCCAAATTTCTCACGCGTCCTCCCTTGTACGCTGGCCCAAATGCTCTGCAAGTTCTGCAGCACCCACAGCACATCCCAGCATGTCTTTTCACAAAAAGAGCAATGTCTCCTCCAGCAACACTCTCCTGAAGGAGTTAGTGTCCAAACTGCAGTATGAGTGACTCCATGAGTCAGTACAAGAAGAGCAGAATGACATTCTTCCAGCCAGATTTTTCTTAGAAGAAAATAATGCTGGTAACTTAACCTAACTTTTCTCCTTTTCACTTGTGGGGGGGCAGGTTGGTGTGTTTACTAAAAAATTTTATATGGGGTAAGGAAATATTTTTTTAAAAATGATGAAATTCCTTTTTTCCTGATCTGTAATTTCCAGGAAATACATAAGAATTTGGGGTTTTTTTATGGAGAAGCTTTCTGCAGTCGGGTGAAGCGTGTTTTCCCATCGACTGCAGAGTGTGCATTAACACATTCATTCAGTCAACCAGCAGCTTCCCTGTTTCTCCTGGTGTCTGTTAAAACCCAGTTGGTACAATATGTAGTCTCCATCTTCGAGCACTTACCATGGAGCATCAGTAACGCATCAGCATTCCCACCTATGCCTGGAGTTGCAGATATCTGCAGTAACTATTTGCTAATGACTTTCTTATGGCTTCTGTGGCAGATATAAAAGCTTATAATGTTGAAACGATATTTTTTTATCAGTCAAAGTATTTTCCAATCTGTCCCATTTCCTCCACCCACATGTTTTGTTTTGTGTGAGGAAAATTAAATAAACAGGATCCATTTTTCCAATGAAAACAAAACCCGTTTGCAAGCCAAAAGGAACTCAAGCTTGAATGCCGTCGGGCTTTGAACAATTTAGAACTATTTCTGGGGTTGCGTTAATGAAGAAATTAGAAGTTCAGAGGGAACAAAATGACTGTGAATGACGCATTGGAAATAGCCTAACGCAGCTCTGCGGGATAACACCTATCATTTGGACATGGCCCTCGTTGTTGATAACGTCGCAGGAGCGTCAAGGGCACGTGGCAACCAAAGTTTTGGAAACCCAAGAACAAACCAGCTGCTTTCGTGGCTCTGGCTCCAGCTGCTCAGGAGCCAACAAGCAGAACTTGCTTCTCTTCAGCCTCACAAGCAGCAGAGTTGAAGCAGCAGCTCCTGAGCTCCCAAGACAGTTTGTGGCAGCTCATGGACGTGGGACAGGGAACTGGGAAGGGCAGAGTCTGGGAGGGCAGTGCACAGGGTGCTGCAGCCCAGGGCACTGTCTTCTGGAGCCACGGCCCCATCTGCAGCTCCCAGAGGTGCAGAGATGAACTTCCTGGTCTGCAGACCACGCACTCGCCTAACTCCTTGGTCACTCCTTAATTTCTCCTGGGCTCTCATTAATATTGACCCAGGAGGAGCCATCCTGGCTACTAGCCCCTGTTCTGCTCCCCGTAGCCCTGTCTTGCAGCCCATCCTCTTCACGTGCAGCAGATGACCATCGGCTGCGTTCACATCCCTGCTTGAAATTTAGAAGTGGCTCATGCCCAAAAAAAGGTCACTTCCCCCCCAAACTAGAGGAGCCAAGAGCTCCTGCCTCCCCGACACTCCCACGTCGCCGGTCAAGTGCAAGCGGTGACGGATGACTTTTTTAATAAACACGGCCAACAGCCCAGCGAGCTGCAACCAACCCTGCAATGAGCCTGAAACACATGGCGTTGGCCGGCGGGCCCCTGGGGAGGATGCGCAGCAGTCCAAGGGTTTCTTCGAGAGCTTCTTGCCGTTCCGGGCCATCCCGGGATGTTTCCCCGCCAGGACTTCGGCAGCTGAGGAGAGCCTGCACCAAAGCAGAGGTCATTTCCACAAGGAAGGGAAATATCTAGAAACATCTCTGAGGGTACAGGCGAGTTGGGAGGGTTCGGAAGCGGGATGGGGGCTGCGGGAGGGAGGGCAGCAGCAACAGGTTGCCTCCGAGCTGCTGCTGCTGGCACATGCTCCCCACCGCCTGCTGCTGTCTCCGAACAGATGTGGGCAGTTTCTCAGATGATGAAGTATTGAATATGTTTCTCCTTCAGGGATTATTACTACTAAATAAATCTGCAGGTTTATATGTTTAGCAGCTGACGGAGATTCTTTTTCCCTCCCCTTCTCCGTTATATTATTCCTTGCAGCAAGAGCCAAAACAAGGCTTTTAAGCCAGGGAGCAGGGAGACAACGATCAGGATGTGATTCGGGAAATTTTAGAGACAATGCTACAGCGGGGGGCGGGGGGGGGGGGGGGGGGCAAAACATCCTACCCAAAACACCCTACCCAAAACGTAGCTCATTTATACATTTAAGCTTGTTTCATGGTACATCCTGGACTTCGTGAGCATTGGTTTAGCCACCAGTTCATAAATTCATCTGGTATCTTTAGAGTTTGTGGCCTGGGAAAAGATCTTTCCCTCTCTCCTGGTGGTATTTGATTTGTTTCTTTTTTCCCCCTTTCTTTCTTTCTGAGCCGACTTCGAGCAACATGGGGCTTGAGTTTAGAGTGTTTTAAGATCCACTGGAAATATCCCCTGATCAGCCCTGAAATGAAGGACAGTGTGTGATGGAGTCCAACCTCTTTGCAAGGGCAGTCCAGCTCCTCTTTGGTAACGGCAGGTTGGTCCAGGGGCACGAGCTGAGTCCTGCAGTCCTGAAGTTTTTGTTAGAGGGTCTGCTTCCTTGCAGGCATCTCTCAAACCAGCCTGGAGAGAGGCTTGATGCTCTTTCTGTGGCCTCCACGGTTCCTGGGCGTCTGGCTCCAGAGGCACGCTCCCACCACTGTCACCGGACTTTGCTTCCTAATTCCTCCTTCCAATTTCTAACTTCTCCTTCTTTCATAAACATCCAATTCAGACTGACGAAAAGCCCCAGCTCTGGAGAAATGAAGGACGTGCAAGAAACACTTGCTGCCATCGCTGCACCTGAAAAGGTCCAGGACTGTTCTACCTGTGACGGGATATATCTCAAGGCATGGGGGACTCCTGTGGGACAGCACATTGCTCAGCTGCTCTGGTTTAGGAGACCAACCCGGCGCTCAGTCCCTGCCCGTGGGAGCGAGGAACCCCACCGCATGCCTAAGGGTGCCCTGTGTCCTGACACTTGGCTCTAATAATAATCATCCTAATCCCAAACGCTCCATGAGGAGAGGAAGGCGGTTATGAGTGCAGCTCATCCAGAGCCTCAGGAAGCCGCGGGAGCAGATCCCGCTCGGGTGGAGCAGGAAGGCGTCCCACGCTGTTTGAAACTCCCTCCTCGTCTGACCACAGATTTCAAAGCTGAGACGTCTGCAGGAGAACGTCAGGAGGAGGGTGCGAAGCACAGGGCGGGGTGGCTGGGGCTGCTGTTTTGGAGAAGGATGGATGCCACTTACCAAGCTGGCACCACCGCCTCTGTGACAAGGGACCCAGCTGGCGCCAGGCGCTGCTTTTCTCGGCTCCTGTGTTTGGGATGGGGATGCGGCCATGCCCATCCAGCCCCGCGCCTGCGGGGAGCGGCAGGTGCTGCGTGTGGCCAGGTCCCGCGGAGCTTTTAGGAAAAAGAGGATATTTGGAGCAGGTCTGGTACAAATCCCTGCCCAGCCGTGGGTTTTCCAAAAACACTCTTTGCTGCCTTTTCCGCCTCTCAGGCATGAGCTAATTAAACCCTGCAACAAGCAGGGCCTCGGATAAAAGTGATGGGATCCACGTGGAGACGGGGAAGCTGTTGGGCTCATGTCTGTATGTCTGATGGCTGGCTCCTAGCTGTGGTCAGCCCAGGGAACGTGCCTCTGACGGGGTCTCCGTGGTGCTCCCCATGCGGCGAGCACATGCTGGGAGCTCGGGCGGCGCTGCCCTCCTCGCCGCTGCGAGACGTCGCTGGATCACCGAGCAATTAGGTAAGAGCAGAGCTGAAGTGGGCTCTCGTGTTACCAGCGAAAACCAACACAAGGAGTACAGAGCAACTGACGTCACAAGTCTGAGGTTACTGCAATTCACAACAGCACATGAAAATCTTTTAGCAGATTGTTCTTTATTCAATGGTTGAAGTGGGGGGGGAAGGTGCTGTGTAATCCCACGGTCATGGGGAGAAACCTGCTCACGGACTAAACCCCCCCCACATCCCATCGCAAAGCTGAGGAAGGAAGCAATATTATTTGTAGTGTGTTTTTGACAAAAATACATTCTTTTTTTCAAATTTTTTGTCCCAGTTTGTGTGAATGAACATGATATTACGCTGGTTTAAGGGAACTTTGGCAGCTTTTCATTGCTGTTTTACAGCACAGTTGTTCTTAGAAACAAAAGGTTTGAATTAATGGTGTTTTAATGTACAGGATATGACAGAAATGAAATGCAGAAACAGTTGGCTTGCACACTGGGATCCAAGTCAAAATAAAATTTGGCCGCAAGCCTGCAGCGCTCCTCTGGGACACCCAAAAGGGGTGTGAACATTAACTCATGCAGCAATAACCCTGCGATCATGAGCCTGCTTCAGGCTCCCACTAATGCAATAATTGAATCAAAACCATCTTCAATTGTCGTATTAAAAAACAACTGGATAAAGACACAGAAGCAGAACAAACCGCATGTTCTGAGCCGTTCGGGGTTCTGGTTAGCTACGGTTCTCCTGTTAAAGGTGAACCTGCGACGGAGTCCGAAGCTTTGGTTCGTATCCAGTAAGATTTAGCAAACTACCCCTCCAAAAACTCACCGCAGATTTTGCTTTTTTGTTTTTCCCCAGCACCATAAATCCTCCAAGTGCCCAAACCAGAAGGCAGGGATGGTTGTCATCAAAATATCTCTGACATTTCCTTCAAGGATTTTGAAATACTCGAGACCTCTTGCTACCTTTGTCAGTGTCTTCCTCTGCTGCCTACAACCACATGCCTTAACTCCTCCATCTTTCCAGCCTCTGATGTTTCATGCAAGAAGGATGCATTGTTAGTTGACGACCGCTCCGTTGTGGTGCCAGCTCGTTCCGCAGACTTGACTCTGTCTTTCTTTTTCTTTCTTTTTTTTTTTTTTTCCCCACTATGGTAATTGGGAACAGGCAGAAGTTTGGGTATTTTAAAAAAAAAAAAAAAAAAAAGAGCGTTCCACGTAATTTAGAGAAGTTAACAAAGCTTGAAACTAAATAAAAAACACCATCCGGTGCTGATCTCAACGTTTATATATGCATGAGTGCATACAGCCACATAGAATATATTGGAACTAGATCCCTGTTTTCGGAGCGAGCCTGTTGCTGTTGCTCTGACACTGCGCAGTATTTTGAAGACTTTCTGACCAGATCGGTGTTTTGAACCACGGTTGAACGCTTCAGGTCTTCTCTTTTGGGCACTTTGCCATGTTCTGGCATCTCTCTAAGCTCTCACAGTGCTGTCTCTGAAACACAGTCCTCTGGGCGCTTTCTGGAGGTTCGGTTAGCCCAAGTGCCCACCTTGGCTGTGCTCTCTCTGCCTTCTGCTCTTTCTGAAGATCAGAAGGGCCTACAAGGATGGAGAATCAAGAGAGAAAGAGAGTCAATGAGTCAAACCGCCTGCGTTCACTGGCATTGCTCTTGCATGAGAGGCTGCAGAAGCACAACAGGGTGCTGTCACACTGGGGAACTGGAATCTGGGAGGTCCAGAGCCAGAAGCCATAATTCAAATGAGCTGCCATCAACGGGAGGGGAACCAGAAGGTTCCTCCAGCAGATTTCCCGGTGGCCACATCCACAAGCACAATCACATCCAGGACATCCTTTGCCTACACAGAGTACGTCACTTACACCTCTTGCATTTGCTTCTCATCTCCCTGGAGCTCCCTGGAGCTGCGGGTGTCTCCGTGGTGGATCTTGGCCCCAAAGTGCAGAGTGGTTCGGTCAGGGTATGCCTTAAGTGTTGACACTGGCAGCTGGCTTGTGTCTGTCAGTGTGAGGCTCAGCATAACATGGTAAAAATTGATTCCTTCTACATTTCTTCTGTTCCTGCCCCGAGCCCCAGATTAGACACACGCTGAGCCCCTCACTAGCAAAGTTGATTTCCTGGTTGTGATTAGGGATGGTTTACATGTATTTCCTAAAGTTGTTTTCTTTTTATTACTATCATTTAAACAGAATTCTGTGCATCATTGCTTTTCTGAGACATCTGCACTTCAAAAGACCCTTGCCAACTTTGGTCCTGAAAAGGGATGTTGAAATCTGCGCAGCCAGAAGGACTTGTACTGGCTGAGGCTCTGACCCAAACTTGCCTCCTGTGAAGTCTCAACCTCCCTGTCATCCCACCACCTCAAACTCAAGCTGCAAGAGGCACTGCAGGAGAAATAGCCACCACGATGAGTAGTAACAAAGTGGCAGACTGTCACAACTTCTCTTCCCCTGGATGAAGGGTAGGATGGAGCTGGACCAAGTCAGGCTCGGGGAGAACTAGCTGCGGGGCTGGGTCTGCAGCTCCTCTGCTCACCCTCCCTCCAAGGAGAAAGATGGTGGCTGCTGGACAAGGTCTGTTGCAGATTTCTTGCCTCTCCTCCCTGGCTCAGTTGGCCAACACTTTCAGCAAGAGTCTAAGCCCCCTCTACCCATTCCACGTCCATGAGGAGTGAGAGGGAAGGTGACACAGAACCTAGGAGTCCTCATGAGCTCATTTTCCCCTCCTGAAATTAAGTCATACTGCTGAGTAAAGAGATGGATTCACTCCTTCCATTAGTCCCCTGCCATGGTACCAGGGGGAGCGAAGCTCTGCCCTGCAGCACCGAGCAGCTCTGGGTCTGGGATTTCAGGTACATCCTCACCTTCTTCAGGGGGACTGCAGGAGTTTATTCCTTGCTGAAAGCAGAGCAGGACTTCCAGATGCACTAGGAGGCTGAACATTAATGTGCACCTTGGTCATTTCTAACAAAAGGACGATGGGTTGGCCCTCAAGGACAGAGCATCCAGCCTTCTGTGGCAGCAGCGTGGATTCAGGGTCAGTATTTCTTCTACCCAGGCTGAAGTGGGAATGATGGTTTGACTGCACCCACACCTTATGGGACTATATCGTTCCCCTCGGTCCCTGGCTCAGCTGGGAGTCACAGAGCAGCTGGATTATGCGATTTACCTCCTTTACAAAAAAAAAATAGTCAAAATATTACAACATTGTGCCCCATTGTGAAAGTCCTATTCATGCAGCCAAAACAAAATGTTCTGACCTTATTCACACAAAGTTGCGTCATCAGCTTTGATCCCTCCTCCACTCTTCTTGCAACTGTAAAGCTCGACCCTTTTCCTTCGGCAGCATCCCTCTGGTCTTATGAGGGCTGCAGGGGGTTATTAATGCAGCCCCTGACAATCCAGTACAAGAAGTGGTTCCCACAACTGGTTTTTCAGATCCCACAGCAACAAGTGTCATTCAGACAAAACTCTGCACACGAGCAGCACCCTGTGCCGCGTTGGAGGGATGCTGCAGCTTCCAGGGGCTTTGCCTTTGCTCTGAGCCATCACTCACCATCAGGGGAACTCCTAAGCATAACTCCTTGTTTCAGTTCTCCCTCTCTCCTGCTTTACCCTCCCTACCGTTCTCATTCCTGCTGGATGGGTACCTGCCCCCGTGCTGCAAACAAACTGGTTATTCTGCTGTGAATAATGGATTTGAGCACCTGCCTGGTGTCTACGGCAGAAAGACTCCGACTTCCTTTGCGGTTAAAGGAGATTAAAGAGGTGGGTGTGACAACTAAACTAGCACGTGTAGAAAGGAGGAGGATGATTGCAGCCCCTAACTCTCTCCCATAGCTATATAGGGAGTCAGAGCCACGCAGCCCTATAGACAGGGTGGTTTGAATAACTTTTTGACACATGTGCCTATGCAAGGTGACGCCGCGGAAAGAGCGAGGCGTCATGCCAGGAATACAGATGTGCTGATAACAGGCAGTTAAGGGGACAAGCGCCAACAAGTCAGAAATAAGCATTGGTGCAGAAATACCGGGATCACAAACCCTTTGTACTGGAGCTCGGTGAGGTCTCGTCATACACAGATACCTCTGTTCCTCTCCTGAATTTTACAGCCGTTGGCTATCAGGAGATTAGACTCAAACTAGGTTAGTTACCTGTTCCTTGCTTAATGACTTCTGTCACTTTCCCACCTGCATACCAAGACGGCAAAGGGGGCAGAGCTCACCAAACCAGACTCAGAACAGTAAGAGCACCCTCACCCCTGTCCTCAGCTGCCACCAGCATCCCTTGGCAGACCAGCAGCATTGATCCCTCCTCATTGACCCCATCCATAGGAAGAGGGGTGGGGATGAATTCATAGCTGCCACAAAGCAGTTGGGTTCTCTGTTTGCATTTCGCACATGCACCCAAGAAGGCTCTTCCCACACACGTGAGATCCTTCCAGAGAGCACGGTAGAACCGAGAAGATATTAATGCACAACCTATGTTCTTCTGGAGCCGGAGGAATCCTCCCACTGATTCTGCGAAGACTCCCGCAGAGATAACGCGGCGCTGCCTCTGACCCTTCCACCACGCAGGGTGGGAGACGCACGCCCCAGGACCGCATTGCCATGGCAATGGGTGGGGGGTACCACCGTTTCCTGCTGCCTCTACGCGCTAGAGCCAGAAATAGCAGTTGGAGGGGGGGCAAAAAAGTCACATTTTTCAAAATGTGAAATTCCACAGGCCTCGTCCACGCGGGGCGGATGTGCCCCAACAGGAGGGGGTTCACGGCGAAGGCAGCGTTATGTTTGCTGTAGCAAAGCAACGGTAGCTAATGTGACAGACCGTTCCGAGGCTGGTTTTTATTACTGGAGCTCCCTCTCAATTAGAGTTTTAACAAGCATTACTGACTCAACCGGTAAACATGGTAACTGTTGCTAACAGCGTGCAACAATTAAGCAAATTAATCTCAACACAGCCACACGCTGTCATCCTCACAAGCCTGCGAGTCTGGCTTCCCCTGCGAAACCAGAAGGGCTTTTTGCCCCGCTCCTTGATTTAAGTGATGCTGGTTTTTCCAACCCAAAAGTTCCGAGCAGCATCGGCTGAGGCGCCTTCGCAGCCTGATGCGCCGTAGGAAAAACCCTGCCCTCGCAGGCAGGGAGCTGACAAGTGACAAAGGGACAGCGATGCAGAGGTGAGGTCTTGTCCCACCAGCTGGCCGGGGGCAGCAGAAGAAGCTGTTGTGGTGTTCATTACACCTTCCAGGCTGTGGTTACACCACCATTCACATTGGGAAAGCTTTAAATGCTGCCAGAGTGCTGGTCAGGGCTCTGGTGCGGAAAACTGAGGGCATTGGGGCTGGGACCGATGCTACGGGCAAACCCAGTGCTCAGGAAAACACCATACTGGACCCAGTTCCTAACCATTAGCAGCTTTGCCGCACCTCTGTAACTGAGGCTTCCCATGGCTCCAAGGGCAAGCTGTAGCAAATCAAAGCACCCAGCAGCCCGAGTCACTTTTGGCAATGGAAAACAGGGGATCAAGTGACCGCCCGGTGCCAGCGCCGGGGCTCGGCCTTTGCTGATGTACAGGAAGAACATGGACCTGCCAGCTGCGAACGTTCTCCACAATCCCATCACCCCTCCTGCCGCCAACATCCAGAATGAAAATGTAATTTTATTTAAACATTAAACGAGGCCAAATGGCGCAGATGATAAAAGCAGAGCTGCCATAGCTCAGCTGAAGTCCAATGAATCACCCTGAAAAATACTCATCTGTTACTCACTTTTGGATTTCAACCAAAGAGGAGCCACCGACATAAAACCAAGTGACAGAGTGCACAAGTGGGTATGACGAGACCCTTGGAGATGACGTCTATGTGTTATCTGCACCCAGTTGTACCATCTCTGCCATTTAACCACACTCTAATCAAAGCACCCTGTTACTGCACAAATATCCCAGTATGGCCCTGGAGACCCATCCACTGCCCCTTCCCCTGGACGGTGCATTTCGGATGTCCCGTCAGGTGAGTGAGCTTTTACTGCATGAATATCCAATATCTTTCTCTTCCCAAAGAGAAGGCCAAGGTGGCTTGTGGGTTGAAATTAGAGAGAGCTTGGTCAGCCTTCCCAAGAAACCAGAAGGCAGTGAAATCCAACCCAGCTTAGTAGACTCAATAAAGACTTAAAATGGTGCTTCATTTTCATTACTTATAGAAAAACAGAAAACCAAGACATCGAGAGCCAAGACATTTACTAGGAAATTCTTGGCATTTCTTCTTGGAGCGTTTTGTGATCATTCTGGGACATGGGTTTTCAGGAAAACCCAGAGAGGAAGGATATATTATACAGGGAATGTTGCAATGCCACACAGCTCTGAGACCAGCGGTATCCACAAAAGATAACTGCAAGAACAAACAAAAGAAAGGAAACGAAAAGCCACTGCAGTGTAAAGGTGGGGAAACTGAGGCACAGGCTCACTTCGGTGAGCAGGAAAGATGCAGATACCCCACTGCGGTCCGAGCAGCTACGCTTGTCCGAGCTGCCGACGGCATCTCAGTTCTCCCCACGTGGGTCCTGCACAGCGCGGGGCTGTGACAGAAGTGACCAAAGGGTGGAGGTTGGAGGCTGCAGGTGAATCTGGAGACAGCCCATCGCCGGGAAGTCAGAGCATCCCGTGGCAAAGCAGGGACAGCGGTGACCGTCTGACAGAGCACGGGGCTTTGGAGAACGTGCTTAGGGATGAGTCAGGCCACCGATCCAATGGGACTTTGGTCTGCAAAAAGGCTGAGAAAAGGCTTTGCTATTTGGCCCGTGACAATAAAAAATCATCCAGATGAAAATCTGCGGTCGGGAGCTCTCTAGCTTGGAGGTCTGCACTGGAGCAAGAGAGCTTTTCAGCAATGCAACACGAACCTCGAGCAGATCAGCAAGGAAATCACTCTGTGACAGTAGCTAAAAATACGCTGGAGCAGAAAACATTTCAAGGCAGGCCAGGGCCGGCTGGAGCACCCTCTCCCCGGCAGACCTTTCCAATCACTCCAGCGTGCTTCCTTTTGCTTTCTCTCTCTCTCTCTCTCTTTTTTTTTAATAAAAGAACCTGAATTGAATGGGACATGACTTCCTATTGCGACCAAAATTGCTTCCGTAGGACTGTGGGAGAGAAACCAGAAAATAAATAAGTTAATTTTTCCTCTGAGGCCAGAGAAGAATATGAAAAGAGAGGCTGGATATGCAGATGGATAAATGATTAACCAGGCGCTGTCCTTTATCTGTCTGGAAGTCTCTGGAAAATAAAGGTTAAGAAAAGAGTACAGAAGCAACTGGCCGTGGACCTCATTAATCTGTCTCTTTTTGCTGGCACCAGGCAGGTAGCTGGACCCCCAGGGGCTCTCAGCGTCCACTGTCGGCATCTTTCCCTGATAACCAGAGCAGCTTTTCATGGCCAGCCGTGACCAAGTGGTGGATTTTGCACTGTTACCTTACCTTACCCCCAGCGTTTTCGGATCGCGGGACAACACAATAACCAGCTTGGCAAAGGAGCTGGGCTAGGCAACGCTTTTAATGTGATTTCCAGACAGAAAAAGCCCTCGAGTTTGTGTGAGAGAGAGCCCGGGTTTCTCTAGAGTTAAACGGGGAAAAGAGAGGAAGGCATCTGAAAACCCAGCGCTGCTTACCGAGGGCTCTGACCAGCAGAGCTGGGCTTTTTCCAAGTATTTTCATTGTCTTGCTCCATTCGAAAAAAGCAGACCATGTTCCCAATATGCCGTACACGCAGAGTTGAGGAAAGCCATCACGGGGAGGCTCTCGAGGCAGCTAACATCATCCTCTCCTGCTCAGCCAGCGCTGCGAGATTGTGCGCCGTGGCCGCACTTTGCGCTTCTCCGGCAGCCCTCGTGCCAAGAGCCCCAAGCGCCTTCCGAGGATTCATGCCCAAGGCCGTGTCCAGCCCACAGCACGTTCCAAACCGGGCAGCCCGGGAAGAGCCCCTGTGTCTCGGCGTGGGGGTCTCTGCAGCAGAAGGCTCCTGTCATACAGCATCACCATCCTGCGGCTCTGGGAACTGGGGAAACTGAGGCACAAATGTCGAAAGGGGTGTGTTATCCCATTTCATAAATCGCGGAGCCAGCAGGCTCGTTGATTCACATGGAGCCGCCAGCAGGTTTGACAGAGGAGAACGTGTAGCGGGGAACGGGGGAAAGAAAAGCAAAGTAAATCCATTTTTTTTCCTTCCTTTCATCAGGGGATGTGGCAGGGAGCGCCAGGGAGGGCGCAGAACGGGTTAAAGTGATCTCTCCAGCCAGAGATCACAGGAGACCCCCCTTTGTCAATCTGGAGTGCCCGCCAGATATTGGGTTGAATAATTAAACAGCTACTTAACCCTCGGACAGCGTGTCTCCCGCTCCTGACAGCCTGTACTTAAGTAGCTATGGCAACGATTTGGGCGCCAGCCTGTTGACTGAAGAGTATGGAAATCACAAGGATTTAATTTTGCTGTGGCACAAAAACTTGTTTGATCTGAGGGTTGTGGCTTTTCTGCAGCTTTCAGCAAAGAATAATTTCTATATTCATATCTCCCATTCAGATGTCAGTTAACAGCTCCAGAAAACCCAAAACAAGAAAAAACAAAAAAGCCAAAAGATTCTCAAAAAAAACCCCAAAAAAACCCCAAAAAAACGCCCCTTTTTTTCTGAGCTGAATTAACACTTGAGACGCCAGCTGGGAGGAGGGGGGGGGGGGGTACCGCTGCTTCAGCCTGACGTCAGAAGGGCTGGAGATGCGTCTGCCCTGAGCACTCCAGAGGAGCAGCGCAATGGGAAGGGTGGTGGGAGCCAGGGCGAGGGAAGAGCCACGGAGGGCTCAGAGGACACAAGAGCGAGCCGAGGAGAGGAGCAGTCCCAAGAACTTCAGGGGCTAGAGGGGCTCAAGTAGCACCTTGGAAGGTGGCAGCAGAGGAGGCTGCTGTGGTCAGGGAGTCAAGGGCATAAACCAAAGAGCAGAGACCATCTGGTGCTGCAAAACAAGGAGGTAAATCCCCAAAGTGGGAGCAGCCCTGCAGCAGCATCCGCTCCGACGCTGCAGGGGAATCGAACTGGAGGCGAGTGGAAGAGCTGAGCTGTGGCCAGGACAAGGAACGTCAGCACAGAGCTGCCAGATGGGGAGACAGGATTCCCCCGTCACCGAAAGCTGCCAGCGCAGGGCAGGCTGCAGGCGGGCGGGTCAGGTGCGGACAACCCGCACCCTTGGAAAAGGCTGCTTCCAGGCCAGTTATCTGGGGGCTGGTTGTGCCATAGCCAGGTGAGGAAGACGCAGGAGGAGGAGGAGGAGAACAGAACCTTGTTTTCATTCCATCTCTTCACCTCAGCAACGACTGCCTGGAGGAAGCTCCTGGGGGGGGAACTTATTCACGTGCGAAGACCAGCTCTGGCCTTGCGGGAAGGAGCCAGGAGCCCCACTCACTGCTCTCATCCTGCCTTCCCCTCTGCACCAGCCCGTGCCTCTCCTCCAGGCTGCTTTGCTAGCGGGCGCTGGTCGATAACCGAGTTAACGAAGGAATGAGGAGCAGAGGCATCAACTGCTTGCTGCGACGCTGGCACTGCGAAGCCAAAGGGACTGACTCAGGCTCTTCTTCCTTGTTTTATCTTTCTCGAATGTCTGCGGGGTGGAGGTTGAAGCAGAGAGAAGAGGTTTGAATGCAAAAGCTGTAGTTCAAAACCCACGGTATCCAAAAAAGTCACGTGCATCCACGTGTGCATGATTGTAGCCTACCGAAGCCATCGGTGGGATGGTTGATCCTACCAAGCAGCGGTGGGAACAGGACTGGTCCCAGTGCTGCTGCTGGTGCATACGCAAAGGGTCTTCCCGCAGCCCTTGCCTTAGGGCAGCTGAGGCTCAGGCCCCTGCAGCCAGGACCATGCCCCCGCCTTTTGCTCCCTTTGCAGAATCTCGAGGGTATGAAGAAGAAATAAGGCTGTGATTTAGGCACCACCTAGGGGTAAAAGCCCCTGCGTCCTGCCTGGCCAGCAGGGAGGTGCTCAGCAGGACCCAGCTTGTCCCTGCAGAAGACCTGCAGACTCCTGGGCTGCCGGCAGGAGCTCAGCCCTGCAGAGAGCTGTTGCTCTGGGGGTGATGTCAGCAGGCAGACAGCCCCTTCAGACACAGGCTCCAGGGCGATGGGGCTCGTAAGAGCTACAGAATTACAGAAAAATCATAGTTCTGGCACTGTGGCTCTCGCCAGTGGAGCCGGTGGGCAGCAGCTGACTGTGCAAGCTGCCAAGGGAGCAAGAGGATATAGTTAATGGGAGAGCTAAAGCTCATTTTTCTCATCCCTGGTAAATCCACTCCTCAGTTAAAAGCTGTAACAGCTTGAACCAAAGAGCACAGGCTCTGCAGCTGCTGGCTGTGACAACTCGTGACCTCTGTGGATTGGCAAAGATGGAAGGCTCTTGTAACACACACCCCAGGAGGTTGCTCTGGCTCCTACATGGGCTGAGCTCTTCGCATCTCGCCTTATGTTGGAGCTGGATTTTAAGTGCTTAGTGTAATGTTTCCCTGGGGCTTGGGGGTTCCTCTGAGGTGCTGCTGCAATGCAAGAAAACCACGTGGTTTTTTAAAAGCACACTGCAGAAGTGACACCTTTCACCAGGTTGGCTCACCATTTGGATGGAGGTGGATTCTCAGGAGCACCCAAGTGTCTGTCCACCTCTCTGGCTTTTCTTTCAGCCATCCAGATGCCACAGAAGTCAGAGGGGTCTCCTCAAGAGTAGGTTTTCTCAGGAAAACTCAGACCTGGTTTGTCTTTTGGAAGCAAGCAAGAGAAACACCAGAACAGCTCTCCTAGGAATAACACAGCGAGTTCTTTCAACTGGTCCAAGCCCAGATAAGCAGAATTGTGCAGAGGGCTTTGCTGGGTCTGTCAGGAGCGGGGAGGAAGGTAGGATCTGAGCGGTGTTACATTTAGCCGAGGTTTTCAGACACAGTGTGAAAAGGCAGCAGAAGTTTCTGGACAAATAGTCAGTTCTAATGTCTGCATCAACTATTTCATTCTCAGGAAGATGGAAGACCTTTAAGGCTCCCAGAGTCAGTTCTGGTCCACTGAACACATAAATTATCCCACATTTCAAAGTTGTCTGAATAGAGTACACACAAATAGCCAGCTGGCCAGAGGACACTAATTCCATGCTGTAAAAGGTTTTCCCTTCTCAGCCATCTGCCTTTTTACTGTCCATAGCTATCCGTCAGCTAAGCGCAGAACGGGTCAGGCTTGGTCACCAGCCATCCTTGAGCAGAGCACTGCAGGGGAGTACCTCACTGGCATCCATCCAAAAAACTCCTTTTCCCTTTCTAGGAAGGAAGTAAGCCCAGGCCACGGTAACATCCTTCTCAATTCCCTGTCTAACGGCTGGTGGGGGCACGTCCCTGGTGCACGGCGGTGGCCTGAAATGTGTCAGCTGCAAAGAAAGCACTTTAGCAATTAAACAGAACTCAAGCGATGACCTGTAGCGGTGGAGATCAGAAACCTTGGGACAAAGTCACGCAATCATGAAAACATTGACCGAGCCATTTGCCGATGGCCTCTAATTTGCTTGAACAACCCCTAAACAATCCCACCCAAACACCACCTGTCTGTCACCGCTGTGGACACTCTCCCACCCAGCTCCGGAATAACTGGGCTGAGCGGATCGCACTGCACGGAGATCAGCTCCTAGGGACCAACCTCCAGACCAGACTCCACCCAAGCGTAAAGGGACGTGGGCAGAGTAGGATAGCTGTGTCCCATCATAGGCTCATTACGTGTGCGGTTATCAGCCAAAGGGACCCCAAAATAGAATTTCAATTTACTGGAAAACCCAGTATTTCAAAGTGGGGTTTTTTTAATCCCAAAATAACAATAATAAAGAAGGTCAAAATCAGAACAAGTGAACAAAGGGTACAGAAACTTCTAAATGGATTTGTTTAGAAACATGACAAGAAAACCTACTGATAAATAAAATACTAAAATAAATATAAAATATTAAAATAGAAAATCCCATTTCAAAAGCTTTATTTATTACCAAGAAAAATGGAAAGTTGGATACTTGAAAATTGCTGTTTCAGTGAATTCCCAAGCCTTAGAATGTTGTTTCAATCGGTATATTTCAAGTGCCATAAAGAAGCAACAACCAACACCAACTTTTGTTGACCCTTTGATACCCAGAACAATTTAAATTCCCTGGCATAAGCACATCAGGCTTTTCCCTAAAACAAAATTCCTTGAAACAGTGTTCAAGAACATTAACTTGAGAAAAATACCAGTAAGTAATACGATTTGAGCAGAATTTTTCCACTGGGCTGGCATATTTGTAAATACTAGTCTGTCCATGGTTGGATGAATTTTGCCTTTCCAGTCTGCAAGTTAATTGTCCATTAATAATTATCAGTATCCATTTCATTCTCTCGGAATGAAGGGATTTCAGCGCTAATGTGTTACTGTAAGCAGCATTTTGCTGTTTTCTTGAACTGGAGAAAATTATTCTGTCTCTCCTTGTCATCCTAGCAAGTCTGGGATGGATAGATTACACCGCGCCATGAAAATCGCTCGCGGTTCAGGAGTTTAAGTATGTGCTGGGCTGGGGGGGAAGCCGCCCGCCGAGCTGCATTTTGCTCTCTGCCACTGGAGCTCCTTAATTCTGTGCAGCTCCCCAGGGAATATAGGAAGTCTGCAAGACCATGGAAGAAGTCTTTCCTTTCTGTGCTTCAAAACACCGTTTAGTTTTCTCCTCTCCGAACTACACAGTCTCATTTTAAGCCTTTTCACATCTTCAGTCCTTCTTGTTATCCATTGTTGGCCCCTTCCAAAAATCACAGACGGGTTTGGGGTGAAGGGACCTCTCAAGCTCACCCAGACCCACCCCTTGCAGGGAGCAGGGACATCTGCAACCAGAGCAGGGTGCTCAGAGCCCCAAGGGACAACCTGACCTGGGATGGTGCCAGGGATGGGGCTTCTCCCACCTCTCAGGGCAACCTGGGCCAGGGTCTCATCACCATCATTATAAAATTTTCTCCCTTCTCTCTGCTCTGAATCTCCCTCTTGTAGGTTAAACCCATCACCCCTTGTCCTGTTGCAACAGGCCTGATAAAATGACTGTCCCCGTCTTTCTGACAGGTCCCCTTTCAGCATGGAAGGACCTCTGTCCTGCTAGAGCCGTGGCAGCTGACATGCATTTAAGCACAGTTCAGTCTGTGGAACGACATTAAAATACCTTTGGTCTTGTATTCTTTAAGCTTTGTGAGGTTGGTGGGCTATCAGGTGGCAATACCAGTCTCAGCAGAAGGGAACGGCCGGTCCTGCTGCCTGTGCGGGGTCATGGGCAGCTGAGCAGAGATTACGGGGCAGGACTGTGCTGAGACGCGGGTGGGTTGCTAAAGGCTGTGATTAGCCTCAGTTCCCAGGGTGGAAAATCTGCTTGGGAAACAGGCTGTGAGTCTGAGCTGAGGTTCCTGGAAGACGGCATTGTCCCTGTTCCAAGACTGGTATCAATAAGATAAATTAGGGGGAAAAAAACCCTTATCAAACCAGCCCCCACACGTTCTATTAGAGAAACGATCTGCAAAGTCCCAGGTTTCTGCTGCAGCTCAACGGGGTGAAGCGGATTGACAGGGGGAGATGAGATACCAGAGGAAAAGACCACCCAAAGGAGAGCTTGCGTCTTGTAAGTCATTTAGCAGAGCCAACTACAAAACCTGCGTTCACTTTAACAAGCTTTAGTGGCTTTTGAGCACCGAAAAGTTTTGGCAGACCTCTACCTCACTACCTGCTGTATGCCAGCGGTTCACAGCAGCACTTCTTTTAGCTCCAGGAGCACGCAGGGCAGCCGTTAGCGTTGGACTCTCTGCAGGGGCAGCCAGGCATTTTCTCTGGGTGACCAAAGCCGCTGTGACCATAACCACGTGCAGAACTCCCTCCAGAAACACACTGCCTCGCGTTGCGAGGGGTTTCGTTTTACGGGTCGTCCAGCTGTGGAGCCGGTCCCTGTTGAGCTGTACCATGGCACGGGGACCGTGGTCGTCCAGTGCTGTTTTTCTTGAGAAAAGACGATGAGCAGAAGGAGCTGCTGCCCTCCACTCTGCTCTGTGGCAATAGCTCCCCAAGGCAAACTTTGCTGGCTAATCCTTGGAGCCTGTCAAAACCTGGCCGGAGCCAAGCCGTGCCGTGGTACGAGCCTCAGCCGGTCCCCAAAGGGTCTGTTGCTGTGCAGGGAACAGGAGATCCTGTGACACAGATTAAATCAGGAGATCTGCGGGTTTTCATTCAACTTGAGCCTGAATTGTCCTCTTTACTAATTTTTCTTAAGAGTAGGGGGTCAGGGGAAGGTGGGGGGGAGCCCTGCAAGTTCTTTGAAAGACTCCAAGTCCAGCTGTAATTAGCTGATAAGTTTCTTTATCACAGATGGCAAAGGCGCTGGCTGCAGCCAGGTGAATATTTTGTCTGATGAGTTATCAGTGCATGTGCCAGGTACAATGCTCTTAGTCAGCAGGAGTTAAATCACCCTCTAGACCTGAACAGCTCGAATTTAGGTGTTACTGTGGTCTGATGCATGACATCACTGAGGTTTGCTGGGAGAAATGGAGCTCAGCGCAGATCAGTGAGCCGGGCAGAGCACTGGTGGGGCATCGTCATGTCCAGGATTTAAGGAAAATCAGGAAAAGGACATTCAGGAAACCTTTCTTTGTCATGCTAGAGTAAAGACAACAGGGTCACTTAGGAAGTAAAGCTTCGGGAACAGAGGACTGCAATGGACCGCAATGAACATCCATACCAGCTCCCTGATTTTGCAGGAAAATGAGAGGCATTTAGAACGGGGAGGTTCACAGGGCACCCACTCCCCAGGTCCCCCCTTCATTGTTATCACAGAAACCTCCCAGCACCTTATAACACTTAAAACCACCACTGTAACGTGCAAGGGCATCACTAATGTCAAGTTTCCTGCAATAGCACGGAATTTACTGGGGGAAATCCGTGGTGATCCTCTGCATGCTCCAAAGGCCTCACCCTTCTGACCTGAGAGAATTCATTTCTGCACCCTAAATCAGACAGTTTGTTTAACCCAGACCATGGAGAAATGATCTATCCACCAGGCATCCAAGAGATTTTAATACCACTAGGAACATAAGTGCTTTGCTCAACATCCTGTTTCTAGCTGTGGCCAATTTCCACCATTTCAGAGGAAATAAAAAAAAAAAGAAAAAAAGGGAAAAAATCTCAAAATCAGAAGCTAAATGATGTTAAAAGGGTCAGAAATAAATCCTTTCTTGTCCCTGTAGATGAGCTGTAGGGTTTAATATAATGCAAACAAACCTGAACAAGCACCTAGTCATCCTCCTTTCACGTCTCCTCTCCATCTCCAGGATACATCAGATAACGGGATTTTACTAAATCAGAAGATAATTGTATTTTCAGATTCTTTTTCAGACTGTCTTCATACAAAATACTCTTCTGATTTGCATAACATCGAGTAGTGCAAGGAAAACGGAGGGTAATTGGCCTCTTTCCTTCATGTGTACGCTGGGGCCACGTGTCTTGCCCTCGTTACCTCCACCAAGCCACGCAGGGACCTTCTGACCCCAGCCCAGCCCCACATACAGGTTTCGATTCCTCCTTTCAGGTTGGATATACAAGGAGCATCACCTAAACACGGTCCTCTTCCTCGGTGACAGACCGACTCGTTATTTCTCTCGCACCTCCTGCAATATGTATTTTATGAAACTAAAGAAACGCTCTCTGGGTACAAACCACAGGAAATCACCCGCAAATCTGGAAAATCCCGACTCTTTGTAGCCTGGCACACGTCCCCCACCACCTCGTACACAAACCAGGGGAAGCTCGGGCAGCAGCTCCTGCTGCCTCTGCAGGAAACCAGGACCGCTTGAGCCTGCATCCCTGCTCTCTGCCCAGGCACCCATGAGACAAAGGTTGCGGCATTACCCGTTACCCGGGGGCCTGCAAACGTGGAGCTCAGATGCTCGAGCAAATAGATAAGAAACAGGCAGATAAAGACGGTTCCGTTCCCCAGACCACCCAGGGCATATTGTCAGAGTCCCCAGAACTGGTGTTGGATGGGACCTGCTTTAAGATGTGACGAGTCCAGTAATATTATGTATAGTTATGTACCGATAGGCAGACACATCCACGTATGTGTGTATATATATACGGCTATATATATGCACACGTATATATATCTCTCTATGCCTGCGAGTGTGTCTATCCACGCATGCACATTTAGAGGAAGTAACCAGCAATTACAAGAGAAAAGCCACAAGTTAATGTATGTAATCATGTCAAATCCCCAAAGCAATAAAGGGGAAACCGCCTCTGCTCGAGGTTTTTGCTCGGTGAAGTCAAGCAGTCAGCTGTGCAGCGGAAAGCCTCCCCGAGACACCGCCGTTCCCATGGCAAAGCTCTCTCCCACCCTGCAGCCACCCACTCCTCCCTGGTGCCACTGGGCACATCTCAGCCCAGTCGCCCCCGACCCTTCGCAGCCGCTCTCTTGGCTCCCGTCTCCTTCCCAAACTGCGCCAGGACACTGCGGCCAAAACATTCCCCTCCGACTCGCTGCGTAATCGCCTGCTCCAGCCCCTCGCTCTTCTGCAGAACAGGGTAATAGAAAAAAAAACCAAAGTAATGGGATGCGAGCTGCTTTCAGAAGCTGCAAGCCTGGAGCCTGAGGTTAGTGAGAGAGAGGAGAAAAAAGCGCACCTAATTATAAGTGTGCAACGAAGAGTTCGCCTGTAGGAAATGGGAAGATTACATGCTGAAGGAATTGGCAAATAGCTGCAAGACAGGCAGTCTGAAATGAATTATGTCCCAGCACGGCGACTCCCCACGTGTAACTATTTTCATTTAAAGTCGTTGTTGTCTTCCTTCCTGATGGTTGTTCAGAGGACTCCAAACCAGCCCCTGCCTAAGGAGCAGCGTGGAAATTCCTGGCCACGGAGTAGTGCAAGAGGGAAGAAGGGACGGACGGCACGTTCGGTCCTTCCTCTGGACCCTCCAGGTTAGGCAGAAGCTAAAAGACCATCGGGATAGAGCCGGAAGGGAAGGTTACCTACCCAGCTGACCTGGGGATCACGTTGTCTCCCCTCACCCTCAGCCCAGGACCATGTTCTCATCCCAGCCGGGGCCTGGGGGCTGCATCCACAGCATCCCTGCGGCCACCAGTGGTGTGGAAATGCGGCTCTGGCTTAAGCAACACTTCGGGGAACAGCAGCACATCTCCAAACTGCCACCGCACCAAGCACACAGGGCTCGAGGTTTGCAGGCATCTCAGGTGCAGCTAAAAGTGACTTCACAGGAACCTTGCTGGGCTGGAAGCCCCCAATTAACCACCTAGATGCCAATTTAAGGTTGGAGCTAATTGAAGCAGACCCCACCTAATTACGACTTACTTTATTAGGGTACTTTTGCTTGAAAACATCTCAATTTGCTGTCAGCCTGAGCAGGCAAAATAGTTGCAATTAGACATGGCCTATATTTTTATGCTCTCTCAAATTCCAGCTTCTCCGCACCGTCCACCAGCGTCACTCAACTCAGGGCTGCAAGAAAAAGTGCTCTTTCAGTTGGGAACGTTTTGCATTCACTTTAGGCTTAATTTCTTTTCGGTTCCCGGTTCTCTTCCTTTAAGTGCTCAGGAAATCATTCAGCCAGCAGACGCTGCCATGATGAGCAATGGGGGAAATGGATAAACAGCTGGGGTTGTGTACGGTATTTTTATGACCTCTGTCTTACTGGTATTCTCCTTCCATCAAATACTCATTACTGAATTCTGATGCCTTCCCTTCCATATGCAACTGCAATTATTAGCTCTGCCTGTGACTAAACCACAGACAGGGCACGCTCGAGAGAGCCAGCAGGCTCAGAAATCACTGCAGTCTGGTGGAGGCAAGGATCTGAGCCTTCCCAATTATCAGGTCTATTTAAATATGGACTGCCGCCTTAACAATAGGTTCAACAGCAGCTGTGACAGGAAAGATACCCTGACACTGCAGGAAGCACCAATTTCATGCAGCGAGATGTGGAGCGGGTGGTCAATCCCCTTACTGCTGAAGCAGTCTCCAGCTCTCTCCAGCCAGCAGTGGCAGGGGTGCTCTGAGCCAGAAGCAGCCACAGCCTGATTTATCCCACGGATTTACCCCATCAGTCATCGGAAGAACCCCCCACCTCGGGCACCGCCGATGGAGGAAGGGTCTTTCCAGCCTGCGGTGGTATTTCGGTCTCAGCCAAACGCTCCACCGCACATTTCAGCATTCGCGCAGCAAAGCCCGGGCTTCGATGGCAGCCCCTGAACGTTGCATTATTGGCTTACAAATAAAGCGCAGCTTAAGGCCTCTAGACTAAGGCCGGAGCAGTTTCTGGGCTGTAGCAGAGCATGTCTGCTCCGCTGTGACGTATGATCCAAACAAGGGGTAGCTCCGGGGAAGGAAACCAGAGGCCAGCGATGGCAATCCACTCCCAGGAACAACAAGGCCAGATGCATCTGGAGATGAAGCAGCTCTGCAACCAGCATCACACGACAAAGGGTATGCTGTCGGCACTGAATGATGGAAGAAAGGCTGGGCAGGACCTGTGGAAGTCATCCTGTCCGTCTGTCTGCCCTGGGCTGGAGCGGCAGCTCTCAAGCGGTGCCTGGCAGCTATGGGTCAACCCTGGTCTCAGGGAGTTTTCAGGAGGACAGCTTTGACCCCAGCCAGTTTCTCCTTAACTCCTTAACTCCTTCCAGTTAGAATGATCTTTCTAACTTAAAACTCCTTTGCTGCAGTGTAACCCACCATTCTGGACCTCTCCCCAGTGGGCACGGAGAGGAGGCTGTTCCCTCTCGCAGCAATCTCTTATATACTGGAAGACTTAACAGCACAAAGACGTGAACTCTTGATGGCCTCAGCAGAGATTGGCTTAATAATGTCTATTATCATTGGCCCACGATTCATGCTTTCCTTGGTATTCATCCCCTCCAAGTGTCCTCCCAGGATATATTTTCAAATTTTAAGCAACAGGCTGTGAATCCCAGAGCCAGATCTCCAGGCACTGCCTCCTCTTCACCCTCCCAGCTCCTGCTCCCCACACTGTGGTCCTCAGTTCACATGTCCCTTCCCATTTGTTTGTTACTTTACTTTTAGAGCTCCAGAGAAGAAGTGCTACAGAGGCGTTATTCTTTGCAAAGAGGCTGGTCTCTGCTGGGTGGCAGTGCCATCTGCGTGCCCACTCGGGTCACTGGCCGTGGGCACACATACCAGTGAGGACAAGCAGGGGTTGTTCCCTAGGCAGCCGGCTTCCCAAGGGCCGGCAGCACGGCAGGGCAGCTCTCTGCCTGCCCACGAGCCAGCACAGAAAAGTCAAGTGTTGTGGGCTCCTGTGAGCAAAGAGCTGTAGATGTTGAGACATTTGGCCTTGTTCTTTGCAAGCCAAATGTGCCTTGATAAATCGGAGCCAACTTCACTTCGGGGGTGTGCAGGGACCGTAGAGCTTGTGTTTGTTTAATTAATGCATCTGGTTTAGCTCCACTTTGGCTCTTTGTTTCTACTTATCGGGATACAAAATAAGACTAGAGCTTCCCCAGGACCCCAGAAGAAAGAAGGAGTGTGTTCTTCCAGGAGAGGGAATCTCTGCAGACCATCAGTCTATCTGCAGGCTGAACAAACTGGTACAGCCCGGAGGTCAGGCAGGATAAGGTCAGAGCCATATCTCACGTAGGAAGGAGAGAAGACCTCTTATAAAGACTATTTCTGTCCCCTCCAGAGCTCTGGTCTTGTCTTGACCTCCACCTTGCCACGGGGGCACCCATAAAGGCAGAAGGTCTCCAAATATGACACCGCGCAGACGGGAGTTGGACCCTGTATGCAGAAAGAGGACATAGAGGTTTGTTGGAGAGAGGTCGCAGGGCCTCGAGGCCAAACCTGCTGCTGAGGCACCGACTGAGCTTCAAGGAGTCACTTCTGGTCGTGCTTGCAAAAAACGGCTGCGGAATTTGTCACTGCTTGATCCACCCAGACCTCATCTGCTGAGCTTGTGCAGCTCCCTGTAACTTCGCCTGAGCTGGGAAGATCCCCGGAGATCCCTCTAAGGGATGCACCAGCCTCTTAAGGACTGGGATCACAGCCAGACCCGCTCTGGGAGGAGGGATTTGCCTCCTCCCGGACAGGGCGCTGAGGGCAGGGCGCAGCCCCGCTCTTTGCTGAGCAGAGAGCAAAGGGGTGACATTATCACGCCGGCTGCGAGGGAAGGCGAGAGGGACGCAGCGGGCTCCCAGCCCCGCTGGGCTCGGCTAGGGATGTTCCCCATCCCTTTGTCAATGCACAGTTTTGGCATGGCAGCTTCTCCTTCAACTGACAGCTCTGAAGGAAAGGCGGGGGCATCAATGGTAACTTTTCAAAGATTTCCTTGATGTCTTTAGGTTTTCACCAAAAAAATCCCCAACCCCAAACCAGCAGTACAAAACAACCCCCCCTCCCCGATTTAACAGCTTTATCAACCTCAGAGCAGAGTTTTGCCGTAACAAGGATGGAGAGCACTTGCCAAATTATTTGTTGTCATTAAAATAAATTAGGTATCAAGTTATAAAACAATAGTGTGGTGACAGAAAGCTGGAAAGCAAGAGCAACCCTAATCAGAGGCAAACATGCTGCGTGTTCTGGAGCTGAGAGCACGGCGCTGTGACAGCATCCTCATCCGGTGCGGGCGATGAGGATCTGCAATCCATCTGCCGGTCCCGACGGCTGGGAAATTAACTCACTGGGACTAATTACCCCAGAAATGGGAGGAGGTGGGGGAAATATGTCTTGCACTGTTTTCTCAGAAGATCTTAAAGCACTTTGGGAAGAGCGATGGTGATTTCAGGACTGGTACCTACATGCTTGAGCCCAAAGCCATACCCGCTGCCGTGGGTGAAGGGATGCAGCCAGGCTGGTGGTGAGGGTGATGAAGCGTCGCTACCTTCTGCTTTGCAAACATGGACCTGACAGGAGAATAGAGGATTTATCAACTTGAAAATGCCACCATTCAGCGTGCCAAGGATGTCTAAAGAGAGAGGCAAGGAGGAGGAGGCTGAGCAAGGAGCGCTGGAGGCTTGCACACCTCCCGGACCAGAGCCGGGCTGCACCGCGCAGGTGGGGATCAGAAACCTCCATTGATGGCCAAGTTCCTCCTGCAGGTCAGAGGATGTGGGGAGGTCCAGGCTGCCCCATGGCGGGTCCTGGCACCGTCCCGGCCCCCCGGCCCCTCGGCCGGGCAGCTGGCGCACGGCGTGTTGTGCAGACGGATTAGCAGTGGCGCGCATACAGCTGTGCCGATCCGACACACAGGGGCTGCATTCGAGACGGGCCGGGCTGGCAGATTCCCTGGGAAGGGCTGGGGGAAAGGACACCCACAGTTGTTGCCCGAGAGTTCGTCTCTATCCACCGGCACTAATTCCCACAGTAATCCCCCTCCACAACAGGCGCAGTGTTGGGGGCCGGGCGGCCCCTTGCCTCCCCGGTTGACCCCGCGGCTCGGACCCATGCCAGCACTCGCTGCCCCGCTCCACAACTGGATGTCATCCCTGGGGAGGGGGCGACGGGCGATGGGGGCTGCAGGCGCAGGTGGCCCGGCCAGCTGTGGGTTTTCGATTTCCCATTGATTCGGGAATGGCTCTCCATTACGTCAGGGAAGCAGGAAAGGCAGAGCAGGCTCCGACAAGGACAGAGGAGGTGGTTTCCTCAGCTGATGCTGAACCTATGGTTTACCCCTGTCTGTGGTGTCTTTTCCTGCAGATCCCATTTGAGATCCTGTTAGCCTGCAAGAATGCAGACAGTGGTGTTTCTCTTCCATTTCTCTCCCAGGATCTCATCTTGCTCCAAGCCGGGCTCCAGGAGCCAGCCAGAGTCTGCACATCATCTTGCAGCTGAAGGTGCATCCCCAGGAGTGTTGCTCATGGCCCTTCTTACAGACACTGCTACACCTATTTTTATTTTCAAGTACTTTCGCAACGAACACAGCAGCAACGTTTGCCCAACTTTCTTACTAAAAGTAGTCCTGGACTGGCCAACACCCTCTGTGCCTCCCCGTAGTGCCCACAGGTATTTATCGCAGGATACGTCATTCCCCAGAAATGTGCTGCAGCCACCTTTAAAAGACCAGCCTAACTATCATCCTCGATCCAGGTTCAATATTAGCTGAGGAGGTAGGGACCAGGCCAGCCTCAAAACCCGCACAACCCCAAAACCTCACTTTCCAGTGTCCACCACGCAGCTGCTGCTTCACTTAGCCAAGAGGTTCAAAAGCAGCCAGCGAGTTGGAGTACTGCCAGTTCGGGCCACTGAAACGCCTTAAAAGAATCTGATTTTCAGAGGCAAAAACGTCCTGAAAAATGTAGATCTTCAGTGAAGTCAGAGACACCTAATTCTGCTGATTAAGGGAAGATCAGGGTGCTGCTGAAACAGTTCTTCTCTACGCTCAGATTTTCTTTTCAAAAACACACAGATGCCTATATGGAAACAAGGGCAACAGGGTGCTGATTTTTCTCCGAATAGAGTCTTATACCTGGTATCCGGGATATGTGCTGCATAATTCAGCCTTCAAAAATGTGTTTGTCTTGGAAGGAGCCAGATACAGCTTTAACGTACCCGCACGGCGGGACTGGATGGTATAAATCCGCTGGAGCAGGGCACCGTGTCCAAACAGTTGTCTGCTGGGGAGGGAGGCTGGCAGAAGGACTCATCACTTGGCAAAAAAAAAAAAAAAAAGGAAGAGGAGGAAAAAAAGAAGATATTCCTAATAGAGATTATTCCTAAATAATAACCCAGAACTGATGGCAAATCCCCCTCTGGTTTAGGAGCTGTATATCCTTTAGCAGGGAGACCAACAGCTTGCCCCTTTACCAGGCAACATCTCTGGAGAGTGTGAAATGGGAGGGGATTTTGCAGCGGTGATAATAATCCCTCAAAACCGATGGATCTTTCGGTAAATTTTTCCATTTCTTTCTGCTATCATGTACACACAAGTCTAAATTTAGAGTTATTTTCCTCCTTTCCATCAAAAAGATACCACTGGTTTTTAGCTTTCCCTTGCAGAATCTTTTCTGCATCTTTTTCTGCAAATTTCCCACATCCTCTGAAAATGAGAACAAGGAAGAGAGAATGGCTCAGACTGGCCGGACGAGTTTCACTGCCCAAGCTAAGTAAACTCGAGAACTGGTTAAACAATGTCTTTTTGGCTGAGCCAGGTTTCTGTAGATCCGTGCAGAGGGTCCTTGTCCTCCCTGCTGAATTCACTGCCCTTGCTCCTGTGCTTTCACCCAGCCGTGCCGGGGACACTCGATTTCCAACCTGCTTTCCTTCCTTTGTGACGCTGTAACGTGATCTCATTGAAGCCTTCTCTTTAAATTAGTTTTTCATACCAGAGCAAACAAGAATGAGAATGGAAGGGAAGTGATTAGGCAGGAATTAACAATAGCTCTGGTTGGTAATTAATTAATAAATAGAAAAGGAAAGTACCTTTATTAAGGAAAAAACAACAGAGTTCTCAGGAATTGAATTTCCTTTGAAGTCCCTGCTAGTGAGTCACCTGCTGCCTGGTAGGTTTGGGTCATCAGGGATTTGAGAGGTTTCCTGGTGCGAGCCTGGGTGACACATCACGAGTACAAGGCAGTTGCAGGGACCTGTCGCTGTGATGCTTCAGTGATGCTATTGCTGTGCTGACTTGGGAAAGGAAGAAGGACCCGTGCAACAACACCCAGGTTACGTGTCCTGCTGAGGCGGGTGACATTGCTTAACGCAGAGCGGCTGCGGTGGCCTTCTGTTCAATCAACAGCTTGAGATACTGGACCTTTCATGATGGTGCCTCACCATCTTTAATAAAAGAAGTCAGGCTGGCTTCCCACCAGCTTCCACAACTGCAGATGCGGGACATGCAGGAGGTGTTGCTCCCACACAGGCACTGCGCTCCAGCCCAGCCCAGTCCTTGTCCCCAGCCCAGTCCTTGTCCCCACCTTGCAGCGTGGGCTGCCAGACCTGCATTCACCCTTTGGATAGGAGACAGCTCTGCTTCCTTGCACTCCAGACCACCTTGACTTCGATGCCTACCTCCGTATCTGGTCCTAACCATGGAGACCTGACAGCCCTCTCCCCCTGGTGGAGATCCCGCTTCAGCATAACCCAAATTCTGCAGCACACAGAGACCTTTGCAAAGAAATCTGGGTTAGGAACGACTAAGCTGCTTAGCACCTTCAAGTAATGAGATGGGGGAGAAGGTAAGCAAACGCCGCCCCTCTGCAGCACAAATCTCAGCAGTTGGAAGCTGTTTGAAGTGTTTTCTATGTTGGCTGTTTTGTTTGGTTTTTTTTTTCTTTCCTCAATGAATTTCTGTGGAATGCTCAGACAGGAATGTTGGTTTCCCTGCTGCCCTTCCCAAGCGTGCAATGGCATTCGGATAAATTACACACACAGCACTTTTTTTAGCTCTTTTCCTCTCTTTTTCTAGCTGGGTTTTGCTCGGAGTTGGCCAGCAGTTTGGACTAAAAGCAAGAGACAACTCCTCTTTTGTGGGGGTTACTCAATTATAGCAATCAGTACAGCAAGGCTTCCAAAAATATTAACTGTTGACTAAGTGGCAAACAATAAAAAGGGTAAGTAATGTTTGTTTCTTTCCCCTTATGAGTCTAATTGTGATTAAAGGTACCAGACCAAGACCCCTGGAGAGAGAAGCCTTCTGATGTTCTACAAAACAGCATTGCAGAAGATTGCCCTATCGATGTGCTTCAGCCCTGAGCGGGAACGCTCAGCTCTAACAACCCATGTCCTTTCTGTCCTGCTAGGTTGAGTCTGCCAGTTATTGGAAAGGGGGCTGGTGACGACAGAGACATGGAGGAACCTCAGGGTCAAGAGCTCCAGGTCTTTCCTCTACCGCTTCTTCCTCGGTGCAGCCCTTCTGGTGTTGTCTATCTAAACAGAGAGGGGAATGCACATCTCTGAAGTGAAGGTCGCCACCCCAAGCTCAGCCTGCCCTGCAAAGAGCAGAAGTGATACAGGGCCTCCTTCATGAGGAGGTGCTCCTATCGCAGCCCAGCCAGAAAGGTGCCCCAGCTCCCAGCTTCCTTCTTGGTGCTACGTCTGGTTTTGGCACTTTTTGGACTTTTTACATGTATTTTTGACTAGTTTATGCCCAGTTTGTACAAACTCCTGTCAGACAACATGACTCACAATACTCCCCCAAGGTCTCAGTGCTGGGTCAATAATTCACCTTGAATTATTGGCCAACACTAACTCCACACCCTTGCACGAGTTGGCCCCAAGACCTGAAAGAGGCCATCGGCTTTGCCCTGCAGGCAGGGGCAGCCGTCCAGCCTCCCCTCCCAGGAGCACATGGAAACAGAGCAGACCAATACACCTGCTCGCTTGCAGCTGATGGGGGCCAAAGCTTGTTTTCTCCTCCAGAGCACATCGGAAACTGTAAAACCACTTGGATCTGCAGAATGGAGTAGGAAAGTCAGGGGGCAGGGGGGAGAAGTCTGTCATCTCTGGTACCTCCTACTTCTAATGGAGTTTCTTTTAAACTCTTTCCAGCATAATCCTCCAAACTATGTGCTCTTTGTCCCAGCGGAGCTGTGCTGTTTCTATGGAGTCCCAAAGATACTATCCATTTCCCCTTTGATTTAATTTAGTAGGTCCAAGAACACAAGTAAAATAGCAAGGGATGAATCCAAACACTCATTAGAGAAACGCTGTGGACGTTGCACAAGTGGCGAGAAAGGTGCACGCGACAATAGGTCTTGACTTTGCAATTCTCTATGCTTCGTACCCCACCGGGCACACGTCAAAGGCTGAAGATTAACACCCGCCGAGCGCTCTGCTCGCAGACAAGGCCTCCCCCAGCTCACGGCAATAAAAGCTCAGCCTCAAATCAAAAGCTAAGCTCACTGAGACTTCAGAATAGCTCACGGCCCGGGGTCTCAGCCCAAACTCAAGCCGGCACTGCGCAGCCCTGTGTCCAGGTGTCAAAGCCCCTGCCTATTGCCAGGCTAAACCTCGCCCAGGCTCTGCCGGCAGCTGTCTGAGGGTGGTGGGAAGCCACCAGAAATGCATAATGAGTCTCTGCATCGGGTTCAGCCTTCTCTGCTCCTGCTTCCACCTCTCCCAAGTGTGGCCAGAAGTACTAAGGCTCTCTGCTAACACACGAGCTACTTGTAGCCGAGGATCTCCAAGTGGCCTGAGAGCTCTGAGGTTCATCATCTCAACCCTTCCATGAGACAGCAAATTATTAAGTGTATTTTACATGTAGGGAAAGTGAAGCAGGGAGGCACCGAAGGGAGCTGCAGGACCTTGTAAGAAAAAGGGGGTTGGGGGGCTTAGTGGCAGTTGTGGAAAACTAAGGAAAAAATCCTTTGGGGCTGGATGAAAACCAGGCTTTTTTTTTTTTTTTAAATGTCTGGCAAATCACAATCTGAAAGAGAAGTAGAATGGGTCATATAAAATGTTACATTTCAATCAAATTGAAACCATCCCTCTCATTGATTTCTTGAAAATGTCTTGGAACCGTTTATACAATTAAGGGAAAGCTTGACACAAGGATTGAAATGGTACTTTTCAAAAAATGTCAAAACAAGACCTTGGAGTGTTTTCTTGGAGTTATCTCTCTGCTTTTTCCTAAGCTAATCATTGGGCAAAATGATCAGAAATTCATCACACGTTTCACTATGATGGAATTCACATTTTCCATCAAAAAAAAAAGAGGGGGGGGCGGGGCTTCAGGAAAAGAAAACCAGTTTTTCTCCAGAGACAGCCAGTCCAGAGGTGGGGCTGGGTCAGAACCCACCACTTCTCCTTCAGCCCGGTCCAGAGGGTGAGTTTGGGCTCAAATGCCCAGAGATGACAGAGTCCCGTGAGTGCATCGCTGGCCTCTCCTCTGGATCCTCCCGTTGGCCTTGCTCACGTATTTCTCCCTCCTCTTCCTCACTTCCTCAGCCTCTAGAACCAAGAACATAAAGGTTTCCCCATTCTAGAGCATTTTGAACAACGGGTGGAAGCGTGACTGCTAAATATTAATATCTTCAGGGTAACACTCTCCTCTTCATGGTATAATCATTTGTATTGATGAGGCAATTAACTGATGACAGAGACGATAGAATATGCAACATGGGGTCTGAGAACCCTGCAGCAGCGAGGGCCCGATCCTGCATCTCTGACCCTGGCAAGCCACCTGAGAAGGAAATGAGTCTCATTAGCTTTAACAGACCCTTAATGGGAGCAAACAGCCCTTACACAAACAAGTCTACCTCATACTCAAGGAAATGGGCTCCATCCCTCTACTTACGGCCTCTCCCAGTTCCACCAGCTCAGGCTTTGCAACCCCACGGTTTGTTTAAGGGCTCAATTGTGTTTAAATTACAAAGGCTCATCTGTAGCTGCGGTTCCACCATCTCAAAGCCATATGAAAAAACGGAGTTTTCGTTTAGCATTGAGATCGGCAGAAGCATTTTCGAGGTTCTGTAGATGATTTGATTTTGCACAGCCGGGATAGGAGAGAACCCAAATCTGAGGTACCGGGGGGTCAGGGAGAGGGAGGATTTGGAGGGGTTTTTCCCACCTGACTGCAAAAGCAGCAGCACAAAACAAGACCACAGGGTGGCAATTAAAGTAATTACAAAAAAAATGAGATCTCTCCCTCTTTTTCCCTCCCATAATGGTAGGTCATTAAAGTTAATAGTCAGGATTGCATTTGTACATGTCAGTAAAAAGTCATTGCAGCATCTTTCATCTCCGCTACGGCACCAACTTTCCTCCCATTCCTTCACCCTCTGAGGGAGCAGCTCGGTATGTCGGCTCCTGGGTTTGGGTTGTCTTCGTGTTGCACCTGCTGCTGGGACTCGCCAGCAAAGGCTTCAAGGTGCTAAAACTAATCTGTTGGGATAGGAAAGCTTTCAAATGCTCCGAATATTTCGAGGTCAGGGAGGAATTTGTGTTAGACGTAACCCCAGAGACGGCTCTGTCTGGAGACGGAGGTGGGTATTCAGCAGAGCAAGGGGAAAACGAGCTTGACGTGCCTTTGATGGTGATGTGCCACTCCAAGAGGCTGTCTCCATCCCAGGGAGGCAGGTCCATCCCCGTGCTGTGCCACGGTTGCCATGCAGTGAGCTGGTGGTCCCTCCACCTGGTGCTGGCTTTGATCTGGAACATCTCTCCACCACCACTTCCCACTGAACCAACCCACCAGCTCTTGAAAAGACCCTGTGGGGTTTCCCAGAAGGGCAGACCATGGCAAAGGGGTGGTGCCGGTCGCTGCCAGTGCTCAGCAGGGCCATGTGTTTCCTAACAGAGGAGTAACAGCTGCACAGGACAGATTTTAGTCCCAGCGACTGCGGATGGGACCTGCACGTGCAGCACCGACCAAGTACAAGCCCTGTGCAGGATCAGTCGTGAAGGGAAGTACGCTATGGGAACTGAAGAGCAAAGAAGCCCTTTACCATCACGCCACTTTGCTCCATCCAAGCAGCACAGGCTGCTTTTTCCCTCCTAACACCTCTGCTCCCTCCATGGACACCAAACTGCTCATATCACGCTGTTTGTAGTGAGAAGAAAAGTCCTTCCAGGGGCTCTTGGCAGATGGCTTGTCTCTCTTACTGGGCTCATTGTGGCTTGTAGAAAGGCAGGACAAGAAGTGGGGTGCGGTTGGACTTGTTGCAATCATCTTGCTTCTGCTCTTCCACCCGAGGACGAAGCTTGCTTCTCTTCCCTGCTGGCATTTGTGCCGGTCTGGAGCAGGGAGGAAGGCTTTGTCTCAGAGACACGGGCATCAGGGAGTAATAATCACTAACAAAGGGAAACTACTACATGCAGCGAACATGCGGAGAGATTGCTGATTTTATAGCGGCAAATCATCCTAATAAATACGTGGGCCCCAGGGGAACCTGCCATCACGGGGGAAGTTCCAGGTTTCAAACCAGCAGCTGCTCTGGCCGGTCTGATATCAGAGCATGAGCCCCCCCCCCCAAAAAAAAAAAATAATAAAAGATTCTTATTTTACATTTGATCCTGGAGAGATGGATAGTGTCTGTTTTTGCTGAACTCATCAGCAGGCCTCTCTTGACGGCTGAGCATGCCAGAGGCTGTTGAATGATGCAGGCTTGATGTTATCCTAGGAGAAAATTTCATTTCCCCGTTTTTATGCTGGAACGTCTCTGAACTGTTCCAGCTGTTCGAGAGCGAAGGTTCTTTGGGAATGATGCGCCTCAGTCATACTCCTTTTCCTCTCCACAGATCAAAACTAGCAATGGCACAACAGCGAGAAGCTTTCTGGAAGGAGAAGGAAAGGAGTGCCTGCTGTGGTCCCTTTGGGGTGAGACAGGCTGAGTGCTGAGATGTGTACCTGGGGGGCTGGCGAGGTCTGCAACTGCTGCCCTGCTCCTGCCACCCCTCTGCAAGGGCTAAGCTACCTCTGGACCTCACTTGCCTGACCCAGCTGTGGGGAGACCCTTTGGAGATGTAGACCCTGTCCTCCTTCACGGGAATAACCTTGCATGGATTCACCGGCACGCCAGACTTCATTTGGGAACCAGCTTCCCCCTCCTCCGCCGGAACCCAGAAGAGATCATGGCTTTGAACCCAATCTGATACATTTCTTGTAGCCATCGTAGAGGGTGATTGCCCCCAAAATTCTTGTTGAAAAGCTTCTCTTGCACCCACCCCGCTTTGGGCGAGGGCTCACAGCTGGATTTGTCTTTTATCTTCTCCTCACACCTTGTGTAACTGCAGCCTGGACTGCAATAAGGAGTTGCAAGTCTGTCTTGTGGCTTCCAGTGGCCCTAAAAACTGCAAATAATATCTGCTGGAAATTCCCTAGCCTTGCCCATGCTTTTGCTGTGTAAGTCTTAGTTCCTCCCATATCATGAGTCCTCCTTCGGCAAACAGCTATTGTGCATTTGATACTTTTATCTTTTAACAGTTTTCTTTTACATTTTTCATCTGCTAAATTGCATTTTTGTGGGCTTGTCTCTCTCTTTTTATTTAAGTTTATGTTAGTTCTTTCCCCCGTGTAACTGTACTCTTAGGAAGATTTTAATTACCTTCCTTTAAAGCCAAATGACAAGTAGAGCATGTCATTTGTAGCTAAAGTATCACTTGAAAATGCAAAAGCCCCGGCTTTATCAGGCTTAAAAGCTTTCCTGGAATATGTTCAAAATCTGCTGACTGGGCAAGATTAAACATCGCAATGTTAAGTAAAAGATCTCTGCATGTGGTATTCTTTTATTCCCCCGGGTGATCAAGTTAAACTGCAATGCAGCCCTCAGGCCTTCTTCTAAAATATTATTAAGGGGTTTTTTGTCCTTTGTGCAACAGGGAGAAGGGCTGGGGCTTTGGTGATGAGAATCTCAAAACAACTATACCCGAAAGCACAGCGGAGCTGAAGCCACGATGCCTTCAAAGGAGATGAGGTGTTCCGAGAGCGAAGCCGTGACCACAGAGGGAACCTGAGGAACAGCCCTTGTCCAAACACGCCGCTCGCGCACGTCACGCTGAGTGAGAACCTCCTGCAAGCCCGGGTGGACTTGTAATCCCGCGGCACAGAAACGGTCTGACTGCACAAGGCATTAGGGGAAACAATTTGTTAAGGTGATTTGTTGTGTGGGGGTCAGCAAACCCAGCAGGGGACCCACCTTTCCATCACCAGGACAGTGACTGAAAGTGTGCTGTGGCACAAGGTGAGCAGGACAACACGAGCCCAACAGCAGCGAGGGGGGCCACGGCATTGGCTTCTCTGCCTGGGGAGCCCGGCGCTATGGAACAGGTCCTCAAATTTCCTTAAACGCAGGAGGGACCTGCCTGTTTGGGTGTGCCGAGGGGATGCTCATCCTCCCTGCACCCAAGACTGCCAAGTCTGGGCTACTCAGCAGTGCAAGCTGTGTTTTCTGGGATCAGCAAGCAGGGCATCTCAACCTGCAGTCCTGGGGATCACCAAGGGGTCTGGCACCTTTCCCTGCATGCAGACAGCAGGCGAACAGCCCGAGGCAACAGCAGGAGCAGTAGGACAGCACAGAGTCCTTGCGGGGATGTGGCGAGGCAGAAAGTGGGTGCTGGGAGAGAAAAAGCCGTGGTGATAACCGAGATGATACCCATACACAGCTGCAGACATGCAAAGGTGGCTCTCAGCGGGCCCCGAAGCGCAGCAGTGATTTGTTATATGTCTGTGGTATAAACCTCCTTAGATGTCAGCAGCGTGCTAACAGCATCGAGAGAGTCTCCACTCCAGCGCAGCGGGCAGCGGGCAGCGGGCAGCGGGCAGCGGGCAGCGAACAGCCTGGGCCCCAGCCCCTATCTCAACCAAGCACGAGCATAACCCAGCTCAGCACAGCTATTCGAGCCTGGAGGCGTGAGCCATGCCGCTGGACCCTGGGGAGGCTGGGGATGGGGTGGGGATGTCACCCCATCACGGTCAGAGCTTCTACCCACCCACCACCCGCAAGGAGCTTCGGTTTAGATTTCCCTGAAGTCTGCAGGGAGCAGGGAGATCTCTTAATTTATGGTAACAGGTTTTCCTCTCCCTGAACACAGTGAGATGATCCCGACCCGCTGGCCAAGAGCTCCTTAAAAACGCTTGGCAAGGAGAATGCTGGGATGCGGAAGGGAAACACTTATGGTTTAAAAGGCACATTGGACTTGCAGGTCTGTCCAGATTGTCTCTGAAGATATCCTCCGAGAGCTTGGATTACTCATGTTTAATACGAACAGGAACCACCTGCCTGCAGTCACACACACAAACTGTTGGTTACTCTGCCGTGGAAGAGCAGCTTGAATGTTTTTTACTGTCGTGTTTAACCCACTGTGCGTTTTGGAGCTTTTTCTTCTTTTAATTGAAAACACACTCTTCAGATGTGCAGTGTGCTCGGCTCTATCCCCCTCAGCCTCCCCCAGAAGCAGGAACAAACCCCGACCCTTGCAGAGGGTGCTCTGTGGTTTGAAGCGGGGGGATTTGGGGTGACAAAGCAAGTTGCAGGAGCCGGTGGTCTGATAAAAGGCCCAGCTCACCCTCGAATCACTGCGGCAAGTGATCCACCACACCTCTGCCCACCTCACCCGCTCGCTGCCAACGAGACCGCGCTTGGCAGTCTTGCCAGTCACCTCCGGCTCCTTCTGACCAGTGGCCACATTCCTCTGAGCCACTCCAAACGCCGAGCTGCTTCTCCCCATAGTCCTCCTCCTCCCCCGAAATCCCCCAGGTGGATAGAGGGACACAGCCTCATTTCCTCCTCCAGTTGCTGACACCTCCCAGGCTCAGATCTCCCGGGCAGGGAGCTCAGCCAGCAGCCAGGAGATGCTCTGGGCATCGCGTCCCAGCCACTGCCAGGCAGGACCCTGCAGAGAGAGGACAATCCCCAGCTGGCCACCTTCCAAACCCTCACTATTTTGCATCACTTGAAGTAAGTCTCAGAAAGCTGGCGGGTTTTTTCACTTTTTAAAAACTCCTTTCAAAACCCATTGAGAAAAGAAAGCAGCTGAGCAGACTGAGAGAGAAACGGGCAGAGGTATCAGAGAAGGTTGCCCAGAAAGATCCCCATTTTTCTTTCTGCAGGCTCATTGAAGTGGTCAAGTTTCCCCAAAACACCAGCTAAGGCTTGTAGACCATTTCCTCTTTCTGGGGCAGACAGGCCAGGCAGAGCTCGCAGCCCAGACTTCAACCAGCTGGGAAAACGCAGCTCTCAGCCTTGAGCCAAACATCAACATCGGGGGGTTCTGCTGTCCCTTCTTCTTCCTCTCCCTCCAATCAGGGGAACGCAACTGTTTTGCGTCCTTGACCTGTGTGCGTCTGTGGGTGTCTTAGCAGCTAGAATCGCCTTTTGTCCCGTCGGGTTTCCATAGGGACCGAGCATTCCCTTCAATAAAGGGCTCCAGATGAATGTAGCCTTCTCAGGGATATCACGCAACCAGGCCTGCAAAAGCCTTTTATTAGGACATTCACCTCTGATGGGATAATTTTACCTATCAGATCACATAATCTCTTCCCCTGATGCTGAGCCAGGAAATGAAAAAAGACCAGTGGGGAGAGTTTTGCCTCAAGAGCCAGGTTCTGCTGCGATGACAGCCTTGATTACTTGGTCACAGCCATCTTAAAAGACGGGTACACCGAGCGAAGCCCAAAATTACAATGTGCAACCAGACAATAGGTGGGGCAGGAAAGAGAGCAGCGACCAGACACTTTTAGATCAAATTATCAGCGTTTAGTCTATTCGCAGAGAGTTTAGTGGGTTAGTTCTCTAGTGGAGCTCATCGGGCTGGAGGTGAGGCTATCTTCTGTTGCTCAGTTTTTTTGTCCATGCCAGTAGTGTTTGATGCAAACACAGGTGACTAAAAACAACACAGGGGTTAAGAGGATTTAGGAGAGGAGGATCAAGATTAGTGCACAAGCGAACTGAAACGCTAGCCCTGCTCTGCTCCCCGGGCTCTGCCTTGTGACCACATATCCTTTTTCATGGGGTAACACAATCACAGCGAAGCGAACGGCCGCGCCGCCGGGCGGAAGGTGATTAACAAATACCTGGTGGCAAGAATAAACCGTCTCCACTCCAGAGGAATGGAGCTGAGGTTGCTGCTAAGCCCTTCGTCAGCCCCATGAAAACAAAGCTACCGAGAGGCTGATGCGGAGTGGTTCTGCGGCTTTCTGCTCGGGGAAGGGGTCATCGTTCTGCCGCAGCACCAGCCCCGGCAGCGAGGAAGGGCCGAGTCGGTCCCTTCTGCCCAAAGGCAGGATCAGCTTCGCTGTCCTTTCTGGCCACTCTGCTCTTACAGCAGACAGACCATGACAGGAGGTGTGTGATACCCCTTCGCTATCCCCCTCCCTGAGCAGCTTTCAGCAAAATGCAGTCTGAACCTCTTCTACTGAAATTTAAACCTCTCTTCTCCACCACGCATGTGGAGAACGGATCATCCCCTCTCTTTTTCACAGCAGTGTTTTGAAGATCACTCTCATCTGCTTTTCCAGTCCTCTCTTCCTGAGGCCAAACAACCCTTGTCTCTTCACTTTCTCCATTACGCTGTTGATTCGTGTTCAGCTTGTGGCCCGGAATAATCCTCAGGCTGTTTTCTGAAGAACCCCAGCCTGGCCGGTTGTTTTGCACCCTTCCCAATTGCCCAGGGGTTAATCCTGCAGTACCTCGCTCTTGTTCCTCAGTAAGCTCTATGTTGGGGGTCACCCACTCAGCCTTGCTGGGAGCACTTCAAGTTCCAACCTGTCGCCCAGTGCCAGGCAGTCCCTCCCACGCAGAGGTCACCTGCTAAGTCAGTAAGCATGCACCCGGTTAGGGCATCCTGGTTGTTAATTGGAAGATCGAGTAGCATCAGACCTTGGGCACATTCCTCAAGCCCATGGAATCCAGCTGCCTCATCCAGGTGAGCCACCACTGCCTTCTCCAGCCGTGTTCCTCGTTTCACACCCACCCTAACACGGGGGGTGGTTTTGAAAGGGCAAATAGCAAAGTCTTGTACATCCACCAACAAAGTAAGTCCGATGTAATTGACCTGCCTCGTGCTTGCACTTCTGCCATTGCACCTGAACAATTCGGCTTTTGAGAGATAAGGCATTTCCCTTCCAGAATGTCAGTGTTTTGCTGGAAAACGGTGGATTATACTAAAATGTCACCATTGTTCTCCCAAAATAACTCATATGCTTGTGTAACTTATAAGCTACATCCACTGAGCAGCTTGTCAAAACACCAGTTGTGTTCCCACTAGCCCATCCAAAAGGGCTGGCTCCTTTTCTTCCATTTGTCACCATAAATAAAATGACATTTTTTATATGAAATGCACATTATGGTTGCAGAGTTCATTTGACTCCTCAGTTAGGAAAATATCCCGTTTGGTCTAAGCAAATATGCTGGAGCAGGGTGGCCACCCTTCCTCGCCCCATGAGCCACAATCCAAAATCTCCACCCTAGCAAGAGCCACAAGATCCACGTCACGTACATCAAAAACCCCGAGGGGAGAAAGAGCTCTGGAGCATGATAAGGACTAAAGGCTGGGCAAGCAAAAAGGAGAACTATGGAGGATACATCCCTGATGGAAACCCGTCCGCTGACCCTGGATGGAGTCCAGGTCACGCCCCCTGAATTCAAAGGCGTGACTCCAAAGTGACAGGAGTGCCACTCAATCAGAAATGCTTCTTTATAGCTTGTGCTTAGTGGAGGAAAGCCCTCTCCTTCACTGCCAGCCTGCGACTATTTATAGGGACCTGAGGCGTGGAAGACAGAGCCTCTCTTTGTGCTTACCTCGGGATGATAATTTCTGGGAATTCCAACTTTCCCTTGCCCTACAAGTTCATTATTCACTTATTATGGGGAAGCAAGGCAAGGCAAAGGCATGCGATCCGCTGACACGTCACCTCTGAGGGTATTTTCTAGCCAGAGCAGGAAGTTGCAGCTGGGTTGGTAACGAAGACATCTTCCCTTTGATTTTCCCCCTGAGCCGCTCCCTGCAGCCTCAGCTTGTTGCTTCAGTGTTGATCTGCCATTTCACCTCCACTGCGAGCCTTCCTTGAGAATATTCCTACATGAAAGAGAAGGAAAACCCACATGGGACCTTATTCTCTTACAGCCAGACAGAGCCCTTATGATCATCAAGTCTGACTTCACACGTAATACAGGACATACCTTTCCACACCAAGCTTATGAGCCCGGCGTGAGCTGTAGCAGATCTTGGCAAAGCACTCCTGGGGTTAAAGTCTACAAGTGATGGAGAATCCGCAGCACACCTAAGTAACTCTCCGCCTGCTCCTGCTGGTGTCTGCAGCTTGCAGCTCCTGGAGAGGACAAGGACAAAAGGCAGGCACCCATCCTTGGTCCTCTGCATCAGGAATGTTTAAATTGGCTGATGGGCACTGAAGACAGTCTCCTAGAAAGATGAGAAGATCAGGCTCATTGCTAAGCTGCATCTTATTTATCACACCAAAACAGCACGTTGAGCTGCTGTTAAAATAACAATGCTCCTGAAAGTCAGTATTCAAGAAAACTCTGTGGTGGAAATGGGGGTTCTGAAGGACCAGATTGAACTAGGAGGTACCTTCCACGCTGTTCGAGAAAAAGCCAGAGCACCTCTCTCGGTGCCTGGGTAGCAAACCAGCCCACCTGAACACCACAGACCCTTAACCCAACCCACAATTCCTCTCTCCCCCTCGTTGCCACCCCCATGAAATAGCTAGCCAACAGCTCAGAGTGGGGATCAGCTCACCAAGGAGCTGCAGCAGCAGCGTGGAGCTGTGTCAGGGGATGCACAGATCCACACACCCCCCCCACTGCATATCCCCTGAACAGGACATCACCAAACTTCAGGTTATCGCCTCCTCCCTCTGCAACACCTCAAAACCATGCTGAGGGCGTGCCGGGTGCCGAAGGGTTACTGGGGGCTATCTGCTGGTTCCTGGTGGAGGCTGGAGCGTGTATGCAGTGACCAATTAATCAGAGCGGCTGCTTTCCCCCCACTTCTCCAGCTGGGCCGTGTTATGATCCTGTCCGCAAATAAAAGCAGCGAGAAGGAAAACAGAGGCTGTCAGTCAGGCAGATAACCCGGCCCCCATTCCCAGGCAGATCCCCCCAGTATCAGAGCCGAGAGACACAGATCACCCCCTCTCCCTGGGGGGGTTCAGAGTTCAGGCTCATTAGCGCAGGCTGAATGAGAGCTAATCAGGGAGGAAGGGCTGATGTCAGAGACCCGCTCACCCTGTCCTCTTCCCACCAGGGAGGAGCAGCCCTGGGCTCCCACGCTGGCCATTAATTAGCGCATTGACTAGCCCTGGTGGACCTGCCCTGGCACTGCCTCTGCCGTGCCCTGACCCCGGCAGGGCTGCAGGTGGGGGCTCGCAGCCACCCCCAGATGCCCAGCAAAAGCCCCCCCCTACATTGCAGCATGGGAGGGGAATGGTCACAGGTTTCATCACAGGTTGGCTCAAAGAAAAAAGTCATGTTTCAGGTGAAACACGGTCTTTGTAGGAGCTGAAGGACCGGGGAGAAGCATGGCATTCATTAAAGTCAGCAGCAAAACCCACACTGCCTTCCCTGAGGTTGGGATTTTAGCCTGGGGAGAAGCCAAACAGCAAAGCAGAATTACTCCACATCATCGCTGCAGAGCTACGGCATGGTCCTGCGAGTGCTGCTTGCTGCAAAAGATGGACCAAGCTTCCCCCCGGAGGAGAAGGGTTCACTGCTTTGAAAATCATTACGGAAAGTTGGCGCAGTTGAGCAGCCCGGTCTGTAACGGCTTAATCCAAAAAGGGCTGCTGAAACGCAAGATTTCATCTCGGTCCAGCTGGGTACTTGTGTTGCATTTGTCATGGTGGTGTTGGATGGCAGAGCAAGGGAGGGGTATCGGGCGAGGGGGCACAGACAGGACTCCCAGACATCTGCCCTGCAAACAATACCCAGCCGGTTGGGAGCAGCCAAAATCCCGAATCCATTGCACCGAGCAGCAATTTGGGACCCTCAACCTCGCTGGGCTTACACAGTCACCCCTTGGCCCACGTGTCCATCGCACCAGGGGTGGGTCACCCAGGTGAGCCGGGTCTCTGCAAACACCCTCTCAACCCAGGAGAACTCTCCAAGCCTTGAGTCTACACTCCCAGTAGGACCCCAAACAGACCAGCCCGGAGCCAAAGGAGCAGCATCTTGCTGTTAAAAACGTGCAGGGGAAGGGCCGCCCCTGGCCGGGTGCAGATGTCCGACTGCACCCGCACATTCCAGGCTGAATTCGATTTTCTGCTCCTCACCCAGGGCCCTGGAGAGCAGCAGCTGCCTCAGACTGCACCTAAGACGCATATAAATAGAGTCATAATACCTTATTATAAAGGAATGCATGCCTAAGCAGGAGATACTGTTACCTTCTGAGGAGGAGGAGGGAGAAGGCAAAATGCTGCATAGAGGAAGGAAAAGTGGGCTGACAGAGATCTGCATTGACTTACAGTAACAAGATGCTGTCGAGATTAAAAAAAAATTGCACTAACTCCCTCCTCTTGCATTGCGGCAGAAGAAAGGGCCGAGTCCTGACACCCTCCGCTGTGCCGTGCTGGGAGAGGACCCGGGTTTGCTCCCAGGATGTTGGGATGAGCCCGACGTCCTCGACTGCGCCGCACGACCACGCACGGTTCCAGCGGCTCCTCTGCGCAGGCGTACGGAGCAAAAGCAGCGAATTCCAGAAACTGCCACCTCTGCACTGCAAGACTTGAGGCCAGGGTTTAATCTGAGGGCTGAAAACTACTTTGGGTTTAGGGGAGTGCTTGGTGCATCCGACACGTTCCCGGACGCCCTGCCGCAGCAGGAGCCAGAACGATATCCCCGCTGCGTACGACAGCGTGTCGCGTACAACATCCCCGCTGTGCACGTGGAGCACGGAGACCACCAGCCTGAGTGACTTGGCAGAGGCCACATGAGAAGTCGGTGGCAGAGGCGCTGGTGGGGACACTGGGGACAATCTGGAGACAATCCTGCCCCTCGCTTGCAGCCAGACCTCAGTGTTCTGCCTCCAGAAATCCTGCCTGACATAAATCAGTGGGCAACCCCCAGCGAAGGAAAGCCGAGCCAGACCCCGGCCATGCGCCCCGGTCCAAGACAGCAGCGTTGAGGACCCCACGGGTTTTCTCGAGGGGCTCCTGCGTTATGAGCGCGCGGGGCCCCGCGGAGCCCGGTGCCCTGCGGGCTGTGCCCCCGGCGTGCCGCACGCATGGCTGCTCAGGTAGGTTAGCGCAGAAATGAATCCGTGCGGGGCTGAGCTTGCCAGCGCTTCGGCTTTGATCTTCCCAGCCAGGGGTGTGATGTAACACCTGCAGAATCATACAATAACAAGGGAAAGGAAAGTTTCTGGCAAGTAAAAGGCACCGACGGAGGAGGCTGGGAACCCATCGGGCAGCTCCGGCTCAGCGCGTCTCAGCTTTAGGAGCTGTTTTTAGAGGGATTTTTAATGTGTGTTTGTTTTTCCAAGACCTATTGCCTCGACTCTGCACTTGTGCTCTGGCATTTCTCTGAGCACCGATACCCCCTGGCAGCTATTGCCACTGCGCATCCAGCAAGGCAGGTCGGGGCAGCCCCCGCAGCTGGCGATGCCCCGTCCCGGGGCGGCGGGGCAGTGGCCGTGCCCACCCACGCTGGCGGCCCCACGCGGACCCTGAGGCATCGCTCCGCTCCTCTGGCCAACTTCCGAGGTCTCCTAGCAATGTTATGTGCTACCTCAGACCGAAGGAAAAACATTTGTGGGGCGTCTGCTGTAGAACAAGGACACAAACCGGTGCCAGCAACCATGGAAACCCCGGAGAAAACAACTGAAATTCGTGTTTATGTGCAGCTCCTGCTAGCTGCAGAAATTGGATTCCCACATGAAAGGAGACCTTCGGCAGCCACTGCACGCTCCGACAAAGCCCCTGGCTGTGACCTTCCATGGATGCGCTGCTTAATAAAGCCGGGGAGAGAGGGGAGATGTAAAGCTCCGTGCCCATTAGTAAATGTTCACCAAAGGTGAAGCTGAAAAGCCTTATACCAAGGCTGGACATTCATCTTTTGGAGACACTCCTCAGCAAATTCAGGTATCAGCAGCTTTGGGTTAGACAGGGACTGACTCAATGGCTCACACAGTGGTAGGGGAAGAGCAGGACCTGGGCCAGTTTAGTCCGCAGGATTTACACTGGGATAAAGCAGAGGGATGGGAAATGTACTCGAGACTGTTACCAGGGAGGTCAAACCCATTTCCAGGCTGAACCCAGCCAGAGCTGTGGGTCCTCACTCCCCTGCAGCAAAACCGGATTAAGCCAGTCCAAGTATTTTATGCCCCTGACAGTGGATGGAGACTGTCAGCAGCAGCGTCCTACGAATTTACACCACCAAAGACACGGCCCCCGGCTGACGGAAGCAAATGTCCCGAGTCTGGTTTGTCTTTGGGTTTTGTGCGAAGGCTTTTCAGGGAGAGGAGTTGGTTTTCACATTAAGGATCCTTCCATTTCTGATGATTTGTGACAAGCATAATCCCAGACTAATTAGATTTCAGTGCCTGTGTTGAAAGCACTGTGCACCTTCACATCGGCTGGGGCTTATGGAGGCTCTTGCTTCTGCACAGTCCTTGGATGCCAAAAAAGCTCAGACTAGATAGAGCAGCCAGAAATCCAACAATGGCAATAAAAAAATCACTTTATTTTTTAAATTCTCCTGATCTAGTCGGGTATAGGCAGGTTACCCTTTCTGACATTACGCTACCGCTCAACAATGTCCCAAGCTGTCTGCTTTCATCGCATCAATGACATCGGCTGTGTTGACCTGCTCTTAGAGACCTTTAATTCTGTTTGCTCTTGGCTAAACTCCATTCCTAATCCTATTTTCACCCATTTCTATCCAATTTAATACAGCTTTCGTAAGTCAAAATTAATTACTCCATGTGCTCTCCCAGCCCTGTGGTCTAAAGGAATAACAGAGAAATCCCACCTCGGCGTTAACGGCACCTCGTGGCTGCTCTCACCCGGGGAAGCTGTGAGAGGGAAAGGGAGTTGGACAAGAAAATCATAACACTCTGCCCGTTTTGGAATCAGCATTTCATCCTCACGGCTCTCTCCTCGGTCAGCCTCCACATGCCCATTTTCTCCTCACTAGGTGGTGATACCCATGGAGGAATGCTGATCTGCTGGGCCAAAGAAGCAAGTCGGCACCTCCAGGTCACCGCCTCCCTTTTCCCTCACCTACTCAGAAATAGTTCATTTGCCTCTCATTTCCAGTATTAATTACTCCTTCTGTCCAACCTTTGCCAACGGGGCTCCCAAGGGGAGGAAGGATGGTTGTCTGCTCACACGCGTCTCAAGTTTCTGTAGTCAGGCCTCCTGGTTTATGACTTACCCCACCTAGAAATCGGGTTTGCTCTTTGCAGGGATGCCGTAGATTAGAATTAATTGAGATTCATAAAGCACCCAAAGATGTTAAGCAGAATTTCTCCAGAATAATTATTTTACCCCTGGTCTGTGGGCACCTGGGAGCTCTCCTGTATCTGTGATGATATTTATTCCCGGTTTTGCTTCCGTACAGGATTAGACCATTCATGCTGGCCCATGCTCTGTACCAAAGGGCACAATCCCGTTACAGGAGAAGCTACTAACAGTGTAAAAAATTGGCGCCATTAAAAAGATCCCCAAGAAGTTGCTTTTCTGCCGTGTTTATCTTGACGAGATGTCACTGCGGTGCTCAGGTGCATCACGCAGCATTTGGCATATGAGGAAATATTTGCTTGGCTTCTTAATCATCTTTAAAGCACCTGCTAAACCTTCAGTATTGTCCTGCTCCAAAAGGTGTTTTTGCAAGCCACAAAATAGTGTTACAGATATTAGATCATCGCCAGACATTCAACCCAAATATTTTTGCCATGGCACCACAGGAGTTACGAGGTTTATAAACACCGCAGCACCTCAGCTTGCTGTCAAAGTAACTGCCATGGTCATACCTCCACTTGGACCTCTGCAGACTCCCTACTGCAGCAGCTTTGAGGAAGGCACGGATAATTCAGCTGTTACAAACCCATCAGAATTAAGTGCAATAAATTAAAGAAGAGAGATTGCCATGCCAAGAAATTACTTCCCTGTGCAGCACATGAGTGTCCTGCAGCTAATTATAGCAGACAGACACTCGCCTTGCGTAGCTGCAGTGTCCCAGGTATCAAGGAACACATGTGTGCAGGCTGGAGATCATCATTTCCCTGTGAGTTCTGTTAGTTCATGTCAGCAAACGGAAAATGAACGCTTTCCGAAAGCACGCAGGGCTGCCATCGCTTCGTTCGCACATGCAGGCTGCGCTGCACTCCTTTTACCTCCGTAGATTGTTCCTCTTTTATTTGCTCATTAGCACGTTGGTCGGCGTTGGTCAGGAAGTTGGTTTAGGATGTGCTCACCACAAAGCCGTAACACAGAATCCCCCCGGACGGCACCGCGAGGCGGCGCGCCTTCCCGAAGCGCCCGGATCATGGACAGCCATAACATATTGTTGTTATTTCTTGCTAGCGTTACCCCTTCAGCTTAAGCAGCACGAGTGCGGGGAGCAGAGCTGACGTGTTTTGCGGAGGACTGGCCCAAAAATGCTGTTCTCTCCTCAAGAAGAACGGCAAGGTTTCATAAGTCCTTTTAAGCCCCATCAAGGTTTTTTTGGAAACTATTTGTAGGAAAAAAAAAAAATCCCAACCAAAACCCACAAGGAGGAGAAAGACCCCAATTGACCCCCCCACGCCACGGGAGCCGGTAGCTTGTCTGGTGGTAAAGCATCTCCCGCGGGAAGCAAAGGCCAAAACCGCTCGTTCTATTTCATCTGCTAACAGAGTCGTGCTCCTAAACGCCGAGACCTAAGTGCTGAGCTGCAGCGAGCACAAAGGTGCTCTTTCATTCGAGGAAGCCATCGTCTTAAATTAATTAACTGGGGATTAGTCAGAAATGATGCCCAAACAAATGAGATATGGAAGGGCAAGAAATTGTCTTCCCCTCTCGAACCTTGTGTTAGGTGGAGTGCTGCCAGTGCAAACAGCAGCGAGGACAGAGTGTGTGTTCTTCGGAATAAGGAAAAAACGAGATTGGCAATTAGAGCTGCAGGGTTGTTTTCAAAACCAAGCGACTCGGGGGTGGACGGTGCTCCGCCTGTGACCAGCACTGTCGTCTTCTGCTGCTCCACGTCCCCAGAGCTCGGCCTTGCTCCTCTCTCCAGTGGGATGCTGATGCTGATGGCACGGAACTTGCTGCAGCTTCCAGGGCTGTAAATCGAAGGCTGTGTCAATGGTACGTCAGCGGCTCGAAGGAATAGCACTGCTCCTCACGCAAACTTCTCTTCTAACAGCCTCCTCTCACTAGTTCTCCCGTGACTGATGCCCAGCTCAGGAAGGAGGCGCAGGCACTGCGGGTTTGCTGGGAGGGAAGCTGCGCCGGCCGTTGCATGGGGAAGTTCTGCAGTCCCCATCCCTGGATGGGGCCGTGTGGAGGTGGTGCTGAGGGACATGGTTTAGGGACCCTGGCAGCGCAGGGTGAACGGTGGGACTCGGTGATCTTAAAGGTCTCTTCCAACTGGATGATTCTGTGAACAGGTCTGTGGAAGGTTCATGGCAGCGAAGCACCCCTGCAGCAGGGCTGGGCTGCCCTGCCTTGGGAAGGCGAGTCAGAACTCCTCGAGCACCATGTCCAAGGGTTGCTCACATCAGGTTCTTTGCAGACTAAAGCCTTGGTCTGGCATTGACCCCACAGCGCAAAGCTGGCCCCGAGCCCCCCCATGCCTGGAGCTGTGAGCACAGCACAGAGCCGACACTGCCGGCCCCCTACGTGAGCCGGAGCACCCCAGGGAAATCACGAGTCAACAAAAAAATCCCAACCCCATTCGAAATGAGCCTCCTGGCTCCCCCAAAACCTTCACGAGGCTCACAGGCTGCTCTCAACCCCCAGCAGCTTGTGTGTCCGTGCTGCTCCTGTTGCTGATGCCCTGATACACGCTGAACTCACCCCCTCGGGAGCAGCAACCAGCGCTGCTGCTACTGAGGACCGCCTCAACCCTGCGCCCCGGGGCTCCGCAGACAGCTATAAATCCTCTGACCTCTGCCACCCGCCTGCTCGGCAGCCGCCGTAAATCCAGCCCCTGCTTCGCTCACCGCAGCAGCCCGGCTCCCCTGGTAGAAGGCAGGCAGTCGCCTCGCAGATGCAGCGCACGGTGCTCGTTGCGCTGGGAACAAACCTGCCTCCTTGTAAAGCCCATCTGGAGGAGAAGGAGGCAAGTTGTATAACCTGAGACCAGTAATTGAGTGTGCGTGTTAAGTAACTTTACAACCATGCTTCACTAGGAAGCCAATAAAAGGGCAAAACACAATGGCCGGGTTTTAATTAAGAAGCTAACATTTAAATGAGGTGCATCATCTGTTTGTATTAAACGTGTTAAATTTAATTTGTTATAGTACACTTATTAAATAAATCAGCTTTATTGAATTTGCTATGCTGGTGGCATGCTGAATAGAAGGGAATGGAAAGGAGCCGGGTCTGGAATTTTCTTTTTAAATCAACCAAGGCTCTGTCTGCATGCAGCGACACTCAGGAAAATTAATTCCAGTTAATTAAAGGTGTGAATCCAGAGCAGATCAGTTCAGCCACCCCAAAACTCTGAGCAGACCTCTCCATTCAGATTTCCAATGCCGCTGATGCAGCTCGGCTGGATTCACTTGGCACGTGATGTGAGAAAGTGCATTAAGGCTATTTTAAATCTGAATGAGCGTCTGCACCAGCCTTTCCTGGGATTGAATTTGTCCCCTTCTTTTTCCTGAGCATCTCTGTGTGGACCAGAGCTTTGCAGGAGCCACGCAGGTTGGGTCAGCAGCCTCCGCCCTCCCAACCTTCAGCCTTGTCAGGAATCAGCAGCAGGCAGAAAAGCAAAGTGCTGGCGGTCATCAACTGCCCTGGCTGGCACTGCCCGGCCGGTCCCTGCCCTGCTCTGCCCGCTCCCATCTTCGCCAGGCTGTGGAAATGCAATACTTCAGCTCGCTGCTGCGGGAGATCCAGTACAGAGCTATTAATACATACCAGCTGGGAAGAAATTTTCCTGCAAACTTCGGCCTCCGTCCAGACCGCAAATCACTGGATGCAGCAGCTCCTGGGGCCAGAGCTCCGGCAGCTCCTGGGGCCAGAGCTCCGGCTCTCCACCGGTACCTGGCCTCAGGCTTCAGCTTCTTCATCTCCATCGTGGCTGGTCTTACGCTGTGGCCGGGGAGCTGACAGGACCCCCAGCTCCGATTCCTCCAGACGTGGGGCTTAGAGATGCGTGTCCAGTGCTGCTGTAGCCAAACGCACCCCCAGCATTTGGCACGTTAAAAAACACCGTTACAGGGCTCGGTCTTTTCCTGGCTCTCCTCCGTCCCTGCGCCCAGTCAAGTCATACCTACTTATCTCACAGGGTAGCCAGGAAAGTGTCAAAGCTGCTTGCAAGCCCCTCTAAACTCCCCAACCGGAGCAGCCAGGCCGAAGCTTCGAGCATCGGGGAGCTCGCTAACGCGGCACGTTGTCTCCGCTCCGGGGACCAGCAGCACGCGATTGCCGCTGTCGCCGGCCGCTGACTCCCGGGGGGCCGCACGCACCGGAGCCCTCCCGCCACGGCCCCGCATGAAAGAGCCCTTGTGCTCCCCGCTGCTGCGGGGCCAGGCAGCCCCTTGTCATCCCTTCAACTTTGTGCGCACTTTTCCTGGGAGGAAAATGAAATTCCTGCCTTGGAGTTGGCGCCACGGTGCCAGAACGGCAGTGACCTCTGTAACCACACAAGATTTAGTGGTTACTTTATTTCAGCTGTAATGAGGCTTTGTAAACCGCTAAAAGCCAAATGTTTTCTTCTTCTTTAACTCTTGGTGGATCGCGCGAAATAAATAACCGAACAGACGTGCTGTCTGTGCATGAATTGCAAATTCACTCAGAATTACCCGGCGTCTGAAGTGGGTGGAACGGTGGTACGGAGAGCAGGTAGGTGCTGAGTGAGAAGTTATTTGGAGAAATGAGCCCTGAGCTCCTTCCAGCAGGCGCAGCCGCCGCTGGCCGGGGGCATGGGAACAGCACGGGGGACAAACCTGATCCTCATCCCTGCACCGAAACCTGTGAGGCGGTTTCCTCCAAGCCTCACTCAGGCTCTTGTGAGGAGTCACAGAATCACCGAATCATTTTGGTTGGAAGAGACCTTTAAGATCACCGAGTCCGCCCGCTCCCCCAGCACTGCCAGGTCCCTAAACCAGGTCCCTCAGCACCACCTCAACACATCTGTTAAACCCCTCTAGGGATGGGGTCACCTAAGCTCAGGCAGCATCCTACCATGTCGGTCAGGAGGTGCATGAGCTTGTTCTGATTTTCTCTACAAGCTGCATCCGCAGGAATGCCCCTTCCCATGAAACACTGGTCCTGGCTGCAGTCTGCCAACTAACGAGACCTGCCTCGAGCCCCGAAGACAGACACCGGCTGATAAATACAGTTGAAATAGTTGTTAGAGGACAAAGACTTTCAAGAATCCTTTTTAAAGATGAAATGCTCTTTCTTTAAATATACTCCTTATTCTGAAGCTTGCTTCACCGCCCCGAAAAGCATTAAAGATGGTGATGATCGAAATGCACCGATGTGGTCGTGCTTTAAAGGGAAATTCTTCACCTTCAGCTGCTGACAAAAAAACCTAAAAATCCATTTTTTATGCTTTGGAAGAAGTGTCCAAACATTTGCCACTCCCGTACCAGCGAGCTGCGAGGGCTGCTGGGGCAGGGAGGTGGGTTGTTGGGGGATTCAGCAGAAGGGCTGAGGAGTGGCGGTGTCCCCAGGACGTCGGTGATGCCACCACCTCGCCGCTGACACAGGGAGCAACGGAGCCACACAGGATTCAGCCCGGGCGACCCAATTAATTTGGCACAACTGGAAACATCTTTCTCCAGGTTTAATTTGCTGCATGACTGAATACAGCCGGTGTGATGATTTAGCGTGGGAGAGGGGCAGGACCCCAGGCACTGCGTCGTGGAAATGAGGGCTCATTTCAAGGTCCCTTCCCTAGATGGGCCATCCCATCGCAGGCTGCTGGGAGCCACGTGGCACCCAGTGACCAGGTTGCCTCCCTATGAAGCCACCGCGCAGCACCCGGGGCAGGGCACCCAGAGACCAGGGATCTGCTGCACAGCCTGTGCCCAAAACGAGGAGGGTGTAACTTCTACCTGCTGTTCGCAGAGACAGGCTGCTCGTGCCGTGTAACTCAATTCACCAGAAAACAGTCTCCTCTGCTCTCCAGACACCTGCACTGAACCGTGCCCACTGTTCCTCCCCAGCAGGCGAACTCAGCTGCACGACTTACCCTCTGCGGTGGAGATCAGCCCCTTGGGGTGGAGGTACCAGGGGTGAACTGAAAGTCAGGATCGCTGCTTTCAACCCCCAAGTAAATAATAACAAAGGAATAACGAGCTTTCATCAGGAGACTCGTCCTCATGCTCAGGGAAGATCAGGAATTCCCATTAAATTCACCTGGTGGGTATTTTGTGCCCAACCCTTTGCCCAACCAAGGCCACGCAGCAAACTGTGGCTGGAACAAGGGGCTGGTTTCAAAGTGCTGGAGGGGTTCACCAGATTTTTCCAAGCACTCCATCTCTTTGTTCCCTTTCTGGTGAACTAATCTAGCTCGATATTCTCGTTTTTGTTACAGCCATGACCTTTTCTGTTCTCCCTCACATACACAGCTCTAACCATTTTGGCATCTGTTAAGCTATTTGCTCTAACAATAACCTTGCATCAGTAAGTCCCACCAGTTTATAACCTATTGTACCGCGCTGGTTTTATTTAAATAGATAAAGTCAGATTCTCACCTGCACTAAGTTGGAGTGAAGTCAATTTATGCCATCAAAAGAGCTAGCCCAAAGTTTTAATTTCATCAAACGCCTCTTTGATCTTCTATTAGAGGAAAGGGAAAATAGAAGCACTTTGTAACTTGAGGGGGTTGTGCCACGTTTTATCTTCTGCCTCTTCATCTTTCTGAGTTGGGACTGTGCTGTCCCTTTTAACTGCTCCTGGTTAGAGCCTCCCACCGGTGACTCCCTGGTCTGTACTGACCCTCAGAAAGGCCAGGGCATCACCTCCTCAGCTTGACCTGCAGGACAAAGCTCCTGCTGGCCTATCCACTACAAGAGGAGAAGACCCCTACACATTGCAAGCATGCTTGAGGAAAGGCAGTGACTAATTCCACACGTGCAGGGTCCCTTGCACCTCTCGGCAGTGCCGGGTGCAAGGCAAGATTCTGCACTACATGGACGTGGTCTTATCTAATCTCACTGCTCTCAGGTTAAGGAAGGACCTTATCCTGTCATTTGCTCATGCTACCAGAAGAAACATCTCCTCGTCTACAGTGCTTCACACGTGACACCAAACAAAGGCTTTACTGTGTGATACCCAGCAGCATTCTCCTTCTCACCTTCCTCTTTAGTCCCTCCCGGCATTCCCTCAGGTGAACCAGCTCGCATACCATCAAGCAGCTCCTCTGCAGTCAAACGAATTTCCTGTCCACGTTCCCAACGTAATTTCCCTGTGATATGGCCTTGGGGTTGAAGAGGAAGCTGGGAAGGTTTCTGGAAAGGCATCTTCATGCCTCCATTGTTGAGTGGACCAAGGAACACCATATGAGAAGCCATTTTTCCAGAGAGACTCCTGATTTTTACACTTTTTTTTTTTTTTTTTTTTTTTTTTTTGGTGTGAGATCAGTCTGAGCTACTGAAATCATCTGAAAACTCAAACTAGGTCAATGAGCAATGACTGCGTCGTTGGATCGCTGCCTTGGTGATAGGTATCTCCCCAAGGACAAAGCCACGTTACCTTGGCAGGCCTCTGAGCTATCATCTAAACCTGATCGCTTTCTATCTCCACCAGCCAGGGCCGGCTCTGAAACCCCAGGCAGCGATGGATGTGTAAGCTGCCTGCTTGATAACACGGCTTATCTTGGAGCCACAGGAATCCCCACGCTGGGCTTCGAGCAAGGAATTTAATCGAGTTGGGTCTCCCTCGTCTTCAGGAGTGGCTCAGGCCAGCTGCTTGAGAGGAAAGTGGGAACAGGCAGCCATGGGCGGACGTGCCTGAAAGGGAAGTTTTGTCCTTACCCCTGTTAATTAGAGCTTTGCAGAGCACTGAAGCATGAGGATTTATAACCTTTCCCAGCTATTGCTTCTGTCTTTCTTCTAAGGCTCTCCAGCTCAGGTGCTGGTGTTACACCGTTGTTGCGGCTCCCTCCCGGAGCCCTCTGCCCCAGCACAGCTCAGATCACCTGCCACAGCAGAAGGCATCAGCAAGCCCAGCCGGCTGTTGTGCAGTAAGATTTTGGAAACTCTGAAAGGTTAAAACATCCTTATAAACAGAAGAAGAGCTATAAAAGTTGTGTTTCCAACCCTCTGCCTCTCCCTGGGTGCCTTTGAGTCACATTCTTTATGGCGTGGGAAAAAAGCAGAGCTTTTAATTCGAATTCTCTGTGCTGAGACCCACACAACATTAGGAAGAGGGGACTGGGTTCTCTTCTGCTTTTACAAAGCCTACACGTGGAGGTGTGAGATTTCTTCTAGAGGCTCTGTTCATGGGGACAGGAGATAGATCTCCAGAAACACTGGGTTTCGGCATCTGGAGCTAATGCCAAATTAGCTTTACACTGCAGAAAGGTGAGTGGAAGTCCCGAGGACCCAACACGGGGCACTCTTACATGCGTCACACCCAAGCAGCTCAGTGAGTTCCGTAGGACCACGCAGATGTGTGAGTACCACCCGGCTGAAGCACAGGGCCGCAGGGACAACGAGCAGGGGTGGGCAGTGCTCGTCTTACCCAGCTGAAGGGGAGCACTGAGCTTACATCCCTTTGGATGAACAAGGAGATGTAAATCCAAACTGCTGATCCAGTGCAGCATCCTCAAACTCTCTCACACTGTTCAGCCTGGCCTGTATTCCACGCTCCTTTCAGCCAAAGCTGAGCTACAGCTGCATCTCCAGAGACAAAACAGGTGAAGTCAGGCTTTAGTTAATTCATTTTAATGAACTTCCACAGAAGTCTAAGTTTTTCTTTGTCTAAGCAAAAGCAAGAACAGGCTTGTTCATGGTGTGCAAGACCATTGCCAGGTGTACACCTGGAGCAGCAGAGGCCATGACAAGAGCATGCGGGCAATTACCACGCAAGTGGAGCTGTGACCCACAGGAAGACCCTACCAGCCAAGAAAAATGGAGTTACTCCCTGCACGGGCAGGAAAATCCATTGCAACCGTACATGAGGTAAGCCTGCACGCTGGAAGAAGGTGTCTGCCGCTTGGCTGCGCAGCAGCAATCACGACAGAAGTCCCTGGCTTGTGAAGTTGTCAAACTGTAAAGTTAATGAGGTAGAAATGAGAGTTCGGCGCAGGCGTCTGAATGTTCGAATTACTCCCCAACGGGTTCGCCCTCCTCTTATTGCAGCCTGCGTAAATGAAGTGACTAAGGGTCTCCTTGGACTCTGGCCAACTCGCCGCCGCTGCTGCAAAAAGCGCGCAGTCTTGTTTTGCAGATTAATAAATATGAAGTTGCCGGTGAAGGAAGAACATGTGGTTCCTAAGAACTAGACAAGCAGGAAAAGCAGACAGACGTTACACTGCTCCTTGTCCCAGCGAAAAAATAAAAGCCACGCAGGCCATGCATGCGCAAACACCCCTCCACCACCACGGGAAAGCAGTGGGAGACAAAGCAGGGGTGTTTCGAGGAGGATGGGGGATGCTGGGTGAGACAAGGGTTCGGGTGCAAGATGGAAAAAGTTGGAGATTTTCATGATTTGCCACTGAAAGAGGAACTTAAACCGGATGAATTTGGTTGGAGTTGAGGTCTGCTTTACCCGTGTGGAGGGATGAGGCAATGAACGCACAGCTGCCATGCCAGCAGGAGAAACCAGCCGGCGAAGGAAGACCTTCCCTTCTGGTACTGGTGAGCAGGTGGTTCCACAAGAACCTCTCCGTATGCACAGGGGTGTCTTCGCGGGAGCCCGAGGGCCACACGAGTCACACCGCAGGTGGAAACAACAGCCACAGCCTGATGTGCTCTGGAAAGGTGAGGGATGAATTGAGACATCTGCAAACAGCCTTGCTGGCTGAGTAACTCGCGTGTCCTCCTGGGAGCCCTGGCTGACCTGCAGCACTCTGCTGAAGTGTAGGAAGAATACGAATCGTAGAGAGCAAGAGTAGAGCTAATCCCGCAGGGACGTTCGTGTCTAAGGCTTCTGACTGTGAGATTGCGTCTCAATATCCTACCAAGTTTGCCTAGAGAAGTGGATCACGGTTCTCATCGTGGTCCTAAAAAGAATTACGCAAGACCTCCTGGAGAAAAACTGAAGGAAGAGCCCACACTGCAAATTTGGAATTGTTTTTTTAATTGCCGGAAAGCTGCGAGAAACCTGGAGCTGGAGCTTTAGTGCAGCTTGAAGCCCCATCACAATCAGAAAGTTAGAGGTGTGCTGCTGATGTCCATGAGCTCAGTAAAACACCCTCCTCTTGAAATTCACTATTTCAAGTACCTCCTGCCTGCCCCCTCCTCACTGCTGAAGGGACGAGGGGCCCCGCGACAAAGCGGGGGCTCAAGGAACAACTTCTGGCTGAGGATATAAGCGAGTTCAAAGGGATTTGAAAGTGGGAACAAGGGCTGGAACAAGCCTTTCACTCTGTTAATACCCCAGGAGCCACCAGGTTAGGTTTAAAAGAGGATTTGGACCGCGTTGCTGTGTCCTCCCCACGCTGATTCACATGTCAGCTTTGAGAACCAACACGCCAGCAAACCCAAACCATCACCGACGTGCGATCCCCGTGTAAGACTGGCCAGACTCTCCTGCTAACATCTGCGCGCTCTGCATTATCAGCCCCATCACGTTTTCTCTACTTAGGGCTCGACTCCATCCCCGGCACATGTTCTCCTGATAGGGCAGCAGCTGTTCGGATCCTGTTTGGTATCCACCGTGCCGGAGAACACATGTAACGGCAGCCCCGGGGTACGCTGCTCCCTGCTGATGACACATACAGCAACGGGGAAATCGCAGAGATCAATTTTACACCTAATTTAACATGAGTTAACATGTCTCTGTAAGTCTCCTAATGGAACACAGTCCCACCGCACGTCGCTTACAGCTGTTTCTTTTATTTTGGGACTTCCAAAACTGCCGACTTGTGACTGCAGGAAATTGCCAAGCTGTGACTTTGGATTTTGCCGACTCACACCCTCCAAAAGGCTCTGGAAAGGCTCCAGGGAAGCTCTGTGACAGCTTTGAAGTGTCTCATTGGGAGTGGGGATGTCTGAGATGATCTAGAATATGCCCAGAGCTTTCAAATACCTCTAGGGCAAGGTCTGCCTGGCTCTTGAGAGGCTCTGAGGTGGCTTCAGAAAGCTCCTGTGAGCTCTGGGAAGGATGCTCAAGAAAAGCCAGGAGTGCTTCGGGAGGCTTTGTACTTGTGCCATGGGGATGGCTCTGTGGGGCTCCAAAGAAGCTCTGGAGAGCTCTCGGTTTCCTCTAGAAAAGCTCTGTGGTGCCCTGGAAGGCTCCAGGGTAGGTTTGCCTTGCCTCCACAGCCTATGGGAAAGGTCTGGGTGGCTCTTGCAAAGGTGATGGGGAGCACCGTGGAGGGTATAGAAATGCTGCAGGATCTGCAAGTCTCTAGAGAGCTGGAGATGCCACAGCACCTCCTGACAATATCCACAGTCACAACTCTATATTTTGCAGAGTTTCCGCTTGGCAGGTCAGGGGGCTGGGACTGCAAAACTCACAGGTTTGACTCAGGGAATCACAGAGGCTGTGATTTGCCACTGTTTGCCCGCGTTTCACACTTGCAGGTTACAAAGCTGAGGAGCTGCCAGCTGAAGGGCCGTTTTCAAGCATCCTTCTGTTCCATTCCTGTTGCTCCATCACCTCTGATGTTCCTTTTCTCTCAGAGAGAAGAACCAGCCTGCAAAGCGGACAGGGCTTGTGCCTTACACACCTTCCTCCTCTTCATTTATTTCTCCGCGGGATCAGTGATTTTCCATACACACAATTTTCTTCCAAGTCACTTCTTCCTGTTTCCTCACTACTAGGAAGTCCACACTTTTCTGCCTCCCCTTCTTCTCCCACAACAGATTATGGTTTCTCACAGGTTTCACAGCAGTGTCCAAGCACACGTTTTCCTCTGGCTTGCCTTCTCTTTGCTTTAATACCTGCTTCCCTTCACTACCCCTTTACCTTCCCAAGCGGGAACTAGGAGCTTTACTCCACATGTCTTCCAAGTCTTGCTGGATCTGTGATTTTAACCCCTCTTTTGCCACCAAGGCATTGCTTACCCTCTGTGGTGATCTCTAAAGAACAGGACTTCATGAGAGGAATTTCAGAAGGAGGCAGATTGCGAAGCCAGCGTGCCAGTCCAGTTTAATGTAATTCCAACATTTGCTTGTAATTCTTATTTAAGGCATTTTCATCTCAGCGCGTTTTGGAAATAGTCATTCAAAAATGCTCGAGAGTCTCATTTCCGAAACACAAATCATACGAGAGACACCAGTTCACATCAGTCAAGTCAAGCGGATCAAATGTTGTGGGACTGGCACGTCCTTAAAAGCGCTTTGCCCCGTTGCCGGATGAACTGTCCTAAATTGGGAACACCTCTCCCGGGGTCTCTTTTTGCCACAGCGCTCCTGGCTGTATTATACCTGCCCATCGCCCGCTTCTGCTGCAGAGAAGGAGCCGAAGCCCCGTAGCCCGGCGCCGTTCTTAGGGTGAGACCTTTGCAGGAAGCCCTGCGAGCCCCCAACATGCACGGGCTGGGCTGTGCGCTGGCGACGGCTCCTTCCCACCTCCCCAGACACGGCTCCTGCGAGGAAGGCGAGCAGCCGCGCGCTCAGCGTCTGCCTCGCCTCGCAGGGCACGGAAACACGAGATCTGGTTCAAGGGACGAATAATATATTTCCAGAGCGCAGATGAGTTTACACACTGCGAGGCAGCGCTCTCTTAAAGCGGTGGCAACAGCTCCTGTTCTGCAAACCTCCACTTTACGAGCTCCCATCCAGAGTGGGAGCTCGGCGTTGGTCGGGTTTTTTAAACACAGGTTAAATGCTGCAAGGAATCAAAGTGCTGCTTCTTCCAGCTGTCTTAATCCTCGGAAAAACAGCGCAGCGGTTTCTTCCTATTGCAGGAACTAAGACGTTTCTGCTGCGTTCGAAGCTTGATCTCGTGCCATGTTCCCAATGTTACATGCCAAAATCCTCCTTTACCCAAAGATACATATTAGGCACAGCCCGCATCACCTCCTGCCTCTCCCCTGCCTGTATTTTTCCCCTTTGCATCTAGGCTGAGCTGCCTCTCGGCCCCTTGGCTCCGCTCTATGGATGCGGGGATTGTGCTGCAGATGTTGCCTGCGCTGAATGTGTGAGGATACTGCATGGTGGTGTCGCAGCTGGACATCCCATTAATAGGAACAATATTTGGTTTGAGCCATTTTAATTGAAACCACGGCTGTAGCAGCATGTATTTTTTCCTTAATCTTAGGCAAACGTGTTCCTCTCGGCCCTCCCCGCCTCCTGCGCGATAGTTATTGCTCTAAGACATCTGGTTTCACAGTTCAACAAGCACAGGCATATTTCCACCATGTAGTTCTTCGCTTGTTGACAGGGCAGAATTTTTTAATATGGGGTTACTATCATCCAGACTTCCTCCACCTCCTCATTTATGTGACGGATACCTCTAAACAGTCCCTCAGCTCCTCCGTCTTCAATCTGCTGGCCCGGTTTTATTAGCTCGCATACATGACACCTCGATGTCTGATTTCCCGCTCCCCTCCCCTCCTAGGTGAAATGCAAACCCCAAACATGAACCGGACCTAATACGGGGGTTTTTCCCTTTTATTAAGGTCTGTTCCATAGAAACAAGGCCAGCAGCTTGGAACCCCTTCACCTTGCAAGGAATTTGCAAGTGGATATAAGGGCAGGATGAGCCCTCTCCCCATTCCTGACAGGGCTGTAGGACGACCCAGAGCAGCTCTGGAATCTCAGGTTCTTCCTCTATAACCTCAGATCTTGCACAGACTTAATACTTTGCAAACTGCAGAGCGGTACCTGCCAGCCGCAGGGACACTTCGACCTTCGGCGTTGTGCAACCAAATGGTCCCTTCACTATGTGCCACCCTCACCCGCTTTGCTAATGTCCGAAAAAAAAAGCCCCGCTCGGTGGCAAGGCCGTTCTCCGCAGCTTGCCCAAGGAGAGTCGGTTTGCCCTTCACCGGGGAGCGCCCTCACCCCCAGGACAGGGACATCAGTGGCACTCTGCCCCGGCCTGAGCTGCCTGTCCAACCTCCCTCTTCACCTCTGAACCAACCAAATGACCGACCTCTCATGGAGTCACCGCACTCAGCTTCGCCCTCGGCTCCGCTTTGCATCCTCCCATCTCAGAAGGTCTCCTCCGAATACCAATTAGTCCCTCCAGGGCTGGACGGAAGCATCAGCCTCGCTATGGGACTGAAGGTGGGGAGGTGACTTGCACGGGGCAGAGTGGAGGTGACATGAGCTGCCAGCAACGGGGACGCACAAGCAGACTGTGAAGATGGAATGATTTTAGGTAGGTGATCGAGCAGATGAGAAAAGGCAGAGTTTATATTGCACTGGGCAGGAGGGAGCCCAGTGGCGAAGTGAGGACTGCAAATCAGAAGTCCTCACTCTCCAAACCATCCTTTCCTTTTTTTTTCCCCCAGCATAGAGCTGAACGCAAAGTAACACCAGCAGATAGCTGTGATCTGGATTCATGCCCCACCACAGAGGGGTTTAAGCCCGGCTCACAGAGGTGCGCTTTCACTGAACAATTGCACCTGCTTGGCCAAGGTGTGAATTCAGCCCTTTATTTTCTTTTTCGCCTTTATTGTACAAAAAAAAAAAGGCAAAACTCATAAAAAAATCAGGTTATTGGGTAGGGTAAAAACAAACTTTACCTTTCATTCTTGGTTTATTGGTTACTGGAAAATAAGTTTTACAAACTATCTCTTGCAAAGGACTTGTTTTCAGCTAGTTTATATAGTAGCTTTTGTTCACATAAAATTTAGAAAAGCTACTTTCCTCTTCTCCTTTCCCCCCTCCAATCCATAAGGGAGGTATTACAGTGTGAAATATATCTACCGCTAGCAGGGCTGTGTTGTGAAGCTAAAATGAACACAGTAAATTCTGAGAAGGAATTTGTTTAACCTATAACCTTAAAGTAATAAGTGGAGTGCTAAATGTTTTGGCTCACACTGATATATTTTTATAACACTTGGCAAGGCAGCTCGGAGTCTGAAAGGAAAACTTGAGCGCTGGAGGAGCCGCTGCTGCCTCTCCATCTCCGGGAGGCTGCGGCTGGGCCCAGCACGGACCCCTCTGCGCCGGCACAGGCACCACGCGTGTGGCCGCGTGTCCACGGGCGTGTGCACACGCGTGTGCCTGCAGCGGCTGCAGGAGTCGGAGCGGGCTGGGACGGCGGAGGCGGCGCGGCTCGACCCGGCGCAGCCCGCCCAGCCTGGTTCGAGCTGCGTTAGCTGCGTTAGCTGCTTTTTTAAACTTAATTAAAATCCCTGCGGAGGGTTTTGGGGAGAGTGGGGACAACTGGGAGCGGGTGGTTGAGGCGGTGTTGGTCCCGCGGTGTTCGGTCCCCTCCGTGGGCAGTGGTGGCTCAACCTCGGCACCGGCCGGCGGTGACCCCGGGGGTCCCGGTGCTCCCCATTTCCCCATCCGCCGCCGGGAGCAATAACGACCCTCCTCCCTCCAGCTCGCAAGACATTTCCCCAAAGATTTCCGGGGGGTGCAATGCTCAGGCCTGGTTTTCCTTCATTAACACCCCTTTGACATGAACCTCGCTAACCTCCCCTCTGCCCGTGCCAGCGCCGGCGCCCAGCAGCAGGACGCAGACGCTGCGGGTCCTGCCGCGCGCTCCCCCCTGCTCCCCAGCAGCTCCAGCAGCGGGGCAGCGGGCAGCGGCTGCCCTCGGCTCCCCCGCCGCTCCCTCGGTGGAAACCCGGAGCGAAGCGCCCTGCACCCGCCGAGCGGGAGTTTGCACGGCCGAGATGCAGCCCAGGACTCGGCCCATCGCCTGGCCGGGCTCCAGGGCACAGTCTAGCCTGAAGCCCGCCTGTGTACTTTGGTTGCAAACCCGCAGGTTGAAGCAAACCCTTCTTTCTTTCCAGACAACGTCACCCCTGTTGCACCTCAGCCCAAGGTGGTATTTTTCCTGGGGAGAGACCAAGGGCGCAGCATCTGAGCTTGGCTGCAGCGCCCACGCGGGGTGCTGCCGCTGCCGCCCCGCTCGGGGCAGAGCCTGCAGGGAGCGGCGGGGGGCTCTGGGGGCTCCGGCTGCAGCTCTCCATTTCTGGGGGTCTGCAAAGGTGGGAAACAAGGGACATCCCACTCCAGAAACACTCCGAGGACTGTGGCAGGCTGGATCCTGAGCGAGGCTCTTGGGGCGGAGGGGTATCCTTACAGTGCAGCCGGCTTGGGGGGATCGTAGGAGGCTTCCTGGCCATTCCAGTGGGAGCTGTGGAGACACAGCAAAGGGGGCTCCCCACAGCCATTGATTCTGCCTTGATAAAGAGTAAAGCATCTGCACCGAGCCCAGGGCAGCCGGGTCCCCTCCGGCGCTGGGTGCTGCCAGCCACCCCCTTCCAGGACGTGACAGAGACCTTCCCGTGTCCCCAGGTTACCTACCGCCAGGGCGTGCAGCGCCCAGCACGCATGCCTCTCGCCCGCGTAGGAGTCTGCCCTTGGGAATTAGAAACCATTCCTATTCTGTGTTTAAAGGCAGGGAAACTGAGTCACAGCATTATTAAGCGACTTCCTCCAGGGCTCATGGGAAGCCTGTGGCACGTCAGGGGGTGCCACGTGTCAGGACAACGTGAGAAGCTCGACCCACCTCTGTCTGCCTCTACAGCTGCTGGGAGACAAGGGGGGACCCACCTTCTGAATGGGGGTATTTCCCTCCCATCAGCAGCGCCCCAGGAGAGCACGCTGCTCCCCCCGGAGCCCTACCCCAGGGGGCAGGGACAGTGGCAGCAGAAATGTTTCACACCCCTCATCCTCCTCTTTTTTTTTTAGTTGTTTTTTTAATTTGGCATTATTAATCTGGGGGAGGGGCGTATAAATAACCCTGCTCCCCCCTTCCCTGCCTCCACCTCCCAGCTCATTTACCGAGGATTAATATTTGCTAGCTCGTTCGCACAGTAGCCTGTAGATTTTCAGCCTCCTCGCTGGAATGATGTTGACTTGCAGAGAAATTACAGGGGCTTTACCCTGGTACAAAGCAAACAGTGTGTGCTGTAATCAGACTCAACACCTCGGCAAATAATGAAAAGAGATATTATGTGGCTATAATTTCCACGCGGGATTAGGTGTTTGTCTTGTAAAGCATTCAGGTGCCTCCGGGTGTATGAACGAGTGTGTAATTATGGTCATCAGGTTAAACAGAGGGAGCAGGAATCCGACCGGGGCTGGGGTGTGCACAGCCTGACGGTAGCTGCTCGTTTGCAGCCATGAATTGGCTCTTAGAGGTCCTGGCTGTTGGAGTCACTCAGCTTCTATTTATGGTTCCTGAGGGCAGAGCCCGGTCCGAGGCTTGGGGGGGTCCGCAGGAAACCATCCACGGCTCCGCACTGCGCACCCGCAGCTTTTGCTCGTCTAATTATCAGCATTAATCAACCACGCGCTGTCCCCCCGGCTGGCACAAAGCCACCTCGACCCGCACCAGGAGATGGACCTCGTCTGGGTTCGTGTCAGATCAAGGAGAAAGGGCCAGGATGGGAGAGTGTGGGCTGACACTGCTGAACCAGGGACACATCCCCAAAACGGCTCTTCGCTCTTCGGCTGCGTTCTGGAGGGGTTTACGGCACCGCGTGGGAAGGTGTGATGGGCAGGAGCACACACTAAATTTCCTCCTGAATCGGTACCTTGTTCCCTGAAGTCTGGAGAGGGACCAGTCCTGTCCAGCCAAGAGCTGACAGCTATCCCTAGAAAAACCACCAACGGCACCCAGGGCAGAAACGTCCACCCACAACGAAAAGGTGGGGTGGAAACAGGCTCTTGCCAGCAAACCCCAGCAGGGTCCAGCGTGGGACAACCAAAGCCCGGAAATGGAAACAAGGCAAAACTCAGACTGGGCATAGGGTCTGGTTGGGACTGGGAAGAAGCGCTCATTGCTGTCAGACAGCCCATGGAAAAACGATGGACTAGGCACCTCCGTATGGATGTGGGGCGCGGACTCACTCTTGGCTCAGTACAGAGATAACCTGATGGTGTCTCATGGCCAACAAGACGCTCCAGTGCCATCCCAGCCTCCAGCTCTGTGAAACCAGTGAGTTCTCCCCTGCAGGGGCTAAGCCTACCCAAGCAGCTCAAACATGGGTCTAAGCAAAAAACCCTCCTGGACAGCCTGTTCCTCCCTGCGGCCATGCAGGGGACTGGAGCCCTGGGGACGAGGTGACCCCCAGGAGGCTCCTGGGCAGCTTGGCAGGGAGAGGAGCCGCTTTGCAAAGGAGGGAGCATTGCACGGTGGCCGTGCTCCGCTCCCAGCCCATGTCCCAGGTAGGTAGATCCGGGCAGGAGCCCGGCTGCTGGGAGCAGGATGGAGGAGGCTGGAGGAGGAGGAGGAGGCTGGGCTGGTTGCCCAGCCAGGAGGACAGAACGCCTGCCCAGGCTCTGGCACAGAACCTGGAGGCTGAGGGGATGGTTCGCAGCCCCAGCAGCTGCCTGGAGCCATCCCGGCTGCCCAGCCTGAATGTACCCCTTGGGGAAAGGTAGGAGAGCGACACAGCCCCTCAGCACCCCCAGGGCACACCCCACTTTTCCCTGCCAATCCGCCCCCCTCATGGGGGTTCCCCAGTGCAGAGCCCTACCTCCCCGAGCATGGCAGGTCAGTGCCTGCAAAGAGACGGGTCCGCAACCCCACCACCACCCTCAGCCACCTCCGTGCAAGAGGAGCAGCCAGGCCAAAACGTCTACGCCGCGCTCACGCCTTCCCCGAAACGGAGTCGCGGCTTATTATAGCAAATGTTATTGCAGCGGTGAAAGAGGCTGCATCCAGGAGCAGGCAATATCCTGCCTGAAATGTTCAGGGACCTCTGCCATGTGCACATTCTTCCAGGGCGTAATTAGGGTGGCAGGCGCTGGCGACAAGCGCAAGTCTGCTCAGGACGGGGTTGTTGGGTTGGTTTTCTTATTTTTTTTCCTTCTCTTTGCAGGAGATTCACCTCAGATGGGGAACACACTGGTTTATTGAACACAAAATGTTCCAGAGGAAATCATTAAAGCGGGGTGGAGTGACAGAGCTCTTGGCTAATGTCACCTAAGAGAAAAAGGGCTTCCAGAAAGGAAGAATGGCCCTAATGGCCCCGCATGCTCTCGGTGAGAAACGGGGACGTGAAGCCGATGCTCTCCCCCAGGAAAGGCTGGAGCAAACCGATGGTTTCTGCGATGGGCAGAAATAGAGCGTAGCGCTCGGTGCTGTAGGGCAGGAGGGATGGAGAGCCTTGCCGAGGGGGGTGGCAGAGGGGACAGGTTCGCCAAGCCAGGGGTGCGGGTTTGGGGACAGCTGAAGGTCACGCCTCGGCCACAACATTATTTCCAAATTAAAAGTTTCAGCCATCTCTTTTTGATGCTGTAAGGCTCTGATTTGGGCAGAGCTCACACATCCCTCCTCACTGGAGGCTCCTGCTTTCAGAAAAGGTCCTTGCAGCTGGACTCGGTTGGAGCCTGATGAATCTGGGCTCTTGACCAGCTCCTCTGGTCGCTGCATCTGTCCTATCTCCTCCCATGCACAGTCCCTGCTGCTTAGCAGGGGTTGGCTTCAGCCCTTTCCCCTAAGACAGACATGAGCAGCGTCTCACAGGAAACTGGGGTTTGTACTGTGCGTGGCCTTGGGACCATTCACAGCACTGGGCTGCACAAAGATCTGCAGATCTGGGGGTCTGCTTGTACCACCGCCCTCGTGGGCAGCGAGCTCCGGGGAAGGATGCTGTCGGTATGTGACTTGTGGTGCCCAGATGTTGAAATAGCCAACAACATATCGAATAATAATTCACTACTTAGTAGACTTCAGGTAGGGAAACACAGGCTAAGTAACCGCACAGCCCATCTCCCAAGATTGCAGAAGAATTACAGAGTTTAGGGGTGAAAAATTAACTACTGAGTAGGCTTGTGTTTGCTGAGGATGTCTGGAAATAACTCCTTCAGTCATTCCACCCGAGGTGGGTACGTGGGGGCAATGCGTTACCCTGAGTGCTGGCTTTGGGTGTCACGTTAAAGCATACCCTCAATATTTAGCTGCTTGTTTTCCTGTTTCCTCTTTGGGGTGACCGAGTCCCCAGGGAGAAGCCTCCAGAGCTATTTTGAAGCCCAAGGATGTGATTCACTTCAGGCAACCTCTGCAAACAGTAACTGGAGTGTCTGCCATGCCTGTCCCCGGGAAAGGGAGGAAACCTGTCATGCTTTGAGCTCCTTGGTGGGCACATCACTGCCCAGCAATTTTCTCCCACAGCCACACTGGTGGGCGCCTCGGTAGCACTCTCAGGCATTTGCCAGGCTGACACTCCAACTTCAGCCCGAGCTCAGGGGAAGTTTGGGGACTTCAACCCAGCAGGAGCTGCTTCCTTCCCAAGCATCCATCCCTCCTGCCTTGTAGCTGCCTGTCTCCTTACTGCCGTGGTCTCGCCTTCCCATCGCAGCACAAAGCAACATGAAATATATGTCCCAGGAAAAAGGGCTGTCCTTGGCTGGAGAATGAATAGCCACCTCCCAGCTCTGCGCCAGCCCGGCTTTCCGTAAGAGGTCTGGCAGGGAGCAGGGACAGTGAGGGCATCCAGGGCTCGGCGGCCCTGGAGCAACGGGCACAGCAGGTCGCCTTTTCACACCGGCTCCGTGCCCCAGCCCGGGCAGGGGCTGAGTGGGAAACCTCTTCACAGCAGAGCAGGGGGGTTATTTATTACCCCGTCAGGATCTGGGAGTCAGAGAGTGACAGCAGAATACAAAATCCAAGCTCCGGGTACAAAATCCAAGCCCCTGGGGATAGGGAGATGGAATAAAAAGGCTGTGTCCCTCCGGCCGGAGCCCACGCTCCTCCCGCTCTCCAAGGACAGGGTTCTGGTCTTGCTGCCCCCATGGAGATGCACTGTAAGAGCAGCATCTACAACCTGGCCGTGGCTGCTCCTTCCACCGCCTGGCGCAGCCCCTGCCAGCCAGCGTCCCTCTAAGCCCCCGCTCACGGCTGTGCCGGCTTCGGCTGCACGGGGAGCTGGGTGCTGCCGGGCTGCCGGAGCTGCTGTGGACAGGGATAACACCACTGCACCGGCGGCAGGGTTGGTGCCGTGTTCCCCCTGGCTTTCACACCCTGCTTTCACCCCATCCGAAAGCATCGCACCTTCTGCGGGCAGGCAGCGATGCGGTCGCAGCTACACGGGGCTGTTTCCTTCAGGAGGAGCCAGAGAGACGCGAGTAGCGGGACCGCAGCCACCCTGGCCCCGGTTGTGCGGGGTCTGGCTGCCATGGTGCTGCCTGAGCCCCTTGTTCCAGCAGAAACCCAGGGAGCACCTCAGGAGCGACACCCAGCACCCTCTCGAGAACAGGCAGAAGGACCTTTCCGATGACATCCTGGGACCTGGGGCATGGGCCAGGCAGAAAAGTTCTTCCCTGTTACGTAAAGCAACATCATCACGCTTGGTAAAAATGCAGCCGCTCCGGGAAATGCTCAGATTAGCCAGGAGAAAGCAGGTTTGGGGGGGCTGCGGAGCCCCGTCCCAGCACAGCTCCGGCAGGGCGAGGGACCAGAGAGCTGGTGGGAGCTGCAGGGGATGCAGAGCTCTGGAATGAAAGGGAAGAGTACTAAAATTCCACTAAAAATCAGGTAGGTTCACGGAGGCAATGTGTAATTAACAGAAACAAAATCAGCCAGTTAATTGCAACAGATGCAGCTGCATTTGCACAAAGAGGGACAGGATTTCCAGCAGTTGGAAAGACCAAGCTCTAAGGTCCTTGTCCTTCAAACTCCACATCCAGAAATCCCTTGTGGGCCCAGCAGCAGAGACATCGATACCCACCAAGAGAGCTGTAAAACAATTCCCTGCCGCCCCGGAGCAGTTCCAGGCAGCCTCTACATGGAGTAAATGATGCAAATCCATGCCCTGCACTTTTGCATCTCATCTGCATGCCACCTCTTGCACTGCACCGGTCTGCCCACACTGCAGCCCTCAGCTCTGGGGGTGAACAGGGAGGCACTGCCTAACTGGGATGGGGATGGGGATAAGGATAGGGACGGGGACAGAGATTGGGATGGGGGTAGGCATAGAGATAGGGATGGGGATGAGGCATTGCCGCCTCCTCATTCAAGGACCCAGCTGCAGAGCCGGCTACAGCAACTGGCGTTTTCCTCCCTTGTCTCATCTGTAGGAACTTGGATCATCTTTAAAAAGTGGATGAAAGTCAGAGGGGAGATTGATTTCAGGAGAAAATCCTGGGTCTGGAGGGAGCAAGAAGGCAGGTGGCGGGCTGCTCCACCCTCAGCAGAGACCATAGTGGCTCTGTTGTCTCCAGCATCCCTCCTCAGAGAAAAGATACTCCCAGCCAAAAAGCCCCTTTGCCCTCGGAGTGGTCAAGCAGCTGGGAGTAACTCCGAGGGGGGTCTTCAAAAGCAACTGCTCCCCTGTTTGTTATCCTGGTTGTGGGTCTGGGCAGCTCTGGGCTGACTGCGGCGAGCTGCGGCGTTCTCAGCCAGTAAAGCAGAGAGTGAGGGGCTGCAGGCAGCAGTGAGGGGGAGGAAAAGCAGAGCCCCCCACCCGGAGAGCCACCAGCCCACTCACGGCCACCCACAGACCCCAGCGGGTGCGAAGGCATTTGCAAACCTTTCAGTCCGGATGTAATAATATTAATAAGAGTAATAAAACCCCGTTCAAACTGCAACAGAGAAGCTGGAGTGTGGAAGAAAGAAAAAATGATGCAAATGAGCCTTATCGGCTGATCAGAATAACAAGTGAACTTGATCTGGAAGGGGGCAGCCTCCCCGGGTAATGAGGATTCTTTACCCGAGATTTCCCTTGCAAATCAGCAGCGGGTCCCCAGCGGCGGGCGCGCACAGGGTGATGCTCAGCACCCAGCGACGCCTCTCCGGGGAGCGCGCCAAGCCTTCAGGATTTCGCAGTAAAACGCCGGCTCTGGGGTAGGTGCTTCCTTCTGTGTTGCTCCGGGGTTGGAGTTGGCTCCTTTACGGACCCATCATTTTGTTTTCGTGGCCACGCTGTGTGTGTAAAGCAAAGGAGAGTTCGTGTCGTCCGCAGCCTGAGCTGCGAGCCACAGAAGCGAGTTTACATTTGGGCAATTAACAGTGTTCATAGCTCTTTTTCTCGTTATTAGCGGGCAGAGCATCTGCCCTGTACCGTGGCACAGCACTTGCCCACAGCCTTGAAATCCTCGGCTGCCAGGCCGGGCTCTCAGCAGGCTCGTTGTCCTCTTTCCTCAGCTCCAAGGGATTGCTCTTTATTGAATCCAGCTTCCAAGCGGTGCTCTTCGAGCTGTTTGGGCCTTCCCCCTGCTTTCCGGGCCAGGACTATTCCCATATGCATGATCCATGTCTTCCAAAATACTAGCGCGTTGGAAAGGTCCTAACTCAATTTCGCTCCGCATTTTCCAGACATTTATTAAAACAGTGAGCTGTGAAATTCTGTTATGGATTCCCCCCAGCTCAATTTATGTCTGGGGTGGAGGAACCTGAAGAAGACCCATCCAGTGCATACCAGCACAGGGGACACCCTCACTGGGTGCTAACGGGAGTCTCTCACAGGGATCCCAGTGCAATTGGTGAAGTCGAAGTTTTTCCTTCTGAATATTCAGCACAGGACCCAAGGAAACATCACAAGTAGCTGGGGCCTCATTGTCGCTGCGAGAGTGATGTTCATAGGGCTTTAGGGAGCCTCACCTCACCGAGTGTCCCAGTTCCCAGCCCCAGTCACTCCACAGCCTTCTGCTGACCCACGGAAGGAGCAGATACCTGGAACAGGGAGCAGAGGTACCACAGACATTGTGCTCTTGCTGCTGGAGGAGGGCAGGGTGTCAGGATCGAGCCTGTCCCAAGCTGTATGTTCTCTTCCCTCTGAATGCTCTTCCACACTTCTGGGAGTCAAGGTGTCACCCATTGGTGTGATCTGCCACCACGGCTCTGGACCAAGCACAAAGGGGAACAATCTCCAAGCTGATGCTCCTGGTGGACATACATGGTTTTTAGGGTTCAGTAGAGGACATCTCGCCCTCTCAAAAGCTTCTGGTGAAGGACTTGCAGTGGGACCATGCAGGGTCTCCCTTCCTTCCCACCCCAGCTCTGCTGAGGGATTTTCCACGGGACAGTAGGATACGGCTCCTTGCGAACAGTCGTTCAGCTCCAGAGACACCTGGCCAGGGTGGGCACGCAGAGCTGCATCATGGGCAATCCTGCGCTGCTGGCAGCACAGAGGAGCCACCACAGCCCTGGTGAGGGCATGGAGAAGGATGAGAAAAGGGGACCAACATTATTACGGCCATGTGACGATTTGGGGCAGAAGTCCAAGTCTGGCAGGCTCAGCGTACTGAAACCCACCACACCCACGGCCAACAATGCATATTCATTTTGGCGTACGGGGTGGGGGGCGGAGGGCAGCTGCTCACACGCTTGCTCTAGGACGTGTTTTCAGAGCATCATGCTGTGGAACAGGGACATCCCAGCTCAAACATCATCCCATTGTCCCTCTGCCCCAGTGCTCCCACGGTCCAGAGCTGGTCTCCAAAGAACAGAGAGAGGAGGCAGCTCAGGGTCATGTTTCCAACCCTGAAGCCATCTGCGCTGCATGAACTTGCCAAGTTCAGCATTGCTCACCCCAATAACCTACAGAAGGATTTGCACCATTGTTCAAAATGTCGAGGCCAGCTTGTTACAGGAGGCTGTAGTTTAACTTCGGTGATGGTTTCACCAGCAGTTGCTGTAATAAAGAGCTCGTAGGCTTTGGGTGCTCTCGGGCCAGGCTCAGCTCTCATTCCCCTGGTGCAAACCTGAAGTAACATTCCCAGAGTCAGTAAAGATGCTGCATGTTTGGACGTTTACAAATGAAAACAGGATTTGGCCGAAGATTTCTCCCAACAAACCTCTCTCATGCAAATACAGCCATTTTGCACACGCCTTGAATACCAAATTAGTACGTTCTACCGCTCAGTCTCGCATTTCCCCCACGTAACCCACACCACCACGTCTGTCCGTGCTGAGTACCAGCACACGGCTCTCCCTGCCCCTGAAACCCGCGGGTGTGTTCTGCTGGTGGTGCCTCCGCTGGCTGCAAAACCTGTCGTTACACCAATAGCAACGTTGCCCCATCAGATGGGATGGCCAAGGGCTGCTCCTACGGGAGTATTTGGCCATGGAAACGGGGAGGAGCAGAAGAAATCAGGACGTGAGGATGAACCCAGGAAGCCCGTGAGGAGCTTCGCTCTGGCTCTTGGTTGTAGATGAAGGTGTCTGAGAACACGGCCCCGGGGAGGGGCCGGCTGTGAAGCCCCCAGACTCGGTAAATGACCATTGGGCAGGAGTGCAGGAGGAGAATGGCATATTTGCACCACGCCGACCGTAACCAAGGAGCGGACCCCTCCTTCCCCAGCCCCTTCAGGTGCTGCCGGACTGGAGCTGGGGGAATTTACTTTTGTCTGGCTGCGAGTCGTGCTGATCCCGCTGCAGCTGGGAGGGGATTTCCCGTCAGCTCCAGCCCAGCTGCTTGAAAACCTCTGCCACTAAGTGAGCTAATATTTCATGAATAAATTGAAGTGGTCAAGTCCCATTTTGTGCAGAAAGCACGGTTCCCCGCCGATTAGCCTCCTTGGTACTTTCGGGGATATAAATAACTTCACAGGCTCATTCGCTGCGCCTTTCAAAATAAAAGCAACATTCAGTTATTTGATATTTTTTTTTAATTTTATGCAAATGGTCTTCTGTTCTGTGTTATTATGTAAACGAGCCAACTGAAATGGTAATGAGGGAACGCAGAAGTATGCATATATTAACTGCCGCTATAGAGCTTTACACCTACAGAAAGGCACTGAATTGCAGCTCTAAGGGAGGGACAGGTGTCCCCAGGGTGAGGGGTTTGCTCCAGGACTCGGTTACTTCTGAAATCCCCGTGTACGAAGGCTTCTTCCTACAGAGAATGGTCCAGCATTCGATTCAGAGAATGAGTCGGCACTTCGGTCAAAAATTTCTTGTTTTCAGTGTGGGAAAACGTGTTGTGTTCAGTTAGCATCAGCCCGTGCAGCAGCAGCTCACATCCCACCTCTCGTACTCCAGCAAGTCTGGCTCCAATCGGAGTCCACCCGAGCATCAGGCAACCCACGATGAAGACAGAGCTGCAGGAATTTTGCTCTCCACGCACCCCATCGCAATAGGGGAATCTGTGGGGAAATCATCCTGTGTGCTCCGCTCTAGGGCTGGGGAGAACTGAGTGTTTCTAGGCTTGGGGGAGCCCACGGCATGGTAGATGTGCAGGATGAGACACACCAAGAGCAATTTTTTGAGTGTTTGAAGCAAAGCCCATCTCCTAAGGTCATGCGGTCTCCAATGAAGTCCACGGCAAAACTCAGTGGTGTTGAAGGCATTAAAATGTTTCTGCTTGCTAAAGCACATCCTCGCCTGCTCAGGGGGGTCCTCTGCCTGCTCTCCTCCAGGGTGCCACGTGGGACACACCTCAAGCTAGAAAAACCGCCGTGAGAATAATAAGACAAGAAATATCTTCATTTTCTACATTCTTCAGGAATATTCAAGGGTTTAAAGCAAGGTGAAAGCATCAGAATTCCTCACCTTTATAAAACACGCTGAGAGAGCTGAAGCTCAGATCACAAAGGAGCAGATGCCGCCAATCCTTCCTAATGCCCGTGGTCAGCAATGATGGTGGAAGCCTTTAGAGGGGTGGTGAGTACTGCTGCCAAGAAGGTGGAGCAGATGAGAGACCCACAGGTACATTCAGCTCTCCACCGTGGCTGGATCGTTGGCCAAAGCCCACCTCAGGATGTCGGGTTGTTACGATTGTCCGGTTCCAAATGCCATGGATGGACCTGTGACACAACACCACGGATCCGTTTTCTCACCGTCTGCGAACTCACCACTGTGTCAGGAGCTGGAGTGAAATCCAGGGACTTCCCAAAGGCAGCGGGAGCCTTGTCCTTGATTTCAAGGCACCTGGAAGCTTAATATCTGCAGCTTCTGTTTAATAGTTAAATGAGAATCAGCAAATAATGGGTAATTATAATTATTAAACACCGAGTGCCTAGGTCTGATCCCAAAGCCCGTGGAAGCCTTCTGCTGAGCTGACGGGATTTGGGAACAAGCCTGCAGTGGTAATAAAAATAAATCCCTGTAATTAGGCAAAAGGGAAAAACTAAAAGATGCCGTTTGAGCCATGTAAGGCTCAAAATCTGTATCCTGGGGTTTGGGCTGGGTGGCCCTGAAACCTCAGGAAATCCCGCGAGCCCACGGCAGGTGGGTCGTGGTGGAGCTCAGCCATTCCCGCGGGAGGGGAGGAGTGAGCGCCTTCTGCACCCCAGGTCTCAGCCTCCGGAAACGACAATTCCCAGGGGAGCCGGGGTGTGCCGAGCCCGGCCAGGATGAGGAGACATCGCCCAGTTTGGCACCTGGCTGTCCCATTGCGGGGAGAAAAGAGTGTTTCTAGGCTTGGGTGAGCCCAGGGCGTGGTAGATGTACAGGGTGAGACACACCAAGGGCAATTTTTTGAGTGTTTAAGGTAGAGGCAAAGCCCATTTCTAAAGGTCATGCAGACCCCCAGCCCCAGCTCTGCCTGTCTTTCCCTAAGAGTGCTCCATTGGCTCCACGGGGTCTGTCCGTCATTCCTGCAGACCTGTGTACAACTGTCCTATCCGGGCTGCTTCACCATCCGAGATGTAAATGTCATTTCAGGCACCGCTACAGCCTCCTCCGCTTTGCCTGCTCTCCCTGGAGGGTGTTTTCCCGGAGACCTAGAAATGCATCGCTTGGAAGGCATGGCCCCGAAAGCAGGATTTATTGTCAGGAACCAGGAAAGCCGGACTTCTAAAGCATGACTGAAGTCCATTTTCTCACACTGGGAGGAGACAAATGTCACCAGCATCAGCGCCAGGGGCGTTTTTGGCCCCAACGTCGGCTCAGAGACATGGACAAAATTCTGCCCAAAGTGGGTAGTTCAGGTTTGGGGCGAAAATGTGTTACTCGCTCTTTCCAGCCCGGACTGAGGTCTTCTGGTGTAGGCAGTGAAGCACCAAATGGAGAAAGGAGAAAGGAGGCTGATCTATTCTTGCCATCACCTGAAGCGTCTCATGATACCGTAACTGAACAGAAATGAGATTAAAAAAAAAGACTTTGGTTTTTTTTTTGAGTAAACAGCTCAGCCGCAGAGCTCCGCCACAGGCAGAGGCCAAGCGCAGAGCTGGGTTCAAAGGAGGGTTAGACAAATTCACGGAAAATACCGAACTTCTGGGCATAGCACTGAGGCAACCCAAGCGTCTCGCAGCAATCCCCGGTCACCGGAGGCTGGCAGAGTCCAGGGGAAGGGCGGTTTTACACCAGCCCTGTCTGCTTCCCTGGTTTGAGGGGGGGTTGTTTGCTCCCGCATGGCAAACCCACACGTGTCTCCTCCTGAGACAGACCTTTGCTCTCTTCCAGGGCAGATATTTCCATCTTTCCTCTTTCTCCCGAGCAGATCTGAATATCTGCGTAGTTTGGGGCTGATTGTTTTAGCATTTATTTTTTTTTCTGGGGAGTTTCAGAGGATCTTTGCTGCATTCCCAGAAATAGAACACAAACATCTACTGCTCGGATGTTTTGTTAAGTTATTTTCATTAAAAAAATAAACTCGCTTCCATCTGGGAATTTTGTTAAGTGTTTTAGATATGTTTTTATGTATCCCATCACCAGGCGTGGATTTCAGCCAACCGTTCCAGAGCCCGAACACGCAGCTCTTAGGGGATGGTCAGAATCTGGCTCTGAAGCTCTCACCTGACTTCCTTCTGATAGACATCACTCCAAGCTCCTCCTCCGCAGATCTGATCTCTCCCAAATGTTGAGAATGTCTGGATTCCTGCCTGAATTTTGTTCGTTTGGGTCCGGCTTTATCCCCATCTCCATCTGGTGTCCAGGAGAGGCTCTCAAAGCCCACAGACCTGTAGGGGTTCAGGTGGCCCCGGAGAAGCATGAGCTTCAGAGGGACAGGAGCAGGCACTGGGGGACCTCAGCGCCCTGGGAAACCGCTGCCCACGCGCAGGAAGCCTCATCAGGAGTTGCGTTAAACCCTCCTTGTTAGGAAAAGGGGCTGTTGGCAGGAAGAGGTGGCTCCCTGGTCTCCAACAGCACGCAGGTGTCTCACGGCTCAGGGCCAAGATGCCAAGGCCATTGCAGTGAGCGTCCTCTTGGGTGGCACAGCCAGTGGTGGCGAGGTGCCCTGGCTCCGCAGGCACCAGCACTGCCCGGCCGACGGACCCCTCGTTGCTAACCACAGCTTTTCCGTGTGCCTCCTTCCCCGCCGCAGCGTGAGCAGAGGAGCACAAATGGCAGCGTGGGGTTTTTTTTTTTCTCCCTTCACTGTGTTAAGGAGCTGAAGTCTCAGGAGGAACATTACAATTTCCAGTGGAACCAGCTACCTTCCCACCTCTTTTTTCTTTATTATTTTATTTTTGTTTGACATGCATGCCTTTACTTTCCCGAGTGAAGAGTGCCACTAACTACCTCTTAAAATATTATTGCAGAAGGGCTGTATTCTACTGAGAACGGCGTTTTTTGTAATAACCCCATTTTCCTTTTCACTTATTCTTACCTAAAAAGTTTCAGATTGCAGCTCATCCATCTCCCTGACACCCAAATCCCCTCTCACGTTTTCAAATATATATATATATATTCTTAACCCATTATTAGCCCATAATACCCAAGAAAAGAAAAAAAGAGAAGTGTGAGAAAGGGCCGGGCCCTGCATGAAGGCGCGGGATGGGCGTGGGGGTGCCCCGGTCTGCGCTGCTGTTTTGGGGAGATTTGGCTGCCAACGGGTGGCTGCGGAGCCCGGCTTGCTCCCTGCAGCCTCCCTCTGCATCGGGCTTTGAGGGGACACCCGGGTGGCACCGGTGGACGGGGACACTCCTTGTTCCCTCCCCGGGTCTTGCTCCAGCGCCTGGCGAGCAGCTCCAGCCTGCTCTGCCCCACCTGGACGGGAAAATCGGGAACCAAAGACTGCGGAGGAGGAGAAAACTGAACGATCGCTGCTGTTTCCTCCAGCCGGGAGCGGAGAGGTCGTGTTCCGAAGGATGTGTGTGTGTGAGCTCATCCCAGCGGGGCCGCAGCGGTGCACGTGGTGCTAAAACCTCCCTGACCTGCGTGCCTGGGGCGGGAGGGGAGGGATGCGGATGGGGTATGGCTCGGGATGCAGAAGGAGAGCTGGCACCTCCGTGCTGCCCATGTGAGCCAGGACCAGTCCATCCCAGTCCACCCCAGTCCCTCCCAGCTCCCCCAGAAGCCAGCAGGAGGATCCAGGCTGGCTGCAGGGGCAGCGCGTCAGGACTCGGCAGCGTTTGCTCCTCAATTCCTTGGAAACCTGGGGTTCATCCCTGGCTCTGCGCAGCCCCTGGGCTGGCAGCGGGTATGTGGGCAGGCAGCTCCCCGGTACCCGGGCAGGCGGAGGGGCAGTCGCTGGTGTGATCCGGGAGGGGAAGAGCGTCTTGCATTTGGGTCTCCAGCAGCAGCAGGGTCAGGCGGCGTCCCTGGGCAGGAAGGAGGTTGTCAGCGATGGAGCTGTCCCCTGTGAGCTTTTGAGCGAGACTTAGCATGGGATCTTTCTCGTGTGGAAATCTCTAGGTTACGTGGAGGTGCCACTCTCTATGTTCATCGGGCTGTAATGAATCACTTCCAAGGAATAAAAAAAAAAGCCATATCTTCATTAAAGTTTCCCTTTTCTCCCCCGAAACGTCCAACCAGCTGTGCACAGCCCTGACAGCGAACTGCTGGTCCCGTTTGTCATCCTCTGAAATCAAAAAGCACGTTCCTCCTCAAAATCAAAATCACACCTACCCAACCTGGTGGGGTTTTATTTTTTCACTCTTCCTTTCCCTTCTGTGTGTGGGGTTTTCATTATGACTCGCAGGCAACTGCTTGACATCAACAACAACAACAACAACGAAACTTTGGCAGAAGCCGCCTCAAAGGCTCCGTGTGCGAGTTGTTCAATGAACTTCCTAGCTACCGATAATTCCGGCTGGCTGCTTTTCCTTGAGCTGCCTCCTCCCGGCGTCGGGCTGGGGAAGTGGTCAGTGCCCCAGCGCTCGCGGGGGCTCCGCCAGCTGCACGAGGCTTCCCCGCACGGCGGCTCGCTGCGAGCGGGGGGGAAGCGGGAGAAGTTTATTAGTTCTTTTCCTTTTTCTAAACGAAGCTACTTCTCGCAAGTCTAAATATTTACTGCCGGTGCTGGACACACACACACGAAAATTAATAAAACCATCGGCGGAGCGCGATGCTGATTCCCAATTATTTTGCCTTCGCAAAGTTAGGGAAAAAAACCTATCCCAACTTTGTTTGTGCATTCTCCTGGCCAACACAATGCCGACAATGGCGGAATAGACAGCATAATAAATAGCCCCACAATGCCGACAGAAAGGCCTTTCTGGTACCGCATACAAAATATAAACTGTGCCATGCCATTATTATTCCGGAGCCCTTGCTGAAACAGTGCAGTTGAAATTCCACCCCCAATGTGCACCTAATCAGCCATTCAGAGCCCCTTAATGACTTGTCAGTTCTTTGCCCTGCCATTTTCTGTCCAATTAATTCTTTTATTGTGCACCGGATAAAGGAAGACAAAGCCCTTCCATGCAATAATGAATCATTAAAATTCAGCAGCTCCTCTCTTGTGCTCTTGGCTCCTCACCAGCAATTCAGGCTGTTTCGCATTCGTTATGTGTGTGGTGGTTAAAATTCACTCTACCTCAAACAAGACCTTTCAAAATGCTTAACCCTTTCCTGAGCGAAGAGCCCCATCCCTGCGTTGGGAGCTTCGACACGCACACCCAAAAATAAAAAAGAGGAGGAGGGGGCCGAGCGAGGGGAGGAGAGAGGCAGGCAGAGGTATGTTGGGTAAACGTTTTAATATCACGTCTCTGACAGTCACAATATTGCCCGCGCACACATCCACAAACAAACGGGGGGAGCAGGAGGAGATGCCAGCACGGCGGCAAGAGCAGCCGGGCTGCGGAGCCGCGGCGGGACGGGGCGCGGGTGCCATCGCCCCTGCCCGGGCAGCGCTCGCCGACCCGCGCCGGCAGCTTTGCATCGCTTTCCCTAAACCAACACGGGAGCGGGCGGCGGAGGCAGGGAGGGACACCCTCTGATTTTGGATTAGGAGGGGCTTGGTTTTCATTCCTAATTGGTTTAAGATAAACTGAAAGCAGCCGGCTTTTAAACCTGAATAAGTGTGTCCAACTGGCTTTTCCTTGCACGGGCTTCACTAAATCAGGTCAAAACCAACACTCCAGTTAAGCCAGTGACACACTGTGCATGGCTGAGCTCCGCGGCCATATGGGAGCGGCTTAATAGGGGTCAGCAGCAACGCCGGTGGCTCTTTCAGGCACGGCGAGGGCAGAGCCCCGCTTCCGGCTGCACCCACCGTGTTGATCCTAGTGCCAAACCATTTCTGAGCAACAGCCCCAGGGCTGCTGGCGTCGGCCGTCCCACCGCTGACTCCCGTCCCGCCGCAGTGGCTCTCCCGAGGGGCAGCACCACTGGCAGGCTGCAGCAGACTCCAGGGGTAGGTTTGGTTTCCGAACCCTGTTAAAACTGTTTTTTTCAGTGCAGGTTTTATGGAAAGACGTTGCCTGCTGTTTCCCTCCCGGTGCAGCGTGGTTCTGCAAAAAAATAAACTCCCTTTCCACCTAAGCCACAAAAGGAGCTGCTGCTCCGGCCAGAGCCCCACTGCTGAAATCTGCACTTCACTGCCAATACCCTGTGACAGAAACCGCGTGGCCCGAGACCTGCCACGAGCTGACGGGGCTGAGCGAAGGGCTGTCGTTCCCACCCGTGATGAGCACCAGGGAGCAGCCCCTGCGTCGCATCGCGTCACATCGGCAGCCTCCACTGCCCTGTAACCTCCGCAGCTCCAGCACGGTCTGGGGTTGCAGGATGGCAAGAGACGAAGCAATCTGTAACCAGCACCATTTTCTGTGGTTTGGGCTCCGGGGGAACTATTTTTATCTCATGCTGAATCATTTGGGAAATGGCTTCTCCTCCCCAAGCCTCATCCTTTGCCACTCGGTGCCATCCTTAATTTCTGCGTATGACACATATAAAGTGAACTTTAAAGGAACTCAGCTGAGCGGTGGCAGAGGAGATGGGACTGGGGCTGGGCTGGGTTTCCCTGGCAGAGCCTCTCCATTAATTAGGGTGCCATGTGGCAAACCCCCCAAAAACCTTGTGGAGCCCCTGCGTGGTCCCCGAGGAGGAGCGGGGCGGTGCTGATGTATGGCACGGTGTCCCTCTTGGGAGCTGAGTTCCTCTGCGCATCGCTTACGGAGCAGTCAGGAGCTGATGTGAAACTCCCTGCTTTCACTCCTACCCCCAGAAAGGGAGTTTGGGGCCCTTCTGCTGGTGGATTCATGCTTAGGAATTTGCCATCAGACTTAAAAGAGCCCTAAATCACTTGGAGCCAACCTCACGCTCTCAAAGACTGAAAACAGGGCGATATTGGAGCTTCCTTAAAGCCTTTACCGAGGGCTGGGTTCATCCAGGCTCCCCGGGCACCAGGGCTGTGCCACGCTGACTTCCACGGCACCTCCTCAGCTCACCCAGCCTTGTCCCAGCACCTCCCATGGCTGCTGAGACCATCCAAGGGTTCACACGCTGCTGCTCCGTGCCCGGAATCTCTCCGGCTTTGCACAGCAGCGTAGCTCTGCCCCACCAGGGTCACCGGCTGCAGCATCCGCCCGCTCACCTGAAAATGGCTTTTGCTGCCCTCCTGGTGCTTAAACACCATGTACTCCAAACAGGACTCTTGTCCCTGGTTACTTCTATCTGATATTTTTCTTCCTCTAGATCACAGGCAACACGTAGCCAGGGGCTGCCGGCACCCAGCATTGGCCACGGGAGGGTGAACGTGGCAGAGGGAGCGGGCGGCCACACGCCTCTCCTCATCCCACTGAGCATTAGGCTGGAGATGCCGGGTGAGGACAGGCAACCCCGTAGCTGCTGCTTCCAGGAGCAGCACGTGAGGATGGCCAGATCCCCGTGCCCAGAGCCCCGGGGTCCCACGGGGAACAGTCCTGCGTGGGAGGGGCAGGGGAGCTTGTTCAGCAGGGCTGGCCCATACCCCTGGTCTCGTGGCCCCAGGTCTCACAGCGGAGCAGAGCTGTGGGTCAGGTCTGGTGACGCGGCTGAAAAAGCCAGACACCCCAAGGAGGTCAGTCCGGAGAGAGGGAGCAGGGCTGTACCCCTGTGGAGGTTTATTACAGCTGAACACCGGCACAGAACTGCCGTTTCAAACCTCGGTGCCATAAACCTAATACCCAACGGCAAAACGTGTGTTACAAAAGCTGACATGGCTCCGGGAGGAATTATAACAAGGAGGATGGGAAGGGACTTTCTCCACCATGCAGATGGAATGTGGATACGGTCTATAAACCGAACTTCCTCTTTCTTACTAACCAGCACCTTCTGAGCAATAACAGCAACATTCATTATCCTCTGCACCAAAACTGAAAAAAGAGGAACTTTTATCGCTGGTGTATTCCTGCAATTATCTTGAGAACCCTCTTCTGTTGACAGCCAGGGGTCAAAAGCCGGTCTTGATTTCACCTGATCTCATTGACTTCTGCGAGGCATTCCAGATTCACGCCAGCACAAGCGCCACCAGAGCCGAGCGCGGGACACACAATGCTGCCATTCACCTCAGCTGGTGGAAAAACACTTCTCCTTCTGCAGACGGTATCCACACGTAGAATGGAAGAGAAGGACAAGGCAGGAAAACGCGTTTGTACAAACAGCGTTAATGTCAAATCACGATGTTCTCGGAATAGAAACCGTGCCCCTGATCGGGGTTTGTCTCCTGGGGCAATGGAACGGGAGACTCGTAGGCTCGAGTGTAAATCTGGGCATGGGGAACCAACTTCTGGTGCTCTCAGAAACTCCCAGTGCACCCTAAAGCCTGAATCACTGGGATCATTCAGGCCAGAGAATTTTACCTGCCCGTCACCTTCCTGAACATCCATGTAGTAACGTCTTTGAATTTCACTCCACAGTAAACGTGTGGTGAGTATCCCTGACCCCGCGGGAAGCTGAAAAAAGTTGAATGTCACCATTCAGCATTAACTAGTCGCAGGGGAGCTGCTTCCAGGAGCTGCAGAGGGGTCTCCAGGACTTCACGTCACTGCTGGTACCCACGGAGTGCTCTAGATCTACAGCGTTTTGTTTCTGTGCATACCACTACAGGCTAGCTTGATGCTGCAAAGCTCATAGAAAGCAAAACCAAGTGTGGCCAAAAGAGAATGGATTTAAAATCAGACTGTTCTGGGAGTGCATTTCCATCGTGAGTCTGGTCCAGGGGCCCCACGGCTGCCCAGGGGCCCCACGGCTGCCCAGGGCTCCCACGGGAGGAGAGCACGTCCCCGCACAAGCAGCCTGCAGCTCCTGCCGTGCCGAGGACGCTGCACTCGCTGGATGTCCCCCCGTGGGAGGAAGCCACGGCTGCTGCGATACGCTGGGAGAAGGAAAAGGAGAGAGGGAAGGGCTTGGTGATGTTCCCCAAGCCTGAAATTGGGACCCATCCTGCGGGGTGTGCAGACCCCCATCGTCCCACGAGCCAGAGACACTTCGGTGAAACTTTTAATGTCAGCGTTTTGGGTGATTTGCAAAACCATCACGTACAGCTACTTTAACTCTGTTTTAAGGAAGGATCCAGACGTCGGTGAAGTCACTGTGAGCTTTGCTATCAAATATCGAAGAGACAGTAAAATCAATCCTCAGATTCCCAGCTCACCCTTCTTCCCCCCCAAAGCGTGTGACTTCGGAGAAGCCCCACCCCAACACGCCGAACAGGCAAAGCCAAAAGCCATCGATTTTTGAGCGTGAATTATCGAGACTCAAAACTTGCCTTGTAACTGGAGGGAGGAGAGAAGAGGAAAGAAAATCTCCTCTGAAAGTGACTCTGCAGCTTTGGCTTCGAGCGTAATAAAGTCATTTTGCCAGCAGCTCTGTAAATGAGCGCAGAGAAAATGGTGTCCAGTTACAGACACTCTGGCAAGACGGTTCTTGGCAGATCCTGCAAACGGCGAATTCGCACTGGGACTCGGTTGCTCAGACTTCGTTAATGTTCTTGAGCTTCATTAATTGTCATCACATTTATTTTCCCCATGTTAAAACATTTTCCACAGCGCTGAGCTGCAAGTCCCCAGCGCGTCTCTCGGGCAGGGGCGGCTGCGTTTCCCTGCTCCCAACCCTTCCCTCCCAGTTAGGGTCCAGTCTGAAAACCTTGTACCAGTTTGCCTGAACCAATGAAACCAAACTGTAACTTCATTTATATAAGCACAAAAAAAAAAGGGGCATAAATGTAACTATTTTAATGACTGTATTAAAAAAAAAACCCAAACAACTGCTGCATGCAGCATATAATTTTGTTGCTCTCGTAATTAAGGTTTTTACAAGGGCTGGGCAAGGAGAAAGCAAGAGTTTGTTCCTGTCAAAGCTGGATGTGCTGGACAGACCACCATGAACGTGGTCTAAAACAGCCTGACCTTGCAAACCCTTCCTCATGTGAGCAGCCTCGGGGAAATCCTGTGAAATCCTCGGGACTGGGGCGTGGAAACACATTTCTTAAAGCAGCAAAAAAAGAAAATCCGAAAAATCTCATTTAAGCCCAGGGAAAAGGAGAAAGGAGAGAAAAAAACCCCAACAAACAAAACCCAACGAGACACCAGAAGAGAAAACCTTGGTTGAAATGTTTTATTCCGAACAGCCGGTCTCCTCCGACGCCGCTCTCCGCGGGTCTCCCCAGCGCAGAAAGAGGCTCAAGCAGAAAGAAAACCAAACCACGTAGGTGATAAAAAGCACTTTTTAATTTTATCAAATGGATCTGTACAAAAGTTAGCATTGCTTAGGCAGAAGCGAGTGAAGAGAACAGGTCAGTAACAGCCAAAGTCTTTCAAACTTTATACAGAAAAATAGATTGCATAAAAAAATGAGTTTTCTGTGTTTTTCCCCCACCCCCACGTCCCCAAAAGGAAATATGCAAAAAAATACTTTTAGAAAAAAGAGTAGGAAAGGTAGAAAAGGTAAAAAGGTGATAACCTCTGAAATGTGGGTTTAGATTTACAAAGTTCTTAAAGGCACAAGTTACCATAAAATAGATGGTTATTATATGCTCAGCATACAATGGAAGAAGTAGAAATATACCAACGAAATATTAGTCTACAGCTAAGTACCTAAACGTCTTTTAGTGGAGAAGATTTTTAGTTTCACAGCTTGATGGGTGGTATCTGGTCCCTAGAAGCCAAAATTATCGCAGGAGTCGATCACCTCTCATTGAGTTCCCTCTCCCCAGAAGGTAGTGCCGGTTCGGAAAGTGTCCGACCACCCTGCAACGCCTCAAAGCCAACTTGAACGCCCCAAAGCAGCCGGAAAAACCGCCTGCTCCTTCCTGCAAGCCTTTTAGCCTCCCAATTTAATTAGTAACTTCCCCCCCTCGCTATTTTACGTTCCCGTTGGAGGCTCCTGCCACGGGCAGGTTGGGTCAGTCCCTCTCTCAACCCCCGACTGCTGCAGCGGTTCAAAACGAAAAGAACCCAAAAACCAGCGAAAATCTATAGACTCGTAACACCATTTTATTGTATCATCTCCACTAGTTTTATGCTCCCTCCCCGCCCCCGTCTTTAAAATCTTTTAAAATTCTACTTTTTGCACAAAATTACTTCATTAATTAAACGACAAAATAATACAGAACATAAATACATATTTAACAGATTAAAAAACAAAACAAAAAAAAACCAAAACACTTTAAGCTTCCAAAAAAACCAACCCAAAATGTTAATTACAGCCAAACCTTGTCTCGGAGAACTCTCGACTTAAAAAAACAAACACTTCAGACATTAATTGGTTGGTCCCACCAGCCTCGTTCGCTCCCACGAGATGGTTACACGCACCAGCCGGGTTGTCGGGTTCCATCCGCGTTGGTCCCAGTGAGTTCCTGCCCTCAAGGTTGGTCCGTTCCTCACATTGCAATAGACCCTTAAAGTCTCCAACAGCTTTTGTTTTGTCTTCCCCCCCCTCCCCACCCCCCTGCTCCACTTTTGCACTTGTCAACCTCCACGACGGGTCAGTTCAGTTCAGTCCTCACAGAGGAGTCGCATGGTTTTGTCCTTCATTTATTCAAAAGGAATCGCCGGTCCTTTTTAAAATTTTTTTTTAATCATTTTTTTTTCTTTTTTTTTTTTTTTAAATCGTATTAATTAAAGAAAAATAGAGCTCTGTCCTTTTGGAGAGTTTCGAAGCAAGGGGACATCCAGTCGCAACGAGCAGAGTTCCCAGTGGCTCAGGAGGCACTTCGGAAACGATCGCGGCGCTCCACGCTCTTCGTCTTCATTCCTTCATTAGTGCATATGTCGGGGAAGCCCTCGGGGGCGCCGCGCATCCTTTAAGGCCTCGTCAGGGTCGTATAGACCGGCTGGTCCCAGTTAGCGGTGGGGCTGTGGGCCGGCGGGATGGACAAGCCGTTGAGGATGGGCGTCGCGTAGGGCCGGCGGGAGGAGTGGAAATAGGGATACTGGTAAATGCTGGAGGGGTAGCCGGGGTAGGGGTTGTAGTAGTTGGAGCTCTGGAGGTCCGTGTAGTCGCACTGGGAGCTGGAGAAGGAGGCGGCGGCCGTGGCGGTGGAGGCGGTGGTGGCGCAAGCCTGGGCGCTGTAGGAGCCGTAGTCGGAGTGCGCGGGGGAGCCGTGGGACTGGTCGCTGTAGTGGCTGGGGCTCAGCTGCTCCGTTTTGATGTGCGGCCTTTGTTGGCCCGAGTCGGCGGACGACGGCGACGCCGAGGCCGGGCTTTTGTGAGTCCAGACTTGGTTGGTCCCGCCGGTGCCCGTGGCCGAGTGGGAGTAGGACGCGCCGTAGGAGCCGGCGGCGGCGTTGGGGCCGTGGTCGGCCGGCATGGCGGCGTGGCCGTTGAGCGGCAGGTACTGGTCAAACTCGTGCACGTCGAAGGTCTCCATGTTGTTGATGACCTCGCTGCTCAGCTCCGAGATGTCCACGTTGCTGAAGTCGATGTTCTGGCGGCCGCTCTCCACGAGGCGGCGGCCCTCATGCTTCAGCTCCTGCTTGCTGCCATGGTGGAGGTCGGTTTTGGGGGTGGTGGGTGGGGTGGGTGGCCCATGGGTCTGGCCTGGGGACGAAGGGACAAGAAGACTTTAACAGGAGCAGCCACAAAACCCCCAATTCCTTCAAGGACAATTAAAAAAAAGTACATTTCTACCCCCTCTTACAGCAAGAAGGGAAGGGGGATTTAAACCTACAGCCCCGTGCTGGAGTTGCCTGATGCCCCTCTGTGATCGTGCCAGGAAGCACGTCCTCGGCTGGGGTGAACCACCCGCATGGGTGATGGCTCACGGCGGGGAGGAGAAGCCAGGGAGCACGCTGTGCCCATCAGGACCACTCTGGGACACGGCAGGACACCCCCGGCCACACGAACTCCCCCTCACCTGGGAAGCAGAACCAGGGGGTGGACTCGCAGGGACCCCTCGGGCAGCCTGAAGCCAGCCCGGCTCAGCAGAGAAGCTGGCCCGGCAGAGCGGGCCGGGATCCCCAGCCAGGCTGGGAGAGAGCGCAGACACGTCTGAAGCTGCAGGACGTTCGCAATCCTCCTGGAATCTGTCAACACGCGCCCCGTGCCAACTCGCAGCGTCGCCGAGAAGCGGGGAGCTTCGGGGGGAAGCCACGTCTCCAGGACCCGCTCCCCCAGGCACCCTTTGCCTGGCCAGTGGGTAATTAACCCTTATTAGCTTGTGATTAATTCTCCCTGCTCCTGGGCCAGCCGGGAAACCGGGATCTCTGCGCTCTGGGGATTTCTTATCGGCTCTGTAAGCATTTACTAAAGAAAACTGTGGCCACATTCGCAACCTGGTGCAAAACCTCAGCTCTCAGGGCCACAGCTCCTGCTCTCGGAGGGTCCCAATCCCGCCGGTATTCACCCGGGGCACAGATAAGCCCGTGTCTACCAGCGGGTTCGTATCTCAAACCAACACGACCGGGACCTGCAGACATTTTCTTGCCCACGGGGGTCCTTTACCTGCGTGATCGCCGTGGTGGTGGGAATCGGCCATGCCCCCCAGCCCACTGTCCGCTTTGTAGATCTGCGTGCCACCGTGGTGGCTGAGCTCAGCTCCCGAGTCGGAGTCGCTCTGCCCGGCTTTTACGCTTTTCCTCCGCCGTGGCTGGTATTTATAATCCGGGTGATCCTTTTTGTGCTGGACCCTGAGCCGCTCAGCTTCTTCCACAAAGGGACGTTTCTCATTTTCGCTTAATAAACTGGTTTGGGATGGATTTTTTTTTTTAAATAATGAGGAAGGAAGAAAAATGTCAAAATTAGTGTCTTTTCCTTAGAAGTTTTCAGCCTATTTTCAGACTCACATCCCCACTTCCCATACGCTCATTTGAGCGACCAGAAAGTTAAATTGCAAAATGAGTTTGAGGTGTCAAAAAAAGAGCTAAACTATGTTGCAAAAATGTATGAAAATACCAAATATAGAGACGCAAAAGACACCGACCACTACGGATACCAATAACCAGGCAAAACAAAGTCCCCCTGCCCCGTTTTAAATGCCTTTGCTAAACGTTATTCCTATGTCCGTCCTCAGCACGACAAACAACGCTGCCCATTTCCAGCTTTGTTCGGTGCTTACAAAGAAACCACGGAGGCAGCAGCAGCGGGGTTATTTCTTCCGAAACTCTCCCCTGCCCAGACCCCTCTTTGCAAACTCCTGGAGAGTCTCTAACGGCCGCAGAAGCGTCGCTGGCCCAAACAGGCAGGAAGGATGCAAAAGTTAGGGCCAGCCAGCCAGGACCGAATTTACCACGCGGTAAAACGTGGCTCGTCGCAGAGCAGCAAAACAAGTTTGCATCGGTGGGCAGCGCCGAGCACGCAGATAAGAAGGGAAAGCAGAAAGCAGATTAAAACAACTGCTAAAAATTGGCTTGTTTGGTTTCACAGCTTGTAAGCCACAGGCAAGCCAGCCAAGGAAAAAACTTTTTAAAAAAGCCATTGTAAAAGAAGCGATTTAAAGGTCTCAGTGTCAGCCTGCGGGGGAGCAGGACCCGGGGAGCCCCGGCCCAGGCTGCGCATCTCCGGGATGCAGCAGGGAAACCCCACGCGTGAGCCAGCGCTGGGGCCGGACCCCGGCTGCTGCCCCGGGGCTTCTGGCGAGCAGGGACCGGCACGTCCTCCGCACCGCGCAGCGCTCGGGGGGTTGTTCGCGCTGCAGCTCGAAACGCTTCGAGAATCCCCCGCAGACGGCCACAAAAATAAATACAGATAAAAAAATATTGAAAAGAGCGGTGGGAGGGGGCATCCAGCCCGAGGCAAAGCCCCCCATCGCCTCCGCCCCGGGCAGCCCGCGGTGGTCGCGCCGGTGCGGCCCCGCAGCGAGGAGGGGGAGGCGGTCTGTGCGCGGCGCTGCGCGGAGCGGTGCCCCCGCGGAGAGGGATGCGCGGAGCGGGACTCACCGCCAGAGCTTGCCCAGGGTCTTGCTGAGCTCGGCGTTGTGCAGATGCGGGTACTGGTCGGCCAGCTTCCTGCGGGCGGCCTGCGCCCACACCATGAAGGCGTTCATGGGCCGCTTGACGTGCGGCTTGGCCTTGAGCGATCCGTTGCCGCGCACGGGCATGGGCACCAGGCTCCAGTCGTAGCCCTTCAGCACCTGCGAGACGGCGTCGCGGATGCAGGCGGGGAAGCGCTCATCCACCTCGGCCGCGTCCACTTTGGCACCCAGCGGAGCGGCGCCGGGAGGGCGCGGGGCGGGCGCGGGGGCGCAGCCCAGACCCTCGGAACCGGCGGGGGAGAGCGGCGAGTCGGAGTCCGAGTCCACATGGGACATGGAGCTGGTGGTGCCGGCGGGGCTGCACGGAGCCTCCAGCGCTTTGTCGTGCTCCTCGGTCATGTTGAGCATCGGGTGGCCGCGGTGGGGGGGGAAGAGGGGGCGAGGGGTAGAAGCCGCCCCGAAGGGCGAGGATGAGCGCGGGCGGAGCGGCGGGGGCCGCGCACCCCCTCCGCGGGCACCCGAAAAGCGAGAAGAAGATTGGGGAAAAAAAAAAAACTATAAAAAATAAAAAGACACAGAGGCGCTAAAATCAGCCGAAAACCACCCAAAGAACCAGTCCTGCTGCCGTGCCGTCCCGGCGCCCCGCTCCGCTCCGCGCCGCTCCGCGTCCAGCCCGCGCCGCGCTCCACGTCCAGTGCGAAACTCGGCCCCTGGCAACAAGTGACTTTAAGGGGCGGGCAAGCGGCTCCTCCTCCGGCGCCGCTTCCCATTGGCTGAGCCCGAGGGTGTCGTTTACATAAGGGGCGGGGCGTCCCACCGCGCTGCCCGCCGCTCCGCCGAGCGGACCTGTCGCTGCCGCTGAGGGGTCCCGCCGCCTCGGGGCGGGCGGGTGTAAGGGCCTTCTTTTGGGGCGTGTGGAGTCTCCTGCCTACTTTTATCGCTGCTAGTTGTTCGCGGGGCTTCACTGCACCGCGGTACTGGCGGGGATCCGGTTTATATCTCCGGTGTGCGGGGTGGACACCCCCGCTTGGTGTGGGGGAGTACTGAGGAGCGGGGACGGGATGGCTACGGGGCTCGGCAGCGGGATGTTGAGCCCTTTTCCGAGCCCTGCGTGACGGGGCCGGCGTGGTGAAGAGTTGTGGAGCGGCAGCGGGACGAGGAGGCAGCAGCAGCCGCTTCCCCGGGGCTCCGGTGCGGCGGAACGCACCGGGCGGTTCGTGCCTTGGGGACCGCTGGTTATATTTTAAACCCCCTTTTCCGAGGGGACTCTGGGGAGGTCGGGGTGTGGCAGAAGCACCGGTGCGTCCCGGTTGCAAGCGGGGCCGGAGCTGCCAGTGTAGCCCGTGCAGCCGTCCGGCAGCCGAGCCCCGGTGCTCCCGGGTATTCCCCGCTCTCCCCAACGGGCAAATAACGGAGGAATAGCGGGGGATTGCTGGAAAAAACCGAAACGAGCCTCTGCGCGCTCCCTCTCCCCGCTGCCTTCCCATTTCCAGGCTCGGTCCCGGGCACCGAGGAACCTCCCCGGGAAGGCAGAGCTGCCCCGGCCGCGTCCCGCCCGACGCCGGCGGCTTCGCACCGTCCGGAGGAGGATGCAGCACCTCGGGGTGAGCCTTTGGGTCTGAAGGGGAGGGGGGCTCTTGCCTGCAAAATCTCCTTTTTAAAAGGTTTCCCTGCTGCCCCTCTCCAAGCGAGCCCTGGGTTTGCAGCACTTATTTGGAGCATTTGATTCTAATTATCTGCGGAATCCAGCCCTCTAATTGCGACTGGGGGGAAAAAAAAAAAAAAGCAACTCCCCAAATTCCACATTTATCCGCTGCTTCTCCCAACCCCGGTACCCCCCAGGAAAAGAGGCTCAAGTACAAGATTTACAGAAAAAAAATAGAGATTGTGCGAGTGCTTCAAGCATTCCAGCATTTCAAAAGTAACGGGGGGGGGGGGGGGGGGGGGGCAGGGTTGAGGGCACTTTGTTTAATTACCGCAATGTAGAATCACCTTGAAATAAAGCGTGTGCTTTGAATTTACATGTAACGCTGTTTAAATATGCCTGAATGCCCCTATGCCTTTGGTGTGGAAAGGAATATATTCTCTTACAGTGCAAAGCAGGATTAGATTTTATTGACAAATTCTCTCATTTCCTTATTAGCAATTTCCCGATTTCAGCTTTCGGTTTGCAGAGGCACCAAGCGAGTTACCTTTGGCCAAAGTGGGTTTTTTTAAATATAATTTTCTAAAGTATCTTTTTAAAAGATATTGCCTTTAAGGCTTAAGATGTACTATATGTGTTGAACTTTTCTTTCAGGGCCCAATCCAAAGCTTAATGAGATTGTGGAAGAGTTTCTGGTTCCCTGGGCTTCGGACCGGTGCCTTTGCAGGGCTCTGGGACACTTGGCAGTACTTTTTTTCCCCTCCTGTGACATATAAATACATTTCTTTAACACCTGCCTTTTGGTTCTCATACCTCTTTAAGTTTATTGAAATTCCGTGAGTCGGGTAAATTGTACTTCATCTGTTTTAGAGGTGGCCGAGTCAAGTAAGCCTGGGGTTTGGTCCCTTTTCCAAGCCAGCCTGTCCTTAGTGTCTTCCTCGGGAGATTCAAACCTCATGGCATGGCTGAGGCTGGGAAGGGAATTTGTGGGACACTCGGAGCTGTGGGACAAGCCCACAGAGGTAGGAATGAAAACAAGAGCCCCTATTTTCTGATCCCTGCCTTCAACTACAACTCGATTTCCTGCAAAAGAAGTCCCCAAGGACAGCAGGAATTGGAGACATTGGTTTTCTCCCCCCTTGTGTGCTGCTGCCTTTCAGGGCTCCCCAGCCCTGCCCCAGGCAGGGAATGGCATTTCCCAGCCCACTCCCTTGAATTCCTCTTTGTCCAGTGCAGGTAGGAGGAGGAGGAGGATGACAACTTTTGGTAGTTGCTTCCTCTTTCTCCAGAGATGGGCTCGGGGAAGAGGTAGTGCCCGGAACCAGAGCAGGGGATGTGTCCTGCTTCATGGCTGGTTTTGTGACCTTGTGCAAACCATTTCATGTCTCTGATTGTCAGTTCTCAGCTGAGCTGGCGGAGGGAGCAGCAGTGCCTCACAGGCCGATCCGAGCTGGGCAAGGCTGTGAGAAGCTGAGATGACACAGGGAGAGGAAGCAGCTGGAACACCTGGGACACTTCAGTAGCTCCAGTTTCCTGAGAAGTTCATTCATCCATGAAATGGAATGAGATTACGCTGGGACAAGTGGGTTCAAGTGGCATCATTTGTCTTACAGGGTCTCATGTTCAAATTTTCCATGACAAAGTGCCAGCGCTGTTTGCACAGGGCTGGGTAAATGAGGGACCTACAGGGCAGCTCTTGCAGTGATCTCACATGATGCATCATCTAGATCTGGCCTAACGCTCCTCTGCCTTGACCCAGTCTGCTACAGGTCAGGCCCTGACATGAGGATTGCCAGGAAAAGGTGCAGAGCTGGGAGGGAAGATCAGAGATTCCCATTGCCCAGTTGAGGGCACCCAAGCGGGGTCCATTTAGAGAGGATTTGGTGGAACGGAGCTGGCTGTTCTGGGCAGAGTGGCCACAGCAGAGGCCCACCAGCTGCCTGTCAATATTGGTAATATTGCTTCAGTTTCTTTAAAGTCTGACACAGTGTCCAATAAAGTTCCCAACGAGCTCACACCAGCATTGCTGGGGATCAGGCACTAAATACAAGGCCTGCATGCTTGGCTCCATCCTGCTGTCAGCAGGGAGCCCTCAGAATCCCTGTGGGATGGAGGTGGCTTGACCTCCCATCCCGGTTCCTCTCTGCCATATTGATTATGCAGGAGTAAGTGTCTGTGTGTGCATTGGTGTCAGAGTCCCACTAACATCAAGGAGGAGAAATTTCATCGTCAGTAGAAGACAGGGAAGGTGTTTTCAAAGCACGGGAGCATGTGGGAGCCACTGCACATGATGGGATATGCTGTGCAACGTGCACACGTGCTGCAGTCCTTCCCTGGCTGGGTGGAGGCCCAGCCTGACGGTGGGCTCCATCGCTCCATCTGATCAAGTTATCATTTTCCAGAAATTGGCTACCTTTGAACTGTGAGCAGATTTTACATGGGAATTTCAAAGAGCAAATAGAAAGAGCTTTATGGGGGAAGAGAAAACAATCCCTGATCAGATAAGAGTAACCTGTGCTTTGTGTTAAAATAAGCCTCTGACATCTGCAGGACTAATGCACTGCCCAGAGGATACAGCAGTTCAGCAGCAGCTCAGAGATTGCTGTGAAACAATATTCAGTCCTTTTCAGGAAAGCTCCTGATACCAGAAAAGAAAATAAAGTGACCTGTGGTAACTTTCAACTAATTTCAATTGAAGTAGCAGCAGAAGAGCTGTTCAGCTCTGCTCTCCAGGTGAGCTGTGGTGGTCGGTCCCATCCTCGCTGTGCGCTTGTGAAGGCTCCCACACACCCCCCCGCCTGCTCTCGCAATTTTAAAGCCAAACTTACATGGCTCAACTGCTTGCAGATCAGTTTAGGTCCAAAATTTTTCTTCTGTTCCCATGAAATGAGCCTTGCTGCTCTGAACAATTCAGGAGTCACAGGGACAGAACCTTCATGCAAATTTTAATTAACACTTGAGGTATTTAGTCCTTGGCGTCTCCACGGCTCCCACCACTGTGCTGAGCTGTGCCCTCAATTCTTGTTTTCACCTGCACAGCCGGAGTGAAAAGTTACCGAGTGCTGTCATGAAGGTCACGGTGTGCTCCCACCACAGCAAGAACCAGTTTTTATTGCACAGCCTCGTCCGAAGCCCATCATTAATGGTGTTTCCATGGCTTGTCAATAGCTGGGGACTCGAGGAGCCCACCATCATCAGTGGGTGCAAACTTGCTCCCCTTGCACAGCTGCTGGTGTCTGCTGAGAACAGAGGGGAAAGAGAGAGGCTTAAATATTAGTTTATCATTAGTTTTTACCATGTTAATGGGGTGCTTAGCTCCGGCATCCCTCCTTTTTGTGAACAGGAACAGTTTGACAGCTGCAGGGCGAACAACATGTCCCTCAGCAGGTCTTTTCTGAGCCATGAACATTTACCTGGCGTTGGGACAAGGAACTCTGCACACCTGCACTGGGCAGGACTCCACTGACCTCTCCGGCTTGAAAGGCAAGTGGAGAAGAGTGCCTGGGATTCCTACACCCTTTCCTAGGTTTCATCATGGCAGCAGGTGTCAGAGAAAAAGGACATTTCTCTTCAGAAAGCTTTGACTTCAGGGCGAGTCAAAGGCAGTGAGAGCTCCACGAAAACCTCTACACGTTACATTGGGCCAGGTGTGGGATTTCTGCTAAAATAAAATAGCCTTTACTAGCAAGTGCTTTTATGATTATTAGGTCTTTAATATCTCAGTGGAAAAGGTTAACCAGTGGTTTGTTCTGCATATTTATCTTGCAGTTCTCAACCTGAAGTTGCACACCAGGGGCTGGCAGCCAAGGACCCGGAGGTGAAAGCAGTTACAGACACGAAAGGGATGTCCTCTCTCAGCCTCAGAACACATGTGCATAAAGACCAAACCTGGGGGACAGGAGAAGATAGGCCAGTGTGCTATTTCTGTTCAAATATTCTAAGATACCAGCAACAAAACAAAATTTGCTTTTGCAGGATCAACACCACGCATGGGGGTGTTACACAGGCCAAGTGAGACTCTGGCAAAAGATCTCGCCTTTCCTCCTGCATGGCACTGGCTGGATGAAATAGTTTCAAAATGCACAGCTCTATAATTATGATTACTGTGATTATTAAATTATGATTCCTGTGATTATTAATTGATTGTCCTGTGGTACCGCTTAGGAATCCCTCTTCTGAATTGGCACCCCCTCATTAGAGATGCTGTACAAATATTGGAGAAAGAAAAGGTAGATTTTCCTCTGAAAATCCTTTTCAGCTTTAATCCTGCGAACCCTGGAGTTAAAGATCAGATTGTCACAGGGAAGGATTGGGGATTTTAATTGAAAAAATATTACCGCTGGAAAAAATCTTAACCGGTAGCAGGAAGCTCCTCAATTCTTTGCGAGATCCCCATCTCTCATTTAGCAAAGGCAGCCGAGCAGTCAGCAGGCTGGCCTAGAACTGCATTAAACATTCTTCAATGTATGTTCTCTCTAGAGGAGCCCCCAAATGCTAACGCTGCTTTACAAAATAGTTATTTCTGGGCACATTCGCTCTCTCTGTTTTATTTAAACGCAATTCCTGGCAGCCAGAGGGGCGAAAGACTAGACCTGAATGAACACAGAGTAGTTTAGGGTGCCAGGGACAGCAGGGCTGAGGTGCTGGTGGGGACAGCTGCTGGGTGCTGTGACAGTAAATGCTTGTTTCTCTGTCACTTTTGCAGCTGTTTGGAACACAGCAAAATAGGGTCGGGCGGGGGGACGTGGCGGCGCGCGTTTTGTTGAATGAAGATCAGCATCAATGATGCCTCAGCGCCTGCCTGCCCGCCTGACAGTTATGAATCACTTTCCCTTCGGGGCTTTCGGGCTCAGCGCCTCGCTGTTAAATAGCCCGTTTGCGTTACTTGCTTGGTTTTTACACTGTTTTCTTTTCTGACACCTCACTTCGAAAAGAGGGAACACGCAGGAAAATCGCACACGGGAATAAAAGCTGACAATAAATAGAGAAGCGAGCAGAAAAGGCGACCGAGATGATGGTCCGCACAGCGCAGTGTGCCAGCAGGGGCTCAGAGCAGAGGGGAGGTCATTTGATGTTCACATCGACCATTTTACCACACGTTCTCCTTTACAGCTTGATCCATCCTCTAGTAAAGCTGAAGGAAAGGCTCTCATTGCCTTTTATGAGAGTTGGATCGATCCTGTAGAGTAAAATCATTCTTCAGCCATTTAATAGACTTAAAACTTTGCAGCTCGCATTGTTGAAAGGAGCTATTGACACACCATGTCCCCCGAGCTTGAGTTCGGTGTTGGTTCCTGCTACCGTCCCGAGCTGCGCATCTGGCACATCTCAGCACGAGCTTGATGAAAACTGACCCTTCCCAGCTCCAATTTTTTTTTCTTTGCTAAATCTTTAGCCTAAACCCTCTGCTTTTCCCCAGTAATTTCCTCAATTATCCAGTTTGTTTTACAGACCTTTCCATTTAACCTGGAATTTGCTGTAAAAGTTTCATGAAGACCCCCCCAAAGGCAACAATTAGCTCCCATCTATTTAAACTTATCTCGGCAAACCTCACAGCGGATCCAAAGGGAGAGCAGAGGCCTTCAACAAACCGCTTATTTTTCTTTCCCTACACAATGCACCATTATGTGGGGTTTTTCTGAGGAGAACAATGCGAGCAGCAGCGATGGGAAACTGCAAAAACAAAAGAGGCATTTAGGAGGGACGGGTTTACAGCCTGAACAGCATCGAATAACGTTACACCTTTCTGAGAGCCCACGGAACGCTTCAGCGTGCTTCTATGAAAAGGGACGCCCGCCGCGTGGCCGAACTCGCCGGTGGGCGCCGAGGCCGCTTTGTTAGAGCGGTTTGGGTGAAAAAACCCGCTATTTGGGAACTCCACAGGGAGTCACGCGCGTGAAGCAGCAGTCACGGCGGCCTCAGGCGGGGCAGATGTTGGAAGCCGGAGGAATTTCCCGTTACCGCTTTTCCTCACGGGCGCAGCCGGGTGCGCTGAGCGGGCTGTGGGGCCGCGGAGGGCCCTGCCCGCCATGCACGGAGGGGGCTGGAGCCCACTCCGTCCGTGGGTTTAACTTTCCGCTTTCTCGCCGTTTTTCAAAGGCCGCGGCCCATAACCGCCATTTTCCCCGCAGGCAGACACGGCGGGCCGGCCCCGCTGTACCGGTAAAGGGCCGAGCCGGGGCAGCCCCGCTCGGCCCGGGCGGGGGCGGGACGGCCGCACGCATGCTCGCTGCGGGCTGCGACATGGCGGCGCCCAGCGTGGAGCTGAGGCAGAGGCGGGCGGCAGCGCGTGCCGGTGCCCCCGAAGGCCCGGAGCGGGTTGTGGCGGGGCCGGCGGGCGGCGGGGCCTGCTCGCCGCTACCGGGTACCTTCTGGCTGACCCGCATCGTGCTGCTGCGATCCATAGCCCTGCTTTACTGTGAGTGTCCGGGCGCTGCCCGAGGAGCGGGTGGGGGCCCGGCGGAGCCCCGGGCTGATGGGGGCTGCCGGGCTCGTCGCCTCGCAGAACGCTGTGAAGACCTGGGGTTGCCCCGTCCCTCCTGGCCTTCCCCGCTGCAGAGCCTCAGGCGGGGCCCTGCCGCGGCGAGGAGGTGAGCCCCCGGGTGCCCCGACGGCGGGTGCTCGCCCTCCCGTGGGGTCCGAGCCCAGGGGACCGTGGTGGGAGAGGAGGCCCGGGACCGGCTCACCTCCTCGGGGGTGAACGTCCGTGTGCGGGGCCGGGGGCTGCAGGGTGCTTTGCCCGAGCTCCTGCGTCCAGACCCCGTCCTGGCCTGGCAGGGGTGCAGCCTTTTACCAAAGAATTGCTGAATTTTGGGTGTCGCGGGTACGCAAAGCTTGAGGGGGTGACCAAGATGTGAAATGGGAAGAGACCCTTGTTTTCATCTCTTGCTTTACTGGTGGGGCGGGGGCCCTGCACTTGGAATGGTGTTGGGACATCCCTGTTGGTGGAGTTGGAAGGAGAGTTTGCTCACGCCATGAGGTACCTGGCAGCAGAGCTGGTTGGAGCCGATTGTCCTTTTTCTTCAGGGTAGATGTTGTGAGCTGCCTGTCCGAGAGAGGAACTCTCTGTCTTATACAGAAGCAGGTCTTCAGCATCTTATGTAGGACTGGAGAGAGAGATGATGTCCCTGGGTGCCAACACTACCAGTCAGGACCTAGAATTGACATGACCTTAAAGTGATTAATGGGGAAACCAGTTTCCAACCTCAGCTGGCTCTCACTTTGGCGAGTAATGCTGAGAGCTGTACTCGGAGCCCAGTAGTGTTCTACTGAGAAAATATTCACAGTGAAACCTAAACTGACATGTAACACGCTACGTTACAAATTCTAAACTTGCCCCAGATTTGTCCACAGAATCGTTAGGATTTGTAGGCTGCCAGCCTGCTTGGATTATTTTGCATCAAAACCATGCAGAAGTTGTAGTTTTGTACGGGTTTGACACAGGCTCTGTTTCTAGTTTGGTTTCAGCTCGTGGTGAAATGCGGGGTTATGACTCTTTCAGTCAAAATGAAAGCGATTCCGATATTCCCCCGTGTGTAAATCCCGACTGCTGAATTTCCCGTAGCTCAGTTTGCAGTTTCCTTATGAAAAACTGATTCGCATTCTCCACTGTGCATTCAGCGAAGGCTACCGCTTTCTGAGCACGGATTTGGCGTTGTAAATGTGTCACATCTAGGACCAAACGGTGTCCTGCAGGCTGGTAGCGTGTTCGGTGGGAAGGGGCTGTTCGTGGGGAGCGGGAAGGGAGCAGGCGGGGGCTGCAGGGGTGGGAGTTGATAAGGGGGTGATGAGGCAGAGGAGGGCGAAGAGCGAGTCAAACAAGTGGGACCTTCTGGAGAGGAGGAGACCTGATTCGGGACAAAGAGCAGCAAGAGGTGAGGTGCAAGTGTCCAATTCAGGGTCAGGTGAGTTCCAGCGTGGAAATGATGTGCGGAGAGAGGGAGAGTGAGAATGTGTAAGCTGGAGGAGGAAGATGAGGTTGTGGGCTGGTGAGTGAAAGTGGGATGACAGAAAATAGGGAGAAGAACTGGATTTGGTGCTTCTCCAAATGGGAGAGGGGAAGGGGAGCACCTGGGGGTGGCAGAATGGAGGAGGAGACCTCAAAATGCTCCTGCAGTCTGGAACGAGGGAACCTTTTTGAGAGAGGTAGCTTCTGAGGAAGGATTTTGGGTACCAGAGCTGGGAGGAACAGGGTAGCAGGATGGTTCTGTCTGTTGTAGTGGAAGAGGTGCTAGAGAAGAAGAGTTTACCTGCTCGTTAGGCAACTTCTGCTGGGCCACAGTCAGGGAACTGCGTTTCCTGCTTTTTGTTTTGGTTGAGTAACAGCCAGACAACCCACAGCCAGAGCCCTGGGCCAGCTTTGACACAGGTCGCAGTCTGACTCAGGCTGTTGGGGCTCCAGCTCCGATCCCAGTGCTGGTGAGATGCCACACAGCCTACAATCGAAGTGTTCACAGGGTGGAAACGAGGTGGTATGTCTGAGGTGGAGAGATGGTGAAGGGGCAGATTCCTCTGTCAAAAGCTGCAAAGCCATGACACGGCTGTTGGGATGGGATGCTCTCGAGGGAAGGTGGGCTGCCTTTTGATCTTTTCTGGGAATCTGGGTTTAGAAACAGTGGAAAACAATTTAAAGCTTCTGTGCTAAGCTGCTCTTCCAAGCTCTTTTCTGAAGATGGAACCATTTACTCTGACAGATTTTTTTTTTTTTTCCCCCAGACAGGGTGATTCTGCGCACACCGACTCTCAGACTCGCTGAGGAAACGGTTGATGCCGTTGTGACAGTTTGACATTTCTCAGCCGTGGGATGTTTTTCCCCCTTCTTTCATTTCACCCTTTTAAATGTAACCCTTTTGTTCCTGCTGTGTTAAGCAACAAATTCTTTGGGGAGGGGACCTTGTGTTAGAGTATCAGGGAGGTGGTCACCCACCCCCTGATGATTGTAGCTCCTGCCTGTTAGTGCAGCTGCATGAACTGAAAGCTCATTCTCCCTCCTCTGTGGAAAAGGAGGGGTGGGAGAGTGAAGGACCCTGAGGTTGGGATGGAAAGGAACATGATTTGGGGTTTGCAGTGATGCTGAGGTGAGGGGCAGAATCACTAAGCATGATCTGGGGAGGTGTCACCTCCTTCCTGCCCCCCAGGCCACTCTCAAGATGCCTTTTTATTGCCTGTTGCGAGCTGGGGAGACACTTTCCCTTTAGGTCTTCTCCTGTGGAAGGAGGACAGGCAGAGTGAGACAGGTGGGAAGTGTCCTGTGTGCCCTCTCTTCTCCCGCAGCCCCTTAGTTGTAACAGCTCTTCTCTTCTTTTTTCCTTTTTGAAGGGGGTTTCCAGAAGCAGCCAGAGCCTGGAAAGTCCCTGGCAAAGCAGCTGTCATCTGGGAGGCAGGTTGGAGTTGGGAAGGTGGGAAAGGGTCTGACAGTTCGTGGAGGTCGGTGATCAAAACCACCTCCTACTGCTTTCAGGAATGGGAAGGAAAGGGAAAATGGATCTGCGCTGACGTGAAGTTTGCTCTGTGCAGCAGGGCTGTGCCCTGTATGCTGAGGAAGGGAACAACTGTGCTGTCTTACCCTGTGCTCTGCTGCCCAGGCTCCCCTTGGTAGTTCTGTAGAGGCATCTTTGTATGCTACAGGTGGGCCAGTTGAAGAAACTGGTCTTACAGGCTTCCACCAGCACAGCCTGTCCCTCAGCAGCTATTTGCAGCCTCTGATACAGTAAATCCTGGGACAGGGAGGCTTGGAGAGATGTCCTTTTGGATTTGAAGGCTTTGCGTCCTGGTCTTGCACTGCATGGCAGAGATTCACGTTTTGTCAATGCAGAAAGTCTTTGAGGTCTTGTTGGAGGTACTGTTACAGGTAAATAGCTGGTCCCAAAGCTCTTGACAACAAGCATGCCTTATTTGCTGCCTTCACCCTCCTCCTGACTCCTGGTTAAGTGCCCATGGTGGATCACGATTGCTATCCTCAGGTTCCAGATGTAGAGGTGTAAGTAATTAGATACCACCCTTCCCAATCGCAGCCAGGCTCTGTAGAGTGCTTTGAAATAAAAGCTATTATTTAAATCCAGTTTATCTTCCTTCTCCTTATGTATTGTTTAATGGTCATATTTTCTTTCCCCAGAGCTTGAGCTACAGGAGGTTCTTGCTACTTCTTCCTAATTCTGAAATCTAAAGCCTTCTCTGGGGGTTTTGGCTTCCTGTAGGCTCCTGGCTCGCCCCAGTGTCCTTCCTCCTCTCTTTCTCTCCACCATCTCCCCTGTTTTCCCCCTTCTCTGCCCTCACTTACATTAAAAGGCTCCCAGTAGCTTTCAGCTTGCCTGGTCAGGATTACAGTCCATCTTCTGACGCTTTTGCTCCCCTGAAAGGTGTTATTTCAGCACAGTGCTTGTTAGCAAGCCCGTACCATGACGGCAGCCTGTTAGCAGCGGGTCCTCTTACCAAGCTGCATGCCCCCTGTTTAACACCGCATGAGAGCCATGGAAGCCAGGCAGAATGGCGTTTGGTCCCGAACAAAGCACTTTCACCCTGAGATGATAAATTCCTAGCAAGCAGTGATAGTTTCAAGGAATTGATAACAAGAACTGAGAAGGAGAGGACTGTATCTCCCAACCTGCTGCTTGATCTGGAGCAGAGGGGTCTCCTCAGGGCATCCTCCAGCTGCAGGCTGGAGGGGTTGTGAACAACCTGGGTGCTACGGGGAAGCTTTTTAGCAGTGCCACAGCCCGGCCTTTTCTGTTTGTTTGCGTATTATTTCAAACAAAGAGACAATGGAGAGATAAGTGCTTAAAAAGCCTCCAAAGCAACCACCCCAAAGTCTTTAGCTTTGCTGTGGACAGCGATGAAACTAAAACATGTTAAGAGCAGACTCCCTTGTTGTGTGTTTGTTTCTGGCTGTAGGGTTGCAGGATGAAAAGGGGGGCTTGGCTTCGCTCTGCCTCTTTGCTCAGTACTGTGCTTCTGTGTTGCAAAACTTTGCAGGGGAATTTATCAATTGAAAACTTACTTGATTCATTGCTCTGATAATAATGAAAATACCATGAATATTCTCCCCCTTCTTCTTTTCAGTAGTACGACCTCAGCTTGCCAGCAGCCAGCACAGGGGCTTTTTGAATGCCTTGTTGGGTCAAAAGTGCACTTGATATATGGCTCCAGGCAGATTTTTTTGTGTGTGTGCAAAATGTAGCTTGGTTTTCATGCAAAGCTCTGTGCTCTTGGTTCATTTCTTCTTGTGGTTTGGGCTTTAAGTAAAAGTTAAGACTTCTTTTAATGGGGGGAGAGAGAAAGCCATATGACCGGAAAGTTTTGGATTTCACATCTTTAAATCTTTAGAGAGCATGAAGAATGGGATTCTCTCATTCTCCTACCATGACAGGCTGAGCCTGGACCGGAGGAAAGGAACTGAGGTGACAGGGCAATATGGATAGACCAAACCATTTCAGATGGGTGGCTCTTGTGTTGCGTGCTTGGGGCATGTTTATTGGTAGCATGTGAGTTTGAACAAGGAACACATTCAGTGGAGGGGGAGAGGGGAGGCTGGGAGGTGGGGAGTTAATGGAAAAGTACAGTAAAGCACCTTCTGAGGTGAGAATAAGTAGTGAAGGTCTATTAGCAATTGCTGACAATTTACATGTATTACTCAGGTAAAGATCAGCTTGCAGCAGGCAGAGGAGCGTGCTCCCATGTGAGCTGTCAATGCTGCGGCTGCCTCCCGAGTGGGAGGGAGCACGGGAGTCCTGAGGCTGAGTGTTTTCAATCTGCAAAGTCTGAAGGAGAAAGGCAAAGTGCTTCAGGTGGACAGAGGAGACTGGCGTGGGCTGAAAACACCCAGACCCAGGAAGAGTTGGTGAAAAGTCCGGGCAGTGAGCAGCCACGGGTGTGATTGACAAGGTGGTGGCGTTTTATGCTGAGTCTGGAGACTTGGAGATGTGCAGAGCTGTGCTGGGACACTGCAGGGGATGTTGCTGGAGCCCAGCCACAGCCTCACATCGTTCCCATCTGTGATGCTGGGAAGGGTAGCTATGGGCAGACATCAGCTTCTGCATCCCAGTGAGTGGAGGGTACTCTGAACTCTGAAAAAAGTGCTGTGCTGCGTAGGTGGGTCCCCCCAGCATTGGCTGACTTACTGACTGGTGAGTCCTGGTTCATGTAACAAAACTGCTCTGTCACCCTCTTGCCAGGAAGAAGCTACAGGACAAACAAGAGAAGTGGTTTACCTTGCCCTACGCCCCAGCAATGCAGTGAACATGCCAGCCAGTGCCCAAGGTGAAAGTAAACTGGTTTGACCATGTTTACCTGGAGGGAGTGAGAAGATGGAGAGTGGAAAATCCCCCAAGGCAAGGCCAAAGGGAGAGAGGTTTCAGAGTAGGGGTTAAGAAAGAGGAAGCAAAGCACAGGCTTTTGGGGGCAAAAGGGACTTTTTTCCCCTCCTCACTAAGCCAGGATCAAAGGGAAGGTTCCTGGAGAAGGGAGCAGGGTCTGTGTTACAGTCAGTTGAAGGATATGGTTTCTCGAGAGGTGTTCAGGGAGAGGAAGCAATGACAAGCTGATAAATAACTTCCCTTTTTTTCCCCCTGGCTCTGTGCATCTCCTGTGTTGCTGAAATCCTTTGCAGAATCTGTCTTTAGTTTTCAGTATTGCATGTGTGTGGTAACATGGGGACCGCTGCCTACAAGGTGAAGCCTCTTGAAGACTTAGCTGGTCCCTCGGGAGAGGAGTTCCAGATGATTTGGTGGTGGGGTTTGAGAAGCAGGTGCTGCCTAAGGGATGAGCCCTTCAAAGGTGCTCCAAAAGATGCCGGAGATAAGTGGAGAGGGAGCATGGCATGGTGCGAGACAGCAGCTCAGCTTGGGGAGTGTCCAGGAGAGGGAGCTGGATCTAGAACGGAGCAACATGTCCAGGGAAAAAAAATGTGTGAGCAGTAAACTCTGCTCACCGGACCGGGTCCCTGAGGCCTTGGGATGATGGATCCAAGCATAGGTGGGACAGTCAGGATTTGGTTTGGTTTAAGTGAGTTGCTCACCAAATGAGGGCTCTTGCTGATGGGGTTTTGTGGTGAAATCATAATATCTGAAATACCAGCAGTGCAGCGTCTCGTGAGAAATCAGTGCTCTGGGAGAAAACCATTTTGCAGCCCAAACTGGGCAATGTTTAGATGTGTAGTTCATACTGACCTATCCTGCAGTCCCTGCTGCTTTCAGACTTAACAAGGCCATACAGCATTTTGCACGCACAATGTGTACTTTTCTGCAATTGCTGTAGTTTGTTTTTCCTAATTCACCCTTTCCTTGTTTATCTTGCACACTGTGCAGGGGCCTAATTTAGATTTTTTTTTTAGGAAAAAAAAAACCTGCTTAGCAGTTATGGGTTGGGGCAGCAATTTCTGTGCTGTTTCGAGGTGAATTTGATTAGCACTTTTGGAAAACTCTGCGGCAAATTGCAGTGCTAATCAGGGGAAATCAAGCTGTGGAGTTTTGAGGCAGAGTTGGTCTTTATTTATTTATTTTTAACCCCCAAATTAAGATATTAAGTTGTCTGAGGCTCAGAAGCATTATGTTTCTCCCGGTTTCCCATGTCAGGCTTTCTGATTGCACCGTTGTGTCAAACAGAGTGTTTGCAGAAAAATATGAATACTGTAAAATATAAAACAGTTAATTTGCGATCCAGAGCTGATTCTTGAGTGTTGTGATCAGTTTTTCTCGCTGCCCATAATCAAGTAAAATACTCTGTGTGTGTTTTATTAGTTTGTAAAATCCTCTGCTGTGTAGAAATGACGGAGGGAAAGAGAGGCACCCAGTGAAACGCCCAACTTCATTGTGTTAGTGCAGTGATTTGGGATCCTTGAAATCAGGGGGGACCCTCCCAGTGACCTGGAGTGCATGTTGGACTGTGAGTTTTAGTGGGTTTTCAAATGAGATCAAAACACAAAGAGCTGGAGTAAGTGCTGAGTGGATGAACTGGAGTACACTGGAGACATTTTTGTGTGTCTGGGGGGAACGGGATGTTTATTTGCATTCCTGGGGGTTGCAGGGTTTGGGTTCTAGTCGAACTTCAAAGAAATGAGAATCCAGGCCTGAACTGGGGGTATAGTTTCACATAGACTTTCCACCAGTGTTCCCAGTGAGAGACACCAACCAGAATTCCTGTTTGCAGAATGACTATGTTCAGATAAGGAGAGAAACAGATTTGATCATTAATTAACTAAGGAGGGTTGGGGGGAAACAAATCGGCCTTTTGCAAGACCTCTAGTATTGCTGCATGTGACGTGGCTGCTGTTTGGATAATGTTTGAAAGATGGGTGAATAGCTGCTGGGAGCAAAATGTATGGAGCCTAATCAGGAAATGTTGGCCTTCATCTTTTTTTTTTTTTTTTCTTCTGAGAAACGGAGATTACAGCAGTTACAAACTGCAAATTGGTAACGGGAGGAGATTCCTAAAATATGAGATAATCCCTAGAAGCTGACCAACTCTCTCTGTAGAACATCAAATTCTAGGTCTATAATCTGTAATTAAATTGCTTATGTGCTGTTAAAAAAAGCATCTGGCTGGTCTAAGATGGTCCAGTGCAAGAGCAGAGACACTATAAATGAGAGAGCTGTAGGGACATGTAAAAAGTAGCAATTTGGAGGACAGGAAAATATTAAGACTTTATTTCCAACCTACCAGGATGCAAGAGGATCCGGGTCAACCCATGGCTTAACTACTGTATCCTGCAATTGCAATGGGTGACCATTAACCATTACACTGCCAAAAGAATTCAGGTGTCCTTTGGACACCTCTGGAGTGGTGTGTACGAGTTAAGCTGTCTCATTAACAGTATTTGGAAATACTAAGTGTTTTCAATATAAGGAGATAATCCAGTACTAGACAGTTGTGTGGATAGTGCTGTGTGAAATGGAGAAGTCCTCTAAAGTCAAAGCGTAACCTCGTCGACACTACCTGCCACCAGCCTGCCCTGGCTTATTTGTACTGGGAGCAGCAGACATTGTAAATGACCATCAGCAACAAAACCCATCCTGGAGCTGGTGTCTGCAAAACATTTTGTGAAACTGAAACAGGAGGGGTCAGAAAGTGCAGTGCTGCTGCAGAGCTGAAGGGTCGCGTGGGCTTTTCTGGTTGCTCCAGCTGTGCTCCCCAGGATCTGTCCGTGGACTGGGGATTTCTCAGCACCTCCTCTCCAAATGCTTTTTGTAGAAAGGAAATCCTGTCGGAAAGTCTTAAAATTCATGCGTTCCTCTCACTCTGCAGCGTAATTGGGCTGTTTTCCTCATCTGCGTGAGGAGATGAATGGCGTGCATGACTGCCCAGGGTCAGGCAGAGCCAAACAGCGCGGGGCTGAGCCTCCTGTCTCTGCAGCGGGTCAGGTCGCTGGCTTACAGGCATCTTTTCCCGGCAGGGCATGGTTGAGTTTGCCTCAAGCAAGTGGCATGTCCCGTACAGCTGCTGAGGAGAAAATTATCTCAAAACAGACTCTGTGCCATTTCCTGGGTGAAGGCAGAGGCAGTATTTATAGAATTTGCCGGCCTTCTGCATGGTGGTTAATAGAAATGAGTGTGTTGTATTTTAATGGAGATGAGGACATGTGAATAAATTCCTTCCCGAGGCATGAATATACTTCTGTAACTCTGGACTCGAAATATGTGCTTCAGCCTGGATGGTTTCTAACACTGGTTTTATTTTTTTTCCCCTCTCCCTGTTTTCCTCTAGTTGTGGCCTTCCTGGTGGCGTATCATCAAAACAAGCAGCTGATAGGAGAGAAGGGGCTGCTTCCCTGTAAACTGTACCTGCAGAACGTCAAGAAGTATTTCAAAGGGAAGATAAACCTGGATGCTCTGAGCTATGCACCAACAATCTTCTGGTTTCTGGACTGGTCAGACATGGACAGCACCTTGGACTACCTCTCCCTGTTCGGCCTGGCGACTTCAGCCTTCGTGTTGATAACTGGATGTGCAAACATGGTCCTCATGGCTGTCCTATGGGTTCTGTACCTCTCGTTGGTCAATGTTGGACAGATCTGGTAGGTTCACTATCTCTGTGCCTTGTTTTTCTCTGTAACCTCTTGCTGTTCATTACACACATTGAGTTTCTATTACCGTTTGGGGTTGGTGGTCTGGTAAGGAGCAATGTAGGTAAGGAAAGCCTCTGGCAGAATGAGTTATGGGCAAGTCTCTGCTCTCTGTCTTACCTGGAATATCTGCCCTGATTTCTGTTATCCTCTGTGAGAGGCAAATTTGCTGCATAACATGCCATGCTACACGTTGTCCTTGCTGTGGAGTACTTTCCTGCATGGGCGTTAATTCCCCTAATAATGACCTTCAAGAAGGTTTTTCAGTTTTCAGCTCTATCCAGAAGACAGCTGGAACACTCAAGATAAGGACATGAAGCTTGCGGGGAAAAAGTAAAGGAGAAATAGTGACCGTCTGCATCTCGCCTTCCTGCAGAGATGTGCAGCTTGTGGTGCAAAAGGAAAGGCTTTAGGTGGTCCTCACGCTTGTTAAGGCCCCACATACATTGGTTAAAAGAGGATGGGCCCCTGGAACTCAAAATTTCATTAGTTCACTTCTTTGAGTACCTCTCTGCATGTAATAGAGGTGACGTGGTAACTGTGGGGAGGTAAAAGGCTGTGCCATGTGGTGCCCAAGCTGTGGATATGGTACGGCTGTGTCACAGCAATGTTCTCCCCAAATCTTCTGCCTCCACAGCACAGGGCAGGACACCTTCCCTAGAAATGGGCTCAGTGAATTGACTTATAAGGATTTGCATGTGCTTGGGCAGCCCCGCGGCCTGTCCTGTCCCATTCATTCCTCCCCTATTCCGGATGGTATGTAAGTGGGTGAAGGATAACAGCGCCAGCTTTCTGAAAAGCTCTATTCTCCGAGCTCTTAACTCGGCGTGAACTTGAGGCTGTGAAAGAAAGCCATAGAGTTTGAAAAATAACTCAGTGGATAGATTTCCGTTGCCCATTTCCAAGTTATTCCAAAATGGCTCGTTGCTTTTTCTAGATGTTTTATGTTACAGGGCAAGAATTAAAGCATCATCCTGCTTCTTTTTCCAGAGATGCATTGTAGCATCCAGAGATGTGTCATTGTAGCAGCAAAAGCTGGATATGTCTCTGAACTTCTTTCTCTTCGTGTTTCTGTTTGTGGGAGGAAAAAAAAAAACCTTAACAACCTCCCCCTCAAGCCGCAAAGGTTTTGTAGCTGGAAGCTGGACCCGCAGTGACTCCCAAGGCTGAGGTTTTGATCTGGTTTGCTCCTGAAGTAGTGGGCCAAGACACGGGCATGGCAGACTTTCTCTGCTCCCATTGCTTTTCCTGGTACAGGCAGACTGAAGGCAGAGGCACGATGTCTTCTCTGCTGGTGCTGGAGGGGTGACAGTCCTGCAGAACTCTTGAGTTTTTGCCACAAGAAATCCAGTTGTGCCTGTTGACTGCATGGCTGTTTTGTCATTGTTCAGGTCTTTAAGGGAGAGGTGAAGAGCAGGGGGTAGAGATGGGAGCCTTTTCCACTGCTGCACCGAACCACCACCAGTGGCCGGCAGACCATGTCCACACACCTTTTGCTGAGAGGGTTAGAAGCTGATGGCCAGAGTTAGGTCTCTGCAGCTCTGAAGACCATGAGCTGGCCAGCAGGAATGCAAGCGGAGCCCAGAATTCGCCTATTGTGGATGCTGTGGTTGAAAAGAATTGACTCTTGATATTTGAGATAAGGCTGGATTTTCTTCCTTCTTTGCTGCTTCGGGTTTGGAGTTTAAAAGTTACTCTGACGCAGGCAGGTGACTCCTGGTATACAGCAAAAACACACCAAGGGAATGGGTCAGGTTCTTCTGGGGAAGGGGTGAGAGAGGAATGAGGGGGGAGAGGAGGCATTGCCTCAACTTCGTCTCTCCTAAATTGTGGCATCGAATATATTAAACAGGAAATTAGATTCTTCTTGTGAAGGAGTGAGGGAAAAGAATCAAAGCAAGCCAGCAGCACAGTTCATTCAGTGCGGTTACATTTTTCATTAGATCCTCTGCAATGGGTCACCGGGTGGTCAAAACCATATTATTATTGTGCATACAGTGTGACATTCAATTCCTGGAGAAGGGGACGCTGGGCAGCTGGGTACGGACAGCACAAGTGAACGCAGGGAAAGAGCAAAGAGAGGATTAACTAATTTCTCACTGCTGTGGTGGCACAGGGGATGAGCTGAGAGTACCTGAAATCTCATTCATCCTGCTGCTGGTTGTGGGCGGGTGGGTGGCAGCATTGGTCTTAAAACCAAGGCTGGCTTTAAAACTTTTCACACTGGTTTGTAGGTGGGGTTAGATGGTCCGTTAACTCTCCAATCTGGGCAGACTGAGAGGTTTGGATGAGTTCTAGTTGTTCTCCAAAGCATCTGTTGAAGACCACAGTAACTTCTTAAAAAGGGGGAAAGGACAATGTTGTCAGGCGCTCCTGACCAGAGTTACAAGACAGCTCAGCAAAGAGGGATTTCCTCCAGAGAGAGAGAAATTCCTCCTGTGGCCACATTGTTCTGTAGTTACTGTTCAATCTTTCTGAGAGTTCCTCTGCAGCTGGCAGGCATGGGCTCCCATGAGCTGGCCCGGACCCGGGGGCTGACCCCACCCAGCAAAATCCTTTGCAGTAGTTGCCTCGGAAGCCGGTGCAAGGAAGATACGGAGTGATAAGGAGGAATAGAGCTCTCTTCTTTAGGCCAGTGAGGAACAATTTATTCCTTTTATCGTTTTTTTCTATTTTAATTTTAAATGTTTCTATTTGTTTTGGGCTGGAATCTCCAGATACCGGGTGCTGCTGAAGGAGCAAGTCTTTCAACTGCTGTCCAGCTGGCTTGGGCTCAGTCAGAGGAAGCTTTAGAAGAGCAAACCATCTCCTTTGAAGGGCAGGACACGGTTGCCTGCCTGCCCTGGTACTGCTGACCTCCACCTGCGAGCTGGGGAACACATTGTATGCCGGGGGACAGCTGAGCCTGCCATGACCACGGCAAGGGACCGGCTAAAGGACTTTGAGGGTGTTGGAACCCTCAAGAAAGCTGCTCCTGGAACAGGCTGTGTGAGCTGTTTGTAGTGGATTTTGCAGGATAAGGTTTATTTTGGCCACCTAAAATCCTGAGAACTGGGGCCAGGGTGTTGTCCTGCCCCCGAGGGCTTGACTTTGCCTGTTTGCTGTTGGCTCTGCCAAAGCGCAGGTAAACTGTCTGAAATAAGACGCACGTTGGTGGGTCTCAAAACTAGGGCAGCTTTTGGAGAACAGCGTATTCATTCGGGACCGGTGAAGTGCAGTGCTAGGTTGGCCTTGGCCGTATTTGGAAGTGGAATGTACCCAGAAGCTTTGTAATTTTGGGTACTCTGTTCCCAAAGCAGCTACAGCATTTGGGGTCTGCCCAGAGTAAACCCGGGCGCATTCTCCAGCTCATGGAGCATGAGTAGAGTGGTGCTGCTCTTGCATCACAAGGTCAGTGCGTCTATCTTAAAATACTGGATTTGGTTTTTTTTCTCCTCTGCAGTTTTGAACTTTTGCTTTTGAAAAGTAGGAGGAGACCATCAAGAATCTAAAAATCTGCCAGTACAAAAGAATATGTGATGTCTGACCCACAGGCTGGGTGAAGTGCTCAATCAGTATGTTCATTTTAGCCTTGATTTTTCTTGTAATTTCTGCAGACTGTGCCTAATTTCAGCAAAATAATAGGAAAAAGTGGTCCCAGTTTGAGTATAATAGAAGCTATTTAATGAAGCTAAAGATGCTTTAAAAGATTTTGTGGGAATTCCCTGTACTTCAGCGTCCATGTTGCAGATTGTGAGTCCTGCTTGTCTAGGTTCAGTTTCTGAAAGAACAGTGCAGCTCCAGAGGTCCAATATGAGTGGTTTTGCCTCTCTCCTGCTTCCTCCCTCCTGAATATTGTATAATGGGTTGTCATACACTTAAAAAGAATGGGGAAAGCCGCCCATTTGTTTAAAAGTAAAAATACTTGTTGCAGGTGACCTCATGAAACCTCTATTTGTGGTTTTATTCCCTATGGTTTCTGCTGGGGCACACAGAGATGGACTATGGGCAGTGGAGGTCCTTTGTCAGGACAAGCTCGCTGGGAGTGGTGTTCCAGCAGAACTTAAATCATTTTTGTACCAGAATAACTTCTAAAGTGAATTGGTAGTTCTGGAACACAATCACTCTTATCCCACAGTAAGGTGTCTCCAGAGAGCTATTACATTTTCTTATACAAACAAACTTTTAAACTGCTCTGCCACCGACGTCCTGTTTCTTCTTCTGTTGTTTCCCCCCCCGGCATTTCAAATGCCATCTGAAAACCCTTCCTTTCCGTTGGTTATTGTGCTGTTCCGTTTTACAAAGCGCATTGCCCACTGTTAGGGAGTACAGTTTGGAAGACACTTGACACAAAAGCAAGAATTGCGGTTTTTTTAAATCCCATTGCCTTTTTTTCTCTCATGACTAAGATTCTGGTAGAGTTACGAGAGCTCCAGGGACTAGGTTAACTAAGCCAATAAATAAAACGTTACAGTGTGAGGTGGCTACAGCGTTCTTTGCAGAGTGTTCTTCCCTTGTGGAAAATGTTGGTGGAGCTACTGCTAACAGGTATTTGGGGTAAAAAAGGGTAAGCAGGACAGCTTTTTCTCTGCAAGGAGTGTGAAATGAAGCGGTGCTTCACTGCTGTACAACCCCAGAGACGGCGGGCAAGTGCCCTTTGAGCTGGGCTCATGGGCCCTTCAAAGCCCATGGGCCCAGGTGGCTTCCGAGAAGTCGCAGAAGCTGCAATGCTGTTCCAGAACACGGAAGGGAGGACATGCCTCTGTCTTTCTGGCCCCAAGTGTCTAGTGGTTTTTCATATTTAGCTGGATGAACATAATCTTAATAACTTTTAACTTTATTGTAGGGACAGATATACTGCAGGTCATGAAGGCATGTCTGAGGCATGTAATTTAATTGCGATTAAATTACCATCCTCAAAAGTTCATTTACAACAGAGAAAGAAGAAAGACTTGTGTGTCGTGGAGGTTTTGTGGTTTATGTGTTTCAGTAAAAACCATTTGACCTGTGCAGGACTGTAATCAGTTTTCTGTGTGCTTCAGTGGATGAACTGGTGACTGGTTCAGGCCGAACTCCATTAAATGCTGGGGGCTGATGAGATGGTCAGGGCTGTGTTTTCACTCTCCAGGAAGGCATTAGTAGCCATGAACTGGACCTCTTCCTTTCCACTTGTATTCTACAGCTTGGTTTTCAGTCTAAAGCGCTTGGGTTTTTGTCTAGTGTCATCCTGTCTAGTAAAGGTTACAAACGGATCTCTGAGTTTCTTACTCCAGCTTGTAGAACAGCCAGAGTGTGAATTGAGGGCTGGATTCATTCCTAATTTTAAGTGTACTGGTTTGTGACCCCATTATGACTGGGTGTCAGCACTTGTGGAGATGCTCGTTTTATATCTAGAAGGGTGCTCGTCTGACCTGCAGAGTTCAGATGGAAGCATCACCCTTTAAGCTCCCAGCAGACCAGAGCCTGATCGACGTATCCACATGGGTGCGTTTGGGCTAACGCACGTTTTAGTGTGTAGGGTGGGTAATTCGGGAAGACGTATTTGTCTGCCCCTGGGCAAGCAAATACTGGAAGATCGGCAGCTGTGTGAGTAGAGAGTAGGAACTAGCGTGTCCTGTACACTTGGTGCACTTGGAGTTCTCTGAGACCTCACTGTACGTGCAGGAATGGATGTGTCGGGCTGTACGTAACTGTGTGACCGTGGCAAGGTCCTTCTGTCAGTCTATATCCTGCTTCATCTGCCTGTCTGGAAGTAATGCAAGCTTGTGCTGAGGGACTGTAAAGCTGAATTGATATCAGCTTTGCAGATATTAGTTTGAAGTGCACGCGAAAGTTAATGTTGTGCCCGAATCCAATGTACAATTTTGTATATTTAAAAAAACTAAGGTTTTAGTTGAATCACATTCCCAAATACCGCCTCGATGCACGTGATGGAGTCAGATGAGCTTTGCTGGGGGCTTTGCAAATAACCCGCTTGCAGAGAGCCCTTTTTGCAACCTGGCTTTATTTTTCTAACTCTCCGAAATATCCCAATGACAACAACAACAACAAGAAAACTTAGACTATCTTATTCCTTTATCTGGCCCTGGCCTTGGCAATAAACCTCAGGAATTTCTTTGTTATCGTGCATCACAGCCTTGCGTCCCTTTTGCTCCGAACTCTCCTCCCTTCCCCAGAAAGAAACGATTATCTCTAGAAATATAAACCAAAAGTTGCAAGATCTCAGGGGGTCATCCTTCCTGTTGAGGAAGCTGCTTCTTGGCACTTCTTACTCGCACAGAAGAGAGGGAGTGGATCGCTTTCAAAGAACGCTGTGAGCAGTTGATATGACATATTAATGAAAACAAAGATTAATACCATGTGACACCGTTGCCTTGCAGTACAACTGGGAACTAATGAGGCTAATGAGAAACATATTTTTGTTTGAGAGATTAAAATTTAATCATGGCTGATGTCAGAAGTGAATCATTTAGCGTTTCCCTCCCCAGCACGTGGAAGGTTTGCCCTCCCTGCTCTAGGCTGGCTCTGGGTTTAGCAGCGGTCCTGGAGAAGGGCCAGCCCCTTGCCCTCTCCTCGCCTGGCATTCGGCATGGCTGGGAAGGAGGAGGGTGATGCTGTGGCTGGCTTGGTCCCTGAGACCTCTAAATGGACCCTCTGCAGTGTGAAGTGTCTTGTCTTGGTGGAGGCAGTTGAGTTAAATGCAGATGACAATGCGTTTTGTGCCATGAATTCAGCTTGGCTTTTAAAGGGGCAAGTAGGGACAAGGAGCACAGTTGCCATAATATGTCAAAGGAGGTTTGAGTGTGCTTCTGCCCACATCTACTCCTAAAACTGTGCATTAGTCTGAGAGTGGAGTGGGCTGAGCAAACAGGTGGAGCTGAACCTGATGAAGCAGCCAGCTCCAGCTATGACATGAGGTTGAGAAGATCTGCACGTGTTAGCAAAAGCTTTAAGGGCCATCAAGAGCTGTGTCAGTGGGATCTGGGGCTGCACTGCGTCTGGTTGTTGCCTGCTTCTGGGTGTATCTTCCTGGAGAAGAGCTGACCTGTGGCAAGTCCAATTTGCCATTGAAACACGGTATGAAAACCAAGAGAAGCAGCTTTGGTGAAATGGTGTTTCAGGGTTTCTTGAGCCGCTGCAGTGTGGAAACTGCAGCACTGCTGCTGAGGCCATTGGTTTTGTAGCAAGGAGTGCCTCTAAGATTGATGTCATCTGAGTAACATGGATGCTTGTAGGGACTTAAATAGCTTTAAAAAGAAGGAAACAAAAGAGGGATTCAAATACCTTACATTGATGGGTTGCTCGTATTGTTTTGACTAGATATTACTGTCTTTGCTTCACTTAACAGCACCTTTGGGGGTGTTTTTATATTTAAACCTGCTGTAAGATAGCCAGAGGACTGTAAGGCACGTAGCAGTGTTCTTTCACCTCCTTCCTGCTTCTCCTGCCCCTAACATTTCAGGAGAAGACCACAATAAAACATCCCTGGGATGGGGGTAAAGCCGTTGCACGGGGGGCTGTGTGTGCTCTGACAGTTAATAACACCCCAGTGTTTTCTTTGCACAAACTGTCTCTAGATTCCAATCGCTCCAGCAAATCACGGCCGATGAGAAAATGAGAGCGAAGAAATGATCAGCAGATTGTGTGGTTAGTGGGGTGGCTGTGCAGTGGCTGGTGTGCCACAGGCCTTTGCCAGAGACCAAGACAAATATTTTTTAATTGCTTATTGTCTGGCCCATCTAATTGCCAGCTGTATCCAGTATGTAGATGTGGGTATTGATTCCACAGCTGAAGGGTTTAGGAAAAGAATGAATAATGTTTTTTTTTCATTATTTTATTTTATTTTTTTAAACTGTAACTTGCCAGATAGCTTCATGCACCCGGTCTGGTCCAGCACATGCTCGTGGTGTTTAACTCCATCTCACTTCCCAAACAGCTGCGGTTGGAAAGAATGTTAATACAGCACTGGGTACAGCTGAAAAGCCATTGGGACTTAGGGAAGGGTCCAAGCCGGGGTGGGATCTGTGTTTACTAACTTCCCTGAGGGTCTTCATCCAGACATTGATTCTCAAGAACAGCATTTGCTACCAGCGGTGCCAGCCCATTGCTGGGCTGGGGTTACTGCTCGACCAGAGCTGTTTGCAGGGCCAAGCCGTGTTCCTGGAGAAATGTTCCAGCTCTGTCTGGGTAAACAGCAGCTCGGTCCTGGAGAAGGGGAGGCAAGCAATGGCAAAACCAAGTAGGCACTCTTGGGGGAAGGGGCTGGGGTAGAATGTAGGTGGAATCTTGCGTTGGAATAACTCATGTCTGTAAGGATTCAGTGCAGAGGTAATGCCCATGCTGCCCTGAAACCAGTGGCCTTGCTGCAGACTTCTCCATTCAGTGAGGAATCGCACTCTGTCCACGGCGTGACTGGCAGTGAGGGGCCAGCCTGCGGAGAGAGATTAATTAATGCAATGAAACGATTCTTTTTTTTAATCAAGGAATGGAATCACTGAAATGCAGTTTTCTGGGGATTTTACCTGCCAGCACGCTGGCAAGAGAAATACAGACCTTTTCTGCTGCTGGTCCTGAACCAGGAGCATGGCAGCCCTCGCTTTGTGCAGCCCCCCATGCACGCACATGCACCAGAACGCCACAGCAGGGCTGACCTCTTGTTTGAGGCCTCCAGCATCTCCAAGCCAATGCTGAACCCTTTTATTTTTCATCAGTGTCTGTTTCTACTTGATGTGCACGTGATTTTCAGGTTATTTCTGCCTAAACGCAGTGGTTTTGTCAGGTCGGGCAGCCTGGCGTGGCTCCGGCAGGGCGAAGTGGGCCGGAGGAGCTGTGGTACTGCTTCGGTTACCTTCGTGCTGCTGGTTCCATTCCCACCTTTCCTGCTGTGGACTCACCATTCAGCATAAGGAGCAGCTTGGAGTTGGGTTCCTGAAGCTGCCATTTCAGCATCTGGTTTTGGCACTGGGAGGGTTTAACCAAAGCAAACTTCACTCGAGTTGGGCAAATTCTGCTGTCACGTAAGCCAAGGCTTGTAATGATTTTTAGCTTTGGAAATGAGCAAGGACAGAACAGTGGGCGAGTGCTGGGGCTGGGGTGGGTAATTCACGTTTGGTCTCCTAACCAGCCTGGTTCCCTGCCTTGCAGGGGGCAGATAGAGTGGTGCTTCCATGGCTGGCCGCCTGCTCGGCCATGGGGAGAGCCGTGCGGCGGTGCCCGACCACGTCGCGGCTGTGTGGGGTGGGCCATGGGCGTGACACCCAGCATGGCTCTGGAAGGCCGGCCGGCCTGTTCCTCATTCTCTGGTTGGCCCCAGCTCTGCTCAGGCACCTTTCCCAGCACCATCTGCAAACCAAGGAGTAAGCCTCATCCTCCAGCACTCTTTTTTTTTTTTTTTATGTTATCCCTGTTCCTTCCATTTAAATGTGGATGTTGTAATTACAGAGTGCAGAATCCCAGTTTTTAGAGATCTGCGACCACAATAAAGTGAATCCAGAAACCAGACGAGTGGTTTCGTTTACTACCATTCTAGCTTATTTCCTCCCCCCACAACCGCTGTGCAGTACTAAAGGCTTGGCAGCAACTGAAACCAGCTGTCAAAAATGTTTCTTACCCCCACGCTTTTAAGTTAATGATGTTCTGAAATCAGTGGTGCACGAGACTAATTCTGTCACCTCATTTTGATGGACTCGGTCTCTTGCACGTGACATTTGCCAACTGGCTGCTTTGTTTTGAGGCAGTGTGCTGGGGCAGCAGATCCCCAGGTGCCAGGTACTGTACAGATATATATGTGGAAAAGATAGGGTTACTTTTGTCCTGAAGTGTTTACATCTTTAATTTGGTTGGTAGATCATGGTTCATCAAACAAGCACCTAAACCAGTAACTTTCAGGAGCGTCATGTGCGAGATGCCAGTGGATGGAGGTTTCCAACTTTTCGGAGCTGGGGAGGTGTCAGCCAGCACCTTGTGTCTGGTTGTCACATTGCACTGGCAGTGACAGCAGCCCCACGCTGTGCAGGGAAGAGGCACAAGCCTTGTGGGTGGGGAAGAGAATGGCCTGTTGTGGTGAAAAGCTGGAGGAGCTGAGTTTGATTAGTTGAGAGAAAGGAAAACTGGGAAAAGAGGCAGAGATCTTCAATGAGAATTAGCTGTGTTCTGTGTTCGCTGTTTCCTATCCTCTGTGGATAGGACAAGCAGCTGTTGGTTTATGTGGTGGAAAGGAAGATAGAGGTTAGAAGGAAAAGCCTTCTAAACGCAGATGTGGAGGAACACTGGGCTGAACACCCGGAGAGAGAGGTGGAGTATCCATTGCCATTAGACACCTTGTCAGAGGTGATTCTCACACAGTCAAGCCTGTCCTGGGTCAGGTGGATTTTCCATGGTTTCCATATTTCCATGGCTTAGCCCTTTTTTCTCCCCGAATGCAATGCCTGGGTTTATGGCAGGCAGCTCATCCAGTTTTCCCTGTTATCAAAATTTTGGAAGGAGGCTCTTCACTCTTGCCAGTTCTGTGTCCATTTGCCTGCTGAGGTCTGAGACTGCTGCTGTCTCCTGGGGAGATGGTCCCCTGCTTCCTCCTCTCACTGACTGGGTACTGGAGGAAGGACCAGAGTGGTTAGTATGTCACATTTACATCCTTGACAGGGAAGTGACACCTCATGGTGTAGCCTCTACCTGGTTTCCATTGAGGAAACCTTGTTACAAGCAGGTTTTGGCGCTGTATCCTGATGGATAAATGTGTCTGTACTACCCAAATACCTCTTCCCCCATCCCAACTTATACAGCGCAGAGAATAAGAGAGATTGAAAGTTGACATCTGGGTTCGCTTCTGTAAAGGATGTTCTCTGTGGAGAACAGTGGGAGAAACTGTTAACACTAGCTGCAGATTAGGGATGCAGCAGGGAATTATCCTGCCTGTAGAGATCATTTAGTTGGAAGAATCTTGTGGTGTTGGGCCCTGCTAGTAAGAGTTCCTGTCTGTGCTCTAAAACTGTCTCTTAATAGACTCTCTTCAGATTTTTGTCACGTTTTATAGACTTACAAGAGGGGTCCCTGTCCCAGACAATTCTTCCCTGAAATAACGTGTAGCTCTAGGGTAGATGAGCGGAGAAGGAAGGTGAATTTGTTGGACAAGTCTGGATGATCTGCTTTTCCTGCTCCTTGAGAAAACAGAAACCACCATCTTGCATGCTTTGCATGCACAAAAAAAAAAAAAAAAAGCCATTCCGCAGGAGGTGGTGTGTTCTGCTGGGTTGATTTGGGAGCTCCCTGTTACTTTGCGCAGTGACGCCCGCGCGTGGTTTGGAGACGTCGGAAGCTCTTCTTGAACCGTATCTTCAATCCCAGCTGGGCTTCACCACGGGCACTGACGGCACTGAGTTTTCATGGGTAGTGATGTACTTCCGTGTAGTTCAAACTGTGTTTTGCGATCAGTTTTTGCTTTCCAGGAATATACTTGAGCTCAAATTCATCAGCATGACAATGTGGTGAAAACAATTTAACCCAAATATTTGGTGATGTTTAAGATTCCCAGCTGATGCTTACAGGCTGCGAAGTGTGACGGGAGTTTTATCTCTAATGACAGGTTGTGGCTAATTACATTGTTTCTCCAACCAGAAAACAGAAATGACATCACGTTTTAATTTGGTTTAGAAAATCCAAATGGAATATGCTTGGAATTTGCAAAATTCCTGGTTTTGACAGTGTGCAGATCGAAAGTTACTCTGAAATTTGCCAAAAACCCCCCAAACCCACAAAATCAAGTCTGTGTTTTTACTTGCCATTACCTATTGGTAATGTTTCGAATGCCAAGGGGAAAAAAAAAAAAACCAACATTTTAAAAATAAACACGTCTGTTTACTCTGGCTCAGCAAGGAAGAGGACCTTGAAAGGAGAATGGTCATTACGTTCCAAACAACAACCTGAAGTCTGGGGGAATTGGGTACCAGCCTGTTTGTACCTGTAAAACCCCTCCCTGCCAGAAGCCTTGCTCCTTTTCTGTCCTTGGAGCGGGCCGTTTGGTTTGGTGTCCTGGGCATTTGTATCGCGGGCTGCTTCAGAGAAATAAATTCACAAGTGTTTGCCTGTCATCACACCACAAGTTCTGGAGCCTGGATTGATGTAATCAGCAACAGACACATGTCAGAAAACTTAGTGTGGTTCAGAAGAATACAGTATTTTATTAATTCCTCGTTCTGTGTGTGTGCGTCTGAAATGAGCCTCGGGGGGTTCTTCACTTCTGCCAAGAAATAAGAATAATTCATACAAGTTTATGTTTAACTGTGGTAGAGAATAGTGCAGTGAAGCTGCCCTTAATGACAGATATCTTTATAAAGAGCCACTTAACAAGACAGTTAAAACTTGTTGTGCCTCTTAAAGATCGCTGTCTATACATCAGTAGTCCCGTATGAAATTCTTGTTCAATATATACCAAAATATTTAGGTTGATGGATCGTAAAACTATTTGAGTGATGTGTGTGAGTATAAAATCTGCACACCTATTCAGGACATGGTCAGTAAGACCAAATCTGACTGAAAATCTACAGGCCTGGGTTATTTTTTGGTTTGGGGTTCTGTTTTTTGGGGGTTTGTTTGGGTTTTTTTGTTGTTAGTGTAATGCAGTACGCTGCAGATACAAATAATAAAGCCCTGATGTGGGACTGAAGCCACAGACTGGTAATCTTACAGAAAATCACGATGTTGTAGCTAAGGCTGAAGGTAGTTCCGATGAGAAGACCAGTTAAAAAGGCAAATTAAATGATGCACTGAATTGTGACAAAAATTGCCATGAAAATGGTACAGTAAGCATGTATGGCTTTTCCTGAGACCCCGAGGGCTGATGAGCCTCCAGAGCGCTCGGCTGGCAGGTGATGTGGTGCTGGACTTTTCTGTGTTCAACAGGGAAAAAAACCCAGTGAATAGTTCACCAGAGAGAAGTAAGTTGTTGGTTTTTGGCAGTGCGGGCTGCATCAGCCCTCCGTGGAGCTCAGGAGCTGTTGTGATTCGGGCCGGTGCTGTCTCTTCTGGGCCCGTTGCTTTAGCACTTTATTGAAAGAAGAGTGCCAGTTGCTTGGAGTGCTAAATAACAGCTTAATTTGCCCAGGAACAAGGGAATTTGCTCTTCTTGCATTTCCAGGTAGCAGCAATTTCCCATTTAGTGCCTTTGAGCTGCGTGTTACGTGGTCCAGGCATGTTTCTGTACTCCACGACAGATGTGTTTTGAAGCTCAAAATATGTGAAATTTGAAATAAAACTTAACATGAGACATCGGTTCCTACAATTGCTCAACTGAGATTTTAATTTTTTTGCTTTTTCTTCATTTTGTTTTGCAGGTATTCCTTTGGTAAGTGAATAAAACTGAGAAAATGCTGCAGTAATAATTTCTTGATGCATTTGTGGGTATGTAGCTTTTACATTACTCTGTCAAATGTGTTGAGTTTTGATTGTCTCTGTTTGCTGCCTTCCTCTGAATTTCCTTCTGCCTGTATGCCCTTAGGGAAAGGGAAATGGTGTAAATTCTGTAAATGGAGATGGAAGGAGACTTGGGGAAGGGTTGTGTAAGTACCAACAGCGCCATTTGGAGGGTGACATTAAAATCAAGTAGTGAAATAAGCTTGAGGCAACCAGACAAAGTGAGGTGTGAAGGACATCCCCTGGGAGAGAACCTGTCCCTCCCAAATTCCAGTTCCCTTTCACTGGTGATTTTCATGACCATCAAGAACCTCTTACTCGTATCATCTGCTTTCCCACTGGAAACACTAGGAACACTGCTGGTGCACCTCTGGTTTTCTGGGAAGTACTGCCATGGCATAATGGCTTAAACCAGCCTATTGATTGGTTTAATCAGTTGGAAGTGAACGAACTGTTTCAGTGTGTGTGGGTCAGGGAGGTGGTGCTTCACCAAGTGGGGAAGCAGAGGAATGTGGAGACTTGTTTCTACTCCTGTGTCCTTTAGACAAGACTTCCATGCTGAACGTGGATATTTTAACCAGCTGGACTTCACAATACGAACCCAGATGTCTGTTGGGTTAGCAAGGACACCCATCTTGGTTTTAACTCTACTCATCTTCTCTATGTGTTTTCCACTCTCACTGATGGTTGTAGGAAAACGGCTTTTTGCAAGTGGTGTTTTCTCTTTCTTTGGCCTTTCTTTCTGTCCCAACTGGATAGCCACCCTATGAGGGTTACTGAAGTCCTTTGTACGCAGTAGGGTCTCTCCCTTCCTTGTTTTTGGCTTAAGGGCTACTTCTGAGTAAGATGAATGAGATGTAAATCTTGAGTTACTTTTGTTAGAATACAGGAAAACCACAATATTTTTGTTATAATATAGCTGAAACAACAACATTGTCATCCATTGCTGTAGAAGTACATTAAATATTGCTGAGCTCTGAAGCCTTGTTCTTTGGTAGCATCTACTTCAAAGCAAGATCTTAACAAAAAAATTCCTGGAGAGCTCTTTGTAAATGCTGACTGTTTCCTATTCCCCTCCAGGAAGTGTGCTTTTTTTGAGACATCTTAGGATGGGTTTTGGTAGCCTCTATTAGAACTGCGGGCTGTCCCTATGAATTTTAAAGAACTCCAGAGTCTGGAAATAACAACAAGCTGTTAGGCCAAATGGGATCAACTGGTATTGCCACAGGTTTTGCTCTTTGCTCTTACCCCTGGCAGGTAACAGTTATTAAAAACACACGTCACTTCAGGGAATGAACTGTGGAACGGCCGTGAAAGACCTTTCATGGTGCAAAGCACTGGCCACCTTGGACTATTTATCTTTGAGAGGTGAAGAGGTGCTCCACAATGCAAACCCTGGAGTGGTCATCAGCCGGGGGTTAGTGCTGTTCTGAAATTAGCTGAGCTGTAACAACTTCTCAGCTTTATTTATTGTTATTTGGGTATAAATTTGGCTTGAGACATAGCATGGCACGTTTCAGTGAGCACACGGCTGTTTTACAGCGGGTCCCTCCCTGTGGATAGGCACAGCTCAGGCGTGCGAGGCTCCCAGCCAGGAGAGGGGAGCACCCGGCTTGGTGGCCCCTCTTCCTCCCTGCTTTTGGCAGTGCAGTGCTCTGGTTACTGAGTGGACTGTACTCTGGTGGGACTACTCATTGGACGGAGTACGCTGGATTGCTTTCGTGGCAACTTCATCCTCAGTCTAAATCTCCTCCTGGAGCTTTGGCGTGCCAAGGCCCTTCCTCCACGGTCTTCTCTGAGCCCATTTCTAGGGGCTGTGGTGACCTGTGCATGCCACCACAAGCCAGCTGGCCTAACTCAGCACCCTTGGTCCTGGCTCAGCTCCAGAAATGACAGGTCTCCCTCTCTCTGAAGGTTGCAGCTGTGGTGCTGGGACTAGAAAGAACCAGCAAGGTCAACTTGTTATTTTATTCTTCTTTAAAATTAAGGACATCTTTTCTCATGGCTTAGAATGACACCAAAGCTGCTTCAACAGACTTGTGGTGTTGACAGCTTTGCTGTTTCTGACCCTTTCTGAGCAAGGGTGTGCTCTCCTAGAGCAGTAGTTCCTGAGGATGCTTCTGAGATACCCCTAAGGACTTTTTTTTTTCCCAGTGGAAGCCTGATTTAATGTAGTGATTTATTGTCTCTGTTCTAACAGAGGCTTTGAAAAAGGTGATGCTCTTATATAGGCTTTCTTGTCCTCTTTCTTCTGCCTTCTTATTGTGTTAAGTATCCTCAGATACTCAGAAGGCAGTTTGATGACCCTCAGTCTGTCCTGAGGTACTAGTTGAATGAGGTACCAGTGAGGGGCTGAGCAGAGCCACAGAAAAGCCACAAAAATCGCCTGAGTTGTGCTGAACAGGCATGTCTCTCTGTAGAGTGAAAATCCAGGTGTGGTGTGGGAAAATGATGTAACTGCCTGGGGAGATTCTGACGCCACGTCGTCACCTCCATCACCGTCAGATAATTCTCGGAGCAGCAGCCTGGATTCCCAGCAGAAAAGGCAGAATGCATCTCTCTACCTCTTGGCTATCAATGGGATCATGAAACAGAAAGGGCTGAGAAGCAGCTGATCTTATTTGACTCTTGATGCACAAAAGTGTCGTGTCTGGAGCCAAAGCAAATGTTTCCTTGGGGATCGTTCCAGAGAGCTTCGCTTCTGCACTCTTTGCAGGTCAACTGTATGGCCAGAATTAGAAGCATATTTTAAAAGTAGGAGCTTTTCTTTTTTCCTCTTACAGTAAACTGACTTGTTAATTTTGGTGTGGAGAGGAGACAATCACTGAAGGCTGAATGAGACTCCTCATTTTCTTCCATTATCTGTAAACACAGAATAAGCAAATAATTTAGTTCATACCCATGCCTGCCCTCAAATTTTATATTGCATCTATTACCTCAGAGTTTAAGATGAAGTGTGTTTTGATTAGAAGTAGAATAAAAAGTTGAGAGCCGAGCGTACGTAATTCTCCATTACTTGTTAAATCCTCACTCTTTACTTCAAGGCAAATTGTTCCAAAGAGGATTTTGTTTTAAAAGGTCTTCAGGGATCTTGAATTTTAGATGTGCATTGACATAAAATTCAATGTTAGAGTGCACAGCTGGGGCTCTGGCTTTTGCTGTACAAGATTGAGATGTTTGTCCTTTGTGAGAGCATGTTTCCAAGGACGGGGCAAAGTTTCCATGTTAGTTGGACTATTCTGGTGTGCAGCGCTGCGGTCACGGAAGAAAATGAGAGTGCATTGAAATGGCTGAGGTCAGACTTGACCAGTGCAGGTCAAAAGCTTAGTTTAAAAGTGTGCTGGGATGGGGCTGTGTCTGGGCTGAACCGTGCCCAGAGCTGACCCGCTGATTCCTGCAGACCCATCTGCAGTGTCTGCCTGGTGGGTGTGGGCATGCCCAAGTGCCAGAGGATTCGCTGGTGGAGGAAGACTTTCTTCACACAGCGGTACATAAGTATCTTGCTTGCGCCCAGTGACACTTGTCACTTGGTAGCTCGTGGGACAGACGGCACGGGGGATCGGCATTGTCAGCGGGATGTGAGGACAGGTTGGTCTGGGTTATTCCTGGAGATCTTGGTTCTGTTCGCAGCAGGAGGCCACGAAGCTGTGGCGTGAGCATCCCAGCAAGCCCTTGGGAATTGCTGGGGCGTTGAACACCCAGATGGCCATGGGCTATTTATTCATCCTCCCCCCGCCACCCCGTGCCGAGAAGGGAGGGACGGGGCTGCTTGCCGACTGTTCCTGTTCCTGGCTAATATTGTGATCTGCTGGTCCTATTTCTCGTGTAAGAGTGGGAAACTTTTCTCTCTGTCTTATTAAATCTATTTTTCAAGCTGTCACTTAACCAGGTCTAGTGACAGAGTCGGATGTTTATGTGGCCCTGGACACTTGAACTCTGGTGTTTTCAATCACAACAGCACCTTTTGCCAGCCGTTGTGAATTAAATACTCCTTGTGACCTTTTACCCTCGCCGCTCTTAAATTCATGCTTTAAAAACAGCTTAATGAGGGGTTTACTGGCCCAATTGGAAGTTTTTATTAAAACCTATTAGTGTGCTGGAGTAGCCTGCCTGAAGGAAACGATTAGCCCAAAGCAACTAAACTCGGAGCTGGCCCTTAGCCACACCAGGTTTTCTCTAAACTGTTTCCAGACCCACGTTAACCCTAACACTGCAGCTTGCATGGAATTCATATCCTCTGCTTTAATTTATAGCTTGTCTGATTCTCTCCCCAGCCTTTCTCCGTGTTCACGAAAGCATTTTGTTTTAATGTAATTAGACCTGCATTAAAGGGCAACATGCCTTCATTCCGGCCTGACTCGTTTGAAAACTTCAATTAAGTGGAAGTGTTCCCCCAAAGTCCTCTGCTGATGCAGCCTGGTGAAGGAGCTGCCCTGTGGACGAGGCGTGGAGCCTGCCTGGACAAAGCCGTGATGCTTCTGGGGTCCTGGTTAAGCTTCCCGTGAGGAGCATCCCAGCATCGAGCTGGCGATGCAGCTGTGTTGGTGGAACACCAATAGCACAACACTTGAAAGCTCTGTTCAGTGTTTTGCTGGTGGATTCTTTGTTGTCTGGCTGCTGAACTGCCTGTCCGTGTGTTCCTTGTACATCCCCCCAGTAACGATGCAGCACCCGGGGAGTCACTGCTGGGTGTGTTGAATGCACTTGTCAGGCTTTGTGTTTCGTGGTAACCTGTAGCAGGGAAAGCACGCTGCAGAGCGAGCTGTGGACGCTCACTTACAAGACCTTGTTTTAGTCTGGAAAGAAGCCAGATTCCCCCGTAATAAGATTACAGACAATAAATAGCAAAATTAATAGAAAAAGAACCCAGGGAGTTGCCAATGCATGAAGCAGGCCTTTCTGTAAGTGACAGAGGTTTAGGTTCTGCGATACATTTGGAGCACCATAAAGCATAAACAAAGCCCAAACCAAAAAGCAACTGGTGCCTCTCCACGCCATGCATTTCCTGAGTGTCACCTCCTGTCTGTAGCTTTCCTGCACCAACCTTGGGAGGTACCTTTTAAAAAGAATGTTTAAGGAAAAATCTGCCATTAAAGTTATTACTGTGAAGTAGCGCCTTTGATTGCGGCAATTATGCAAATGATTTTAAGGGATAAAATACTTCTTAACAGGGACTGATGTAAATGATGGTGCATAACTTCTTCACACAAGATCTTTCCTTGCGAATAATTATCTTGCAGCCTTTTGCCATGTTGCCTGGATGTCGACCTGCATAACCGATGACCGGCCTGCGGATGTGACTTTATTTTCTCTTAATACAGGAATGTCAGTGGGTGGAATGGGAACGCTCGTCTTGCAGAAACTGGGAAACCCTTTCCCTAAGCAAATTGTTTCTCCACTGCCCTTGTGACTGACTTCTGTCCTAGCCTTAATAAAAAGGAAACAAACAGAAATGCTTTTTGCAGGCAGAGGTTTTCCTCAGCGAAGGGTGAGCTGGACTGGGTGGCTGACCAGAGTGGAGCTCTCCTTAATTAAAGCTCTTTCCTTAATGCGTTGCCAAAACTTCAGCTAAGCTTTTAGCTCTCGGTGCAGCAGAAATGTGGTGCTGCACGGTGCGTGGCATCAGTGTTGAGAAGCTTGTTTGCTGTTTCAGTTCCAGTTATTCCCCAGCAGTGTCTCTGGACAGTCAGTGCCTTATGTTTGAACCAGGTCAAGGATGTTCTCCCTGTACCATGGGTTTGTTGTCAGTGGCCTCCTGCAGCTGGCCTATAATGACATAACCCCCCAAAACCTCTACAAAGTTAATGCCTTTGAAACCTCAGTGTTAAAGATACTGTAGAAATGCAAAATGAGTGTGTGTTGTCATTAGGGATGTGTCTAGTCTGCCTGAAAACCTGTGTTGTGGCGAGAAAGCTCCAGGAATTGAAGAACTAACAGCAAAAAGAGGTCACAAGGGTCTGGTGGCACAGTCATGTACGGCTCTTGGGACACAGTGGATTACAGGGCGCTTTGTTCAGGGTGTGCTTCCAAAACGGGCAGAGCCTGCCTGGGGATGCGTGAGTCTCTGTCTTTGCCAGCAGCCGCCCCATTGTTTGGTCGGCGTTGGGCTCGCACGCGAGCGCGGTGTCTCGGGCGAGCACTGGTATGCTGCCAGGCAGCTCGAGCTGCGCTTGGCTGGAGCAGGTGTAGACCTCCACATGTTCTCCTGAAATGCATTCTCCCCTTTTGGCACTTTTCCTCCTTTAGAAGGAAAGGATTTAATGTGCTTACTGCAGCAGTATGAATGTCTGCTTGGATTTTTATCCTTTTAACAGGATTCTAATGAGAGAAGAGTTGTGTGTGTGTGTATTTATTTGAAATCTGGGCATCCTTGTGCTAGGAGAAAGACAACACCGTTTGATTAATTTTAATTGCTCTAAGAGTGCCCCTGTTCACAGATCACCTGAACGGTTTGGTCCTGGCACTGTGTGCGTTAAAGCCAGCGTTTGTTCTCCTTATCTTGCATTAGTGTCTCTTATCTGCTCTCCTGAGCTTACACTGGATTTGGCTTAAGCCTTTCTGTTAAACCTGTGACTTCTGTGCAGTGTTCCCAGTTGCGGCTTCCTGTGCAAAAGCAAGACCAAGACTTAGGTTAATAAAAGTGCCAGCTCACTTCTTCAAATAAAACTAAAAAACCTTTGTAGCAGCCCTTCCACAGAGAGGTGAGTCTGAACGAAGGCACGGGCTCTTCTCGGGCTCAGATATTTGAGGAGGATTTGACTGATGTCTGAACATGCCAACTCGGACTGAGTGATACTTGTTTGTGTGAAAAAAGAAGTTATTTCTGTTGCCAAAGAAAAAAAACTTGTTCCAAGCTCATGACAGGCAAAGGAAGCGCTGCCCGCCACCAAAAGGCAGCCACCGCTTCGGGCTGAGGTTTAGCACCATTCAGTAACACACAGGGACAGTGCACAGCGTGGGACAGGGTAACCCAACACAGCGTCCCCTTGTTTGGGTGGGTTTAAGGAGGTCAAATGTAATTACCCAGCTGGAGTGTGGCTGGGAGAGGGGGATTAATTTCCCTACTCCTTCAGAAAAGCCAGTGGGAATTTTAATGACCCCAGCGATAAGGTCCTCAGTTCTGTGCATCACCCTGCAAAGCAGAGCTCCACCAGCCCAGCCCTGCTCTGGGCTCTGGGTGTGCTCCCATTGGGACTGGTTTGGCGGTGAGGAGGGTTGGGGAGGTGCAGCTGGGCGAAGTGCCATCTGCAGAGCTCCCTGCGTGTCCTGCAGCACAGGCGGGTTCCACGAGGTAACCGGGGAGGAGTGACTGCTCTGACCTTGCTCAGGTCGTGGGGTAGCAAGAGGTTGCAGCATTGTGCTGACTGTTGGGAGTTGTCGCTTCTCTCTCTTTTGGTCATTCCTATTGAATTGCACAAAATCATGAATTTTCCCTCCACAGAACTGGAGCAAAGTCTTTCAGCCAGGCTAACTTCATACAACAGCCCCAAAAGCGTTCCTGTAAATACTGTACCATGCGATTACTTTTTCCTTTCCCTCTATTTTTAAAAACAGAACTCAGACACCTTGTTTGAAATAGGGTTTGTTAAGTGTTTAAGCAATTGCTCAGCTTTATTTTGTGTCCTCACCTCATTTATGGGTGACTGCTGGTTTTTCTTCTTTCTGGCCATAGTGCTCACCTGTGTGTCCGTGTCTCTGAAGGATCTTGAGCGTGCTGCTGCGGGCTGCCGAGCAGGAGCAGCGGCTCTCCTATCCCTGCAGTATTGCCCAGGTGTAAATGCCAGGAGCTGGCACAGCCCGGGCACAGTCCACCCGCTTGGTTTTACCTTTCGGGAAGTGGTCAGTTCTAGGGAATGCGTCTTGCAAGCCAAAAGGCCAATATAAAATCATTACACACCTCAAAGGTGGGAGATCAATGGTAAAGTTTTTGTGATTTTTAGTGAGAAAGACAAGTGAGGGAGAATCTAACAAAAAGAAGGGATCAGCTCCATGGCAGCGCTGGCTTCAACAGGCTGACGCTTTTCAGCAAGGAGCAGTTGAAATTCATTGTGATGTCACCCAGTGTTTGATGGAGAGAGGGTGGGAGATGGATAGGGTTGTCTTCAAGGTCTGCCTCAAGGTCACTTTGATCAAAAGTTCATCTCTGGCATGGGAGAACTAGTTTTACTTTTATTTTTCTCATTTTCTGAAGTTAAACCTAAATGTGCAGAATAACCCCTGAATAATAAAAATAAACTGAAGGACATCCAAGGAACTGCTGGCGGTTTTATTTTCCATTAACCACACTGTCATTTCTAACATGCGTCTGATTTATCTGTGTCTGGTTAACCATTCAAATGCCCTTTTTCTGACCTCATATATATCACATAGGAGATTTATGGCAATAATTTATAGAGGATGATTACAGCTCTGAATGTAAAGCTTCAGAGCACTGTTCTTCTTGGGGATGGTGGGTCTTGTTGGGTGTTCCTGACGTATATGGTAGAATTACAGATTAAAGGGTTGAGGTCTTGGGACTTGGCATCTCTGGGCAGCAAAAGGAAGTTGTGTGTGGAGTGCTGAGGAAGGTCGGGGAGAGTATGGGCCCTGTTTATGAATCCAGCTCTGTTGGGATCTTCTTCATTTATTCTGGGTTTGATCTGGAGGGTTGAAGTTTAAGTAGAATCTATTCTTACTGTGGTCTCTTTCTTGCTGGGAGGAGGGGGGGTGCTTTTTTCTTTCTGTTAAGTCCTCTTAAGGGTATTTATTTGACTGTTTGATGCTACCGAGGGCTAATGAGGTTAACATAATTATGCTGGCAGAGTCCCTTTTTGAAGCCGTGTGTTCCTTCACAAGTCTGTATTTTGAAGTTTGTTGCAGGCTCTGTGTTCGCTCCACATATGAAGACTGGTAGAAGTGGCGATGGGTAATGGAGTGAGAGCCAGAGGTCAGGTTTGATCTGCCTTTGAGTGCTGGATCCTTGATCTCCGTGGAGCAGAGAACAAGCTGTCAGCCTTCACTGTCTTTGCAGAAATTGATGGAAAAGTGAGTGACCACATGAATGGAGCTGTCTGTGGATTTCTTCTTAAAGTTCCTTTGTCCAGAAACGTTGATTCCTTGAAATGGAGATTATTTGTGGGAATGCCCCAGTTTGAGCGGTATTGGGAAAAAGAAGTCAGCGTTGTCCAAACTGTTGTAGCTGTTTTTCTTTTGCCATCTTTAAATTAGGCAGAAGTTTGTTGTTGGTCCAGAGAGATTTACTGTACAGAACTGGAAACAAAAGAGAGGGAGTGCAGAAGCAAGTCCACCCCGTGGAGGCTCAGACCCCGTAGCGGGGAGCTCGGGCCTTGGAGCTGCTGGTTTTTCTTACTGTCCCCAAAGCATCTTGTTTGACTGTAAGGAATTTGCCGTGCCTTTATGTGATTTGTGGCATCTTGGCACAGAAGTCGAAGCCAATGCATCAGCCTCCTCCAGAGCCCCGTGTGTGTCACCGCGGTGCTGAGCGGGATGCCCTCAGTTCCTTCAATACTTCACTAGCTCTTGAGTGTTATGGGTTAGTGTTATCAGTTCTGGTTTAAGGAGAACGCTACCTAACCAGACACTTCTGACCGCCTCCTCGTTGCATCTACCACGTTCCCTTAAACTCTTAAAAAATTTGATTCATTTATTTATTTTTAGTCTAGCGAAATAATTTTCTCATGGGTTTCTTTTCTGTTTCTAAACTGGGTGAAACCGCAGTGTTAAGCCATCCTCTTCCCAGCCATATATAGGAAGTGAGCGTGAGCCAAGGTACATATTTTATGTTAGTCAAAAGAGATAAGTGTCAGGATTTCAAAGTAAATTCTACCCTGCAATTTCCAGCGCTGAAACCTCTGCTGTACCTTGGCTCTCGAGCCTTGGTTCAGAGCAGTTGGGACTCTTACTGCAACTTTTCTGTATTTTCATATTCTTTGTATGGGGAGTGCCTACACACACATAAAAATTATCTGTCCAAGTCGTGATCCCTCTAGGAAAGCCCTTGAATGGCAGGAAGACTGCAGGTAGCAAAGCTGGAGAGGGAGCTGGCAGGAGGGGAGGACGAAGGTGATGCCGTGCTTTGTCGTCTTGGAAGGAACAACAGTGGCTCCTCTCCTCACTCAGCAGAAGGCTTAACCCCCGAAGGAGGGCGTACGTACCCAAGGGTACGTACCTGTCGCGGGGACAGGCTGCGATGTCGTGAGGAGGCTGCGATATCGTGAGGAGGTAGATGAGACTGAGGCCGTGGTCCCACTTGTCTGTTGTGTATTAACCACATCTTCCACGTCCTGTTCCTGTTGGCATCAGAGAGGGATGAGACTTTCCCCAAGGTGCTTCCAGACCTGTATGTAAAGCCGCTACAAGAGCGAGAGGTTGCTGTTGGTTAAGGCACAGAGCCTAAACCAGCAGCGTTTCAGTAGTGGGGTTTAGACTTCTGTCCTGTGCTTTCAGGCTGTTAGGTCATTAAACCACCATTAAACCGGGACTAAACAGCTCAGGGGTTTAGTGGAGCGCAGACAGCTGAGGAGTGGAGGTTTATGAGGTTACTTCTTGATTCAGCATTTATAGTGAACATGTGTCAAGGAGGAGATAGGGGTAATCTGTTTTTTTTCATGTTTGAGCCGTGTTGGGTCATGTCCAATTCAGCAACTAACCTTGAGCTCAGCTGGAAGACCTGTGGGATGGAGCCCTTTGCTTCTGAGAGTAGGAAGGAGAAGGAATCCCGAGCGGCAAGCTGTGGTTTCCTCTCTGAAAGGATTGCTCAACCTCCCTGGAGCTGGCTCGGGGTTGGCCGGCTCGCTGCGTGGGCAGGCTGGGCTCCGACCTGCCTGCCCAAGCCCATGCAGGGACAGCTTCTAGGGATGGGTGGGAGGCAGGAATAGATCCCACTGCTCCAGCCTGGTCGGCTGTCACCACCCAGCCGTCTTCTGTCTGCAGAGGAGGGTTGGGACTAGTGCAGGGTGACTCGCTCGTGGTGCACATCTGCCCAGGAGCTGAGCGGGGAGAAAAGTCATCCTGCAATTCTCCAAAAACAAGGTGGGAGGGATGAAAGGAGAGTGCAAAGGTGATCCCCCCAAAAAAGAGCACGGGGGGACTAAACAAGCTGTGCAGTAAGTGAGCAGTGTGGGTGCAGGGTAGGGAGGGAGGCATCAGGAAGGCCGCTCTCGGGGAAAGGAGCGGTGGGAAAGGTGAAGGACGAGGGGTAGAAACCGATGGGGCAATCGTTCTTGTCCCTTGTTTCGGTTTGCTGAGGTAATGTTATTTTCAAACCGAAGGCTGGAGCATGTGGCAGAGCTCTGTTCCCCCCGTGTGACGTCTCTGCTCGGCCTTGCAGCTGCAGGAGAGAGGCGATGGGAGCGACGGGCTGCTCTAGCTGCGGGACAGCCAGTTGTCAGTGGCAGCTGTCACGGGGGCAAACCCTGCCGGGATATTTTTTTCCTAATGCAGTTTGGTAAACATGAGGGCCAGATTCCAGGTGTAAATCTGCAATAGCATCAGCACGGCTGGATCTGCCCAGCTGTGCTGGATATCTGGCTCAGGGGGAAGCATGGCACAGAGCTGGCACGCTCTGCTCTGAGACTCTGAAAAATTACTGGCAAAGGGCAGCAGGGGGGAAGGAGGTGCCGGGGAGGTGTCCAAGGGAGTACCACAGAGCTGTACCTCTTCCCATCTATTATGTACTTCACTAGGCTTTAAAATGCCACTTTTTGTCCTCCGTATTTAGCCATAAATATATTATGTTCTCATTTACATGGCTTGCCTCTGGCTTGTTCAGCTTTTAAACCAGGCGTGCCTGGTAACTAATGGCTTGGGAGAGGAGGAGGAGAACACTTTAAAGTCCAGATTCAGTGCTTCAGATTCAACACTTTAAGCTTCAGGAAATCCAGCTCTAGGAATCAATGTTTACATGGAAGTGTGTGTGCCTTCATCCTGAGGCTTCAGCAGAACATTCATGCACTGCCCCGTGCCCGTCTGGGACATTCCCAGGTGATGCTGGCACTGAGCAACCCCAAATGCCAGCAACTCTGGGGCCCTGGCATCCCTTGGCTCTGCCCAGGGTGAGCACTGGCACAGGGCAGCATCGCTCCACGCCCATTTCCACGCTCGTGTGGATCCACAGAGCTCTTTGTCCTAAAAGGCTCCAGGATTTACAGCTGGTTGTCGGGCCCTTGGGACGGAGTTGGAAGCTCTCAGTGCTAAGAGCCGTCTTGCCTCTGTCCTCTCTGCAGGGTGGGTGAGATTCAACCTGAAGCGTCATTTGAGCTTGAAAACGTACCCCCAGACACAAGAGTGAAGCAGACCCCGGAGCAAAGATAAATCCACGTCCTTGGGGGTTTCTCGTGGGCTGCTGGGTCTTGCGATCAGCGTCGCAGCTCTTTCTATGTCGGGATGAGGCACAGCTCCTCGTGTGAAATCCTTGCTTGCATTCTGCAGTGCTGGGTCAGCCCTGCAGCATAGCTTAGAAGGTGATTTTATTTATTTATTAATTTTAAAAGAAAGTCACTCAATGCATATACTTCTACCTACAGGATTGTGGAGAGCTCTGAGATCGGTGCAGTGAAAATGGTACATAGACGGTTAAGCAGGGGAATTTGGCCAAAACATTCTGGCACACAGCTTGGGCAGTTAAAATAATTTATTATAATATTTTCCCATCTGTTTGTTATTATTAAATATGAAGTACTGATGTTGCACAACCTTACCTTTTGGATTTATGTCCAGAAGAAATCGGTGTACATTTTTATTGAATACCTTTTAACTCTAACTTATGGTTACAAACAGCATTTTGAGCTTCTCCTTAGTGAATTTAAAGTAAAATGAAAATAAAACACTCCTAACATGTGCCACGCTTTAAGGGTCAGCACTTTGGAAAATCTCCTGTACCTGAATATCTTTCTCAAGTGTTTTATTTCACTTCTAAATCCTGGGTTGCCAGCGGCTTCTTTTCTTGCTCAGGTTGTCCGTGAAAGAAAGTAGTCAGTTTTGCAGTTGTGTCCCCAGCCGTGCACACACGGAAGGCAATATCGTCTTTATTTATCCCAGCTCCAGATATAAAACCACTGTGACCAGTTCATGCGATTGCCAGAAACCCACTCCTGCTGCTGGGCTGCTGATGCCCGCTGCCCTGAATGGGTGCAGCCGGGGCCGGCGGGAGCTGTTCGTACCCATAGGGTTTGGCCCCGTGCGCTGTTTTGGGGGGCCACCCTCTGTAATGGAAACAACTCCAGACCAATGAGCACCTCCCAAAATTCCAGATAATTGTTAAGAACTCCCCTCTCTGCAGAAGCATCGAGGATCTGGGCTCTTCTGTTTTCACTGCTGTCGGTCCAGAGGCTTGCTACGCTCTGCTCACTTTATTTCCACCTTTGCAGCTACTTTAAAAAGCGTTTAATCTCAGTTACCCTCCCATGTAGGCACTTAGAGTGGGACACGGAGTCACCCTACGAAGCTATTGATCTCTTTTAAATGGTTTTCTAGACCAGCTGGGCAATACTATGTTTATTAGAGTCATTTTTTTGTATAAAAGTTTACTGCACACGGTAACGTTTAAAAATTGGCTGGTTTACAGAGTAATTATTGTAACAAATAACGCAGCTATTTTAGAATTGCTTTTGCTTCCATTACCGTGTTTCAAACGACTTTTAAATGAAACATGTTTCTGTGGGCTTTATTGGTGTGAGTGCACCGCGGCCTCGGGTGTCTGATAAATCACTGGTGTAAGCGGTGCTGGTGTTCGGGCCCCTTCGCACGTGTTTCCAGTTACCCAATTTCAGCCCCCAGCTCTACTGACAGGTTTCCTATTAATGATTGAAAGTTTGCATCAAAGCCTGGATGGTTATTTCTGTCGATAAAAGGATGCATTTTTGGAACAGCTCTTTTTGAGGAGTTTCCATTCGCTCGCGATTTCGGCATTGAAGCAGTTGCAGGGTGTTTTCCCCGTGGTGGGGTCTGAGAACCATTTGTATGGAACTCCCCAAGCGGTACCTGCTGTTCCCAGGTTGACTTTATGTTGCTGGATGCTTAACAAACTACACGCTCCCTTGCTGGATCGCTCTTTGCTCTGGGGCACGCGTATTTTCAGCCTGAATTAATTTCAGCCTGTAAAGCGAGGACAGCAAAGCCGCTGATTAATCCGTATGGTTCATTTTTTGCACTGAAGTCATTTGGATCCCTTACGGCGGCTGTACGAGTCTTGTGGTGGTGGGACGTATGCGCATAGCTGTTTAATATCAGTTGTCACCATCCTGTGTGATTTTCTTTTCATGTGGTTGATTTCAGCGGTTTATAGAAAAATAGAAAAAGCTGCTTCTTAGAATTAGAAGGAAAAATTCTAATTATATGCTACAGAATATCTTCACGAGTGAATCTGATCTCATACAAATGGGAGACCCACCTCCCAGGCTGCCGGCAGCGTAGCCGTGGCTGGCTGCTCCGCGGCGCTGGGGCGGTGAGGGGCAGAGGAAAATCTTGCTGAACGCTGTGTTATGTTGTTAAACCACTGACTCCTTCCAACTGGCGGCTTCTCAGAACTTCAAGAATGGTAATATTTTGCGGGAAAACATGCTGCTTTTCTCCCCTCCATTCTTTACTAGGAAGGCTTGACGGTGTTTGCAGCAGGGCTGGAGGAGGGAGTTGTTTGGAGTTGTCTGTAGGTAGGTGTTTGCTGGGATGCCCAGCCCCTTGTCCTTCATCAGAAAGCCCTGATGCAGGACCCGTCAGAGGGGCCAGAGAGGGGTGACCTAAATTGTGACTGTGACCAGAGGTTGTGTGAGCATCAGGACATCTGTGCTGATAAACTGGCTCTGCAAACCCTGTGCTTGCTCATGCTGCTGGGTGTCCACACCTCACTGGTGGGCTCGGCAAAACCGGCCAGGCCACAGTCATCCGGGCTTCTCTTCATGACCAAGTTCGTGCCAGCCACCTTCACGCTGCTTCATCCTCAGGAACCAATATTGGGTGACTGTGGTCACAAACAGGGCAAAATTCCTGCTCTACACATCTCCAAGAATTAATCTGCAGTCGGTTTCAATTTTGTAGCAGAAGCAATAAATAGTAAATGGTTGTTAGGAGCTCTGGGAAGTAGGGAAAGGGCTAGGGACTTTAAACATGCATTTCTGCAAAAAAAAAAAAAAAAACCAACCGCTTGCCATCTAAACTTGTGGACAGCTTAAAATGACAGATTGCCTCCTGTGAATGTGGTGAGGGGGTTTCTTGTTTGGTTGGTTTTGTTGTTGTTGTGTTTTGGGGTTTTTTATGATCTCCTGGCTAAAGGAGAGAGGGCACTGGATTTAGGGTTGTCTTTATTGCTGTGTTTTGTTACTGACTATGGGATGTAGGCGTGAATAAAAATAGAATTGCGAGGCTTAAAATATTAGCTGTTGCTTCATAACATTGCTGTGTCAGGAGCTTCAGGGTTCCTCCGTTTGCTCTCTCTGGCCCCATCACCACGGCACCAGACCCTGCAGCTGGAGGGGGGGTAGTACCCTGGGACAGAAATCGTTAGTGTGCTTAATTCCCTCTCAAGGGAAATCGGTGTGATGGATGGGGCAGAAAACAAGAAGTGAAGAGCTCTGCAGTTCTAAACCTGCTGGTGCCTTGGGAGCGGGTGGGGAGCAGGTCTGCGTCGCTTTGGTGCTTGCTGAGGGGGCACCCGAATTACAGTGCAAAGCCACTTAGCCTAAAGGACGTGGGAGAGTGGGTAAACGGAGGCAATGGCATGGCCTGAAGCAGAGCAGAGACTTCCAGCAGAGCGTGCGGCACGTGTTTAGTGCTGCGTAGTCTTTTCTGCAGAGTGCAATTATGTCGTTCCTTTGCCTTGGATAAATACAGATTTCAGCTGGCACGAGTCTGAAGTGGATGGTGTAATTTTGGGAACATATCTCTGTTTTAATTTCCCTTCCAAGATTTTCTTGAGCACTCCCTTGATACTTCTCCCATCAAATTATTCTCCTGGCAGTTGAGCATGATGGCTCGGGTCTCTCAAGAACATTTGCTCCTGTCCCAGGTGAATTTGGGCATGGAAACCGCATCGGAGGGGACAGGTGAGGACAGAGCAGCCATTTCAGGGGCAGCGCATGCACCACACAAGCAAAAGGGGAAGGTGGAGCGAAGCACAAGGCGTAGAGAATTGAGCATGCGGTGACTCGAGAGGTGTTCAGGAGCAATTTGCAATGCTGTCAGTCTACTGTGGTGGTTATAGATCCTGGGAGATGCCAGCCAAAGGGCTAATTAATAGTTATGGGGGTTTTTAAGAGTATAAAAATATTTAAGTTGCCATTTTTGCCAGGGTTGATACTAAATTCTGCCTCCTCGGAAGGCGAGCGTAATGCTATTGACTGCTCAATAGTCAACTCTGCAAAATAGCCAGAAAACAAAGAAAAATCTACATTCTTTTCCAAGAGCTGGGGAGGATCAGGCAAGTAAAAGTCATTTATCCCACCTGGCATTCTCACGTTCTCAACCACAAAACCCACGCATAGTGTTTTGTGCAAAACAGGGTGGCTCATAACTTGCCAGAATCGAGAACCTTGTTTTTCTCTGGGCGATATTCACGGTGATCATTCGCATCGAATAGGTGCAGGTAGTGCTGGTGTACTGTGGTGGTGTCATTAACAGAATACCTGGGCTGGGAGTTCTTAATTTTTCATTAATGAAGTCCCAGGGTGTCTGCTGAACTTCTGCTGATGGGTATCGATACCGGAGCTAAGATGCAGGTCTCCGTAATGAGAAGGTGTGTGGAAATGCATACAAAGTGGTCTGTCTTCCTTGAGTTTCAATGATTTAAAAAAAAAAAAAGGGTTTCAGAGGAATTCATGCTTATGCAGAAACAAACTCAACCCAGGAAGTTTCCTTGTTACTCCTGCAGTAGGAAATTTTGCTTTTGTTTTGGAAGTTTTTTTCCTCTTTCTGTTATCGTTCTTCTTGTGGATGCATCTTTGTGCTGGAGCCCATCCTGCTGCGCGTGGTCCCCAGCCCCACGTCAGCGGCTGGGAATGGTGACGGGGAGCAGGGGCCGATGGCCGGGGTCCGCTGCAGCCTCACACCGGGCACAGCCTCCCCGTGTGCTCCCAGATGCTCCCATCGCCCTCACTGGGCTTTTGGCAAGACCTTTTCAAGGTGCGTCAAGGTATGACCTGAGTTCAGGCACAGGAAATAAAGAACCTAGAAATGGTAATTTATTGTGCCCTTCAGGCGAATGGGAGTTAAATATTTGGAATATATTAATGCTAAATACTGTGGGTTGTTAGGTCTAATTTCCGCTGAAGGGAAATATGTTCATATTTACTCTAAACCAAGAAAGCAAACCCGGGTCATTGCTGTGGACGCTTTGCTCAGCCGGGCGAGCGGCACCTGTGGGGTTTAAGCTGGGTGCTCCGTTGCCACCGTTACCAGCACTGACACCTACCCTGGCAAAACTGGGGGGGTCTCTGGGTGCTGTCTGCCTGCCCACGCTCGGGGAGGTGGCAGGGACCCTGTGCCCAGCAGGGGTTGTGCATCGCAGCATATGCGGCTCCCCGGAGCATCCCTAACCCGCCCGGGGGGCACCGGAGCCCTTTGCTGCTGTCCCACCCTTTCCCCGCGGCTGTCCCAACCCCAAAACGCACCCTTCGGCCGTGTCTCCCCTCCAGACTCGCCCTCGGCTGCTGTTACTGAGGCTTCCTTATTTTGACAGAGTGGATTTCAGAGTTTCTTTTCAACCCCTCACAAACAGTTAAAACGAGGAAACCGCAGCTGTCACAATAAATAACCCTGCTTTGTGTTGCTGTATCTTTTTGTTTTCTTACCACTCTGAAACTTGCTTATTCCTAAAAATGGAATCCGCAGCGATTCTCCCAGCTGCTGGCTCAGATCATAAGGAGTGTCTGTCTCCGGCTCTCCTGCCAGCCTCTGAGATTTTCGAGTTTAACAAGTAATATCTGTACATGCAGCGAGGAACCCGAGTGAATGGCAGGGTAATAAAAGCAATACTTCATGAATGCCACATCTGGCTGTTTCTCAACATAAACCTGAGCTATATTTACCTCTTTTTTTAATCAGCTAAAGTCTAAATTTATATTTTAGATGCATATTATAACTGGGTACTGACTCCTCTTCATTTGTAGGTTGTAAGCGGAGCTCCTGTGTGCTCGTGTTTGACAAGGGTGGAGGCTTCTCGGGGTGACCGCTGGGCATCCGCATTTCAGTAAAGTCTTAGGACAGGCTGAGAAAAGAGCTTAAAGAAATGACCTGAGATCTCCAGACTCTTGCAATGATTTCTCTGTGCTCTGTGTAGACCAACAAGTGATTTGATCATGGTGGGCAATTTTGGTGGTAGAGGGGAAAAAGTAGAATTAGGGCAATGTTTGGGGCTGCTTTATGGCAAATAAAAGAGATAATCTTATGGCTTTGGCATGCTACTTAATAATTGTAAGTATTTCTGGGGAATGGGCTGAAGAGGTCGTCATCGGAGCTCCTGACATCAGGCCTGCAGCATTTTAATTAGCTGCTCTCTGTTTAAGCTGGAAATGGCAGGTTTTGGTTCGAGCGTGCCTCCGTGTCCCGGCAGTGCCGGCTCGTCCTCCTTCCCTCTATGTCTCCAAAATCCAGTAACGGACCAGCTTTAATGGGGTCCGAAGGACACCACTAGCTTTTTTCCCAAAGATTTCTCTTCCTGTTTATAATGTTCAAGGCATTATATGGTAGTTTGATTGTTAATTAAATGATTGCTTATCTAGTTCATCCTTTTCTCTATACCAACAGGCAGATTTCAGGACTCCGAAGACTTGGCACATAGTTCAGGTCTCTGACTATCAGCATTTCTGCTTGTTTGTGTGTTTGCTCATCCCTCTGTACTGTGCGGAGAGAAAAGGACTTCCGAATTCAATTGACTTTTTGGCATTAGTCCCACAATTGCCAAAAACCTGCTGCTTCCTCCTACGTATCCATCAGATCTTTTAAGAATCAGACGGGTTTTGAAAGCAGCTTTTTGATTTCCTGAGATCCGCATTTGGTCTTCCTTCCTCCTTTCTTCCTTTGTTCTTGGAGGTTAAAGCTGTGGGTGTCGAGGTCCCGTTAGTCATTTTGGCCACTTCTGAGCTCATCATGTTGAAAAATGCCTGGATTAAACCATTCCTGAATGACAGCAGATTTACATCACCGAGGTTTCATTAGGGTTAGTTGAGTTACTTCAGAGTGATGTAGCTGAATGGAGAGTCTTGTTTACTTCTGCTGGGATGGAAGGGATGTCCTAAAGGATGCAGCAATATCAATTTTCTTATTTATCTGTAATCCTGAAAAATAGCTCTCACTCTGGACAGAGCAAATCTCCTTTTAGAATCAGAAAATTAGTATTTTAGGTACTGTAGTGGTTTTCTCATGCTGTCCTGTATAAATAGTATCCTGGATTTTTTGTTTCTCTGGATTTTGGGTTTTTTTAAGGTTTTGAGTGTGAAAGATGCCCCTGCTCCACTCATGGGGCTGGTGATGCCTCCTGGGAGGTCAGCACGCGCGTTCTCTAGGCATCTGACAATGGGTTGTGCATAACTGCATGTGGATGAGTGTTTATCATTCTGAGTGGTGGGACCATGACCATGGCCAGCGTCTCTGGTCCATGCACAGGTAAGAACAGCCCATTGGAAAACAATGTGCCGTGTCCACAAGCTAATATGCCAAGTTATGCTCCCCTTCTCTGGGAGTCCTTCTTACTCCCAGGACCTGTATTTTCTCGCCTGCACCAGGACGGCTTTTCATATTCAACCTAAAAGTTGTCCATAGCCTGCTCATGGTCTTCTCACATCTCATTGTTGAGGTTGCACCTTGGCCATCGCTCCTGTGACCCTGCAGCTGTTGGGGTGTTGGATGTGTCTATCTGCCTCAAGGTTTAAAGAACTGTGCTGCTGGTTTTTTCCATTCTCTATATTCAAGCTGTGCTTTAAAGGCACTGTGTTCTGGGAGAAATAGGGGAGGCAGAGACACTTTAAATGAGAGGTCCACTTCAAAGCGATGGCGAAGGCTGATGAAGGAGTCATCCTCTGGTGAGTACTTACCATCTCCTGCAAATGTTGATGCTAAAACATGTGCTCGCATAAGGCTCACATGCGATCTCCCAAGAGCAATGGGAATCTCACATGATATAGCAGGAAAAATTTGTCTAATATGCTTTTTATTTCGAGCCTTGCTTTCTGTCTGCTGGCAAAACAGCTTGCCAGGTGCCTTCATGGTGTTGGTTTTAATTTGTTCTTGCTCAAAGCATACAAGTGGGGAATGATAGTTTTGAACCGGTGAAGAAAGCGGCCTGGTTGAGCTGTTAGGCTCAACGTTGCCATGCGAACCACGTTAACAGCTGCTAATGGTTTCATAAGCTGCCAAAGCAGCCTGAAGATAGATTTAACACCCAACAGACACCTGTTTTTAGCAATTCAGCTCTGCAGGCGCATGGCACGGTACTACAGGGGTCCTGTCCATAAAGAACAGATAGAATGTGTTCAGCAGGTTGCTTGAGAAGGTGGAAGTTGCTGGCTTTCTACTTCATAGGAGGGCTTTCTTGGTGGAGAGTAAGGGGGAAAAGCACAGTAAGAAGGAAAGGAACCTGGATGAGATGAGCACCAAAGGGTTTGTTTGGTATTTCAAACTCAGCTCTGTCTTCCAGAGCCCTTGGTGTCTTTCCCTCAGTCACAGGACTTGGTTGCGGTGTCCTCTCAAGGTTCAGAGTGCTTTGCAGGTGGAAATAAGGTGCCACTTCTCCCAGATGCTTGAAAGATGTAGGAAGGCCAAGTTGCATGATGACCTTCCTAGGAGTCTTTGCCCCAGGGTGGTGTCAGAGTCTCCACTGGCTGAAGTCAGTATGACCTTAAGTTTCCTTAATGAACGTTTGTGCTTGTTTCTACCAGTTTACGGTCTGCCTCTTCTCTTGGTGCAGTTTATGCCCTGTGACCACACAGACTGCGGTGGCCACCAAAGCTGAGCAGAGGACCATTTCCAGGGCAGTGGGAAGGCCCTCATAGGAGAGACAAGCAAGGCTGGGGAGGGTGGGTTGTATGCAACAGGGATGACCTTCTGGTGTATCTTGGTCATGTTGAGGTAGGCTTGAACTTCTGACCCAGCTGGGAGGAAAACATGGATTTCACTGTGAAAGAGGGCCAGGGGCTGAGGTTTGTCTTAAGACTTTCAGAGCCACCACTTCAGCCTCCTCAAGCTTTGTTTGACCATGCATTGCAATAAAGGGGCTTAAAGAGACTTCAGTCGCTGAATCGCTGGTTGATTTCATGGAGAGAAGGTGCTGCAAACGCAGGTGCTGGGTTTCTGGGTAGACCTCCCTGCAGAGAGCAGCGCTGCGTTGGAGAGCTCTGTATGGACCAGCTCCGGGCTGAGAAATGGAGTGGTTTTATGTGAGGTGGATGTTGGGCTTTTCCACTCACATAGCAGGAACATGTGTAATAACCAGTGATTCCTGAACGAACCCGGACTGTCCTGTTGAGGGTCCAGTCTTTGCCTTTCTTGTCCTTTGGGTATGTTCTGGTTTTGCTTGTTTTCTTTTGAGCCAAAACCTCCTGACTCTGCCCTTGGCTGTGCCATCCCACATCCTTTTCATCTGATCAGGGTGGATTTCCAGAGAGAGAACTCACCAGAAGACTGTAACTGGCTTTTAGTTATATCATGGACTTCAAAGCGATCGGCACAGAAAGGACAATTGGAAAGAAAATCCCCTCCAGGTTATAATTATTTGTCCCAGGAATTACTTGTCCCAGGAGTTCCTTAGTGATGATGCATATTTTCCCTTTTGTTTTCCTAGTGCCATGGGAACCTGGCAGTAGATGGTTTCTGCTGGTATGTGCAGCTTATACCTGAACCTCCGCCCAGGGGAATGGAGGAATCACAATAATGGAGTCAGACCAGTGGTCCGTCAAGGCTCGCTTCCAGCAGAAGCAGAGCCAGCTGCTTCAAAGGCAGATCGAGCTCTGCAGTAGGCAGGTTACCGGTTCCGCAGGAAACATTTCTCTCCCCTCAGCCAGGGATTGTTCGCTGCCTTCAGGCTTTTTTGTTTCCAGCTTTTAAAGCTGCTTTCTCTTCTTCTGCTGAGAGTTGATGGGGTGGGAACATGCTGACATGCCCTAATGCAATGTGTAGCACCAATACTGAATGGATCGTATCACCTGGTCATGGTGGCATTGCTTGTCCTTGGCCTCTCCTTTCGTACTGCGTCTGTTCCCAGCTTTGTTCAACCTCTCCTTTCCCAGTCAGTCCCTTCCGTCACTTCCGATTTCATTTACGATGTTCTCCGTGTTGCATGTGGTTTGTGAACTGTTGCAGGATGCCCAGGTTTTTCCCCCGTCTTTGTGGTCAGCCTAAATCCTGCTGATCTTAGCCTAAGTTTATTGATGGCCAACACTGACCCTGCTCCTAATAATCTGTTAGAGGGAGATGGGGTGAATTCCCCACTGTGGGAGGGGAGTCTGTAGGAGCAGTTAAACCTGCTGCTTGGTTGCCCTGGGGCCCAGCACCAACCAGAGCTGTGCCTGCAGGGGGGCGGTGGGGAACCCTGGGAAGCCACTGCCATTGCTTGGCTGTGAACCACTGCTGATGCTTGTTCCCCTCAGCTCACCAAGACTTGCGGCACAGGTCTTGGGGCTGTTGGCCATGCGAAGATTCCGAGGGATGAGAAGTCCAGTGAGTAAGCAGTAGCTGCTGTGGTTACACATCTCCAGGGACAACGCCCCCTCATTGACAAGCAGCAAGGCTTCCATGTTCTCCTTGCCTTGATGGCCACGCTTGAGAGGTGCTGGTGCCCATGAGTTCATACCAACACAGATGAAATTATTTTTGTTACTTTAAGACAGAGTAATTAAATACAGTATATACGATCCCTCAAAATGACAGCCGCCCACAGAGCTAAAAACAGGAAATCCATTAACTTCATTATTTAAAAAATAAAATAAAAATCCTCCCAGCTGATTCCTCTGTCACTTAAAGCTCTGCATGGAAGGAGGGCTAATTTAACGCTGCATTAACTCACTGTTATCACCCTCCTGTTACCTAAGTAGTTTCTAATGACTACCCTGGAGAGCACTTGGAAGCTTTTAAAAGTTTTTATGCTAAATTTTTTTTTCTGTGTGGTTTATACTTTAAGAACAAAAGTTATTGATAACATTTCCCCAAATCTTCCAACAACATCAAGAACTGATCTGTTGGCTGCGAAGATGTGAAGTATCACCGGTCTCTTCTCTCTTTGGTAAACGAGACGTTTGAAGCATTTACTGTAGACAGTGTTTGGGGAAGATGGATGTGGCAGTTGGACTGCAGGAAGCTGGTTGAGCTCCTGGGCTTGCTGGTGTTTGGGGCAGCAGCGTGGCTGGGGGTGGAGGATTGGGGGTTTCTGCTCTTGCCAAGGACAATGTCCCAAAGGGTTCTCTGTCCTTCAGCCCTCTGAGCTTTGGCTTTCATAGCACTGAAAAGACTCGAGACCCCATGGGGCAGGCAGCCTGTGAGATGTGTCTCTGTGTCCTGGGATCCCCAAGTGAAAGGCACCACGACCTGAGAGGCAATAAATCACTGTCTGTCCTCATTGTCTTTTCCTAGAGCTGCACTGGACCAATTTCATCCTGTTTTAAGCATCTCTCCTTTCTCTGTCCTAGTGCAGATGTGCTACTGAGGTCAGCATCTGTTACACTCAGGATTTGGGAGGTTTTGGGGGCTTAACTTCAGAATGAGCCCTTCTTGTTGCTCTGCAGTATTTTCAAGTCTTAAAGAAGAAACTTTCTGCTTTATCTTGGTTGAAAACAGAGCTTTGCTGTGCTCCTCAAGTTGTGCAATACTAATGCCTGGGTTTAAATTTCCCCTGATTGAAGACTGAAGTTATTTCCCAGTTAAGCCTTGCCTGCGTGCACTGCCGGGTGATGGAGGAGATGCAGAACCACTCCCTGACATCATTAACAGGGTTTTCGTGTTTCTAGGCTGGCTGCGTGACTGCAGAGAGACCTGCTCTTTCCATTAGGAATCGCCAGGAATCCTGTCCATTGGGAGCCCTGGGAAACTTTTAAAACTTGACATAAACTTGAACATTTCTTGTATGTGCTCTTTGTGCCTCTACTTTTTTACAGTATTTAGAAAGCTGGAGAGCTAGAGGAGTGTGTCTGTCCCCCTGGTGGGTTCGTTGTCCTTCTGAAAAAGGAAAAATGCCTGGAAAAAAGGCGTAATGTGGCAGGGGAAGGACAGCTGTGGGCGATGCCTCGTGGAGTGCCTGGTGCTTTTGGGGTGCAGAGCACGACCAATCATGGTGCAAACTTCTGCACAGTGAGTTAAATCGGTTCGCTGAGCATCCTCTGCTTTCCAAGGGCTTCCTTCTTCGGTAGCCTAAGCTGTTTGCATCTCGCTGTTGCTCTCCTTAAGGCTGAAATGACTCAGCAGAGCCGGATCCTGCTCACCTGGGTTCTTAGTGTCACGTTCAGCACCGTGATGCTCTTCTCCTGGCCCAGGGCTGGCCCCTGAGCCCGTTCCCCTGGCCTGTGTCTTCAGTGGAGAGGAGAAACCAGCACGGTTTGACAGGTGGGAGCGGAGACATTGGAAACTCCTGCTTGAAAGCCAAACCCGGTTGAAACTGGTGATAATTTTGCCATGGGTTTTAGTGTGTTTGTAGTTAACTGGCAGATGCAGCGTTTTGACTTCCTAGAGGCTGTGCTAGCAAGATGCTTCAAAATGATGCATTTCTCATTAGATAATTTGCTTTCCTTTGAGGAATTTGTTGCTATGAGTGATGAGAGTTGGAATGATTTACAGAGTATTTTGATTTAAAAATCAAAAACACCACCACCAGTAAGGAAAAAGCAGTCACACTTATTTTCCATGGGTGCCTTTTTGGTTTTCTTGCTTGGCTGGGTTTTGAGGGGAGGGTGGGGGCTGAGATTTATCTTTCATAGTTGGGAAAGGAGAACTGTCAGGGCAAACAGCTCTCCTTTAAGACAACCTATACTTGTTAAAAGAAGTGTCCGTACACCAGTACAGTTCTGAGCACTTTCTAATTTGGTCTGCGTCTCTGCAAGCGGGAGGTGAATACGATGGCGGGGCATAGCCCATGCTGTTGTCAACAGGTGTTGTAATGCTCGAACTGAAATGATATCACCCTCGATTTCAGGAAGGTGGAGAGCGGGGGCGCAGGGGCGGTTAATCTCATTCCAGGGTAAGTCGGTCCGTATTGGGTATCTCCCCTGCTCTGGCTGCCGGGGCGGCTGACACACAATATTCATAGGAGACAGCTGCGCTGCCCGCCACCCGGCTCCGCTGCGCGGGCTGCGGGGCGAGCTGGGCACGCCTGTACATTGTGGAGGCATTTGTCTGTGCTCTCTGTGTGCGCTCCCCGTAAACTGTGTGTGTAGGTGTGTGTGCGCAGAGAGCAGCGGTGGTTTGCCGTTTCCCATATTTTAGGAAGGGAATTAATAAAAATGAATTGTCTGAGCTATCTCTCCCGTAGCTAGGTATGACCAGATGATTTTTTTTTTTTTTCTCAGAGAAACAGGTTAATTGAAAATAAGGAACTTCATTATCTTTGGACCTGACTGTTTTGTGTTTTGACCGAACGCTCGCTGCCCTGCTGTGCTGCATTGCTTTCTCCCCAGCTGCCCATGCAAAGAGAAAACCAGTTTGGGCTGCGGGACGGCGAAAGGTGCAGCATGCAGGGCTGGGTGGGAGGGGGTTGCGCTCCCTTTCCTCCAGAGTCACGGATGAGCTGGCTGGTTTTTTCATCAGGTATTTGATGGTAAATAATAAAGATGAAAACTGGAAACCTTAATGATATAATGCTATATAATCTATATTCCATTAGAACTAATACTCTGTAGGGAGCCCTAATGGGGCTGCGTTGGACTTTCCTGGAGACAGTTCATACCAAATAAACTTTTTTTTTGCATGTTAAGCACCAGTCATGTCTTCTGCAGCTCATCAGATGTTCCTGCCAACGCGTGCGGTCGCTGCCGAAGGACTCGGGGAGAGCGCGCGGTGCCGGCTTTCGCAGTTCCTCTTTCAAGCAGCAAATGGTTTTTCACTCTAGAGATCACTTGATGTTGAGCTAAATTTCCGAGCTGAAAGTTTAAACTATTGGAGGGTTTGTGTAATTTTAAAGAAGAAAAACATTTGAAAACCCTAAATGGAATATGGGAAGGTTTTTTTTGGTTCTGTTTTTGCTTCCTCCCCTTCCCCCCCGCACATCCTCCTTGCTTCTCCTCCTCCCCTGCCCCAGCAGAGACCTCTAGAAAATGCCAAACTATGGATTTTGCTGCATCAAGTTTGGAGCGTGTAACAAACATTCGAAACGCGTGTGGGGCAAGTGCAGCCGCCATTGGCAGTTTATTTTATTTCCATTTTTTTTCCTCCCCAAAACCCCCATGGCTCCCTCTCCGGCTGCGCGGGAGATAACAATGGGGCGCTTTGTGCCACGCTGCAGCTGCTGAAATTTGACTAGATCCAACTGAAGAAAACAGGAGCAGGTGGGTCAACAACGTGACCCTTTCGTTCCCAGCAGTATCAGTGTGCGCCGGGGCCGGAGGGACCGGGGCAGAGAGGTGAGCCCCGAGATTTAGCCCAGGCAATATGGCTGTGCTGGTCGGTGCTTTGAGGATGGGGGCTGTCTTTCAGAGATGACCCCGATGCCACTAAATATCGTGAAGTTTGCTGCCATTTGTGAAATGGGTTTCACTTCAGAAATGCTGGGATTGGGGAATGTTGTTGTATGTGATAAACTGGTTCTTTAGTGGTGCATTGGTTCCCATATTGCCACTAGTGTATTGGTTGGTGTGAAGCTCCGTGGCTGCTCCTCGAATGCCCCTAAAGCTGCCGATGCCCAGTGCCTGCCCTCCCCTCCCACAGCTCCAAAGCAGGGGATGATTTGATTCCCCTTCCACGTCCCCCCACCCCACCCCCTAGGTCCTAGAATTTACTTCCTTCATGTTCATGTTTTTGCTGTGCTACAACTGTCCTAAAAAATGTCAAGGTTGGGAATTTCTGCAGCTTGGAGGAGGGTTCACTGCGTGGTTCCCAGTATGTTTGGTGGAGGTGGAGGATGTGGTTGTGTTGAGCTCCTTTGGCTGGCACTGCCACATCAGCAAGTGCATCTCATCAACACCTCCCGCTTGATAGAGAGAAGAAGAGAAGGGTAGGGAGAAAAATACTGGTGCTGCTTAGCTGCACGGGTCAGTAAGTACCAGTCGTTCCTAGGGCCATCCCTGCCAAGGTGAGATGACTTGGTTGAGTCCTTGTAGGTGTCACAGGGTGTCTGGGCTTTGGGAGCCTCGGAAGTGGTGTTCAAAGGTAGCATTGCTCAAACTGCAGCAGTGTTCAGCAGACACATGGTTACAGCCTCAAACCTGCCTGAGACTGCAAGGGATTTTGAGTCTGAGGCTTTTGGGGGGTAGATGTGAACAACTGTTTGGGAGTCAGCGGTTAGAAATGCAAGGTTTCTGTTGATGGATCTTGTAATCTGGCTTTCTGATATCAACTTACAACAAAATGAATGTGACATGGAGCAGAGCTCCCCCCTTTTACGTTGCACTGTGGATACAGTTGTGATAGTCAACAACGTGTTCACATCCCTGAAAGTCTTCATGATTTAGCTGCAATTTTTAGTAGAAAAACATGACACACGCAGCATCTTGGATAGTCCTGCCATCAGAAGGGCTTGCATTGCTTCTGGGGTAGGATCAAGGCTTAACTGTTAGTGCATCGTGAAGCCTGTAAGAGGACTAACAAGTTACAGTCAGGGTGAGCTCCATGTGAACTGGGGAAGGGGAGAGCAGTGACAGCCTTGGCAGTGGGTCAGGAGCGCTGCCACGGGGAAGGGTCCAGAGTGAGGAGCTGCTTGGGGTGGCAGGAAGATGGATGGAGGCTGGAGAGGAGCTTCTAGTGCCGAGGGCAGGGTCTGTGCCCGTTGGGTGATGTGTGCTAGCAGAGAAAACTGATCTGCATGACACATTAGCAGCTGTGGAGACTCAGTCCATCAGGAAGAGGGTTGTTAATAAATCAGAGGCTCCCTGTGCATATCTGCAGCTTTAACTCTGTTTCTAGCAGGAACTTGCTGGGATCTGCTGTGAAGGTCAGTGGCAGAGCAAAGCACAGCCCAGCGCCTCATCTCCGCCAGCAGGTTCACCCATTGCCATGGACGGTTGCAGAGCAGCTGGGGCTGGGCAGGATTTGGCCACAAGCTGAGGAGGTTTAGACAGGGACTTCTGAACTCGTGCTGTGACCGTAGTTTGTCCTTGGCTGCACTTGCAGTTAAACCCTGTTTGGTGCCGGCTTAAGCTGCACCCGCTGCCAGCCCCGTTGTCAGCAGTGGGTGACTGAAGAGCCTTCTCCCAACAGCTGGCAGCACTGTTTACTGCCGTCCTCCCCCCCCGCCGCGGCGCTGAGCTGTCCCCCTTGCTGGCACCGTTCGCCTCGGCTGCTGGTGGTGGTGGTGCCAGGATTCATCTCAGCGCTTTGGAACACGGAGCACAGGTGCAGGCTGAACCCCTGAGCCTTGGAGGCCAGCGCATACCGGGAAGGCTTCAGCTTCGGCTTCGCTTCGGGGACACGCGTGTCATGCTCTCATCCCCAGGTGCTGGGTGCTCCGATAACCCGTTCAACCCACGTGAAAAGCATCACGCAGGATGGTGTGGTCCTTTTGTGCCTCTTCATGCATGCAAACACCTCCCCGGGAGTTAATTTAGAAATAAAATTTTAAAAAAAAGCTACTGTGTCATGCTTGGTGAGAGGCGACGCCGCTCTCGGAGGGAAGCGCGTCCGCAGGGGTGTAAAGGCTGTTCCTGCTCAGCCACCCCACCCGCACCCTGTAGGTCTGGGGGGAGCGCGGCGATTACCATATGAAAACGCTGCTCACAGTGCGATTCTTGTGCCAGCAGAAACGAAGGAGATCTACTACCATTTTGGTGCCAGTTAGACCCATAACTGCTGTTTGCGGCTGGGTTTAGGCACAATTAACCTTTCACAGTTATATGTTTCATCACAGTATATGTTTCATCAGCTATTGCTTCCCCCCTGCAGCTGCTGTTATAACAATATACCTCGCGTCTCTCAGAAGCGCTGATTTTGGTGGTTGGGGGGTCTGTTCTAGAAACTGTGGGATGTATAGAGGGAGAACGAGGATTTTTTGTATTAGCTCTTTGATGTATAATGATCTTTTTGAGGAGAAAAATTACATATTGATTTAAGGGACCTTCGGCTTATTAAGATAAAAAAGGTTATTGCACAACTGCTTAAAATATTTTAAAGCAAATTCAGCGTAGTTTTGCTTGTGTGACAACATGAAATCACAGATTTGAAAGATTTTGCCATGATCAAATATCTCAGACTGGAGCTGGAAGAAATTAATGCCTTCGAGGGGGGGGTGGTTCCCAGCCCATTGGGGCTGGGTGAGGGAAGGTGTTATGGACCAAACTTTGTGCTGCCATTTAAACTAGTGAGGTGCCAGGGGGATCTCTTGGGAAGGAACGTGGCTACGAGTGACCCACGGGCACTGTCTGGGTTAATTCATGTAGGTGGGAATAGCAGCGTCTTCAACAGCCCCGATGCGGATGCTGAGTTCTCGGGGATTGCCCTCACTAGGGTGTCTTTTAGTGGCTTTTTTTTTAATGGCTTCAGAGAGCAATTTATCGCACAGGAATATTTGAATGTGTAATTGGAGGTAGGACAAAGCTGGAGTAATTTGGTTTTGACATCAGAATATTGTGACTTAAAAATGTAGTGGAGGTTGGACTTCACCTGTCAAAATAGAACTGCTGTGTTCTGGCTCTTCCGGAATAATCATGTCAATATTTATACTCTGTGCCCTGCTGGAAAAAAGAAAATGCAAAATGCAGGTTTGCATGGGGGAGGTTGGAGTCTGCCTTCTCTGAAGCACCCGGTACCACAGGTAACGGGTTCTCTGTGGGTACCAGGCTGGACGTTGAGCTCGACTCTGCTGTTTTTAATCCTGAGTCATGTTGCTAAACCAGCAATGTGTAAAACCAGCCCGATGGACCATTTGGACTTTTTTCATGATGATTTTTCTTCACGATTAAAAAATTCAAAGCTTCTGGTTGTACGTTAATGCTGATGGTGAATAAGACTCAATGTGACTTCAGTCATTGTCTTTTGAAGACACAGGCTGCCCCATTTTGGCACAAATGCAGTACAGTCAGTGCAACTGGTGGCAATGGCTCGGCCAGTCCCTGACTGCAGCAATCGGTAGTGGCACCGATCAGTTGTGTGCCCGGTCACCTTGTCACTTCCCAGGGCACTTCAATCGCATTTTCCTTTGCGTCGTGCAAGTTCTTGTTCTTTCTCTTGCTTCACTCTGCATCAAATAACAATGTAAACAATGGAAGTGTCGGTGTGTGTGCTTGGAGAACACTCCCACGACCCAAAGCACTGTCGTAGATGCTCACATGCACAGCGTAGCATAAAGCGCCTGAGTCCCAGTGTGTGCCATGGGTGTATTGGAACAGGGCTGGTACCAAAGTTCCCCCAGGTCAGACTTTAAAATCATTACTGTGCTTTTTTTCTTCTTGGGTGTTTAAAGTTTATGAAAGGACAACTTGAAGGACTTGCTCACTAACTATTTTCTTTTTCCCTTCTCACTTGTTGGCACTGCAGGATGGGAATCGCAGCTCCTGGAAACAGGGTTCCTGGGGATATTCCTCTGCCCACTCTGGACCCTCTCCCGCCTGCCCCAGCACACTCCCCCTTCCCCCATCGTCATCTGGGGCTTTCGGTGGCTGATCTTCAGGATCATGCTTGGAGCGGTAAGTGGGGCTTTACGTTTTTACTGTTTTGAGGTGACATCCTAGGGCTCATCCCCGCAGAAAACCTGCCCCTGGCCCAACAGGCTGGAGTCCTGGTGTAGGAGCGTTCCTGGTTACAAGGAAGGAGCATGTCGCAGGAAACGCTTCGTGCTCTGGTTTGCCGAATCTTTCAACTTCTTGTTAGTGTTTATTTTAAGGAGGGCAAACATAGGAGTGAAAATATTGTATGTTGATACATTGGTGCTACTCTTGTGATTGGCTCTTGAAAAGGAATAAAAAAAGAAGTTTGAGACTTGGGCATTGTGGCTTTGTGATAAGATGGTTGGGAATCTGGTGGGTAATTCCCAGGAGCCAGGAGCTTTACCCTGAGTTATTTTGTGTGTGTGTGTGCTTTGCCAAAATGTCGTTCTCTGTGTATGCAAAGAGAACAATTGCTGCATTACTGTCCCAGTGCCAGTGGAAATTCCTGAGGAGCTTGTTAAAGAATCCAGCAGGAACTGGTAGTGTCTTTGTTAAAATAAAGGAGTGGCAGGGCCGTTCTCCTGTCACCTCGATCCGCGTTTTGGACATTTCAAACTATCCCAAAACTTCAAGCTAAGGATGGACACTGTAGAGAGAGATCACAGGCAGGTGTGATGTTCCTGTGTCCTTTTGCTCTAAAATCCTTCTCTTGACCCATCTCTTAAAGTGTTTGAATCTGTAGTTGAGCTCAATAAGCTCTTAACTATCCTCCTGCTCTTAAAAAAATAAAATAAATGAAAGACAAGCTCTATTCCTGCTAATTTCTAACATATATTCTAATTTATGGGACAGGTTGGCTGTAGAGGGAAAGCCGTCCTCACCAAACATCTTTGTTACTGCTCTCTCCGTGCTGCTTCTCGGTTTTGTCAGGAGAGTAATAACTCTCCCGTTATTTTAGGGAGAGCTCTCTGCAGAGGAGATGCTGCCCCTCGAGTCCTCGTCTGTCTGGGTTACTGATATATAACTCACAGGCGTGGGAGAGGAAAACGTGGAAAGGTCGTTAAATGGGGATCTGTACCAGCAAGTGGAAGTTGGTGATTGATGGTATCTTTAATGTTTTGGGGCCCAAACACATGTACGTTTCCTTCTCGGCCGGGGTAATGACGCTTGCAGGCACCGAGGAGCGAGTTTAGTGCGTGAAACCCAAGTGTCCTCCTGGAGCGCGGGTGCACCTGCTCGCAGACCAGCTTCGGTTTCTGCCCTAAGCTGGGCAGGAGCTGGAGCATGTGCATGAACGTGGGCTGGAGGAAGTTTTTTCCCAGGGCTGGGACTGGCAATGGTTATAGCTTATGCAGAAAGAAAGTTCAGCTTTCCTGCACGGTTCTCCGGGGACTCTTCTGGCTATTGGGGTAAGGTTTTCCTTGGAAGACACTGTCCTCCGAGTAAACGGCATTCCCTCGGGTCGGCTTTGCATTGGAGCACCAGGAATTCCTACCAAGGTGAATGCTGACATGCCCGTGCCCTTTGCAGTCCCTCTGGTATGGGCCTGTGAAGGAACAGGAGATCAAGCCCAGTGAGCTGCTGGATACAAAATCACCCTGGGTAGGGGAGGCTGGACTTAAAGGACATTACTTCCTACCCCAAACTGGCGTGATTGTGGTAGCAACACTCTCCCCAGAGCACATATTAACCATCATCTCAACAGCTTCCTCTATCCTATCACCCCACATGCTCGTTTACACCCTCCCAATTGAGAAGCACAGGAGCAGCGGTATGTCTTTGTACTTCCTACCGTGTAAACCACTGAAGTCCGCAGAGCTGGTGGCAGATGTTGGAGCAGCACGCGAAGCTCACGCACGCCCCGTGCCTGCTCCCCTGCTTTGCTGCTGCCTCTTCTTTTGTGTCTCCCGGTTCACCTCTCTCCTGCTTGGGGGGTGAATGTTGCTCCTGATGCTCAGCAGCATCCCCAGCGTGGTCCTGTTGCCTCCTCTCTGTCTTAACCAGGTCTTTGCTGCTGAAGCACGTGAGCACCATCGCCCAGCTCCGACTGGTGTAAGGGAGTGTTGCTGTTTCCTGGCTAATACTCCTCCAAAAAAATCCTGTCCAGATCTTGCTTTATTGTGCGTGCCTGCCCTGGGGGCTGGCTGGGCCTGCTTAGGGGAGACACAGCAGAGGCGAAGTGGAACAATGTCGGGTGCGTGCTGGCAGGAATCGAGGAGCCCCGGCAGGCTCTGCTGGGGGCTTTGATTGGCAGTGAGTGCTGGGCTGAGTTCAAATATTGCTGACTTTTTAAAAGGCGTAATTATGTGATTCAATCTATATGTTTGATGTTCCTAATAATCCATTAGTGCGGGATGTAAAGACGGATGCTTCTTAGGAACAGGCAGAGGCAGCAGAATAGTGGTCCCTTTGTGTGAGCGAGCAGCTTGTTAGGAAATAAGTGATGCAAACAGACATTTACGGGGCTGATGTGCCTCAGAAGTGCTTGGTGACTTGATGTCTTCGTCGTTTTGCTTGTGACTCCCTGTCACTCCGATTTCTTGAAGGTTGCAAGATGCAAAGCGTTGTTTAGTGTTCTCACAAGAACCAAGAGGTGGGTAGCAGAGGTGCGTGCTCAGCCCGTCAGGCAGTAACCAGGGTCCTTAGCCAAACCGTGGTGACCTGCCGAAGGGAGCAGCCCGCGCTGTCAGGGAGGTGCTTCGCTCAGCAGCATTTCCTGGTGGTGGTTTGGCGTTTGGACATCCAGAGCTACCCGGGGAGATATCGAAGGCACAATGCTGCCTGGCCCTCTCTCGAGTATAGACATATTTTTCAGCAGTTTGTTTTGCAGCTGCTCTGTTCCCTGCAGAGCCGTTGTTGGGCTCAGGGTGTTTGATGGGTGTGAGGATGGTGGGGCTGTCTGTGTGCTGCTGGCCCCACGCCCCGTTCTGGGCCAGCCTCTTCTTGGAGCCCCTCGCTGCAGTCCGGGGGTCCGCAGGGGCTCTCGGCCCTGGGCAGCCATTTAGTTCAAACGGCGGGCTTGTATAATCGCCCCATCCCCAGTAACGGGACTCACGGCGGGAGGAGCTGTGCTTCCCCCGTTCGGTGGAGCAGCATGTCCCCTGTGTCTGGTGCCTTTTCAAAGCCAGTTCCCATCTGTGCTGTCTGGGCTGCGTGCTCTGTCCGGGCTGTTGTGGGCAGCTTCTGGTTTCATTTCTAGGGCCGTGATCCCTCTGCTCTGGGTGAGCCCGTGGGCTTTACTTCCGCGAGGGGCAAGTTTCCCTTTCGCTTTTAGGTGGTTTTGTGTGACGGCAGCAGCATTGCTCCTGGGCTTTCCTTTAGCGGAACGTGGAATTTGGGGCTAATACCCCACCCAGCAAGCGTTTGTCCCATTCCTTTTTTTTTCCCCAAAGAAAGTAGATGACAGCTTTGAGTTCATCTGTTGTGTGATGACCTGCTGCAGGTGAAAACCATGTGAGAGGGGATCCAGATACCTGCCCGGCTTGTGCTGGGGGGCAGCCGTGAGCTGATGAATTGACACCACCGTGTCACTGAAACTTCGTGGTAGCTCTTCAGATCCCGAAAGTCCGTAGTGGTTGCACATGTAAGCCATGAACTGGGGTTTCTGTTTCATCACTGGTTCAGTGTCTAAGGAGCGTTGAGTGTGTGTCGGCTCAGAAATGTGAGGGTTTGATTTTCATCAGCACCTCTGTGTGTAACTATAGCAACCCTGATAAACCTTGGGAGCTGAAAATACACGTGTAAAGGGACAGGAGTGCGGGAACGTGATTTAACTAGGTTTTGGGAAGAACCCTGGGCAAGGCTTGTCCTTGAGTGCCCTGCAGCCAGCCTCACTAGGTGAAGGATGACAGTGTCCTTGTCAGGGACATCTCCTGATTTCTCTGCTGGAGGTTTTTCCTGCTTCAACAGGAAGGGAGCTTCAACACCCCGTGTCTGGCAGTTCTCTGTATTACACAGCTGTGGTGCTGGTTGCTGTGCTGGTAACACCGATCCCATCCCAACGCACACTCTGAGCCAGGGAGGTGTCAGTGGGACTATCAGAAGAAGGTTAAACACCTTGAGATTCCCATTCTTTTGTTCTTGCAGGCCTGCTGCATCCCTGTTCCACGGCAGCAGAGCTGAGGTCCAGGAGCAGCCGTCCCAGGTCAGCATGGCTGCTCAACGCGGGCTGGGGCTGGAATTTGCCCGCTTTGGTCCAGCTCTCTTGGATGCTCTGGCTCAGGGAGCAGGAGTGCAAAGCATTTTCAGCCCTGGCCAACAAGGGAGGGGAACGCTTTTAGTGTGTCCTGGAGGAAATGGAGAATTGACATGTGCTTTCCTGTTGTTCCCTGGTTTTTGGGTCATGGACCCTCTGTGATGGACAGGACCCATCAGTGCCCTTTGCTCACAGGCAGTACCGTGCCCCTTGGATGTGACCCGCACTGTTTCTCTGCACTGACCTCTCCTGCCCCTCTTCTCTGGGTCCTTTACCCATAACCAGCTGGAGATGCTGGTGCTCTGCGAGCAGTGACGGTTTATAGACAAGTGTATATGGGTGAGCCTGTACGTGTGCCATGCAGCTTGGGTGGCCTGCTGATGGAGAGGTGGCCGTTTCTTGAGGGTGTCCATCAGGATGGGTTTGCAGTGCCGTGTTAGCAGAGGAGAGGCAGCACTGCCGAGACGTGTACGTTAGCCAAGGGACAAGGGAGGTGACGTTTGCCAGCTGGGTGATGTGATGCTCTGCGCAAATAGCCATCACTACTGGAGGTGCAACGAGGAGGTGGGGGGAGTCAAGTGCTAGGGGTGTAACAGCACATTGGGAAAATGGAAGTCAATAGGGAGTTAAGGTGGGGCTGTGTCTTGCAAAGGATCTCAGCCATATGGAATAAGTTACTGGGGAAGGTGGCTGGAGCAGAGTGTAAGTGAGTCTGAGACATCTTGATTAGTTTCTGGAGGAAAGGATTGAAGAGTATAGTGAAAAAGCAGGGAAACGGGATTTAAAGCACATTACCACTTTAATTTAAAAGTGCCCAAAGCAAGGAAATTCGGGTTTAAAGCTGCCAATCTATCAGGGGCTGGTGCAGGTGGTGGGGTTGGGAGGGCTCAGTGGGGTCTGGGTGCAGATGGGACCGTGCCCTGCAGGCTCCGCTCCCCGGCCGGGGCCCTGAGCTTGGGCAGCTTGAGCCCAAGCCTCAAGTTTCCCTCAAGAATTAGATCCTTTAATGTGTGTTAAGTAATAATGTAATAATATTTATAATATATGTGTATCTCTATAGGATAATACAATAATAATCTGCCGTGTGCGCAGTGTCCTTGACGTCTCCCTTGCGCGATGCCCTTAGAACTCTTGCAGGGGCTGCTGCAGGCTGGTGCCACACCAGGAGCTGGGGAGGGGGTCACACTGAAAGGGGGTTTCTTCCCCCTTTTATCTTTAGGTATTGGAGAGCCCTTCCCAGGAGCGGCCCCCCCACTCCTTCCGCAGGGTGTGTCACAGGGAAGGTCCTGAGGAGCACAGGGGGAGTTTAGGGAAAGCCAAGTGCATCTCTTCCAGCTGTGATTTCTGATGGAGTGGTCCCTCCCCTTGGTTTATTTGCTATAAAAAAAATTACTCTTTTTTTTTTTTTTTTTCCTCACTTTCTGGATTTCCTTTTCTGAGTGTAACTGCAGACTGAACCCCCCCAAGTCCAAGCTCTGCCCAGGTACGTCCTCGGAAGAAGCCACTGCAGAACAGAGCGGTCCTGGGGCATTTTTTGGCAAGCAGAGACTTAGAAAATAATTTAAATCCTCTGGTGTTTCAAGTCTACACAAAAGTTACATTTCCCCTTTTACAGGAGAAAAAAAAGGATCGTTTATAAAGTGGTAGTCTTGGGAAAGAAATAGTGCAAAAAGATTTATAATAATAAGCAATAAATACTTCCACTAAATTCTCATCATTGTTTCCTGGTAAGTGTTGTCCATCTTTCCCATAGAGATGTGTTTTCCCAGAGAAAGGATCAATTATTTCCAGATTATCTGTGTATCCCTAGAAATTTAGGCTCTTAAAAATGATTTTTAATTTTCTTTACTATTATGAAAAGTGTTTCTTTTATCCAACTACAGAGAATTCTTTTAGAAACCGGTGGTTCGTGTTAAACTCTTCATTTTTTCTTGTTTTGTTTTTGCTTGGATTCTGTTAAAAGTGTCATAACGTGGGTGGCATTTTAAAGGTTACTGGAAAGGGTGGGGATGTGATTAGCTAATAAGGGAGATGAACTTTCTGGCAAAAATAGGGAAGACTGAAGCAAACAGAATCTGGATGCCTGTAGTAAAATTGCATTAGATGTAATGAAATAAAAGTTGGAATTTGGGCGACCTCTGTAAATATAAAGGAAAGCAGAAGAATCAAACGGATGTAGTTGTCATTTCGGTGACAAGCGTGCCCTGATCCTGGGCATTATGGCTCTGAAATTGAGAATAATTATTCTAATTTGTTTTATTACATTAGCGTGGGTAGGAGGGAAGAAAGGGACCTTTCTTTATGGCTTTCTCATTATTCATAGGCGAGCACGGCGGGGCCAGGCTCCCGACTCCCGCGCCGGGGCTTCATGGGAATTTTTGGAAAATGATGTCTGCAATGTTCTGACCTTTGGCGTCCCAGCTGCAGCCCTCCTCCTCTCTGCAGGGATCCCACACTTGACTCCTTAGCAACCTCCTTTGTGCCTCTGATCTCTCTCCATTTGTCTGGTAATAGCCCTTGGCAGGAAGACTCGCTGTTCCTTCGGTGGCGGTAAAAGGCAGGGAGCCGCTGATGCCAAGGACTTCTCAAAATCCCCTTCACCCACTCCTTGCAGCGTGGCCTCAAAGTCAATCATGCTGGTGCAGCCACGGTGGCTTCTCAAAGGGTCTTTCTGGTAGCTGGGGGCAAACCTGTCAACAAACAAAACAAAACAAAAACCAACACCAGCGACTTCTCTTTCAGAGAAGTGTTTTCCAGTCCATCGAGTTGAGGCGCTTTGTAGTTGCGTTTCGTGGTGACCCCGGTGACCAATCTGCGCTCACTGCAGTAGAATCTAGATGTTCACCTCTTCTGCGGGTGGAACCTATCCTGTGGGCTTGTGATCCTCAGAGCCCGTCCCTGCCTGTGCAGGAGGGTGCCGGGCAGGTAGGGTTTGTTTACCTGAAGGTGGGGTGTTCCAGAGGATCTGGAGCCTGGCCCTGTAATGCGCCAGAGCTGATGTTCTCCAGATGATGGGGCGGTGCCATCATCTTGGCACAGGACCTGAATAGGCCTGACGGTGGACTTTGAACTGATGTGTGAGGTGCAGAATAAAGCTATTTAAACAGCAGTGTCATCTGAGGAGCATCAGATTCTGGCTAAGGAAGAGGTATTCTAGCCCGTTATTCCTCTCTCTTGCCATGGAAGAAGGAGGAGAGATTTGAATTACCAGTTGTTCATTTAATGAGAGGTTTGTGTGGACACCAGGTACGGCTCTTCTTAAAGCCTTTTCTTTGCTCTCTCGGTTGTAGAAAAAGGTTTCCAAAAAGCCTAATACCTGTGTCACATCTTCCCTGTGGGGCATTTCTTAAAGCAAAGAATAAACCACCCCGTTGCAGTGCCTGTGGTCCAGATTATCCTCCCTGCACTGCAGAGCCTGGAGGTGGGAGATGGGAGGGTGGGCAAGATGCCGAGGGTCTGGATGGGTCTGGGCCAAATCCAGCCTCTGCCACCAGCGTGGTTTGTGGCACGCCCTATGCCAGAGCACTCTGCAGTTGATAATTTGGACTCAAATTATGCAAATATTTAAAAGTATGCGAACAATTTCAATAGCCATAACGCGAACCGTGAGGCATAAAAGGACCATAGAAAATGTATTGAATTTTCAAAAAACTGGAGCCCTTACTGGGCTTGGGAATTAAATACTGTGTCTGTTATGAGGTATATAGGAAAAAAATATTGTAAAACAAGGTGATGGAGTTCAGGAGGCAGTTTTACACGTCGAGCAGAAGGATTGTGTCACTGCTGCCTGGTGCTGCTGTAGTGTCACACCTGTCAAGCATCTTTCTCCTGCTGAATACAGCATTTGGGCACGATATTATTACTGAGGCTGAAGTCAAACCCAGAAATGTTTCCAGATGGAGTGTAACAGAAGGAAAACTCCAAGTGCTTTAGTAGTTCTGTCATGGTCTAAAGGTGTTGTGTCAGGTTCCTTGGATTGGAGCGCTCTAGGTGCCGGGGTCCGAGGAGCAGCGGAGCTGGGGGTGCCCTCACAGCCCTGTCCTGCAGTCCTTAAACAACTGGGTTTTTGCATTTTAACTCTGTAAAGCTCCTTCCTCTTCTGTGAACTTGGCAGCTAAATGACCGCCGGTTTGTCTTCAGAACCCCCGGTGCACGTTTGGCTTTCAGAAGATGTGGAAGGCGCTTTTTCTGTGGGTAGGGAGGCTGGCGGGTGGCAGAGTGCGTGAAGAGCCAGGCACCGTGTGGGACCGTCTCTGGGAGGGTTTCATTTTTCTGTTATAAAAAAACCCAAAATCCAGAATATAGGCTTGTCCTTCATTGAGATTTTTTTTTCTCCTCTTCGCCCATCTTTTATATTGTGAAGACACAGAAGATCTTTAAATTGACTCTAAATTTACAAGGCTGGTGCCCCGTACCCCACCCTTCTCTCCAGAGCCGAGATCAATAGGGGGTTTGCAGACATCGCTTGAGTCACAGGCTTTTTCTCGGCTTCCCGTGCTATTGGCCTGTCTGTACCATTTTTTTCAGAATTAATTTTGGGCTGAAAAAGTCTCAAAGAGTGCTTTGTTCCTCCTTGACACTCACTCCAGGGAAAAAAGAAAAAAAAAAAAAGGAAAAAGAAAAAAAAACCGTGGAAAATCTGACATCTGCATTGTAGAGAAAAATCAATAGATAGGGAGGAATATAATTATCCCCCACTCCTGAAAGAATTTTTAAGATATTTTTTGTAACAGTGACTCATATCGGCTTAGAGCTTGAATGACATTTTAATTATTTAGGCTTTTTTTCATTTTGAATCACCAAGTACAGCAGCCTGAAAGGGGTACAGTTGGGCAGAGCACTCTGTGTGAGATGAAAAGGAAGGATTTGGCGCGTCGGAGTTCAGCCACTTCCCTCCCTGCCTGTGAGCGCTGCGTGGCTCAGGGGCGTGCGGAGCGAGATGCTGCGTCGCTCCGCAGCAGCGGCGATGGATCACCCCAGGGTCCATGAATCATGTTTGCTGGCATCGAGTAAATAAGGGAAGAGTTTTATCTTCTGTGGAGATGTTTTGCTCCTTATGAGAAGGGTAAAATCCTTACGGAGTTGTCTGTGGTAGTGCATCTTGGACTGATATTTGCGCCTGGGTTTGATCTTTTGGGGAAGCGGGTCAGGGACAAAAGGGGCTGGTGGGAGGCGATGGGGCAGAGGAAGCAAGGGTCATGCTGTGGATTTTGTTTGGGCATAGGCAGGTTTAATTAGAAGAGGATCAGCTAATTAAAGGCAATTGAAAGGAGAAGGGAACACAGGTGAGAAAGAGAGGTCTGAAGTAAAGCTGGAGAGCAAAGACCGTGCCAGTGCACATCTGTCTGGGGCAGAGATGGGGTGAGAGCTGAGTGGGAGATCTGTGGGACCTGGAGGTTAGACTGATGTGGAACCTTCCCGGAGGATGCTCTGCCTCGTCTCTGCTGGGATGGCTGAACTGCATCCAGGTGAGACAACAGCCTTGGGTTGAGCAGTGGGCAGTGAGTGGAGGACCTTCGAGGGGGGAGATTGGAGATGGGCTTCTGTGGTTCTCCTTGTCCGTGGTGGCTGCAGTGTGACACGGTGGAAGGGCTCCTCTCCACCTCCCCTGGGATGGACCAACATGGTTCCCACACTCTGAGCCTTCTGCAGATCCAAAAGGTTTGGGGTAGGCCCAGGGGGTCCAGGGGGGTTTCCTGTAGTGGAGCTTCCTCCGGCGGTAGCAGGGACCGGGCGGTATCCACAGCTTGGTGTTTAGCTCAATCCTAATGGCCGAAGCACGAGGTGATACCATAAAATGCAGCAGTGTCCAGATGTGCTGCTCTCCCTGAAAAACCACAGCAGAAAAGCACAGACCCATTCTCTTCACACGTTCATCCTCTGTGGGGTTAGAGAAGGCGGTCCCCAGCAGGCCATGTGTAAATTCGGACCTCGGTACCCTAAAACCAGTGAGGTGTCTTCGGAGGACACAGGCGGCAGTTGCCCCGCTCCCATCCCTCTTCGTTCTGCCTTCCCGTCCCGTGTTAACGTTCCCTCTGCCACTGCATGCCCCGGCCTGCGGTTTGGGATTTCTGCCACGACTTAATCAAACTCATGAAATGTAGAAATCAAAAGCTGTTTGTAAACTTCTTCTCTATGGCTTAATTTCCCCCAAAATCCCTGTTGTTGGATACTCTTTCAGTGGTGGGGAAAGAGAAGGGGGCATGTGAGGTTGCTCAATCAAGCAAGACTGGAATTGATTCAGTGGGAGCGGAGGGGTGATTTTGGTTTCCACCTCCAAAGTCCCCTGGCCGCCAGTTGGCAATCCTTGCAAGTGTATTCAACAATGCACTGCCTTCGAAAGAGAATTTATCACTCAGAAATAACTAGTTTCCAGCAGCCTTACTGAGTTTACAAACCCGGCTGGTTCGGTGCCTCGCTGGCCAGGTCAAGTCCTGCAAGCGGGCAGGCAGGAGGGTGAATTTTTGCAGTGTGGCTTTTGCCAGGAGTTTACTGGGAAATACATCTATTTTCTTTTCCTCTGGTTGCTTGTGGATCTGCTCAAGTGACTGCGTGGTCATCACTCCTTTGACACTGTAGCGGGTTCCTTCAACATCAAAGCTAGTGATGATGCTGGAGGCAAAATAGGGTCTTGTTCCATGTAGCCAGTATCTTACCTATAGCCAACAAATAAAATGAGAATACAGTGAGAGAAGACATCCTGCTGTGTATCCTGGGGGCACACTGGTGGAGTTTGGGAAATGACCGTGACCACTTGAGCAAGGCTGGTGGGTGGATGGTGTATGGGGGCGAGCGAGGATGACAGCGTGATTAAAACCCGACAGTTTATTGAACACTAGTAAAATAAATTAAAAAAAAGGATAAATCCTAAATATAATTTTCCTTCTGTGAGAAATGCTGATGAATTTAAAGCACCTTAATTTGAGAGCCCGGGAGCCCCAGAGGCTGGTGTGCTGGTGTGCTGGAGTACGAGCAGGTGCTGCATCCCCACCCTGCCCTGCACTCCTCGGCCGTGCCCTCCAGGGAGCAAAGCTGGAAGGGGAGAAGGGGGTGAGCCCATATTTCAGTCTGGATGCTAATTCAATCCAGGGTGAATGCTTTCTGGTTCTCATGCGGACAGCAACGCGAGGGGAGTTCTGGGTGTGTAGAAGGGCCCGGAGCCGCAGTCAGCTCTCAATTAATATGACAAACATCTCAACTTGCCCCGTCCCCAGGCCAGGAGTTCTGATTACTGGAAGGGGCTGGTGTGCACGTTCCGGCTGCCGCGAGCTCGGCCAAAGGGATCGAACCCCGCCGTGTCTTTGTAGCCACCGTCCCATCAGCATGAATTTAATAATTCTGGTTCGAGCTGGATTCAAAGCAGGGGTGCAGGGGCGAAAGGGCAATTACTGGTTCACGCAGCCACCTGTTTCCTTCCCTTTAGCTTATATTTAATTTGTGTTGCTGAATACCTTTTTCCTTCTGATACGCAGGGCTTTGGAAGTCCCTCCATCCTCTCAGCCTGCAGACAGAGCCCTTTCTGGGCGTGCTTGGATTTTCCCGGGTTTGTAAGCGTATGAGCACGGGTCTGCCTTTATCAGTGGGAAAAGAAAATCAACTTCAAAAGCCATTTCCCTGATACCCCTAACACACACGTGTACTCTTTAGTTTTATGGAATGATCAGAGCAGATCATAAAAAGGGAAATTTCTTTTTTTCTGCTCGAGATGCTTGAACACCACAGGGAGAAATTCACGTTGGAAGGGGTGGAAGGGAACCGGGCTTGTCGTGGAGAGCACCAAACGCTGGGAGCTGCGACGAGGGCTCTGCCAGTGTTGCTTTTTTTTTTTTTTATTTGCTTCCTGAGCCTTGAGCTTATTCTTTACACAAACTAGAGACTTGTACCTGTGAGAGAAAGACCCTAAAATCGCGCTGTTTCCTTTCTCTCCTTTTCTTTTGCGCAAGCAGCGTGACCAGGGGGTAGCTGGGGCCGTGAGATCTGACTGCAACACCCTGCGGGAAGGAAGCAGTTAGAGTTGCGATGTCGGGAACGTGAGCCCCGCTCTCCAAAGTGCTGCGGAATGATTCCTTTCCTTGTTTTTCATTTAATTTGTTTTCCATTTAACTTGTCCATATCATCCACCTCTTGAACTCTGCTTAATATTTGCCCCCAAAATACTCCTTGCAAGATGTTTGTAGCTTATGTCCAAGCGAGAGGAGGGTCTTCCAGGTCTGCTGGGGTCTCATGGCATTGTCCCATGCACATGCCCTCTGGCTCCTTTTCCTTCTGTTGCTTGCCTGTCCTCTCCTCATCCGAAGGGAGGACCGTCGGGGTCTGTCAGGGATGCACTGGCCTCTCCTTGGCTGCGAGCAGAGGCTGGGATTTTTCCCCATGCTTTGATCTGTGCTATGGCAGCGTAATCAGCTGCAGCTGTGGAGCCCAGACCAGTTCAATATGAAACTGGGACTGGGAATTACTAGCAGGCTGAGAGAAACCCAGTGAATGTGAAATTCCAGCAGATGTGGGGATCCCCCTTTCCTCCCTTCCTCCTCCTGTGCTCACTGGGACCCAGACAGTGTTTCTCAAACTCAGTGTGCCTCTTCCAGAGGACAGGAGCTGACTTCCAAAAATGTCAGCAAAGCCGAATAATGAGGGGAGAGCGTGTAAAACCAGAGTCCAGCCTAACCCCGAGCAGCGAGGTTTTCCAGAGCTCGGCCTGGCTGTGTCCATGCCCAGGGATCACAGCTCTCCCAGCAGGATTATGGACTGAGCCGCCACGGTTCGCTCGCCTTTCTCAGGTGTCCTCAGCAGAACCGAAGCTCCAGTAGGTTTTTGTGCACTGTGTGCTCTGGTTTCTTGGTGCAGCTTCGTGTGAAAACTGGAAAGCTCACGTGGCAGTGTGGGAGTGGAAGTGGACTTGAAGGCAGCAGCAGGGTAAAGACAATTTGAAACGCCTCCTAATTATGAGAGTGGGAGTTTTCTGTGCTGAAAAACAGATTTGATATTAAGAGCTTTAAGTGACTTTCCTGTTTGAAAGCTTTATAGTAAACAAAATGTGATTAACTCCCTTAGTGACTCATTGCAGGAAGGATTTTGATTTTCAGTGTGTGCTTTTCTGTCATATACTTGTTTTAATTATCCCTGCTGCATAAGAGAGCTTGGTAACAGCTTGGGCAAGGTAGGAGGGAAGGTCATCAAGATAGCTGTCCCTTTTTAATATTCCAGCATTCTTGCACAGAGCCTTTCTCAGCGTCCGTCCTGCCTCTGACAGAGCTGCCGGCTGCAGCACATCCTGTAAGATGCTATCAATGTATCCTGTAATTTTAGAAAAGTATCGAGGGGCAGAGCGAGCTGTGGATGGTTTGGGACGGGGAGATGAAGCCGTGACTGTTGACAGCGAGTCTGCCTTGTCCCTGCCTCCCCTGCTGCAGCCCTCGCAGAGCAATGGAGAAGCGTGACAGGATCTGATGAATTACTCACTAGAGGTAACCCTGCAGAGCAGCCCCCAGTGCCCACCGCTCTGCTTTCCCACCCCACGAGGCTCCTGTCGTATCACACTGCATCCATCAGGATTTTCCCTGTGCCTTTTGGACCAGCTCTGCTCAGGTTTTTTGATGGTGGTGCTGGTGCCAGTGGGGGATGTCCCTTCCATGATGATGCTGAGATGGAGACCTCCCCAGCCAGGGTATTTTGAGGTCTGAGCTCCTGGTGTGGAACCACCTCAGCCATGCGTGGAGCCACCCCCAGCCATTCCCATTGCAACCCATGTAAGATGACAGCACCCTCGAGGTCTGAAGGTGCCTCTTTCCTCTTCCCTCTTCCTTATCAACCACTTCTGTAAAATAATGGTTAGCCTTTCCTGTACCCCGTTGTTCTTCCTCGCGGGTTACGATTGTGTCCATGTGCTCCGTTGCATCGCTAGGACTTGCCTCTCTGAGGTGGTGCTTTCCCTGCAGCCGCCAGCTGATGCTGAGAGCTCCTGGGGCCTGTGCTGTCTGTCTGGCCTTTGCTTCGCTGTCCACAGGATGGGTTTGTGTACAGATCGCCCTGCCAGGGGGCACTTTCATCCGTGAGGTGTGCCATGAGGTGGCTGGACTTTTACTGCATTGACTCTACCAGGTTCTCCAGGTTTATTCTTGGCTACAAATGACAGGGTGTAAATTGTCTGGATTCACAGGTGATGAAAACATGACAGTTTGTTTACTGTCCTCTTCAGTTAGCACTGGCATGAGAAAGATTTCATTTTGTTATGACTAGGGAAAAAAAAGGTAAAATAGTGGAGAAAAGCGGATGGGTGAAATCTGCTTGAACTCCACAATGTGCCTGATAACAGGTATAGTTTGAGGCCTCTTGAAGGCTACTGGAGTCACCCCTATTCCAAAAGACAGACATGTCTAAACATCATCTGGTATAAGGCTCGGACCAAGGAAGGTGCTTGTTTCCTATTCGTTTACCTCCTAAATAAGCTTGTGACTATTTTTGTGGATCTTTGTTTGCTTAAGAAAGTCTGTGTTGGGTTAAGCCCAAGGTCCAACTAACTTCTTATATTGTCTGGATATTTCTGGATATTATTTACAAGATCTCACTGTTTTGGAGGATCTTTAACTGGAATCGAGAATTTTTCTTGAGCCCCAAACCTGCTGAACTTTATTTAATGCTGCAAGTGAAGATTTCTTTTTTAGCACTTCAGATGAAAACAATGGGCCAGGATGTACCATAGTGCTGGAACGTCCTCCTCTTCCTCTGAGCTCTCAGATTTTAGCACTGAAAGGTCTCTTTTGAAAACCTTCCCTACTGTAAATGTAAAGAAGCTTCAGGACGCTCCTGGCGTAGCCGGCAATGGGTCCTCACAGCAACTCCCGGTATTTTCCTGCTAAGGAAGGCAGGAACATCATAATTAGGGGCGATGTCAGAGGTAGGCAAATACCCCCTAATTGTATGCAGATGATAGAGCTGGTTCAGCCTTTTGACTAGTGAAGCTTTCCTCAATTTGGGATATTGTGATCCTAATCAGGGACCTTTCACCATACATCAAAGCCAAACCTGCATACCTCGGGGCTGGCGCGGCTTGATTGTGAGACTCCCTGCGAGCAGGCTCATCCCTGGCCAGGTGTCTTTCCTGCTGTGGACGACTGACTCCTTTCTACTCTTCATCACTGAGGCAAAGAAATTTAATCCCAATATTACTGCCAGCCCTGGAATGGACCCACTGATTTGGAACTTTCACCCTCTTGTTGCCCTGAAATATCAATGCACAGCAACCTCCGATACCTGCTCATTTCATTGCCAACCTCTAACCTAAGGTGGAGCAGAGCTGTCATTAGCGCATTCATCTCTGGTTAGATCTGTCAGCTTCCTTCCCCTGCTCCTCTTTTGTTTCTCTAATTACTTTGATTGCATCTCTGTGGCCAGCTCAGGGCTGGGAAGGCTGCGGGGATCCCCATCCCAGTCTGTATCACTGGTTCCTTTGCTATTAGCAGCAGAGGTGGCTTTGCGAGGGGGAGACAATTGGGTCTGGACTGTTAAAATTGCGAATGCAGCTGATTTAGGCCTGCAGGTAACTTGGCAGTCTGTCATACAGAGATGTCCCACCGTCAGAGCCTGCTTTTTCCGATTGCTTCTCGATGCACTGTGCCTCCCTGCCTCGTACTGGGAGTGCTGGGCTACTCACAGCTCCTCTGCCAAGACTTGGCTGTGGGTGAAGCATCTTCCAGCACCCTTGAAGTGATGTAGCACATTCCACAAGGATTTTGGGTCAAATCTTCAGTAAACAGGCGGTGGAAGGAGTCTTGGTGGAACTCTCGTGGGGTTGTGCTCCCTCGAGAACAGTGGCTGGGGCTGGGATGAGATCGTGCCGTGTGTCCCCGAGGTGTTGTTCCAGCCTCTGCACTTCCCTGCCTTTAGAGCTCTCCCTGTAGTTTAACCAGCTTGAGATAATACCTGATGTACAAGACAAAGTACAATAAAATATCCATGATGGTACTTTTTTGTCTTTTTTATATTTTCCCCAGGGGCTGATTAAAATTCGAGGCGATCGCTGCTGGAGAGAGTTAACCTGCATGGACTATCACTACGAGGTGAGCGATCTGCACATTGAAATTCATTTCTCTTGTCTGCTTTACTCTGGTCAAAAAAATGTCTCTAACCTTTTCCCTTCTGCCAGGCAGCTGTCCGTGTTGTCTTGCTCTGTCGTAGCCTCCTGGCTCAGGCAATGCCCATGTGCCCGCTCGGTGATGCTCTTTCTCCCAACCACAGTCCTAACAGACCAATTCCTCTCCTTCCCTCCCCTCACATCGTGGCCTGATTCAGGAGCAAACCTGAGCCTCGCTGGAAAACTGCTCCAGGAGAGGAACAGGCAGGAGTTTTCGCAGAGTTGTGCTGAAAGTGCTTTGCTTGTGCTTCCGTAGAGAGAAACAGGGCGTCTTGGTGCTTTCCAAGATGCAGAGCAGCGATCGTTGGCAATTCAGAATTAGACAGTTTTATCTTTCAGACATCTGTTGCAGTGGTTACGTTGCACTCTGGTGATAAGCTGTGGTTTGTGTGCTGGCTCTGCTCGTCTCCTCACTGATTACAGAGGGGAGCTTAGCTTCCCCTCTCCTTTTACCTCTATTTTTGCATTTGCATTTTGTACAAACAGTGTTCAAAACAAAATTGCTGTGTACAGCGACGCTGCGCAGGACGAGCGGCCCTGGGTTAACGAAGGAAGCGGTGCTGCAGCAATGTCCCCTTCTCCAGATTAACATCACCACCACTGGAAATGGCACACGGCCTTATTAACGCCCCTGCTCTGTAATCCACCTCCCATCTAACATGCGGGTGAATGCACAGTGTCCGTTAGCACGAGGCTGCGAAGCCTCAGCCTGGAGCAACTCCTGGTGCTGCACTTGTCCCGTGTCGGTGAAACCTGGGTACCAACGTGTGCCTCAGCCCCACAGTTATTCTCAGCCCGCCTGAGCTGTCAGCCCCTGAAGACGTACCAGTGGGTGATGTTCTCCGTGGACCTCCACCATGTCTGGAAACCATTTCCGCCTTCCAATTCAAGCTGGCAGAGCCTGACTTCTCTGACCCACGGAATGTGTTCCAAGGTGATGCCTGTGAATTACTTTTTACGGGGTGGGCACGCTGAGCCGCACAGGACCTCTGTCTTCCCGGCTTTGTATCGAGAGAATTGAACGTGAGTGTCAGGGAGCACATTACCAGTCCTGTTACAGGATTGGGATTCCTCTCCCCAAAATAGGAACAATCCATCAACTTCCCAGGCGCTGACACCTTTATTTTTCACTCCTGTGACTTAGTTAACTAGTTGCACATTTTGAAATGGAATTTTGCGGGTCCAAAGCCTTTTCTGCTTTAATACTCCCTTTTTTTTTTTTTTTGTTACTATAATTTACTTTTAATGGGGTTTCACCCCCTGTATGTAAGAGTGACCTTTGACAGAGGCTGCTACTCGGTTCGCTCTTGTGGGACCATCAGTGTCCTGCTTTGTCCTGAGTAAAACTTGGGATGCAAAGACCCTTCAGTGCTGTTGGTCTTAATCCCAGTGCAAAGGCAGCTGCAGGAAATTGTCCTCTGTTTCTGCGTAGCAGTGCGAGGGCCCCGCTCCGCATGCTGCTGGGCACCTGGCCTCAGCCTGAGAAAAGCCAGCTCAAAGTGAGCCCCCCAGCATCGCCTGGCCGGCTCTGCTGGTGACCCCAGCCCACAACAGTCAGCCTGCATAATCCCAAATATTTCAAATCAAAACCAGAATCAGCTCTGTAGCCCAGAAGGCTAATTAAGACCATTCCTGTCATACCCGTAACATGGGATCCCCAGCCTGGGCGAGTAATTGGGAACAGGGGCAGGGGTTAGATCACATTATCAATATCAATTATTTTAATCTGCACAAAAGAAGCTGCAATAAAAGGAAAATGAAAGAGTCCAAATGTTGTCTACCAGCGGTAACAGACAAAGGACTTGAATTCACCTGTGGCTTTCAACCAGCCAGAGGGAAGAAGACAAGGGTGAAGTTGAAGGTGCCTCCACAAGGGAGGGCAGGAGCTGAGGATCTGCTCGTAATTAGGATGATAAAACTGGGTATTGGACCAGCTCGTAAGTGGACCTGGGCCAGATGTAGTCTGCTGTGATGTATGTTGGCCACCCCAGCTCTGCTGTTCCAGTCCCGAGCTCCAGTCCAAAATCTACATGGGCTTCTCTGCCAAGAGAACTAACGAAAACACATGGCCTCCATCTCTCACGTGGGGAGTGCGCCTGGGACTATTTATTTGTAGTAGAACCAGCAGCTACGCTCGTGGAAAATAACATTTCCACTTTTGTCTGGAGTCGTGTGTAAAATAGCATGATGTTGTTATGGCTCGGGTAATTAAACGGGGCGTATTTTTCCTCCACCTTTCCTTTCTAATGCGCAGGGCCTTAATCCCAGCCTTTATGGAGGTCTGTTCCTCGACTGAGGACTCTCTGTTTAGCGGGCTTACGATCTGTGACGCTGTGTAGTTTGGAGAGGGAAACGGCAGAACGCATGGTTTACATAGGAAAGGTATTTTCCTACCAGCCTGACTCTCCTCTGATCCCTGAGGAGTAGAGGGGCTCCAGAAGCATGGAAGAGAAGGGCAGACGCAGGTGGGGATGAGAGGACTTTGCTACAGCACCACGCAAAGCACATGGAAACTACCTGGAGGCTGGGATGAGGGGTGGAGGTAGAAACACTCAGCGGATTAGTCCTGGTTCTGGGTGCCAGGAGTCCCAAGCTCCAATCCCAGCTTGGCAAGGCACCACGAACAGGGAGTTTAACCTCCTTCTGCATTCGTTTCTCTGCCAACGTGGCCAGAGGCCCCAAGGTAGGTGTACACATTTGCACCCTGGTGTGCATGGAGGTCACGGTGTCCCAGAGCTTCGCGTGTGGTGGTGTCCACATCAGCGTGTGAAAGTGGGCATGCCTGGGTGGTAACTAGCAGGTGAAGTCCCAGCTTTATTTATTCTTTGTGGGATTTGCCGCTGGGATTAGGTGGCTTTTTTCCCTGTGAGAAGTCCCAGTAAAAGGCTCTTGCTTGGTGGAACCTGTTCCTGATACAGCTAATGCGGAGGGGAGTTGCTGCTGGGCTTTAGGTCTGTTTGTCATCATGATTATTAAGCATTTATCTACTGTGTACACAATGGTTTGCAAATATGCATGCGGTGGTTTGCAGGCTGGATTTCTGCTTCCACTGGAGCGTGTGGCACGGATCCCACAGCGCTCAGCGGCATCCTGGCCATTGGGGAACACAGAGGCAGCCTTGGTTCCTGGCTTGTGGGAGTGGGGAGAGGCAGCTGAGCCTGTCCCCCTGCCCCTGCCTGCTCCAGAGCTCATCCTTCACCCCATGAGTGCAACAGCTCCTTTCCAGAGCTAGGCTCCCGTATGCACTGGGGGAAAATGCTGCTGCGGAAGGTTTTGTGCCACTCAAGGCCATTTCTGGGGCTTGCCTATCACCCAGGCATGGGCTGGAGCAGCTTTCTAACCTCTGATCAGAGGGACCGGGTCTGTGAGATCAGGGAGCACCAACTTGCTCCCCAGGGGCCTCTTACCACTCTCTCCTGTGCCAAGCTTCATCTGGCCCGAGCTTTGCTAATTCTGGGTGTGCTGCTTAGCTGGCACAAGCACAATGTCTTAACATGCTCCAAATGGAGAAAATCCTCGTGTAAGACCCATGTTTTAAATCTCCCCCCCAAACCTGCAGCTCTCCCACCCTTAGGCTGTGGAGCACCTTGTGACCATATGTCTCGGCCCAGGGCAGGTTTGAGTGGCACAGGCAGGGGATGAGCATTTCTCACCCCCGGCCAGTCCAAACGGAGCCCGTGGTTTGGGATGCTGGTGGTGGTCTTGGCAGAGCAGTCAAGCAGATAATCTCAGGGGTTTAGAGACGGGGGGGTCCTACATGGTTGCAGCTCTGGTGTCTCCCCGTGTTCCAGAGCAGAAGTACTCCCCGTGGGTGCAATCCAGCGATGCGTTTTTATAATGGCTGCCAAAGTATTGTTGCTTTTTAATTACAGACAGATATCTTGTAAAATTCAGCCACCAACTGGTAGGAACAGCTGCCGGAGCAGCTGCTCGGGCCGGCGAGCGTGTGGAGCAGAGCCCCGCTGCGCCGCCTCCTCCTCTGCCAGCTTTGCACGACGCTGCGCGGGAGCTGGGGAACCCACCCAGGGGTCCCGTGTGTCCTGTTGGCCTGTCCTCAGCTGGGCCAGTGCTGGGCGAAGCTCAGGCGAGGTGTGAGCCATGGCAAGGAACCTGCGGCCCTCCCGCTCGCTGCTGGAACAACTCCTATGTTGTGTTTCTCATGTTAAGATAATTTTAAGTGATGTTTTACAGGCAACGCCTTTTATCCAGGAGTTTCTCAATGATTTGCATCTTGGCTGCGGAAAGCCGGGCTAGGAAGGCAAACTTACTACTGAGACAAAGGGGAGGCAGCGGGATGAAGGGAAAGGAAAACAAAAACCAGCTCCCAAAGCAACAAAATCTTTGGGAGTAAGACCCGGGATTTTATTCCCTGCTGTGGAGCTGTCTGGGGGTGTGCAGGGTGGGTGGGTGGGTGGGCTGCCATGACGCAGGGGAGTTTGAAGGACTTTGCTGAACCAGCCTCTTCTTAATAACCGAGTCCCGGATTAGTTCGGAGTTTGAAAGGGCTGCTGAGAAAAGCTTTGTTCTTTACGTAAGAGGCTGCGCAGCCACAAAGGTCACTTCTTCTGATTCGTACAAATTGTCGCTAATTATTCTGTAACTGTTTTTCTTAAATGGAGGCTGTCAATCAGTGCTCCCGCTCTGGCGTGCAGCAGCTCCCCAGTTCCTGGAGAAGCTCCGGGAGCACAATGTCTTTTGTACCTAATTAGGGGCTTGCTGACTGATAGCTGTGCTGATAAGGAGAAGGAGGAAGCTCTAACTGCTCTTTAACTGCCTCTTGATTTCTTTCCCCCCTTCTCTTCACTGTATTAGACCTTGTCGCCCTTTTCATCTAGGTTTTTCCAACCAGTTATGAAACAAAAAGGCAATAATATCTCACAGTTCATCTTGATAAATCAGAAAATGATCCACTTTATGGCCGCTGGTGGCCATGGGTGGGCTTTATTCCAACAGTTTGCATTTCTGGAAGCAAAAGCGTTCCTAACAGGGAAGCAGGTACCCAGATCCTGCGCTCAAAATGCGTGTCTTAAAGTTGCGAGTTAATCTGAGGGAAGTGGTGCTGGATTAAACAGAAGACGAGATAGTTTCAAAGTAACCATGCAAAGCGTTTTGGAAATCTGCTTTTTAATTGAGTTATAGAATGTTTATGTTGCATCCTAAGTTTATGATCATTGGCCCTTTATAGAATTTTCTCCATGCTGAAGACAGTAAAGATGGATCCTGGCAGGACTGGTGGTCACAGTATTGAATTCCTAAGGCCAACAAAATGCATTTCCAAGCTGTGGCTTCACTGTGGAACCCCCAGGACTGGCCTGGCTACGGGAGCTCAGGTTTGACAGTTGCCCTGTCCAAAACTGAGGTGGTCTGGGGGAAGCACAGACCTTCCCCTGACACCAGCCTCCAAAGGGAAACCAAAGAACCCACCTCAGAGCTTCTGGCACCGTGCGGCCGAGCCGGTTGGTTGGTGCTTGCTGGTACGAAAGGGTCTGGTTTTGTTTCATTGAATGCAGAATGCTTTACATCTCTGCTCCTTTCTTCGTCCAGGGCCTGAACTTGCCCGGTTTTGCTGATGGATTTTGCTGGTTCCCCTTGGGACAGAAGGTGCTGGGTTGCAGCAGTTGAGTTACTGAGGCCAGGGCTGCTTCTGAGCCCAGCATGTGCGTTATCAGATGAGGTTTGGAGGAGGGACAAGGTGCAGCCTTGATATGGGGAAGTTTTACAGATTTTTCCATCCATTCCAAGCATTTGAACAGGGTGCGGAAGTCCAGCAGTCTGTGCATGCAGGGCCCGGGGTGAGCTCGACCTGCTGGACACGTGGCATGAACCCAGGGCAACTGCCTGCCCGCAGCACCTGGTTGGGTTTTAAGAGGTGACCATGGGGTTTGGTAGATGTGCCGTGGGTTTCTGGGGGTGCTCACAGCCTGTTGTTACCTGAGACAGTAAAATCTGTACTCTGGCAGACCTGCTCCAGCGAACATACAAGTGAAGTGAGTTGTGGTCCATCTCTGCCCTCACCGAACAGCTTGCCCCATGGAAGGCAAAGCTGCTGCTGCTGAGTCCTCTGAAGGAGAGCAAGGAGGAAACGAGCTGCTGCTCAGGGAGGGTTATAACTACAGTTTATTTTCATCTCCTGTGGTAAAAGCAAACTGTTCCTTGAGTTAAGGCGACTGATGCCAAAAGGAAGCGCACGCTTGCGTTCAGCTTTTTTTCTTTTTTTTTCCATTTGGTCATAAGTTTTGAGAAATGATCTTTTAGGAGGCGTAATTGAAAAACCAGTTGTCCTCATTCACACATCTCAAAGGGCTGCTTAGGGTGGATTTGAAGCTGAGGATTAGGTGCTTTCTCTGGTTTTTGGTGATGTCAGTGCCAGCGCTGGAAGAAGGGCCAATTCCTGACCTTGACTGTGATCACTTGAGTAACAAGATCCATCATAAGGCAAGTGCATGAAGCAATAATATTGGCAGATAAATGTCAACACGACATCAAAAGCTTAATACACTGTATCTGGATTTCGTATCAGGCTGCTGGAAGAAGGTCTTTATCCGAGTCGGGTTTTGGATGAATCCCAGGTGCTCGCTGTAGGTTACAAGACATCTTTGAATTTGCTAGAAATGTTTGTTATCCCCAGCTTTGGGCTGGGCTCTGCTGTACCAATGACAGCTGAATGTGTACATCACTGGAAAAGAGGGGGAGCAGATGCTGTTGGTGTTATTTGTGCTCAGCTTGGAAGGTGGACACGGCTGGGTTTGCACAGGTCGGGTTTGCTGGCAGAAGCACAAGCAGAGATCCCGGGACTCCTGGATCCTGAGCACCTTGCAGAAGGAGCCCCCGTTCTCCAGAGTTTGGGTCCTGCTGCAGATGATCAGCGCTTCTGAAAATGAGGTCTGAGCTCTGGAGGGCTCGAGGCAGTAAATTGTCGGAAGTGTAACCATAACTGTAAATTGCAGAGTTGCAATTCCAGAAGCCATAGTGATAAATACTGACACTTATGCCCAGCCACGCTGCTTCTTGAGAAGCAAAAAGGGACACAGATCTTCTGGAGTCACAGTTTGCTCCGGAAGAGCGAGGGTAACTAATACTGTTGGACCTTAAGCAGAACAAAAGCAGATTTTTCCTGCTTGCAGGGACGTGGTCGGTGATATTTTGTTCCAAGCAGAGCAGGCAGGGAATCTGCTGTCCAGAGCCACGTGCTTGTGAGAGCGGAGCTTTACTGTCAGCCGGTGTTTGGTCCAGGAGTCTGGCTTGTATTACCTGAGCAGCAGCCATGACGGACGAGTGCTGAGTGGATTCCCAACCCACCTCAAAGTCAGCACCGGTTCAGCTGTCGTCTTCACTGCGACCAGGATCCTGGCAGTGACTTCAGAAGAAGGGGGAGGAGTGTCTGCTCAGAGAGCTCTTGAAATAAAAGGTAGAGCTGCAAATCAGCATCCTAAAGCAGCCGCAGCATCTTTGGCCCAGGCTCAGGAAACCACGTACTGCTGAAGTAGATTGGACATAAGCAGGTGCTGAGAGAGAAACTTCCAGAACAGCCTTAGTATGAGGCTAATGGCAGGAATCGGAGGGATGGGATACGGCGCAGTAGGTGATCCCTCTCAGTCACCAGCCACCACGGGCGGCAGAGCACCGGGTCTGCTGCGGCATTGCGGTTATCTCTGCGGTGCAGTTCAAGAACTGCTTTTCTCTGCGCGTTTCTTCACCAAAAGCAGCTGCATTTAAACAGAACTGAAGTGAGCAGCCCCTGAGATTCCGCCGCTGGTGTAGGCCAAGCAGGTTAAGTGGCACCTGCCACCTGAGTCACCCCCCAGTTGCCCCGGCTTTCCCCTCATTTCCAGCAATACTAAAACAAAAGAGGACAAACGAGCAGAAGTTGAGTGGAAATGCCCTCTGGGAACTTTCTGTTGTGAACCTTGGGAGGTTTTTGAAGCGTAGGCAGACATTATCCCTCCCCGCTGCCGGGATCAGCAGCAGAACTGTCAGTCACACGTTATAAATGCATTGGGAATATGCCAATACCGTTTTCAGCAGTAATACAATTCCTCTTCCTGGATTCTTTTCTGTTTTTCTTAAGGATTTGTTTTAAGCCTGGTGAAAGCTTCCTGTACAACTATTGGATTTCATCTCTTCGTTACACTCTCTCACTGTTTCAAACTCGTTTGCAGACCACCCAGGACCCTCATCACTTCCCTTAAATATTCTCCTCTTTTCTCTTCCTCCCCCCTCCACCCATTTGGTTTTTTTCAATCCTAATCAGATTAATCCTAAAACCCACTTCACAGCCCCTTAATCAGCTCGGGGTGCTCTGCCCCTGTACGTGGCTTTTATCTTGTGGTCAGGAGCGATGGAGCCCATCGCTTCCCTCTTCCTGCCAGGGGCTGTGGGGAATCATCTACAGCTCGTGAAGCGTTCAGGACCCAGGAGGCTTGTCAGCTTTGACGATAAAGGAGGCAATGCTCCGACAATTATTTAAATCATCGATTTATGAGCTAGTTAATGGTGTGTTTTAAGAAATCTGCAAAGAGAAGATGACAAATTTCAGTGCTATCTGGAAGACAGAAACGGAGAGGGAGAAATGGTAGAAGAAATTTAAGAGCTTTCCAGTCTTTCCAAGTAGCATCTGTTATCTCTCTTGCTTTATCGATGAGAATTGCTCAGTTGGCCTCCCTGATACAGTGTCAGCAATTCCTCTGTTTCTGCCACAGCATCTTGGTCCTCCAAGCTCCACAACCACATCCACCAGGCAGGAGCGGCCGCCTGGTCCAGGACCCTCTGCTGTAACGGGGCAGCCTTGACACCCAACTTGGGACTTGCTCAGGCCTTGCCCAGAGCCCTCACACCAGTGTACCCACTCCTGCACACTCCAAATGATCAAAACTAGTCTCCATGGTAATAAGTTTCCTAATTTTTAATCATCCTTTGTGGCATGCGTGGACATTAAATACTGTCTTTTCCGGTCTCCTACATAGCAACGTGCCAGCTGCAGCCTAGGGAGAGCTGGTGGCCTCAGCCATTCCCACCGTCCCCAGTGTTTGTAGGGGATTAACCACTATTCCAGTTCTCTTGCTTCGGAGACATTTGGGATGATCCAGACTATTGGTGTCTGCTAAAATTTAGTGCTTTTCTTTTTCTGTAATGTTTGCTCTCAGTGGTCCAGAAGTCTAACCAAAACTGGAACTTGAACGCTGCGATTTCACATCGTTCTCAGCTGTGCATTGTTATCAGTTATGCAGAGCTCCAACATACAATTAAGTTATCCAAACCCCAGCCTATGTCCTTGCTATCTGCTTTTCCAGGGAAAGCAAAATATCTACACACTTTTAATTGCAGATGGAGTTTAAACAAAGTGGGTGTTGGTTCACAACCTGGTGCTTTCTTCTTTGGAGATCAGATTGCATTTTCACCAGGTTATGAAAACATGCTCCTGTTTCAACTCTTTCTTTGACTATTAAATGTGTTTAATTGTTTAATGAATTAATTGTTTTAATGAATATAATTGTTTAATGAATTTTCACATAATAGAGAAATCTGTCCTAATTTAATATGGAAAGTATCGAATTTGTTGCCTGCAAAATAGACACACAAAAAAGTTCTGCTGAAGAAGCTGCGTTCCCAGTGGTGGGTGTGTTTGCACATCTCTCCTCCTCTGGTCTCTTACTGGGATTTTCTTACAGAATACCCAGGAGAAGCTGTTCCAGGGCTCAGGTTAACACTGTATTAATGATTGCATGCACCAGAAGCTTTGAGTTCAGCTTGAAGTTGTATTTCCACAGAAATGTTGGTTTGTCCAGGAGAAGGACCAGCCACTGGCGGAATTTCACAAATAGAGCCCTTCCGTTTGCTGGTAGAAGTTTGAATTATTGGCATAGCTCCTGTTTACATTGAATTTTTGTTGTTTCTATATATTTCTCTGTGTTTTCAAACATTCCGTGTCGAACTTATCGTTAATTTGAACTGCAGCCCGTGGGTAATGTCACTTGAGTCATCAGGGGGCTGATGGCCCGATGCAATTCTCCTTTCCCTCCCTGCCGTAGATTGGGAAGATTGCACTGGTTTCTCCAATGCAGGGGTTTTTTGTGTCTTGCAGCCATCACAGCAGGGCCTCGAACTCTGTAAAGGGAAGAACAGGGCATTAGGATGGTGCACGAATGGGTTAATAGTAAGTCTCTGCTGTGGTGTTTTGCTCCAAAGTCGTGTGCGCCAAACTGACCTTTAATCTTGGAATATAAATCACTTTCCAGTCCTATTATTTGTAAAATCCTACAGGCTTGCAAATGCACAAAAGAAGCCTTTGTCTCTTATTAATTTAATTTATAGGTTAAAGTTTCAAATCAGTGGCAAGCAAAAGCTGATTTACAATTCACTTCAGGAATTGCCGTTCCGGAGAGCACGGCTGTTGCTGGACTGCCTAGAAATCGTGATGTGTAATTAGGAGCTTCTGTAATTAGATACAGTGTAATGCAATTTGCTTATCTTTTTGGGGTGTGTAGAATACCTCAGGGCTGGGAGGGGAGCTTAGTGCAGATTAGCTCTTTCAACCGTAGAAACTCAACACGTCAGTAGAACCACGGGGGTTTTGTCTTATTCTGTTAACAATGTGGCAGGATCGATGTTTTCAAGTTCAATTTGAAGTTGCGGCCCTTTTCTTTTACACCTAGAGTCATCCCATCCTCTCTTGCACAATGCCATTTGTCTTGCCACAAACCCATCCAGTTCTGCGATCGAGCTTCGATGAAAGCAGTGTGGAGCTTCTCCCGACCAGTTTAAAACAAGACAACTCTTCCTATTATTATAATTTGATTAAAGCTCTGAAATTCCCGTGTGGAGTCAGATGTAGGACGCTGGTGTCTCTTCCCAGATTCTGGAGTGTTCCCATCTGCAGTTCAGACCCATTTCTTCACTTCGTGAGATTCCTAGTTAAGCAATTTTCTAACTGGGTTTTCTAGTCTGTCTCAAAGTAATAAAACTTCTCCATAACGACGTTCTGGGATGAAAGCTCTGCCTGCTCAAGGTGCTCACTAGAAGCTTTTACCTCTTGACCAATTTACATGGAAAACTAGGGATTGGGAATTGTTGCACTTGCAAGAGTTATGGAAATATTTGTATTAAAATTGGCATTTATCTGACTCAGATTCATGAATTCACTTATCTGTATTTCCCAAGGATCATATTCTTCCTCTTCCCTTTCAGCTGGACCGTCTCGATGCCTAAAAGCAGTTTTATTGCTTTAGCATTAATCAAGACATGTGACAGAATTGAGCTGGATCCTGTCCAATTAGACTGAGACAATATTGAATTTCAAACTGTCATGTTGGATCCATTTGAATGTAACACAAGCTTGTCAGTCCCTGCAATCGATACATCGGTTGAACAGTCCCAGCCCGAGGTGGATGCATGCCCACCGTTCCCCACAGCCGTGGACGGGGACTGGAGGCAGGCAGGCTGTGCCGGGGCTGCGTATGAGAGCTGCCCATCAGCTGCTGAGGGCACTGGACAGAAGCTCAGAGGGACAAGCAGGGAGAAGGGATTTTCTCTTCTTAGAGCCATGTTCAATGAGCTCACCATCCTCAAGGAACATCTGGAGTCCTGCTGCTGGTTGCCCTCTTCCCCCAGGCTCGGCACTCCAAGCTGTTGGCTGCCTTGGTGAGTTGGGACCAGCACCCCTTTTTCACCCATTTCCCCTTAGGAGTATAGATAGAAGGAAGAGATTTTTTACTATTTTTATGGTTTTTTACACTGAAGGTGGCGAGACCCTGGCTGAGGTTGCCCAGAGAGGTGGTAGAAGCCCCATCCCTGGCACCATCCCGGGTCAGGTTGGACTTTGGGGCTCTGAGCACCCTGCTCTGGTTGCAGATGTCCCTGCTCCCTGCAGGGGGTTGGACTGGGTGAGCTTGGAAGGTCCCTCCCAACCCAAACCAGTCTGGGATTTGATGATTCTGCTACTGCTTTTTCTAACTTCTGAGTGTCACGCCATCCGCCCTCACGCGGAGGAGAGTGTGGGGAGACATTAACCAGCAACTGCTGGAGCTGAACAAATTCTGCAAATACTCTTAAAGAGCATTTATTGAAATATAAAATGTGACTTGGCTTCAATACCTGCTGGTCTAACTGCATCACTTGCCACAAAGAACATGTACGTTTGGTAGCCCAAGGGCCTTGCAACAGTCTTCATCTTGTTTGATAAAATTTCCTGTCATCTGTCTGAGGAGTAGAAATAGTATCCCACGCAGGAGGTGGCCCACGCTCTGTTCGAAATGAGCCAGGACTGAGAAGTCCTTAAGGCAATAGCTGCAATTAACAGTTTGCAAGCGGCCCACAATGGAAATCTGCTCGAATGTGTTACCCTTGGCCCCCAGGCAAATAAGTGAAATATTTTAATTTGAGGAGTTAATTGCAATTTTAGCAGCCTTGCAATGCCAAGTTTGGCAGATGATGTGAAAGTGTCCCGCTCTACTCTCAGCCAAATGACTGGGAACACCAGCGCAGATGTTGAAACCCAACTTGAGCAACAGCAGGCTGGGAATATTTCTTGACTCGTTATGTCGTTCGTTAATGATTTTTTAGTATTGCTGCCACACTTTTAAGTTGCTGCAAATCACCTCAAAGAATATTTCCAGAAGAGAGCCCCATGAGCACGATCCTGAGATCTCTAAGCAGCAGTTGCCAGCTCAGAGTTCCGGCTCCCTTTGCCCTCGCTCACCGGTTCTGTCGGTAAACGGAGCTGATGGACGTTTCGCAGCTTGTTCCTCCTTTTGAACGTTGAACCTGAACTATCTGAGTGCACAAGGGATTGACGGGGAGAGCAGGAGCCAAAGAAAACTCCAGTAAGCTCTTTTCTCTGCCAAAAGAAGGGGAAGGATAAGGTAGCATGTACTTAGCGAGGGGTAGTTTTCTCAAAGCTGGTCAAACCTGACTTTCTTAATTGAACTTTGGTTTTATTATGTAGAGGGCAACTCGCTTTTGTAACTCGTTGAGGTTAAAGTTCTCGTGAGGGTATCTCTCCGAGTTCCTGCGCCCTTGCTCTGGTGTGCTGACCTTGGGTTTGGGTGCTGTCCTTAGGGAAAGCTTCTACAGCAGTTCTTGATCCTACCAGGGGATGCTTGGGAAGGTCCTACAGGGATTGTCAAAGAGGGACCGAGGTGCTGGGGAGGAGCAACACCTGAAACCCTCTGAGGGGAGGCAGCTGACCCCTCTCCATGTCAGGGTGTCCCGGTTAGCTCCCTAAAGGGATGTTCTGCCAAACGTGTTTTCCTCCCCACGCAGTGGTCTTGTGAGGCAGGAGGCAGTTGTGGGGGCTGGGGAGCTCACCATTTCTTGGCCAAATCCTGCTGGGATGCTGCTTGTACGAGGTGCTGAGCATTTCCAGCAGGTTGGTCCCGTTCTTTCCCAGAAACCTGCACACACAGTTTTACAAGGGGAGTTCTTTAATTCTTTGAGCCGCCAGCCTGAGTTTCACCGTGGTCCGTGAATTTGTCCTTGTCGAGAATTTCCTTTAGGAGTTTTGTAAGAACCGTAGTGAGAAACGTGTCTTTAAAAAGCCGGTTTTCTCCATTAATGCATTTCACTTCTGCGAAACATTTGATCATTAATATTCCTCCGAGTGTGTTTGTGTGCAGCTTTCATCGAGTCGCTCCTGCCGAACATTTTCCTAACCACGAGCAGGATCTAACCGTGCTTTTTATAACTCCCTTTTGCAGCAAACGGTGCCAAATATGCAGCAGGAACACACGTGACCCCGCTGTGCTACCAGCAGCCGAGCGCTGGCTGCTTACCTTGGGGGGGTGTAAAGGCCAGCGGCAGTGAACAGACATGGTTGGTTCGCTGCCTGAATACCGGAGATTTGCTTTCTGTTGGTTTATTACCCCAGTAAGTCTCGGCAGCATGATTGACATCAAACCCATCACTTTCCTCATTACCATGATGAGTTCATCAAGCTGATGGGCAAGGGTGGAGGGGACTTCCTTGGATGATGGAGTGCAATGCCGTGAGGAGGTGCAAGCCGTGTGCGTGCCGTTGGGCGATTAAAAACGTTCTCAGCTAGACAGTACTGCTGAGGTTTGCAGTGGGACAGCTGTGGGCAAAGGGAAAAGCTGCTGTCAGGGCTGGAGAAGATCAGTACGGGGCAGGGAGGCTTGTTGCTTTACTTCTGAAATAAAACATCTTCTGAAGGTGGCAGTTCAGCAGCTTGACTCTTTGGAGGGTTTTATCCATGGCTTTGTCCTGTTTAGCGTCTTCATAGCTGTAGCCCATAAGACGTATAGAATCATCTGGTTGGAAGAGACCTTTAAGATCATCAAGTCCAACCGTTCACCCTGCACTGCCAGGGTCCCTAATCCATGCCCCTCAGTGCCACATCGCCATGGCTTTTAAACACTTCCAGAGATGGGGACTCCACCACCCCGCCGAGCAGCCTGTTCCGGTGCTGCACAACCCTCTCTGAACTACTGGCTCTTACTCTTCTTCCTAGCGGTAAGAATTGAGGGGTGACCCAGCACGGCAGGTCAGGAGCGGGACCCTGCACGGCTCAAAGGGCACGAGGGAGAAACTGAAGCGCAGTAGCGAGTTTTTACTGCTTGCTCAGCACCATCTCCTATTTCGCCTGACAGGGATGAGTCAGGTTTCATTTTTTTGAGATTTGCCCCAGCAAATCTCAGAGGAGCTTGTGCCAGGCTTCAGCCCGTCCCCCTCTGAGAGGACTTTCCTTGGGCAATAACACGGGCTTTTAGCGGGGTTGCCTCTGCATCAAGCGTGGTATGGGTTTAATTTGCTAGTCAAGATGTTACTAACTTCTCCTAGATGTCTAATGTTTCCTCTTCGACGAAATCTTATATGTCACCTATACAGGAGCCATTTTGGCTGGGGGTTTTGAGGAGAGCGCTGAGGAATGTCTTACTGTTTCTCCGGCACTTCAGTTCAGTTTACACTGTACTCTGAAGAACTAGTTCCCTTTGGGTTGGGATAGGTTACACGCTCTCCTCTGTGGAAGAACAAAGGGCTGTCTGTTACAGTGAGCGCGGCTCTGAGTTGGGAGGTGATGCTGCAGACTGCGAGGATGCGAGATGGGAGTTGGGGGATGTATTTCACATTTAGGGCGTTGATGAGCATTGAGAGCATTGCAGTAAAACAGGACACAAACAACCCGGTAAGTCCTGGGAATGCAGACAGAAATGAGATGATTGAAGCGCAGGGTGTTGGCTGCGTCGTTGTTTCCTATTTTCCCAGCAAATAGGGACCCTGTGGCAGCCCTTTGTGGTTTGGGGAGGCTGGATCCCGTGGTTCTGGCTTGCTGGTAGGGGGCAGCAGGGTCAGGCAGGTCGGTGCTGCCCTTAGGCTGTATCGGTGCCTGCAAACAGGGTTGCTCCTCCACCTCCGGCTCCGTGGAGTCTCTCAATGCTGAGCTTATCTTACACCTTTGTACAAGGTTTGGGCTTTTTTAGCCCAGTTGAGGTGCTGGTCTAATGCTGTGGTTAAAGGCAATGGCCAAAACTCGTGAAATCGCTTCGTTTTTTTGTTAGCATCCATCATTTAACCAGATCTTTGTGCGGAACATTAGGTTTTGCCTTCCCCTGAGTTGTCCCGCATGGTCCCCAACGTACTGCACCTTTTGCTGCTTTTGAGCCACATCCTCTCCAGTGGCTGCAGGCTGATAGAGACCATCCTGCATCTCACTGCCAGGCCAGCCCAACCGTAGGACATGCCTTGGCATCCCCTGAAGTGCATGTTATAAAAGCTCTACATAGCCATAACCATGATGTCTTTTCACGCAGACTTTAAGTCCCCCTTGATTTTAGAGCCCGTTGGAGACGTGCTCTGTGACCTGGTGTTCTGGTGCATGCAAACCTCTGCACAGTAGCAAGCCCTGACCTCACTTGCAGGACTTTTCACGCTGGGAAAAATGAACCCCCATGGACCCTTAATAGGTGTTTTCATGTTTGGTTTAAGGAGGCTCCACAACATGCTGGTTTTATGGGTATTGCATTTGTGTGCGCCAGAGCTGGGTTTAGGGTCCCTCTGGGATGACTGGCTCAGTTACTCCCCCAGCTTTTTCTTCCCAAAGTTGTATTTAGAGGTAAAGCAGCTGTTTCTTGGTGTAATCTCTCCTCTGCCATCAGACACTGCTGCTGGAGCATAGGGTTGAAGGTCACAAAGAAGCTGGGCAGTGATTTTTACCCTGGAACAGTGGTTGAAATGATGATCAGAAGTTTATTTCTCCTGCTGTTAGCATAACCGCTGCCTTTGACCCCAAAGAACAGACCTGGGCCTGCGTTGCTGAAGCTCTGGAGATTTCAGCACCTGAGACCGTGCAACGGGAGTTGACTTCTTAGGCTTCCTCTTCCTCTTAGACAATCCCAGGCCTGTGCCCTCACTTTGCACTTGGTTTTGCCCAGTGCAAATATGGATTTTTCACAGGTTTGAGGGGACTCTGACTGGACCCAAAGACCCAAATCCAGGGAGTCATTCTGGAAGGTCATCCACATGATGACCAAAGACCAGAAGCCATAGAGGGTGTGGTGGTAGCCTGTGTAGTCAGCCGGGGAGACACGGAGAGAAAGACAACAGCTGAAGTCAGATGGATACACAGAGCTCAAAAATAATTGTTGGCTTTGGATTTTAGTAGAGCATTGGACTTGACATGCTTGTTCTTAGGGGGAACTTCCAGCGACCTTCCTTCGCCCATGGCTCCAAGAGCAGTTGTCCATGTATCTAGTTGCCACTTTCTAAACTGGTGTTTCTTGAGGATGATCGCCCCTTTGCCAGCTGGTAGATTCGAGTCCAGCCTGCCCGAGGTAATGCCAGACCTGTTCTGCAGTTTGTGAAATGGCTGGGAAAGAGCCAGCACCAGCAAAACCAGGAGATGGGTTTGGTTGTGGAACCGAGAGATCATACCTGTCTGTGTGCTGTGTGAGTAGCTACCAGAAAGGTGACAGCCAGGAGCCGTGGGAGTGTGTTTTCAGCCAAAACACGCTCTCATAAAAGCCTCTTGGGAAGAATTCCTGGCAGCGTGCGTATGGTCACCTTGGTCCTGAATGTGCTGCGTGCTGGCCATCGGTGTGTCCAGGGACACTCTGTCCAACGTCGGTGGGTAGTAATTAACTCACCACGTAGCACTGTGCATTTGTAACGGGTTTACGGCTTCTGAGAGAGCCCAACGCTTGCCTTACTGTTGGGTTTTATTGTAGTCCGTTAAGAAGCTGGCTTCAGGATTTGGTTCTACCTGTTGAAAGAATTTATTATAGAAGATATTGAGAGCTTTGTCTTGTTTCGTTTACAGATTTCACGAAATAAATCGTATCCATGTTACGGGACCATGAATGTATGTCTGTGACACCAGCTGGTTTTGATAAACTATAAAACGGCCCGTCTCAAGTAAATTAAACACAAATTTTACGAAACAATTATGCATCGGCCTTTTCATTCCCTTCCCTCAAAGTTTGAATTTAATTTTATTGCTTGAGATTTAGCAGAAATTCAATCCTTTATCTTCTTCTGAAGAGGGAACCATCTCTCCGAGGCCCAGCATTCCTTTGGCTGTGCAGTCTGGATCTTGGGTTCCAAGCACAGCTTATGCTTTGCCAAATCGAAGTTGCTCTGTGCCTAAGCTGCCCAAGTTCAGTGGATGATTAAAACCTTTGAAGTTTGCTCAAGAATGTGCGTTACGTTTAGTTGCATGGCAGGAAAGATTCCTCCTTTTTAATTTTTCATTTAGAGCAGCCTTTGGTCAGAAAGCCAGGCTCGCCCAAGACGTGGCGAGTCACTAATCTTTCAAAACGCGGGGTTAGGCCTGCAGAGGTATCTCTTTATTTGATAAGGATCCAAGACTTATCTTTATTGAAAGAAAAGTAATTTGGAGCCACTGATGCAGCGCCTAGCCTTGTAGTTATTAGATGAGCATCTAATCTGCTCTGCAGCGGGGATGTGGTCCTCCAACTTTACTAATGATAGGAATTTCATCAGTGTCTGCAGGGCTCCAGTGTAATAAATACTGCCATCTGTGAGAGTTCTGACATTCGAGATAGGAGTTCTCTGGGCTTCATAAAGACATCCACCAGCTCAGGATCATTTAGTATGCAATTGAAACAAAATAGGTGTTGCTGGAGAAGGAAAACCTGGCACAGAGGTGGAAGAGGGTTTAGAGGGTGTTGTGGGCATGGCCAAAGTCTGGGGAACTCTGAGGTTCCACATTGTTGAAGTCGTAGGAAATGTGGTGGGTCAAGAATACTGAAATGGGGTGTGGTGGAAGAGGAGGACGCGCAGGAGCAGATCTGTAGGAAACCAGGCTTCGGAGCTTCAGCTCCTGGTGACACAGCCCTCAAGACTTTGGGCACTGTTTGCTGCATGCAGGAGATCTGCATCCCAGGAGAGGAAACTGGGAAGGAAGCTAATACTGTTGAAGCATTCAGCAGATGCACCCAGCAGCCACCTCCTGGACCAGACCATGGCCTGAGTCCAGAGGTCAGGCTGCTTCATATGTTGTAAGCTGTCTCTAGGAGCACCATCCAGTGCTTCCCCATGGTACTGGAGCATCCCAGACCCTTCGTTTTGGAGAAGGAAAGACCTCCATTAGCTTGTTTTACTGTGCTGAACCAAGGGCTTGTGGAAAGCCACGCACTTCCGTTCTAAGTTTCTCTGGAGGCTTCGCATTTGTCATCTGCTTGGCATGGATTTCTGGACTGAGTGCGAGATGTGAGGTGGACATCTCCTCAAGGAGGTTTATGTGCATACTGCAAAATCAACTTGTTCTGCTGTCCTCTGCGTTTGGGAGGGGGAGTATCTCTGCAGGGACTCAAGCACAGTTCAGTGAAGGCAAATGGTCCCCTCTTCCCTCGGCTTCTGGGTCACAGCACGGAGCTGGGGACAGACGATGGGTTTGCCTACCCCAGGGGTCCCCGGTGTAGCTCCCAGACTGCAAAAGTTGATTGGTTAGAGACAGGCTCTGCTCTGGTAGCTGTCAAGCCACGAATGTGCTCTGTATTCGCAAATAGGGTTGGTCGTGGTCTTTATGGTATGCTGCTCCATGGAGTTACCCCCTTGATATCAACGCTGTGGGGTAAAACTCTCGGCTTTAAGTGCTGGTTTCCAGTCTGCTCGCTCAAAGAGTGTCCTTTGTTCCTTTAAACTGAAGTTGTGCAGTTTCTGTGGAAGGACGGTGCCCTGGGCTATCTCGTAGGAGGGTTGAGGTGGGTGGAAGAATGATCTCATTATTCCCCGTAGACATGTGGTTAACCACGCATGCGGAGGGGCTGCTTTTATGGGCACGGGGGTCTGCGAGAACGTTGGTGTTTCTTCTTCTTCTGAGGAGGAGGGAGCACTTTGGGTTTGCCCCACAGGGCTTCACCCCAGAGGTTATCAAGCTTTTGTAGTATTTTCCTTCGGTGAGTTTGGGCTCGCGTGAAGGTCCCCAGCTCCCCATCGACACATTCGCAGGCGACTCTGCATCGCGTCGCCCTTTGTGGGTTTGTGCCAGAGCCGTGTTATTTTAACGTGGCTGCTAGCGTGTCAATCTGCCCGCGTTGCGGCGGACAAACAGCAGCGATTTCCCTTTGCAGTTTAAAAACCTCCACCGCGTTGTTTGTTCCTCTGGTTTTTGTCCAGTAACGCTGGGTGTCTCCTGCCCCAACGCCGAGACTGAGAAGGCAAGTCCCGTTTTAAAATGAGACAGAAGATAGCTGAAGTCGTTCCATTTCTAGGGCTTTCCTAGAGGACAGCGCTGGTGCAGAGCCGATTCGATGGGGGCGAGCGGTGGGCCCGGGGGCTCTCAAAGGCTCTCTGGCAGGTCCCCCGGGCGTGCGGCGCGGGCAGGAAAGCCATTGTAAAGCCATTAAAGGTGTCACGCTGCTTATCTGCTTTTTGTTTATTAAAAAAAAAAAAGGCTACAAATAAAGCAGTGTCACAAGATCCTACTTGTAATTGAGGATCCTAAATTAATTAGCTATGGTGAATGTTCTGCTTGGCTTTCTCTCTCCTCTGAAGAAGGACCCCTTTGTGCGTCACGGCCGAAGGCTGCCCGGGCAGGATCCGCACATGAAATACCTGAGGGCATCACGGGGCCTTTTCCCCCCTCTTTTATTTTCACACTTCTCTTCCCCTTTCCCTGCCTGTCCTTTCAAATTCTTTGGATGGGAGGACTTCCTAACGTCTCTTCTCAGCGTCGCTTCCTCTTTGGCTCCCTCACGTGTCCCTCAATGCCTCTAAAATCCGCGGTGCTGGGAGCACTGCCCCCGTTGTTTGTCGCAGCCGATGCCGTGGATTTCCAGACCTCCGCGGGCTGGGAGAAGCAGCTGATGCTTTCCCAGGGTCCAACACACCTCACCCCTCTCCGTTGGTTTGACCACTGTGAGCTTCTGCTCCTCTGCTGTGCCTCTTAATTTTTCTCTTTTGATTTGCTCTTTGTAGCCAGTTCCATCCTTTTTTTGCTCTGATTGACGCTGTTTTGCTCTTTGACTGAGCGGTGGCTTTTGAGAGGACTGGCTGGAGCAAGTCTGGATTTCTCTAGTGTTGGGGTTTTCTGCCTTTATTCAGTCTCTTCAGTTTTTTTCCAGTGACTCCTGCGTGGCAAATTCAAGTCTATAGACAGTAGCTGTTAACCTTGAAAATACAATTATATTTTATCTATTTTATGTAATTTATATTACAATTTATATTTTAAAATTTTAATTTAAAATAATTAATCATCAAGAGATTCAAGGCCCTTCCGGATTTTACGTTTAATTTGTGCTTGCTGATCGAGCAGGACTGGGTTCTGCCCTCGCAGCACATGCACCAGCTTTTCCCCACCCAACACCCCCGTTTTGCGTGGGGATCCGCAGCCGAGGAGCGGAGCTGCTGGCGGGTGAGGAATGTGTCCATCAGCCCCAAAATAAATCGGGATGGGAAGTGTGTCGGGGAAACTAATCCACCAGCTGTTCCACCAAGCTGTCACTGATTGCTCAGAGACAAGAACTAGACCAGTATAATAAATGTGGGGACGTTGTTCTGCAGGCGCAGCCGCTCCAGCCCGGCTTGTCTCTGTTCCCCATAAGGGAGGCGTTGAGCCAAGCTCCGTGCAGAACATTCCCGGGAGCTGAGCATCCTCCCGGAGCCGGCACCCTCTTTCTGACGGGTATGTGCTATCACATGGCCTCAAGCTGCACCAGTCGGGGTTGAGGTTGTCCCTGAGGACCCATTTCTGTCCCGTTGGGGTTGTCCCGGGCTGGCCCAGGCTGTCCAGGGCAGTGGTGGAGTCCCCATCCCTGGAGGGGTTTCCCAGCCGTGTGGAGGTGGTGCTGAGGGACAGGGGTCAGTGGGGGGACCTACGGGTGGACTCGAGGAGCTGAAAGGCTTCTTCCAGCCTGAACCATTCTGTGACTGTGTGATCAGAAATGTGCTCTGCTGCACCACGAGCTCCTCCAGCCTCTGCCATGTTCACGCGGGCGACCCTGAAGAGGGGTAAATCCAGTGAAAACCTGTCCGCCCACAGCCAACCTACCAGTGCAATCTGGGAACCTGCCTGTAATCTGTTCCAGTTGTAAACTCACAACCAGTTCTCACCCTGCTGCCCTTTAATACTTCGGGGGCTGTTTAAGCTAAATCTGCTCAGCGTGAGTATAATCTTCTTTTACTGTTCAGCACGATGTTGTTGCCAGGCTAATTAAGCTCCACGGCCGCTCGTGTCCCGACACTTTGGATAGAGTAACCAGAGTCATTCACGTTTAAACCCAGCAGCCGGCGGAGCCGGGGTGGACACTGGAGACGTATTTCACTGAGCAGTAATGAGCCTAAGTCTCAGGTAGGCGTCCTCTTCCCCAGCCCTCCCCAACAGGGCTGCCACGCACTGTTTGCTCAAGGAAATTAAAGCCAGCAACATGCATGCTGAGGAGTGTGTTTTTATTTGGTTTTTTGTGTTTAAAAGAAAAAAAAACCTCAACAAATCCCCCCTTCCCGACACCCTCCCTGACTGGTAAAGTTTGCGCGTGGTTGATTTTAGCGGGCGGATTAAAAGAGCGAATCTTCTGCCGCCTTCGAAATCGTACATCCGAAATCACGGGGGAGGCGTTTCTGCCCCGGCAGCAGGCGGGTGCTGCCCCGGGTTTAATGGCCAGGTCTGGATGTGTGCGAAGTGTTTCTTAACGTAATTGGATGAGGGTCACTGGCTGCCCTGAGATATATGGGCACACTAATCAGAGAATAATTTCGACCGAGGTTGAAGTTGCCAGTAAAAGTTGTAAAAGTTAATTTTATAGGGGTTTGTACAAAATATCAGCGAGCGGGTTTGTAGTTATGGTTTATTTGCTTTGTCTAGTGACATTTTTATGATGTTTTATTATGATTATTTGTGTTTTAAATGCAATTTTGGGAAGAGAGAGGGGGGAGCGCTGACCTGATTAGCAGCGGGAGCAGCGTGTGCAGATGGGTCAACTCATAAACTGACGTGAACTGCCCTAGTCGCAACCAGAAATAAATCACGTTGATTAATTTATATCTTTTCACCCTTATATTCTTTCCTTTTATTTCCAACAAGTGGCAAAGCCCGTCCCGAGTGTGTTAGATGAGTGGGTTTACGTACGCCGCAGGGACGGTGGGCCGTGGCTCCCGAGGTGGGAGCACACAGGCGTTGGGATGTCCGCAGGGAGCGGTCCGTCGGTTCGGAACGTCAGCAGATCCATCTCAGGAGATGGGGTTTGTGTTCCAAGTACCCGAGTCCTTCCTTCACCTTGCCCCCAGTACCGTTAGGTTGTGCAATTCCCAGTGTCACGGATCGCTTCCATTTATCTTCATATTTCAGGTGAAATCCTTCGTACTGGGGTTTGTGCCCTATTTGCCTTTTTCCCGTGGAGGTTCAGCGTGGTCTGTTGAGGAGCGGCGCAGCTCCGCGCCTCTGACCTGGCAGAGTTCGTCACGGACCTAATGGTACGACCAGGCCCCCAATAGCGCACAGTAAAGAAAAGTCTCAGCCCATTTTGAACGCGTGCAGTGGGAGAAGAGGAGTTCCGCGGGAGCTCAGCAGAGAGGAGATGTGCAGGGACATCAGCTGGAGCCCCCTCGGACCCCTGTCTTCAGAGCCCTCCCGCCGAGCCCGGGCAGCCCCCCGCCAGCCGCAGCTCTGCTGGGGACCGCACCAAAACATACGGTATAAAATGTTATAGCCCTTGTAAACGAGTAATTGCTCTGCAAAGAGCCCTGTTAAAAGAGCGGACGCTGTCAGGGCCGTGAAGTTCCCCATTAAGCTGGAGCAAACACCTCGAGAGCCCAGGTGAAGTCGCTGGCCAGCGCTGGCAGAGCGCTGCTGGGTCACAGGCGGGCTCTTGTCTGCACTCGCTCTTCGAGGCCGGGCTCTGGCCCCACCAGCGGCTCCCTGCTTTTTCAGCAGCATGGTTCCAGTGTACTTTCTCAAAATAATTTTCTGTGGTCCTGGAGAATCCCCTGAGCTTTGCAGTTTAAATAAAAGCCAGACCTCAAATGAAAGCTTTGTAACGTTCAAGCAGCCTACGTTGACGGTTGCTTTAGCGCGGCACGACCCTTTTTCCCAAAGCAAACGTGATAGTCGTGCTTCTCAGTGAAAGATTTTGGGGCTACTAAATGGCCTGAAATGCTTTTTGGTGCCTGGCTGGTGACCTTTCTGTTTTCTCCTTCCGAAGTGAGAAGTTTGGTGTCTGGAGGTACTGTGGGTAGTTTTGGGCTCACGCTTGGTCTGTCCCCAGCAGAGATGTGGATGGTTGGTAATGAGGCGTGGCGGTGCTGTCTCATCAAATTTTCCTTGGAGGATGTTGAGCAAGGGTTTGAATACAGGAGAGAATCGTTCACAGTAGCTTGTCAAGGCATCAAAGGAGCATCCTTGGTTTGAAATGGTGTTTCAACTGCCCCATGTTTTATCTGGTGCTACCAACGCACCAGGTTGCTCCTGAGGTCAGTTCCAGTAACCCGGGGTCCTCCTGCAGTGGGGAAATGGCTTTGGGAGGTTCTCCCTTACATGCAAGAGGTGAGATGGACGGCCAGGGAGCAGGAGTAGGGGACACACGGTGCTAGGGAGCTCCAGGCCAGGCTCTCTGAAGGTCCATTCCTCAGAAGTGACCTTGTATGGTTGATTTTCCATTTAAATGAAATATTTTTAGCTGAAGGTCACTGGTCTAAATGCAGTGTTCTTCAGTTTGCTCCCTGCGCCAGCCTCAGCTTGTTCCAGGTGACAGCACGGAGGTACCTTGTAGAGAGAAGGGCCGAGTAAGCACAGGTAGCTGTACGTCAGAGACCTCGGTACGTGTTGGTGTGGTGGTGACCTTCCCTTCCTAGCAAAGCCGAGCGTGAGCAGAGCCGGGCGGGCAGCCCAGCAGCTTACTGCCAGGCGGCTCTGGGCTTCCAGCCTGCCCGCAGCCTGCTCAGCGCTTGTGTTTGTTCATGGTCGCAGGAGTTTTTCCACCGTCACTTCACATTAGATGAAAATATGACTTTTCAAAGAGGGGGTTGTGTAATTGCAATGGTTTTTCAGAGCCTGTTGCGAGCACCATTCTTATTCACCTTCCTGTTACTCATCTTCGCGTGTCATCTGAGCTGCAAAATCCCTGATGTTTTCTGCTGGACTGAGCCTGGTAGCAGAAATATGACTTTGGAGAGACCTTGGGGGCCTTCATCACTAATAATAAACCGCTGGAGGAATCAGCAAGGATTTTGTCTTGGCATTCGACGTGAAATGGGCATTTTGCCATTTGACTTCAGAGAGTAGCTGCTTTTTTCTTTCTTTTTCGCTCTCTTCTTTTTCACTCTCTTTTTCTCTCCCACTGCCTGTGCACTGAGGTTATGCTGGTCAGGCTGCTCAGCTGCACCTATTCAGCCGTATGCCAGGTAATTTTTTTATTACATAGGACTGATAAAATGGAATGGAAACAGCATATGAGAAGCGTTTGCCCTGTGAAACATGGTGGTGTTCCTGTGCTGGTGGTAGAACGGGAGTTTGGATTTGTACCTATTATCAGAAGCAAGAGAGACCTTTAAGGTCTATTAAAGGACTATTAAAAATATGTAAAGTCAGTCATAAAAGATACCTTCACAATTTACAAATCGAAGCAAATTGTTTCTTTTTAGTAAACATGACTATACTGAGAACTGTGCTCTTCTACACTCTTTATATACTCCTGCACTGCGGCGTTGCCAGCTGTCCCATCAATGCCCCAAAAAGGGATGAACTTGTACAGTGATTTACCTTTTCCCTGGCACCACTGAGAGTCAGCTACGACTTTCATGTGCTGCTTCCGGGAAGTTTTGTTTGAGCCTTGTGTCTGTAAAGGCTGCGGTCACGCCTCTGCTCTGCAGGGCAGGGGCAAGCCCAGGGCAGGGGTTGACATGATGGCTGGTGGGTACCGGTGCCCGGGACGTCCTCGGCCAGTGTTTCAGCGAGTGGTTCCTCCAAGTCCCAAAGCCCACAAGCAGCGTCAGAGCAGGCAGATGTGAAACGTGGGAGGCCAAACAGAAAGTAAACGCCACTTGATTCTGTTTATGCCTAATGTGACATTGTTTAACGCAGGGTTCCTGGTTTGCGGAGTGACCCTTTCTAATGTGCTTCTGTAGAGCAGGATTCATTAACACGCTGATTAGGGAATTCTTGAATGCTTTCCCAGCAGTTCCCTTCATTACCGCAGAGGTTAAACTCCAAGAGCTGGGCTGCAAACAATATTAGCGTGGGGATGACAGATGGACGCTTTGATTTTGATGCCTGTGTTGCTCCAGTGTTGGTGCCGAAGTTTCATTAACCAGAGCAAAAAAGGAACAGTGGGTCAGGAGGGATCTCAAGCACGGGCATGTTCCTCTGATGGTGGGGTGAAGCTGAGCTAGGTGGGACCTGGTGGCTGGGGAGAGGGTGCTGCAGGCAGTGAGCGCGTGTTGTCCGTACCTGTGCTACAAGTGCAAGACACAGTCTTGTTTTCTCAGTTTTGAACAAATGCTGGGCGTTGTTTGTGGCCTGGGGAGGTTGTGGGGTGAGCTGGGCTCCCATCCAGGTGACACCTCCTGGCTCTGAGACCCAGCACAGAGCTCCTCAGAGCAGAGCCCAGGCTGATGGGAGGGCAGTGCCCAGGCTGCGGTGGGCTTTGGAGCCCGTGTCGCACCAGCCCAGCGTGAAGAACAAACTGAAGAGCTCCGAGACCCTGCTTTAATTCAATTTAAAAGTACCATAAATTCCACTCATTTTTCATGGACGTGTCGGATCAGGAAATCGTGCTTCTGGCTCTCCGACTCCAACAAGGAGGCCAGTGTAATCTGTCTCCTGGAACTTTCTGATGGTCCAATCTATTAGTGGTGAGAAATGACTTAATTTGACTCCTCTTTTATCTGACAGGGAGCGGTTTCCCAGCGCCCGTTCCTGGATTCCGGAAAACGTGTTTAATTTTCACCATACATCTGTGTGATGTGTAACTTCCTTCTCTCACTTAGGCAGATAGTATCAGTATGGGGCTTGTTGATATTAAGAGGGTGCCTGTCTAGGTTCTTATTTATTTTGTTTTCCCGTTGTTATAGTGTAGATCTTCTCTAAAGAGCTCCGTCCTAGCCCTGGGCAGTCCACAGGGAGGGGACAGCTAAGCTACAATGCACCGCTATTTTATTTTAGTATTATTTTTATTTACCTAAGATCTGCCTTTCATTCTTGCCATGTAGGAGGTTAAAAAAAAAACAGATTTCCAGATCTTCACGAACCAAACTAGGATGCGCTTACTCCGTCTCCATTGCTGTTTACAGAGTTTAGGGACACAGAATGGGACGTGGCTCTGGGTGTGTGGTCTCATGGAGCCCAGTTTATTTATTTCACTGCAGTGGGATGCAGAAATATTTCTTTTGCGTCCTCAGCGCGGATAGGAGTGGATGTGAGGACAGTTCTCTTGCTGTCTAACATCCCCGTATCGGGGATGACAGAGTTCTTGGGGGTAAATGCGAGATGGTGATTCTCCTCAGCACCAGTCTTGGCAGAATTTCTTAGAAACAACAATAAAGTGGTTTTAATTATTAAAAGCAGGAAAAATATTTGCATTATTAAAAACATCTGCATCCAGCTGGGATTGCTCTTATCAAGTGAAACCTTAATTGCTTTTGACTGAAGCAGCAGCGTGTTTATTCAAATATGCCTTTCGTTTGATGATACTGCTAATGAAGCCCGTTATTTTATTTAGACAATTATGTCTAAACAATTGGGGAGTTACAGTAGCTCTAACGGAGCTCTTGTTTTCTTACCTGCTTAAAGATTACACGTGGCTTTAAAGAGGGAGAGGTGGAGCTCGGCTTATGTCCCGGGGGATTTAAAACCTCAGAATCTAACATGAATTGGTCGACTTCCAGTTCCTGTTTCTGTCAGTAAGTTTAGAGGCAGGGGAGAGGGTTTGCTTTATTTTTACTTTTTTTTGTTTTAGTGGATTCTGCTTTCCCCAGCCCTGCGTTGAGGTGCTGGGTGTGTGGGCTGCTCCTGCTTGTGGAGGTGCCGGAGCTGAGACCCCAGGAGCTGAGAGCCCACGTAGGACTGCAGGAGGGACAGGATTATCCATTGCGTTGATCCGTAGATACACCGTGAGCTCCTTTGGTGGCACCCTCAGCCCCGTGTGCTTTCATTCCTGCTGAGCACATGCTTTTGCTCCCGTTTCTCCCAGCCATCCCTCTCCTTCCATCAGTATAAACCACCAGCAATGCTACTAAATTCGCCGGGGCTGGGGTAGAATGGCTTTCTGCAGCCCTTTGCTGGCACTTTGGTTTCTATTTTTAGGCATGTTGGAAGGAAAAGAGGGTCCTTTCTCCTCTGGCCACCAGGCACGCGTTTCCCCATCTCTCCCTGTCTCTGTGCCTGGCACCCGGAGCTCAGTTGCTGCTCTCTGATGCTTTAACTCTTGCACCCTCGTCCTGCCCTATTGTGCTGTGCCACGCTCCTTCCCCTGCGATTTTAAACTATATCCCTGTAAAGCTAAGAAAAAACCTTCCAACTAGCGAAGTGTGTATTTCCCCATACTCTTTTTATTTATAAATCCCTCTGTTTTCAATGTTATTAATGATTCACAGCCCTGCACCTCATGTTTGCCCTCCACTGCTGGCTGATCTCGGAGGTGTGAGTTATTTCTCTCTCTTTCCTTGTTCTCATTTTATTTTTCGCCATCTGCCCTCTTTCCATGCTCTGTGGTTTTCCCTGCGCTGCAGCTGCCTCGTCCCCACTTCCCCAGTGAGATCTCCGGGGCTTTTCCCAAGTGGGCAGGAGTGAAGGGCTGAGACGGCCTCACCGGAGCTGCCTCTTCCCCAGCGCCTGGGCACGATCTGTCCCGGCTGCTTTAGCCCTCCCAGACCACGCTCCTGCTGCTCTTCGCTGCTTTGCCTTGAAGAATTGCTGCGAGAGGAGAGCGTGGAACGAGAGAGGCAAGATTTCTGAACTACTCTATCAGTTTAGTAACGGGGATCACGAGCTGTTTTAACTACATTTCCTAAACATATTCCAGGTGTGAAATCCGTAACTCGCCTTTCCTCCTTTCTCTCTCTCTTTCCTTCCTCTCCTTGGGCGCTGCGGTGTGGGTTTCTCTCTTGACCGCAAACCCTCCGCGGTGCCCGGCTCAGCCGCAGGAGCAGACCCGAGGTGGTCCCATGGCTTTGCGGGCGAGGGGTTCAGCTGGGCAGCGGGAGGATGTTATTTCTTGAGATTCCTGGTGCCGAGAAGAGCCGCGGAGCCCCGGCTTGGGGCTGGGATGCGGTTGCACCCAGTGCTGTTCAGGCAGGGAGGAAATGATGAGTAGGTGGACAAGTGGAGACAGACAGAAGAGCAAAGCTGGGAGTGAAGCCATCAGCCCGCACGTGCCCAGGTAACACCACTTGTAGCACAAGACAAAGGGCCACATGTGCAAGGGAGGCACCAGGGCTGGCTGTCAGACCCTCGGTGTTTGTGAGGCTGGGGCAGGAGCTGACTGGGGGAGCAGCCAGAGGAGCGTGTGCCTGCCTGGCCGCGAATACATCTCCCTTACACCTTGGTTATCCCAGCTTTCGAAAGAGGAATTAACTATTTTAATCACTGAAGTATTTCCTGGTTTTGTTGTCAAACAGCTGAATGACAAGGGAACGTGATTGTTCTCTCACTTAAAAACTTGCATTTTTTTCATCTTCAGGAGAGATATAATAACATATTAATAATAATATAATATATATAAAATATAATATTCTGTCAACAGTGCAGGGTGGGGGGGATGTTTTGAGCCTTGCAGCCTTGTTTGTAAGGAAAAGCAGCTGAAGACCTCCCTTGCCTTTTCCACCTTGTTTATACCTGCGAGGCTCGTTATTAAATTAAAAATACACATGCCCTTTGGGCTCCTGTCTGTTTTAAGCACCAAGGGGTGTATTTTAGAGCCTCTGTGGTTTGCACCCTCAGAAATATGGGGTGCTCTGGCCCTTTCCGTCATTGCCTTCCTGTCTGCCACCCCCCAGTACCTCCTGTGTGGTCACCGAGGGTTTGGTGGTGCTGGCAGTGGACACAGAGGGGACCAGGAACTCCCCAGGCTGTGGGAAATGCAGATCCCTGGGACTGCCGTGGTTATCCGAGGTGCTGGTCCCCCGGGGCTGCAGGCAACTGAACCCCTTGTCCTCATCTTCCTTGCCTGGAAACTAAGCAAATAACGTTATTACTAGACTTGGGCTAACTAGTAGCACAGGTTAGTCCAAATTTAGTTGGTGTTCCACAGTTTGAGCAGGAAGGGAACGTTGGTGCTGTACCTTCTGTCTGGGATGGGGCAGAGGGCTGTGCTCGGCCGCTCCGAGCACAGGGGGATGAAGACAATAGCTCCTTCTTCTGCTGTTTCTGCCCTGCATGTTGCATCCTGTCCCAGAGAGCCTCCGTGGAACTGGAGAGCCCAGAGGGTTTGCCGGTGGTCCCATTCCGCTCCTGCCCCTGCTCGCTGGGGCTCCGTGGCCCCGGGCGCTGGCAGGTGTCTGTCCCGTGGGGTAACTGCCCTGATCAAAGCGTATTTACTGCCCTGGGGACAAGGAAAGGCTCTGTTATGTCAGGTGTGACCGGAGGCTGATGGAGGATTGTGTCCTTGTGACTCAATTCCCATTTTCCGGAGCTGCTTAGGAAGTGTCACGGGCGGAGGGGTTCCCAGTGCCGGAGCAGGGCAGGTGGAGCGCAGACTCACCGACCTCCTTCTGAAGCGAGCCGGGTTTGTTATTGCTCTCCCAAAAACTCAGCAGCAAAGCTGAGATGCCTTGTTTGTGTTTGCTGGGACTGTCAGGGGGGTGATGGATGCGGCTGGAAAGGTAAATAATCTGCCGGGCCGAAGTGCAGCCCCAGCAGCCCGGAGAATGTGCAGTCGCTATCTCGACGGCCTTTCATTTGTTAGGTTTGATTTGACAGGTTTTGGTGATTGCTCGGTATTTTCACTCTGCTTTGGACCCGCACTGTTTATTTCTGTTAGAAGTTACTTAAACATCCCCATTTTTTGTTCTTAAACAGTTGCTTCAGTTTGTAGAGGCTTTAAGGCAGTAGATGCCTCTGGCTTTGCTTGCAGTGCAAATAAATAAATAATCTGTTTCCAGGACTTCCAGTTTAGTTCTGTTTATTTTCTTTTAATACACACACACAAAGTAGCTGGAGCCACAGGGCATGGTCGTGCATTGGGTTAACTCCATCCTTGTTTGTTTAAAGTGACGGACTGCGATGTCCCGGAGCAGGGAGATGGGGCGGCTGGAGAGATGCGGCGAGCGCTGCTTGAAACGCACTGAATGAGATGTCTGTGCTGCCGGAGGAGAGACCGGCATCGCTGTGGCGGCTGAAGGAATGACACGTGTAGACAGCTTCTGGGTAAGACAAGGCTGTAGGGTTGATGGATCGTCACAGGAAGCCTGAGTTATGACACGTTTGTGAGCTCCCTTCCCTTTCTGCCCGGGGAGATGCTCGGCACTCAGATTCTCCACGTCGATCCTTGTCTCCTACCTCCAGTACAACGCTGCCCGCATGATCATCTGAAACATCTCACAGGTCTGCAGACTTGGCTTTGCTGTGCTGCTCAGAGGTGATGAAACAGGCTTCCCAGAACAGGCTGCTCTGGCCTGGTCGCTGTAGGTGAGACAGCGAAGGACGTCCTGCAGCGCTGGGGTCCTGCCCAAGCCTGGTCCCTCCCAGGGCTCCTACCACTGGTGTGTCCCAGGAGCAGCAACATCCAGGAGGTCTCCAGACCATGTCTCTGGGCCCGCAGAAGGGGGTGGGACTCTTTTGGGGACTCCACTGCCTTTTGGATGTGTCCCTGTAAGAGCAACAGCAGAGCTGGACCTATAGGGAGCTGACACCGTAATTAACACTAATTAAGAGTTTAAACTCTTTGAGGCAGGGCGCTGTTTTTGTTTCAGCCCTGTAAGCACTATAGGATAACAAATATGCAAAATTATGCCGATTTTGCTCGGTTTGACGAGGAGCGCAGGACGGTGCCTGCCGGGTGTGCTTGGCGAAGGGGCACGGGCAGGGCTGCACCACCCTTAGCCAGGCTCTGTGACGAGGGCACAGCCCTAAACACCCTAATGAGGGCTGGGGAGCGGAGCTCCCTGCTTTGGGTTTTATTTCAGTCCTCCCAACCAAACAAGCCAATATCTACCCAGTGCCTGGAGCCATTTGGAAGCAGATTAAAAGTTTTCATCGGCTCTTCTTAATAGAGCCAGATAAACCAGGCTAATAGTCATGTGTTGAGTTATTGAAGGGAAGTTCAGGTAATACGCGCTCACCTTTAACCCTCGGCTTCCTCAGACCTCCTGCCTGGCGATTGTTTGTCTGTGGTGTAAACCATAGTCCAGTTCATAAATTATTATGTAGTTCCACTCCCCGTAATGCAGAGCAGGTTTCACGGTGTTTCATTTTGTAGTGTAAGCTAATTCTGGCTGCGCACACAATAAAGCTCCAACGTTGCTAGAATTAACCCTTTCCCTGACAACCGGGAGTTTGCCACTAAGTGCATTATCGCTACTTGCTCTCTGGTGCTGTGTTTTGGTCGATGGCGTGAGCCACGTGTAATTCTCTCTTTTGCAAGTTCCTGCCAAATCTGAAAAATTCCCTGAGTAAACCAGCGCAGGGAGTTTTTATAAAAGATTTAAACAAAAAAAAATCAAAGTGTCGTTTTTAGAATTCAGAGTTAACACCACTGTGATGATTTCAGCCTACCATTGATGGTGAACGATTTTACACCAGTGATATTAGAAAAATCTGTTTTGGTGTAATGTCACAATCCAATAGTTGTCTTGTACTTTTGCTTGAATACAAGCCGGTAGCTCCCGTGCATTGTGCACTATCAGCTCCACAGCCCGTGGCAGGGAGCTGGACCCAGAGGATGTTCAGATGTGGGGTGTCTGCCTCCTCGGCTGGGTGTCGGGAGGTGCGGCAGAAGCCCCTGGAAACACCGACATTGGAAACCGCCGGAGGCCAGCGCGCTCCGCGCAGAGCTGTGCCCTTCTCTCCATTGCCTAATTCCACCAAGGGATGTGAATGCAATCGTGAGCTTGTTGTGCAGTCTTTGGTGGGTATGCATGTCTTTTATTTTTTAATCCTGGTGATTTTTTAGCTACGTTTTCCTGTAGTTTATTCAGAGTTGCTGCTTGACTATGACAAATCTTGCCCACCTAAGGCATTGTTCCAGGCTGTAGAGCACGGAGCGAGGAGCCTGACTGCCCTCCAGCTGTGCAGGGCCGATGCTGCCCTCTGCGGGAACCCCAGCCCCGACGGCTCCCCAAACCCCACCGGCTCCCCAAACCCTTCTCCTCCTCCTTCACTCCAGCCTCTCACCCTGCTTTTCCTCCTCTGCACTCAGAAGGTCCTGCTGCGGGATGTAATTGTGCCATGGAGTGAGCTCACGGTTAGTCCAAGCTGCAGCACATTTTTCTCACCATGAAGACCCTGAAATTACAGCCGCGTTCGTCAGCGGTACCTGTTGATTGCAGAGTTGGTGCCCTGGCACCTTTTTTCCCCGCTCTTCCCCAGGTTGAGTGCCGGGTCTCGGGCTGGGTCTCAGCACGGTTTCTTGGGATGTCGGTGCGCGTGGGTGGGTTGCTCACTCCCACCGTGGTGGGAGAAGGGCTCCCACGGGAGCGGGGAGCAGAAGCTGCCCCATACAGAACATTTTCACTGATGTATAAGTCTTGCCTTTATCTGCCGCTTCATGATGCCTTAGAAATAGATTCACCTTGCTTTAATAATGTACTTAATATGATGGGCTTAGAATCTAGTTGTAAGTGGTGATGTTTTTTCTTTTTATGAACATCTCTGGAAATTCTGTTTGTATTCATACCCCGTGTTTTTAATCACAGCTACTCTGAATTTCTTTCAGTAGTTCCTCCTCCTATTCAGCAGTTAGTTTTCCATTTCAGCAGCAGATATCCTGCCCTCCGGTGAGGGGTGGCTGATGAGCAGCGTCCCTGCAGGAAAAGGGAAGGTTTGAAATGAAGAGCAGGGTCCTGTTGTTTGTTGGGACTCAGTCGCTGTAGCAGGAGGCTGGTGCACGGGCATTTCGGGGGTGTTTGTGCCCAGACTGCTCTCCAGGTTTTTATATTTGGGATTTGCCATTGTAATGTTGTTTTATGGAGAAGCCATGAGAGATGAAATTCAGTTATTGCTGTTGGACCCTGCAAACCCTGTGGAAGAGCTGCCGTGTTCTGCAAGCAGTTGCCTTTCGCCTTTGCTCGCCAGCAGCCCTGGACACCAGCGTTCCCAGCGTTCCTTGTTTTTGGAAAAAGTTATTGCTTCATTAGCTCTCGTGGATCGCATCCATGAGGTGGGAGATTTGCACCAGAGGAACTGGACTGCCCTGAGGCCCGCCTCGTCTCTGATCTCCAGCCAGCTGGCTTTGGGAAGCCCTCTGCTTTCTTGGTCCTCAGTTCCTTCTCCTAGAGCTGGATCTGATCCCCTGTCCTGCTCCACTGTGTTGGCTCACCTGTGAATCCCATCCTGACCCCGTGCCCAATACTCAGGACCAAGTTACCTCCTGCTCCTCTTGGCTGGGGCCAGACCACCTCCTGTGCTGCCATTGCTCTCGGCCCACTCCCACTGAGCTCGCGGAGCCCCTCTTGTATTATCCCACTGAGCCATGGAGTAGCACAGACCTTGCTCAGACCAAACAGGAGTCTTTTTACAGCCTCTTCATCCCCCTGCAGCCAGACTTAAAACATAGTTATGCTTCTTAGGAGAGAGCCACCCTACCTGCCTGCTCTTCCTACTGGGCCACAGCTCTTCGAGCTGTGTTTTCTGCCCTTTCAGTTCCTTCTCCTCTTCTAGGGTGGGTGTCCTTCATCATTCTTCTTCCCCGGTATAGCCAGAATGGAGATCTTCGGTCTCTGGCGGTCCTTGGTGTCTGGAAGTCCTTGGAGGCTGGCTGTGGTTCATGTTATCATGGTGTCCTCTGCAAGAGAGTCTTCAAACCTGCAGAGCCACAGATCCTCTTCTCCTGACACCCAATGTGATACTAATGAGGGGAACTGTCCTAATCTCTCCTTTCTCAAACAGGCCACCCAACTGCTGCTGGCAAAACATTCAGGACAACCTGGCAGGAAGATTTGGCTACACTTTCATTTGTGCTTTTGTCACCTCATTGCAAACACTGCATGGTCCAGCATGTCTCTGGACAGCTTTTCCCCTCTTCCCTTTGGATGCTGAGTAACAACCAACTTGCTGGTTGAAATTGGGAGGGACTCTGCACTGGTGCTTTTATTCCTGCTGGAGTATCTGCCCTCAGACTGCCACGTGCACAACTTCATCAGGAAGGTGGATGCCATGTCTTTGTCCACTTGCCGGCCAAGGGCTCAGCCCCCAGAGAGGATTCCCTCGTGCAGTGGTTTGCAGGTTCTGCTGGCTCCCCTGGGAGCTCTGGGGCCTCTTTGCTATCTGTCATTGAGCAACATGATTATAATCATCTCCCACTGACCATTGGCAGTGGAGTAAGAGACTCTTTTGGGCTGAGTCTAGTCCACTGCAAAACCAGAGTTAGAAGGTGTTTGAGATACCTCCAGGCAGCCAAGCCCCCATCCAGGTATTTCTGTTGTTGACTTCTGTATTTCATTAGCTCCCCTCCCAAAGCTGTCTTTTCTGCTCCAGACATGGCACATTCACAAACAAGGCAATGAATAGCTGTGACTGTCCCGAGGCAAACATGAAATCGTTGATTCTGAAAGTGCCGGGAAACACAGGCCATTCCTCAGCTCCATCCCACCTCTGGAGTCTTTCCCATTTGGTACTACAAACAGGCTGCTTATTGGGGCAGCAGGTTTATCAAAATGCTCAATTTTGAGGAAGTTCTGCTGTTTCCAGCAAGCCGGTCCCTGGTGGGGGGCTGTGGACCGTAGCAGGGGTGGGTAACAGTAGGGGTTTCTACCCAGCCTTGCAGAACACGCTTGTATCACATCACTTAAATTGTACCGAGGTGGTTGCAGAAGTTGGGGAGATGGTACGTGCAGGTCCTCAGCAGGGGCTGGGTACAAAGCCCCTCCTACCTCCATCGCTCCTCGCATCTCCTTAGATCCGCCTGAATTTTTTTTTCCCAAGGAGTCCAATTTCCTCCCAGCAGCAGCAGCAGCAGCCGCCACCGATGTTAGTTTTTCCATCTCCACCGGGAACCACACTCCTCGTTAAAGCCATTCCAGGGCAGGAGGAGGGGAGGGATCCAGTTCCTTCCAACAACACGCTGTGCCGCTCGCAGCAGGCGCGACGCTGGGGCGAGCAGAAAACATTGACCCATTGAGGAGAGCAGCGGCTGCCCTAGGCACATACCTGAGAGGCTCCCGGGCTCCTTGCTGCAAGCTGACACCTATTGGCACCATCGGCACACAGAGGTCCCTAGTGATTGAAGAATCCTCTTTAAACGTAACCAGAGTAAGAACAAAAGCACAATTTTCACATTCCTGTTAGCTTCTTTGTCACCAGTCGGGCAGCCCAGTAGAGGAGTCCTCCAGGCGCTAATTTGCCCCCACTCCTCCCCTTTCCTGGGCTTGTTATCTGTATTTATTAATTCATCCAAGACTTAAAACAGTTTGGAAAGTCAGTTGCTCTTTGCTTTTTCCCCTCAAAGCTTCTGAGAGGAGGACAGTGAATTTTTAACGAGGCTTTTTCAGCATTTGCAGGCTGTGGAGACCAAAGCACTGAGAACAACTTCATGGAGATCTGGATTTTAGAACCAGGCTGCCCTTGAGTTCCTTTGCAGTGACAAAGCTTCCATTCTCCTGAACCTCTGCAAATCTCTTTGGTAGTTGGGATCCGTTCTCTAGATTGCCGGAGACCTGCTTCCTCCAAGGGAGGAAGATGCTAATTCGATCTACCGCGGGAGCGCTGTGCCTGTGGCTTGCTGGGTCTCTGTCCTCCTGGGGGAGAATGAGGAGGTCAGTGACATTCACAGCTCTTGGCTTCCTCTGTCTGAGTGCGGCGGCGTTTTCCCTTCTGTGAAACACAGGCTTATAAAACGGTACTTCTGTGCGCGGCTCTTTCTTCCTGCCTCCCGGTTGCGCTGTCTTAGGACCAGTGCTGCAGGTGAATGGACTGCTGCAGGGGTGTTGGAATCATGTTTTGGGGTTCAGTCCTTTTTAAGTCAGGATGTACTGTTGGATAAGAAGTTTATGGAGAATTCCTTTAGCCCTTAGAGCTTATATCAAACGCAGGAGGGGTCGTTGCTCTGCCTGTCCCAGGTCTCCATTGCGGCATCTGGGAGAGATGCAGACTTCCAAAAATATGGGAGCAAATGTGGGTGCAACTGCAGGACATTTCTGTACTTTGGTTGACGGGGTCAAGACCCTGTGCAGAGGTTTTAACACCTCTTCGTCTATGTGAATATCAGCTTCCCACATGAAGCTGCGAGCCTTGTGCGTTGTAACTGCTTGTGTGTGTGCAGAACAGCTGCTGCAGCGGACCAGAGCTGAGGAGCAGAAGAGTGTGTTCATACAACGTCCGTTTGTTTGTTGCTTGGGAACATGGCCTTTGGGATAGGTCAAGGGCGGATGGTTTGAACTAGAAGAGGAGAGATTTAGACTAGAGAGAAGGGAGAAGTTTTTCATGCCGAGGGTGGTGAAACCCTGGCCCAGGTTGCCCAGAGAGGTGGGAGAAGCCCCATCCCTGGAACCATCCCAAGTCAGGTTGGACCTTGAGGCTCTTGAAAGGTCCCTTCCAACCCAAAGCATTCCATGATTCCATGAACATCAGAAATGAGTTTCGTGTGCGTTACGTATTGAGAACTTCTGCGCTGAGGTAAGACTATCAAATCTTTCTTTATTATTTTTAACTGGAAAATTCTGGTTCATTTCTTTATGCACGTGAGATTGCCTTCAAATAATTAAGTTCTGTAAGATCAACCACAATAATATTTATATGGAGAAAATTATTTGGGTAGTTTTGATACATATGCTGGCAGTGAGGTGAGGAGGTGGAAAAAACGGTGCAGCGTGGAGGGGGGACGAGGGTGAGGGGCTGGGATGGCGTAAGCTCGGCTGCATTCACAGCCCAGGCACATCTGCTAGGAGATGATGATGGCTCTTGAAGCTTCATCATTATCAAAGTGGTCCCAATTTATAAGTCTGATTAAAATTATCCCTGTCCACATTTTTCTGTAGCGTTTCCTCCAGCCACAGAGGTGCTGTGGCTTCTCCGGTCTATCCGACCCACAGGGGCTGTCGGTGTTTTCCGGGGTTGGTCGCTCTTCCCGTGTTTGCTAGTTCGTTCCTGATCTGTGAACTGTAGATGTTTTAATGACAAGTGCTCTTAAAGAGTTTTACTTCCTGGCTTCTTTATTTGTAAATTTTAATTAGTGCGTTGGCTTGGAAACGTGGTAATCACTGATATGTCGATTCTAGCAACTCTTTTCTTTGGAGTTGGTGCCTCCTTTTAATGCAGAGCTGCTTGTGTGGGCAAGAAGCTTACTTTTTGAATGTTTTATAGAGGGCACAAAGTCTCAAAGGTGTTTTATGTGGCAAGCTAAAGATGTAATTTAATAACAACAAATAGCTGTGGGGTTACTCGGGGAAAGTTTGCCTCTGCGCAGAAATGCTGAGACTCTAAGGGCAAATCCCAGTTACCGATGCATGGCATGCTGCTTTCTGTCGCCCCCGCAAAAGGACGAGCCCGTGGCTTTATCTCATTCGACTGCTCTTTTTATGGTGGAACTTCATCCTAAACGCTTCGCTTTTCCCTGCTGGGTTTCTGTAGCACACAGGGTCGCTGGCTGTGGGACTCCTTCCGCTGCTGCCACCAGTTCGTGGCTCTCAGGGGAGGTTTCCAGGGGCGGTTCAGGGGATTGGACCCACTGACCACTTGCCACGTTCTGGTTGGGTTTGTAATAAACCATGTTTCTCTAGATAAGGAATTTTTTTTGTTCTTTACAAAAGCCAAGAGGCTTGCTGAAAATTCAAATTTCAGGGGGGACAAAAGAGAAATCTGATGTTTTAAAAGTCTCTCTAGACATTTTCTGCTCCCACCAGCTGTCATGCCCTTCTTGGCACTGAGTTAGAAGTAAAAGACCGGCTACAAACCCCAGCTCTTCCCTCTGGCAGCTCACGGAGCTCGGGACACCGCCCTCCGTCCTCCAAGATAGCGCCTGCGTCGTGCTTCAGCTCCGGGTGCCGTCCAGTAACGAAGTTATGCCTCACAAGGGAGAGGGATTATCCAGGAAATGTAGAACCATTCGTAGCAGAAGTGCCATGAAATGTCATTACAGAGGAGGCGGTGGGACCAAGGGACGGGAGACCCCTCTTCTGTCCCGGCTGATGGCCTTGATTTAACATGGCGTTGATTTAATACAGCGCTTTAACCACGTCACTTGTTTTGTGCTCAATTCCTCCCTTAAGTTACGCTGTGTCTGTATTGAGTTTTCTGCTCTGATCTCTCCCTTCCTCAGTATTTATTTCCACGGCATAACCGGGTCCTGGACATGGGCAAACTGCTGCCCCAACAAAAACACCGGCGGGTTTGTGCAGCCGCGGTTGGGATGAGCAAACGGCACTGCTCTGAGCTCACTCTCCCCTTCTCGTTCGCTCTTCCTTGGCAGTGGGATGCTCAGCTTAGTTGGATTGGGGTAATCCATAAATTCTTGCCAAAAATGGTAGCCCATAGCACAGGTCTGTGCCGTTCTGGGCCGGGGCTCTGTGGCCTTGCTCTGCAGAGCAAATCCAAATTGTTTAACTACTTGGGTCGGCGGAGACGTGCTGGGGGTGGCCTCATCCTACCGTTGCTCTTTTGCTCTCTGAATCTCTTGCGGACAGTTGCGTTTGCTTTAGTTTGTCCTTGATTTAAGTACAGCTGCAAAGGCAGCTTAGGCTGGATTTAATAACTAGTCCTTCAACACAGAGAGGCGCAGAAAGTAATTTGTCCCCTTGCCAGGCGCCAGGAAGAATGGGCATTTTGTTCTTCGCTCCGCAGCCGTTTTACCTGGGTGTATTATGGAAAGAGAGAAAGACTTGTGCTACTGCTACCCCGCGCGCTCTGTTGATTTATTGAAATTGGAGCCAGCGAGTGCGAGTCGCGAGGTACCTTCTGACATGGAATTTCTAGGAGAAATATACAGTTGACCTGGTTATTATTTTTTCCCTCCTCCGTTCGCTTGGGCGTGTTTCCAGCTTTTGCGCTAAGGAACAAGACTTTAAATTAGTCCTGAATTTTAACACGGTGCAGCTTTGCCTTCGTATTCCCAGCGTTTTATTACAGAGCATCTGAGCTGGCGTTCTTGTTTCATCCCCATCTCCTTGCTCACCTGCTCGGAAATGGGGAGTTTCTTCTCGTTTGGGTTTTTTCAGAGGAATGACTTAAAAAGGCTGCAGGCTCATGTCCTGCTGGGCTGAGACTGCGGCTTTGCGGTTCTTAAATGTCATCGTCCCCCTTCCCTGTGCGTGGGCTCCAGTTGCTTTGCTATGGACTCATCCAGGCGACCCATCATCTCGGCAGGAGAGCTCCTGACAGAGCCAAACCTCTCCTGGATGCAGGATTTTCCTGCGTCTGCCCAACGCGTGTGGCTGAGGAGATGCCGGGCTCCACCTTGGAGCAGGTGGGAGGAAGAGGAGGAGCCAGATGGTGGAGTAGGAAGAGGCTGCTTGCAGCAGAGCAGAGGGGTGGAGGTTGGGGAGAGCTTGGATATCACGCAGCCCAAGCCCTGCTCCCACGTGGCCTCAGCAAGCTGGGGATGCACTGGAATATTTTCCCTCATTTAGGCGATTCTAAGGTTGTTGTCAAAGCTCGGGATGCGAGTGCTCTATACGGCCATTTTACCTACAAGATTAGTGGCAAGGTGGAATGGATTTGTTGGCTATAACAAAACTTTATCTCTTGTTTAAGTAAAAGCACGTGTGACAGGCAGGAGGAGGGTTTGCTGGGTGAGCTGGTATGGCTGGGCTTTGGTTTGATTTATGTGCTCATGGTTATATATGATTTTGTATCTGCTTCCAGCAGCTGATAAAGCCATTGCAAGTGGAGAGGGCTGACAAAGCAGGGCTGAGAAACGGGCTGCTCGGGACAGGTAGCGAGGGCTGAGGAAGGCGCAGGACAGGGATTCTGGCTCTGCGCTTCCATGTGCTGGGAGGAGAAACTCCTCCTTGTCTGTGGAGTTACTGGAGGAGGCTTCACTCGGCCATTATGGTCACACATATATCGCTTGGGAGGGTTTCAGCCGTACGTGGGGAATTATGTTCTCACCTCTTAGTCTTTCTCTTAAGATCATGACTTAAAATCTGTGTGTCTGAGAGGGAGGACCCAGGGCAGCGGAGCGCTGGCTCCCGCGAGGCAGCCAGGCGTGCTGGTGCTGGGGAGGGCTGGAAGAGCCCAACCCTCTCGTATCTCAGTATGGCCTCATAAAACGCGAGGTGCCTTGGCCATGGAAAGAGTGATGCAGATGAGAAAACCACCGGGAGGGAATCGGCTGGAGAGACGGTGCTGTGTTACCCGTGTCTAAGATCTGTGAAAAGAGTCAAGTCCCTGAGAGCAGCTCTGGTTAATTTATTTCCTCTGAAGCGGCATCAAAACGTAAGAAATGGTTCCTCTTTTAATTAGTATTGCCAGCATTGACGTATTGTTTCCATATTTCACTATTTATAGAGGAAGAAATTCAGGATGAGTATTTTGTACCGATTCTTCCAGGCGTATTTGGTATCCACTTATTAGACATCTAGACTGCTTCTCCCCCAGCCTCAAATCATCTACCGGGCAGGTTTTAACGCTTGGAGCCGAGCTCTGATCTCTGTCAGAACTCGGTGAACCCCGCGGGGTTCCATTGCGAACAAGCCATGAATCTGTTCCCCTTAACACGTTCTCGATGAATGAACTTGGGATTTGAGCATCACAAGGCTTAGATTCCCCGTGCATCACCATTAGCGGCTTTCTGTTAGTTATTGTCCCGCACAGTTATTAACATATCGCTGATCATCACGTTGAAACACTTCCACAGGCTGATGGTTCTCCGTGGAAATCTGCCTCTTGACACACGTCGTAACTCAGCGAGACACTTGAGTGCGGGTTTGCTTTGCGACCGGGAGCAGCCGTTTCCCGATGGATCGGTCCGGGGGCCTGGTGAAAGCCCGTGGTCCTGCGTGGGGATGGTCAGAGGCAGCTTTTGTGAGCGCACGTAGGGCAGAGAGCTGGAGCTGCTGGTGTGGAGAGGCCATGGTGACCGAGCGCAGCTCCTCTGTAGCTCTCCCGCTTCCCTCTCCTCCAGTTTGATCAGCGGCATAAAGCCGCCTTCCCTCTGCGGGGAAAGCTCAGCCCCCAGTAATGGTGTCCAGCTGTCCTGACAGAGCGGGATTGCTCATCAGTTTGGTTGATGACTTAATCTGGGGCTGATTAGCATCTTGGAGGCTGTCCAGACGATCAAAAATGATGCATAATTTTGCTGTGGGCCACGGTTTTTTAACATTCTAGCATCCTCCCAGCTCTTGCGTAGCAGCAGGGGCTCGCGTTGCAATGCTCGTTCGCTCTCCATGAGGCTTGGTTTTGGGGAGGAAGAGTGTGCTGAAGCCCTGCTGCTGTCACAGGGAGGAGGGTGAGAGCTGCAATGGCTTGGCTTCACGTCCCCGGGTTGTAGCTGCAGGGGACATGTTGGTGGCCGGGGCTTCACGGGGTGGAGGTGCAGAGCATCCCACGCTCACCCTGGGGCATCACTCCTGGCAGAAGTTTGCTGTGCCCTTGGGGTAACGGCCAATCCATAAGAGCAATAAAAATCCTCTCCTTGCCCCAAAAAGCTGCTTCCTGAAGCAGCTGAGCACATTTTCTGTTTCTTCTTGCAGCTTTTCAATCCTCACCCCAACAAAATTTCTTACTGCCGGGGGTGCTTTGGGGAGCAGGGGAGAGGACGAGGCCCACGGGGACGGACACGGGGACAACGTCTGCGGCTGCCGGGAAGGCTGAGCTGCAGGTGAGACAGCCCGGCTCCTGCCCGGCAAGAGTTAACGCCGGAGCGGGGACTGCTGGAAGAGTTCAGTTGTTTCGCATTAGGCCGGGGCGGCCCTGGCTGCCTTCCGTGCTCGGGGAGCCGGGGGCCGAGTCCCCAGTGTTAAATCTGCGTAACCGATGCCGTACAACTGGCACCAGCCTTGACCACAAGTGGCCGTTAAAATAAACATCCCCGGGCTTAACTGACAGGCGGGCTCAGGCAGAAACAGCCCTGCATGACGGGGAATATTAAATACCCGGCAGAACCTACCTTCCTCAGGCTAACACCCCCAGCCGCCCCGGCATCGCCCCGGCCCCGCGGCGTCAATGGGCGCAGTGTTTGGGGCGGGCGCGTGCCTCTCCCGGGGGCGGACGGGCTGGTGCCAGCGGTAGGGGAATATGTGAGCAATCCAGCCCCGAAACCCACCCCAGGTAAACAGGATGGCGCGAGTCCCGTGGCGGCACTGGCACCGTCCGGCACGGGCACCGCAGCGCCGAGCAGGGAGGCTGTGCCGGGGCAGGGGCTGCCATCCCTCGGCTGCTCGGGCTCTGAGCTCCTGCTCCGGGATGTTTCTTGGTGTTAGGAAAGGAGGTAAAAGGCTTTATTAAAAATGAGATGTTTGGCTTAGGGCAGCAGTCTTATTTATAACGATGATTTGCAAGCTCTCCAACTCGGGACAAGTGTGAGGCCGTTATTATGTCCGCGGGGATAGCGGAGAGACACATTTATTGGGTGAAATTTATCTGTCTACGGAATTTATTTTTTATTTAGAAAAGCGTAGTAACGAGCAGCACTTAGACAACAAGCGAGGCGATTACACAAGTGCAAGACGGGACAGACCTCGAGGCGAAAGGATTTGAACACTGAGACGCGCGTTGGTTGGTGCTGGGGGGGAGAGACGTCACCCAGCACCGCGGGCGACCTAACGTCCCGCTCGGTTAACGAGCGACTCCAGCACGTGCTGCTTAAAACCCGTCTCGTTTCTGCGCTGGAAGGTAAACCACCAGAGTTATTAAGGGTGTGCTGTAGAACTTTCCATTCCTGAATTGTCCTCAGAAATACAGGTAGTTATTATTTTTGCCCAAGGAAGGCCTAGAGCAGGATGAGGACGTTTATAACAAGCACACTTCTGTCTCCAGATGTGCAAAGATGCCCAAGCCTCGTGCTTGGCATTGAGAGAATTTAATAGTTCTCTCTATGTCACGATGTGTGTATATCACTTCCGAGCAAAATGCCAGATCTTTGTAAGAAGTCACTATTTTAACCCTTTAATTTTTTAAAAAATAAGTTACTGAATGATTTCCACCCAAGAAGGTGCAAGGTCTGTTCATGTGGCTGCGAGGTGCCGGAGGTGACACTCGCTGTGTGCCAGAAATAGCTAAACTTGTTAAAATACTGTGGGCAGTTATGCTGGTGTTTATAGCAATGTAGTTTCTAGAGGAGAATAGGAATAAGATACACCGCGTGTTACTTTATGTGCACGTTCAGCCTGGATTGAATTGGCATAACCATTTTGGATTGAAAAAAAAAGTGACGTCTTCATTATAACCAGGCAAGACCTGTCAATGAATTGGAAAATAACGTCTGGCAGCGTTGTCAGGCGTTAACCGCTGAAAAACGGGCTGGAAGACACGTGAAATGAAGAGAAGGTGTTAGAAATCTCTGTTTCAGCGTCTAAAGCAAAGAGCACAGCCATCTTCTGCCTGCTCCCAGGATGGGTGTCCTCCTCAGTGCAGAAGGGTAGAGTAGCTCCGTACCCTGTCCTTTCTCAAATCCCAAGGACCTTTGTTTTCATCTTGCCCTTAGTGACCAGATAATAAAGAGATAAGAACATATTCATCTGGTGCCACAACTAGAGCACGGAGGAGCAGATTTCACTGGTGGTGAAGACCCCAGAAGTCTCACCCAGGGCTCCTCAAAGGCTGCGTGCTGGCACTCTTCGGCAAAACCCGTGTTCCTAATGATCGCCATCCATTGTTGCATCTCTCTGACGGAGTGAAGAGTAGGTTCAGGGTGTTTTGTTCTTTGGGAAGGATGTTTTAAACTACAGTTAACAGGAACACATGGCAGCTCTTTGTACAGACGTCCAGGAGGATGGATGGGAGCTGACCGTCTTCAGCGTGTTACACCCTTTCCAGCCTTGCAAAAACATCTGGTCAGTGAGGGGATCACTCTTCTGTTTCATTTTAATATGAAAGTTTCAATTTGCATTATTCTCCTCCTTTTCCTGACTTGGCTCGATGTCTACTCATCAAAGCCCAGGGGACCTGCAGAACTAAGCAGCACCAGGATCCTTCACACCATACCTTCAGCCCCTTCCACCCCTGGGATGTTTCTTCTACAACAGCGACTGCTCAAACCAGCCGGTTGGTTGAAATACTCCCATTTGAGACAGGAGAACGTACTCTGTCTCTTGGGCAGTTGGAGTGTTAAATGAGGCAGCCCATGACACCAAGTTCCCCTTCCTGCTCCCGGCACTGGATTTGGCATGGAGCCGGTGACGTTCCAGTTCGGAGAATTCAAATGACCGTCCAGGTAGTTGGTTCTAATGACACAATTTACCCTTTGTGAACAAGTTTTATGAAAGATCCCACTGTTTGTCTCAAGTTGTGAAAAAAAAAATCCAACCCTAACCCAACTGCAAATGTCCAGGCCACGAGACTGCCTAATCCAAACACAGGCACGAGCCGGGGGCTTTGCTGGCATTGGCCACCCGCGGGTTTTGCCCATGTGTTCCTTGGCCTGGTGCTGAACGTCGCATTTATGAGCACACACCAAAAAAAAAAAAAAAAAGCCCTCAGAAGGAGGTACGATCCTGGTTTTAGCACCGGACTTTTAAAAAGGAAAAAAAAAATGAAGTAATGAGGCCCTTTGGGTACATTTTTAGAGTGGTGAATAGTAGGTTAAAGCCCAGGGTCGCTGGGTCCACCTGAGCAGGCGCAGCGCTTGGAAAGATGTTCTTGCGCCCTCCCTCTGAAGCAGTGGATTTGCCCTTCAGAGCGCATCCCCAAAGATAGAGGAGGGACCAGCTGTATCACTTCAGCTGGTTTGGGCACTTTTAGTCCTTAAACTGAATTTTAAATGCTTTTCTGACCCTCTGGTAGTTACAGCTCTATCTGCTGGCAGCAGAACACCATCACAGCCCAGGGCTCTGCAGCTGCTGAGGGCAGAGATCTTGATTTGCAAAGCAGCAGACAGGAGTCCTGGGGTAGCTTTTGGGCTGTGCATCCTTGTCCCTGTTGTACTCACAGGGTATGGTTGTCCATCTCCCGTAGCAGGCAGCGTCCCAGTGCTGCGTCCAGCGCTCCCTGCTCATCTGCTGCATCCGAGGGCTCCAGCAAACCAGCAAATAACCACGGTTTGGACCGGTGGGCTCAGCAAAGCATCCCTGTGCGACAGGAGCATCAGCTCTGTGCTGTTCTGCTGCGTGCTGTTGACTGAGTATCCTTTTGTTTGCGCTGGGTTAAAAACCACACTCATTTTGATGTCATTCCACGGCTGGTATCAAATAGAGTGGCCAGGAACTCTGCTGAAAAGGTCAGAAAATCCCAGTTCATTGAAAATTTTCACAGAAAAATATTGTAGTAAAATGGTCCAGAGAAGCCCACACAAGTGATCTTGCAGAGGTCACAGAGGAATGAGCAGGACCGGATTATCAAGGCGATCTTCGAGGTGCCAGAGGTCTCAGGGAAATGGGCTGTGGGACCCAGAGGTCCCAGCTGGTCCTAGCTAGAGTGAAGAGCATGGAAGGTGCTGGTCGCTGAGGTGCCCCGCGCACTTGGCAATGAAATGTTGACATCCTTTCCTTCAAAATGTTTTGTACTCGGGCAGAATAAGGAACTACCTGAGCTTTGGTGTTGGAAATGTGGAGCACTGTCACCCCCATGCATCTGATGGTGGAGCTTTGGGTCTTGCAGTGATGACACATGCTTGATGTGCCGTCCTGGCTCCGTTCGCTCTCCTTTCGGCTGCTCGTTCCTGGGATGTGGCAGCGTAGCTATCGCCTGTGTACTGATGTACCAGTTGCTCATAAGGGGGTAACTGGGGTGAGCTGGCAAATCCGTCGTCGTGCCCAGGTACCAAAGCGATACCTCTGGCCTGCAGGAGGAAGGACTAAGTGAACCCAAAAGTAACGTGCATTAAAAGAAAATGTAAAATGGCAGAGGCCGCATGGACTAAGCAGAGGTATTTTCTAGCTGTCTAGTCTAACGTTCGGTATCATTTTTCTCTGGGATTACAGGGGCTTTCACCTCATAAATTTGTGCCTGTTTGAGGTCGTTAATCTTTCTTTACATGTTGCCTTGCAATTTTAGAGCTTTGCCACCATCTGGGATCACATTTTAAATGGAGTTTCCACTCAGTACGTTCCTTTTCATGAAATTATTTATATAGAGAGAAATATATAATAAATATATCGGGACCGGGTTGTTTTTAAACATTCTTAGTGCTTTCGCAAGGGCTTACCTTGTGTGGAAAAACTTGTCTTCTCTAATAGAGAGCCGTAATAGTGACCAATTAAAGGATCATGTTTGCAATATGCTCTTAAATGGCAATTTAAAATATTGGTGAGCAACCTGCCTCGTGATCTGCCGGGGAAGGTGAGCTCTGTCGGAGAGCGCCGGGCCAGGGAGCATGTTTCTCTGTCGGAAGTATCTCAGCATATGAGACGCACCAGGAAGGCACCAGCTGATGGCAACTGGGTATCAAACCTGGAGAAGGATTGCTGCAGCTCCCTGGTTGCCCTTGGGGTGGGACCTCCTTGGTAAGCGTGTATTGCCCATAGCTCCTGTTTCTCACAGATGCACCTTCCAGCCTGCTCCACGCCCTACACCAAACGTGACCCATCTCTGGTGCTCTTAAGCAAACCTTCTACCCGAAGGCCATATTGACCCGCAGTTGGTCTCACCGGTTTCTTCCGGCCCCACCAGAGCCAAGATGTCTGTTCCAGACCCTGCTAATTATTTTAAAGGGATTTTGAACAAATAAATAGCCTGAACAGTTTGGCGGTTCCTTGTGTAATTTTAGCTCTGGACCCCTCCAAGAATGTTCAGAATAAATAGGTGACTCTGTCGTACATCCACAATTAACTCTCTACACAGCGAGCGGCTCGCAGGCACGCTATGGAGGAAGAGGGTCAATAAACAGGTATGCTGTGGGCTGTGGAAATGTGGTCCTTGTTACTGGAGAAGGATAGCCCTGACCAGGAGGAGGGCTGCAGCCTGGAAAAGCAAACAGGGCAGCTCTAGATCCTTCTGCCCCCACCCAGCTGGTGGGAATTCAGTGGAAGTCAGTCACTGCAGCGTACCCCTGGTGAGGCACATCCCCGCTCGTGCTGCTGTAAATCAGGGCTGACTCCTCAGGAGCAAAACTTGGCTTTGAGGCTCAGGGCGGCAGGAAGGTTTCACCTATGCTGGTGACTTTGCAAGTGCAGCTTTGGGAAGAGGAGAAAAATATTCCTCGGGATATTTTATAACGCCGAGGCATGAAATTGCACAGCAGAATTTTCTCCCAAGACCCTTTCCCCTGCGGCGGTTGTAGCCACATGTGCAGCCATCATTCCCCAAGAAACCCAACGCCCAGACGTGAATCATTTCTCTGATTTTTCATGCTTTTAACTTCTCATTGCTGAGGCTTCGCTCAGCCGGGAGAAGCAGGGACCTGCTTCAGCTTTGAAAAACCTTAGGCGGAGGGACGGCTGGGGAAAGGAGTTAAAAATGAAACAGCAGATTTATATATATAAAAAGTAAAAATATATGTTCTACATCTGAAGTTTATTTAGGTCCTTTGGGAGAGTGGCGCGGCACTACGTCTCTACTAAATTGCCAACATTTTATGGTCGTGCTGGCACCGAGTCAAACACACATCTCCTTGGCTTGGGCTGCTGTCTTAAAGCAGGCAGATTCCAGTATGTTTTTCTATCAACTGAATATTACTATTGACTGGACAAGGGAAGCTCTACGCAGCATGAATATATAGTAACTTTTCTTTTGAATCCATCTATCGAGACTTAATTATTTTGATATGGCGCTACTGAAGAGCCGAGCCCTTGTGACCCACCCAGACGTTAGATCTCTGCACGTTTTAAGACAGATACAACTTCTAATTTTTTTCTTATGATTTTATTTTGATTGGCATCATACGAATAACTGGAAAGTTTCAAAGGGCCTGTTTTTAACTGGTTGCCTGTTGCGTATGCAGGTATGTCGGTAGCATGTATGTGGAGCCCTGTGCGTGTGAACGCATGTATAAAATACACACGACACAAGGTACCGCTGGGACTTACACAAAAGCAGTTCGCTGCTCGGTTTCCTTTCAAAACCCTCACCTACCTGGGTATCTTTGTGCAGAATCGCTGTGGCGTTCATCAGACAAGGTGGCTGTACGTGTAGAGCGTCTACCACAGAGCCTCACCGGCGAGGAAGCAGCAGCTCTCCACGACCTCCCCTCCCCGTCACGAAGAAGGATGTTTGGCAGGAGTCGTTGGTTACCGTACAGCACGAGATGGTCTGACTTGAGGCAAGACACGCGTCTTCCCACACTTCCCAGCAGCTGCGAGTGACCCAGTTTATCTCCTTTCTGCTTGCTGCCTCTTGCTCTTCTGCACAGGGCTGGGAAGCCGTTGCTGCTGGGGCTTGGGAAAGTGGAGCTTTGATCTGCAGATGCGCAAGGAGGAAGGGTCAAGATCTGAAGCGGAGTAGACTGGCAGGGAAACAGCCTGTTGGATCACGTTGATCAAATTATGCTCCGTGATGGAGAATCCGTTTAATTTTTTGGCCCAAAGTAGAAGAGAACAGAGAGCTTCTTTTTGAAGCTGAGGAGCTGAGTTCATGACTCAGCACCTTGGGAGGCTGGAGAACTGTACTATACAGTTCATCTGTACCTTCCACAAGCGCTCAGGAAAATGTTCAATAATACCTCTCCATCTGGTTTTCCAGGGCACTGCTCTTCTTTAACGGTTGGACTCGATGATCTTAAAGGTCTTTTCCAACCTAAATGATTCGGTGATTCTTCACGTCTTTCTGTTTTGTGCCAAAGGCTTGCCTCTCTTCTGGCTGTTGGAGCGCCCAGTGCCCACAAGCCATTACTGACGTGTTCATTGCGCCAAGTTAATCCTATTTCTTCTGACCAAGTAGTTAATTCCTCCCATCATTTAGTCATAGTTACCGTTGTTCTGCTTCCTTCTGGTTTTCAAGATTTTTCTGCCATCAGGTGCACTTGGGTTTGAGTGTTTCCCTGAAGTAGTTGCCTTTCAATGGGAGAAGAAATGGCAGTATCTCGAGCTATAGGAGTATTTATGGCTTGCTTTGTTTTTCAGCCAGCCAGGTGTCCGCGGTAGGCACCCGGGGGGTGTTCAGAAGGGCTGTCCTTAGCGTCGCTTTGACACTAGTGCCAGGTACACTTCTGGTTGTCTGAATCAATAGATAATCCAAGTTGACCTTCTACAAACAGGTCAAATAATGGAATTCTTGTTCACTTTTTTTGAAGCAGATTTATTTGTAACTTGCCTCTGTTTTTTGAAAGACACCTTGTGAGCTTGAGCTGTGGAGGGGCTCAGAGGAGCGAGCAAATAAACCGAGGCTCCTGAAGCCATGCCACAGTTTATTGTGGAGCAAAGGAAGGTAAAAACCCATCATTGCGAAGGATAAAACTTACCTGAGATACCTCTGGGCTCTTCATTTGTGATCTTGAGAGGACAGGGTCTTCCCTACCCTCTGACTTCACACCCCCGTGCCCCACGGTTACTTGCACGGGAGTTGTGTGCTCACGCTATAACACCACCAGCCCCAGCCCCGTCCGAGCAGTGGGGGGGTTCAAGGACAATGTGGGACTTGTGCTCCCGGACACACGTAGGAGAGCCTGGAGATTTCCCTAGGCTGAGCTGGGGTATCTAACGCTGGGATTAAATCCTCTGTCGGAGTTTAGGTAATGCCACGCCAACAGGGAGGCCGAGAGGAGAGACTGTGCATTTACAGCCCCAGAGAAGAGCTTTGCTCTGGTGTATAATGGCCTTCTGTTGGGTTTTAGTAGCGTATAGTTTAGTAAATTAGGAGTCCTCAGGTACTTAGCGCTTTAATGGTTCTCACTAAGAACATAATTAAACCATAGACCCCTCAGGGAGAAAAAACAGTTTATTGTGCATATTTTTAGAATCTGTTCCCAGCCCTCGTAAAACGCGGCAGATACAAGCCAGAGAACATGCCTTAGCTGGCGACCCTGCATGCATTCAGCCGCCCCCGCCGCGCGTCGCCCCGCAGTCACACGTTACAAATCTGCCCCGTGAATTATGGAATTAATTTTCCCCAATCTGATTTCAAAACGCATTTGCAGCGCAGTTTTTCTCCGGCTGCTGGAGGTGCGAGGGAGGCAGAAGGTTTATGATATTGCACCTTGTGCTGACACATAAAGCTGGGTTTTGCTAATCGTTTTTTTATTTAAAAACACTTTATGTTTCACAGAGGTACCCAGGAGCGGAGCTTGGCGGGGACAAGCCTTGGGCTTGTTGGTTTAGTTGCATCTGACTTGGAGCTGCATTCTTCTGGGCCTGCGTGTGTCAGGAGTTCAGAGGTCTCTGTGTTGGGGAACTCCTGGCTGCTTCCTGGGACGCTTCTCCTCGCAAAGCAGCCACGAAGCAAAGCGTAAAGCTCCAACTCCCCAGCAACAGAAGCTGGGTGAAGTGATCCTGGAGTGTTCTTCCCTCCTCCCGGGCTCTGACACCGCCGCGATGTTTCCTCAGGACGTGATTACACCGGGAGAGCTCTAGGCACGCCTGTGTTGGGCAGGTTTCCTCTCTAACCCCAGTGATGCACCCTGGGTGCCCTCCCCCAGCCCCAGCCGGGTGCTCTCCCCCAGCCCCAGCTGGGTGCTGCACACTGGGACCCACCGGACGGGCTGGTAGGTGCCCCCAGAACCCCTGGGCAGCAGCTGACTCAGGCGCCAGAACCAACCAGAAAGCTTTCCAGCATCCCAGGTGCCCGTGTTCAGCACCACGGCGTTTCACACATTGCTCTGGGTCTTTGCTCTTGCCTCAACGCCCGTTCCTGGGTAAACACAACTTTCTCCCAGGGAAATCTGTGCCCCGCTACACCCGTGCTCGCAGCATCTGGAAGGCATTGGGAGGAACACACACACGCTGCGCTCTCCTCCCCCGGCAGCCTCAACGAGTGTCTGATACATGTGAATCACTTCTCTGGCGATGCGTTTTGTTTTGCATCCTGGAGGTTTACCCCCTGGAGAAGTGGCGGTGGCAGTGGGGAGGAAGGGTCCCACACTGGCAGTGTCCGCAGAGGCTCTGTCATTAGTGCTGCCCTTATTGAGTGTGTTTCTTTCCTTCTGTCAAAAGAAATGCTGAGGAGCTGTGTGGTGTTTGTGGTGTGTCTGCTGCTGGTTTAGGCTCTCAGCTTTGAGTTATCTCCCTGGTGACACGGCATTGCCCCCAGTGACACCGTGATAGTGTCAGCGCCGATAACGTGAAGGATGGTGATGCTATAGCACCTGGCAGTGAATTATTAACCCCCAGCCGATCTCTGTGCTGCACTTCTTTTTCCCCGTTTTTACTTCAGCCTAAGCAAGAGGCTGCTGCTGGAAGGCAGGAGTGGCAGCAGACCCGGCTGGGCAGCCTGCACTGTTCCCACACGAGTCCACACGTGGCTGCGACAGGAGCCCAGCCCAAGAACTTCCCTCTGCTTCTTCTCTCCCTGCATTTTTTTATTCCTCTTTCTCTTTCTGATTTTCTCTCACAGCAGGCTGGGGGGACAGTCTCTTGAGCCCCAGCCCAAAGCAACAGGCAGGGTTTGCTGGCTGTGGTTGGCCTTGGTAGATGAGGCATCAGCGTGAACCTGCCATGGAGGGGAAGGGGATGGGGTAACTGAGTGGCATGTGTGATAGCTAAGGATGATTCTTAGCACAAGGAGGACACGGAGCTGTTGGAGCAGATCTAGAGGAGGCCATGAAGATCACCTGAGGGTGGAACCCCTCTGCTGGGGGACAGTTGGGGGTGTTCAGCCTGGAGCAGAGAAGGCTCCGGGGAGACCTTAGTGCAGCCTGTCAGTGCTTCAAGGGGCTGTCCGAAAGGTGGGGAGGGGCTGTTCAGCAGGGGCTGATGTGACAGGACAAGGGGTGATGGCTCAACTGACAGAGGGAGATTCAGACCAGAGAGAAGGGAGAAATTGTTTCCACTGAGGGTGGTGAGAGCCTGGCCCAGGTTGCCCCGAGAGGTGGGAGTAGCCCCATCCCTGGCATCATCCCAGGTCAGGTTGTCCCTTGGGGCTCTGAGCACCCTGCTCTGGGTGCAGATGTCCCTGCTCCCTGCAGGGGGTTGGACTGGGTGAGCTTGAGAGGTCCCTTCAACCCAAACCATTTGGTGATTCTGTGGTCTTTGCTTTAAAATTAAACCGTGTCTGGCCAGCTCTGCAAAGCCACGGACAGATGAGTCACTGCTCACTGCCATCACGTCATGGGATTTACTGACCTGTGTAAGCAGTTGTGTAATTCCACGTGTAACGCTGCCTGGTCTCTGTGGTCCCTGGCCGTACGTCCTGCCCGTGTTGAAGCGAGCGGACCCAGGTACGGCTCCGTGGCCGCTGCTGGCGGGGAAGGAGGTGCTGGCTGCACCGCAGGAGCGGGGAAGCAGCAATGCCGCCTTCCTGCAGCTCCAGCATGTCAGAATCGGGCAGTACGCTGGAAACCGGCTTGTCTTGGACTAAACCTGTGGGACTGAAACCTCATCTAGGTCAGTTGTGGTTAAAGCACTTAAAATAAAAAATAACAGAAGCTGCCAAGAAAGGAACCTGCCTTTTTGGAAGGATAAAAGCATTTCTCAGCAATTTGGGATCAAGGTAAAAAAATCTCTTTGTGAGCCTCCCCGACGTTCCGGGAATGCTCAAGAGCAGCCCAACAAGCAGATTAACTCGAAACAGGTCCCGTGCGGAGGCGAAGGACCCTCGGTGGCACCCGGGGCTGCTGCTGCCCCGGGAGGGGGGAGCCCTGACCTCCCGCCCCTTCGCCGGAGTGGCCTTGGCAGAGCTTCTTGACCCCGACAGCGCTCCATCCGGCACCGGTGTCCGAGGAAGGAAGGATGCGGTCTCCCGTCCTAAGGGGTTACAGCAGCCTCAAACCCATACAAAGCAAGAGCTTTATTAATCCCAGCTTTGCTAATAAGGAATTACAATAGCGGTGGGGTTTGGCAGCGGGAGCGCGCTCGGCTGCCATGCACAGTACAGGGCTTTCCCTGGTTTGTTTGTATTTTTGATTTAACTACAAATAATTTAAAGATGTGTCGTGTCTCCTTCAATTAAAATTTGTGTCTTCATCCTCTCTTTTTTTTTTTTTTGTTGCAGTTTTCAAACCACGTGAATGAATTTGAGCTTGTCAGATGCGCTAAGATCGATTGTTAACAACTTTTTACTAAAATCGCAGCACTTCTAAGGGTGGCGGTTATTGACCTATCAGGAGTTGGGTTTGTTGTCTTTGTAAAATCTGCAGCTTTACTGTACTGGATGGAAGATCCTCCAGTGTCAAACAATTCCAGGCTGATAGAAGAATAATATTGTCACCAGGCCAGTATGTAAATACCTTAAACCAATATAGCATGTTTAGAGGAATTACACTTTCCTCTCCCAAATTACCCTTTTGGAAAGCGACTCTACCACCACACTTATTTCAAATTGAAACGTTTTGAAAGAGTATCTCCTACGTTTTGAAATCTGGTTTCCATTCCTGGCTCTGTTTGACCTGCTGCATGACCCTGGGAAAATCTTTTTCTCCGTTTCTGTATCTGCTGAGTTGCTCTGAGGATCTTCAGCACTCGCGCAGAGCGGTTTCACATCCATCGGTGTCGAGCTAGGTGTAACATTTCAGCATTAAATAATAGCAGTTTTACGATGAATGGGGTTTGGCGATGATGGGAAAAAAAGAGAAAATTCAAACTCTTGGTTTTGAAAACATTAAAAATTCCTTGAGTTTGCATGAAAAAAAAGAAATTAAGTCCTGTTCTCTAAAAAGAACTGAGTGGCCAGAGGCATAGGGCTGTGAGCAAACTCGGGGAAAGAAATAAGGAAAAAAGCCAGCTCCCCCCAGTGACGAGCCTTGGAGGGTGATTGATTCTTCTTCCATTTTTCAGACGCAGCCAGTGCCCAACCCCATCGCCTACTTCATGCACCGCTCGCCGTGGTGGTTTCATCAGTTCGAGACGCTGGTCAATCACTTCATCGAGCTGGTGGTGCCGTTCTTCCTCTTCCTGGGACGGCGGATGTGCATTGTACACGGCCTCTTGCAGATCCTCTTCCAGGTGAGATGCTCCCGGGTTTGCATCTAAGTGGCATGACTTTGCCCAGGACGGAGCAGGGGGTGTCGGAAGGGTGTAAAACCTCTCCCACTGCCTGGGGGCCATAGGGTGGGCTGGGACCTGGGCGGCCAAGATGCAGACACACATTCCTCGTGCTGGCACCATAACCTGCAGCACGGACGTGGGCACATGTGCCAGGAGCAGTCATGCTGCCATTGCGGCACCAGCGTGGGTTGCTGGAGCCTGTCTTCTCCAAGCGGGAGCAACATCCAGAGGAAGTGACTCAATCAGCAGGTCAGGAGTTCAGGCTCAAGTGAATCAAGATGATTCACAGCCATGAGCTGTTGGTTCTTGGGTGGTTCGTGCTGGCGTGGCTGCACTTAGTGTGTTGCTGGAGGTTTGTTTCCCTTGCTGCTGGTTTGGTTTCCTTTCCTACGGATGGCAGGAAAACGTCAGCCCAGGACTAGTGCAAAGGGGCCGATCCTGCAGCTGCGGACGGTTGGGCTGAATACTTGCATCTTTCACCCTTTGAAGGGATTTGGTTTTTTATATATATTTAACATTCAAGGGCAGTTCGTTATCTCTGGAAATGTTTAAGCTGTTTTTCACAGCCACCAGATTTACTGAGCCTGCGTTCATGGTGACAGTGATATCTTCAAAAATCAATGGCATTCACATTCCGGTTGATTTTGTTGGCTTTTTTTTGTACATGAAATAAATAAACCTGTGCAAAAGTCAGAGGACAGAAACTCCTGCATAGAGACTTTCCTAGACCACATCTGACTTCTCTTGTCCCTACCCCAGCATAATTCAAAGAGCTCATTAAGCCCCAGCCACTCTGGCTGGCGGAGGTGCAGCGCTCAGCCCTTGCTGGCTGCCGAGTTTGTTCAATAGCATTTCAGCACCATGACATTCCTACTCCGGGTAGCTGTTACTGCTTCCTGTTCATACGTGTGATGATTAAACCGGAGAGCAGCTTATAAACTACTGGGGAACCACCGAAATGCTGATCAGGTTTTAAAGGGCTGATGTAAAGCCGCCGGATTTGTGCCCTCGCAGAGGTGCCCACTCCTCCTGCTCCCCACATGCGTCCCGTTGTGTCTGGGTACCACCGAGCATAGAGCTCGTACCTCTGTGCACTCAACACACCTCTTGGTATCAGGTTTGGTTTTGTTGGGATGGATCTTCTGGAGGTCCTGGCAGCGGGGCAGAAGAGGTCTGACCCAAAGAGGTCTCAGGGCATTGCTCCACAAGATGCCAGTTCAGTTTGCGATGGGCATCGCACCTGAGGTTTTTAGTGTCACTGGGAGGATTGTGTTCAGCCCAACCCTAAGTAACCTGCTCTTTTGTCTCATGGACAAAGCAAAACATCCCATCTCTGTCGGCTGCTCGTTGCAGAAGCAGGTGGGTGTTGAGCTGTGGTGGAGATGGATTAGCAAGCAGGAATTGCGAGTGGAAATACTTGTGATTGTAGAGGAACATAGGGAGGATGGTGGTGGCTTTTCCTAAGGTGAGTAGACCCCAGAAGGAGCAGAGTACACCACGGCAAGTGGCCTGTCAGAAAACAACCCACATTGCCATATTGCAGGCATTGGCACAGCTGCCATGTCCCGGGGCAGGGCTGTTGTACTCTGCTTGTTTCTGTGTTGGCAGGAAGGTAATGGTGTAGTGGACTGAGGTGGTGATGCTTTGGCTTCACATCTCTGCCAGAAGAAACTTCCATGACCAGAAAACCTGACCAAACGCTCCCCTCTCATCCCCTCTCAGCTCTGGGTTTCTCTGTCCTTGCTGTGCTCCTGGGCTGGGGCCCACCGGGGACGCGTCCTGAGCCCCCAGCCAGGGTTCTCCGGCCAGCGCTGGCCTCCAGCACCTTCACAGTCCTCCAAGGGCCCCTAAGGAGCAGCACGGCTGTTTGTGTGCCGGGGGGCTTCAGAGGGAGCCAGCAGGATCTGAAAATCCAACGACACACGATAAAGGCTCATAATGACGTATTGTAAATGCACCCATCTAAGCAGCCTTTAATTGGTGCTTTACTGATAGTTTGCAATTACTGACTTAGTTCTGTCGTGGGGGGAGTCTGCAAAGGAGAAAAGGGTCCCAGTGTAAAACGCAGCGCTGGTGCATTTATAGCATTTCAACAAAAACCTGTTTATTTAATATTTACTGCCCTTTTCTTCATTCAGAATGACTTTTATTGACAATACTTCTGCCCTGCAAAGGAAGCAGTAAAGTTTAATGTTGATATACCACTTAATTCTGCTTTTCAAGATTCGAATTGACATTACATGCAGCTTTTATTGGACATTTTATAATTGTTATTGGAGTCATGGTGGCTAGGTTGAGTAAGTGTGTTTTTCCAGATTCCAACTGGCCTGGAGAATATTGCTTTGTCAGGAACCCAAAGAAAGTTGTGCTTTAAAGAAGAAAGTCTTACTTTTTTTGAGTGTGAACTTCTTCTTCTTGCCTAGTTCATGCTTGTAAGGAAAAAGGCTTAGTGAGTTTGGAAACGTCAGAGAGGAGGGGTTCAGCAGCCCGCCGGCTCGGCGGCGCAGGGAGCGCGCCGGGAGGACGGGTTTCTGTCCCCGACTGCATTCCCATGGGGCTGTGCCGTTGGCGCCAAGGCAGGCTGTGCTGGTCCCAGTGCGCCGGCCCGTCCTGGGCCACCTGCCATGCGGGAGATGGGGGTGATGGTGACTGAAACACACACTGCATAGGTGCCTCTCTGTGCCGTCCCCTTCCCGTGCTCGCCCACCCACCTGCGTCCTCACAAGACCCGAAGCGGGGAGCCAGGACACCCCAGAGGGTTGGCGTTTCATGTGCGTTGATGTTCCTGTGATCTCTGATACAAGTCCTCCTAGCTCAAGCTTCCAGAAATCTTCCCCTTTGGCTGTTTTTCGATCTCGAATAAATCAAAGTGTCTTCCTTATTGTGAGTCTCTCGATATAAATAGCCTTTGCTTCAAAAAAAAAAAAATCAAGGAGGGGGTTGAATGCTGGCCAGTTCCCATTAGAAAAATCATTATTCATTGTCGCTAACCACCAGACTGGGGAGAGCTTTGTGGGCTACAGCTGTGGGTGTAGTTTTTGCAGGACATCTGCACAGAGAGTTCTCGATCAGATTGCAGCACCCAGAGCACGTCTACCCGGATCAAAGGTGAGTGGAGAGAAAACATCATCCAAGGTTTTACAGCCAGGCCCCGTCAGCCGCTTGTCCCCCGGGCAGGCTGCGAAGAGCTCCCCAGCCGCCGGCGCAGCTGCGCGCAGCCCCGGCCAGGGGCTCAGGGCTGGGGACTGTCCCCACAGCAGGTCCCACCAGGCTGCCCGTCTCCTAAACACCAGGGACGGTAAGAACGGGGGTGTGTCCTCCACACCAGTGACTCCCTGCTCCAAGAGAGAGGTTTGAATGGGCTGCGCTGACCTTGTCTTTAAGAGCTGCATGAAACCCCGATCTCCCGGGGAAGCTGTTTGCACTGAAGACTTGGCTGTGGAGGGGAAGCTCTGGGACTTGGCAGCCCCAAGGTTGAGGAGCCTCTCTTAGCCAGTGCAGCCAACAGGGAGGCTCATGCTCAGCAGGACTAGACAGCTTGACTGTGCCCATCTTGCTTTGTGCCGTCACACGTGTCCCAAAAGCAAAGACTCCCAAACTCACATCTGCACAGGTTGGCATCACCCCATGAGGCATTTTTCTTCCTTTAGCATCTGCTGGGATTCAAGCCCCTTGGGTTTCTGAATCCAGAGCAGTGCATCGACCCATCCCACCATCAAGGGAGCCTGCTCGGAAGATCCCAGCGGCGTGAAAGCATTAGCAGGCGATGGTGGCAAAGCCTCCCAGTTAGAGTGTCTGTGCTGAGAGCATCCTTTTGCATTGAGAAAGAAATCTTAGCTGAAGGGCAGCCAGCTACAGAGGATCTCCAAGGTAAACAGGCGTCATTGTTTCAAAAAACATTCTTTCTAGCATTTACGGTATGTAGAAATCCAACAGAAATTAAACTAAATGGACGTTCAACTTCTCAGCGTTGTTAGGGATTTATTGTAAGCAGGTGCCAGACTTGACGTGCCGAGCAACACTGCTGCAAATTGTCTCTGCCAGGAATAAAGCTGGAGGAGAGACTTGTAACTTGGCTCCGTCCCTGCTCAGCTCTGCGCTCCAGCCCTGTAAAAACAGGCTGGTGAGAAACGGCCAGTCTGAGCCACAGAAACCTCCAAACAAGCCTGAGGTGGAGTTTGCCCTTTGCGCTTTTGTAGACGAGAGTCCTTAGAGGTTCTGGGAGTTCGCTGGGGAGTACAGGGACCTTTTGTAGCTGCTGTGCAGAGGCAAGACTGTGTTCGCTGAGATGCTCATGTGTGGAGCAGGGGCTTGTGCATCCCCTCGTTAGGTTAAATTTCGCGTGCTGGGGCTGGCGTCTCAGACCCCTTCTCTAATTCATAAGGACAGGGTGGTTTTCACTGTATGGCTCTCGTTGGTGGCTCCTGAATGTGATGTTCGCTTAACGAGACAGAAATCCAGCTGCAGGTGGTCGCAGTGGCCAAGGTTTTACACATCACTTTGATGAATGATTCTTTCATTTTGGGTCTGGTGGTACCAAGTGGCTGATTTTGTAGAAATCGAGTCCAAAATGTGGCTTGTTAGTATCTGGAGGAGGAAGAAGGAGTCTTGGAAGGTCTTGGAGACCACAGGTGAGGTTTGGACCCTGTTTATTCTTGGTTCTGTAGAAGCATCAAGCCAGAGGCATCCTGTTTCCTAAGGAGCTTTGTGGTTTTAAGGAGGAGGGAGGATGAAAGTGCTGCGTGGGGAAGGCAAGTCCTGTCCCCTGCGTGCAGGTCGCTGACCTAGGATCCCTTCCCACCACACCGCCTACGCGAGCATTGCATTGTCTCCCCGCTCTCCCCACTGACAATTCCATCCCTTGCGCACACACGGTCACCTTTGTGTGCCCGTAGGTCTGTCCCTGTGCTCAACCACCCATGACCAGGGAGAGCCGCGTTCCAGTGTCCGTGAGTGAAACCGGAGAGGGTGCAAACCCGCGGCCTCGCTGCACCGCGGGTGTTTCGCTGCTCTCTGGAGCTGGCTCCTAAAGCCCTGAAGCTGCATGTTTTTCACGACATCTAACGCACGGCTTACACTAGCAAACGTATTTCTTGGCTCCTCAAGCCAGGCAGTAAAATTACACTGCTTGGCAAACGCGTTGATGAGGGGAAGCGAGAGGAAAGCCAGGAAAAAGCCACCTTGCCCCTACGAGCTGTCAGGTAGTGCAGGGTTAGAGAGCACGGCAAGAAGGCTGCAGGGCCAGAGCGGTGGGGCAAAAAGGTTCCTGACAGCTGGGGGGTGGTTTTGGCTGTGCCAGAGGCAAAGGAGCTTCAGTATTGCAAAGGTAAAATCAGAAATAAATAAATAGTAAATGGAAAGTATAGGGCTGGTGCTGTTGGAAGGGCAGGGTCATCCCTTTGCTTCCATTGTGCAGGGTCATAGTCATATAGGCCCAGTTTGGGGGTTTTAGGACGTTTTAGGTCTTCAAATCCCTTTGGATTCGAATGCATTTGGGGAGCCAAACTCCTTTCTGTGGCCCCTGAAAACTCCCGGCACATCCTCCTGTGCGGAGCATCCTCTGCGCAGCCTCGTGGCTGGGTTGCTCCTGGAGCAGGGGCTGAGCTCAGCCCCAGCGTCACGCGTCAGGACAGACCTTCCCCGAAGGAGCTGGAGCGGCAGAGCCTTGAGGTTGCCAGTTCTTCACCGCCACCGGTCCCGCTCCCGCAGAGGTTTGGCAGCGGGCTGAAATTGGGGCTATCCCAGGATGTTTTTCAGCAAGAGCCCTCTATGACAGGAGGGTTGTCAGTGCCAGGAGCGAAGCTGAATTCCAGCCTTGCAGAAGGCAAAGACAAAACCTCCACAGCCAAAACCCCCTCGAACCAAGAGCGCTGACAAAGGAAGCTCCTGAGACAGCTCTCGGGGTCCGGCCAAGGAGCTGCGCGGGAACGTGGCGGCTTTATGAGCTGGTGGAGGGCCAGGGGGAGGACCCGGGGTGGGGAGCTGCGGCAGAAACCTCCTGCAGCAGAAACCTCCAGCTCTTGTTCCTTGGAACACGAGCTCTGAGCACTACCTGTGCCCAGCTGGGCACTGTGCCGGAGAGACAGCTCCTGGGAGCCAGGAACAGGCAGGAGAGGGGGCAGCAGAGTCGTTTTCCTCTGCTTTTTTAAGCAGAAAACAGCTGTTGAATAAATAGGTATTTTCTGCCCCTTTTTCCCTTCGCTTGGACAAACCCCAGCCTCTGAAAAATTCTGATGGAAATGGACATTTTCCTTTGGCCGATCCTTTTCCCATCTCCCTTCTCCTCCATGGGAGGCGAAGCGGGGTGTTCCCTCCATCCCTCTTTTTTGGGAGGGGAGGACCAAGCCCCCCGCTTCCCCCGCTGCCGCCTCTGCCATGCCGCAAGCCCTGGGCGGGACGAACCGCCCTGCCAGCCACACAGGCGCGAATGAAGTCCGGCTGCCGCGGTGCCACGGCTGCAGCGCAGCGTGCTGCTGCTGCCTGAGGAGGTAGCCGAGGTCACCGCAGCAGCCCGGAGAGAGGCAACAGAAATTAAACAGCTCCCCGCTTCCCGGCAGAAAGCCTCTGAATCCAGTGTTTGTTTTCACTTGTCAGATACGAGCTGGGTTTTGTGCCTTTTCTTAACGCGGGGGTGAATCAGATGTGTCTCCGGCAGGATTATCAGGCTTACACAAGTCCCAGGCTCGAGGCAGAAGAATCAGGCCCTTCGTTTGTGCTTTAATTCTGCGCCTGTAAGACCTTTGCAGTGCTCAAGTAGTTGTTTTTCTTTACCTTATGACCACGTTGTGCACGAGAATAAAGCCGCTGCTGTAGGAACCACCCCAGGGGTGCAGGGAGGCAGCGGCCAGAGAATTGGGGCATCCATTCTGACCTTCTCCCGTAAGATGGGCAACGTGAGCACCCTGGGGTTGAGACCATCGAGGAGACCGCAGACAACAGTGCTCCAGGTGATCCCTGCAGGCCCGGCTCTGATTTCAGGTGCAGGTCCCCGGCGAGGTGGGATGCAGGGGAGCGCGCTGCCCCCGGCCCGGCAGCGCCGGCAGCCGCAGCCCCGGGAGGGTGCGAGCGAGTGGGTGTTCGCTGCTGGGGCTGGGCAGCAGCGCTGCCTTTCCCCGGCGAAAACAAAGAGGAGATTGAGCCTTCGCAGAAGGCCGGATCTTGTTGATTTTGTTGTGGTTTGGAAAGAAACAACAAGCGGAGAAAGTCCCAGGAAAACGAGAACCTGAGTCTGCTGCGAGGGGAGGGATGGTCCCGTGGAAGATAGTTTTGCAGCTCCGTTGTTTAAAAATCTGCTTTGGACTCGGCTCGGAGGAGGAGGATGCAGAGAGAGGGTTTTAAAACATTTGGGAACCTTGAAGCGCTGGGCTGGGATTACGGGGATTAATCACCAGCGCCGCAGCCTGCGGGTCACACTCGTCGCGGTCCCGCGGGCGAGGGGCGGCCGGGGTCCTCCTGCCCCTCTCGTCCTCCAGCCCCCCGCTCAGCCCTGGTGCGGCTCCAGCTCAGCTTTTCTCGACAGCAAAACAAAAGGAATTTGAAATCAAAGGAGTCGCAGGGTAGATTTGCTGTTCCATTTATGCCACCTTAAATTAAATACCAAGCTATACGCACCAATCCCCCCCCGCCAAAAAAAAAAAATCTGACTTAAGCAGGCAGAACCCAAACTGTTTAATCACTCCTGTATTTGGTTTCACATGCAGCTCGATAGTATCTGCCGCGAGGCGAGGCTGCAGTGCCAGACACGGGAATACCAGCACATACCACCCCAAATCAGTAAATAACACTGCTCGTATAACGGTGTCTGGTATTAGTTAGCAACAAGTTAAGTTCTTGCATTCTGCAGTAGTCGGAGTGACTTAGAAACACTTACTGTTAGCCATAGGAGTGCATTTAATTAGCTTCTGATTCAGGGGGCTGGGGGCTTTTTCTCTTCTCTCTCTTTTTTTTTTTTTTTAAATCATTAAATAAAGTGTCACCCCTGCCCAGTGCTGTAAACTCTGTTTTGATTGTGGCTGCAATAACCCCTTTGGGCGTCATTCAGATTGTACTAAACAGTTTCTGGAGAGTGCTGGTTTCTCTCAAAATAAACCAAAGTCCGGCCTTGACAAGCTCTAATGAAAAACAAATTGTTATATTACTTAGAAAAATAATTTGAAGGAAGTCTGAATTAGTTGTAAAGGTGGAAAAGGTTCAGCTACTTGAAAATAGAAATTTGGAAGGTATTTATTTTAACCATTAAGCCAGCGGCCTTGAAATACAGCCTTGTTTGTTACAGAATGCGCCTAACGAGAGACATGAATCATGCTGTTAATCAGTATGGGAACTTGATTAATTGGAAGGGGGACCGTGGGTGACTCCGGCAGGCGGAGCCGCCTGGCAGCAGTCTGCGCCGGAGCCCCGGAGCTGCTGTGATTTACCATCAGTCATCCTGCTGGCACGCGGAGAGCAGCCGGGGAGGGATCCCACAGCCTTCGGTTTGCGGGTTGTTGGGCTCTATTTTTCAATTGAGACTAAAACGCCGTGATTTGGGAGGCTGGTGGCCTTTGATTTTTGGTGCCTCTGTGTTTGGTTGTCAGACTTGAAATGTGCTGGATTTCCACCGAGGAGGATTTAGCGTGTGTTGGAGGCACCTTGTTGAGGTGCCCTGGGCCGGGGTGCCCGTGCTCTCACCTTTGCTTATTAAACCTGAGAGCGAGGTTTTACGCCCAGCTATGAAATCAGATTGGCGGGGGAGGCCCCCAGGATGCAGGGTGCTGCCATGGCTATGAAAACGCAGCAGGAAGGTCCGTATTAATTTCCACTGTTGACTGCGGCTCTTGGTTTTGGGGCCAGGAAGAGCTCGAGTGAGTTTGGCCATCCAAGAGCACTACTTCGTTTCAGAGCAGCCTGTATTTGTTCGTATGGCAGAAGGATACGGCGGCGGGGAAGGGAGAGAGCGTGCGGCCGCGCCAGAGGGATGAGTTCCAGCTGAAGTTCAGGTTCGGGTAGAAGGTGCCACGTGTGTCGGGCTGTCCCAGCGGCGGTGGCCCAGGTTGGTGCCATCGGTATCAACTCTGTGCCACAGTGACCACCATGGCCAAGCCAGGGAGACCCAGGGAGCAGGTAGGCTCCGGTGGCCCCGCGTCCTTGGGCGTATTGCTGAGCACTGACGTTCAAAGATCACCAGCTAGATCCTCAAATTGCAAGATTTGCTTAAATACAATGAAAATGGAACCGACTCTGGCTGCCCTTAGCATTTCTGCCGCGTTACAGCCTTCCAGGGTACTCGCAGGTCTCGTTTTCTGTGCTGCTCGGCATAGGCTTTGCACCGCTCTCCTCTGCGCGCTACATGAACACCTTCCAGAGCCGTATTAAATGACATGGCTGACATCCACCACATGTGGTCCTTCCTCTGCCAAGGGAAGAGCTTGTGGAGTACTTAGGCTCCTAGGGCTCTGGGGCAGGGTTGGGTTTTGTTTTATTTTTTTCCCTGTTTTAATTTTGCATTTGACTTTCAAGATGTCTCTGCTCTCCAGCACCCCGGTGTCTGCAGTCTGCTAGCAGAATTTCCAGGTGCTTGGGCTCGAAGAGAAAAATCAATTATGGCGATGTTGTCAGTGAAACGATACGAGCTGGCGAGGCTGCAAGAGCGTCAGAACATCTGCACTGTCCAGATGTGATTCGCTCGGTGCTGTGCTGCAGCAATTGGGTCCAAACAAGGATGGGAGATAAAGTATGTGTTGCACATGCGATTGCATGTATGTGTAAGTGAATGTATAAAACGTTACGGCTAATAAGAGCCAGACCAGCTATAAACCAGTGATGCTCCTGAAGTGGGTGACGTGATCTTGAACATGCGCCGTTACCGTATTTCCAGTGATGAGTCTTTATTTATATTTAGGGGTAGCTACTAAAGCTAACTAAAACCATTACAACCCATTAACGTTGCCCAAGCCAAAGGACTCGCCCACTAATACGCGTCAAATGTCTTTAAGCTGTAGATTCCTCCAGTTTCAGTGTAAGGGCTGGAAGGGATGGTAAAGTTCCTCCAAGCTGAATCACATTTTCTGTACCTTATTCCTGATCTAAACTGGTCACACTGCATCTTCCCAGCCCTCGGCTCTCACCAGTCTTTGCTTTTCGGCAGGGTGCTGGTGGTGGTGCTGGTGGTATTTGGGTTTTGGTCTCCCTCCTCCCACCATCTAGATTACAGGACCTTTAAATAATGTTTTATATTCCATTTCGAAAAAGAAGAAATCAGAACAGCCTAACTGGAAACAGATGGCGGATGATGAACTTTGTTCAAAAGGAATTTATAATACATGTATTACGAAGAGAATCGTTGACTAGTGTCGCATACAGACATGTGAAGACAGAACGTGCCCATTCGAGCAGTGGAAGGGGCTGAGAGTGGGCTGTTGCCTTTGGTGCGGTGCTCTTGGGGGCAAGGGGAGGATTTTGCAGGAGTCGGTGGCTGCAGCGAGCTCTCCAGGCTGAAAGGAGGGCTTCCCACCATCGCCGCTCTTCACTCTTCCCTCTGCTGCCACGGGCTGATGGAGCAGTTTATGTTCTTTCCTTGGGTCTCTGGGTTGAGCAAAGCCGGGGAGCCCGGTGGGCCAGAGCTCCTCTGAACAAACTGCCCTCTCTGTGCTTGAAAATCTGACTGTTGACTCTGCCTCTAGCCACATCCAAAGGTTCCTGCAGAGATGTAGCTCCACGCATCTTCCTCAGCAGCAGGAGTCTTCCTCAGCGGCTGTGCCCTCGGAGAGGGGTGTGCTGGGGGTGAGGGCTGGTGCAGGCTGTCCCTGTCGCTGCGGTGCATGTCTTCTGTGCTGGGACCTGACCTGCACATACCAGCTCGTGGGCCAGATCTTCATTTGGTGCAATCAGGGTAACTCAAAGAGGTCCATCGAGACATACCCGTGCGCCCAGACCATACCTTCTGTCCTCCCAGCTGGTTGACTCAGGGGGGTTTATTACTTTGCATACTTCAGTAGGTGATTTTCTGCCAAGTTAAATTAGGGCATCTTTTATGCATGTGGGTGGATGGATTTAAGCCCACCTTGTGTCAGCGGAATGTACCTTCAAGAAACTACCTGCACATCAGAGGTACAAATCTTACCCATATGCTTTGCACAAAGGTTGGATGGTTTTAATTAGAGCCATTAAAACAACTCCCATGTAATTTCAGAGAAAAGACAAAGCCGTGGAACTTGGTGTCCGGGCTGCTTAGGGACAGAGGTGGAGACGGATTTTATAGCGTCCTGCTTTGATGAAAATAACTCATTTGCTTCTTCTGGGCCAAGTTGCTGGGTTTAATGTTTCTCTGTAATGATGCAGCCTCCAGAGAGGTTTTATTTTGATTTGGAAGTGTTGGGATGAGGATGCGGCCCTGAGATACTTTAGCCCACACGCAGTTTACACAGCTGTATTACCCGATTCCCCAGGCACCCCCAAAGCCATTATCTCTTTGGTGATGCAACAGCTAGAAATTGCAGGAAACCTGTGTCACTCAGTACTTTCATCCTCCTATAAAAACCGGGGTTTCTTGGAGCCGGTGACTCAGAGAAATGGCCGATTAGTGCAAGATACCCCCGAGCAGCTGCGGCTTGTTTGCCGTGCTGGCCGAGCTGCGGGATGTTGCACTTGGACGCCGGCGGCGATGCCCGGCTCTTCCCGGGGTGCTCGCCCACCCACGCGTGGGATAGAGAAGCTGCCCGATGGGCGCTGCTGATCCTTGCCTCGAGAATTGTTCGCAAACCCCAAGTCTCACCTTTCCTTTCCTGGGGGTAATGCTGGCGTTTTGCGGAGGGCGATGGATTTTTTTTGCTGCCTTAAACTGAGTTGGTGGCTGAGCTCAGCTGAGCCTTAAGCCCAAGATACCTTGTTCCAGGCCAGTGTCTGTAGCACAAGGTCTCACCTCTCTTGCTTTCTTCTTCTCATCTTTTTGTCTCGTCTCTCGCAGGAGCACGCTGACGGTTTGTCTGCCCACGGGGGGTGTTCTTGATTAACTGCTTGTTTCACACATATGCAACCCCCTCTGAAGACGGGTTAAGCTAAACAGGAACAACGCAGGTTTGGACTGGGCTTGGTGTCCACATGTGGAGCTAGTCAGGAAGAGATACGGCACTTTAAATTTACACCCTGCTTTAATTAGAAAAACTTGCAAGCATTGAGAAACACCAGACCAGTGCCAGTTCTGCAAAGGCTGAAAAAGCAAGTGCCTAAAACAATGTTCCCTGCTCATCACATCAGCTCTTCTTGTGACTTGTGCTGCTGAGAGAAGAGATGAAAGAGAAAATGCCGAAGGCTCTCTGGCAGCCTTGCAGCTGATTCATTCAGCCAGGAAGGATCCAAGGACCTGAAGCCTCCGAAAGCTCGAAAAGCTGGTTCCCTTCTATAAACATATCATTACTGAACTCATGCTGGTGGAGAGGAAACATCTACGAGTGCATAGCATGGGTCTCCCAGTTGCACAGATCACGTATACAAGGTGGTGCAGCGGGAGCGTGGAGAAAGTCAAGCAGGAAAGCTCCCAAAATAAGCGGTAAATCCTTAGAGCAGTTTGGGAAAGTCCAGTACCAGATTATGGGCTGTGTGGCACGGCAGTCGGGGTTGGTAGGGCGCGTGGGCCGATCTCTTGCACCTCATGAGCAAACAAGCAGAGACCCTCATTTCAGAGGAGCCCTTCCTGCGATGGCGGGCTGCTGCCTGGCTGCCTCTTGCTTCTGCAGTGCCCCTGTGTCGTCTTGGCTGGTTTCTTTAGCGTTCGGGTAATGCTCTGCACTGAGTTTGTGCCAACAGCCCGAGCGGTTGTGGCCAGCTCGGCACCATCAGCTCAGGGTGGGCTTGAAGTCGCATACAGAGCTGCACGTTCTTTGCGGATGCTCTCGCTGATATTTCGTAGCGATGCATTTCCTGTTCGACTGCTCCTGTTTCAGGCCATGAGCCAGAGGAATGGAAGTGCCCCTTCGCCCACGTACTCAGGTAGTCGCCTCTGCATCCTCCTGGGTTCTTACCCGCCTGCCTTTCCCAGCGCCTGAAGTGTTCAGTAGTGCCAGGCAGGAACAGATCACTCTAATAACTGTTTGGCTTGTTTCTTTGTGAAGCTTATCTTTTTCCTGGTAAAAGGAGATGGATTGATTTGTTTTCATTCTTACCTGAACCAGTTCCTCTGCAGGAGCCATTTTAACCCAGCTTCCAAAGTCTTTGGGTAAATCTCGCCTGGGTGCTTGGGTCTCTGCTGCCCTGTGCCAGGAGTCCCGAGGCTGGTTGCGTTCAAGGTGAGGGTTTTTTCTGCGTCTCCTTCAGCTGCATCCTCCTTCCTTGAGGAGACGGTGGATTGTGGAAGAGATTAAACGATGAAAGCTCAGGTCATTCCTCCTGAGCAAAGTTAAGAGGTTAGGGAGGGAACACTGCACCGGTCAACATCACCTCATGGTCTGCTGTAGAACACCTGCCAGCTCCTGCTGCGAGGTGCTGTGGAGAGATGCAGAAGTACATGGGCAGTAGAAAAGTCATAGTCAGATTTTAAATTTTCCTCTGGAGAAACAAATCCACTGCATTGTCTGCATCAGGGTTGGGAATGGCCGGAGTGGAGAATGGGAAGGGGACAGAGATTGCTTTTATTGCATCAATAATGTCATTTATTCCATAACCAACTCCTGAAACCAGTTCTAATCCCCAGGCAAATCCCTCTGTAGCAACAACGGCAGATCTGCCAGGGCTCTAATCAAGCACTGATCATTCCTGCGGGCCAGAAACCTCAGAGGGAGCGAAGCCAAGGTAAAAGGGTCAGGATCTGGGGGAGGGGGCACTCTGAAACCCAATGCATCCAAATCAGCTCTATCTCTGTGATTCAGTGGGCAGATGGGACGGTGCCAGAGACACTACGGGGCCAATACTTGTCTTTCCTCCCCGCAAAGTGTTCAGGGACAGACAGTGGGGTCCTGAAGCGGTAGAGAGATCATTTTCCTGGGGCTGTTCAGAAGAAATGTGAACACAGATAAGAACTGGAGCTTCAAAATGTTGCCACCTATCCCATGTTCCTTCCCCCCTCCCCTTCTCCACCCAGCAAAGAAGCAGTGGTCCTGGGTACCATCAGTGGAAGGGTTGTTGGTGCCTGCAGTGTCTCTGCTGGAGGGTTTTCCTCCGCCCCCCCGTTACTGGAGCACAGGGGAAGGGGAGGGAGGTGTTTTCGTGGAAATCTGTACCTCAACCGTCTTGGCAGCCAAACCTGAAACGGCTCAAGTCTTTTGCCCCAACTTCATGTTTATGGTCAATGTGAAACTCCACCTGTGATCACCACATGTGTCCTCTGCAAGACTGCAGTAAATTAAAGCACAACAGGGAATTTTAAGAAATACATCCTCTTCCTTCTTGGAGTCAGGTTACATCGACCTCCGAACATCTGGACACAGTGTCTCAGGGCTCCCAGAGGTTCTGCTGTATTGAGGGTTCATCTGCCTTTCCTAAATTCCCGGCCTTTTCCCTTCCTCGCTGCCTCCTCTTGATTCAGTGTTGTGTTCGGTGTGGCTGGCCCTCTATGTAATTGGTATTTTATGTTCAGTATGTAAAACACACCATGGAATTTTGGTTATCTCTTGCCATGGGTAAACACAGACCCGTAACCCATTGTCATTTACTGTGCTCGTGGGAGAAGTCTAGAATAAAACACACTGCCATTTTTTTCAAAAGCCTACATTTCTTCTAAGCTACTAGTTGCCAGCATCCTAAAAGATGAAATACAATGTTCATTTAAAAAAAAAAGCTAAACCCTAGTATGCCCTAGGTCACAAAAATGGGTTTGTTGGTATGATGCCCCTTTGCTTTGACAGTCCTTTGCCTGGTCTCCAGGTTGCCCTGGCAGGTAGGCTTTAATCACCACATCCTGCTAGTTGCTATGAAGAGCGGGTCCTGCTGCCTCCCAAAGGCAAAGACCTCCCCAGGCGGGTCCCGCTGCCTCCAAGTGCTGGATTTTGAGAGTCTGGAGCAAGAGAGAGAGGCAAAAGCCATCAGGTGGGTGTGCAGGAGCTGCGGTCGCTGGTCCGATGGTGGTCCATGTGGTCCCTGTTCAGAAGATAATGTTGAACTACAGCATCTCGTGGAAGTCACCCCATCCTCACCGCCGGGGAGCGGCACATCTCTGTGCTCACCCTCCTTTAGCTGTTGTGGAAAGATCAACGCCCCGAAGGAAAATGCAACTCCAGCTTTTTGCTTTCTGCCTTTCAGGCACAGGCCTCGAGGTTTTAAAGACTTACATATGTGTTTCACTTGATGTGCTCTGAGTATTCCCATTGAAGTTAACTAAGTGGATAAGACTTTGCAGGATTAAAGCCAAATGAGTCCTCACCCACCATGCTGGGAAGTCTTGTTGGAGTGGGTCACTGGAGGGGAGGGAGGAGGAGTCCGTGCTGAACTTGCCCCTTTCATTTTATGCTGCTATTTATTTAAAGGATATTTTTTCTAAGACAGCCTGGGGGGAGAAAAGAGGGGGAAAAAAAAGCCCCAGGCTGTGGTGTAACCACCACAGTCAGATGTTGTCATGACTACTAAACAAGAAACCTAATTTATAAAATGAGGAAAAACATATGAATGTGAAATAAAAGAGAAAAAAAAAAAGAGAGGCGATCTTAAAATATTAACTATGATGTAGAGAAAAATATAAACAGACAGAGTTAGGAAATTCCAGAAGGAATATGACTTGTTTAATATTAATCATAAAGGAAAAGATTATGAGAGCTCCGAAGAGTGCCAGATGAAATACTCCACACACACCAGTACTGCGATAAGCGTCCTTGCGGTGGTTTTCCTTGGCTGCTTGGGCAGCCAGTGCTCTCGGCCGTGCGCTGGTGGAGGTGCCCTGGTCAGAGGATGCTTCAGGGACATACGTGGTGGTCCTGCTGCTTCGCTCTTCATGGTGCTTTTCCTCCCTTGCAGTACGGGTGCAGCCTGTAACTGAGAGCAAACCTCCATCCCGTCCGTGACAGCCAAAGGAGTCCCTACTTTTATTTAAGATACCAGTAAGCTGGGGAAAGTAATTGTGCTTGGGGATGCAGAGGGGTTGCTGTGAACGGATCAGGTCAGCGTTGGATCTGATGTTCCTTAAGCCACAGCTTGGTTGTCTTCCACAGCTGAGGTCGCTGCAGAGGAGTGGCCGGGTGCATCCCCTGAGGTGTGTCTCAGGTGGGCTCTGCTCCCTGCCCCTGTCTCCAGAGGTGCCGTGTCACGGTGCTGCTCTTCTTGCCTCTGTCTTGCCGTCTGTCCTCTCCTGAGTCCCTGGAGATCCTGAAAGCAAAGCATTAGGGAAGTCCCAGATGAGCTCACGGGCTAATGACCGTTCCTTGTCCAGGGCAAGGTCACAACGCGGAACCGTGTGGGTCTTCAGGACCAGGCCTACCCACAAGACACCTCCGAGCAGGTTCCAGAGGGCTCCTGTGGAGCTCGCTGGGCCCACGCGAACACCTTTTGTGGTGTTGGGCTGGCACCACTCGTGTTTTCTGGCGACAGTGCCCTGTTGTGGCCCGGGGACCCATGACCACCAGCCCCATGACAGCCAGTGGTGCCACCACAAGACGCCAGAAGGGAGCTGCTCTGACCGCAATTGCCGATGAGTGAGTACTGGGAAATACCTATGTGGTATCTCGGGTGGAAAATCCTGGGCAGAGCTGTAATTTGCCGCTTCGTTAAACTTCCCTCAGTCATGTCTGAGCTGCTCATGTATCTGTCACGCAGAGATTTCAAGGCTGAAATTGCGCGTTGGGAGATTAATGCCTTGTGGCACGTCCTGAGCTCCACGGTGTAATTTTGCAGCGGTGGAGCTGGCTGCTCGCGAGCCACACTGGGCCCCGCTCGCTGCTTGGCTCTCTCTTGTAAACATGCTGGTTTACAGAAACCTTAAGGGTTCCTTCTCGCTGTCAGAAGAAATTAAGCTACAAAGCCCTACTAAAGCTACCCGAAACCGTGTCGGACTGGCGTCAAGGTCCAGGGCGTAGGTGCCCGCCCATGCCAGGACCTTCCGAGGGTGTGGACAAGATTGTCCCCATGACGGACCCCTCCAGCACACGGAGCAGCGCTGCTGCCCCGCTCTTGGCTCACGACGGGTCTTTCCTCCTTGCTCGCGGTCCCGTCCTGCTCTAACCTGGCACCGGCCGTTCGCACACAGCCACATTGCCAAAGCGCTAATCACGATGTTGATGGTGCAGAAAAACTGGACCGGCAAAGCCCTCTGCATCCTTTCCCAGCTCCCTGCATCCTTCTGCAGCTCCCTTCATCTCTTCCCAGCTCTCCCCGTGTTTTCCCAGCATCCTGCATCATTTCCAGCAGCCTGGGAGCATTCAGACCCCAGCTCCTCCTGATCGCTGCCATTTCAAACGCCGCTGCAGCAGCACCGGCCGCTGCCAAGCAAGTCCTGGGCTCTTTTGCCTTGTGTCGTGTCTTAGCGTCGCGCTCGCTGTCACCAGGCACAGACGAGCTCATTGCTCCACTTGGCCCACTGAGGCTGTTTGAACCACAGAACCAGGCAGTGCTGAATTTTCGCTCTCTCCCTCTGTTGACAAACCTAATTTGCTGGTGAATAACGAGTAACGGTTTCAAATCAGCCCCACGGCTGATGTCGATGCACTTGGGTCTTGCTGAGTGAGTCACACGCTGGCTGTGGGGCGTAGGGACTTACTGACGGGCAGGCAGCTGTATTTCATCCTCTGCTGGAGATTATTTGAGCTGGAAAACCTCGAGCCCCGTGCAGCTTTTTTCCACGAGTGCATCTCTGCTCGATAACCGTGCAGCTGCCTCAGGCTCTGGTCGGGGCGAGGGCTGGCCGCGGCGTTGCTGGCCGGCAGCGAGGCTGGCCGGCCGCAGCTCTGCCTGGACTATGCCGATGTACGTGTATTTTCATTCCTCTTCCGAGGTTCGTCTCATATGTAAGCGATCAGCGCAGCAGCGTGAGCAGGGATCTCCTCGCAGCTGTGACCTTGGAAGTGGGTGGCATTTTCTGCTTCCTCTCCAGCATCCTCCGGGATCTACATTTCATGTGATCCCATCTGACTCGGGCCAAATCTGCGCTGGGAAAAGAGGAATGATACTACCAGGAAATACCTGCTGCACTCAACCTCTTTATGGTTGAGATCTTCAAAGCTCCCTGTAGGAGACGGGCTCCTTAGGCAGCTTCTGAAACCGTCACACGCCGTGTGGGCAGGCAGCTACCTGTGGTAAAACCCACAGCACTCAGTCTGTCACGTGGAGCATCTCATCTTTTGTGTCTTCCTCTGCCAGCCTGAATGCAGGGCTTTACCTTCCTGTACACGGTTGGTTTACTCTCTAGTGCTAAACAGACACGATCGGTTTCTCCCTTGGAGATGTATTTCAGTTTTCTACAGGCAAATAAATGCTCAGATAAAATAAAAGCCCCTGCAGCGAGGCCGGAGCAATGCTGAGCGTCCTGGTGCTCAGGGTTCTGCCTGTCCTCCGCGGCTCCATCCCACCAGCCGTCCTCAGGCGTGATTTGGTCCCGTGGAGAAAGAACTGCTCGGCGAGGGGAGGGAAAGAGCTGGAAGGTTTTTTGATCATTTCATGACTTACACCTCGTTCCCAACGTAACTGAAATCACAAGCGAAGCGCCGCACTGCTGGAGAGAGGCTGCTGCAGATGGTGGCATCCAAGTGTGCTCTTCAACACGTTTGGTGTTTTCTTGAGCGTATCTGGGTTTGCCCAACGTACATTTTGTTTGCTCTTTATTTAAGGCTCCGCCACTGACAGCTTGGGGATTGCTAAGCTACCATCTGGGATGTGAGAAAGTGCCTTTTTTTCCTTCTCCTTTTTTCTTCTTCTTTCTTCTTCTTCAGGTAACGGCTGCAGAGAGCAGCCGCTGCTTTGCCGCCTGCCACAAAGGTTCTGCACGATGGAGATGGGAGGACACCGTAACTGTTCTGCACTTTCTGCAGGTTTCCCCTTTCTTTTTTTTATTAAACACAGCATTTCTACTGAATTTTTTACACTCAGTTCTTCATTTTTCATCCCTGAGGCTTTTGCAGGCTTTCTTTATTAAAATCAAATGGTAACCAGCCCCAAATGAGGCACCGGACTATTTTTTCTCAGTGTGTTTTCACGCCACAACTGTTTTCTGTTTCCCCTGAGCTTGCAGAAGCCGCGGCCGACAGCTCAGCTCTGCGCCCGTCCGTGTATTAGCTCCGAACGTGCTGCGAGAGGTTGGTTTGGTGGAAAAATCCAGGTCATCCTGGCTTCTGAAATACACCCGGCCTTGGCTTTCAGTGGCACTGAGTAGCCAACCCAAGTTCAATATTTTACTGCAGATGTTGCTAAGAGCTTAGAGTTACTGAAATTATGTGCTTTAATGAGGCAAAGAAAGTAGCTGCAGAAAGATATAAATCAGAGAAGCCACCAGTGTTTTCCAGCATGGTGTCAAGCTGATCAGATGTGACATCCCCTTGACTTCTCCCTTGCGTTTCCCTTATGCCTGCGGATGTGGTCGTGTCCTCTCCTCTTAACTTTAAAAGGAAAAGATGAGCTTGAATCAGTGTCGGGACTGAACTGTCAGTGAATTTGGGGAGCGGAGCCCTGATCCAGCTTTTGCAGCTGGGTGCTGTGTCTCCACGATGGGTCGAACCAAACCCTTGGATGTGAATTGTTTTGAAAGGGATTCGTAACACAGATGCCGTTTCACCGTGCCAGGGCTGTCTGAGATGGGAGGTACTCAGCCTGCCCACCTCAATTCATGCCAAGGAACCTTGTTTTCCCCATAGCCTGTCTTTAATACCAATTTAATCCACATTTTACCAAGACCTGGACCGATACTAGGCAAAAAGCACGCTCTCAGAATAGATTTCTTCTGATGTGTTCCCCTGCTCTAACGGGGTTTGCTCTTATTTTGGCAATTGTTGGATATGTCTAAATATTGTAGAAAAAGTGAATTTCAAAGGAGCCTGCGATGACTGTATGGGGAAAGGGAGCTGCAGTCTTTTCGCCAGGAGTATTTTAGCATTCCTTCAATCAAGGAACATAAACAGTTCCATGTGACTTCAGACGGATCCAGGCTTTGAGGGAGCAGGCTTTGATTCACAGCATTTCTGCAGAGGGAATTTGGAACCCACATGTCTCTCAGTGATGAATGTCCTAATTAGCAGAGGAAGGGATATTCGGGAAAACGGGCTTTCGCTTTCTAGTCTTAATCCTGTTCTGCTTTATAACTGATGGTTCAGTAATCATGCAGCATTATGACAGTGGAGTTCCGTGCTTGGCTGCGTAACGTGGGCGAGTTACTGACTTACGCCTATTGCCAGCCTATTCCACATTGCGATTAAAACAGGGTAAAGCCCAAACAAGGATTATTCCTGCTAGGGTGCAAAATGCTTTTGCTGAATACTTCCTTTTCTGTTGGCTAATGTTGGGAGATGATGAGCCAACCCACTGGTTTGTCCTTGCAAGGTCTCGGTCCTGTTGCAAGGCCCCGTGGAGCTGTTCGCTGGTCTCAGCCCTCTGAAACCTGACGTGTCTCAACCCCGGGTACCTTCTGGGAACCACTGATGTGCCAGGGGTGCCCGGTGAGGCGTTCATGATCCCTGCTGCTGGGTAAAGCTAAAAGGCTGCTTGAGTAAGTGACCTTCTACTTTTGGTTCTGCACACAATTGAATTCAAAGCGCTGCCATGTGGAAGTGCCTTTTCCTAGTCCCATATTCCAAAGGGACATGGATCTCAGGTCCTCTCCTTCAAGGTGATGTATAATCTGTCAACATAAAAGCAGTATTTCCTCTGTTGAGGGCTTCCCACATCCTCACAACATCTTAACTCATCCATCTGACATTCCCTCCTTGTTTCCCACCCACTAGAAGATGAGCCAAGTGCTCCACGGCTCACCAAAGCCACCTTCAGCGTGGCTCGCAGGCTGTGGACAAGGTGTCCGGCGGGCTCCTACGGAACCTTGCATGACAAATAACGACCACTCCGGGTGGTTTCGCAGGCAAATCCACCAGCCGGAGGTGCAGCTGCGTGAGCAGTGCAGCCCCACGCCGTGACCGCCTCTCGGCAGCCCCGCGGTTTCCCACGGGAACGGCTGCAGCACCGCAGATATTTGTCTGCATCCGCTTCCAGAAGCGCATCCAGCCAGCAGCACAGCAGCCCGTGGAGCCGTTTAGCTTTTTGACAGTTTTATAACCTTAAATTTGCACCTTATGGAAAACTATGACAGTTAATGATGAATTGCCGTGTTGGAATTTTTCTTATGATGTCTTAATATCCGAGTATGTAGCAGACCTCAGCAGAGAGGAAAAATAAAAACCTGCAGCAAAATGCTCCCAGAACAACTTGACTAGGCAAGTATTGCCCAGTCCAGCTAGTGCTGTCCAAGAGACACGGTTATACTTAGGATTATTTTTTTAAGGCTGTAATGCTATTTACTAGCTGTCTAGCTCAAATTGGAAACCGGCTTGAAAGGAAGCTGAGAAACAATTTTTCGCGGGTGTGTTCTTCAGTCACTTTTCAGTAGAAAGTTGGGTTTGATATTCCAAACCAGCTGCTGGTTGTTAACCAAAACAGGCAAGAGCTCCTCGTGAAACACCGCTGCTGTTGCACGCTACGACCTCACTTTTTTTATGGTCAGGTAACTGCTTTTAACTTACGTGCCATTGATCTGCCTTATCTTGTGTCTGACCGTCTCCCCTGGTGACAGACCGGGCTTCGTAGCTGCTCCGCGTTGACGTGCAGCACCCAGCACATGCATCTCCCCGCGGCCGCAGAGGCTGGGAGCTGGCGCCAGTCCATGGTTTGGGGCTGTGCACGGTGCTCAAGGAGTCCGTAGCCTCTAGTGTTGTTACTACAAGTCAAAACTACCAGGTGCAGGATGGCAATTCCAGTTGTGAGTCACCTCTGGAAGCGCAGATTTGATGGTGTCCCACAAACCAGAATGATGGTCTTCAGGCGTCCTGGATAGGAGCGCAGGGTTCCCCTGGAAGGTGCTCAGAGCTGGGTCTGGCCCATGTAATATTTTGATAAATCCACAAATTATGGCTAGAAAAAAAACCTTTCCAGCCTGCTCTCTCCATGGAGGAGGCAGATGGAGGGCAAAGCCCAACGTCCCTCCAGAGCGCATGGCATGGGGCTCTTTCCAACATAGCCCGTCTGGAGATACCACTGAAGCAGAGCATTTCTGCTGGACTTCAACTTTACATTTGCTATAAAAGTATTTTTTATGAGCGGGACGGAGCTGGTTAGTGAAACGCTTAGACCATTAATAGATGTAGAAATTTTTTAATGTGCTGTTTGACTTTATTGATGAAATGAGCTAATCAGAACGAGCGCTGCTCTCGTGCTGGGTGAAGAAACCCAGGCGTGCTCTGGGGGAACAATGCAGTGGTTTTCCACAGCGCCCGTGTCCTGTGGAAGGATCCTACAGCATTTGGCAAAGAGCTCGTCCAGAGCTCTGTGCCGGTGGGGGGACGTCCCCGCTCCTCGGCTGTCAGGGCGGCAGCGTCCCGCGGGGATGCCAGGAAGGGCTGCGGTGCCCCGGTTGTAACAACCTGACTTGGAGTTTGGGTTGAGATCTTCTGCATCCTACTTCTCCCAGCTTCATAGAAAATTCCATGGTTTCTTTTATGACTGTGAGTAATCAGGAACTTGGTTTCACATCCTGTTTCAAAGTCCACACAAGGCCCCATAATTACATGCTAATACAGTTTTCTTGGGACTGAATCGGGGCCAGATCCTGATCTCATGCTGGTGCAAACCAGTGGGGTAGTTTGCTCCGGTAGCTCTGCCTCTTCCTGCTCTACCTCCTCCTGATGGCAACAGTAGTTTTGGTGGTGACCTGCCAAGTCTTCGGCTAATGTTTAGTGTTTTGTCGGTGCCTCATGGGTATTACCTGCCTGCAGGGCTGGCTTGGGTTAGCAGCTAGAATTGTTTCTGAGTTACTCCTGTATGAGCTCAAAAGCTGAAGGTTTGTAGAGAGGATCTTCCTCCTCTTTTGCCGCCCTCTTTTCATGTGCTGACATGTTCTCCATGGAGAAACTCTCTATCACAAACATAGAGGACTTGATCTTACCTAGACTTGCCTTTCTCCCCTTAAACAACATCCTCACCTCGGAGGTCTGCCACTAACGTCAACTTTTTGGAGCAAATTGGAGTAAAATCGGGAAGAAAGGATCTGAAATCGGTCCTCTGATGTAGGGTGCTGCTGAAAAGCTCGTTGAGATTTGCTGCCTCATGAAAATGCTCTTTAGTCTTTAGTAAAAAAATAACTAAGGCGGTGAAAGGTTTTTGCTGTGAAGTGTCTTCGTGACAGCTTCCCCCTTCAGCAAGTAACTCCACCATCGGGCATAGAAGGATGTTGATAATTCAGGGCAGAGTAGCAAAAGTTCCTTCCTTCTGTAAGATTATTCTTTCATTTTATGTTGGTCCAACACTTCCATGAGCAGTCCTTCGGCAGGGACCTGGTCTCTGATGCATTCATGGGGAACACTGTAGCCTCTAGCAAAAGAGTCAACGGATCAAGCACCACCAAGAGGTATTTTACGTAACGAAGCTGCAGAGCAGAATAAACGTGTCAAAGTCAGTAATTTGGAGACGTATCTCGGCTCCACAGGAGCAGGGCAGGGGGAGCCTGGTTGGGTTTCAGACCCAAAGCGAGCGACCGATCCTAAATTCACACACAATGCTTTGGTAATCGAGTTAAATGGATAAAATTTCCTGGAATGGCAATAGTTACTACAACATCTTGGGCTACATGATAAATAAAAGAAGGTAAGTTTAACCCTTTGGGCACTGGCCTTGTCTCTCATCCCAGTATCCCAACCACAGTCCTGCCTGAGATTTGTTTTTACGCACAGATATATATATAAAAAACCATCATCACTCCCCTGTCACACTCTTGCTTTTCTCTGATTTTTTTTTCCATTGAAAATCTGGAGGTTGTGCTTATCCATCGAAATGCTCCGCATAATCTGTGGGAGCTACAGTCGGTGGTTCATCAAGCTACAAATCAGAAATGAGTTTGGAGTGAGACGTTTCTGTTGCTTCACATCTGGATCAAGAACAAATGTTGGGTGTGTAACGGGTGGAAAGGGGTCGGTTCCCCATGGCTTTAGCACGGTTCTGTTTGTAGCTTTAGGCCAGGTACTTAGACCGGGGATTGCAAAGGCCTTACAGTGCCAAAACCTGACCCAGCTCAAGGACAATTTCCAGCTGATTGCTGCGCAAGGGGGTTTGTGCGTCGACAGTTATTTTATAGTGACTTCAGTCCTCAGTGTTTCCCTTCTCATTTATAAGTTCCGGGGAGCCTCTGTCTCTCCAGGTGTCTGTAAGCACTGTAAATGCTGACCTCTGCTTTTTAGGAGCAAATACACATCTTTTTGAGCACAGTTCTTCAAGCCCCCAGCCACGGCTACTCAGGCAAACAAAAACCTGGATCTCACACGTGAATTATGAGATGGTTTGAATTCTAGCTCATTCCTCTGGCTCTGAACGAGTCCCCCGCAGAGCTTTGGTCATGTCCAAGCGACCTCCCGCCAGCCGGAGGTGCGCAGCGTCTGTGCCACTGGGCAAGGGGCAGCGCCAGGTTTGTTATTTTCTTACTTCTGTAATAAATGTGGTAACAACATCTGGGTTCTCTCCTGTCAGCTTGTGGGAAGGAAATACTCAGCCTTTGCCTGTGAAATCATGGTTTGGCTACCAAACCGGGGCTGTCTCCTGGCTCCACGGTACTCCCAGTGAGCTGGGTAGGTGCTTCCACCCCTTTTGGAAACTCGGGGCTGAGGTCCCTGGGGAGCGTCTGTGTGTCCTGAGAGCAGGTGAGGGATGGAGCAGGGATTTTCCTTTTTCTCGTGGGCAGCGCTCTGTGAGGTGAATTAAGCTGGCATCACCTAACTGACTGCACGCCCAAAACAAACCAAAGCCAGGCCACGTTCTTCTGTCTCATCTTACCGGCACAGCTGACTTTTTCTCCTGGTGCTTCCAATAGCTTTCTGAATTTCTGTGTGATTCACCAGACCGTTTTATCTGCTGTCTAAAACAGAGCAAGTGGGCAGAGGTAATTATTTTTCTATGTATTTTTCTGCACTAAATAGCTCTGCAAAGCAGAGATTAAATCCTCATGCAAATATTGAATCAAGAAGTTAACAAGAGATTAAGTTAATAATAGGGGAAAATTAAATGTTCTTGGTGTTGTCATTTAATGGGAATTTTTTGCCCGTGCCTACAATAACTTGGGAAAACTACATTTATAAGTATTTTTCAAACTGAAACCAGATGGGGAACGATCTCCTGTTTTTCTTTGTGGGAGGCTGTTTTCATGGTGCGCGAGTAACTGCAGGCACATTAAAATCAAATTTGGCTTTTGAGATTTGTCCTTCCTATCTCTTACAGGAAGGATCAACTTTTGATGTTAGGAGTTTCAGCTTGTCCTAAGAGTAGGAGATTCTTTGGCGGCGGGGCCGCAGGTTTCCACCGAGCGGAGTTAACCGCTGAACCGAGACCAAAGCAGTGCCTGCCCGCTCGGAGCACGCTGGCGTTTTCCTTTTAAAGATCCATCCCAGGCACAGCTGGCACAGAGACTGTGAGCGAGGAAGCGTCCCCAGCGCAGCCAGTAGCGCTTGTGCTTTCAATTCCAGTGGCACCAGCGTGCCACCATCTGCCTCTCGCCCAGCCCGGCTGCTGGGTGCCCAGAGGAAACCAGCAGGAGCGAGGAGTGGTGCTGGGGGACTGGACAAACAGGTGAGGTGGGTGATGGCAAATCTCTCTTCCCCTCTTATCACCAGGATTTGTCCCGCTGTGCTCAAAGGCATGGCCTGGGTGGGTCATTCCCGAAGTCCCGCTTCTTTCTGGTTCCCCCAGGGAGCTGAGCAGCCGGTAGTGCCTCTGCTCATGGGAGATAAGTCTGGTGGAGGCTCTTCTCTCAGCTGAGAGCCTTGCCATGACATGAGCCCTGGGTGGCTGCGAGGTAGCACTGTTGTCACACACGGGATGGAAAGGGATGGGGACTAGAGGGTCCTGCCGAATGCCACCGCTCTCCCTGGTAGCTCCAGAGAGCACAGCACACGTTTTCTTGGGTGCTGACAGGGGCTCCTCCTCACATCCACTGCTTCATAAGGATCTGTAGGCTCCAGCTTGAAAGACTGATTGCCTCTTTCCTTGGTCACATGCAAAGTCCACTGAGGAGAGTTCTTAAGATCTGGAGATCCAGCAGCTGGTCCATCATGAGGAGTAGGTGTTTGCTGAGCTGACCGTGTGTGGCTCTGGGGATCTGCGATGAGAAGATCCACGTGGGACCAGGTAGTGCAGTTTTGACAGAGCACAGGTGAGCTGGGCTCTTTTTTCTCCAGCCTTGATGAGCACAGTGAGTAAGCGGTTCTTTATTTTGTGTGCAAGGAATGAGGGTTCCTTTGGTTTTTTTCTACATCCTATTTTTTAATCATGTTTTTAATTGTATTTTTAATTGTGTTTTATCTTGAAATTATTCGTGCCTTTTTTGTGACAGTCACCACTAAAAAGTCACATCTCACGTGGCTGTTGGTGTAATTAATACCAGTAACAAAGCAGGGTGACCTCAGCCACAGGCAGGGCAGAGCTGGAGCGTACTTAGAGCTAAGTCAGATCTTTTCAAATCATCTGAGCCCAAGGAAATCTATCCTCGGGCTGTTAAAGAGCTGGTTGTTGAAATCCTGTCAGCAGTAGTGATTATCTTTGAGAATTCCTAGAACATAGGTGGAGTAATGAAAGGACAGAGGAGGGCTCGTAAAGTACCTGTCCTCTACTGGGAGAGAAAGGGAAGAGCCAGGACGTTACAGAGCCATTCCTGGAAAGAGAAATGATGAAAGAGGCCAGTTCTAAATACCTCCGAAAAACAAGGGGGAGGACTGCAGTGAGGTGGTTTTGCCAAGAGCAGACCATGTAAAAGCGGTTTTCTTTCCTTCATTGACAAAACGAGGTGCGTGAATAGAAGATGAACCATACCCGCTTTTACCGAGGCTGCTGAACCCGTTCCCGTGAAATCTCATGAACAACCCCAGGAAACGGCGTCTGTCACAGGTACAGAGTACTGTCTGGAGGACAGAACGGGTTGGAAAGTCTGTTCAGCAGTTACCAGTGGCTCCCTCAGAGGGAAGAGTTTATCAGGGGGGCTCCCCCGGGGGCTGTCTGGGGATACATCTGATGGTAGTAGACCATGCTCAGGTAGAGGGTGTTGGTGCATTGGCAGCACAGTCGAGTCATCTGGGCTGGCTGTTGCAGAAAGGACAAAGGGGTCATGGGATTAAATATTGTTGAGGAAGAGTCAGGCTAGATATTAGGAATAATTTAACGATAGCAGAGCAGGTAGCCCGGGTACACCAGGACCTGGCTCCATCACTCAACAAGGCTTCTAGAAGGGTTTAGACAAACACACCACGGTGCAGGTAGAGGTGACTCTACCTTGGGGCAGCAGGAAAGACTGGTCGGGTTCTTGAGCTCTCTCCCAGCCCTCTGCCCCTAGATTTGCTCTTTAAGTTCTTCCGGGCACCCCAGTTTTGGCTCTTCTGTGCCAGTGGCTTGACATCAGAAAGCTCCAGCGCTGCATGGTGACCACGTCCCCACGCTCAGAGCCCGCAAGCTCCAGCCGGCCCTCGGCGGTGTTTCGGCGCTTACAGCCTGTCGTTGTTCCTTCTGGACAAACGCACAGTCTGCTCCCCCGAATGTGAGCTTCTCCTGCCTACTGTATGTTTATAACAATCTGCGATTTAAAAAAATAAAGCCCAGCCAAACAAAGGAGTCTGACCTGTAAAAAAGTTATGGGTGTAGGTGCCCGTTTTCTGACAGAGGGGTTTGGTAACGGTGCAGGGGACAGAAATGTAAGGAATAATTGTTTTTGGGCCTAGAACCAGGAAAACTACTTTTCCAAATTAATCCGGTGAGAGCCATGAATCCACAGTATTTCATATCACACTTCATAAAACTCCAGTCATAATCCATAAAACTGACATTATTAGATTAAAAACCTCAGTTCCTCCTATAAGGAGCTCGCTCATTAGACATGCTGTAGTTTTATAACCTTAAAGTTCCTACCCAATTACCGTGATTAATACTGTGCTTTAATAAAAAATTTTTAAAAATCACCACAGGGGTTGATACCATCTGTTTGTTATAATTGTGCATTTAAATATTGTCTAGCAAGAGAAAGACACTCAGTAAACACAAATCAAGACCAAAGTAGGGAGGGCACAGCCCATCCACCACAGCGGAGGTCCAGAGGGTGGGGATGTGGAGATAGCTGTGCTCCTACCATGACTGCGGCCCCACCAAGCGTGGTGCAAAGGCTGAAATTCCTGTGAGGTGTGTCCAACAAACTCTTCTTCTTCATGAAGGCAGCGGGCAAGGAGCAGTGATGCTCTCTGTGCTCTGTCGGGCCAGCAGCACCAGCTCCTGGAGGGGTTTGGTGTCCTTACCCCTAAACGTGGGTGCGGAGGAGGTCCAGCCCCCACGCGCCTGCTTTGCATGTGGGTGAAATAAGACCTTGGGAAGTTTGGTGGCTTATCACCGACGCCAGCATCAGGTGTGCAGTCCATTCAGTACCTGGGGCAGGAGGTAAGCCCGAGATGACGACTTGCGGTGTCCCTGCTCACGGCAGGGGCGTGGAACTAGGTCATCTTTAAGCTTGCTTCCAACCCAAACCGTTCCGTGGTTCTGTGATCAGAGATCACTGCCCTGAGAAATTCACGTTCAGTTAAACTTCCTGCCAGGAACCAGCACGGCTCCGCTTTGCTGGGGCAGGGAGAGCAGGACACGGAGGCTTAGGAGGCTTCCTGCAGGAAAGGAAGGATTTAGGTAAATGGAAAGGTCCGCTAACCCTGGGGGACGCTGTAGAAGACCCTGGTTGCTCAGCTGACGAAGGTTCACCCTTAATGCTGCCCGTTGATGACCCAACGTACACTTCATGCAAAAACGGCCACGAAACCATTTGCTAGGACAGCCACCCGTGTTTGAAAGATTACGTTTTCCCGTTAATTGACTCTGCAGCGGGAGTTCCTTTGAGGTTTGTTTTTGCAAAGCCCAAGGGTTCGCGGTGCTCAGCCCCCCTCGGGCACGGTGGAATACTAACCCGAGTTTGAAGGTGCTGCTGGTGCCCGGCGGCAGCCGCGGCGGCTGGCGTGAGCATCGAGATTCGGTCAGAGGAACAGGAGTTAAAAATGTGTCAGGTTCGTGATTCCACCCACGGACCAGAAAACGCCAAACTTGTATTATTTTTGAATCCCCTGATTTTTCAGGGCTGGGGGAAATAAGATATCTTGCTTCTGACTTCCAAGTAATAAAGAGAGGTGAATCACTACTAAAAAAACCTCCCGTGGACCACCCAGTCGCTCGCTCGGTGCAAAGCTGTAAAACGAGCCTCGGTGGCAAAGTGCAGAACTGTTTTCTTAATATTACTGCAATTGCGCGAGGCAAATCGCATCAGAAAAGGGTCAGAGTTTCCTCGCCAAGTGAGAAGTGTGCTAATGAACACGGGCTGATTAATATGCACCGAACTGAACCACGTTCGGGTCAAAGGGGGAGCACCAAAGCTCACGTATAGCGTGTTGTGTTCCAGGGCCGACCATGTGTGTGTCATTCAGATCGAAAGACTTTTTTTCCCCTCATAATTCTGGATAATTATCCAACGCAGGATAAATAAATGGCGTTTCTTTAACTAAATAATAATTAGCACTGCTGTTACTTACTGTAAGTGGTCAGATCTCTCATTTTTTTAAGATCTGTCACTCTGTTACCAAAGAGACCTGCTGGGGTTTTGAACAGCGTGACTTGCAAATCACGTATTCATCAAAAATGGTGCCAATCGTATAAAATATGACACAACATGTTTTTAACATTTATTTGTTGTCATTTTTAATGGGAAAACCTACATCTTGTTACCAGGACACCGGCTGAAAGTCCTCAGACCAGAGTTGTGTGTGTGTTACTGATGTTTGTGCGTGGAACCGTATTTTGGGTGACCACCTCTGCTTCTCGAGTGGGAGAGCGAGACTGTGCCGGAGGAGGAGAGGGTGTGCTGGGCAGGGGCACCCCGGGATGAACCATACGGAAACGCCGGGTGCACGAGTATTGTGGGAGGGGGACTTCTGATGAAGACACTGGCTTTCTAATTGGGAGGTTTGGGTGCTATTTCAAGTTCTGCTGCAAGGCTCCATGTGTGATCTCGAGTGAGTTTCTTTAAGGCGATACCCCCAGAGGGTGCTGCTGAAGTAAGAAATAGGTGCCAAAACTCTTGCGCTCCCTGTAACGCAGCTGTAATACATCCCCATCTTGATCTAACTGCTGTGTTTGGATTTAGGGTTTTTCCAGGCAGGAACTGTCCTCTTACCATCTGTTTTGGCAAGTCCAAGCTAAACGGGTCCATGCTGCAGTCGGAGCCTCCTCGTGCTACGCGAATATAACAAAACCCTAATAACAAACCCCCAGGTAATGCCCCAAAGCCCTCGAAAACAAGTGAAGTGTTTGTGCAGTAAGGTGGTGGGCTCATTTCCTTGTCCCCTCCAGGCTGGCTGGCGCTGCTATGGAGCCCTTGCTCTCAAACAAGCCTCAGCAGAGGTTGGAGACCTCCGAGTGGAGTAACAGCCCAGGGCAGCATGAAGAAGTACAGAAAAAATACATTGCAGCATTTCCAGACACCCCAGGATTTGGGCAGACGTGCTCGGTTCCATGGTCTGTCTTGTGCTGTAGGAACTTTTACCATGATAGTGGCTACGGGATGCGGTACACAGTGGGGTTGATATCTACTGGTACCTGTCTGAGCTTTCATCGTCCTGGCCGGAGGAGGAGAACCTGCCAGGCTCACTGAGACTTCCCCTTAGCTCGGGGCGTTCACTGTGGAGTTGTTGTGTGTGTTGGAGAAGGCAGACCCAAAGGTGTGCTTTGCTGTGGGAATGGGAAGTTTGTGATGACTCCAGCTCCCAAGGAGTCTTCTCGTGTGTAACTCGAGTTGGCTCCTCAAGGCAGCTGGGTTTCCCGCAGAGAGCTGCTGTCCTCGGGTGCAACGCGGGCTGGAGGAGCAACAGAGAACTTCAGCTGTGCCTCTCGGGTCTGTGGTCAGTCCTTCAGCTTCTGCATCTCCTTGGGGTTTCCAGAAGCTTCATCACTTGTTTACTAAGGAGGAGACCGGTGGTGGGGCTGAGGTTAATTTGGCAGGAGAGTGGTCCGCACTCCAGCTCCTCTGCCTGGGGCAGGAAGCTGTGGGTATGAGGGTTCACGTGTTTGGTCTTGCACTGTCTTGAAAGTCTTCCTTGGCCACATGCGCTAAAACTGTGAGTAAACAGTTCGTGGGAGGATAAAGTTCAGCTGTGTGAGTGGAGGAGTGTTCTTTAAATAAAATAATAGTGGTGCCAATCGTGGTTACGGCTTTCAACCCGGCTGGAAGGTGGGGAAGTTCTCATTAGCTCGTCTGAAGGCTAATAAATGACTTTGTTACATCAGGGCATTATTTTTCGATGTGTAATACATTAAGTCAGCTTTATAACCTTCATGTTTTATGGGTGAGATGGTGAGACTACTTTCTTTTCTTTCCTTTTTTTCACCTCTTTTGTTCTAAGGTGTCTGAGGAGCAGCTAGTTAATTGGGGCAAAATCCTAACTAATGTGACTAATGGGGCAAGAAGCCAAATCAGCCTCAGAACTCAAGTAGTCCTGAAGCGGCATCATCTGCTTTTCTCTTCTTGTCTGTGTGTGCGTGGATTCCCATCTATCGTTTGATGCCAACACGTCTAATCGCTCCTAACACATTCCTTTGTGACCGCCTCCATGGCCGGGCGGCCCGGGGAAACCCAGATGTGTCTTCACAGCCACCGCCCTGGGCTGGGCTTTGACACGTCGTTTTGCTGGCGCTGGAGCAAGATGACAACGTCCATTCCGCATCTGGCTCAAGTCTTGGTGTGAGCAACGTTGAGCTGGCAGCGATCCCTTCTCAGATGAAACATGGAGCTGTTAAACGCTTCAGATGCTTTTGGTTAAAAACCACATTGTGTAGGAAAGCAAAACCACGGAGTTTTGAGTTTGTCAGTTCTCAGCATCCTTGGTGGCATCAGTCCAGCCCGGGGTCCTGCCTTCCAAAGGTTAACGGACAGATGGGGTGAAGTTGGGCTTGATGTATGGGATGGTGCACCATGGGTTAGGAGCAGAGCTGTCTGTGCGGTGCTAGGAACTGCTTATGTGTCGGGAACTTGTGTGCATGGGCTGGCAAGCACTGACGTGACACCCTGGCGGCGAAGATAAATGTGGCGTTAAAACACAGCGGGAGGGGTAGGTCTGGCTGAGCATGAGAAATGTTACCGTGGCTGTACAAGTTCCTGGTGAGACCCATCTGATGTCCTCCATACGGTCCTTGTCAGCACCCAGAAAGATGGATGGGACCTTGCTGGGGTTGAGGGCACGGCTGCTGGCATGGGCAGGCAGGGAAGTCCTCTGGGAGGGGACACCAGAGCGGGTTTGGTGTGCTTGGAAGTGTAAAAGTGGAGAAGGGGGGTCTATGAACGGGTAAAGTACGGCCTTAAAAAAAAGTGAGTGTAGGCTTGGCTTGAGTGAATTTAGGCTAGAAAACCAGAAATTAAAAGCAGCATTTGTGAGGAAGCAGAAATTGCTCCGTGCGTTTGCGGTTATATGAAGCTCTGATGAAAGGCTCTGGCCTTTCAAGGTACCTTGAGCAGGGGTTTACCTGCACCTTCCCCGTGGCTGATGTGTGAACGTGGTGAGGCAGTGACATCTTACAGCTGCAAAATGAAGCCACGTGCTGTGGAGATGTGATTCATGACCAAGGCTAAACGGCCAGTGCCCAAAGATGACCTCCTGGTGCTCGCTGGGACTAGCTGGAGAATGGCGAGAAGGTTCCTCCTATTCTTCAAATCATTGTAAGAGTAACACAAAAACTAACGTGTCCCTACAAAAAGCCTTTCCCAATGTGTGCAGGTATTTATGGAGACTCCTCCGAAGGCTCACAGATTCTTCCTCTTTCTCTGCCTTATACATGCAAGGTGTTCTCCTAAACAGCCAATAAAAGCTCAAATTTTTTTTAAAAGCCTCTTAAAAAATGCACACTTCTATATTTAATGCTGCTTTTTAATTAGAAGTTCCAGTATTTCCTCCTAAAGGGTTTCAGGAACGTTGCTGTCACAGGTACATCGGCAGATGTAACACCTTCTGCTGCTTTCTTTCCCATTTAGGTGCTTCTGATCATCAGTGGAAACCTGAGTTTCCTCAACTGGCTGACCATCGTGCCCAGCATCGCCTGCTTTGACGACGCCAGCCTGGGGTTCCTCTTCAGCTCCCGGCGAGAAGGGGCGAAAGAGCGGGTGGTGCAGATGCAGCTCAGAGAGGCAGCCGGGGAGCAGCTTCCCCTGGGTGAGTTATTGCCAGAGCGGGGCAATGTCATGCAGAGGCGTGTTTGGTGTGAGTATCTCAAATGCTGTCTTCTTCTGGAGCAAACCTGGGAGGGCAGGGAGATGGCTCTGCCTCTGCCTGGTCTCCTCTGTGGGATGGAGGGTGCCTGGACCGCACGCTGCAGATGGTGAGCGTGAAACCAGTGGCTGGTTCATTTATTTTTAACTTGGACTATTTAAAGTCAAGAAGGAAACACCCAGTGCAGACTGCGGTGAGGATTTTGTGTTAGAAGTTGCATGTTTGCTCTCCTCTCTCCCCCATGGCATGGTGGCCCTGTGACCCATCTGCCCTCCTGCCCTTATCACCCACGGGTCGGGGGCTGCACCAGCACCCTGCTTCCCTGGTTGAGTAACTGGACATGAGGTTGGTCTTCCAGAAAGAACCAAACTGGTTGTTGATCTGCTGTGGGTCCAACAAGTCTTTCGCTAATTGGGAAGGAGACGGGTCTGCTGGGAAAGTGGCCATTCCCCTTCAGCGTCCTGCTTGGAGAAGGCAAGAGGAGCGGCTGGCAGCGTGGGCACTGTCACGAGAGCGAGTTCCCCAAGGCAGAGAGGAGGTGAACTCACGTTCATACCGTGAACATGGAAAAGCAAACCCACGGGGGTTTGCCGCTGAGCGGAGGGCATGAGTCTGGCTGCTGTGCTCGTCTGAAGGGGCTTTTCAAGCAGCCCTGTTCCAGGAGATCGCCTGCACCAGCCACACGGCGATGGTTTTCACGGGGCTGCGTAACAGATGTAATGTTGTGTTTGTAGCATTTTTATAAACCACATATAAGCAACAAAGTGCCTGTAATATCAACAGCGATCACAGATGCTCATTTTAAAATACACTAAACATCTGTCAGAAGAATGAAAAATGTCAACAAGGTACAGCGTCTGCCTCTAGGCCCTTCTCCTCTTCCAGGCAACACGGTTTATTAACCAGAAGCCTTCGTTCCAGCCAGGCTAATGCAGTTTCGTTCACCTTCCGGTGTCTGCTGTCTTACCTCTTTTGCCGGGAGAAATCTCAAACAGCTTCTGCCCCCGGGTAGCTTTGCTTTGGAGGCTCTGAGAGCCCCGAGCTTTCCTACTGACTGTATTTTTGCATCCAGACCCAAACAACACTCAAGGTGCACTTCCCTTTCTGGAGGAGAAGCCAAAGGGCTCCCCTTTGCTATGGCGCTGGGTAAGTCACTGTGAGAGGGAGGTAGAACCTTTTTCTGAGGAACTTGCTCCTTTTCTGTGATGTTCTCCAGAAAACTTTCTTAGCCAGGGTTCCCAAGCAAGGAGAGCCATCTGTACGTGCCACTGCTCTGGGGTGTAGATGTGTCCCTGTTCTGCATCCCATTGCTAGTGCTCCGCTCCTGCCTGCTCAACCCAGCTCCCGTTGGCTCGTGTCCCATGCTCCTTCCCCGAGTCTTGCTCCATCCTTGCCATGTAGGTTTTTTTTTTCCTGTATTAAACCCTTTTTCTCTATGACTGAGCAGCTGTGACCCCAAGGGCACGATGCCAGTCACCACCTGCTGAAGGACGAGCAGTGCCTGGCCATAAAAGCATGACCTGAGGAGCTGCTGGTGCTGCCCATGTGGTGCAGGGCTCTGGGTCTCTACCTGCTCTTTAATTGCAGGCTGGGAAGTTCAGCCCGTCCAAAAGACAGAAAAAAAAAGCCCGACGTTCTCATACTGCTCTGGCAGCAGCACAGGGGCAAGAGGAGGCATCTCGGCGAGCTCCTTCCCAAACCAAATGATTCTGCAGAAATGTTCTCAGACTAAACAATTATTAATAGCTTCTGAGAGAGGTTCAAATAAACATTCCTCTCCTGCCGAGATAAGGAGAAAGCTACATGCAGTTGCTTTGACTCTGATCCTTTGGCTGTTAATGTTAAATAAATTTAAAACGGCCATAGGGGCAGGAACCCCTCGGAGGTCACGGCTGCTCGTTTGTCCGATGGCAGTAGGTGTCTCCTTGGACTAAAACCCAGCACAGCCCTGCGCTGCTCCTGCAGACCGAATACCAAAGTGCTGCTGAAGCAACAGACGTCTCGTACGTAAATGATAAAGTAACAGAGATTTTGCAAAAGGAAGATGAAGGTTGGATGGAGCTAGTGAGTGAGAGGGAGGAAGATGCAAGAGACAAGTCAGGATGGCGAGAGGATGGGACAGCGGGGAGGAGGCAGCCACAGGGAGCTGGAGACACTCCACACACGGCTTACGAACCGGGAGGGCGATTCTGAGCAAGGTGCAAGTGCCAGCTGTGGTTTTTCCCCTGTATTAAAGCCACGATTAATCTTACATTTTAGACATTTTTCTTTTTAGCCCTTTCTCAGACTATTTAGAGAAAGGCAGATCTCCGGAGCGATAGCGTCTGGCCCTCGGCAAGGTCGGGTTGATTGCGGCGGCGGGTTTGTCAGCCCCAGCCTGAGAGCCGGGAGCAGCTGTGAGCACCCGACAGGGTCCCGGCCACCACGGGAGGGGGGCGAGGGGAGCAGAGCCCGTCACGGCGCTGAAATCACCTTCTTCTGCTCTGCTTTTGTGTCCCGACCAGGCTGCTACGTCCGCAAAGTGGTGAACGTCTCCTTTGGCCTCCTGATTGCTTACCTCAGCATCCCCGTTGTCCTAAACCTGCTCAACTCCAGACAAGTCATGAACACCTCGTTCAACCCTCTGCGGATAGTGAACACCTACGGAGCTTTCGGGAGGTACACGGGTTTTAATGGCTCTGCTCCTCTCGCCAGTATAGACCAGTAGCCAGTCTGTGTGCCTTAAACCTCACCAGAAACCCTTCTGGAGCCGGTAGGCTTGGAATATCTGTTTATGAGACAGAAGGAGAAAAGGAGCAGGTTTCTTTCCCGCTGAACTCTCATTTCTTTTCTTTGAGCCACTTTTAGTTTGCTCTTTATATTGATGGAGCAAATGTAATAGCCGGATGAAAATATCCCTAAGAGTTCATCCAGTGGATAGTCTTCACCGTCCCCAGCCCGCTCTATTTATGGTGAGCTTCCCTTCTCCTGCGCGCGTTTGCTGTCCCTCACGTACGTATTCACATAAGCTATTGGGTAGCAGATTTTAGGCCAACCAAAGGAAGTGCTTTTTCCAATGAGTGACTTGGGGAATTCATTGCTACAGGAAACTGTGGAGACAAAAGCGTAAATGACCTCCAAAAAAGAACAAGACAAATAGAGAGGACAACCCCGCAGCGGTCTGGCTGCTGCCTTCAGCTCAGGAAATCCCGCTTTCGGCTGCAAGGTGGGACTGGACAAGGGAAGCGTCTCCAGCCACGTTTGTCATGGGGCTGGTTTTCAAACATCTTGAGTCATGGGTTTTCTGGGACGGGTCGCCAGGCTTAGGTCAGCCACATTGGGTTCACCTTTGCCATTCTTGTGGGCTGTCCCTCCCAGCCTCTTCCTGACCAGGACAACTGAGAAAGCACTGAAAACCAGGGTTTCCTCAGAACAGCTTGTCCCAGGGGCAACAACAGGGCCAGTCCTCCCTGCAGGGACCTCTGCTGTGGCCACCACCTCGCCATGGTGGCCGTGGGGTTTTCCCCAGAGGTCTGAGCCAAGGAGTGGGGTGGGCAGCTCTGAGGTTAGTGGGCTCTGGACTAGATCCCACAGGGAGAAGCCGACAGTAATTAAATAGGTTTTATAAAAGGCAAAGCAGGTTGTTTTTGAGAGGGCTGGTTTGTGGATGGCAAAGGGGAGGAGCAGGTCTCACTATGAGCACTGGGGGTGCAGAGGTCACCTGGAGCACATCAAATTTACATAATATATTCCCTAGTTTTTCAAATAGCAGAAATTTTTGTGGAAAGAAAATAAGTTAGAAAAAAACATGATTGAAAGTATCAATGCTAGAAAAGTTGTGGAAAATGCTGAAGTTTCTTTTTTTTTTGAGAGAGAAGGAGAAATAACCGCTGAACCTCTTTGAAGGCTGGAGTGGTGAAGCTACGGGAGACTGTTTGTTTTGGGTTGTTGTTCTATTTCTTCTTCAGTCCATGGTTTCTGTTTCAACAGTGAACAGAACCTAAAGAGCATGTGATGAAATGCTGCTGTAATATGTTTGTAATTCCAGCCTATGTAAACCAATAAAAAGAGGATTGCAGCTTATAATGAATATACGATTATGTGAAACTTGACATATTTTGAATCACACAGTAGGAACATACTTTTATTAGTAATTTGGTGTCCCTGATTTACAGTGTGTTTCTAACCATTGGGCAGCTGGCCATGGCTCATAACTCAGCCCAGTGTATAGTATGGAACTTGGCTGGAGAATCCAGAAATCTGTTAAACGTAGGTAACAATTATAAGCGGAGACGTAAAGCATTCCTTGGGTCATAAGCATCTGTCACTGGAAGCCATCGGGGGCAAAGGTGGAGGCTGCGTGTTTCCAAACTTTCGGTTTCTTGGGTTGGAGGAGAAAGGACCAAAGTAGTAAAAAATGAAAAGGGTGTTGGGAGCCGGGCAGCTTTGATAGCAGAGTTAGGCAGTTACGTGTTCGTTCTGGGAAGCAGCTCCAGCGTAGGCGAGCGTCACTGGCAGGTCTCTGAGAACTTGATGGTGTTTTCGCTTTCTATGGCCTGGGGAGTTTGTCATCCCCGCTGCTCTACCACTGCCATGACCTGCTGTAAGGCTGGGGTGCTTTTTAACCCAGTTCCTGTACTTCGACTGGGTGGGGAGGGCTTTTTTGTTTTCATTCTCTGGTTTTCTTGGCTTGGTTTGTGTTGGCTGACACGTTACCTCCTCCTCCTCCTCTTGCTGAGTAATAGCTCCATGAGACCTGTCTTCCAGGCGGGATGGTGAAATGTTTGGGCATGTAGAGACAGCTGTTAATGGTGCCCCAAGAGTCAGCTCCGGGGGTGCTCCGTATGGGGCCAACCACCTCCCCAAGGTTCAAGCAGTTAAGCCTGGGCTCACTGTGAGCGTGTCCTGCCCTTTGCCATGGCCAAGGCTCGAGCTGGAGCTCAGCTCCCTGTGGCCAGCGGCGCTGTGTGGAGAGCCAGGCTCGCAAAGTGGTTGCTGGAGTGGTCCCAGCTAGAAGCTGCTCTGCTGCTCCTGCAGCTGGAGGTCTCAGGGCCAGACCTTCGAAACACGGAGGCAGGATTTCTGTGCACAATTGCCTGTGAAGCTTCCCCACAGATCTTGTCGGTGGCCGTGCCATTAGGGCAGCCACACGCATCAGTTACACCAGCCTAATGGCACATGCTAAAAACCTGGGGATGGAGCTGTTCCGTCACCATCCTTCACCTCTGCTTTCTGCTGTCATCAGGAGCTTGTAGTCAGAGAGCTCTTGTGTCATGGGAGTCATTGGAGTAGCAGGGACAAAGGTTTTCTTCAGAAACATGGGACAAAGAGAGAAGTTGGTGCAGGTTGGAGATGCTGAAGTGGGACTTGGGAGACACTTGTTATGTTCTCTCACTGTCTTGGACAAGTGTAGGGCCATAGTCCTTCCTCGGAGTGGCACAACTGCAGTGAGGAGAGCATGGGAGGATGTGGAACTTGGAGGTTTCCATCTTTTTGCTGCTGAAGAGAGAAAAGTCTGTCAGACAGACAGATTCTCTTTAGCTTGACTCATCAGGATCCAACTGGACCATGAGGCCATTGAGGTAGCTGCCATGTTGTCTCTCATTTTGAAACTTGAGGGAAATAACAATGTCATGTTGTGTCCCACAGCATTACCAAGGAGAGAACAGAAGTTGTCCTTCAGGGGACGTCCAGCCTGGATCCCAATGACCCCACTGCTCTCTGGGAGGAGTATGAGTTCAAATGCAAGCCCGGGGACTTGAAGAGGAGGCCATGCTTCATAACCCCCTACCACTACCGCCTGGACTGGCTTATGTGGTTCGCTGCCTTCCAGGTACGTGCCTGTGAGTGTCCCGAGTCTTGGGTGTCCCTGGACCACGAAGAACAATTTGTATGAATTTACAGTGTGTTGGGGTGGGTGAGGGGATGTTTGAAGCCCTGGCTGAGCTAATTCTGTTAAAAAAGAAAGGTTGTATTCCTAAAGGATGTCTGCTGCTGGTGTAATGAAACTCTTGGCAATGTTATGTGAGGCTTTTTAATGGTTTCTCAGCAATAACAAGAGTTAAAGACACTGAGAAAGGCCTGGGACTCCTCTTGCCACGCGAAGCGGTGGCATGGTGGGGCAGGAGCTGCCTCGCAGGGTGCCTGGGACTTGCCAGGGCCGGCAGCATCCCCTGCTGCACCCACATCCCTCTTGGGAGCAGCCCTGGGGACACCAGCAGTTGCTCCCCCTGCCCGCCTGCCTGCGTATGGATGTAGGATCCCTCCAGATATTTTCTCCATGTGGTATCAGCAAGCAGCTGACAGCGAAAAATTAAAAAAGAGGGGCGGTAACTTACAGAATTAATTGTTGTGTGTCATTTAGCCTATTCTGCAAAATCTTCTTCGCGTGAGCAGGAGAACTTGGGCTGGGTTTTACAGAGCTGGGGCTTACAGCAGTGGCAGGAGGCAAAGCCGTCTCAGATTATCACGGGCTTTTCTCTTTGTTCCTGTATCCTCTCCCGGCGTATCCTCTTCCCTCGCTCCTCTCCCCCTGCCCCAAACTCCTCTGTTTGCTTTCTCTGTGGTATTTTCATTTAGGCGCCTTTCGGATTCCTCGGCGATGACATAACCATCGCTCTTTGGCTATGGTTTTCTATTTACCCCGCTAGTTCTCGTGAGCTGGAATTTCATTTAATCTGCATTAGGTATGCTTAGCCCTCAGCACGCCGGCAGCAGAGTTAAACCCAAGCCGGCAGCAGTGCCCGGCGTTGCATAAAGGTGCAGAAGGTTGAATGGGAGCTGCTGGTTTAAGTCTGTGGTTTGGGAGGGAGAAGAAATCCAGCTCGCCCAACCAGAGGTTCTGTCTGCGGAGGAGAGACGCGTTTCTGAGATGAGGGAAAGGCTGTTTGTTTCCCGGGCAGGAGTATCCCGAAGGCTTTAAATACAAAATGATCTCGGGTTAGAAACCAAAGGATGGGGCATAAATACTGATGTGTCACAGGCGCGTGAGGGCTGTCCCAGTGCGCGTCCGTCACCTCCCCGCTATGGTGGCACTGGGATGAGATGGGTCTGTTCCCAGTCATCCCCGTCCTGCTATTAAAGATATTAACAAAAAGTGCCGAAAGGAGAAAAAAAACCTTCTGAAGAGTGGGGATGACTCTTGCTGAAAATAATGGGAAGGCAAGTAGCTTGGGCACAGCGGCAAGCGTTTCCAGGTGTGGGTGTTCAGGCCCGCAAATACCTGCCGCAGCATGGAAGTGAATCCCATTTCGAGTGGCCGAATGTGGGTTTGAGACCTGCGAGCTGTGTGTTCGGTGCCAGCCGTCACCCCTGGAGAGCTGGTTGTCCTGCCGTCCCCCCCGCGCTGCCGCAGCCGGGAGAAGTCGCTGTCGTTCAGGTGTTCAGACTGGAGTCACGCAAAGCTGCAGAAAGGATGAGAAACCAGAAGGCAAAACCCCAGAAGACATTTGTGAAGCCAGGCAAGTTTTGCAAACCCCGTACAGCAGCTTACGGAGTCCATAAAACCAAGTTACTTCAGCCCCTGGATTAGATTTAATTTGTTTTGAAAAGTTCTGGGGTTTTTCTACGCCACTGCTTGCCGTCTGCCCCGTCGCTTCCCGAGCAGGCGGCCGCGGGGCTGGTTTTGCAGTTCGCCGGCGGTGGCCAGGTAAGGAGCTGACATATCCAGCTCTGACAGGCTGCAGAAAAGCCGGCGACTTGGGGGGAAGATATTTACCATCCCTTTGTGCCGCTCGTGACAGGTTCCTCTTTGCACCTCATCACCGCCTGACATATGACGCCTTCCTCCGCTCGGGGTTTCCTGCGAGACTTTCCACCTTGGCTCTGGCTGCAGGATTCACTTTGGAGAGCCGGCGCAGGGGAGAGCCGGGCCCTGGGCACGGCTGGCGCAGCCCGGCACGGCCCCGGCGCCGGAACGGGAGGAGCCGCCGTGCTGCTCCACCTCTGAATTGCGGTTTATTAGTCGACTGCCTCTTAATGACCGTTCCAGTAGCGCCTCAATTACATGTGATGTAACATGCGCATTATTTTCCAGGAAACAATTTTCATGACGTTAATTTTATTATCTAAATATAATATGCCTTTTCTCTTGTTTTCTAAATCCCCTCTTTGTCTGGTACGTCTCGCCATCCCGAGGGTGCTGTAGCTCTGAATCGAAGCCCTTCATGTCGCTCTGGCAGGGACATAACCCTTCCAGAAACGTGTCTGCCCTGCTTCTTCCCGTCTGTGGAAGAGGAAAAACTCCCACGGACCGGCAGCGGCATGCGGAAATCTCTGCGGCCCTTTTCAGTTGTCTCTCAGCAGCCAGCTCGGGGACTCCCCCGGCTCCGTCACCCAGCTCATAAGCTGTGTGCAAGGAGGCTGGGGTGGTCTCAGCAAAAATAATGTGGACAGGAGCTGATGTTCAGGGGTTCGTGGTTGAGGACGGCCACTCCGGATCTCCTCCCTCCATTGCCACAGTTCAAACTTCCAGCACTTAAAGGGAGCTGTAAGAAAAATGGGGACACACTGTTCAGCAGGGACTGTTGGGACACGACAAGGGGTGACGGGTTAAACTGGAAGAGGGAGATTCAGACCAGAGAGAAGGGAGAAATTTTTGATGCTGAGGGTGGTGAGACCCTGACCCAAGTTGCCCAGAGAGGTTGTGGGTGCCCCATCCCTGGAAGGGTTCAAGGCCAGGTTGGACCTTGGGGCTCTGAGTAAGTTGGTCTAGTGGAAGGTCCCTGCCCGTGGCAAGGGACTGGAACTAGATGATCTGTAAGGTCCCTTCCAACCCAAACTGTTCTGTGATTCAGTGTGCGTGGTGTCACCTCCCACCGTACTCAGCTGAGCACCCAGTTCAGGAAGGATGTAGCTGATGGGAAGGTGCAGAAGAGGGACCCACAGAAAGAGCAGAGGTCTCCTATGGCAGCAGAGCAAACAAACACTGCAGTGACATCCCCATGCCAAAACCAGCTTGGAATAGGTGAAAACCTCCTGCCAGTGGAAAGCAGCAGTCTGTTTTCCACGTCCCTGTGGAGAGGGGGAGAAATAATGGATGAAATGGCAGAATATGATTTAATCTCAGGAAAATTCAAGTTAAGCATTAGGAAGAACTTCCACCCCTTGACACTCTGTTGTGTTAGTGCAAAGACATCCTGTTTCTACAGAAGCTGGAGACAGTTGTTAAAGCTTCATCTGTCCTCCAGCTATTTGACATCTCATTATTTGACGTCTCGTTTACAGTGGGCTTTTGCCGAGGGAGCCCAGCCCTCACAACCCAGAGCTGAGCCGTGCTGTGCCGCTGGTACAAGAAGTGTTACAGTTTTTGGCAGGCTGTGGATGGATTCAGCATCGTTAATAAACAGCAACGATGTAAAACAAAATACTGCTCATAGTTCTGAGGCTTCAGGTTGGTCAGTTTTCCTGGCCTTGGACTTGACAAAAGCCAGTTGTTTGCCATCCCAAAGATTTGCTCTTCACCAGTGGGCAGCAGTGGAAAGCCTTTGGTGCTCTGAACAGTACAGAAGACTCAAAGGGAAGGCTTCGCCCCTTCTTCCTGTGGCGTGCAGGGTATTTATTCTGATCGGGGGCTGCGTTTGGCCGAGGCGAAGGCACGCTCTTGGTGCTTACCAAATAATAACTACTCAAAAAATAACAAAGCTAATGCTGTCTTCATATTGTTTTGTAAAGCCCAGGTTTGAAGCTGCTCCAAAAGTCTCTGAATGTCAGGACTGGTGCAGAAGCTGCTCAGACTGGTGGCCCCTGTCACTGTGTCCTGCAGACTGTCAGCAAACCCACCGCAGGGCAGCGCCTGCGATGCACTGAGCTGCAGACACGAGGTGGAAGTTTTTCAGCTGCCTTCCTAAGAGAGGAGAGAAACCGCAGCAAGGGGATTGATGCTCTGAGGATCTCCCCTGGCTGGTAACAGGGAGTCGCGCTGGAGACTTCACGTTACCGCACACACGCTGGAAGAACTGAGAAGTTTCTAGAGAAGGCAGATTAATTTTTTTGAAAAATATTTTATTCAAGCCTCTGTTATCTCGGTCTTCCGGCCAGAAGGTGCTTTCAGGACGAAGCCACATGGCAGCAGAGGGGAGGAGGAGGCGTGTGTAAGGTCATAAACCTGGACCTCATGTGCACTGTACTAAGAGCAGCCTTTTACGTTTCCTTTCTTCCCCCTTCTAAAAACCCAGGCCTCAGTTCACTTCCCTTTTCCATTGCAGCATTCCCCCAATTTGGTCCACGTTCAGCGTGGAAGAGTTTTATTTCCATGTTTTAACGGCAGTCACTTGTCTCCCTGTGAACATGAGTAATTTCAACCCCCGAGCTGCGTTCAGACGCGCCGCAGGCTGGATGATGGGCAGACTCAGCTCTGGGGGTAACACTGTGATAGAAGTGCCCAGAAACCCGCAGAGGACCGATAGCTTATCGTGTGTGGACTGTATAAATACCGCGTGGGACCTTGTCTGTGCAGGGAATGACATTGTCTGCAGTGCCTATTGTATCTCCCAGTCTAGACTTATTCGAGAACAAAGTGACTTTTCTTTCCCAGCCCAGAGGTGATACGGGAGCTGTGCCAGGTGCACGATTTCCCCGTAAGATCTAACAGCCGGTTCCCAAAGTCTTACTCCACCTTTTATCCCTCGTCCTGGACCTGCTGCTCCCTGTGCTGCCCCCACCTCCTCTGGGGACCTGCTGCTTTCCCAAGCTTTTTCTCATAGGCCGGCCTAAGGGATGGCTTTGAGTGAGGCTTGAGAACCTGTCCCTGCTGAAACACTATACGTTGAGCCAGACCTGCGGGGAAACGCTTGACTCCTTGGGAACCTCTTAGAAAGAAGGGGCTGTGGGTATTGGAGATAATGAGAAGTGATGCGACCTGCCGTAGCCTTTGACCTTCCCCAGTTAAGTCACTCGGGTAGCGGGAAGGCAGCGAACGGCCGTGAGCTGGAATATTACAAGAAAGCCAAGGGTTGTGTTAGTTATGCCCTCTTTTCTGTGGGACATGGATTATCTCCAGCTGATAGTTCAAGTTCTCTAAACAGCAACAGTTGAAGGCACTCGGTGACAGAAGTGGAAGCATCACTGTAAAGAGCAGTGTGAATAGTGGCTGGAAGCATCCGGGGCGGTGGCATTCCCGCTTTACATCCCGCCGTGGGGAGGCTGGGATGTGAAAAATGCCCCTTACGACATAGCCCAGGAAACGTAAACCTCCCCTGCCCCGCTGTCATCCACCCTCACACACCGGCGTGAAACCGTGCAGGGCTCCCACCATGTGAAATAATAACGGTGGGCTCCCGTGCCAAGTTTCCAGCTGTTTCCACATGTGTATCTCATACTTACCTCCTCCCGTGCGCCTGTGCCAAGACCGAGATTCAATAAAATGCCACACTAATCCACAGTCTCTTTTCATTAAATGACCAATTAAAGCTAGAGGAAAAGGTTCTTATTATTGTTATTGCAGTTGGGAACATGTTCCCTGTAGCACCGGCTGGGTTTTATGCGTATTTTTTTGCCGTGATTATATTCTCTTGTACTTTGTTATCTCTGCAGAGTTTTGTCGCTACTGCGTCTGGTTTGTCCCCAGCTCCTCGCTGTTGCCTGACTTAGCAGTGATTTGGTTTAAATTCTGATACTAAACACTTCTGTACAACGTATTCAGGGTGATAATGCCGCGTTTATACACCAGTAGAGTGTATAGCTGGGGAGGTCAGAGCATATCAACAGCTGGAGAGAGGTCCCAGGGCAGCGTGGCTCCCGGGAGGTGCTGGTACCTGCGTGACGCTCAGCTCCTCGTGCTGGGCCACGTGCGGCTGGGGAGGAGCAAAGCCCCGTCCCACGGCCGGGTGCGCATGGACAGCCGGGGGGAAGCAGCTCCCCGAGCACCGCACAGGGCTGAAGCCCATCAGGAGCTAAAATCTCATGGGGTCCTAACACCGAGTCCCAGGTCCTCTTTGTTGGTCCACTGTGTTATATCTCAGACCTGATTTTTGGAGGACTCGAGTGCTGGTGCAGACTGGAAAGACAGTTAAAGATGCTCTGGTTTGCTGGAGGGCTGCGCCCGCTGCCTTCCTGGGGGTCTGCATGGACCATCCGTGCACACAGGAAGGCTTTGGCTTTGGAGGGAAGGGAGCGTTGTGTTGGGAGTCTTAACCTCTGCCCGAGCTGCCTCTCTCCGTAGGGTTGATGATGGGTTTTCTGTGTGTTTAGGTTCCTTAGTTGCTTTCTCTGCTAAAACAGAAAGAAAACTCTCAAAAGATAAAGGAGAGTCACGTCCACATCCGTGGTGGGCTGCACCTCCCCAGGGATGCTCTGTTCAGGCTCAGACAGTGAGTTGTGCTGCTCTGGGCGCATTTCAGCATGCTCCGACTAGCACCTTGCACAACAGGCTGGGCAGGTCACTGGCTCCCCAGTAATGCCAGCACGGTACGGCACCGGCCCTGCGTGGCATGAGGGGAGCTGCAGCCCCAGCTTTTGGAGGGCAGGAGGCGGGTGTGGGAGTCTTGGTCTGCGTCTGGATGGAGACAGAGCAGCCTGGGGACCTGCGTAGCTGGTGCAGGGTCAGTCCCCGGCTGCCTGTCTCTGTGCTCAGTGAAGATCCAAAACCTAAAGCTGTACCCAGTACGTGCGTCCATCTCTCCTGGCTTTTTTATTAATCCACTGGATGGTCCAAGCTCTGACTCTCCTGTTTTGCATGCTCAGAGCTGGCAAAAGCGGAGCTTACCCCGAGCTGATCATCCCATCCTGATCATCGCAGGTCTGGGTCTCACTGGATCCAGGGACAGAGGAACTGTCACCTTCCTGCCCTGTGGTGTGATGCTGCTCTGGACGCAGCCCAGATCTCCTGGACTCTTTATTTTCCCTGCCTTTGCCACCGTATCACTTTACAGAGTAATGAGTTAAACAGCGTGGTCGTTAGTGCAGCTCGGCTCCTGCGTGCTCTGAGCATCGGCAGCGCGCGGTATCTAAGCCTTCATGCTGGGGGGAGTGTGGGGGGCTGCACTGGCTGGAAATTTCTCACTGCAGACTTTGCTGGGGCCAGACATGTTGTAAATTTTACAAGAAAAACACTTTACAAACCAGAAGTCCAACTCTCGTGCGCATGGAGCTGCTAATTAACAATTTGGAGACCATGCGAGCCAGGGAGCCGATTCTACCGTTACAGAATCTCATGGTTTTGAATCAGGCTTTGAAGGTTTGGGGTCCTCCATAAAGCTCTAGCTCCGGGAGTCTGGTGATTTCTGTTTCCATTCTTCTGCTTCTCCGCAGCTTGCACACAGTAACTCTCACACCTCCCAGGCCCTCCTAGAAATAGCCCGTAAAATCACAGAGAGCACTTGAAAAAGGGGTGTCCAGGGAGCCACAGGACACTGAAGGGCTGACTCGTGATATCTGATTATCTGCAATTGCTGTCGCACCTCTCGGGAGATCCTCGCTCACAGCCAAGGATGCCCCAGGCTGCAGGTCCCAGCATGGCACCCACCTTCCCAAAGCTCGGCCTGAGCTGAGCATCTTGGGCATCACCAACGATGTCGAGGGGCACGGAGTCGCTCAGCATGGTGGGGAGTCCTGGCGTGAGTCGTCCCGTGAAACGTGACTCCGTCAGGCCCTTGGCAGGGACGCTGCCAGCTTTTCCTGCAGCCCTGCCAGCCCTGGCAGTTACTGCGAGACTCGCAAGGTTTGTGTTCAATATCTGACGTGATGCCACGGTGGCCTCGGTCCTGCAGGGACTGAGGTTGCCCTGTCCCACCTTGAGAGCCGCCACCATCTCCCCTGTGTCGGGAAGGGGACCGGGAGATGGAAGACAGGGTGGCACCAGGTGCCAGTGGAGAAAGGTTAAACGGGGCTTTAGGGTGGGCAGAGCATGGGGATGGTGGTAGGAAGCATCCCTGGCTCCACCATCCACCCGAGTTGGTGGAGCAGATGGAAAGGGCCGCACGTGAGGCAGGACGGAAGCAGGCGGATGGCGAGTGATCTCTTCTAAAAAGCCGTTGGCTGAAATAGCTGCGGTTTTCCTCTAAATGGTGATGAGCGCGGGTCAGAAACGCCGCGAGGTAGAGCTGCCGCTTGACGGGCCCTTCCACCAGCCTTTGGTGTTTTCCATCGCTCCTCTGTTTCCCTTAGCAACGGAAATAACAAACTTCTCCGTTAGAAAAGCTTCGCAGAGGCGCTTTGCCTCGATGTTCTGCATTAGTCACAGCCCTGCAGGTACGGCTGCCCAGTTTCGCTTTCCCACAGTGTCCCCTGCTGCTTGCGTTAAAAAGTCCATTTAGGTACACGTTCAAAAAAGGAGGAGGAAAAAAAAACCATCTTAGTGGAAGTAGAAGGCACAGAAAGTCACCAGAAGGGGAAATGCTTTTTCTGGAACCTCAGCAAGAATCCCTGCACAGGGCGCGAGATGCTTGGATTCCTGGAGGGAGGTGACTGCAGAGTCCAGCTGACGCTGCAGCTCCCGAGAGCCGCGTGATGAAGGGCACGGCACGGGATGCAAAGAGATGAACGGAAATCAGGGAGAGAAAGGAGTCAGCAAGAGAGGAGTCACTCTCTTCTGCTGTCCCTCTGAAAGCACAACGGGGGAAAGCAGCCTGGGTGAAGGTGAGGGGTGGATCAGCATTTCAAAATGGACATTGTTCTTCCTCTGTGGAGCTCACTGCTGAAAGAAGTGGTTAAAACCAACGTTCAGGGTTCAGAGCAGGCAAGAGGTACGTGTATCTACCAGCTATGGTAGATACATGTACAGTCAAAGAGACCTGGGATCCAAGGCGGAGGAGAAATTGCAGCTGATGGGTGTTGGGGAGAACTGGGTGCCCTGGTCCCAGGGGAGGGCTCTGTGTGCACTACACGTCTCCCCAGCCAGCAATGCACCATGCTTTCCTGGTAGCACCAGTTGTGGGCTTCTCCCTGGCACTGGGACAAAACGGTGCCATGGGCTCGGCAGGGATGTGCCCCCTTGGGCATCACTCCTTGAGCAGAGGTCACTGTCCGGGCTGGGTGGAGGTGGAGATGCATCCTTGACTGCCATCTAGTCTCTAACCATGAGCTGAGCTGTGGCCACTGGCCATGGGCACGCTCTTCCCCGGCTCAGCTGGAGAGGGGATGGACGGAGGGATGGTGCTTTGCAGCCTGGGATTGTGCACGTGGCCGTCCCAGCTCAGCTAACGAACATCTCATTAAGCCTTTGCGACTTGCACCCCCTCAGTCTCGTCCGTACCCTCGAGAATGATTTCCAGATGAGACGAGCTCAGCGAAGCTCTTTCTGCTCCCCACAGATGCCAGAGGGTCTCGGTCTGGACCTCAAGGTGTTGGATCCCACGGGATCTGTTCCCTGCAACACAACAAATTCATTTGCTACCCTTCGGCTCTAATCTCTCCCCAGAGATTGCACCACAGAGGTTTTCATGCTAATAACAGCACGTGACGAGCCCAGCCGTGCCTCACGTTGATATTTCTTGTTCTTTCCCCAAGACCTACGAGCAGCATGAATGGATAATCCACTTGGCTGGGAAGCTGTTGGCCCAGGAAGAGGAGACCTTGTCCCTGATGGCAACAAACCCGTTCGCGGGCAGAGCGCCTCCACGGTAAGCTTTGAGTTCTGCGGGGGGAGCTGGAAGCACCCAGGCTCCACGGTGCTCCTATCTGGACGTGCACACGTGGTTTCTGTTGATGGGTTGGGGTTTGTATCGGATGGTGCCCGGGTGGTCGTTAAATAGGGTGGGTTTAATGTCAGGACACCGTGAAGAACTGGTGCCCTCAGCACCTTAACGCCTTCCTGGTAGGGACACGAGGCCCCTTTGGTGGGCCCTGTGGAGGACTCGGTGTTGCTTCTCTTGGCCAGAAATCGTGGCTGCTGCAGCGGTTTCCTGCCCGTCGGCTTTAGATTTTTTGCCACGATCACTTTGTGAGCTCAGCTCAAAACCGCCATGTCCACCGGCCTACTGAGGTATTTCAAAGACAAACCAGCCCGCAGAAAGGATTGTTTTTGTGGAGCCTTGTCTTGGAAGTGTTTGTGTTTTCAGTGAAGAGGCAAAGCAAACATCAGCCAGCGGAAGGGACAGCTGAAAACCCCAAGGTTTGCTACAAAAGGGCATTTTGCACAAAAGCGTCTATTTTGTTGATGAAGTTATTCTTAGCTGAGAAAACATTTTAAGGGAATTTTGGATCAACTCAAGTAATATTATGCTCTTGCTAATATTTTCCATTCGAGGCTCTTAGGATGCCCTGCAAACAGGGACGGAGGTTCACAGCCCCGCGTGACACGACCTTCCCCTCGAACCCTGCCGGTGTTTTTCAGCTTTAGCGCAGCGCATCCCCCAGACCTTCTGAGGAGAGACCCCTGTGTCAGCTGAGACCCCGAGAACTTCCCCCTTTCCCCACAGCGCTGCCTCGGGGGTGGTTTTCACATCCTGAGGTGGATAAATGCGTAAACCCGAGGTGGTTTATACTCTGAGCTGAAGGTGTGTCCGTAAATAGCCTGCGAAAACCCAGAGCGGACGCCTGGCCTGGGATACAACCGCTCAGTGAGGCGCCCACCATCCAGTTTGAGTATTTCCATACCCACATTTCTGGGGTTCCGCAGGACCCAGCCCTGCCACAGCACACGGGCACCTGATCAGAGCATCGGCACGGGCTGATGGGAACAAGATCCCTCCGAGCGCAGGAGCCCAGCCCGCTGTAAGAACAGGTTTTTGGGGTTTTTATGCACATACTCTCATTTGAGAACCCATTTACCCACCGGTGCAGCGTCGCCGAGCGAAACAGCGGGTGCTCCCAGATCCTGCCCGCAGCCCCCCGGCCGCACCAGCGCTCCCATAAATGATGGTTCATAGCTCAGGGTGGTGTCGCGGTTTGTTGGGTTACCGGAGCGGCGGATCTGTTACACACAAATAACGACCCCTTGGCTCCGGTCCAGGGGGGCTCTGGGGAACCTCTATTAATTATTGCTACAACCGGCGTGCTGGGCTGGAGCAGCACAGCGCATGCCACGGACAGATAGAGCTTTAATAGCATTTACGGAGTGGTTTTTGCAGGGACTAGCGGTGCTGGGGTGGGCTTTCCATGCGAGGAGTGGTGTGCTGGTGCTGCGCAATCAGCCGGTCTCGCTCGGTGGAGTTGAGAGGAGCTCGGGAATCCTCTTTGCTCTGGGTTGTGTTCCCATTTGGGCCACGTTTTCTTTGTTTTTATGGACCTTCATTTGACCTCATGTGAATTTATCAGCCAAAATACGGTCAGCACCTTGTGACAGTGAGCTGGACCTCCCCGCTGCCCCCTGCCACCTCCCTTTCAGGGTCTGCTCAGCCCCCGTGGAGGTGGCACCTTTCTGAAGGCCAGGGAAGAGGCAGAGTGCAGCAACCACTCACGTGGTGAAGGCGGTGGGTGCCTCATTAAGGCGCTAACGAGCGCCGGAGCTCACAGCGGGCAGAAGTTCAGCCCAGTGGGAGAGCTCACCCAGCGGGATCCAGCACGAGCTGGGTCCTCCGGGAGCTCCTCGGGGAGATGGTGTTGGGGCGATTGCACGGCTGAGCTGGAGGTGACCGGAGAACCTGCGTCGGCTCCATCTCGGGTGGGTTTATCAACGGAGCCTCTCCAAACTGTGCTCGGTCCCTGATGCTCAGTGCTGTAAATTCACAGAGCTGCGTTTGTTTGCAGGGTGTTCCTTTGCATTGATTTTTTTTTTTAATTAAAGAAAAAAAATAGAAGGAAGAAAGTCAGCCCTGAGTGCTGGCCGACCCCAGGCGGTTGTACAGAACCTGGGACCTTTAGACACCGAGTCACCAGTTTGAATTAGGTGTCCCCTGGTGCCAGCAGCCAGAAGCCATGACCATCTGGCGGCTGCTGGCAATAAACGGCTCTCGCAGTTCTCGGAGCGACAGAAACATTTGATAATCCCAGAGCTGTTTATTACCACGTGTCCCCCAGTGCCGTCAACATCGCTCCCCAGGACTGAGGCTGAAAACAAGACACCGTCACGGATTAAAAATGAAGGACACGTCCATCGTGTCTTGCCCTCCGCGACGTGGCCATGGGCGGGTGGCATCTCTTCCGTGCTCTCTGCCGTCCGGGGAGTTCAATTAAAGTAGCTGACCACCGGGACTCGTTTCAAAATGAAAGGATGCCGTGGGATGTGGCCGGGAGAGCACTGCGTTGCTCCGGGTGGTGAATGGGGGGTTCATTGTGTTCTCTACCAGGTGAGGAAGTGAAAAGTTCAGGAATTTAAAGCAAAACCAAAAGCCGATCTGTGTCTTTGTTAGTTCTTACAGGGTAACGATGGCAGAGCGCACAGAGGGATCAGGCAGGTCCAGTAAATGATCGCCCGGCAGCGCGGATGCTGCGCCGAGCACACGGTGCTGTGGGTCTTGTGGAACAGGGTCTTGATTCACGCGTTCCCTCGCTTTAACCAGCGCACAGACTGTTTTCACTCTTCAGCAGCTAGTTTATAGTAGGAAAAGACCGGGATCCAGCGCGGGGTTTATGTCTCAGCTGCCTCTGCTCTGGCATTCGCTTTGCTTCCAAAGCTTTTCACGGGTCCAGTGTGCTTTTGGGGGGCTTAAAATAACAATTTACAAACACTCGTTTTGGCTCAGACCAAAACCCAACACCCCGTTTCCCTCTGGATCCCGGCTTGTGGGTCACATTTTGGGCTTTGCCGAGCTGAATCCAAACCCTGGGGACATCAGCACCACCCGGATTTTTCCCCGGGTGGACGGCGAGGGCTGGGGACACGGGCAGGTGCTGGGATGGATCCTGCACTGGGCTTTCACAGCAGTCACCGGTTCCTGTTGCTATTCACATCCCCTCAGATATTGCTTGTTTGCTGTTAGTGCTTCACCTGCGTGAGGAAACTGAAGTGACCATTTGCCATTTTTTCCCCCAGTATTTGTGCCCTGTCCCAGTTCTGCCGGGTTTACACTCGTGGTGCTTGCAGCTTGTCTGGACCCAGTGGCTCCATCGGCTGCTTTTCCCCCAGCGTTACTTCTGATGGGAAGGGCTCACCTGCTCGGTTTTAGGATATTTTCCTTTAGATTTCAAAAACACCATTTCTTTGTTTAATTTTAAACATCCTCTTGTTGCACGTTGAAGCTCTTGGCAGGGCTGGCCAATCTTCTGCACACCCAGCACCGCCCCGCACACATTCCCATGGGAGAATCGAGAATCCCAGACTGGGTTGGGGTGAAGGGACCTTTCAGGGTCACCCAGTCCAACCCCCTGCAGGGAGCAGGGACATCTGCAACCAGAGCAGGGTGCTCAGAGCCCCAAGGGACAACCTGACCTGGGATGGTGCCAGGGATGGGGCTTCTCCCACCTCTCGGGGCAACCTGGGCCAGGGTCTCACCACCCTCAGTGGAAACAATTTCTCCCTTCTCTCTGGTCTGAATCTCCCTCTCCCAGTTTAACCATCACCCCTTGTCCTGTCCCAACAGCCCCTGCTGAACAGCCCCTCCCCAGCTTTCGGACAGCCCCTTGAAGCACTGACAGGCTGCACTAAGGACTCCCCGGAGCCTTCTCTGCTCCAGGCTGAACACCCCCAGCTCTGTCAGATGTCCTTCGCTCCCACCTTCAGCTCCGGGTGGAGCCCACCACGGCTCGGCTCCCTTCGGTAGCTGGATGGAAAAAAAGCTCATTTTCCTGCCATGTTCCACCCACCCCCTCCAATCTAAAGGGAATTTTGAGACTTAATTATTTTCATTCCCTGCTAGACTAAATAATTAGGGGAAGGGACTGTTTTCCATAAGAACATTACACTCCATACTCCACGGAGTTTATTCTGCTAATGGAAACTCTACACCTTAAATAGCCAAGGGACTTTCAAAATGAGTTAATGCCTTCGAAATGAAATTTCTGAGACCAAAGTTTGTAGGTTTCTTTACAACTCTAGAAATTATAGTATTTTTTCAAGTGTGATAAACTTAAAATGAGAAACAGGTGAGTGATTAAAAATGAGGGTATTGTTGAGCACCCGGCCCAGCCGAGTGTGAAGCTTTACTTCAAGCGCAGTGATGTTTGTGGAATGTGGATTTACAAAATATTATTGTGCGGCGGATAGTTCATAAAACAGCAGCCATCATAAATCTGAACGGTAGGGCTTTGGCTGAGAAATTAATAAGTTGTTTAACACACCGTCATGGAAACAGGCTGCAACAATGAAAGAAAACAAAAATCAGATTTTGCCTCCAGAAGGAGGGGGGGAAAAAAAATAGGTTTATTTCTGACCGGAGTGTTCGGTGTCTCTGATATTAAATCATGTTCACTTAAGGACTTTTATTCCAATTATAGTAGCACTTTGTTGAAAAAGCCCCAACATGTAGCCAAAGACCTGGATTTGTAGCGGTGGTGATATTTATGGAGGCAGCGCTTCCCATTTGATGCTACCCGGCTGCAGGAACCCAGGAAGAACAAAGCGGTTGGGATTCTTGTTTTAATTCGATTGCCCATCTATTTCCCCTTGGTGTCACAGCTACTGGGCGTTATACCTGGGGGTGTGCTGGACTGGGTTTTAAGGACATGTAAGTCACCATGGACCCCAGAAGAAGGTGGACCTTGGCCATGGGAAGAGCTGCGTCTCACTCCCAGAAGGACCTTGAGGGGCTGCAGCGTGTCCAGAGAAGGGCCACGGAGCTGGAGCAGGGTCTGGAGCACAATGCGCTGAGGAGAGACTGAGGGACCTGGCGGGGGTGAGCCTGGAGAAAAGGAGGCTCAGGGGACCTTGCAATGCTGGGGGAACGGGGGGACTCCAGGAGCTGGAAGGGCTTTTCCAACCTGAACCGTTCTGTGATTCTGTATTTGCAGGGTGTAGAAGCCACTTTGGGGGCTGCTCGCTTGGACACCCCCAACCGGGTAAAGATAGTTCTGTAACTATTGAGAGTGGTGCTGAAAGCAGGCAGGGAGTGTGGGGTTACTGGAAAATCTGGGCATCACTGGGCTGTAGGTGGAAATGGCATTTCTGTTGTGCAGGGTCTCCCAAAAAGTCTTCAGAGGAGGTGGGAGCGGTGCTCATGAGATGGGGTACTCCGTGGCCTCAGAGCTTCTCCCGCGAGCACTGGTGTCTTCTGCACAGAGAAGTACAATATCTTGCATGGTTTTCCCCCTGAAAAGCGGCTTTGCCAGCCATGAAACGGTCCCGGGAAGTGACAGGATGCTCAGAGGTGAAAAAGCCTAAACGTGTTCTGGTTTCTCACGGGGTTTCTCCATGGTGAAATGTTTTATTGCAGCTTGTTTCTTCTTTCTCTCTGTACTATAATTTAAAAGAAAATCTTTAATTTATCATCAACATTATAATGTCTGGTACTATCAGGATGAGATGATTCCACTGTCCTGAATGAAAGCTTAAGGGATTTTCTCTTGGTCAGACAACCTCAGTCTTTCAGCGATGAGGGCGATGGGGTGGGGGGGGCAGAGCTCACCTCAGAGCATCGGGATGTTCCCCGGGGTGGAAGTTGGGTTTCCAGCCCCATCTCGTAGCGGTGACAGATGCAGCCATGGGGCAGCTCCACCGCAGCTGGGACTTTGCCGCGTGTCCCGTGGCCATGGGAGGCATCTCCCTTGGCAAGGGCAGCTCCTGCCTCGGCTCCATCAGGAGCATCTGAAACCCACGCACCAGGTCTGCCCGTGCCCAGAGCAATCCCGGCCAGTGCTGTGAGCCCTGGGGAGAGCCAGGTTTCCTTCCCCCAAGGTGTGCGCTGCCCTGGGCATAGACACAGCCTCTGAGCCTCCCTTCCTAACCTGTCCATGGGGGAAAAGCCCCGCTTTGCCATCTCCTGAGAGAATCCTGAGGATGCTCTGGCTCTGCAGGGCCAGACCTTGTGGGAGCCTTGGAGAAAGAGAAGTCAGCAGCGTTGAAAAACAACCCATAAAACTGCCCTTATTCTGCAAACTTGGGCCAAGATGAATTTATGGTCCCTCCTGCTAACGTGGCTAGAATAAGCAAGAGAGCCGATGATGGAGGCTCTGTTAGTGAAATGAATTTGTACTTTCCACTGCCACTTGCTCCCTGATTTACAATGGAGCGGGGAACATCGAGATTAAAAAAGAAAAACCCCACCAAACCGGAGAGACGCCCCATGTTTTGGTTTCTTTCTTCCCTCTCCCACCCCGCCTTGCCCTGTCAGGCCATTAATTCTGACAGAAACCACGGGCTCGGGTTTTTTCCCTCGAACCCCTCAGCTGTTGCAGGGAGACAGCTGCACCCTCTGGAACTAATTCCAGCTGTCTGGGAGATTTAGCTCTCCAGCCCAACAACTCCACTAGTGCCGCTAATTTTTAACACGTACAGTTGGAAGATGTCATAATAGGCTGATATATGATCGAATCTTGAAAGTGCTACAGCGCAGCTGCTACCGGGCATCTGGCGGGGTGAATATATTGATTTAAAAAATAATGCTTATTATTTTTAGCCTTTCTGCCTTCCCCGAGGCTGTAGCATTGCCCGATCCCGGTGGTGATGGAGAGCGGGTGCTTGCTCAGAAGGGTGGCGGCAGGCAGTGCCTGTGAGGGGCGTCTCAGCAGCCACAGAATCACAGAATCACAGACTGGGTTGGGGTGAAGGGACCTCTCAGGCTCACCCAGTCCAACCCCCTGCAGGGAGCAGGGACATCTGCAACCAGAGCAGGGTGCTCAGAGCCCCAAGGGACAACCTGACCTGGGATGGTGCCAGGGATGGGGCTTCTCCCACCTCTCGGGGCGACCTGGGCCAGGGTCTCACCACCCTCAGTGGAAACAATTTCTCCCTTCTCTCTGGTCTGAATCTCCCTCCGTCAGTTTAACCCATCAGCCCTTGTCCTGTCCCAACAGCCCCTGCTGAAGTCTGTCCCCATCTTTCCTATAGACCCTTTCACATGGTCCTCCCTCCTTCAGCCATCCACACCAGGATCTGCGCCGTTCTTTGCCAGCACCTCCCAGGCACTGCCTTTGGGCTTAGGAGAAACTGCCAAAGGTGCTTTTCTGTCCTTTGTCCCGTGTCGCGGCGGTTGTCATGGCCGAGGGGGTTTTCCATCTCCTGGAGAAGTGTCTGACTTGCTTTATTTGACCATATCTTGTTTCTGGCTTTTCAGGTGATTATTTTGCCCTGGTGTGTCTCCTAAGGGACCTAACCTGGGCTCAGCTGGTTCAGCCTGATGCTCCTCTTGAGCCGTTTCCCCACCCAGCTGCAGTAGCTGGTGCCCGGTGCTTCCCGGGGAGCCAGGAGTTGCTGCCAGCTTGTGTTTGCTTGGTAAATCCCAGGGAGCTGCTTGCAGCCGGGATTGTCCTGTCTAACCTGCCGGCAGCCACGCCTGCGTGTGCCTCGCTCCGAGAGATGCTTGTAAAACCCATGAAAAGATGGACTCAGGGGCATTAATGCTCCGGCTCTGTTAGTGCAGGAGCACGTTCGCTCCCTGAATCCCGAAGGAGAGGGCAGGTCCAGCGAGGCAGCGCTGGAGGAGTTTGCAAATCCTGTAACTTCAGGACTGAGGCACCCAGGTAGGGGAAAAATACTGGGGTAGCTTGTAAACTCCATGAGCCCTGAAATGAGGGGGCTCCGGTGGGTATTAAACTCTGCAGCTTTTACATCCGTGAGCTTTGCGAGGGAACACTCCCCCGGGTTCCAGGTTTTCCACGTTTCTCTCACAGCCTTCGGAAGGAAGTAGAGGATGGGTAGTGAGGGGTCTGGATCATAGTTTGGTGCTCAGAGGTATTCTGATGCTCGGAGGTATCCCGAGTTTCTCCGTCCTGCTGTGCACGTTGGCTGCAGCAGCTGTAAAGGCTCTTTGGTGCCTCCACGGAGCAGAATGGAAACCTTCCAACCTTGAATCGCAGAGCAGTGCTGGCGGCGCAGGACAGCGCAGAGCCAGGGGCTGGGGGCTGCTGGAGCTTTATAGCTCGTCGCTGGGTGAGTGGTTCAGCTCCTGGAAGAGCTCAGCTCCACGGAGTTTCCAAACTCCACAGCCCATGGAGCTGTGCAGGTTCCTCCTCCGTGGATCGCGTCCTCCTGCCGTGGACTGTCCATCCCACCACTCCAGCTCACGGCTCAGGTGGAGTGGGCTGGGGGAAGCAGAGGGACCGTGGCTGGGACAAGAGGGCAGCTGAATTTACAGGTCAAGGGGCTTGGGGGGACTCTTCAGGTTGATTTAGGCTCTGAACAGAAGAAGAGTCAGATAGGGAGGCAAATTTATGCCACAAAAATGCATCTTCAGTTGCATGTGGTCGCGTTAATGCTCCCACTGTTCTGGTTTTACATGCCGATCCCTTTGACAGCAAACATTGTAATAGACAGAACATACGAGGAGAATGGTACCAAATCAGATGACAGGTATGATTTAATCTGGACAGGCAAGCCCGTTCGTAAGGGACAACGACATTTGCATTCTAGAGGGGTTGTAGGACAGTCCTTGGGCTTGGGGAGAAGTGACTTCTGTGTCTGAGCAGAGACCTGGCACCTCCTGAGCTCTCCTCGGTCTGCCCCAGGAGCTCAGGTAAGTCAACTGCAGAAACTGGGAACTTTGCAGATAACTCCTCCAGCATGGGCGCCCCGTCACACCCATGTGGCGGGTGCACGTGGAGACGGGTCCAGCTTGGTAGATGCTCTGCAGCCACTTAGTGAAGAAAAACCCCACAGGCCCTGGCGTGGCAGGTGGAAGGAGGCTTCGAGCAGGAGAGGGTCTGACATAACATCAGCTGCTGAGGGTTTTTTGGAGGCTGTCATGTTTTCTGAAGTCAAGAAAGCAACCAAACAGCACAGCTCGGAAATCTCGAACCCTCCCGGCCAGGCGCGGGAAGCTGCCTGGGCCGGTGGGAGCGTTGCTGGTCAGTAATGCTCTCCTTATTGACAGGAGATGTTGTGCTCCTGTCAAGTAAACCCTGGGGGAGCCACACTTCAGCCCCTGTTTGAGTTTCACCAGCCTCAGAAAAGAAGCAGGAGGGAGGGTGTAGCAGTGGCTCTGACCGTAAGGACGCCAGCGGCCGCAGGGCAGCATTTGTGGTGAGGAGGTGAAGGTTTGTGCACGCCGAGCCCCCAGCCAGGGCTGCGGCACTGCCCCCTCATCTCCCCTTTTGCCTTCCCGTGTTTAGGGGCTGATATCCCAGCTCCCGGCAGCGAGGGGAGGTGCCGGGGTGGCCCGGAAGGCTCTGCCACGGAGCAGCACGGCATTGGGGGACACCTCTGTCCCCTCGCATCCCTCGACACCCAGCCCTTCCCCCTTGTTTAAATCAGAGCTGCCCCAGTGCCGCTCCACATGCATTGCTCTGAGCTTCCTTGGATCCCCGGGGAGGGGGAAACACGGAGCTGTTTGTCCTGTCTTCGTTCCACCAGGAGACAATCAGATCCCAGACGACGCTGCCGCTTGCTGCAAGTCAGCAGCGCGGTGGGCATCGTGAACCGCTCCTCGTTAACGTGTTCTGTTAGGAGAACCCTTCCTGTACCGCTCACCGGGGTGTGCAGCGAGATCTAAACGCAGGTGTTGAGATACGATAGCAGCAGACCTTCTGTCTGGGTGCAGTGTCACCCGCCGTCGGCAGTGCCCCTGCTTCCCATGGGCGTTAGGAAGGTGAGCGCTCGCGGCAGGTACAGAGGAGTCGTCCCTCATTATTTTAGCAGGAGGAAGGAACTTGACGGCTGCCCGCGGCGCAGCCCCGGGAGCGAGCAGCTGCGGCAGCGCGGTGCCCCGCGCGGTAGCAGGGTTTGTATTTTAGTAGTGAAGCAAAGCAGGTTTAAATGAGCATTGACATGACTTTGACATTTTTATATTGCGGGTTATTTTATGAACTTATCCAGCGAAGGCGGCGATGCACTCTGCAAACAGGGACCGCGGCGCCGGAGGAGCGGGGTGTTACTCGGGCTCTTGTCAGCATGCCCTACATCAAGCGGCACCAAACCTCCCGGACCGGGCGGCACGGTTAGCCTCCGAATGTGTTTCGCGACACTGATGAATGCTTCTTTCTGCACTGCTTTAAAATCTCCTTTTCTGTCAACTCCCAGGGCGGCCAGAAAACAGATGCGCTCGTAGCCCTGCTAATAAGCTGCGGAGCAGAAGGAGCAGCCGCTGGCTGGGGCGGAGGGATGCTGGGGGAGCTGGGGCGGATGTCGGGCTCTGCACCTAAAAACGTCCTGGGCAGGAATACCCCATAGCTGCTCTCAGAAAAGAAATCAAAATAATTTTCCTGCTTTTATTATTATTATTCTTTCAAACTTGGTTGCAGAAAAGTGTGTGGAACCGGGGTGGGGTGGCGGGGGGGACTGCACAGGGAGGGGGTGTTAAAGCTTCTCTGCCTTGTGCATCGTTCCGAAATGGCATTGAGAGGAGCCCAGAGCTCCCCAGTGCCTCACTCCAGCAGGGACGGCTGCATCACTGCCTCCAGCTACAGGCATCTCAGAGAGGGAGGGAGAGAGGGAGTGATGATGGATGATGGATGGATGGGTGGATGGATGGGTGGATGGATGGATGGATGGATGGATGGATGGATGGATGGATGGATGGATGGATGGATGGATGGATTGGAGCCGGCCAGACTGAACACCCTCAAGCTGATTTCTCCACCCAGCTACGGAAAGGCTCAGAAACTCCACTCCCCGGGGACCATCAAGAGGGACTGACACCTGCCCACCTCAGCCCGGCAGTGGGGCCAGCCCCCCCTGAGCAGCCTGTGCTTTTTTTCTCTGCAGGTGGATCCGAGGGGAACACTTCAAGTACAAATTCAGCCGACCCGGGGGAAAGCACGCCAGCGAGGGGCGGTGGTGGATTCGGAAGAGGATCGGCCCTTACTTCCCTCCCGTCAACCTCCAGGGCCTGAAGAAGTTTTATGAAGACAGGAATTGGCCATACCCCGTGCAGGACTGATGGAGAAGGACGAGCAAGGTCAAGCAGGACCAGTGGGGGAAGAGGGAGAGCTGTCAGCTCCCCTACGAACTACATGTCTTGCCTCTCTCTGTGTTTTTTATCCATATCCTTGTTTACACGTATTTTACAGATGGTTCCCAGCCAACCTGTCCACCTGCTGCTGTGGTCTGGGTTTTCTCATCTTTCTGTTTCTTTCTGTTCGTCCTTCTCACCACGGCCATGCCTGATGATTGATTTCTTTTGCGTGGCTGCTCCGTTCGGAAATCATCGGCTTTAGAATTTGGGGGAAAAGGTGAACAAATACCACGATTAGTTTTGGATAGGTGTTGGTGTTGCTTTCCCCGACCCCTTGCATGGTGTGATGGCTGCAGAGGTGCGAGGGGAGATTTCAGGGTGGTCTCCTGCCTCAGCCAGTGCTCCCCAGGGCTCTCAGGTTCCCTCGGGCAGAGCAGTGGGTCCTGCTCTGCAGCCGGCTCATGCAGAGGTGATGGTACACGTCAGGTGATGGTACACATCAGGTGATGCCCCTGGCACAGGGCACAGCTCCTCCATCCCATCCCATCCCATCCCATCCCACCCCATCCCACCCCATCCCACCCCATCCCATCCCATCCCATCCCACCCCATCCCATCCCATCCCATCCCATCCCATCCCATCCCATCCCATCCCATCGCATCCCATCCCATCCCATCCCATCCCATCCCATCCCATCCCATCCCATCCCATCCCATCCCATCCCATCCCATCCCATCCCATCCCCATGTGTGCTGCCAGCACTGGGCCATCAAAGCTGCTTTATTCCCAGCATAGCTGTTCCCACACTGCCCTCGCTGTCACCCTGGGAAGGGCCCCGTCACCACCTTCTCACCACGGTTGATGACCAGGCTGAGCTACATGTCGTGCCCGCTGGGCATGGTCTGGCTGTCCCGCAGTTTGTCCCTGGGGCAGCACGACAAGCCGGGGTTGGGCAGTGCCCCCAGGCTGGGGAAGACGCCCCAGGACCTCACCCTGAATTTCTCCTGTCCCTGCTGTTTGCTTTGGAGCCTCCCCTCATCTCAATCTGTTTAAAATCACCCCAAGTTGTCCCACCTCGTGGGTTTTGTGCGGTGAGCCCAAATCACAGTGATGGGAGGGAAGCGAGAGCAAGAACGAGGATGGTGTCTGAAAGAGCCAGCAACTGGCCAGGGTGGTTGGTAATAACTGATGGCTTGTTAGCACCTTCTGCTGCGCACCGTTCTTCTCACAGGGGAAAAAACAGATCAAAGCAACACATAAAACCCCGTTGTCTCGGGGCTGTCTGCAGAAAGCCGCAGGTTTACTGAGAAACCCAAAATAGCTCCTTGCTGGAGCTGCCGTGCAGGCTCCGTGACTCAGCCCCGAGGACAAGCGCAGCCCTGTGCGGCCGCCCCGTCCTGCGTCCCATCGCTGCCGATGCTCGTGGGTCGCCCGGGCGGCCGGAGTCAACAAGTCTGCCGCCAGCCCCACCGCGTTTAGACAGGGCTTGTTGGAAGGGGCCCTGGCCTGGCAGCGCAGACGCGCTGGGCTGCGCCTTCCTGTTTGCTTAACCTGGGAGTTTTATAACTGGTGCTTTTTGTCGGCGGCCCGGGAGCTGGAATCTGCCTGTTTGGGGAGCTGGCGGAGTTGGGTGCCGGACGCGTCTGACTGGCTGAGGTTGGGGAGGTGCTGAGCATCCTGCGGGCACGGTCCAGCACCGGGGCAGAGCCGTCCTCCCCGGGGACCACCAGCCTGGCAGGGACCAGCGGGCACCGTGGCGGGCAGAGGCGGTCGCCGCGTCTCTGACCCCGTCGCCGGGGCTCATGCAGCTGAGCCCGTCCCCTCCTGCAGGAGATGTGCCAAAAGCAGCCGAATGTGGTTTTGAAAGAAAAATGGCTCCAGACTGGGGAAAGCAAACCAGCAGGTAAAGCTGGCGCTGGCACGGGGCAGCGCGGCGCTGTGGATGCAGGCACAGAAATGCCATTTTACCCGTTTCTGCCCCCTTTTTGACTGCATGTACCAAACAGGCACCGCTGAGAGTATCTCTGGAAAGGGATTAAAGCAAATGGCTCTTGAATAACCAGCAGGAGCTTCGCTCGGGTTTTATTTTTATTAAATGTGTTATAAAGGGAAAACAGCAGCAGCCCCAGGAGGGCAGCCCAGCCCTGGGCACAGCCCCTCGGTGCCCGCCCCGCTGTGGCTCAACGGGGACATGCCAGCTCCCACCGGGCCGGAGAAATGGGCAATAAATAAGGTGAGTCGTGGTATTTCTTTGCATTCGAGGGAGTGCCCGGTGTCCTGTGCGAGCGTCTGATCCCCCTCCCGGTGAGCACAGCTCTCCCTCCCCTTCCCCAGTGCACTCGAGGGCACATTTGCGCGGGGCTCCCTCTTGGTTTGCGGTTGCTTTTCCTGCCTGGCTGCTCCGTCTCCAGTGGGTCCAGCTCAGGACGACCGGAGGGAGCAGGAGGACCCTCGTGTGACCTCGCGGCTGGGCGCTGGGGGGCTCCAAGGTCCCGTGGGTCCGGTGGGATCCTGAGAGGTGCTCAGCTTTGCCAAGGATGAGCCAGCATCCGGGGACGACAGCCGGCCGTTGGCACCCAGGAAAGCTGTGATGGCAGCGGAGGTGCAGAGCCCGTTGCTTGGAGCCACTGTGCTCCTGCAAGACGTTAACGCTTCTGGCCAGGGACTGGGAAGGTCCTGTGCTACCCAGTCATGTTCGAACCAAGACAAATAGTGTAATTGCAGGGCTTGGAGCACCGTATAGAACCTCCAAATCATAACAGCATTTATGACTCAATTGTGTTTTCCTAAGTATTTGCCATAGCTGGAAACCAAGGCTCTTCTGCAGACAATGGAGGAACATTTTGTTCCAATTACCGTGTGGAGGGATGAGGGCGAACGCCGCGATCCCGCATCTCGCTCCCATTATCGTCCTTCCTGGCCTGGCCGACCCACCGAGGTGCTGGGGACGGTGGAGACGCTGTGTCCGTCAGGCTCAGGGCTGGGGGGTTGTGTCTCCGTGGCCGTGGCACAGCTTCACGCCGAGCATCCCCATCTGTGTGAGCTCCAGCGCTGCCAGACATTATTTGAAGCATTTTATTTCTTTTTTTATTTTCTTCTTCCATGGCTGAAATTGAGCCCTGGAGTCGGATGCACAGAGCAAGGCTGGACCACGTCCCATGGCCTCATCTCACCTCTCACCGGACCTTGGGCAGGATTTTTTCGGCAGGTGAATTGGCCGTGAGCCCCACACGCTGTCCTGGGCTCTCTGGCTTGACGGGATTACGGAACCTCCCATGAAAAGGCACTTCTCACCTTCCCAGTGCCCGAGACAGCCCATGCCCACTGTCCCCTGCCACCAGCACCGTCCTGGCCTCCTCGGGGCCAGCCCCGCTCCTGGGCAGGGGCTCACTGCAACAAAAAGCCTTTTAGGGTCCCACCTCCGTGGCTGCCCCCATCCCTGTGCCGGGGGTCCCCAGGCAAAGCCAGGGCATTTTAAGTCACTTAAAAGCAACTCTGTCCCCCAGCTGCCCCGTCCCCAGCCCACCTTCAGGTTGGCACACGCTGGCACGGGCGGGCAGCCCCACCCATGTCCGCGGGTGCCAGGGAGCCCACGGCGCAGGGGTGAGGGTGCTCCCCTGCACGAGTGACGGGTCGTGAGTGATGGGTGATGGATGTCCCCCGGGCATCCCTCGTGGGCTGGTCACGGGCAGCACACAGTGCTGGCCTCCCCACTCCCCAATTTAATTGATTTCTTTTGGTTTCCAACCCCTGGGTCAGGGATAATGGAACCCAGACCGGCAGTTCCATTCCCCTTCGCTGTGCATTGGGCTTGTTAAGCTTTTTTTTCCTTTTTTTTTTTTTTTTTTTTATCAAATCAAAAATTCTCGCTCCGCTCCAGAGCTCTGCCTGGAAGATAATACACATTCAAAGGCAGTGAGGAAGGTGCGTGCAGGGGATTAAATTAGAAACGTTTCCCTGGGAGAAAATGTTAAAAAAGAAAAGAATCAATTCTTTAGAGGGGCTGAGGAAATCGGAACCACATTGTGTTATCTGTTGACTGGATGTTTGCTTGGAGAGATTTTTTTTCTCCCTGAGCTATGCACTGGAAGCAGAACTTCATGGCGTTCCCAGGTCTGCGCACTGTAAATCTCTTTGAAAGGTAACTCTGCCTGCGGTCTGCTGCTGCCAAGCTCCTCTTCCTCAGGTGTCTTTGGAGAGGGGACGGGGACACCCACCCAGCACCCAGCAGAGAGGATTAGGGACCTGCAGAATCTCCACCGGCTCTCGGGCGTGGGGTTTGGGTCCGTCAGTCAGAACAGCGATCGGCTCAACCTCCCCCGTCACAACTCTCTTATCTTGGGGGTGTTTTCCCAGCACATCCCCAGTCCGGAGCCTGAGCTAATCCCGCTCCCTCCTGCTGCTTCTCCTTGAGGTCCCAGGAGGTCCCAGAGCCACTAGTGCCGAGAAGGGGAGGACGTGGCCACACTGCCCACCCAGCGTCAGCCCTGGGCAGGTCAGGCTCCCACCGCGGCCAGGGACATCTCGGGACGTTGTCAGATCAAAATTAAGCAGCTTTATTTTCTTTTCCTAGATGAGAGTTACTGACCCTTGGGGGAGCACGAACGCATCTTCCGGAAGCTGCGCTCCCCTCTCGGTGTGCGTGGCCGCCGGTGGCTCTGCTGTAGCCCTGGGTGCTCCATGGTGCTCAGGCAGGGCAGCAGCCGGCTCTCCTCTCCTCATCACCCACAAAATCACCGGTGGGGAGGAAATAGCCAGGAGAGGCCCCTCCCCTCGTCCTAGGCAATTTCCCTTCGTGGGTGACAAACACAAGGGGTTCAGTTTTCTGCACATCCGAACCCCACGTCCCACCACACCCACGAGTTACTGCGAGTTCCCAGGGAAGGTCCCTCTGGGCAGGTTGTCCCCTTCAGCTTTGCTTTGTGCCGCTGCAGATATTTCCTAATTTTTTTCCTGATGTCATTGCAGGTGTTTTTTACTTCCGCAGCTCTCTGACCCACCGCTGGGTCCCCGGGAGCACCCGCTCTGCTGCACACTCAAAGCCGAGGCTCCCCAAGGCGAGTGCTGGGGTGACCACCTCCACGGCAGGTACCGGCCAGGTGATTCCAGCCAACGGGAGGTCCGGGCTGCAGGTCAGACCGACTCTTTTTCCCTTTTTGCCAAGATTAGAGCCTTCTGAAAGCACGGGATGCCCTGGCAGGCACAGCGGGGTTTGTATTTCCCCACACGGGCCTCCGGCTGCAGCGGGGTTGGATCCTGCAGCCGTGGCCGAGCTCATCTGAGCTGCTTTTCCCCCAAAAAAGGGAAACCTCCCTGGGCTGTTGTTTTAATACCACGTATAAATGTCGATTCCTGTTGTTGCTGCCAGGGCACACAAAGTGAGTGTACACGGGCAGATGGATTTCAGCTCCCCTCGAACACAGGGAATGGCCAAACCGATCCGTGCTCCTGTACTTGGGGAAGACCAGCGGTGTGGCTTTCGGAGGCGGCTGGCAGGGACGATGCCCGTGTCAAGGGTGTGGGCGGCTGGATCAGACCGCCCAGGGGTCCCCAGAGGGGCTGGGTTCTTCGTTACCACCCTGCCACCATGCGAGGCTTTGACTCAAACTTCATTGCATATAAAGTTGTAAGGGCTTTCAAGGCTTTGTAGATCATCTCCCTGTCTCCAAGCCCTCCAGCAGAGCTGGTGGTAGGATGGGAACCTGTTCCGTGTGTTCACCGTGTTTACTCTCCCACTGGAATGTGAAGATTCAGCTGGAAAATCTTTACTGGCAATTTATATTTGGAAGTTCTGTTTTCCCATCGGGGTTTATTTCTGCTGCAGGAACACAGAGAGGTTCCCAACTCCATCGTCCTCACGCTGGTCATGGGACCCTGGTAGGACATCTGCCCCTCGCCAAAACCCCTTAGCCTTCCTTTACAAAAACCCTCTAGGGTTCCGGTAAAAAACCTACGAGTTGGGGAAAAAAGTCATTCCTTCCATTTGAGTCTTTGAGACCCACCCAGGTCGCATTTTCACACCTTTCTCTGGGTAAAAGCGTGGATTTGGTTTGTGCTTTGGGAACGTGGCCCCCTCAGTGGGGTCAGCGGTGAGGAGCTGCCGGAGAACGGGAGCTTGTGCCTGCGCGGGGTCCTTGCGCAGGGCTCACGGGCAGCCTGGTATTGTCCGGACCAGCAGCTACGACGCGCCGACCCAGAGCTCTCCTTATTCCTGAATCATTTAGAAATTGTGGTTATTTGTTTTAAAGTAGCCAGCCTTCTGTCTGGGGGATCCCGTAGAGAATACGTGTATTCCCATACCTTCCCTGCTCCCAGCTGCTTTTAGAAGCTGGCTTTACTTTAACACATATTAAAGGAAAGAGCTTTTTTCCTTCCCAGTAGATTAAGTTTGGCTAAACAATTCAGTGTGAACTGCTGGGCATGAGGCAGAAACCTGTAGGCTAAATGACCCAGCTGCTCTAAGTTTAGACCAGCATGGGATGAATTTCAGGATCGTATATTAGTTTTCATTTAATCTGATTATTCTGGGCTGCAGTTCCTGGAGGGTCTTCAGGTTATTGTCAGTCAAAAGAATCTTTAAAAGCTTCCATTTGCACTCAACTTTTCCCATTAGAAGTCTATTTTCATTATGAATCGATTTTTATTTTAATGAAAAAATTATTCCCCCAACCCCCTGCTTTTTTGTCTTCCCAGCCGGGGTTAAAGCTGAAGCCGCAGCAGGGTCTTGCCACTCAAAATACCGTTTTGCTCTTTTGCTGGGGCCGTTGGCTTGGCTGAAGGAGCTTGGGCAGATGGCAAGGGGGCAGCTAGTGTGGGAAGGCACCTCCTCCACTCCCAGCCATGCTTCCTGGGACCCACCTCCTCATCCTCAGCCCCTCGCGGAGAAAACGCTGTAAGTGGCTGGAATCCTGGGGGATTTCTAGCTCAGAAGTCTCAGAGACTAATGCAGGACTAATTGATCTTAAAAGCCCGTTGCTGGCTGGCTCGGAGTCGCGCTGTCAATTCACGGGCTGGTTTCTATCCACCGCCACCTCCTGGCTTCCAGGTTGGGGAGCAGCACAGCCTGGCAGGGGGGGTCTGGTGGGAGCAGCCCCCCCGGGCTGGGAAGGCAGCAAACCCCATGGTTTGTGCTGGCATGACCTGGCTTTTGGGCAGGAGCGGCAGCTTTGTGGCACGGGGTGGCTTCAGGCAGCGAGCTGAAGGCACCTCCCTGGGCATCCACCCCGCCTCGCCCCGTGGGATGGCAAAGGGCCCAGAGCCCACGCCAGGGCTGCAGGAGGGGAAAACCCGTACAGAGACATCCAGAAATAACCCCCAAACCTGTGTTCTCTATTTATGCAGGATTTTACACTGGATGTGCCCGGCTGAACCTTCTGGAGCCCACGTACCATCCGTGCTGCTCTGGCAGGCGATCCCAGCACTGACCCACGGGGGACCAGGACCACGCCAGCGCAGCGCAAGGCTCTGCGGGGACATCCAGGTGCCAGTACCTTGTCACTGCCTAAAATCCTCCGTTTGCTCAGGGTTTGCACACAGGCAGGTGGGCAGGATGGGGCTGAGCTGCGGCACTGGACCCTCCTGGTACGAGCGGTGCCCAGCCGTGATGTCCAGTACCATGCGGGTCCCCCCCAATGGCATGGGGGCTTTCCATCCCGCTCTGCCTTCCCCCAGCGAGCCGGTGGCCAGGACAAGCCCCTGCCTTCAGTTTTCCGCAGTCAGGGAGATTTTGCCAGCCCACGTCACCTAAACGCCGGATTTTTCCCCCGTTGCCCCCAGCGCCGGCTGGGAACCTGCTTCCCCCGCGGTAGCGGCTCTGGATAAGGTTGCACCTTGCTGAGCTTTTCCCTGCGTGTTCCTGTCGCCGGGACATTGATACTGAAATCACAGCACCTGCAAGCAGTTAGTTAGAATAATAAATAAGTGATAGATTATCCAGTGCAGCATTGGCTTCAGATGAGGTCATCCCAGCACCGTGTCGTGGGGCTCGGGGGGGTGGCAGGCGGCTTTCCTGCCGCTGAAGGGCTAAATGGCTCTTGTATCGGTCAATAAAAAAGTTGTCGAGATTAAAGAATCAATTAGGTATTAGCCAAAGGGGCAAAAGCGTAACCCAAACACGCTGATAAAATCCAGTAGGTGATTATGGGAACGGCTCTTATTTCGTTTTACCTTTGAAAGGAATAATCGCTCATTACAGAGCATGGAGCGACCTGGGCTGGATACTTCGCCAGCTTTACAGAGGAGGAAGTTCTAGCGCTGGGCTGCACTCGCGGAGGCACGTGATCCTTGCTTTGAGGAGCATCATTTTGCCAATCATTTGGCAGAACTGGCCACGGGAACTTGAGCGGTTATTTGGTGCAGCCTCAGCGCAGGGCACCCTTATCCATGCCGGAGCTCGTGTTCGGGGTAAGGAGGGATGCTCTCAGGGAGGTGAGAGATTAGACTGGCCCTGAGGACCCATTTCTGTCCCGTTGGGGTTGTCCCGGGCTGGCCCAGGCTGCCCAGGGCAGTGGTGGAGTCCCCATCCCTGGAGGGGTTTCCCAGCCGTGTGGAGGTGGTGCTGAGGGACAGGGGTCAGTGGGGACCTGGCAGTGCTGGGGGAGCGGGGGGACTCGAGGGGCTGGAAGGGCTTTTCCAACCCAAACTGTTCTGGGAGTCTGTGATCAGTGCCTGGGTATTTTGGAGCCCTGGGGCTCTGTGGCTGATTACACAAACTTTGATTAACCAAGTAAGATCCGATCAGCTGAAAAAGCATTTAGGGATGTCTGTATTACATTAGAGGTTTTTTCCACTATTTGCCATTTCCCAGGAACACGTATCTGCAGCTGGCCCCGGCCTGGGCCGGCAGCTCGCAGTCAGGAGCCGGCTTGTGTAATGTCACCTTCTGACAACTCACACCAACATTTCGTAAGTGTTAGTCTAATGCAAAGCCTTGGCTAATCTGGGGCCAAAAATAAGGAGTACCAGCTGGAGGATGGCTCCTCGGGAAGGAGCAGCCCGAGCATCCCACCCGCACTGCGGCACTGCCCATCCCCGGCCCGCATGGGCCACCCCGGCGATGTGGCTGCTGCGGGATGGGCAGCAGGATGGGTCACTGGGACCTGCCTCTGTGCTTCCGCACCGCGGAGCCATCTCCAGATCGTTTTCCAGGGAGGGAAGTTCCAATGGAAAAGAGCATGGGTTGTGTCGTTTCAAGTCATTTCTGGGTGGAGCTATTTCTGAAGGGGAAGCGCGATGCTTTCGAGTGGGTTTTTAAGCCATTCCCACCCCACAAGAAGCACTGGCTGCTCCCTGCTCCCGTCCAGAGCAAACCCCGCTTGGAGATGGAGCCGGTCCCTGGGCAGGGCTGCTCTGCCCACACAACCCCTCCCTTTCCTGCTTGGAAGGGAGAGATTTACAAGCAAAAAAAAAGCAAAATGTGACCCATCCTGGGGCCCGGGGCCACGATGAGGATCCTCGTGCCATGGGGACAGCAGCCACCAGCGTCCCTTTTGCTGGACCCCACTGGAGGGGTTGAGTCCTGCTGCCTGTGCTTCTTCCAGCCGAGCTCCAGCTGCCTGCCCCTGCCTGCCCCTGCCTGGCCCTGCCTGGCCCTGCCTGCCCCTGCGTGCTCCTGCCTGCCCCTGCCTGGCCCTGCCTGCCCCTGCCTGGTCCTGCCTGGTCCTGCCTGCCCCTGCCTGCCCCTGCCTGGCCCTGCCTGCCCCTGCCTGGCCCTGCCTGGCCCTGCCTGCCCCTGCCTGCCCCTGCCTGCCCCTGCCTGCCCCTGCCTGGCCCGGGTGCTTACATATCCTTCAGAAAGCATCGTTTTGATGGCGTGCAGGTAAAGCACACGCACAGTGTCCATCACCCCTGGGCTGGCAGCGGCTCGCAGCCCGCGTCGGCCGGGCCGGGAACAAGCTGTTCATCGCTCCGTGCCCTCGCCGTGTTCCTGCGTGGGTGGGTGACCCGGGGAATTCGTTGTTCCCTTTGGGTTTTCTTCCCTTTTCACAGGTCATATACCAGCAGGCCGGGCCGTGGTGCGGGCAGGTCACTGCGGGTGCGTTTGAGGAATGCGGGAGAGTTGATCCCAGCGTCGCCGGGGCGGCTGGAGCTGGGGGTGATGCACAGGCTGGGGCAGAGATGCTCCGCGGCGCAGGCATCGCCTGCTGTCTGTTCTTCCCCATGCACCAAAAAAGCCAGAACGAGAAATAGAAGCCCAAGGGCTGGTTGCCCAGCCGGCGTGACCGCTCTGGCAGAAGCTGGGTTTGCCCAGCGAGCGATGGGAGGGCAAGAAACGCTCCTGGCTGGTGAGGGACCGGAGTTGGGTTTCAAGTGCAGGGAAAGAAGAGCCCGATCCTCACTCGGGGGTTTTGCACCGCTAATCCCCTGTTTATTCTTGGTCTAGCCCAGCCGCCCACGCTCGCCCGAGCTTTTGTTCATTAACAAGGTCCGGGGTAAAAGGATACCTCTGCGCAGCTGGCCGCTGCACCAGCGCGTGGTCCCGGCACAGCCGGAGCAGCGCGGGGTGTCGGCGCAGCCGCATCCTCCTCCGGCCTCGCCGGCCCTCGGCAAACTCCATCCTCCCAGAGCAGCTCCCGGTTCGCGGGGTCCGGCCCGCGCGGGGTGGTTGCAGCTGAGGACCACGGCGTAGCCCGGCTGCTTGTCAGCTCGGATAAAGGGTTTATGCGTTAAAGAGGTAACAAATAGGAGTTGTGTCGGCGGGGTGAGCTCTGGCAGCCGCTGCAAGGCAAGACGGCCCCGGCGCTGGGGCTGTTAACCCTACCAGGACGGCACGAGCAACCCCGGCTGCTGCCTCAGGGCTGGGACATTTAATTGGCAAATTAATCTTTGTCTCCTAGGCCAAACTGGAGAGCCAACTGCTGCCCTGAATTGATGGAAAGAGGAGTCTAAGTCGGAAAGTGGGATGTCCCCGCTCCAGGCTGTAGATCCAGTTTTGCTCCCACTGAGGTGTTGGAAGAGGCAAATCCCTGGTATGTAAAATAATAATTAGTAGTAGTAATCTATCATTCATCATTAATTATTAGTAATTAATAACAATGCAAGTGCTGAGATACTAAGGCAGATAAATGTACTTGGGAAACAAAAAGCCAGTCTGTAAGGCCAGGTAGAATTGTTCTTCTCTCCTGGGATAAAGTAACTGTTATACGGGATTTGCAAAACTTTAAACAACTTCAAAGGTGATGAATTTATGTGACTTGAGTCTCTGAGGTGATCCTCTCTGTCCCCAAACGGAGGGGACAGTGGTTGAGCACACACACCCTACAAAGGTCGTAGCAGCCACATCCAGCCCCGTCTGCAGGGAGGAGCGGCAGGAGCTGAGCTTTGCCCCTTGAGAGGGACCCGGAGGCCAAGGAACACTCAGAAGGGGATTCAGAAGACAAGGATGAGAAGTTGTGCTTCCCTCTGTCTTCAGGAAGCTCCTTCGGGAATGGCCACACCAACGCTTGCCCCGAGACCCCTGTGCCGACATGAGCCCAGCCCAGGCGTGGCGAGGCCGGACGTGCCGGTCACAGGGCGAGCCGCGGGTGCCTGGGTCGGCTCCTTGAGACATCCCGGCATCCCTTCCCACTCGCTCCTTTTTTCTAATTAATTGCGTTTTCTGTCCCTTTGTGGCGTGGGCGCGCGCCGGCTGCGGAGGGGCGAGCAGGGAGGGTGCAGCTGCGGGCTCGGCAGCAAAGCAGCCATCTGCAGCGCCCGCCCGGGAAAAAAGCCTCGCAGCTGCGTGCGCCTGGTACCGGCGGTACCCGGACGAGGTCATTCATCACCAGGAGCCCGGGCAAGGAAGCTTGGCAGGGGAAGGGAGGTCAGCAACCACAGGAGGCAAATCTTAAAATACTCTGCGACAGCGGGTGTTGTATCCGCAGCCTCCGAGCTTGTTTCCTCTCGCTGTTGAGGATGGGCAGGATGTGTCCATTGTGTCCCGTGTGGCATGGAGCAGCCCCAATGTGCCTCCATCGAGCTGGTCCTGCCCGTCAGCGGGAGGAATGAGCTGTGTCCCGGCGCCAGCTCTGCCCCAAGAGGTGGGAGAAGGAGGCAGCAAGAGCATCCCTTCCCAAGAAGTATGGCAAGGGGTATGTGTTTAAATCAGAAACCCAGCACGTTGGGTCATGTTGGGTGGTGATGGAGGGTGCTTTTCTTGGTGCCCTCACCGAGGCCCTTCCTTACCATCTTTCCCTGGTCTCTGGACCCATCTATCCTAATGGCAAGTGACGGGAGAGAGCAAAATGTGTGACTTGAGCACTGCAGGTACTGAGGGGTGTCCACCTCCACTGGCTCTGGTTACGTGAAATGCTGGTGAAGGCTCTGACCCGCTTTCCCAGTTGTCTCTCCTGGCCCACCATGGGCACCATGGCAGCATGGATGGCCTCAGAGTGAGGACAGTGCTGTGGGCCAAGGTGCCTGAGCTGGAGAGCTGCTGTTTGCCACCCTCAACCTGGTCCACCTCCCCAGTCATCGCTCAGTCTAGCAGAGGGAGCCAGCAGACACCCAACAGTGATGTCCACGGCAGGCTCTGATACTGCCTCCGGCCTCTCTTCTTGGCCCCCAGTTCACCAAAGAGGAAAGTGGACATCAGAGGCTGCATGAGGAACAGGGGGTGACCACCCCAAACCCCACCTGCAGGTCCCTGGACATGGAAGCCACCACCAGACCCATCAGTGAAGACATCTTTGCTCCTGCAAGATGGGATGTGGTCACCTTTCCTGCAGAAAGAGGTGAGAGGCGGGGAGCATGGCCATGGGGGACGGGAGCGCCCACGTGGAGCAATGCGCTCGGTCCAACGCTGCATATCCAAACTGGTTTTCTCTCTGTGGGATGCCCTGTCTTTCCTGTTTACTTGTTATTCTGGAAATAGAACAATAAATAATTTATCGCCGATCGGTTGGCGCGCGTCCGACCTGTCAGCCAAGTTGATTTTAACTGGCCAAGTGTCAGGGCAAAAGGCCAGGAGCGCTGTGCTAGGGAACAGCCACCACCACAATTATAAGATTAACACCTTGTTCAGTGGTCAGATCCTGTCGAGTGGTAAAAGATTGCTCCGGTTCATCTCTATAGAGCATCGCTCACAAATTACCTTATTAAGCAGGATCTTGCTCGCGGTCGGCTCCCTGCACCTGTGTCCTCAGATATTTCCATTCATGGTGGAGAGGAGGCCAACACTCGGCCGGGGCTGCTGGGGGCTGCGCAGCTGCGGGGGCATTATTCCCTCTTACCAGATTTGCATATCAATGAGCCCCTGATTAATATTTAAAGAGCCAGCTGTCCGAGCCACCTATGAAAGAAAAAAGCTCTGTGAGGTTTGTTTTTTTTTTTTCTTTTTTTAGGGATAACACTTACTGCCCTTTATCAAGGACGCTTCATTTTTACCCCCCCCTATTCTTTTATTTAATAAAAAAAAAAAAAAGAGAAAAAAATGCCAGGGAAAAAATATGAACCGCCATTAAGGAGTTATCAGAGAATGAGTTGTGCTGCTCTCAATGCTCCTCAGTCCTTTTGTGCCCCAGTCGCAGCTGCATCGAGCAGGTTTTTAGGGACGGGAGCCCAGCGCCGACGGGCGCCCATGGGAACCGTAGCTACGGGCAGCTCGGCGCGAGCAGGAGGCCTGGGAAACGGGCAGCGGCAGGGCGGGGGCTGCCTCTCCTTTACGGGGTGGATTTCCCGGCTTGCCCGAGCTCCTGTCGCGGAGCCGTGGCTGGTGCCGACGTCCCTGCGGTCCCCGGGGCGGGGGGACGGATGCAGCGGCGTTGTGCTGGGGATGCTGACAGCGAGCCGGCAGTCAGCGAAGAGAAGCGAGGCACACAGTCACGGCTCCATGGGGCCAGTCCACTGAACCGCCACCAAAACCCTCAGAACGGGTATTTTCGGAGCCTCCCCAGCACTGGTAATTGCCGGGCGGTTTTGTTTCCAGGTTTAAAACTCTCTCATTTTAATAGACCATTCTCTTGCTGTTTCTTTTCCTCGAGCGTTTGTCAATAATCCGCCAAGAGCGGCAGCTTTGTTACCCCAACTAATTGGAGTCAAGTAGGGCTGCGAGAAAAGATCGTTCACGGCCGAGCCCTGGGAAAAATGCAAAAGGATTTTAATTTTCAATAAAATATGCAGATAAGTAGAAATTAACAGTGGGGGCTACGTGAATAATGGTGCTGCTCAGACAGCGGCGGCTCGAGTGACTTAACGAGGAGTTGTCAGCGATGCCGGTGGCTCTGCGGGATGGGGGTGCACAGACCTGCCCCCACTCCTGTGCCTTTTAGTATTTTAATTGTTATTTCTTGGGTACGTGGAGGTGAGCGAGCCCTTGATCCGACCGGTCAGGCGCAGCTGCAGCTGGTGGGGAAATGCTTGGGGTCACACTTCGTTACTTCCTGCTCAAATGAGGGAAATCTGGGTGTCCCCTCGCAGTGGGGATGGGATCGCTGCGGGATGCTGCAGCTCTCGTGAGGCCAGGTTCGGACACGAACCCTCTCTGCCTGTCCCAGCCCCAGCCCCGTGGGGACCACAGACGTGGATTTTGGCCAGGATGCCCTGGGCAGGCTCAAGTGGTGATACTCCCGAGTAACATGTGGCAGGACGAGAGGAACCGGCCTCCAGTTGTTCCAGGGGAGGTTGAGGTTGTCCCTGAGGAGCCATTTCTGTCCCATTGGGGTTGTCCCGGGCTGGCCCAGGCTGCCCAGGGCAGTGGTGGAGTCCCCATCCCTGGAGGGGTTTCCCAGCCGTGTGGAGGTGGTGCTGAGGGACAGGGGTCAGGGGGGACCTGGCAGTCCTGGGGGAGCGGGGGGACTCGAGGGGCTGGAAGGGCTTTTCCAACCCGAACGGCTCGGTGGTTCTAAGTGTTGCTGCCACGCTCCCCTCTCATCGCTGCCTTTTGACCCAGCTGGTGATAGATGGTCTCTTCTGCTGGTGCAGCCTCTGGAGGGGAACCAGACAGTTGGGAGGAGAAATAAAAAACCCCTCCAGCTTCATTGGACATGCAGAGGCTTGGCTGGATTTGCCCAAAAGGCTCCTCCTGGTCCGGCTTCTGGAGGCACTGGGACCGGGGGCGGTGGCGCTGAAAGATGCCGTTTGCAAACGGGTTTTCAAAACCGATGGGATAAAATATTTCCCAGCGAGGGGCCGTTCAACACCTCGCACAGCGTAGCCCCTACACGGGAATTCACCCAGGGCAGGGCTGGGAAGGGCTGCCCCCCACCCACATCCCTGGGCTGCGCTCCCTCCTCCTCCGTCCTGTCCCGGCTGCGTCAGCAGAGGACGGGGTGCTGGCAGGGAGGACGGGGTGCTGGCGGGGAGGACGGGGTGCTGGCAGGGAGGACGGGGTGCTGGCAGGGAGGACGGGGTGCTGGCGGGGAGGACGGGGTGCTGGCAGGGAGGACGGGGTGCTGGCAGGGAGGACGGGGTGCTGGCAGGGAACCTGGTGCTCCAGGGGACCGGGTGCCCAGGTTGGTCCTGCCTTTCCCAGCAGGACAGAGCCCTTTTTAGGAGGGTTTTGCACAACTAACACCTCCCAGCAGCCCACTGCGATGTGCTGGGCACAGAGAGCCGAAGGAAGCTGCAGGCAGCCGCGGAGGAGGAGCGGGCAGTTTCCCGAGGGCAGGATGGAGCCGGCTGAAGCGCTGGGGACCCGCTGGCCCCCTCCGGAGCCCACAGCCCCGTGGGGAGGGGACAGCTGAGCTGTCACCTGTTGGAGCTCAGACGCCGCAGCTGCGCCCGGCACCACCCGGCTGCTTTGAACCCCCGGATTAGGCAGAGCAGAGTGCCACGCGCGCACTTGTGCTCCGCATGCCAATGCCTTCCTCCTCCTCCTCCTCCTCCTCATCCGGGCAGCCACAGCCTCCCTGACCCAACATCTCGTCCGTTCGGCTCCTTCCGTCCAGCTCCTCGCTCCTCTCTGCTGGTTTGGGGGTGGCAGGGGGCAGGCACCCTTTGGGCCCCCATGAGGGACGGACCCCCGTGAGCCAGCGGCTGCCACCCCTGCAGAGCCCTGGCTGGGAGCAGCGGGGATCTGCTCTCGGCCGGACTGGGTGCTGATGGAGGTGGGAGGACCTCTGGGTGAGGGTCAAAGCACCCCCAGCATTTGGGACACCAGGGCCAGATCTGCTGAGCTTTAACCTGATCCAAACTAGATAAAATTGTAGGAAATCTCAGGGGAAGAAAATAAATATTTTTTAACTTTGGGAGAGCCAGAATCTGCATGTGGACACAGCCCAGTGCCCAACTGCACGTTTTATTTCCACTCCATCTTTTCCCATCACGTTCCCTACTTGCCATCATAGCCCTCCCAGGGGAAGAGCTGGTGGTGGGACTTCATTAGTAGGTGGGCAACCGCCCCGGCTCTGTCGATGTCCCCTCTGAAGGGTGGCCGGGGTGGGCTCCTCTTCTCTTGCCTCCCATCGTGTGCAGCTGCTGCTTCTCCAGTTGGGGCGCCTTGGACGTCCAGTTTGGGTAGGGTGCCCCCAGTTTGGGTACACGCTGCTCTGTGCCGCTCTCCCTTTCATGGTGGCAGTAGAACGTGGCTCGTGGTGGGCGGCTGCGACGCGCCTGGGTGGCTCCGTCTGCCATCGCGGCACGTCTTGCAGCGATGTCCTCAGCTTGGCAGAGGACAGATGGGGACATCGGGTGGCCAGATTCTCAATTCCACCCGAGTACCACCCCCCTCCCTCCCCTCCCACGTGTGTGACACCTCTCTCCTCACGCCTCTACTTTCTCTTGTTATCCTCAATTTGAAATTCAAGCCCACGGAGACAGATGGACCCGTTCCACGGTTTGCCAGCGGCAGCCACGCCGTGCCCGTGCCCGTGCCCTCGCCGAGCTCAGCGCCGCGGCAGGACCAGGACCAAGGCTGGGCCTCAGTCCCGGGAGTGGGTTCCTTGGAGCGCGGGATTTGCCCTCTGCTTTTAAAAGCAGAGAGGGAACGGTTTGGGTCTGTTGGGTTTTTTTAATAGAAAAAAGCTTTCTCCTCGGTGCTGTAGTTTCTAAGTTACCCAGTTTCACTATCTGTTCCCCACGCTCATGCTTTTGGTCTATTTAAGAGCGAGAGTGTAACATTAAGGTGATTTATAGCAATCTCTGGAGTGGAAGGGCAGAGACTTGGGTGTTTTTTTCCTTTTCCTCAGGTGAAAGAAAACCTCGAATGTTAACTCACGAGACATTACAACGACTGCTCCGTCAGTCCTTGATTTACGAGCTCAAATTTATGAGTTAAAAATTATTATTCCACTCGCATATATTTTTTCCCTTGGCCGTTTTAGTGCTTGTGAAAGGTGAGGGGTTTGACAGCTCCTGGAAACAAAAGCCTTTAATATCTCCCTGAGCGAGGCTCTCCCAGGCAAGAAGGGAGATGCCAGGAGGGTTTTCCTCCCTGCTGCAGATATTAGTCACTCCAGGCCGGTCTTAACCAAACAGAGACAAAAGCTGGCTTGAGATAAGCCAGGACTAATTAGCCAAGTCCATTCTTGGTGCCTGGGGAGTCCCCTGGGATTATCCTGGGCGGCTGAATCAGCGCTGGGCTGGAGGGTGAGGCTGGGCGTGGAGGATGCCCATCACCCCCACCCCAACCCATCACATTGTGGGACCCCCTCCCAATTTTTTTTGGACACTCCAGACTTGGTGGGGACAGGAGGGGACTCAGGCTGTGTGCTACGCGGCGGTGGCACAATCCGAGGTTGCTCTGGGATTATTTTTAATCACTTTGGTGAAGTACTTCCCCCCTCCTCCATCCCCCGAGCGACACCAACATTTTGGACCTAAACTAAACTGGCAGGAGTCTTCAAAATATAACATGCGTGAAATACCAGGGAGCAAAAAATATCCTCTTTAAAGCATATGTCACACAGTGGCTTTGAGAGCCGGGGGATTAAAACCTTAGCGGAGCTTGGGAAATAACGCCAGAGCCCCTGCTGCACTTCATTAAAGTACATTTTTGACGCAGCTTGCCTTATTCAGTAACAATTTAGTTGACCGAAAACTGAATCGAAAGGGACAGGCAGCTCTGCAGCATTTTGCTGCATTTTCAGTTTCAGCATTTTTTGAGGTCAATTCACCGTCCGTGGCCGGAGCGGCTGGAAGGCGGCTGCGCTCTGCCCGCGGCAAGGCTGAGCCCCTCGCAGAGGGGTGGAGGGTTTGTGTGTGTGTGTCTGTCCCAAAAAAAAAAAATCAGATGGAGTTGGGGTCAGGCCGGTGCTCCCACAGGGATGGCTGGGCTGGATGCTGAGGCTCACCACCACGCCCCGCTCCCCACCAGCTTCTGTGCTCAACCCACAGCCATAAGCCCCACTCATGAGTCCGAACAGCTCTGGCCACGCTTGGGAGGGGTGAACGTCTTGGGTTCCCCCTCCATCCCCACCTGCTGGGACTCCACCCCCACGTCCGCCGTCGGGGCAAAGCCGTCGGGGCGGCTCTGTGGGGTGGACAAGGCTTTGCCACCGTGGCCAGGTGGGTTGGCTTGTGGTTTTACTGGCCACGGAAATGAACGGTGTGTTGTTAGGTGGTTGGAATGGCAAAGCAGAATAGTTTCGCTGACCTTGGCTGCTTCCTGGGGCAACTCCCATTTTGAGGAAAAAGGTGGTTTTTCTGTTTGAAAACATGCCTGGAAGAAGATGCAAGGACACCTTGGTCTGCTCCTTACCCCCAGGAGGGGCTGCAGGTGGCCCTGGCATAAATCTGTCCCTGAGGACAGTTTGTGGTGCAGGGCGCGGGAATCCCACAGCCCTGGGACGGCGTTACTGGCACAGGGCAACTCCAGCAGCAATGGGTGTGTTCGTATTTCCAAAACCCTCGAGAAGGGTTTACTTAGGGGAAGTTCATTAGGAGAAAGGAGCCTGGAGGGGCACGAAGGGCCGCTCAGATGGCATCTAATTGTTTTCCCCTCCTTCCTGCACCCGCTCCTAAAGTCAGGTCGATTTTTTTCCCCTCAAATTGGCTCAAAAATTTTTAAAGAGTTGATCCCAGGTTGAGAGTTTTGTATTTCAGGTATCTGGGGTGTGTTTCTCTTCAGTGCAGAGGGGACGTCGCAGCCGCGCAGCCGAGGGCCTGGCTCTGTTTAGTTAATGTTCCCCTCACCAAGTCAAGTGCCCTAAAGACGGCACGGCCGGGCAGGGTGGCAGGAGGCACCCTGCGGTGGGGACGGGGTGTGCGGGGAGATTGCCGGCATCTCTCCTTTGCCTGAGGCCGTATGGGGCTAACCCGCCTTAGGGTGCACGTGTTTGGGTGCAGAGTCCCTTCTGTGCCCCCAGTCCACCAGCCCCTGGGTAGGCCAGGTGCCCCTCTCTGTGTCACCCACCTCCTTCAAGGTGGGCACAAGGAGTTCGAGGGAGAGCAAGCACCAAGAGCTGTTAAACACACAGAGGTGTTCCCCAGCTTCAGGTGTCTCTGGCCACGTCTGTTCCTTCCCGATGCTCCACTGGTACCTGTCCATCACAGACCAGACACTGGGCTAGAGGGATGCGTGGGATCCAGCTGCGTCCTTATGTTCTCCTCCAGCTACACGCAGACCTCTCTTGGCCACAGCCCTCCTTGGGCCGGGCGGGCTGGGGGAGAGGGCAGAGTAATGGGTCACACAAAGATGTGAGCGATGCTCCTGAGGTCAAGCGAGAGCAGGAGGGGTCCCCAGGGAGCCAAGCAGCCAGGTCCAAATATGGATCCACCATGCGCATCTTCTCCAGGAGCAGCCGGCCAGTGTTCCCACAGCGCGTGTCACGGTTCCCTGAATAACCAAGGCGTTCATACAAACAAAACAAAGAAACCCTCCGTCTCTCCGGAGACAAGTCACAAACAGGGAGCCGGGCCAGCCCCATTGATGGGGCGGTGAATCACTCGACCAGCTGTAGTTTAAGCAATTTGGGTCAAATATGCACCCTGGCCTCACGCCACCGGCTTATCTTGCGTTTCACTTGTTGTACCTCGGCTCAGGGTTTGCCTTGCCTTGCGGTGAAGTCTCGGGGGTTGAAGGTGGGTACCTGCTGGTGCAGAGGGACCTGCTGTCTTGGTTTTAGTCCTATTTATGATGACGTCACTTTTATTCCTGTCTAATTTTTACTGCAGCCGAACACAAAGGGCAGCAAGAACAGCATTAGCAAAGAGCTTTACTGAGCTCTCCGTGTTCCCCGTGGGTGCACAGTGAACTCAGACACTCAACAAGTGCATAAACGGGTCCATAAAACGTGCCTGGGTTATCCCGGCGGTGCAGCTCCGAGGGGCTGCGGGGAGACTGGCCCCGCACAGGGCCTGACGCTCAGAACAGCTTCGGTTTAGCGAGCCTGGGCCCAGGGGACCTGGCTCCAGGATGACATCAGCAGCATGAGGATGCTGAGTGTACTGTCTGGGAATCTAGAGGACGAAGGGGGTTTTTTCCTTCGAGATTATGTGTATGATAAAATATGTTCTTCTGACTCTCGGGCCGCCTGCTGACAGGGATGTGCTGCAAAAGCGACGTTGCCCGCTTTCCCAGCACCTGGGAACTGGCAGCTCCGTGTGCTGAGGCAGCGGCGGGGCTGGGCTGGGGCTCGCTCCCCCTTCCCCACACCCCTGCCCGGGTTGGTACCTGGTGTGGCGGCAGGCAGAGACTGCTGGGCAGGGAGGTGCGTGCGGTCTGAAATGGGTCCAAACCCGGCTTGGGTTCACGGAGCCGCTGTGCTCTGCTGCTCCGGGGACATGCCGGGGGTCCTGTGCCCTCAGGGACTGTCCCATCCCCTCGGGGACTGTCCTGTCCCACCCCCTCAGGGACTGTCCCGCGGCTACAGCAGGGGCTGGGGTGCAGCGGGGATGCTTGGCCATCTCTCCATGCCTGGGTACCACTGAGGAGGCTCTGAACAGTAAGAAGCTCGACCAGGGTGACTTTATCCGCGTTGTCCGGTGTTCCTCAGCACTGCTCACGCTGTTGGGGGGATGCTTTAAGCAGCTGTGGGATGCAGCTTTGTGTGGCACTAAACCCTGGCGTTTCCAGAAAATTCCTGGCAGGGGGTTATACCCCAAAAGAGAGGGCGAGGGGGGAGAAGGAGCGGAGGGGGTGCTGCTGGGAGCCTTCCCAAGGCTGTGGGGTGTGCAGAGCAAAGGGACCGAGGGAGCGAGCTGGAGCCCTGTGAGGATGGACGGGCACTGGGAGGAGGAAGGCAGAGCAGGACTGTGCTGATCAGCTCTACACCGGCTTCTGTGGGCAACGCAGGGGCAAAAATGGGGGTTGAGAGCCAGGCCAGGGGCTTTCCCTTCAGGGACAAGCTGCTTTGCACAAGTGTTTGCTAGCGGACTGGGGGAGGCAAAGGGGATCCAGTTCCTAAGCTGGAGGCTAGCTGGAAAATGGAGGTCTGCCCCCAGGCAGCTGGGGATTAGCTGTGGGGATCTGTGGAAGGAGGTAAAACGTCAGGCTTCCTTCGGTCAAGATCACAGGGACATAGTTGAGCGCCGGCCAATGCATCTCGCAGGCCAGCGCCCCGCAGACAGACTCCACCTCCCAAAACAACCGCATTGCATCGGGCTTGGCAGCGCCGCTCCATCTGGCAGCCCCCTCCCAAACAGGCTCAAAACTGAGCTCCTACGGAGCCAGAATAACCTCTCGTCCCAAGAGGGGAGAAGAGGAGGGCAGCAGGACCCACCTCACATTTGGTGCTGGCACTGGGGCTGTCCCGCAGCTGCAACACCCTCGGGAGCACCCAGTGGGTGGGAGGAGAGAAGGGAGACAGCTGAGCATCACCCTGGCCCTTGGGTGCAGAGTTCGAGGAGACCCTCGTCATGACCCTTAACCTCTTTCACAAGCCTTTGTGGATGGCGGAGGGAAATGGGGACAAGTCCTTGCCCCCCTTCCTGGGCCAGCCTCGCTCCTGCCGAGCCTGCCCAGGGCTTTTGGCTGCTGGGGGGGATGCTCGGAGGGACTAGTTTTTCCAACCAGCATTGCTGGGCAGCAAAGCCCGGGGCAGGCTGAGGAGCAAAGTCCCCCAAACTTGCTCTGATTTAACATTTCAGCAAGAAACTGGAATTTTTGTATGTGGGGCGAAAAAACACAATTAAACTGTCACTGGGGGTGTTCAGTAAATCATTCAGATCCTCCATCCTCCCCTAGTACAGAGGAGGCTGGAGTTGCTCCAAAACTGCAGCTTTAACCAAAAGAAGCTAAAACAAACAAACAAAAAAAACACTTGGCCGTGGTTTTCGTCGTCCCCTTCCCCCTCCTTTTTGATCGTCTCTGTCCTGTGCAGCCCTGGTGTAGGCAGATAACTGAGGATCTCACCCATCTTTTCAAAGTGGCGTGGAGGAAGAAAGCGTTCTTTGTGAGGGATTTCTGAAGTTCTCTGTTCTGGGAAGGTTGGAAATAGCACAAAAACATCCTTTCTCACTACATTGTGTCGCTTCCAGCTCTAAGCTCCACCACGACCCAGATGTTTAGATGCTGATGCTGAAAAGGAAAATAAAAGCCATGGCGAGAAATCCAGGAGAGCAGGGATGCTGTGTGAAAACTGCTTCTAGAAACTGCTCTGCTTTGGGTGCAGAGTCTTGCTTTTAAAGAAGGGAGAATTAGAGAAGGAGACGTTGTGCATTAATACCTTAATTCAGTAGATACGGTGATAACTATTAGGCCAACTGCACATCTTAGGGGCAACCATATAGTTCAGCTTTACACCACCACATGTGTTCAGACTCGGCGTGGTCAGGGTTTGGTACTATCAAGCATTTTTTTCTGCCTTTTGATCTGATTCTCCCTTTTGTTGCCCAAGTTTTGGGACAGTTATTGGGGTGAGTTCATCGATCTGCTGGTAAAATTATCTTTATTCAGGAGGAGGAGGAACCTCCTCAGGCAGACGTATGGAATAACTCTGTTATTACCTAATTGATTGGACCAGGAAAGTCAAGTGTAAAACTCGTCTTTATTGTCCGTATCCTCTCTCGAATTATCCCGTCTCAGCACGAACAGCTCCGAATGTCTGGTCCATGGTCCCTCTCTAATTGCCCTGCCTCACCAAGAATTTCTCCACATGTCCGAGCTGCTAATACACCCCTTCCAGAGGGGTCTCGGCGTGGGGTCTCACAGTCAGCTTGAGCCCAGCAAAGTCCATACTGATGTGGGAAGGGGGTGACCCCCCCACCTCTCCCGCTGTGCCAGCATCGGTGTCCGTCCAGCTGTTGGGACGTGTGTCCAGCTGGATTTTGTGCTGGAGAGAGGGGCTGGGACCGGACTCTGTGTGCCCAGATGTTGAGGGTGGGGGGGAGGCTGCAGCACCACTGTGCCCCCACCCTGCCAGCTGTCCTGGGCAGAGGGATGTTGGGAGTGGGGGGCAAGGCACCACCTCCCAGCCCTCCTAAACCCTCTGCTGCCAGAGCACAGGTTGTCCTGGCCAAAGCCTGGAGCGGGAGGTGGGAGCTGAACTTGTCTCGTCTCTGGCAGGGAGAGGAGCGAGACGAGCTGCTCCGGCACTGACTTTGCGGAGGCAGAGACTGAGATGCCTTAAAAACAAAGCCTTGAGCCTGCAGAGGTTGCGCTGCTGGAACGACAAACCTGATTCACCGTCTGCAGCGGCAGGCAGCCACGGGGCAGCAAACCATATGGTGGAGCTGGGTGGGAGGAGGAGCTGGGCTCTGCTCGCCCGCAGACCCCAGGAATATGTCATGTGGGGGTCCCTGGGCACCCCGTGCAGGATGGCCTGCCCGGGAGCCTGCACGTCGCTGCCCCGTGGTCAGCCTTTGGCTCAGAGCCTGTCACGGAGCACGAGCGGTGGTTGTTGCTTTGGCGGGGTGGGCTGTGGGGCAGGGCTTGCAGGGAAGCTCCCGCTGCGGCCCCTCCACATGCTGCCCGTGGGCAGGTGGATGGGTGCAGTGTCCGAGGCTTGGCTGTGCCGGGGGGGACACCCCTACCCACACCCCTACCATCACCCTGGGCTTGCACAGGGCCGAGCTTGTGCTCATGTGTGCTGCAGGTCCCCCACCACCATGCTGTCCCCAAGCACCGTCCTCACCGTCCCTGAGCTCCGCGCTTCAGAGGCCGGTCAGAGACCTGCTGGGTTTGTCCCCATCCCCGCTCCCACCCTCCCTTTTCCCCGCTCGTGCCTAATTCAATTTGCTTCTCCCCAGCAGCTCCCCATAGCTTGACCATTACCCAACGGACTTGGCCGGAGGCCTTGGTGACCATTTGCATGCTAAACCTGCTGCCGCCGCTGCCCGCCAGCCGGGCCCCGGGCACCCGCGAGCCGCCCCGGCGCTGCCAGCGTCCCGCTTTCGGCGCGCCGCGGAGAGCTGCCAAATCGCAGCCGCGCTGGTGCCAATCGCGAGAGAAAGGGGCGAGGGAGCCGCACACAAAGAGCGGTTTATAGCCCGGCCGGGCACCTGACACGGGGAGGAGGGAGGGCTGAGACGTGCTTAGCCCTGATAATCCCCGGGTTGAGTTTAATTTTTTTTTTTTTTTTTTTAATCAAAAGCACAGCAACAGCTGGGGCTGAGGCTTTCCAGGAGATGAACTCATGAACAACTGTTCAAAATAACTTTATTCGTACTGCTATTAGATCAGTCCACTGGGGAGCAACCAATTATTTTTGATTACTCGAGGCAGATAAGGCTGGGGCAGAGCCGAAAACCATGTGCCGCAAGGGATCAAGGGCACCACGCGGCTTGGGCACGTCGGCGTGCTGCTCCCTGGCAGCTCATGGGCACGCAGCACCCATGGGAGCCCCCAGCACCCATCCGAGCTCCCTCCACGGTGCTGAGGGATGGTGCTGGGGGTTTTTCCATGGGGTTTTGCAGGTGTGCATTGAGCAGGAGGCAGCAGCAACCATGTGCCGCAGGCAGGCCAAGGGGGTATTTGCAGGCAGATGTGTGTCATTTCTGCCTAATTAATGGTGATGCTGCAGAGCTAATTAGCCTATCTGAGACTGGTCTCCCATCTTGGTCATAAGCCCCAGAGCCAGCACAGCATCAGCACAGGGAACTGAGGAGGACATTGAGGGGCTGGAGCGAGTCCAGAGAAGGGCAATGGAGCTGGAGCAGGGTCTGGAGCACAATGCACTGAGGAGCAGCTGAGGGACCTGGGGGGGTTGAGCCTGGAGAAAAGGAGGCTCAGGGGAGACCTTCTGGCTCTGACAACTCCCTGACAGGAGATTGGAGCGAGGTGGGTGGGTCTCTTCTCCCCAGGAACAAGCGACAGGACGAGAGGAACCGGCCTCCAGTTGTTGCAGGGGAGGTTGAGGTTGTCCCTGAGGACCCATTTCTGTCCCGTTGGGGTTGTCCCGGCCTGGCCCAGGCTGCCCAGGGCAGTGGTGGAGTCCCCATCCCTGGAGGGGTTTCCCAGCCGTGTGGAGGTGGTGCTGAGGGACAGGGGTCAGTGGGGACCTGGCCGTGCTGGGGGAGCGGGGGGACTCGAGGGGCTGGAAGGGCTTTTCCAACCCGAATGGTTCTGTGATTCTGTGAATCACAAGGAGTTTGGAGCAGGACAGGTCCCTTCCCCACAGCCAAGACAAGCGATGCCCAGACGTTGTGGTGCAGCACTGCAGTTCCTTGTACCCCTGCCCAGGGGAGCGTCGCAGGGCTCCAAACAGGACAGTGCCTGCTCGCTCACCCCGTTCCCATCCCTCAGACCAGTGAGCCGAGGCCAGTGCTGGACATTTTTGCTTTCCAGCATGACATCAAGCAAACCTGAGTGTGAGATCTGTTAGCCAGTGGGGTAATGTCCCGAGGGAAAGAAAGGTGGAAGCTGAAACACTAAAAACTGGGCTGCAGGGAACAGCCTGCACTGGCCAGGAGACAGACTGCATGATCTAATAGGTCTTTTCCATTTCTCGCTCCTGTGATTCAAGAAGTCTTGTCACTGGGGATCGTTTAAAAATAGACTGGACGAAAGAGAAGACGGTGGATGTAGGCTCAGTCCTGCCTTGGCCGGGAGGCAGGTTGGTCTAACAGGACTTTTCCATCGTGCTGTTCCATGATTAATCGAGACAAGAAAAGAAAAAGGAAATTGATAAACACGATCGTAATTCCATCCAGGGTTTGCCTTAGTCAGGTTATTACAATCCTGACATCATGTCTTGAAAAGAAGACTGGGAATAAATCTCCGCTAGATAATATCTGCTCGCTGGGGGTGGAGGGGTGCGCCAGGCTGCCAGGGGCACGAGGAGTTAATGCCTTTGGTGGTCCCTTCCCCAAAAAGCTGTCTCTCCCGATTTCGCTGTGTCTCAGACCAGCAACAGGAGCGTGTGGCTTCCAAGGAGACCTCGCACCTTCTGCCCGTGCTCCTCAGCCCTTCCTGCTAAGATCACCCTGCCTTGACAAAAGCATGGTCTGAAGGCATCTCCAGGTGATGGGCACGTGCATTTCCTGCCAGGTCCTTTGATCAGGACAAACGCTGGGAAGTTTGGGTTCAGCTTGAGCTGTGGCGGGGAGTGGGTACCGGACAGCAGTGGTTTCCCAAGGGATGCTCCACCACTGGGCGGGCGCGGGAGCGGGTCCTTGCCCACACTGCGAGCTCTCCGGGGAGACCTCGGAGTCAGGCCAGCCTGAGCTATAGCTATTCCTGGTGGCCCCACGCTCCAGAGGTGCAGCTCGGGGGAAACAGGACGTCTGTGTGACGCAAACCAGTATTTTTTCTCTCCCTTTGGCCTTTTTGGCCGCTGCCGTGGAGAGCTGTGCAAGGCATGAGCGAGGGCGCTCATAAAGGTGTCTCTGACCCTTCTCCAGCCCTCGCCGCGCTCAGAAATTGCCATTCCAGGGAGGCAAATGAAATGTTCTCCCTTTTCTTCCCTAAATGGTCTCCACTAATGGAAGGTCTCGGGCTAGAATTGATTTGACTCCAGTCACCAGAGCTGCGGCTACTGGGGATTTCGTAAGAGTCCGCGAGGACTTTAATCTTTTCTCTACAAACAGGTCTGAGGTAAAACCCCGCTCCGGAACACCTCGCTGTCAGGAGTCTTGTGGCACTTGCAGCCGGAGCTGGGAGTGCGAGCCCCGGGGTCCTGGCCGGACGCCAGCCGGGCAGTTTGTGTCCTGTCTCCGCATCTCCCACAGCTTCATCTGTGGAAATCGGGGCTGTTCCCGGGTGGTCCCGGCTGCTCCCGCCGCACCACGGTGCTCGCTGGAGCAGCCTCCGCACCCTGCCCCGGGGAAAGACGCGTTGCAGGGGCAGGGCTTGCTTTTTTTCCGTGTTTGTTTTCTTTAACGAGCGATTTTTTTCCTGCGAGCACTTGCTTTTGTGCAAGCGCTGCCTTCCTCCCCTCCGAGGGCCAAACCCCAAACAAATCCCACCTGTAAAGGAGAAATCCGGAGGAAGACACGCAGCTCCCAAGCTCTGACCACCTCCAGCACTGGCAGTTCCCTGGCTACATTCGAACACGGCGCAAGGCTGAGGGTCTCTGGTTGAAACGCGTAAAAAAAAAAGTATTGCGATATTCAGAGATATCCTCTAACACGACCCGCCACCCTCCCCGGCCCCCCAACCCCTTTAGCACCATGAAATCAGCAGCGTGTGGGCAGCGCCATGCGCGTGGCAGACCCCTGCCCACACGCCCCAGGCTGGCACCACCCTCTGGGGTTTCACTTTTTGGCAAAAATAAGGATTCTCACATTTAATTCTTTATTTCTCCGTCCACTGCTGGGTGCAATCCGGACGCCCCACCAGCACCAGTGGGTTTGCCCAGCTAAAGGTCTGGTGATGGCCTCCCCTGTTTTGGGGCTGTTCCAGGGGCTCAAGGCTGTTTCTCATTCTGGAACGCTCTTGCCTGGGGCTGCCCACGTGTTCCAGCCCACTGACACGGCCCCACCAGTTGCTTCGGACATTTCAGTGCTACTGCCCCCTCTCCTGCCCTGCTGACCCTCCTTTGTCTTTCAGGAAGAGGGAAGGTGGTCTTCATGGACAGGGACATCGCCGGCGAAGCACTGAAATGCCAGAGGGCGATACTAGTGGAGACCAGGCTCAGCCCACGCAGAGATCGAGCGGCTCAGGATGGGTGGGAGATGCCTTCTTCAGATGCCAGCATCCAGCCCCACCAGCAATGAGGCCACGGCTCCTGCCTCCCCACCTCTCTCCTTGAGGTATTGGGTCACACCAGCCCTCATGCAGGTCAGGACCTTCAGCGATCCCTGAGACCGTGACAGGTCCCCAGGGCTGCTCCTGCCACGCTGGTTTCAGGGCAGTGGAACAAGGAGAAGTGGCAGGGATGGGTTTGCAGGTGGAGAAAACTCCAGGAAGCCACCAGGACACATTTGGCTGGTCTGAACTTGGTGCGGTGAGAGCCAAGAAGAGCCCGTCCTGCCCATGGGGTGCTGGTGGTGGGTGTGGAGAGAAGGACGGCTGCCAGCCGCCACACTAGAGGTATGGGGGAGGACAGGCAGTGGGACCGGGTTGGATTCCTCAGCTCCTCACATCAAACCTTTGCCAAGATCCTCTTCACAGATCAGTTGAGGCACATTTTAAATTCCATTAAGGTTTCTGCTCTTTCCAGCTCTCTCAGGAGGCCTCTCTGTAGATGATTAGAAACCCTCTTCTATTTTCCAGCCTAAGCATATTCATGGGCAGGGTTTTCCTCCTCCCTTCTCATCCCAGCGTTGGAGTTTAACCAGCTCTTTCCTGCTCATCAGTGTTTGTAAGTAGTGAGCCAACCTCGTCTTGGACTTCATGTTCTGGGGCATGACACCCCAAGGTCTCTGGTCTTCCCCAGCATGTCCCACCACAGCTCAGGAAGGGGGGTGATCATACATCGTTCTGGGTGATGCCTGGAGATGTTGGGGACCATCAGTCTCGGGTGTAATCCCTGCTGGCCATCCCTGCAGGGAATTTCCACCTTCCCGTTGCTGATGGCTTTTTCCCGACTCTTCTGCCTGCAGCATCCTCTGAGGACAAGGAGGACAAGGTGGACGAGGTCTGTGGTGCCCCACAGCCTGCATAGTCATGGAGCAAGTCATGACCCCTTCTTAAGGCTCAGGCGCTACGAGGTGCCCCATGACCTGCCCTCACTCTCAGCCTCTCTGGACTCACAGCTACGAGGACACTGGCCCGGTGAACTGTGAGTATCCCTGGATGATGGTACAACTTTAACGAGCATTTAATTAATTACACCTCCCAGTGGCACTGCCTGCCTTGCTCCACTTCTCTAGCTCAAAGTCTTGCCTAGGGACGAGAAGGGACGTGGCCAGCTGTGCAGGACGGCCAGGCACCCACAGCCACCCCAGCCTGCGCCGTCCTGCTCGCTGCGGGGCTTTCAAAGAACCTCAGCCAACAACATTATATTCTGGTGAGGAAAAGTCTGTGCTTTCTGCCTAACCCCCTATTAAAGCAGTCTGGATGCGGGGACTGAACGCTGCCAGCGTGGCACGAGCAGGACACAAGAACTTCCTTTGCCAGAGCATCCTTCTGCTGTCCTACCTGGGATGACGGAGGCGGGGAGGTCTCCAGGAGGGATGTAGATGCAGATGTTTCTGAACACCAGGACACGGGCAGGGTCGTTAGCGTTCACGGCTCTCGGCGCTGTTTAACCACGCACACGTTTGTTTTCCTTGGCTCTGACAAAGAAATGTGCTCCTTGAGGACTTTTCATTAAGCAAAAAATTTATGAGGGAGGATAAAAATTGTGGTTTACTGTCTGAGGTCTTGGTCAGTGCTGTTTCTTCAGACGTTTAAGTAATTCGTCTTGGCAAGGACTAAGAAAATTTCTCCAGCGAAACAAAAAAATTTAACTTCCACATTTGGAGCTGGTTGCATCGGTCGGTTCCGTCCCTGGGATGGACCAATGCCCAGAGTAACGACCTGGTCCCCTGGGGATTCAAAACAAAAGCGAAACACCTCACGATTTATGTCCAGCGAAAAATAACGTGTACATGATGTAAAGCGTTATTGGGATTTGACGCTAATTTTAGTGGTCACCTTGGCGGCGTTTGAGGAAGTCGCTGGTGCTGCCAAGAGCGACTTTACCTGATGATGAATGAGGAATCGGAGCACAAAATAAATAAATACCAGCAACACCTTTTTTTTCCCTTCTTTTTTGGCAGATTGGTGTCATCCAAGGTCACACATTTGTGCAGTAGGAGAACTACTGCCAGAGCTCGGCACTTTAAAATCGGGTTTAAGGAAAGAGCAGCATCTTTAAGTGCTGGATTTAAAAAGAAAAGACTAAAGTAGAGTCTTCCTGTTGGTGTTAATCTTCTTCCCTCCTTGTGCTGAAGCCTGGAAGAAGCTTGCATGAACTTCCACAAAAACTCCTTGTTTTCCTCCTGGAAACCAGGACCAAAAGCTCCTGTGCTGGGTACAGACTGCTCTGTGTTTGACCTTCTCCTCTTCATGGAAGAATCGTGAAAACTTGTGCTCTGAGATGCAGCAAAAGGAGGATTTTTTGACAAAACACAACAAATCTCAACAAGGAGGAGAATCTTTTGTTTCCATCAGCAGTTTTCAGAGCGCGGGGACAGTTCCTGGCCAGCTCTCAGCTTAAACTCGAGCCAGGCTCTGCTTGAGGGGAGGCAGAAGCTCCCCGTGGAGATGCTTGTCCCAGAACAGCCCCAGACAAGGGGTCGTCTCCGCTTCCCTCTGAAGTGCGACGGCCACTGTCCGAGGACGGACAGTGGACCACAGTCCTGGGGGAAATACAGCCATTCCCACATTTTTATGGTTTAATCACTCCAGGTGAGAGCATAGAAGGAGTGTTTCCAGGCTCACGGCACTGCAGCGGTGGGAAGCAGAATATGGGATCCTCGTTTCTCCATGTGCTTCCCAAAATCCAGCGCAAGTTTCATCTGCAAAGCAGCTGGGGAGCAAAAGGGGCAGGAGCCCTCCTGAAGTGACTGCTGGTCCCAGAGGGCAGCAAGTGTCCCTGCCTGCCTGGCCAAGCTCTTGCTAAGCCATTCAGCGGTTTTGGAGAGGGGGGTTATTTTATTTTTATCCCCCCACAGACAAAGAGGCTGTGGAAAGGAGGCGTGTAAGGTGACAGCAATCACCCACCCTACAAAGGGAGGCAGACAGAAGCTTCATGTTGCATTAAGCAGGAGAGATGGGGCACGGCTGAATTTACAGCAACCCTCAGAAGAATGGTAAATGGGAGCTGTGATTTGTATTGGGGAAGGGGAGCAGATCATGGGGGAAGGAACAAAATAATTAAAAAGCATAAATTAGAGATGGGCCTTGATGGCTGGGACTCGTGTAATGTGAGTTTCTTCAGGAGCCTGATCCAGGGCAGCGCATGGAAATCACCTGCAAAAGATTTCCAGTTAAGTCATATTAGAGTGAATTTCTCTGTCACGGCTCCGTTGGCCGATGCCCTGAGAGGGGCGGCTGCGCTTTGCCTCCCACTGCTCCCAAAGCCATCCTGCAGCAACCCCGCTGGGTGCCGGTCCGTGGGATGTGGGACAATGCACTGTCCCTCAGGGCCACCAACTTTCACCCAGCGAAGGGAGTACCCATACGGGAGCCTCCATCGCTGGGAGAGCACGGGAGTGTTCGCCCACGCAGCCGGGAGGAATCCTGATGCTCTGAGGATGCTTCTTCCCTCCAGCGCCAGGTTGAGGCTGCTCCGTGCGTTGGCTGCAGGAGCTCACGGGACCAGGATGAATCCCAGCCCTAACAGACTGTGAGTTTATCACGGGCAGTGCCCAGTCCCCCCACTCTGCCTAGGTGCCGGCGCTTGTGCCCAGGCTGCAGCCCAAGGTCCCAGCCAGGTCCCGGATCTCCAGGGACGCGTCGGCACCACATGCGCTCCCAGAGCCCCTTGGCCACCATGGCTTGTGCAGAACATCCCGTCTTTCCTTGCGCTGCATTTCAAAAGGACGAGCATCCCCGAGGATCTCACGGCTTGCCCTGTGAACGGAGTGACTCCAGGTCTGCGTGAGCGAAAAAACAGACTGGGAATGAACCAAGCATCTGCCCGTAACACATTTCCACCCACCACACGTTTCTCAAAGAGCAGCAGACTCGCAGCACCCCAGACTTTCCATGCCTTGTCCTGACAGCCAGGTTTGTCTCCAGACCTGCCTGGTTTCTTTGGGTTTGACTTCATCTGCCGATCCCTTTTTTTGATGCAGAAATGCCTCCGCGAGCCAAATGTCCCTGGTAATTGTCCTTTGGATTAGTTTGGGAAATTGCATAAGCCCTGGGCTAGAGCTGGCTGCGCCTCTCATCCGAGCGCCTCGGGCTTCGTGGGGCAAAGACTGAGGAGCTGCGAAATGCAGAGATGTAACAGATGCTGACATGTAGTGAAAATAGTAGACGCAGGAGCCTAAGAGAATAAATCTGAAAAATTAACACGTAGCAGAACGAAAAAAGGAGCAATATGTTTTGGTAATCATTCTGAACTGCTGAACCCTCCTCCGGCAGTTCAGAGCTCTCTGGCATTAAGCAGATGTCATTCAGCCGATGATTAACACATTACCGGGTTTCTCCAGTCGTTTAATAAAAGTTTTACGTAACATGCAGGTAATTGCTTCCAAATGTCAAGGTAACAATGAGGGCTTCTATGGATGGCATTGTTTCCAGCGTCAGGTGAAAACCCCTCTTGTTGCCTTGATACCAGGCGACGTCCCGCTGCGAAGACCCCGCGCCCGGCCAGCTGCTTTTCCCGTCACTCCTCTGAACGCCACAGGCAGCCTGGGAAGAGTCAAAGCCCTCGATGTGGGAACGGATTCTCCCCTTCAGACTGTCGGGGCAGCAAATGGGTCTTGTCCTCCAAAACCGGGGCACAGGTATATGTCTTGTTTGTGACTTTATTTAGTTATTTTTTTACTTTTCTTGCTAGAAAATCTCACGGTTGCTGAGTGCAAGGAGGTGATGGGAAGAACGAGGTAAAGGGGAAAGTCTGGGCAGCAGTGATGGAGTGTTGCTCTTCCTAGCAACCCTTGCCCTGAACCCAACCCATGCTCAAAATCTGAAGTCATCCATCATGAGATCAGATCCCAGCCGGTTTATGTGCTGGGGAACTGTCCTGACATACAGCCGGGGGATCTCGCGTGTTATTGCAGTGTCGGAGCAGGAGTGAAGTGTGAGAGTGATGGATGCTCGGGGACAGGCAGCAGACTCTGTGCAGACTCGGAGAATTGCTGGCTAACGGCTTTCAAGGCTGCAAATGAGCTCCCCAAATTATTAGAGCTGGAGAACAGGATACCTTTAAAACAACCAATCTATCATGAGACGTATCCTGTGTCTGTCAGAGGCCAGTGTGAGCCTGTTGGGGGAATCCGTGACAAAAATCTAGGGGGGGCTGTAAGAAATCCATGTTTGGATGTGACAGTTCTTCTTAGGCAGCCCTAAGTGATTTCTGCTGCCACCGCAGGTACCACGTGTCATGTCTGCTGACCAGCATCTCTCACTGCTGCAGAGAAAGCAGGATTGTCCTGGGGTCTTGCACTGGCAGCCTGCACTCCCAGTACCACGGCCGGGTGACTTCATCTCCATGTCTTCCAGTTCCTCAGCTGCAGAAGGATTATGACAGTGCTGACTCCTCCCGGACACCGGTGAGTTCAGGTGTGTGGTGGCTGAGGATGCACAGGTAGAGTCACTGTGGGGTGATCCTTCTGTGGTGTTAATAGCTGATGCCACAGCCAAGATCCAGGTCCCATCTCAAGACCTTGGGCACATTTTGGATGCCTGAAGGTAGGTGCCTGGTGCCATTTAGGTGCCCTGCAGGACCCCACCTGGCCTCTGGCTGCTCTTCCAGCAGGCTCAAGTGACCAGTAGATTCTGGCAGCCCCATGGTTTTCCCTGAGACCCCAGAGCATCTCACACAGCTCCAGATACCTCTGTTTAGGGCCCAGAATCCCACCCTTGCTTCCTGGAGGGTGGGTTGCACCCAGTGGTGACCACTGCCCTTGGGTCTTATTAGTGGCCACCTTCATGCCATGGTCTGATGGGGGCCACCATTCGTGGCACCAGCACTGGGGTTGTCTGTGCAGGCTTTCCTGCACCTGGGAAGTTCCCAGCGCCACTGCTCATGTCAGCTGCTACGGACAGAATGATTTATGGACACATTATTAAAACCATTACTTTCAGCCTCAGAGCATGAGGGAACCAGTGGGTGGTACTGGAAGCAACATGCCTGGGGAGGATAGGGGAGCTCCTCAGACCACCTGGCTTCTCAACAGAGATGAACAACAACAAGGTTGGGTAACAGGCTGGCCCTAACCACCAGAGAAGAGATGATGGAGCAGGTCTAGCCTCACTCAGAAGGAACAGATTAGCTAGGAAACATCTCCCGCCTCCTCCCGTGCTTCACGTCATTCATCAACTGCTTCTGTTCTCCATCACTGTCAGGCACCGAATTTCTGCACATGGATGGGCTGCTCAGAGACAGAGGAGATGGTAACATGGTCTGGGGTGAGGGAAGCAGATGCAGACGATGGTGAACTGATCCAACCCTGTCCAACCATGCACTTTCTGCAAGGATGCAGCAGATCAGAATCTAGGATCTTGGTTCCTGCATGTCCTTATGGGACTCCTAGAGATATCAGCGTGCTCCAGTGGTAACAGCTATTTGCTCTCCAGCGCTGGTGCTTTATGGCCCACCAGAATCAGTCCCACTTGCCTACCCTCCTGTCCAAAGTCCTCAAGTTCAGAGAAATGAGGCGACACCAGATGGTCCAGCATGGCCCAGTGATAGGAGGGAGCGGGGTGAAGGCTAGATGAAGCTCGTGGAGATGGCTGATTTGCTACCCTGAACTCTTTGGGCTTTTCTTACTGCTGACATCTGTGGCAGGGCAAGAGGTATGCGAGCATCTACCTGTCCGTGGGCTGCAGAGTGGAGGTGACCTTTCCACCGGCCAGCGCTGAGCAGCTCAGAGAGAGCGGGGCTGTGCGGCTGCTGAAATGGCCTGGCAGGAGGTCTTGAAATTGCTCGATGTCTCCGTACTGAAAAGCAACACCTGCTGAGATGAAACCGTTTGGCCTCCTTCCCCCGGTCTCCAAGGCAAACATAGACAGTTCTATTCATACCCACAAGAAATACATATTTCAGCATTTGATTCTTTTGGTGTGTGCTTTGTTTTATCTAGCGCCATGGAGCTTGGATGTCTTTTTCATCTCATATTGTGCTTTGGATGCAGCCTCTTTTATTCAGCCCTCTTGCTGCCTTCATAAAGAGGAACAGCGGTGGTTGTTGTTTTTTCCCCTGGAGCATGGGCTGCTGTAAACCAAAGGGAAGCATCTTGCTGAAAGAGGGAGAGGGCAGGCGGGACGCTGCCGTATCCATTTCCACAGCAGAGCTGCAGGCCGTGCAGTTTGGCTTTCTCAAGCTTTCATGGAGAGCAACAAATTGTCCCATAAAAATTCTTTTCTCGAATTTTATTTTTCTAAGGAGACAGACCCAACTCGTAAACTCGGGAATAAAATCTCCTATTTCTTAAATGGACAGCAAAGTCCAAGATAGAAGCCGTGGCACTGAAATGTAACAGGGCATTCAGATTCTGGCTCTCTCCATCCCTAAATTCACAGCCAAAGCCTTCTCCTGGCTGTGGGAAGCCCATTCCATGGGCTTAGCTAAGCCCCAATTCATGCAGCCTCTGAGCATGGGAGAAAAAGGAGAGAAGGACATTTCTATTTATCTCCCAGTTGAGGAGGGACAAGACTTGGAGGGTGTGGTCCAGCCTCACCTTCATCTTCCCGTGAAGGTGATTTGGGTTGAGGGTGGCAACTGCTGCCCCCAGCCTCTTCCTCTCCATGTCCAGCTTGGAAGTCATGCTGTACATGGACCAAAGAGCCAAAGGTGCTTGAGCCCTGGCCCAAGGGACCATCCGTCTTGCCGCTCGCATCTGTGCTTCGCCCTGCTTATGCCATTAGCTCCGCGGCGTGGCCCAGGAACAAGCGCGGCTGGGTTTCAGCTCCGCAGGTCACCAGCTGCTGAGAAATCACTTTCCTGGAGATCAGCCGCTTCCTTTTTGCCATGCGAAACGCCTGGGCTGGCTGCACGGAATGGCTCTGCCGGACACCAGGGAGACGTCCCCATCCACGGTCATGCTCGAGACACTCTGAAAAACAGTAAGAAAATAAGGGCCCCACATTCAAATCAAGACAGGGGGAAAGGCTGGGGGGATGGACCTGGGCATCCCCCTTTTCACTCCTTCTTCCCCTTCCTTCCTGCTCTAGCCTTGCTCTGTGTCTGGAGGTGGACCTCATCCCGGACACTGTGGGTTTGGGGCTGTCTAAGCTGTAGCAGAGAACTTCTCATAGGTCTGAATTAACATTAAATCTGAATTAACATTAAATCTGAATTGACATTAGTTACTTCCACCCTAATTATAAATAATGTGCAGTGATTTCTTTATCCAGAAGCCTTTAGGCACTGGTTCCATCCAGCTTGGATTATCTCCCAAAAAGGGTGCTGCAAACCACACCATCCTTTCCCTGTCAGACCTGTTGCCGTGGTGGTTTCCAGTGACCATGAGTCATGCTGGAAGCAAGAACATCTTATGGCAATGTGTTGCCCTTGAACCTTGAGTTGGGAATCATGGGCTTTAAGGCATTTGAAACCTGTGTCTGAAATTTGTGACTCGTGTCATGCTCTGATCTGAGCAAAGGGATGTTTGAACCGGGGTGGCTGCATGAGTTCACCAGAGCAGCTCTCCTGGGAAACACCACGTCTGGGAGGCAGTGCCCTTCCCAGCTTGACCATCTGGTCCTTCATGCCCAGGTAAATACCAAAACCTCTCATTTTTTCTAAACAGAGCAGCCTCTCTTTGCCTTGGGCTGCGTGTCTGCCCCAAAGTGGGGCCAAGGCTGATCTGGCTCTTGTTCTCCTACAGAGGGCCAGGTGAGGCACGGCCGGTACCATCCCTGCTTTCGGAGCCACCAATCCAACCCTCCGGCACCCGGGGCGGAGGAGGCAGGATGGGCAGGGTCGGGAACAGCATCTCCCCAGCCACATGCGTCTCTTCAGCTGCACAGGCCACCGAAGACAAATGGACTGGAGGAAGCATTTCCTCTGCCGATGGCTCGCACCCGGGAGGTTTCTGTTCACAGTGTAGGTCAAGAGTTGAAAAATGAAGAAGAAAGGAAAACAGATAGAAAGATCCATCTTCCCTTATAAAATCCCCAGAGCAGGGGGCATTTGGAAGTCATTTTTCACTGAGCTGAGAGCTGTTTCTGGCCCATTTGCAGACATTATTCTCAAACCTCATAGTTTGGGACAAGGGGAAGCGCTTCCCCTCCATCCTCGCGGGTGGTGGAAGAGGAGCGTTATCTGGGGTGCAAACACTCGGCACCTTCCTCTGAGGCTGGGGCCCACGGTGGTTTGGGCTCGGGGACAAGGCGGAGCCCAACGCACGCTGAAAATTGCTCTGCTAGGGCTGAGACGCAGAAAGAAATGGATGTGCTGGCATCGCTGCACAGGACGGCACGGGGGGACGGCTTCCAAGGGGGAAACGCCGTGCAGCAAGAGGAAGGAGAACTTCAGCATGGTCAAAGGAAATCTAAATAAAATTCCTTCTGGAAGGAATTCAAGAAAATTATTTTCCTTCTGTGTTTCTGTCTCTCTTCTTCTGGCTTATAAAAACACCTTGGCTCGGATATTACCTCAACTCTGCCGTTTATTAAAAAACCCCGCTCCAGTTGTGCAGATTTCATGCTGTTACATGAAAGTAAAATTTTATGACCAGAAGCTGAAATTAGGAAGGAAACTGGGTTTTGTTGTCGTGGGTCGGATTTTGTTGGTAGTCCCTTTGTTTATTTTTGCTTTTTCTAAAGCGCAGCCAACTCCTCCGGCTCGCGGCACTCCAGGCTTTTTGGGGGCCGCTTGTTCCAAACAGGTGCTAAGGTGTGGGAAGCTGAGCCAGGGGGACGGGCGACGTCCTCCCTCTGCTACTGCGGTTGCCTTCGAGCAGGGTTTTCATGGCTGTTTCAGAAGAGGATGTTTAGGTGGGACAGCAAATGCGTTTCATTGGGTGGAATACAGGTGCTGGGTGTCCAGCCTGGAACAGGCTCGCGATGTGAGCCAAGCCTCCGTGTGAAATGCGAGCTGTTCCCTCCTCACGGCCTCCCTTGTGCATCCAGATCTGGTGGGTGATGGTTTGGTTTGAGCCCGTTTTCAACACCAGCTGCTTGTTGGCTGGGTAGTGCCAGTAGAACTTCTGGTTTGCCATCTCTCACTTCAATGTGGTACTTCTGTTCTCCATCAATTCCTCCCTGCCTTGCTAAAAAAAAACTATGGAAGAGTGAGAAACATTCTAAAAGGTCACGCAGCCCTTCCTTGCTGGGTGAGCTATAGTGAGCCTACGGAGTTACTCCATCTAAAGGTGTTAAAAGAAGAGTTGCACAGGGGTGGATGGAAGTTAGAGCTATGAATTACAGCACTGGTTTCTTGTGGGACCTTGGCGAGGTGGCTTTCCATCTCCAGGATCCAGCCCCACAGCCCTTGTTGCTTCCCAGCCCTCGGGGCAGTTTCAGAGACTTCTGGGCTGGTGGGGACAGCGACATGGGGCCGTCCCGCCCCATCCAGCTGTGACTCAGGGCTGGAGACCTCTCCCTGCACGGCTTCTGCCGCAGCGCCCTGGGGATGGAGCAGCCAGAGGACACCTCAGGGGACTTCGGGGCAGAGACCTCCTCTCCTCGCAGCGTGCTGGGAGCGGAGCTGGGCTCCTGCCGCGTCCCTGCTCCAGAGACACTCACCACGGTCGGGATGGGGGATGTAGGTCAAGCCCCACGGCCCCTCTGTTTCCTTCCAGCCCAAATGCCTGTGCGACCTACTCCTGCCCCTGGCAGATTTACGGAGCAGCAGTAAGTATTTCACCAGCTCTTTATTAATAACGTGGCAATAAAAACGGGGCAGCCTTTCTTTCCAAGGGCTCGCAGAGCCCTTAATAATCCAAGGAGGGATTTGGCTCCCCCCAATAGATAGTTCACTGGTGGGATGTTTTACAGCCCCTTTGTTAGAGTGGGGCTGCTCCCCCATCATCAAAGTGCGAACTGAGGCTCTGTGATGGGCTAGTCCATAAATCTCTCCTCTCTAATCCTTTCCTTTCTACTATTTGCAAACTGGGGGAGAAGGGGGTGGACTGGATTAGGCAGGGCAGGCTTTAACCCTTTGTGCTTTGGGGGATCTTCTCCTGAGCAGAAGAAGACAGTGCATGGAAAAAGGGCTGGTTCACGGCAGCCTCTTAGAAGCAGGTAGTTACATTCAGCAATTAAACCCCAAATGACAGCTTAAAGAGCTCCTTTGGAAGTTTAATAAGTCCACCACTGTATATAAGAAATAAATCTGGCTGCATTACAATCACTTCAGACTACTTAAGCAATAAATGCAGAACTCTGCTCTTATTCATCCATTACGTGGGCAATGTTGCTTCACTCCTCGCTTGGTTTCCAGGGCTGGGACGCCAGAGGAGGACCCAGCCCAGCATTCGGAGCCAAATCAACACTGCGGAGATCACAGGTCTGTGGTAGGGAGGGGGGGTGATCCAGAGCTGCAGTTTGGGGCACCTCGAGTCTGAGGCTGAAACTTGTGGGCTCTGTGGAGGTGAAGAAACCGTCAGAGTCAAGTGCCAAAATCTTTTACTCTGTGGCTGGTGATGTGTCGGGCTCAGCTCAGACGAGGCTGATCTCAGACACGGGGGTGATGGGGGACCGAGGTCAAGAACAAGAGGCAAGACGGTGATTTTCATCTTCAGGTATTTGTGCAAACACCTCGTCAAGGCCAGGTTTCGAGAGCCTGGACTGACGCTGTCACGCTGTGACACCAAACCATGTCTCGATCACGAGTGGATTTTTATCCTCCCAGTGCCCGCTGGAGGTCAGGACCATCGGTGGTCACCTGAGATTCGCACCAAGAAGCTGGGAGCAGACCTTGTGTTTCATTCAGTGTGTCAACCCGGCGTTTCCAGCCCCTCCTGGCCCCGTTACCTTAAACCTGCCCGCTCTGGGATACCTCCATGCCAAAGAGAGACAGGAGCAAGCCCAGGGCAGGATCTGGCCGGTGAGGAGCCGCCTCCCGCCCCGCTCCAGCTGCACACATCTCCAGTTTTTAGGCATTGCGACGGTTGAAAAATGAACTTTGTGTCCATTTTATCATAAAGGATCCCGGGCTTTTTAAGCCCAGCTTTATAAAGAGTGATGAAAGGTCCTGCGACGGGCAGAGGTCTGCTTTTGAAATTGAACAAATTGTCGGTTTATGGTTCCCGTGTGGGGGGGTGCTGTAAATCTCTGAGCATTTAACGCATCTGTTCTTTTCCAACCACGCTACCAGCGTCTCAAGGAGGAGAGGGAGAAATATCTGACATTTCCTGACATCGGCTGCTCTCGCGGCCCCCGGGAGTTCCTCAGGAAAGTTTTTAAAGTAATATTTATGGATGATCTTGGTGAATCGGGCCCTAAAAGGTACAGAGAAAGGACTGTTGTTCATTAACATTTGGAAACTGTGCACTGAGGATTTCCCTGTGGAGGGGCAAAAGAAATGGAGTGAAAGTGAAATCGCTTTCGAGTTAATCCAGGTCTTTTTTAACATTATTGTTGTTGGTAAAAATCGGAACCTTATTTTGGATGAAGAAGAAAAAAAAAAAAGGCACGTTTTTGGGATGGTTTTCTTTCCAGAATTCCACAGTGAGTTCCCTAACAAAGATATTTGTGCTTAACGATACGTGGTCGAGTTTTGGTCTTTGTTCATCCACTTCTCGATACTCAAACAATGATACATCTGCTCCGGCTGGTAACCTAGGAATAACTTCAGTTTGGTGTGTTTTCCTGAAGGTAACGCCCTCATTGCCGCAAGTCTTTTAGTTTTGACTTGATAAAAATGTTCTTAAAGCTCTGCACTCACAACGGCTTTCACGTGATGTTCTCCACGTTACCCTTGCCCATCTCAGCAAATAGCAGAGCTTTCACCAGACTTGTAAAACCGCTCAGCGGCTCCTCGGTGTTAATTACTCGAGCGCAATGAAGAGCGCAGGAGGAGGGATGGTTTGGTAGAGAGTGAGCAGAACAGCCTCCCGGGGTTTCAACTTTCAGTGCTTTTTCCTAAGGGCATCACCAGTGCCCTTGTGAGTCAGTTAAGAGCTCCCTGTAGCCTCCATTGATAAGACAAAGTCCCCCCGAGGTGAGCCAGGGTTTGTCCTGCCACATGTTTACGTAAAGTAGCTTTGGAACAGATTTATTCAAGTGAATGCATGGGGAAGATAAGGCCACACGTGTCCTGTGAGCTGCCTGTTTCTTTCAGTGTAATGTCTTGAGGCTTATCTGAGCATGCCTGAGATCAGAATTGGCCGGAGAAAGAGAACATGAGGGTGGATTGGCAAAACAATCATAGAATCACAGAATCATCTGGTTGGAAGAGACCTTTAAGATCATTGAGTCCAACCATTCACCCTGCACTGCCATAATCCCCAGGGTTTGAATTTCTTGGGACTTTTGCTGTGACCCTGCATGTCCTGCTCCCAGTAGGGACCACCAGACTCCTGCAGTTCCCAGCACCTCCCCACACAGGGATGGTGTTTCCCTGGGGACTTCTAGCCATGGTGCTGTGCAGGCAGGCAGAGGACCCAAGCTGATGGTGGATGGGGTGCACAGGGGACACAGCGCCCTTGGGTCCAGCGCTGCAATGGGGTCAGCATTGGCCACAGCTATTGATGTTGGTGAACCTACACCATGCTCGGCTGCCATCCTGATGGCCCAGGTGATAGGATCGGTGGACAAAGCCTCTGAAATTGTCAGCACTGGGTCTCTTTCGGTAAGCATGGCATGGTTTGAGAGTGACGGAGCCTCTTCATGAGGCCGTTTTGAAGTGCGGGGCCCTGTGGATGCATTGCTGACTTCAGCAATGCTTTCCAGGGAGCAGCAGCTGGTCCACTTCTCTGTTTAAGGGGTGATGTGCCGAACAGATCCAAAATGACAGGAACAACCAGGTAGTAAAAAAGAAAAAAAAGTGCTTTCTTCTTATTGTAAGACATCCCACGTTCACAGTGTGCGCTGGAGCTGTGGTACCTCTGGTGTTCCTTCACGAGAGCAACTGGCAGCCAGAAGGACCTAGTCGCACACGTTCATCCATGAGCAAAACCCTCCAGCGAGAAACTGCTCTCAGCTCGGCTCCTCTGCTCGACTCTGTGTGTACTTGGCACAAGGTAGGAGGTGAAGAGCTCAGCCCAAGCAGAGCAAACCTCCCCTGAGTGCCTGTGCTATCGGGGCCCCAGAGAGGCAACAGGCGAGATGACGGTGATTTTTTGCTGGACATGCTGAGCTACAGCTGCTCTGCCCCATCCTCATGGGAGTGGGGTGAGGAGGGGGGCACAAAGCCATGATGACTTCACCCGCAGCACGAGGGTAGGATGGTGTCCAGCTGATCCTTGCGAAACACCGTGCCGAGCGTGTGGGCCCCCGGGCACGCTGCCCGGCTCCGAGCGTGCCCTGCCATCGCACCGTCCTCGCTTGAGTCACTTATAACCCACTACCGGATTGTTACCACACGCTTCCAAAAAGGGGGTTTTTTTGCTTTTCAATGACTTCACGAATCCAAGACGCTGCCAATTATCTGTCATTCATGGCGTTTAAAACGTCAACACCTCCCTCCCAAATGAAAATGGAGTTAAAGGTCCTGCGCTTCCCTGCGCCCCTTGCTCTCCCCCGTCCCACAGCGGGGCTGTGGAGATTGGCCTTTTAGCAGGCGGCCGCAGCAATCCTGCCTTCTCCTCTGCTCGGCTCAACTGTACTTGCCATTTAGGACCATGACTTTGTGACACTGCACCCTGGGCGTGCGTGACCTGGGGCAGGGCAAGGACCTGGGGACGGGTCTGGTGGGAAGCCTGGTCCAGCTGTTCCTCAGGTCTGTCACTGCAGGTCAGGAGCTATTGGGGAACGTCCGTGGTGGTCTGTCCCCAGTCTGTCCCATCCGGAGGTGTTCAACCCCAGAGTAGGTGCTCTAACTCTTGGCTCATGAAGTCCGCGTGTTTCCAACATCTCTGTTAAAAAGAAACCTCCATCTCTCCCCCTCGTTTCCTTTTCGCTGAGACTCTGCTTGGAACTTGCATAAATCTTGCCCAAAAATAACACTGGCCGCTCTCCCAGCTGTGGGCGTTGTGACTTCTGCGCAGGGAAGGGAAGGCTGCGATCCGATGCGTTTCGTGGCAGATTTCGGTCAGCGTGGGCACCCGTCCATCCTCACCCAGATTTACAAGGTTCCTCTTTCCAGCTTTTCACTCTTCTCCTGGGCTTACCGCTGCCTCTCCGAGTCCTCACCTCTGGGAAGCCACCGTGTTTTCTTGGCACAACGGCCTGTGAATCGTGGCATGGACGAACCAATGAAAGTAGCCAATAAACCCAGCGAGTTTTCTTCCCCTTGCTGCGAGTGGCCAAGGCAGCGCCGCTTCCTTTGGGATGACATTAAACTGCAGCAGAGAGGATGAGACTCGGATCCTTTTCTGTTTGTTTCTCGGCCAATATACGGTTTTTCCACCGGTGTGAGAAGAGTTCTGAGAAATTTTTTTACAAAGGAAAATAGTTTTGGAGACAACTGCCCCAGGTGGCGGTGGGCTCAGCCCAGGGGGGTCCATACTCTGTTAACCAGCCCTTAGGTCAGTGGTGGCTAATCAAAACTGGAGTGAAAACCAAGGGCCTGATGCCATCCTGGTGCAAATTAGTCAAACTCTGACGACATCAATGAACTCGACATCCACAGCTCACCTATGCTGAGAGCTCCCTTGCATGCTCCTGGTGGGAGGCATTATGAGGAGAAGGGCAAGTTGTTCCTCTCGGAAATCCTTCTACCTTCTCTGTGCAGAGGGAGCTGAGTGCTGACCATCCATGCGGGTTGGAGGACCTCTGAGACAAGGAGCTGGCTTGGCTCTCTGGTAATGTGGGTTATCTTCCTATCCAAGCAGGGTAAATCAGGAGGAAAATGTACTGAAATGGTGGAATGACCCATCAGCCCATCGTAACAGCCTGTGCCATGGGGAAACAGCAGCGCGAGAGGCCCTGGGAGGCTGGCGAGGGAGCCTGGACCCTGCTCCGAGGCTCTGGCCAGCCTGGAGATGCAACATAATGCTGGCTTGTGCGGTGCTGGTGGGGCCAGCCGTAGCTTTCGGGGACAGGGGAAGCCCTGCTGCTGGCTGCAGCCCTGCCGAGGACAACGGACATCCTTCGAGGTCAGCTGTGGTAAGTCACGTAACCCCCCACGGCTGAGCCCCCGCGTGGGCCCCCGACTCCCACTCAAGACACTGCGATTCCCATTGACAAGCATGACCTGTGTTACTTCAGCAGGAAAACTGCTTTTCTCGCTCCCCTGGGCATGGTTGTCGTTCCCTGCACCCGTGGTGGGAAGCAGGGACCCTTCCCTCTGTTTGGGAGCCCAGAGGGCTCCTCTCTCGTCCAACCCTTTGTCTTGGTACAGCCCTGGCCTTTCTGCACTGTATTAATTTAAGATGCTGTGAAGTGAGGTGTGGGGGGTGGGAGATGCTGTCTAAAACTTGTTTGGAGCCTTTGCTGGATAAATCCCCATGGAATTTAATTTAAACGAGCTGACACCAGTATGAATCATGCCAGCATTACCAGCTCTTGAACACTTCCTACCAACTGCCTGCAGGGCTCTCGCTTTCTTTAGTTAAGACTAAAAGCATCTAAAACCATTGAAGACCTTTGTCCTAAAAAAATCCTTTTTTTTTTTTTCTCCTTTTCACTGTAGGAAGAAACAACATCTGCTATAAAAATCTGCTGGCCAGGGGCAGCGGGAGCGGATACCACTTATCACAGTTTGGCGATTGGAGGCAGCGGCGGGTTCCCAGCAGAAAACGCCTCAGCCCGGGCCCCGTGATCGCGGCGTATGCCGAAGCGGTGTCTCATCTGCCTGCAAGCTGGACAGATTAGATGTACGCAGAGAGGATGGAGAGCTGCGTGGGGAGAGAAAGGACAGAGGGAATGGGATGGGAAGGAGGAAGGAAATGAAAGACTTTCAGGAGAGGGAAGGAGACAACACTGGGTTCCCAAACATGTACCTGGGCTTAAGGGAGGTTTCCTACACGCTGCTGGGACACAAAGTCAGGCTGCTTTATGGTAAAGCAGAGTCTGTGAGGTAGCGTGTCTGTTCCCAGGCTCCAGCTGCAGAGTGACATCTCCGAAGAGGCAGGAAAGTGCTCAGGAATAAGCATGAAACATGTAAGATTGCAGAATTCAAAAGGATAAACATTATTCGATACCTTATTTATAGGGCACCACAGGGGAAAGGTAAAGGTTTCAGAAAAGAAAGAAGCACTTTAATTTTATCTGGAGATTTTCCAACAATAAAATCTAATCCATCACTCTCTCTGTGTGACTGCTCTTAATGAAAATTTAGAGGCTGTGACTGAAATTTAGAATTCACAGGGGATACTATTAGGAAGATGTCTAGCAGCTATGCAAAACCTGTTATATCATAGCCCCTGCCAAAGGCCGGGGAAGAGTGGAGTGTGAAACGGACAGCTTTTAATTTGGCACGCCGAGGCTCCCCAGCGCCGAGCCTTCCCCTCCCGGCTGGTGCCGGTGGGGCTCCTCGGGCGGCCGTTCACCCAGTGGGCTCCCGCCGGGGATCAGCTCACGGGTGACAGCCCGGCTCCGGCGCAGCAGCTGTGGCGGGGATTTCAAATGAGACAGGATTTGGCCCATTTACATTTACTTCTTAGCCCAAGCACCTTGTTCACCCTACGGTAGTCCCTCGGTAGTGACGGGAGCCGTAGATCTCCGCTAATGCAATCTCTACCTTTCTTGCCCAGATTTATCGATCATAGTTAAGAGCCTTCCAAAAAGAACAACACTATGTCCTGCACAGTGTTTTCTTCCACGACAGAGCGGGGACCCCGCAGTGAGGCAAGGGCTGCCGGGCACCAGCACGAGCCAGACCCTGGCTGCTTGGCGAGGGGCGCAGCACCCACATGGCTCTGCTGCACGTCATCCTCGACATTGCTCCTGGACCGCCAGGGCCGCACCGCTCGGCCAGTGGAAAGGTACTGCCAGGGCTTGGTGAGGTGGGAGGAGTATTTTCCTGTTCACCACTTGGATGGAGACCGTTCCAATCCCCTGCAGGCAGCCTCGGTTATGGCTGGTCGGTGAACACGCGCTGTCCGGGAACCTGCAGGACCGTCAGCCTCTGCCTGGTGCCGCACAGGGCCACGCGCCTTTTGGGCAAGGGCGACCCGGTGAGGAACACTGACCAGTCATGGCCAATCCTCTGTGCTTTATTTTTCATCAAAGCAGATCACGAGGCTGTTTCCAATACTTTTTAATGGGCAAAAAAGGGGCTTCAATTATGAAGACAATAATGTTAAATTATTTAAGGGCCTGGATGTACATCATGAACCAGTTTAATACCAAAGGCACTGCCAATTATTCAACTGATTCAAAATGAGGCTCCATCACAAAATGTTAAATCACAGGATAAATCTGTCCTGGGAAGGGCTTTAGTAATCAAAATTCTCTGAAAGCAGAAAAAGCTTTTCTAAAAGCAGGGGGGAGAAAAAGGTTACAGCTTAAGCCAGACATTATATAGTAATGCCAGATGTTAAACAGTTGACTTAAATTATTGGCAACTATCAAACGCAAGATACTAATACTACTGGTTGCAGAGCTATGCCACCGAGTTTGTAATCTGTGGAACAGGCTTAACTATTCCTTTAATTTTCTGCCTATGGATAACAGGCAATTTGGATTAGCTTCCGCAGATAATAACCTCCTAATTCTCAGCAGATGAGTATAAGCCTCCCGCAACATCAAAAAACCAAGACCATGCTCAGTACGTAACCTTTAATGGTATATGTCTTTAAATTATATGACTCTGCTGGACCCGTGTAATGAAGCCCGAGGAACGCCTGGAACCGCTCTGGCTGCCTTGCAGACAGCAGCAGGCACCCCAACCGTCCCCTGCTCCCAAAGGGCAGGACAAAACGTCAAAGAAAGTGGTCTCGAATTTACATGTCAATCTCCTTTACCCCAAAAATCTGCCTTTTAAAAATGTCGTGATGGATCCCTGGGGCTGGAGAGCCCCAATACCCCGAAACCGCTTGGCGCAGGGACTCGCTCTGTCCCCATCTGCCTGGCTGGGCTCTCAGCTTCTCGCAGCGGCTCTGCCTTCCCCCCCTCCTCCATGCACTCCTCCCATCCCACGTCACCCATCGCACCCCTGTTTGTCCAGCAGGAGCTGGGGGCCAGGACTGACACCTAGTTGTGCAGTGCCAGCCTGGCCTGTGGAATCCTCCGCAGCTCCAGCCAGGTGTCCTGCCACAACCCTCCCGCGTGGCATCAGCGGCTGCTCGTCACCCATGGCTAAAGAAAATGGGATCTGGCCACCTCCCAACTCAGTCCAGGGTCAGTGGGGACGGCCTCGTCCCCCGAGCAGCTCAGGCACGCGTCTTTTCCCGCTGCCCTTGCAGCATGACCACAAGACCGGGCACCTCACGCCTTGCAGGATGAGATTTGTTCTATCTCTGGGCTGGGGATATGTTAGAAATAAAAGGGGCGGAGTCGCTCTGATAGCTTGTCAGCGTCAACCTACGTGGCCCACGAGCTCCTCGGTGGCACAAGGACAGCCCCGGCCTGACCCGCTTGCTGCAAACTGTAATAAAATGTCCTGCAGGTCTGAAGTAACAACTCCCGGCTGCTCAGATGAGCTGAAGCCCACATTTGCTTTGATTGTCCTTTTCCTCTCTTTCCTTGACACCGTGTGGACAGCAGGGCTGCCTCTGCCCCGGGGAACGGCTGTGCTCAAAGGCTGGAAGATGGGTGAGACAGCGGTGAGGAAAGGGTCAAAACTCATCCCCCCCCGACGGCGAGCCAAAGAAAAATGTTGGCAGAGCAAACCTTGCCACAGGAATAAAAGGTTGTCCTGACTGTTCAGATTACTCCACATGGGGTGAGTAAAACTGTCGGTCGAACCGAAGCGTCTGAGATACAAAGGGGAATAAAAACTCATTAAAGGTCTAAAAGGAAACGCTATTAAAATACCAAATATAAAACGGAGGAGACTTGATCACCCTCGTGCTAGAGAAGTGTCAGAGTTTGAATGAACCTGACTTGATTTTTTTTTCTCCCCTGGAAGCAGAGGAAATGCGTTTTGTGGAAAGCCGGGTGGGATGAGGGGCAGGTAGAGCGTCAAAGAGCACTGATAATATTTCAGGGTCTCACAAGGAGCCTGAAATACGAAGGGGATTTATTCGGCTTTCGGCGGGGAGGAGAGTGCGAGCAGATTGTTGAAGGCATTCCAACGAGGTTCAGATTCATCTGCTTCTTAAATCGAGAGCTCTTGGCTGCCGCTGTGCCGAGGTAGGGAGCATCTCCACTTCTCTCTCCCGCCCAGGACGCAGGCTGGCTCTTAGCCGAAGGCGAATTAGCGCCGGTGGGTCCTTGTGGCTCGCTTGCCCTGGCCCGGCTGTTGTCTCCCTGAAAAGCCAGCAAACCGGACCCCCTTTAGAGGGCCTGAAACACCCGGAGAACCGTCCTTCTCACGGCATCTCCTTTATTTTGTCTGGGGGAAGGAAAGAAATTACAAGGGGAAAGAGCTAAACGAACTATTTTCTTCCAGGCATCAAAAAGCCACGTTGTCCCGTTAGCGCTGGAGGAGCTGGTGGTGTCCCTTCATGCCTCATGGCTGGTGGACTTCTACACCCATTTGTACGGGGGCTGCGGCAGCCTTACACCCCTTCCCAGGCACCAGAAATGAGACGTGATGAGGACCTCACCCAGAGCAATTCCAGCCTGATTAGCCACCCCAGAGACCCCTTCTTAGGCGTTTTCTCCGCTGTGGACTCTCTGGTGTCTCATAGGCATGAACACCACCAAGGGTTTTCCACAGCTTGGCAATTTTTTTCCCATCTCTTTCTGGATTTGTGGTTTTCTAATCACAGGTGAACTCAGAGAAGGCGTAAGCAGAGAGTTTCTGTCTCTCTCGCACGCGCATATCTCTTACCCCAACACTTTTAGGAACGTGTGACCGTTGGGATTTCTACCTGCTGTCCATTTGGTTGAAACGGGCACCAGAATTTGGTAAGGACGAGAGGCTGGGACTGTGGGGGAAACGTGCACCCATACAGGGGCTACCACCACACAACTGTCATCTCCTCACAAAATCAGGGTTCACGTAAAAGCTTGTTTCATATTTAGACAGAGGCAGAGAGCCACTAAGGCACAAGCTAACCCCCTCCTTGCTCTGCTACCGTTTTTCTCCTCCTGCACAATGAGGCATGCTTTTTTCTCAAGTCCTCCTCTTGGATCCTGGGTTTTGGAGAATGAGGATGGTTTCCTGCCATCGCAGCAACATCAGGATACAAACAGGGTCCATCATCCGCTCCTAGGCACATCATAATCACATAAGTCCTGTTTCCTTACGAAACCTGAGCCGAGCTGATTCTGTACAGCAGACGGCGCTTCGTCAGCCCGTTGCAATGCACTAGGAGATTTCAAAGATTGAAGTGGGGGGAGGACCCCCCTTCATGTCACCGTGGAACATTTGCCCGTTAACAGAGGCAATGAATCTGCGGAGCAGCCAAAGGTAGCTAGAAAAGACCACAGCTCTTTTCCCAGAAGCTCGATTATAAGAATCTCTTTCACAGGCCCAGCTCTGAACATCCTTTTTTGGGCCAAACAAGCACAAGAGCCATGACATGAGTCAGCTCTGAGTGCCAGGAAAGCCCTGCAGCACCTTGGTTGGGCTCAGCAGACTGATGGATTAGCACTTGTCCATGTGGAATTGTAGGTTTCAAACCTCAGAGTCTTTTCCAGTCGATTGATCTATCCCAAACCTTTCATCGGATACAAATGGGCCTTTGACTTTCGACAGAATGAAGCAGCAGTAAATATAAATGGGACATGAATACTTCTTTGAACGGATGTTTTAATGGTCTGTTCACTCTACAGTTCTGCTGTTGCAGTCAGAGAGAAATTCCTCATCTACTTCAGGAGCTGGTGGATAGAAACGCATTGCTCTGGCCCTCAGCTGTTCCTTCCCAGGGAGCAGAAGTCTTCTGCATCTTCAGTTCACGCCCCAGCCTGATCCAGGCTGCTGCTTGTCAGGACTCCTGGAAGCACCAATATGGGCCCAGTCTGGGACCCGTCCACACCTCTCCCCTGTAAAACACACCAAGAGCATGACGGGACTCTGTGGCAAAATGACTAGGGAACAGATCGTCCCCTTGTACTCAGCCCTGGTGAGGCCACACCTCGAACCCTGGGTTCGGTTCTGGCCCTGGAGGGGTTTCCCTGCTGTGTGGAGGTGGTGCTGAGGGACAAGGGTCAGTGGGGACCTGGCAGTGCTGGGGGAGCGGGGGGACTTGAGGAGCTTAAAGCATTATCTGTGGAAAACCAACCCAAACAATTCCGTGGTTCTCTGAAATGACAGGCACAGTCCCAACAGCCGGTAGCAGCTTTCCTGATGGCTGGTATTGCGTATTCCTTCCTTAACGTGTCACTTTTCAGCCTGCAGCTAATTATTACCTACTTCTTTATTTCAAGGTTACCAGATATCCCCAGACTTAATCTCATCTCCTTTATTCCCAAACATCTACTCCCACTCCCAGCAGCTGACAAACACGACCCCGTGCTGCGCCAAGCGCCAGCAAACGTCGTTCCCGCTCCCTTCGCACAGGAAGGGGCAGAGGCAAGCACACGGCAAAGCAGTCTGTACCATGAGGTGATGGAAAAGCTGTTGCTTTCATGCTGAAACATGAACAGAACAATCTGTTTGCATTTCCAGGTGTGTTTTGAGACATTTCTAGCACTTACGGACCAGCCTAATCGCTTGTCCTCTCACAGTGACCGTGGGAGCTCACTGGAAGCTCTTTCTCTTCTGTATTTACTTCACACAGCTTGTGGCTCAGGGCAGGGCGTTACGTTTGACTTACGGGCTCAGGGAGCAGGAGAGCTGTCTCTTCACCCCTAACGCTGGCCCTCAAGACCATGAAGCAGGAGCCTGTGATGTCAATCCCAGACTTTGAGCTTTGCTAGGTCTGGGCATTCAACCCAACACGGCAGAGCGGGCTGAGCTCAGGCCACATGAAACTTCAACATATTTTACACCCACACCACTAAAAATACACACCGACGCCAACTCTTCATCTGGAAGACAGGAACCACCAGTGGTTCTCTGTTTTGGTCTGAAGTCCTGACCATATTTAGCCTGAAGATCATCTCATAGGATTTCTGCAGGAGAGCAGAGTTTTAGAAAAATTATCCTGGCCAAGCGCCAGTGTTGCCTTTATTATTTCTCCCTGCTATCTCGATACTTCATTTCATCACCTCAATTGCTGCGCTGAGTTACTCGAGGCTGCTAAAACGCTGTCACGCTACAGAGGCAACTCTGTGGAGGAAATGCTGTCTCTGCTGAGATCGCTGCCTACAGCCGAGATCAGGTGCTGGGGTTAGATTCTTCATGGCATGCACAAAACTTTTAGCCCAAATGTGTTGAAAGCTACGAAGACATTGAAGATTATTCATGGAATAAATATTCACTTGCAGGAAGACTTTGTTTTTTTTTTTAAGGCATGAATATTTCAGGCGGTGTGTGCAGCCGCTTACGGAACGAGGTGATCTTGCTCTGAGAGCTGTTTCAATAGTTCCTAATATTAACAATACCAGGAATGTACCTCATTTTTACAATTAAATGGCAGTTTCTGCTAAAGTTAAAATACTTCATAGGTTTTCCTTAACTCTTAACTAATTAGTAGTAATGAAAATTTCCCTGAGAATTAGCCTTCACATGTTGCCCCACCAGGTGCTGTAATACCGTCAACTTTGCTGATAATTTTTAACCACAAATCCTACGTTACACTTGTTGCCCTGAACACCAGAAAAATGTTCTTATTTTATTTGCAACTCCCCAGGCCCCTTTTTTCCCATAGAAAAAGCGATTACTTTGCCAACAGCATGTTAATATATTGCAGCTTTACATCTCCAGCTTTCCACGTTTCAGAATTTCCAGTTTTGAGCTCCTTTCTGTCCGGCCGGGTCCTGTCTGAGCCGGGGTGGAGCTCTGGTACCATCTAGCGTTACTGGGGAAATCCTCCGCTGCTGGACGCGGCCTTTTCCTCCTCCTCATCTCCTGAGGATTTGCAGCAGGAAAACCCTGTCGCGACAGAGCATGGCGATCAGGGATGACTACATGCAGTGAAAACACGTCCTCCGCCAGCAGCTGCTGCCCGGCCACAGGGGCTCAGGGTGAGCGTGTCCTGGCCTGACTGGGAGGGAACCAACTCTCCAAGCTGCAGGGAGGCATCTGGGGCCACAGAGCCAGGCGGATTGTCACCTGTGGGACCTGGGACACCAAGACACCCCCCAAAAAAGGCCACAGGAGACGCAGTGGGGCTTCACCACCTCCCTCTTCCCCTTCTGCAGGGCCTCGTGCGTCATGGGGACCCTGCACTGATGCTGATTTCCTTATTCCACGGCCTGTGGGGGATGCGCAGGTGGCCAAGAGGCCAACAGCATCCTGGCTTGTACCAGCACTGGTGTGGCCAGCAGGGATCGCCCCCCCGTACTGGGGGCACTGGGGAGGCCACACCTCGAATCCTGGGTTCGGTTCTGGCCCCTCACTCCCAGAAGGACATTGAGGGGCTGCAGCGTGTCCAGAGAAGGGCAACGGAGCTGGAGCAGGGTCTGGAGCACAATGCGCTGAGGAGAGACTGAGGGACCTGGGGGGGTTGAGCCTGGAGCAAAGGAGGCTCAGGGGAGACCTTCTGGCTCTGGCAACTCCCTGACAGGAGATTGGAGCGAGGTGGGTGTCGGTCTCTTCTACCCAGGAACAAGTGACAGGACGAGAGGAACCGGCCTCCAGTTGCTGCAGGGGAGGTTGAGGTTGTCCCTGAGGACCCATTTCTGTCCCGTTGGGGTTGTCCCGGCCTGTCCCAGGCTGCCCAGGGCAGTGGTGGAGTCCCCATCCCTGGAGGGGTTTCCCAGCTGTGTGGAGGTGGTGCTGAGGGCCAGGGGTCAGTGGGGACCTGGCCATGCTGGGGGAGCGGGGGGACTTGAGGAGCTGGAAGGGCTTTTCCATCCCAAACGCCTCCACGGTTCTATGAACGGTTTCTTTAAGCCCTGGGGGTGCCCCGCCGCTGAAGGAGCCGGCCCTGGCCCCGCAGGCGTGAGGGGTCCCCGCGCCTGCCCTCATCAAACATGGCGGCGTCCCCGCAGCTTCACCATCCCGCTGCCAGGGCGGAAGTAGCCGCGGGCAGCGTCACAGCGCCAACCCCTCCGGGTTCGTCGCCCCGGAAGCACTTGATCGTTCAAAGAGTGGCGGCGTCGGGCGCGGGCGGCGCTGAGGGTCCTACGGTGCGGGGGAGCGGCCGGGAGAATGTTCTGGAATTTAGGGGTGTGGGTCGTGGTGGGAGGTTGGTTGGGGAGTGGGTTGAGGCGAGGGGGCAGTTGGGGGGAGAGAGGGGGTGGTTGGAGGAGGCGAGGGAGCGGTTGTAGGGCCAGAGGGCAGTCGGAGGGGGCGAAGGGTCAGTTGTGGGGCTGTGGGGACTACGTAGGGCTTGGAATTTGGAGGGAGGGGCAGAGTCCAGATGGTTTGGGGGGCTGTTGGGACAGTGGGGGAGGGAAGGGGCGGGGGTCGTGGGGGGGTGGGGGTGCGCTTGTTTGGGGTTGGGCAGCTGGGACTGCGAGGGGAGGGAGCAGGCGGGGCTGTGCTGACAATGAATAACAGAAGTCGTTGTCTTTGACGGGGGTCCTGCCAAACCCACCAAAGAAACAGCACGTCTCATGTTTGGGGTTTTCTTTTTTCCTTTTTTTCCTCCCACCTCCTTGTTTTTAGGGTTCTCACAGCTGTGGATGGAAACTGCAGTGTGTTTTGAGCTGCTGACTGCAGGAGAGATTAAGCATTTCTGTCCTTAGTATAACTTACTTGGCACAGATGAAGAGTTTGGGTTGTGGAGAAGTCTTTTTCTTCCCTTCCTGAGGAAAGAACCTTCAAAGTGGGAACTATCCTCGTGTCCTGTTTGCTGCCAAGTAGTTCCTTCCCACTGGAGGTCAATAACCATGAGGCCATTGAAAAGTGAAAAGGAAGAGCAGAGCATAATCCTGATCAGTGATGATGAAGCTGAGAGCTCGTTTGGGAACTCAGTTCTGTTAGCAGACCCTGCAGGTAAGTGCTGTGCTGTCATCGATGAAGTTCTGCGAAGAACCTTTGAAGAAAACTGATGTAAAATGGTATGTGATGTGCTTGAAAGGTGTCTTCCTGCTGCTAGGAAAAAAAAGGACCTTGAAATTAAATAAAACCGGGAGGAATTGCCATTATTTCATAACTCTGGGGATTTCTTTGATGGCACTGATGTCCTTAAAGGCTACTGCTAGTTTCAAAGTATTACAGACTGAGCTGAGTCAAATGTCGTTTGGATCCTTTTTGATTAAATTACTGCTGTTTTGATAGTCTGTGGAAGTGTTTTGTCCCAGGCCAATGTGCCATCCATATTGAATCATAAAAAAATTGTGCCTTAAAGTGTTTTTAAAAAGTGAATGTCAATAGCTCGTTGGATTTGTAATTAAGGTGTAGTTCCCTGTGTACTGATTTACTCCACCTACTCTCTTCTTGACAGAGACATCTGCCCTGGAAGAGGAGAAATCTGAAGAGGTTGTGGATGAGGAGTGTGAACTGATGGTGACTTTCTGTAAACAAGCAAAAGTGATGCCTCACGCAAGATACGACTGTACAATACACCCCTTCGAGTACGTTCTGTGGCATGGAGGTTAATATGGGGGGTTCATTTTCCAGGTTTAGTCCATCTTGACAGGTACCTTGTTGGCTTTGTAACAGCTGAAAGCAGAAGTAGAGTTGGATAAGGGTGTCCCTTGTTCCTTTTTTTCACCTCTGCAGGCGAACGGAGTGCGACACGTGCTCACCCCTCGGAAAAAATGCAGATATTTGCACTCAGTGCTACTGCTACATCTGCGACAAACTAGCTACTGAGGTAAGAAAGGCACAACTCTGAGGAAACCAAATCACTCAACAGGTTTTTTAAAAGGAGCCACTCTTAAGCACTCTAAAAGAAAAAGTGATACATGAAATTGGATTATTTTAACAGTTCCTCTCCTAAATGGTGATATCTGTCACAACGCTACTAAAAATGTGCTCCCTGGGTTTATTTCTAGTAGTCCAGTATGTTGCTGGAGTAAATATTCCCTTGGTTTAAGCAAATGTTCCTCCTGTTTGGCTCAGGCACACAGTGTGTGTCATGGAATTGGTTTACCCAATCGGAGCGCTTCTCACTGTGCTCCAGAAATGTCAAACTTCAGTTTCCCACCCTGAGGAGCATGGGGGAAGTGTTGGGTGTGTGGAGTCTGTTTGGGGTTTTCTTAGAATTCAGAAACAGTGAACAAATTTGGGGTAAACATGCAAAGATGCTGCTCAGTTTCTGATTTCCAGCAGGAAGGGTGCCAGCCCTGGGTGTCTCTGTAAGGTATTCCAGAACAAGGCTGAATGGTAGTGGGCTTGTTCTTTTTTTCGTTTTTAAGCCATAGTATAAGGCAACGAAGATGGTGAAGGGTTTAGAGAACAAGTCTTATGAGGAGCACCTGAGGGACCGGGGCGGGGTTGAGCCTGGAGAAAAGGAGGCTCAGGGGAGACCTTCTGGCTCTCCACAACTCCCTGACAGGAGGCTGGAGTGAGGGGGCAGGTGTCAGTCTGTTCTCCCCAGGAACAAGTGACAGGACAAGAGGAACTGGCCTCCAGTTGTTCCAGGGCAGGTTGAGGCTGTCCCTGAGGAACCATTTCTTGCCCATTGGCGTTGTGCAGGCCTGGTCCAGGCTGCCCAGACTGTCCAAACACTTCCCTGTGGCTTTGTCTGTTGGATGCACTGAGTTGTTATCCTTCTCTCAGAAACTATCTTTTGATTTGCTCAAATGGAGAGAAAAAAAATTCCCTGTTTTTCATGTTTTATTGGAATAGTGCCAGAACTGGACAATCCCTTCCCTCTGTCACTGCAATGCCCACAACAAAAGCAAGTTCTGGAAGGACCAGCGTGACTTTGCCTTGGCTGGTATTCTGGTCATGTTCAATCTGGAGCTCACCGATATTGACGCCGACCTTCGGCACGGCGGTAAGCACTGTGCTGTCCTGCTGTCTGGAGGAACCTGTGGCTACTCAGTCCGTGACTTGGTAGACAGCTTGTCTGGTCCACAGCTCTCCCTGCAAAGGCTTGGTGAATTTTTAAGGTAGCAGTTACTGTGGCTGCTCTCTGGGCCATACTCAGAGCAGATGCAGGTCTGCAGGTCTGGTTCATGTGCTTCCCTGCTTTCCTTGCTCTGGAAGAAGCAGCAAAACTTTCCTAGCCAGTAAGATGGAGTGCGAGTAGCTTGCTAAATATTTTACTTGGGGTATTATGATATTATAAAAATAAAGAATAGCACTAACAGTTTCCCATCTGTCTGCTTTTGTAGGAAGTCTTCTAATAAAATTTATCCAGGAACTTTCTATGGAGTATAACAAGTATCTGGTTGGAGAAAGAATGCCTCCCATGCATCACGAATGCTTTTGCCTCCCCAGATTGCCTCCTGGGCAGTGCAATATTTGCAGGTCACGCAACATGGAGGTCATATACAAGTAAGTGATGACAGAACTCGGCTCCTAGCAGTACCTACTGGTCAGTGTGGGTTGATTTCCTTTATTCAAGTGATGATCAGAATCATGATACAGCAGAAACATAGCTGAGAGACCTTGATTGGCCAGGGAGCTGTTAAATTGCATTGGATGTAGTTTAAACACACCCCTAAACACATCTTTAAATATTCCTTAAATACATCTTTAAATACATCTCTTGTGCTGTACTAAGGCCTTTGATAATATCCCTCAGTATTATGACCTGGGAAAGCATGAAAGTAAAGGCCCTTCTTTTACTACCTTGTTTTTCTGGGTGGGGTTCAGCTTTTACTCAGTGGTATGTGCCTTTAAAACATTTAAAGTAACAGTTGGGCAAATCCCTCTTCACTAAGTTTTTCAAGGAAAGGCAAGTAATTTGCTCCCAGACTGTGGAACTGTCATGACTGCCATTTGTTTATGAAGGACGTCATTGCAGACACTTTATCTAATAGCCTACTTAACTTTCTTAGGTATTCTGGAGTTTTTGCCCTGGTAACAAGATTTTTAAATCAGGCAGAACAAGAGAGCCCTAAAGCTGCTGCTGTCATGTTTCTGGGAGCAGCTAAGGAGATAGCACTTCATAAAGACCCTGCTTTGTAAGTATCCAGTTCCACATCTGGTGTGTGATCTCTGTTTGCTTCTGAAAAGGAGGAGGCTCAGTGAGAGAGTTCTGGTTTGGCATTTATCTAGAGCGAGGATGGTGTAAACACCCCAGTGCTGGCTGCAGCGCAGTGAGAGGAGAATGAGTACCCCTGAGGGAGGACGGAGATTGGTTACAGGAGGGATTTGGGGAAAAAGAGAAGGTTAAAGGTTGGATGGGAGAGGAAGAAGGTAAGTGGGATTGAGTCATGAGGAGGGGAGATGATCTCCAAGGAGGGGAAGGAATTAGTGATGGGAACTGGGAGGAGGAAGGGGGGACAGGCAGCAGATGATGGCAGACGGGGTTAACTTCTCCAGGAAAGGTACAGGGGAGCTTTCCTGAGAGCAGAGTGCATAAGCTGCACTCTGGGAAGAAAAATCTCCTCACCTGGAGGGAAGGGAGGCTGTGATGGTCCTCGGGTGATAAGTGGTAGGTGCCTCCCACAGGTCTGGAGGCTGCCTTGTCAGCTGGGAGGAATAAAGAAGAGGAGTTTAAACATGTCAGCTTTACTACTTGTGCTAGTTATTTTCTTGTTTATGTTGTGGATGTTTCATGCTCGATTACTGTCCAGCTTGAGCAAGGTCCCAGAGCTTTGCTTTGTAAAACCTAAATATTTTGGGGCTTAAATTCAAATTTTTTTATAAAGCAGTAAACGTGGTCTGGGTTGCTTCCACAGGCTGGAAACAGCAGCTCCCCTGCAATTCCTTCTGGGGAGCTGCTGGGGTTTGCAGGGAGTGTGCTGGCTGTCTTAGTTGGGTAGGTCCCTGTGAGCTGACTGTGAGCCCCACAGCATTCCCCACAGTTAATGGGCTGTGGTTTGGACCTTTCGTGGAATGGTGGCCTGCAGCCTCTCAGAGGCCCCATTAAAGCAAAGTTGTGCCCTCGAGGGTCTTAACACAGCAGGTCAGAAGGTTTGGTGCTGCTTTATGCTGCTTGGCTTGGCGGGGGGAGGTATGCTCCAGGTACTGCTGTGGAACGGTGTTCATTCTAGAATGTGTTTTGCGCTTTAAGCACTTGGTGCATCTGTTTGGAATAATTTTTATTAGTGTGATAGCTCCCAGTGCTTTATAAGAAAAAAGTTTGTTTTTTTTTTTAAGCAGTTGAGTAGAGAGAAGGGGAAAAGGCAGGAACACCAGCTAAACATTAATTAGTGCTTTTTCCCTCCCCTCTCAGAAGCTGGCAAAACCTTGGTCATACTGCTTCGTTAAAGATCGCTGTCCCTTGTCTGCTGCAGAGGTAGGACTTCTCTTACAGGCTGAGATGGCAATGGGATGGTTCTGGCTGCAGACTTCCTGCTGGCATCTCGAAAGCATTTCAAATGCCTTCCATTTAAAGGCATGAAGAAAAAAAGTGAATGCTTTAGCTCTTAAAAGCCAAAAGTATAGACACCTGCAAGTTTAATCTTGTGGTTCTGTAGCATCAGGAGCTCCTTATCAGGGAACATGACCCCTCTGTACCGAGGGGACAGGCAGAAGAATATAAACAGCCACATGCGCCAGTCAGCCTAAGGAGCAGGGACCTCAGGTTCTACAGCTGTACACCCCAAATCAGGATTTTTAGAAGCTTTGTTTAATATTAGTCCCTTCCTGTGAAGGACAAGGGCAAAACCTGCCTTATTTAGAGCCACATAAACACTCCAACCCTTCTTTGTTGCCTCAGAGGACAATAACTTGGTGGGGAGCTTGAAGCCAAGACGACATTACTTTTCGACTGCAGCCTGGGAGTGCTCTGTAAGGGCAGACCAGAAGGTGGTGTCAGGAAGCTGCTCGTGGTTATTAAGCCAAAGAGTAAATAGTGTCTGTTCAAGATCAAAACAGCAGCCTTGTGGTGCTCCACTGGGATGGAGCAGTTGGGGATGTAACATAGTAAAGCTCCTCAGAGGCTGATGAATGAGGACATCGAGCTCACTGGGCTTAATTCAGTTCTCATTTTAGCTTTGTATTTCACCTTTAACCCAAAACTCACTTGCAACAGAAGGTTAACGAAGTAAGAATTCACTTTTTTCAGGGGCACTCAAAAACAATTATATATTCTCGCCTCATTTCAAACTGATGACAGGTATCACCTAAATCCTACATCACTTTCCATTTTAACTTTCTATACGTGAGTTTTTTAGTTTCTTCCTTTTCCTGTTCTTTTAAGGTAATTTTTTCCTCCCTCCCCCAATTTTAGAGGAGCAAACTCTGCCTTAGGTCAGTGCGTTATCTCCAGTTAAGACATGGCTGGTTTCGCTAGCCGTGGAGCTGCCAGGAGCTCGGGGTCATCGGGCTGCGGGCTCATCGAAGGTTGCCATGGTGTTTATCACATACACTTGCTAGGCATCTTTGTTTTAAAAGTGAAGACCACAGCCCCTTGGTTTCACTGGTGGTTAAAACCAGAAACCTTTTGGACTGGTGTTTGAAAATAATCACAAAAAAGCACTAGCATTATTCGCTACAAATCAGAAAGTACGAATTTAAATATAGATCCGAGTATATCTGACATTTAACCAAAACACCCCCAAACTTCTGTAGAATGGTTTCCTATAGGATTAAAAAACAACAACTTAACAGGAATCCATCCAATTTTAAGAGCTTGTGATGATTTTTTTTTTTTCTTTTCAAACCCCAGGATCACCACACGACTTCAGAAGATGCTGGTGTTATGTGACTTTCCAAAAAATCTGTATGAAAAGTTTGTTGCTTTCTTTCAGTCCATCTCCCTCCCATGTCACTGTTTTGGCTTCTCAAATAGGTACATTCTTTGGGTATCGTTTACAGAATGTATTTCTTTATAGAGTTGCCTGGTTTGGTTCTGTCACTGGCAGTGTTAGGTGTGAGCGTTTTAAAGGAAGCTGCTTTGTGTTTGTCCTGTCCTTACAGGAGCTATGGCTGAGTTGTTGTCCATATAGCTTTTTTCTTTCTTTTTTTTTTTTCCTTTTGTTCCCCCAGAAGTGAGCTGTAAACCTCAAAATGTTTTATTGATAAATCTTCCTGCTACTTAAGAGAAATAAATTGTGGTATGCAAAGAGAACACAGTTTAAAATGACCTTATTTCTGTACTTCCAGCTTGAATGTGGTGCCATGGGACCATGTATTACTGACCACGGTTTTAAAAGGCCAGAACATCACTGGTCAAAGAACACAGAAAGGAAGAAAAGTTTTTCTGTGGGAAACTCTCGCTGTTATAGAGGCTCGAGTGGAGAAACTGGTAGACAAGAGGAAGTAAGATTGGTTTGGTCTTGTTTCATTTTACGAACTCACCTTGTACATTTTGCCCGATACTGATGCAGGTTAGTGTTTTCCTGACATCTGCAGGAGCTTCGTATAATGGGGAAACGTATAAAACAGACTTATTTGAAGCTCGTTGCTTCTTATCAACAAGGCCAGTAGCTTTTTGAAGTTTTTCAAAGCAGAATCAAGCCCTTTGAACACTTCAGGACCAGAAGAGAATGTGGAAGCGGTTGATTTCTTTGTTTCCATAACCCCAGTAGGTTTTAGATGTGGATGTTTAAAACAAATTCTGTTCATCACAGGCTGACTAGGTTGAAGACAGCAAAAAAAGTGCCTTCTGGTCTCTGGGTCTTCAGAAATCTCTATTCAAAAGAATATGGTCCACTTAAGGAATTAAATTGAGAGGCCACCTCCTGTTTTACATTGGCAGAGTACAGAGATAATCTGTGGACAGCTTCTTGGAACTTATTTCCAACTATTGCTTTCTGCCGGTTGTACTTCTGTCCTATTGCACAGTCTCTTGCATGGGAAGAGACATTTTGCTTCATTAATCTCTTTTGTTTCATTAATTGTAGTAAATATGTGGTTGACCTCTATATAGCTCTGTACTTCCTTCCACTTCCTACTCACCATCTGGTTTTTTTTTTTTTCTCTCCAGCTATAAAGAAGTTGTTCGCTACCTGAGAGCTGTGAAATGCAACGATACCAAAGGGTAAATGGCTTCTGTCCTTTTCTTTTGTTTTCTTGTTTCTCTGCTTAAGATTGTGTCCCAGTCTGTGTTTCTTCAATGTGTGATGAACTGGCAGAAGGAGCAGCAGCAGGATTTTGGCAGCTGTTTGCTGAGTGAAAGCAACACCGCTTTGCAACCAACTTCTGCCTCATGGGATGGAACTCACTGGTGTTTATAGCTATTGCAAAACCTTCACGTTCATTTCTTCTTTCCTTCCAGGTTAAGAGACCTTCGTGATCAAATCCCCTTCTATTTGTGTAAAACTGGGGACTTCCTGGATGCTGCACACTCGTTGCTGTTCCCTGTCAGCAGCCTGGCGTGCTGCACTGCCTGCCGGATAACGCCGCTCCAGTTCGAGGTCTACCTGAAGATGTTCAGAACAGGCAGTGTCCCCGCTGGAAACAACATGCTGGGCTCTGGGCCCTGGATTACAGCTGGCAAGTGTGACTTCCCGCTTATATCTGCTTAGAACCCCACTTAATTACAGCTTTTACTTTGTCACTAAATGAATGTTCTGAGGGACTCCAAACCCAACTACAAGTTGTCCAGACTAATGAATGGTGGATAATGCTAGGTGGGAAGAATGGCCGTGTATTTGAGCACAAGTTTGTTTACTACACTTCACACAGAACACTGGTTTTGTCAGCTGTGAATTTGGCCTATTTAAAGAAAATACAAAGCTCTCTTACATCATGGCATTGCCAATGGCGGTTATGGTATGGCTCAGCCTTGACCTTGAGAATAAAAGCTTCCCGATGGAAAGGGTTGCCCGATCTGTGTATTGCGTTGTCATTAGTTCAGCCTCTGATAACTGTGGTGGTCTGTCTCAGTGCCAGCTGCTTGTCAAGGTGTGCTCTGAAATGAAAGACTTGTTATGGAGATGTTCAGCTACTGTTTGAGTTCTCAGACACGTGAGATACTGATGGCGTGTATCGCACTGTGCTGAGGTGTGATGTACGTAGTGAAGACTTTGTTCTGCAATGGCTTAGTCTCAATTGTGTTCAGCTCTTTGCAGCTTTCCAGAAGACTGTTTTACAGTTATCTGTAACGAAGTTACTGTCTTGTTTGTGTTCGCAGCCTGTAGTTGTTCAGGGAGTATACGATATGCTTTGGATTTTTATTTCTTGCAGGGTCTCCCTTGAAAGATGCTGTTCTAATTAAGCAGGCACTCAAACTGCTTTACAGCAACGTGTTGCTCTACAGGAATGTGAGTCTATTCAGATCGTTTCTGTGGCCCGTCAAGTGTTTCTGTTTATTACCTGTTCTCTAAGGCAAAGACTTACTCTCAGAACCTTTTTTCTCTGAACAGTTCACACCTCTGAGGGGATTTGACTTTGTAAAACAAATGTCCTGCTGTGTTTCAGCCTAAATGCTGGAGTTCCCTCATCATGATCTTGGGCAGTAGCAGTTTGCTGGAGAAGAGTGGGCACCTACATCCCCTGTCCCTGAAGGAGCCACCGCTTGACTTCCAAAGGGTAACTGAAATGTACTGTGGAACGGGAGAACCTGTCATCTTGGTTTTGTACGAGACTTCACTTGATGTGGGCATTGGCTTGTTCTTCTGAGTCCTGAGGTGAACTTTACTGTGCCTTGTCCACTGCTCTTGTGGAGTGTGCCAAATGGAAGGATCACTTTGCAATATGTGAGATTCAGGAGCATTAAATGAGACAGTAAAAAGCTGAACTCTGCTCGCAGCTCAATGCCTGGTACTGATTCCATAGCTTTAGTGTTGAGATGGATCAGATAACAAAATGCACAGGAAAGCAGTTTAGGAAAAAAGCTGTTCAGATGGTCCTAAAGAGTTGGTACCTGGGTATGTTCTTTGAAAGGACAGAAGTAGCTGCCAAGCATAGTGGGTTAGAACGACAAGGTTCTGTGATATCATTTGGTTAGTGCTGTAGAACCTCAGCTTCCCTTGAGTAAGGTGTTGAGCAGTCAAGCTCCTCTGTAAAAAATGCTGAATAAATAAGTAAAAGCACATTAAAGACCGTGTTGGGCACTGTTTGATGTTCGTAGAGTATCTGGATGTCCTTCCCCTTCCCTTGTGACTCTGCTTCTGTTGCAGGGGGTGCTCGCTGCCAGCGGTGGCCTTTTGGAGGACCTGAAGGCAAAAGTTAATGTTTCTTTACCACCCTCTATTTTCTCTCCTCACGTAAGTGTGCACATGGCTATAAGGACATTTACCATTTGTGTCACTATGCTTGAAGACAGCAGTGTTGAAAACGGTTCAGTTATTATGAAAAGCTTTTAAGAGGGGGCTTGAAGATTTCTGAGGGAGGGCGGAAATTGGCCTAAGACTGTCCTTAGCACGGACTAAAGGCTCAAGCAGGTGTCTGAAGGTAAGAAAACTGTTAGGGTCTGTTCTGGCCCCACACCAGCTTCAACCAAGGCTGAGTCCTCCTTCATCACTGTCCAAATCTATGCATTTATAAAGTGGGAGAGTTGGTAATGATTAATTCCGTCTTAACTTCTCCCAGGGTGATCTTGTGGTGTTTGATTCAGACCGGACACCGTCCCTTGAGACTTGACAGTGTGTTTGTCTCAAAACTTGGAATAGCCCCGAATTTCTGAACTTGTTTCAAGTGATGGTTGCAAGTGTCGGGGAACCAGTTGAAAGATGGCTTGAAATACAGTTGATCTAAGGAGGGATCTGATTCTTTTTATGCCTTTTGAGGAAATGCCATTTAACTTACCCTCCAAATATGTAACTCCTGGTTTAGAATTTTTTCCCCTTAATTCTGCTTCTGTGATGGTGTAAGACTTCATGTTCCTGTGCGGACTTTGAGAGCACCAGGTAAAACATGCTCTAGAAACAGAAGTGCCTGTTCTGTTCCCCTTTCTTCTGGTCTTCATAAGACTCTTGTGCCTGGCTTCCATCCTGTCTGATGGGAACAGTGGTAACTTGGTGCTGGTTTGACCAGATATGATATAGCCATAGTGGGAAAGTGGGCTCTTGAATATGTGTCTTTTTGATGATCTCTTCCTGTAGCTGCGCCATGAGGCTTGTCTGATCCTGGCAGTGCAAGCAGTACAACAGATGCTTTTTTGTGACCTTCCATACTTGACTTCCTTCTTGGAGATAGCCCTGGCTTTTGGGGTGAGTCCTAGACACTGCTTTCTGTTCTAAGAGATTAAAGCAAATTATATTTAACATCTGTGTAACACCAGCTTGGGGATTTTAGACACATTCTACTTGGGTTTGTTCCCCTTTAGCTTTGCTGACCTTTATTCTATTCTATTCTATTTTTAAGAAATTATTGGCAATTAGGTTAAATCACTGGTCTTATTTTGTCTCTTCCTAGAATAACTTCTGGGCTCTGAGGCTGTTATTGGAACATCTTTCTTATGAAGAACACATTCTCCATGGCACTGTCAACCTGATTTTGAGAGACCTGAATCTCCAGAAAGCAACAATGCTGAAACTGTGAGTAGACACTTGCTCCCCAGGTCGGTCTGTTTGTGGAAACAGCAAGCACTGTCCCGCAGCACTAACGTTTAGCAGAGATACCATCCTTCTGTACCCTTTAGAAACCAGCCAGCCCAGTGCTCTGGGTGACTCAAGAGTGCAGATAAGGTGCTGGAATCAAGAAGAAAGTTGTCTCTCAACAGCCCTGTTCTGTTTCCTGGTTTTCTGTTGCTCAGGTGGCAGAACCTGGGTCCTCAGTACGTGGGTGAATTCCTGTGCCTGTTCCTGACCTGCAGACACAGGAAGATGCAATCCATTGGCCTCTTCGCTCTGAACATCATTATGGAGAACTTGCATGTGTGAGTGTGAATCTTTATCAGGCAGAAAATCATTCTGTGGTGCAGCACTGATGGTTGTGGTCTCCTAATTAACAGTCTTGACTTCATCCTGGTTTTTTATTCTTCCCTGTTATGAGCAGTGGTGAACGCCATGGTTTGGGTAGGTTTGAGAAGTTTCACGTTACCTGTAGCAACCAAATGGCCTTCTCAGTGTTATGAAAACACATTATCTGCTCTTGGCAGCCCTGAGCAGTCACCACCACTACATATGGACAGTCTGGTCCTGTTACTTAAACATCATTGTCATCAACGACAACCGAAACGCCTTCATTAGGACTTACAGCAGGGCAGCTTCTGGACTCTGAGGAGGGATAATGCCACATAAAGCATTTTTTAGAGAAAATAGTTGCTCTTGTGCATCTACAAGAATAAAATGAGCGTACCGATGTCAGCGTTTCTTTTAAACTTGTCAGAAATACTTCATGTGGGGCTGAGGGAGAAGATCCCCACCAAAACCTAAAGACTGAGGAACAATGCAGCCTGAGGACAGTGTTAGTTTGTGCCTGTCAGTCTGTCCCTCTTTCAAAAAGCAGAGACCCCACTTGCCCCGCAGCAGCACAACACTTCAGTGAGCGCGGAGAACACTTCTGGAAAAGTCCGAGTTCTCTACTGAGATTACAAGTGGTGATAAACCTCTGGTGTGTGGCTCCTGAAGCCATTAGCTGTAAGAACAATCCCCGCTCTCCGTGCTGTGCAGGAAAGCGTCACAGGCTTCTGAGTGGTGGACTTCAGTACATCACCATAACAGTTTTTAGAATGAATTGACTCTGTGGTTGTGGACTGGGAGGCCCAGTAACAGCCTGCGCTGGCACTTTGAATCTGCAGGGAGCTGGTGGCAGCAGAGTCATATTGAGAGTTCACCTGGTAGGAACTGTCTTAGTGGAAATCACAGGCATGTATGTTGACCTTCTTTGTGAAATGCTTCTGTTTCTTCTCTCCAGCTTTCGCTGTGTGTAGCTGAGAAAATAAAACCCTGATTTCTCTCAGGGGGTGTGAGCCAAGCTGTGTTGAACAGATCTGCCACTCCAGGAATTGCCTCTTTGTTTTGGGAGGCTTTGCAGTGTGCTCCAGCAGCGATCCAAGGGAATCTTATCAAACCCTGGTTCTCATGATCTATCTCAGTCTTAATTGTTCTCCTCTACATCCCATGCTGAAATCCCCGTCTGGAAGGTGCCAGGAATTGTTGGATTCGCTTTCTTGTAGTGCAGAGCTCGGTGGGGCTGAGGCTGGGTCCGGGTCTGTCCCTGACAGAAAATGGATTACGAATCCCTATCTGTTTTTCAGGTGTCCATGGGCAAAGCATCTTTGCAACTTCTTCCACAATGCTGTGAGTATCTCCGTGGTTTAGAATTCAACCACCAGGTGTGGCGATGCCATATAGAATTATCAATTTGATATTTAAATAAGTCATTGATATATCATGTATCAAATACGTCAGTGTCATTTTTATAACATTATTATAGAAATTAGTGAGGTAGAATCATCGAATCAGAGACTGGTTTGGGTTGAAAGCTCAAAGCTCACCCAGTCCAACCCCCTGCAGGGAGCAGGGACATCTGGAACCAGAGCAGGTTGCTCAGAGCCCCAAGGGCCAACCTGACCTGGGATGGTGCCAGGGATGGGGCTTCTCCCACCTCTCAGGGCACCCTGGGCCAGGGTCTCACCAACATGTTGTAGATATACTAACCAATTTTTTTTCTCTGTGCAGGGATTAAGGCACCTGCCCCTTGGCCCTGCAGCTCACTATGAAATCTCAAAGTTCATAAACATTTTTGAAAAACCGTAACTTGGCAAAACCTTCCAGAACTTTTTCCAGTTTATTTTTAATTTGAGAAATCTCTGCTGGAGTCCCCTGTTCTGCTAGAAACCGACTCCAGACAACCCCAAACTGAGATCCTGGGCAGTGGTGGTGAGCAGTGGCTGTGCTCGGCAGATGTGTTGGGGATTCCCCCTTTGGCAGCTCCATGGACTAAGCGGTCATTTAAAGAGGACGAGGTGTCTGCAGCAGAACAACTGCTACAAGCACGGAGCTTTGACGGAGGGAAGTGGCCCTCCAGTGCCCTGGTGTGCGTGGAGAAGTGTTTGCACACCCTCTGTGCTCTAGCATGGAGTTACAAAACCACTCTTGAGGCCGAAGGACGTTACCTGGAGCTTTCTTACTTGCTTCAAGACACCACCCCCAGGAAGGTGCTGATGTAGCAAACAGCTTGTTTTGTTTGTAAATAAAACAGACCGACTTTTTGGGGTTTCCCAGCCGTGGGGCTTTGTTCCTGTTTTCTACCCTAGGTGACTTAGGCTGCTCTCTGAGTTTCTCAAATCCTTATTCTAGGGGTAAGTTTGAGTTAGCTTTTGGACTGGGGAGGGAGAAGTAGAGAACTTGTTCTAGCCTGGTTTCTACCTGCCTTTGCCCCATTCTGATACCTGCTTTGGTTTGGCAGTTGGAGGGTGGATCTTAATATGTGATGAACCATATTTCACACATTTAAGGCTTTCAGTGACTTTTGCAGACTTTATTAAACAAGTTACATGATTATTCAAGTTGTCTACAAAAGTGTACATGTATCTAAATCAACACAGACTTCAGTAAAACTCTGTAGGAAATCTGACGACTGTTTTGGTTTGGGGTTTTTGTGGTGGTTTGGGGCTCGTTCTTTGGGGTTTTGGCTTTTTTTTAACAGTTGCTGTACCTTTATCTAATGCTGTCCTTGTTCAGGCAGGCTGAGCCGAGGGCAGCGAAGTTCCCTGACACTCAATCTGGTTCTGCTGGGGTGTGGCAGGGCCGGCCCTGCACTGTCTTGTCTTGGTTCACGCTCCTCAGGATGCACCATGGTGTTCCATCCCGGCATCCCAGAGAGGTGCTTCCTGTGTGTTCCTAATGACATGATCATTCTTACATCATCCACCTCAGCAGCAGAAGGTCCCTGTTCCTGTCATGGCTGAGGGGGAGAGAAAAAGAGGGAGAAGGAAGATGCAAACTGATTTTCTTCATAGGTGCTATCTGTGTGCCCTGGTCTAAGAGCTTTCCCCACCACCGCCTGGCCTGTAACGGGCTCCAGGTCTCTCCCAGTAGGGCAGAGAGGTTGGGCAGCCCACTGCCCTGGTGGCTCCTGGTCCCAACTCACCAAACCCTCGCCAAGTCCTGGGCCACACTGACAGCAGGGCGCTTTATCATCACTTGGCTGTGGGTGTATGAAGACACCAGCCAAACCGAGCAAGCTCCAGTATCAGACTGAACTGGGATGGGGTGTAGACTCAGTGTCATCCTGTTACCCCGGGATTTACCAGCACAAGGGAACTGCTGCTCTACTGCCAGTAAATAGTGTCTCTATTCAATATTTATCTGCTTCTGCATGTTAATGGACTCAAGCAGCCCTTATAGCCAGGATTATGCTATAGATAATGATAAGATCTGTTATGGATGAGAAGAAGACTTTCTCTGAAGATGTGCACTTGACTTTGGGCCCGGGTTGGGGACACAGGTATAGTCCTGACAATCAGCCACTGTGGAGAACACCTTCCCTCTGCCCTGAGACTGACTGGTTAACCCCAAAGGCAGAGGGGAGGCTGGTCCCTGCTTTGCTCCAGGTATAATTGAGACAAACAGAGCTCGTTAAAAATGGAAATGCGTAGTTGGAAGAGGAAAACGGGCACCTGGAGCTGTCTCGTCCAAAAACCGTGTTTTAGCAATTCGAACTCTGCTGGTTTAGCAAGTGTGGGTACAGCTGATACTGCCAGGCCATAAATAAAACATGCGCAGCTAAGTGCCTGTATGGAAAATAAGATTTCATCTGAAAATAGTGAAATTGTCTGATGTTCTTAAAGCCTGGCAGGGGAACACCATCACCCAGCCCCAGAGCCTAGTGTAGCTGCCCGGGCTGGGTCAGCAGCTGCAGACCTGCCCCGTCCATCGCGGATCAGTAAAATACATTGCTAATAAACCAGTTGTTCACAGGCCAGAGCAGGGAGTTCCCAGTTTAATACTGAAGAACAACCCCTCGAAGTGCTGCTAAAGCTGGGTGGCGCTTCCAGCCCCACTCAAGTGGGGAAGGGTGATGTGCATCCCCACAGGGTGAGCTTGGACGAGGCCAGGAGCTCTAGATCCGGGCGGAGAATGTGAAGTGGGTGGCATTACGCTCTCACCACCAGGGCACGGGGGCATTTGTGCTGTGAAATGGGCAGGGGGTGGGCTCACAGCCACGGTGCCAGCGGAGCTGGGGGTGATGCATGGGGCTGTCCCCAACCCGCTGCCGCTGCCCGTGTTCCCCTTCCCATCCTCCTCATCTGCCGAGCGGGCTGGGGCAGTGCCGATACCATTCCTACCAAGGACGCTAATTAACCTCTGAAATGAGTTCATCCCTTGGCAGCGTGCACCGGAGAACCGACTTATCTAAAACACCGTCCCAAAGAGGCGTAATCAGCAGCCGGTGCTGAGGGCAGACCTGCTCCGTCCCAGGGGTGGCTTTGCAGGGCGATGGAGGCTGTCGTCCCTCACCCCCAGACATCCCTGGTCCTGCGTGCCGTAGTGCCAGGCTGTGTTTGTCACACACGGCATCCCCTTCGCCCAGAGCTCCTCTCCCCCTTCTTTCGGACCTCAATAACGCGAGGTCAGGCTGTGAGTCGTCGCATCGCTCCCCCAGGACAGGCAGGACTCGCAGTCCTCCAGCTGCCCATGCAAGCAGGAACGCTCCGTTTTAATAACTGGACCGAGCAACGTGAAAACACCAGCTTGTTGCTGGTTGCCAGATTAACAGATGGCCGCAATCATTAATATTGCAAAACTTCAGGGGTTCGTAATTCTTTAATCTACAAAGCCGGCGGGGAGGGCTAACGTGAGCCCCGCAACCTGCTGTGCTCAGAGCTGCTGCCCACCCTCCCACTGCGGCCAGGTCCAGCCCTGACCCCCCGAGGGCTGGGCAGACGTGGTCCTGGTCACAGACTCCCAGAGGCTGGAAAAGCCCTTCCAGCCCCTCGAGTCCCCCCGCTCCCCCAGCGCTGCCAGGTCCCCACTGACCCCTGTCCCTCAGCACCACCTCCACACGGCTGGGAAACCCCTCCAGGGATGGGCACTCCACCACTGCCCTGGGCAGCCTGGGACACGCCTGCACAACCCCAACGGGACAGAAATGGGTCCTCAGGGGCAACCTCAACCTCCCCTGGAACAACTGGAGGCCGGTTCCTCTCGTCCTGTCGCTTGTTCCTGGGGAGAACAGACCGACCCCCCCTCGCTCCAACCTCCTGTCAGGGAGTTGTCAGAGCCAGAAGGTCTCCCCTGAGCCTCCTTGTCCCTGGTCCTGCCTGGCCAAGACATGGCTCCTTGTCTCCTGGGGATGGGCTGGATGAACCCCCTGGGCTTAGTGCTGGTGGCTCCCAAATCCCAGGCACTGTCCTGTCCCCACGCAGCTCTGCGGCCCCGCTCAGCCCTCCCCGCCATCCGATTGCAGAAAATCCATGGAAATCCAATAACGCGGCTCCGGCGTCGTTTTACCGTCCAGCGCGAGCCCTTCCCGTAACCGTTTGGAGGCAGCGCGGGGCGATTACGACTGATGTCCACCGGCAGATAATCTGCGGTTCGGCTCTCGCTATCGCTGACCTCGTTCATAGGCGCCGCTGGGCAGCGCGCCCCGAGCCCCAGCCGCCCCGCAGGAGCCCCGCGGCTGCCCGCATCGGAAAAACCCAGCAGTGACATTGCAATGAAAAAAAAGGTGTGTTGGTTTGGGGGTGAAAATCCTCGTGCTGCGGCTGCAGCAGCTCAGGGCTTGGCCCCCACCGGCTCCATCGATCCCTGGCCCAGCGCCAGACTCCAGCATCCTCTCCCGGGGGAGGCCGGCGGCTCCGCGAGGCTGCCGGGGAGGCTCTTATGGCTATCGATCGCCCCCAGCTCAGCCGCGGCCCCGCGCTCAGCACCATCCTGCTCTGAGTGTGTGCCCGGGGCAGCGCTGCCGGGGCTGCGCCTCGGCCCCCGCCGGCGTCACCAGTGCGGGAGAAAGGGCGCTGCTGGTTTGGTGCTGTAAAGGTACTGGGAGAGGCAGCCTCTATACACACATACAGATATATAGATATACAGATATGTAGAGAGATGGATATGTGAATATAGATAGATAGATGGATAGGTACACACAGACAATATATACACCTGTACATACATACCTGTAGGTATTATGTGTGTGTATACATATATATTTATGTACATAATACAATATGTTTAAAATGGACAACATCATAAACATGATATTATATAAATCGTATCCCATCTCTACATACACACATACATATAAAATGAATATATATATTTTCCACTGATATATATGTTGTGTATATTTAAGTATATGTATGTATGTGTGTGTGCATAGACATACATATGTGTGTGTGTGTATATATATTACTATATATATGTCTATGCACAGACATATGTACTTTTACATATATACTTACATATAAACAAGACATAAGTTAGTGGAAAGTATATATTCATAGTATGTGTGTGTATACACACACACCCCCCGGTTTTTTATGTGTGTATGTGTATATATATGCACACAGAATATATCCTATCAATCAATCACATTATAGATACCTATCTCCATACACATCTATTTTAGCTCTGTTTCATCGCACGTCCGGGACAAACAGCCGCCGGTACGGACACGGTCCCCCAGTCCCCTTGCCTTGGGGCAGGACTTGGGCAGTTTGGCTTTGTGGCAACTTTGCTTTGCTTTTCTTCAAGCACGTGGCTGCTGTCTCCATAACTACCTGACGGGTTTTAATTGGTTGGTTAATGGGGGGGGGTGTCCTCACTTCGCTGTGCTTCTGCTTTGGCATCCATTGTGTCGTCTTTAATCACTTAACAACTGCCAGTGGGCGTTTGCCCCCCCCGGAAGTCACACACTATTATTTTTTAATGCTGCTGCACTTGTCCCCTTGCGCTGACCCTTCGCCCGCCATGGGTTTAGCCTCCAACTATTCGCTTTTGGCTTTTATATTTTTTACATATTTTCCTTTTTTTAACCAACCCCTCCCCAGTGCCCCCCAGCTCCGCCAGCACCAGGGAAGCAGGAGGAACCAAGAAATCTGGGGAAGCCGTGGGGTGGCTGGCTGGGACGCAGGGATGCAGGCGGGGATGCAGGCGGGGATGCAGGCGGGGATGCAGGCGGGGATGCAGGCAGGGATGCAGGCAGGAGCAAGGGCTTCCCTGGGGTGCCGCTGTGTCTCACCCCCCGCTTCGGGGCCCTTCTGTCCCTCAGGGTATGGGGGAGGCTGCGGTAGCCCCATTTCGGCAGCTCCGGGCACCAGGACGCTGCCTCCATCCCAGGCGCTCACGTTCAGCGGAGCCAAATCCCCCGAGAGCAGCGGCGGGGGGAGGCCGCTCCCATCATCCGGCTGCTGCCGTGTCGGAGGCAGCTGGACCAGCCGCGCATTAATAGATTACACAGAGGATTTGGACTCGCCAAGAGCCAGGGGAGCGCTCGCGGGAGGCAGCGTGGGCAAGGCCAGGGCTGCTTGCTGAGCCGGCGGGGACGGACGCAGCCCCCGCTCCCCACTAACACCTTCTGCAGCCCAGGTAGGTGGAGGGCTTGGCCATGGAACTGGGATGCTACTGGGATGGCTGGAGTGGGGATGGGGATGCTGGTCCCATTGTGCCTCCAGGAGAGCCACCGGCAGGGAGCGGAGCCCTGGGGAGGCCGGACCGCGGGTGCAGGGGGGTGCTGGGCTCAGGGTGCTCAGCCTTCGCCCGTGGCTGGTTATTTCTCTGGGGGATGCGCTGCGGAGAATTCGAGCTGGGACAACCCGGGCAGCTGCCAAGCTGTGCCTGTGCATGGCTGGATTGTGTGTCCCCCCCACCCCGAGCATCCCCAGCCCTTGCCTGCCCCTGTGCCGGGGGCTGGGATGCAGGATGGGGAGCGTGGGCATCCCTGGGGTTCAGGCACCCTGGGCACAGCGTGGTGCTGCTGGGTGCTGCCTGCGCCTCTGCGTGCTGGAGGGTCTGGGGTCACAGCCGGCCACGGGTGGAGAAAGGTCCCCTTGTGCCACCGATTCAGGGGGTGGCATGAGGAGCCAGGTGCTCACAGAAGGTCTCGTGCAACTACAGTCACAACTTGTGCCCCATCAGCTGCTGTGCCTCAGTTTCCCCATCGTGCATGTCCCCACCATTAGCCAGGACCAAGGGTCACTGTTGCGGGGTGGGGAGTGGGGAGTGAGGGTGTGGGGTACGTGGTGGTTTGTCTTGCTCCCCGAATCAGAGGTGACCATCCATGCGAGACCTTCCCAGGGCTGTCTACACCAAAATCCCCCCTGGCCCCGCTCAGGGCTGTCAGCCAGGACAGACACACAGACACCCACCCCAGACAACCCCCAGCTGCTGTTTGCCCCTCTCCACCCCATGCAATAGTTCCATCCAAATCGCAGTCAAATTTGGCCGAGCCCGCAGGGTTTGCATGTGCCCACGGGCTGGGCAACAGGAGAGCAGCCGCCCCGTGCCGGGCTGGTCCGGCACCCCGCAGGTAAGCGCAGCCTTCGCCTCACCAGAATGACCCCGAAAGCTCCTGGAGCCAGGGGTTGCTCTGCCATGGGGTGGGAACCCCCCCCACCCTGGAGCCTGGTGACACGCTGTCTTTGGCCGGGGAGCGGAGATGTGGGGGGCCGGGGAAGGATGCGCCCGTGGGGTGCGGCACCAACACCCCCGTTTGCAGCCCCGCAGAGCCCCCGGCTGCCGCCATGGACGAGTGGGACCTCCCGCAGTGGAAGAAGGAGGTGGAAAGCCTGAAGTACCAGCTGGCCTACAAGCGGGAGATGTCCTCCAAGACAATCCCTGAGTGAGTGGGTCCCCCCCTCTCGCCCATCCCCATGCCCCTGCGAGCACGGTCCGGCTCTTCACCGCACAGTCGGCACCAATAACCCCCTCCAAATCACGGGGGCTTCCAGAACAAGGAGGGAGTTTTGAGATTTCCCTTTATGGGGCTTCAAGCCCTCGCGGCAGAAGCTGCAGCAGCCCGTGCTGGTGCCCATGGTGCCACCACACTCCTTTCCACAGCCCACCCCGTGCCAGCTCCTTTCAGCCGCCCAAGCTCTGGCGGTGGCTGGGACACGGCAGCAGCTGTGGGACCCCCTGGGGTAGACCCCCCCCCCTGCAGAACTCAGAAGACTTAAACCTGTAAAACAAAGTCAGGGGCTGGGATTTCCCCTCCCTGGTTCGTACCTCCCGGCTCTTCACCGCGGAGGGGCTGGGACACCCCACCAGTTAGCCCAGCCCGTGGCCCCATCGCTCACTGTCCCCTTAGAAGGGGGGGGACATAAAAAGAGCAACTTTAGCAGGTAAGTATTAAAACACCCTGCAAGGGCCAGCGGCACGGGGGCAGCTGCACATCGCGGGGGACAAAAGGCTTTTTTTCAGCTTGTCTTGTGCTCCGAAATCCAGCTGGGTGCCCGGGCACCGGTTCAGCTCCACTTCCACACCTCCCAGAGCAGGGTGCCCCCCAGCACTGCTCCCCACCAGCACAGGAATTACCCCGGGCGCTGTGTTCCCCGCCAGCTCCCCCCATTTTGCTGCTGCACAGCTCCTGCCCCACGTCCCCCATCCCTCACAGAGGGGGACGCTGGGGCGCACCACGGTCCATGCCCACCACTCCGCTCCCCTCTCCGCAGGTTCGTGAAGTGGATCGAGGACGGCATCCCAGAAGATCCCTTCCTGAACCCGGAGCTGATGAAAAACAACCCCTGGGTGGAGAAGGGCAAATGCAGCATCCTCTGAGGGGTCGGTCCCTGCCCGTGCCGGCTCTGCAGCCCCCCGCTGCCCCCCGCTGCCCCCCGCTGAATGTACTTTTTTATTAGCCAGCTTCCGAATATGATTTCCTGAACAAAACCCTACCCTCGTCTTATTATTTTCAGTCGTAGAAGCGTTTCTTTTTTAGGTGGGGGGGACGGGGAAAGCACAGTGGGGTGGGCAGCGTGGGGGGACAGAGCGGCGAAGGTTTCTCCGGGGTCAAGCTGCCGTTCCCCGGTGCAGGTCTCCACTCGCCTCTGCCACTGCTGCCGTCAAACAGGCGGATTTTTCAGCTTGTAAAGGAAGAAAACTTTTATACAACATTTTCAGTGGTTTTAAATACCCTTTTGTATACTGTAGGATATAATTTTGCAGCAAAACAGGCAACATACGACAACTACGGGTTTATAAATGAAATAAACACAATGATACATCATGATTAATTTTACATATTATTTTATTTGTTTTTTAAACAAAACGGGTGGGTACTAAAAAAAAACCAAACAAGGATCATGCACGGGCGGGTCCATGTGTCAAGGGTCAGAAAGGCAAAAGCCATCTTATCCCTTCAGTTCCATTATCCCTGGGCTCCATCTGTGCCCTGCTAGAGCAGGTCCTTGATGTAGATGTTCCTCCTGACGGCATTGGAGACCCCTTCATTAAAGCGGAACCAGACGTCGCTCTTCCCCACCGCCTTCCCGATCTGGCTCTCGATCGACTCCTCCTTGGCGGCCTGAGGGGCTGTGGTGGGGGGGAAGATCGATGTTAAAAACTTGCAGAAACTCTTAACCTCGATGTTCCAGCCTGTGCCTAGCCTGCACGGGGAGGGCTGGGGGGTTTGCAGAGGCAGAGCTGATGCTCCCGCGTCCTGGATCCTTCAAACACTTACGTACCCATAACCATGCTGCCCAGCTCAGGGTATTTGCTGGCCCTTTGGACCCCGCCAGAATCCACCACACTGCCCCCAGGCACCCCCCTGCCCTGCCCGCTGTATCAAGGTCACCTCGCTCAGCACCCCCTCCCCACCCTGCAGATGTCCCCTGGGGAGCAGAGTGTAGAGATGGAGCCCCTGCTCGGGCACCTGGGTGGGGGCCATGCACCGTGAATGCAGGGACACCCCGGCAATATCCGTGGCCACCCTGTCCCTCTGCCACCTACCTGGGACCGCAGCCACCCGCTGCCGCTGAAGCGGCCGCCCGAAGAAGTCAGTCTCAGGCTGTGAAAAGGAAGAAAGGAGAAGGTGAGCAGGGCTGTCGGTGCCTGCACTGACAGCTCACACTCGGAGACAGCCAAAAGCAAACCCAGTTTCTCCCTGGCAGCTCGGTGCTAGGCTGGACCCCAGTGACCCCATCCAGCTCTGCCCAACTTTACGCTAAGTCAGCCCTAGGCAGTGTCTAAGGCAGCCTCACATCAGCCCCTTCCCCGCCTCAAGCACCTGGAGCAGCAGAAACCTGCTGAGCAAGAGTCGGATGCAAATCCTGCAGAAAGGGCCCAGTAAAATGCAAACTGCATTCAAAACCAGTGGGAAAGACAAACTTTAAGGCTCACGGTGCTAAAGCGGGGCTTTACGGACAGCCAAGGTCTCAAAGATGAGCCCAGGGAGAGGGCTGGTGGCAGGGGACCAGCTCTGGCTCCTCTTGGCTATCGGGGTGGGACCAGCCCAGCTCACCCACTGCTCCAGGGTGGTTCCCCCCGCAGCCCTCCAACCCCTGTGCACAGCTCCGTGCCCTGCGAGCAGCCCTCCCCCTGACCCCATAGCTTCCACAGAGACAAAATTCAACTATTTTAGCCCAAACATCTGTACCTCTTTCATCCCCCACCCCCAAAGCTTCACAGGGCACGTCCATAATTACCACCCAGCTCTAATTCATCCCGACGCTGTAAACCCAGCGATGCACTTACGGGACACGTGGTGCCCAACTATTCTATTAAAAGAAACTGCACTAAAAATAAACAAATACCAACGGAGACAGCGAGTTTCCAGCAGCCGAGGTGTGTGCTGGTAGGAAACCAGGTAGAAAGCGCAGCCCCTCACCTTGTCCTCCACCGCCGCCCTCCGGACGATGTGCTCCAGGCGCTGCTGGTGGTTGGGGGGCCCGGCCCGCCCCGCATCTGCTAGCTCCTCGGTATCACCACGGCCGTTCCCAGCTTCCTGCGGGGAGCAGAGCCCTGGGCAAGGGTCCCCTCAGGACCCCAACCTAGCTCGGGGTTTGGGGATCCCCGTTGTGATGCACAGCTTGAGGGCAGGACGGGGGTCACCCATCCCGCACAGCTCCTCTATGCCGCTGGGTTCGATTACAATATCCAAACGACTTGGCAAGGGTCTTTTCACCATTTTCTGTCTCACAGCAGCACGTGGGATGAGCCCCGGCAGCGCTTTGGGCACGTGTGTGTTCTGCCCCTTTCCCTGGGACTTCACAGTCGGCACCATGTAAACAAGGAGCTTTCAGAGATGTTTTGGCAGCATCTCTTTGCCCCGCGCGTCCCCTGAGGAAGCCCTTCTGCTGCAAGAAGGGGCTCTCAGGGATTAATTATCGCATGGCACCAAGGCAAGGCAGGCACCAGCTACACCCGAGCTGTTTCTTAGCCTTTTCCACCCATTTCTACCTTCTCCTGCCTCTGCCCGCTGCTGCACGGAGGGTTTTGGTGGTGGGCAGAGTAACTCTGCTCCTCCCGGGGGCTTTGGGACCTTTGGGAGGATCAGAGCAGCGAGGGAACGCGCAGGCAGGTGAGAGCAGGTCAGCTCCCCCACGGACAGGTACAAATCACAGCTGGGCGAACTAAAATTCCCGTCTCATCACAACCCTCGTTAGAGAGTTGAAGGGTTTAAAGCTTTAACTCACAGTGAGCTTTCCTTTCCAGAATTCCTGTGCAAAGATGAGCCCTTTGGGCAGTCACCTCAGCACAGATGTGCTGCCCGCAGGCAGATGTGCAGGCAGATGGCTGCCACTGGCAGGGGTTAATCCTGGATTTCCATTTGCAGAGCAAAAGCCACCAGCTGCTTTGGAAAGACCACATCCCCCCACCAGCCCTAAGGACTTTATCCCCACCGAGAGACCCACCGCCCGCCCTGAAACCACAGGATGCCGCGAGCTCTCCCCACCTCGCCCTGGTTTCGTGCCTGCAGCAAAGCCTCTGTCCTCCTCATCTTCTCCAGCTCGATCTCCCTGGCGATGAGCTGCTTGGCCTGGTAGGTCAGCTGCCGGCGAGCCGGCAGCTCCGGGAACCGGCAGACGTCCTCAACGTTCCTGCACCGCGGAGAGGGGGAAGCAGAGGAATTAAATCAACGCTGAAAATAAATCCACACTGAAAATAAACAAGGATTTTGCAAACTGCAGCCTGACACAGGGAAACCCACCAGGCTCCCCGCCCTGACCCTCCAGCCCCTCGGTATGATCCTGGTCACGGTGCCTCAGTTTCCCCACCGCTGCTCTCTCCCAGTCTGCGTGCGCGATGGCAGCACTAGAAGATGCCCAGCAAGCAGCGCCAGCCGTGCGGAGCCGGGCTGCTGCAGGGCATCACGGCTGAATGGGAACTCAGGAGGGATTACGAGCTTTTTAATCTTGGTTTTAATGCGAGTCCGTGCCCTGAAAAAGCCACAGTCACATCACAGCTTGGGCCCGAGCGGCACCACGGCCCTTCGCGTGAGCCCCGAGGTGCCTGCAGGGAGCTGTTTAATTGAGATACGGCCACGAACAGTCACTTTGGCTCATCAGCGCGGTTTTATTCTTAATGAGGCTGGGGCACCAGATCTGGAGCCAGGCCTGTTTCGGTACAGCAAGAGCCCAGGCGCAGCCCTAGCACCCAGCACCCGGCTGGGCCGCTTCCTCTGCCAGCTGTAAATATTTCACGCTTTATTCACATTCAATATTATTCCCCTCAAAATACAGGGAGCAAAGCCCCGTGTCAGAGGGCTGACAGAAATCAGCTGCCAAACTACGATTTAAGAAGTTTTAAAGAGAAAACCCAGGTTTCGACAGCAGTTTCGTTTGCCAGAGAGATGCTGGGATGCGGCTCGCAGGTGCCACCGGGACGTGACACCCCCGTGGTCCCCATCATCGCTGAGCATGGCCGGGAAACAGGCTCAGAACTCGCAAAAAAAGGTGAAGAAAAGCGCCTGCTTGTGCCACGGGGCTCCCAACACCCCGTAGTTTCCCCATGGCCACGTTTCGGTGTCGCAGCCCGGCATGGGGAGGGCAGGACGGATCCTGCAGCCCCCACAGGCCCTTCCATGGGTAAAAAAAAAAAAACCCTAAAGCTCTTCACTGTAATTAGACACATCTGCTTGATTTAACAGAGGCGAATTTTGGTAATTAACTTTGCACCAGGAAGACATTAGGGCTGCTCCGAGCTGTGGAGGGGTCTGTATTACTTCTCCGAAGCCTCGGGAGTGTTCACGGCTCTGCAAACACTTAAAGCCCAGCGAGACTCAAGTCCACCCATGGCCAGCGGTTAATTAACCATGGCCACAGTGACCTCCTGTGGGCAAGGGGCCCCTGCGAGCCCCCAGCACCTTCGGTCCCTCCTCTGCCCGCTCTGGTGAGAGCCAAAGTCAGCAGCTTCCTTTCCTTTAACCCCATTAAAGCCAAACCAGCCCCACTCGAGGCTCCCGGGCTCCTCCTTTAAAAAAAACGAGGCAGAAAAGCAGACAACCCCCACAGAGCCACCATCAGAGAAGAAACCAACTCAACACCACGATGACTTTGGACTCAAACTCCTCCCTGAGGTCTCTGCTATTTTTTTTGTCCCCCGCTCCCTCTGCCCACCCTTGGGACTTACGGGTCGAGCTTGTAGACGTACTGGCCCTCGGGCAGGCGTTCCTGGTGGTAGGTGAGGTTGTAGGCCAGCATGGTGCTGATGAGATCGGCCAGCTGCTGCTTCTCCTTCCGGCTGTAGAGCTGGGTGTTCACCTGGGAGCCCGCGAGGGGAGAGCATCACTAATCCACTTCTAAACATAACGAGGTTCACACCCAGTTTAGTTCCCTATTAGGGACACATGTAGTTCACTGAGCAGGGACAGTCCCCTCCACTGGGTAAACTCGCCCGACGTAACGACACGGACCAGCTGGTGGAAGGAGATGGCATCAGCTCCCCAAACCCCTGCTCAGCCAAGCCCACCCCTGGGTGCAGGTGTCCAGGAGGTGCAGCACACCCCTCCCCACGCACCCAGCAGTTGGGTGTCTCAGCACCCACGCCCCCCACTTCCCTCCAACTTCTGGATCAGCTGCACCATCATACCGACTCCAGTTTTGGGACAGAGGTCCCGGATAGCTCAGCCTGGGCAATGCAGCGCAGGGGAGGTTTGCAGAGGGGACACATCATCCCGGGCAGGACCCCTGTCACCACAGCGAGAGGGGGCTGGTGGACACTCACCGGTCGGAGCTTCGGGGCGATGATGTCCAGCAGCAGGCAGAGCACCTCCAAGACAAGAGACTGCTGCCCCGCGCGGCTGCGGGCACTGGGCGCTATCCCCGACACCATGGACATGACCAGGTTCTGCATGTGGCTCAGCTTGGCCACGGCCTGGGTGGAGAGGGCAGGGATGGCTCAGCCACAGCGGCAACCACAGACGTCCCCGTGGGTGATGGAGCCACCATGCCCTCCCCGGTGCTTGCCTCGTGCTGGCTGCTGGGGTAAGCGAGCCGGGGGATGCTGGTGGCCGCAAAGTACAGGTGGAAAGCCACGGGCAGGAAGGGCAGGTACCGCATCAGTTGGAAGTTCTGCCTGTGCAGGACAGCCTGGCTCAGCAGGTCGGAGAAGCCCAGCCACTCCAGCGCCAAGCACACCGAGCTGAAACTGGAGTCCCGCACCTTCATGTTCAGGAAATTTTCATACAGACCCTGGAAGCGGGTGGAGAGACAGCTCGAGGCTGGGCGGACGGTCCCGTCTGAGCACCCCACTAAGCTCAGCTCCAGCACAACACAGCAGAGGAAGGGGCCTGGCTCTCCCCCTTGGCTGCTCTACCTGGGCCAGCTTCTCATGCTCCCCCGAGGAGACGGCGAGGTGCAGGATGTGGTGGAAGCGGTGGGAGGACGCGTTGAGGCTAGCTGTCCCACCGAGGTGCAACAGGTCCTCGTCACCCACCAGGAGCTGGGGTGGCAAAGCGGGGTCCATTCCTACCCTGTGCCTGGGGGAGCCCAAAGGGAAGAGCTCAGGGTGTCCCGGCACTGAACAGACCCGCAAGGAACGTTTGGACCCTTGCAAACGGGACCAAAGGCAACACCAGTGTCAAATTATTGGGTACGAAAGACAATGGCCAAAGAGCATCTGGACACACAAATCTGACGAAGCCAGGTCTGCTGCAGCGCAGACCAGCTCTCCAGGACCTTCCAGGTTTCTCCACTGCAGGTCAGTGTGCCCCCAGCAGAAAGCAGACCTCATAAATCCCCCTTCTTACCTTTGGGCCTTTGGGAGCTGGAAGATCTCTTGCCAGATGGAGAAGAGCCCCTTGTTTTGGTCCTTCAGGCCAATCTTCATCGTCTGCACCATCTGCATGCTCAGCTCCTTCTGGCCTCGGCTGTGCAGGAACTGCAACACAAGTGAGGGGCTGGGGGAGACGGGCCCGGCGGGGAGGAAGGGGATGCCCACAGCGGCTGGCTGGTGCTGGGGAAAGCCAGAGACAGCAGCACCTCGCTCCTCCTCCATGCGTAGGGGAATTAAGGTTTAAAATAACACAAGGGACAGAGTGGACATTTTAGGGAGCTGCCTGGGACAATTTCTTCCCTCCATCCCCATCTGAGCCCAGATCGAGTCAAGAGCCACAGGAAGTTTGTGCCCCCAGAGACCTCCCAGTGACGCCAGTACCTGCAGGGTGTTTATGCAGGAACGGATGTCGTTCTCTGTCTTCTCGCAGAGCGCCAGCAGCGCGCCCGTGTCGGCCCGCATGCCCTGCCGCAGGGCGATCTGCAGGAGAGGGGGTGGTCAGCGGGGATAGCCCACCAGCCGGCGGGGCGAGAGGGGCCCTTGGCCGCATCGCACCTCGCAGAGCCGCTGGGCCAGCCGGGATGGCACCGTCCGAGGGAAGTTTAGCAGGAATGATTGCTGCCGCAGTGGCCGGAGAGCAGGGACGTACCTGACAGAGGGAAGCACAGGGGTCCCTGAGTGACCTTAGCTGAGGAAGAAATCCAGCTGTCACTCACAGAATTCACAGACTGGTTTGGGGTGAAGGGACCTCTCAAGCTCAGCCAGTCCAACCCCCTGCAGGGAGCAGGGACATCTGCAACCAGAGCAGGGTGCTCAGAGCCCCAAGGGACAACCTGACCTGGGATGGTGCCAGGGATGGGGCTTCTGCCACCTCTCGGGGCAACCTGGGCCAGGGTCTCATCACCCTCAGTGGAAACAATTTCTCCCTTCTCTCTGGTCTGAATCTCCCTCTCCCAGTTTAACCATCAGCCCTTGTCGTGTCACATCAGCCCCTGCTGAACAGCCCCTCCCCAGCTTTCGGACAGCCCCTTGAAGCACTGAAAGGCCGCACTAAGGTCTCCCCGGAGCCTTCTCTGCTCCAGGCTGAACACCCCAACTCTTCCCTGTCCTCCCAGCAGAGGGGTTCCAGCTCTCGCACCATTTTTTGGGGCCTCCTCTGGACTCTGGGCTATTTAGCAGCTGCCTGTGCACCACCGCACACTCACCTAGCCACCAGTCACCCCAGCAGATTCAAAACCTGGGGGGTTTCAGGAGAGCTGAGCATGACTTTTCCTAAGGTCCTTCCAAGCCCCAGGTCTGACGGAAGATAACTTGGAAGGCTCTGGCAGGAGGCAACAGCAGCCGCCTCCTCGCTTGGGGCAGGGGCCTCAGCTCCCCGTCCCTCCCCAGCCAGGCAGGCGATACTCACTGGTCGTTGCAGATGCAGATGATGGGCCGGAGCAGCAACCCGCCCTCACGCCGCCTCCTCCGGCCTGGGCCAGCCGCCGCCTCGCCCTCCCCATCCTTCCTGTGGATGATGTTTAGCAGCACGTTGATAGATGCCTTGGGGAAAGGAAAAGAATCAAGTGCAGAAAAGATGAATTCTTGCTGTTCAAAGGCAAGAAACTGCCCCTAAACCAGATGAGTTTAAGAGGGCAATAACTGAGCGGTTAATACAACAGGTGGCCAGATCCAGGCTGGGCTTACCGCAGGCGCACCGTCTATCTCGTCGATGATCAGGCAGTTGGGCTTCTCGTTGGTGCCCAGCACAGACTTCATCTGGGTGGCAGCTTCGATGCGGGTTTTGAAAACCTCAGGGCTGCGGTCGTCACTGCAAGACAAGACGGTGCCAGGCTGTGTGGCACAGCACCATCTCCGGCACAGCACCACCTCCACCACAGCTTCACCTCTGCCACAGCTTCACCTCTGCCACAGCTTCACCTCTGCCACAGCTTCACCTCTGCCACGGCACCACCTCCGCTAGCTTCTGGGACCGGGCCAGGCTGGGCAGACTCACCTTGCGTTCATCTCGACAGCGTTGTACCCTGCGTGCTTTGTGATGACATGGGCCAGCGTGGTCTTTCCCAGGCCAGGCGGGCCACAGAGCAGGGCTACCTGCGGCAGAGAGCTAACGTCAGCCCGGCAGAGAGCGAGCAGGGCTTCCTCCAGCACTGATCAAGGCTGCCATGCATGGGGACGGGGCTCTGCAGCCTGCAAACCAGTCTGCTTCAACCCCTTTGGGAGCTGCTGCACTGGTTTGGCGACACACTGAGAAAAGGGAAAGTCACTGGAGGAGGGAGAAAATAGAGTTATCCTGGCAGCACCTCTTAGGGTTACGTTTAAGTCTGCAGGGCAATAGAAAAGGCTGAACAAATCCCTTCCAGAATCACACTCCTGAGAAGCAGTGCTGTCAGTATCTGCTTTTGTTTCCCCTTTTTCACACCCTCTCTCTGGACAGAAGTGGGTAAGCTGGTCTGGGTACGTGATCTCTGCTCCCTTCAGCGTTTGAGCATTGTTGCTCTTTTCTGGGTGCAGAAACTCCAGCTCAAAGGCATGTGGCATCTGCCCCTAGCAAAAAAAGTCAAGATCAAGCTCTGCTAACAAGGGTGTGTCTTTCCTCACCGGCCCATTTAATTTGTCTGGAGAGTCTGTTCCTCTCCCCTTGTCATGACATTGCCCAAGTCAAAACAGAAGAAGAAATGAGAAAACCCCATATTCATGAAGGAGAAACAATTTCTCCTGGATCTGCACTTAAAGAGAAGAGAAAGGGAAGACCCTGCTCCTTGTCCCGGTGGCAGATGAGGGGGACAGGAGAGGAGACCCACCACAGAGCCCTCCTGTCCCACTCACCTTGTATTTGGGTCTCTTGTGCTGGTCCAGCTCAGCCTCCAGAACCTCCTCTGTGAGCTGCATCTTTGTTTTCCACTTACTCTGCTGCTCCTTGGGCTGGCTGAATGGAGGACGAGCTTCAGAGCTGGGCTTGGCCTTCTTCACAACCTTCTCCTTCCCAAACACCACCGTGTCCCAGAGCTTGAGCCACTTCAGAAGGCAGCGGTTTGTGTACTGCGCGTTGGGCAAGAGAGCAAGCAAACTCCACTAAATCTCAGAAGGACCCGGCCAAGGAGAGAGGAAACCCTCTCCTTCACGGCTTAAAAACCCCTGTGGTCTGCAGAGGAAGGAGCTGAGCCCAGGGAGGCAGCACAGAGCACATGGCATGTCACCCCCCCACTATGGGAGAGGCTGTACAGGTCTCCACATGGCATCGCTCTGGGACAGCCTGGGAATGTGGCTTCCCTTCCCAGCTTGGCCACCATCCTGCAGAGCAACTGAGGACAAGCCACATCGGCCCCATCTCTGCTGTCCCTTGTCTGTCTTGCCTCAACCCAGCACTTCATAGTCTCTTCCATAATATCCAATTCCCTACAAAACTTCTAATATTCAAAAAAAATCAAACCAGCCAACAATTCCTGGCTAAAGTCTGCCCAGGCTCGGCAGCAGGACCACCCGCGGGCAGGGTGAGCACGGACAGAGCCCCTCGGCCACTGCTGCTGGAAGCCCTGCGATCAAAGGCAGCACCATAAAACCTTGATCCCACAGCACTAAGGAAGAGTTACAGAAGCAGTAAACCCACCCAAGCCCCCGCCCCCGCCTTGTCCTAGGACCTCACATCATCACTGAGCAGCTCCATGTAGCGCCGGGGAGTGAACTTGTCCACCCAGAGGCAATGCAGCTCAGACTCCTCCTCGTCTGCCGGCTCCGCTTCCCCACGGGGCTCCAGGCTCTCAGTGCTGGTCTCGCTCTCAAGGCAACTGCAAGAAAGAATTAACTTGACCCAAACCAGCCAGGGAGCGAGGGCAGGGCTGGGAATTACAGCCAGACTTCCCGAGCTGGGGATGCTGAGGGCGAAGAGGCTCCTCTGCTCACAGGTCCCCAAAACCTGGACCCCACCAGAGAGCCGCATCCCACAGTGCAGCAGGGACAGGAGTGGGATTTCACCCCAACTCTCACCTGTTTATTACCTCCGTCAGCTGCTGCGACGCCTCCAGAACACGCCTCCGACGCTTGGGCACAAAGAGGGTGAGAAGGGATCAGAGACACCCCGCTAACCCCCAGCTGGGGGGAGCAGGGATTCAGGAGCCAATGCTGAGGCTCTCCAGGGCTGGTAGGGGAAGACGGGAAGGTCGGTCTAAGGTGTGATACCTCTTCATCCACCTGTTGCTTCAGGTAGGAGAAAGGCACCCCCAGCAAGTGGAGCGGCCTGCGCACGTTCCAGCCCAGGGAATCGGGGAGCTGCGAGGACCAGAGGACACACACCGACATTCATACCGATGCTTAGCACAAACATTTCATGCTCCATCAAAGATCCCCTCCTGAGCTGGAGGGAGGTCACAAAGGAGCGAGCTCAGCCTTCAGAACCCTCCTTACCTCCACCCCTGTCCCGGAGGGATCATCCCTCACGACCATGAAGACCCTGGTGCCCTCGGTGGATGTCACGTTGATGTAGTCCTCCAGGATGGGTGGCCGCTTGAGGACCCATTTCTTCTCAGTGGGCGGCGTGGTCTGCAGCGGGGCCATGCCGCTCATCTCCAGGTTCCTTTAGCAGGGGCGAGGGAAAGGGCTTTTGAACCTTTGGTGCCATTCAAGCGCCCCCTCTCTCTGACCCCTCCTAAAAGTGGGGTTCAGGGTGGCCAACCTGGCAGTCTGGGGAGAAGAAGGTGCCTCTGGGTCACCATCCCAGAGGACATCAGGAGCCAACTCATCATCCGCGCCAAAGTTGAGCTTCTTAACAGCTTCCAGGCACTGTCGCTTCGGCTTCGGGGCTGTGAGAGACACGGGGGCGGGAGGAAGAGGAGAAACATCGTTGGGTGAAGGCTGGTACTCAGCTCGGGGAGAGGGTCACAGCACCCGGGACCTACCGGGGCTGCAGACCTGATTCGGGCCAAACCTACTGCGGGCTGCGGGCGGTGGCGGGGAGCCGGGAGAGACCGAGCCCCGGTCCCTCTTCCTGGGGTTGGTGCCCCCCGGGTCGCTGCCCCCGACGGGGTCCCCGGGGGGGTCGGGCTCCTCCGGCGGCTGCCTCCTACCCCGGAACTGGGAGATTCTGGGGCCAGCGGGTGGGAATGGGTCATCTGCAAGGGATGGGACAGGACGGTGCCGGTCTCCGGAGAGGACCCGCGATGGGGCGGGCACACGCGGCTCCGCGCAAAGCCCGGCCCCTGCCCGCTCCCCCCCTCCTTCTGCTACCGCCTCCGGTACCGGACACGGCACCGCAGCAGCGCCCACCTCCCAGCTCGGCCAGCACCTCCAGCTCGGCCGCGAACCGCTGGTAGAAGCCATCGTCGGGGCCCTCCTCCGGGCCCGCCATGGTACCCAGGGCCCGCCCGCACCGCGCTTCCGGCCGCCGCGCCGCCGGCGGAGCCGCCGCTGATTGGACGCGACGCGCCCACCGGAAGCGGCGGCGGCGCTGATTGGACGCGACGCGCGGCTGGACGCGGCGGCGACAGCGTTGATTGGACGTGACGCGCGGCACGGCGCCGCCGGGGGATACAATGTAGCGCTCGCCCCACGGCCCGGCCCGGCCCGGCCCGGGAACGGCGCTGCAGGTCGGTCGAGGAGGGGGATCGGGGGTCGCGGGGGGTGATGCTGTCCCCGCCGCCGTGCGTGTCCCCGCCGCTGTGTCCCGTGTCCCAGCCACCGTGCGTGTCCCCCGCGTGGCGCCGAGATAGCGGCCTGGCCCCGGCTGGCAGCGGGCGGGGGCGGCAGGAGCCGGGGGGAAAGCCGAGCCCCGCCATCGGGCTGGTTCGGCCCCGCACCGTGCGGTTGCGGACCATCTACATGTGAGACCGGGACGGGGACGGGGCCTCCACGCGTGACATCGGGACAGTGGCAGAGCTGTACGGCGTGGCACTGGTACGGCCGTAGCACCGGTACCGCTGCACAGCGTGACACCGGTAAGGCTGGGGGACCTGTGCGGTGTGACATCGGTGTCGTTCTAGGACCCATGCGGTGTGACAGTGCAGCATCAGTACAGCTCCAGTCCTACTGGCGTACCGCACCTCTGGGTCCTGCCTGCCCTCGCTGGGTCCCTTCGCTCCCAGGGGGTGCTGTGCCCATCCCCGGGCGTGCAGGGGCTGTGGCTGGAGCCTATTCCCACCCCGCTCACCCCGATGCACTCCTCACGCTCCCCGCAGGACGCTGGCCATGGAGCCGGGCACCATCGACAACCTGTCCATCCTGTACCAGAGCTCCGACTTCATCGTGGTCAACAAGCACTGGGACATCCGCATCGACAGCAAGATGTGGTACGAGACGCTGACCCTGCAGAGCCAGCTCAAGCACCGCTTCCCCGAGCTGGCTGACCCTGACACCTACTACGGCTTCAGGTGAGCGGCCGGGGACCGGAACGGGCTGTGCCCTGCCTCCGAGCACCCGGGGATGCTCCTCTGCCTCCATCTCCTCCCCAGGTTCTGCCACCAGCTTGACTTCTCTACCAGCGGGGCCCTGTGTGTTGCGCTCAACAAAGCGGCGGCGGGAAGAGCCTACAAGTGTTTTAAAGACCGGCTGGTGACCAAAGCCTATCTCGCCCTGGTAAGCCCATGCTGACAAGTCCTGCTTCTGGACTTACCTTCTGAGTTTGCGAAATTGCAGCTTGGCCTCTGCTTCCTGTCGTCCCGGCGTCAGCGAGGAGCAAGTGCCAGGGCTCGGGTCAAACCGGCTTTGTGCCCTGCAGGTCAGGGGCCACGTCAGCCAGAGCCGCATGACGATCCGCTACGCCATCGGGAAGAACACCACCGAGGGCATGACCCACATGATGTGCATCGACGGGACGGAGGGTGAGCGTCTCCCGTGTCCTGCCTGTGCTGCCCAGACCACCCGGGCCACGCTGGGAGGCAGCTGACACCCCTCCGGGTCTCGTTGCAGGCTGTGAAAATCCCAAGCCTTGCCAGTCGGAGCTGATCGTGCTCGAGCACGGGTCCTACAGCGGAGACCCCGTAACCAAAGTGCTGCTGCAGCCGCTGACAGGTGGGAGCTCGGGGCCGGGGCAGTGCGGGCACGGCGGGCTGCAGCCCCGGGAGCTCTGATGTGGCCCACAGGGCCAGGCACAGCACAGCACCCGTCCCCGACAGCACAAGGTGCTGGGGCTGGGTGGGTGGAGGAGGTGGAGGTGCTGCAGCGGGACTTGCGCCTGCAGCCCTGGGCCTTGGTTGCAGTATGGTGGTGTGATAAAACACCCAGAAAGGGCTGAGCGGAGCTGAGAACCGCGCTCAGCTCACGCAGAACTCAGGTGCTCAGGCTGGGGGGACAAACGCCATTTGGCGTGTTGTCACCTCGCACCACTGTGCCCTCGAGGAGGGATTCAGAGATAACCCGTGTGCCCAATTCCCCTGTTCCCGCTCTCCCCCCAGGGCGGACTCATCAGCTCCGGGTTCACTGCAGCGCCATCGGCCACCCTGTCGTGGGGGACTTCACCTATAGCCACAAGAAGGACAGCAGTCCCTATAGGATGATGCTCCATGCCTACTACCTGCGTATCCCCACCGGCAAGGAGCTCATCGAGGTCTGCGCGCCCGACCCCTTCGTCACCACGATGGACAGCAACTGGGTGCCCCACCACGTCGTTCACCGGCTGGACGAGACCATCCAAGAGCTGAAGGAGAAGATGATACAGAAGGAGGAAGAGGAGGAGAACCAGGAAGCTGTGCTTGGTGGTGGAGGAGAGGAGGCACCGCGCAAAGCCAAGAGCCCAGAGACGGAGGAGCAGCGAGCCCGGTGCGAGCAGTGGTTGGCCGAGTGGGCTTTGGAGTGAGCACAAACCACGTCTCTGCATTTCCAGCCCAATGCTCCATTTTGTCCCAGTGGGTCCCCGCGGAGCCCAGTGCTGACTCCACATCTGCACTTTCCATACGCCATGGCTTCCCTCACTTCTGGGGCTGGGATTAGGCAGATTTTGGCAGCGATTAGGATGGGTTTATTTTTTAACGTACACATCATCTATCTGCCCACCGGATGCCCCTTTCCTAATTCCAGGCCTCAGCAGCAGAGTCAGTGTCACGTACCAGCTTAGAGTGACCCCAAAGCTTTACGTCCCTGTCCCAGGGCTCAGGCACAGCCGGGGCAGCACCAGACGCTGCCTTTGCCATGAGCGCGATGGACATTCTGTGGACCCTCAGTGCTGGGATCCTAAAACGCAGCAAAAGGAGGGGAGAACATGAAGGTGCAGCTTTGACGTCCTGGGTCCCCAGTTCCCTCGGCTCCAGCCTGCTGGGCTCACTGGCACACGCGTCATGCGGGAGGTGGGAGATCAGGAGGCTGAAGTGCAGCCTCAGGGCACCGGCAGCCCCCCCAGTCCTGCATGGCCCTGGGTGTTTGGCCTGTGGAGCTGGGCTCTGCAACGGGCTCGGGAGAGGTCCCTGCCCACCCGCTTTCCTTCCTGCCTCCACCCATGTGTGGCTTTTTAAGGTTTGTTGGAGGTGAGCGAGTTGATACAAAAGGATTTTAAAGTTTTTTCTACCAGAGGAATCTAGTCTTTTATGGTTCTGGAATACGGGTGGTCTAAGAAATGGGTGTATTTTTAGTACTGCCGTGGTCGGCCAGCCAGCAGCGCAAAGCTTTTTTAATAGATCTTAGTATTCCTTCTCCCAGCATTGCCTTTCCCTGGCACCCACTTCTGTCCTGGGTGTGGGTGGGGCCCCTGCTGAGGCAGCTCAGGAGCCACAAGCCCCTCTCTACTTTACCCAGACGAGGGGGAGTAAGTCGTGTTTTGGTCCCATGGCGTGGCTCCTCACTGGCAGGGTGCTCGGGGTGTCAGCACTGGGGCAGGTCCTTCTGGTGGCGCTTTAGGAGGCTCTGGAGCCACGAGAGCGGCAGAGGCAGTGGCTGAAGCTGGCAGAAGGCTGAGGACTGATGCGACAAGCAGGAAGAGCTCGGCTCTCCCACTGGCACTCAGCTTTGCAAGATGCCAAGAAGAGTTTCTCTGGAAATGCCCTTGTTTTGCCAGCGTCGTGCTGCATCGCTCACTCCTTCCCACCCTGCTTGTCCTCTGCAGCCCTTGGAGGTCATTTAGGGAATGAGGAGAGCAGGGCAGCTGCGTGGGCTGGGGAGGGACAGGGGTGGCTGGAGCCCATTGCACGCAGAGCACCGATCCCCGGGTATTCGGTGGCGAGCCACCACGTCAGCACGTGCCCAGTTACTGTCGTCCCACAAGCCCCGTCCCATTTAAGATGCACCCGACAGAGGTTTCACACAACTAATATTCCTACCGTGAGGGGTTGGACTAAAACAGCATAGCCCCCTCCTCGGAGGTGAATGCACCGTGTTGGTCACCAGCATCTCCCGTCCCTCATGTTCCTGGGTGCTGGTGGGTGCCAGCTCAGCGGGCTGCGGTGCATGGACCGGGACGAGGTGGCCGTCATCTTGCTTCCGTGGCTTGTTGTGAAGTGCTGCAAGGTGGGGACAGACATGTGGTGCATGGCTCCTGGGCACCGAGCAGGGACTGAGGGCTCACGAGCTGGTGGCAGAGGGCTCAGGAGGTTCGGAGGAGCAGGAGAGCTGTCTTCTTCCTCCCTGTCCCTGCCCATCCCATCTCCCAGGAGCACCCGGGGAGGGGAGAGGCAGCCACAGGCAGGTCCTGAAGCTGTTTGCCAAAGAATGAATGTGGGTGACGTGCACAGGAGGTCCCGGCGGGTTACAGGTGCGATGTGCAGCATCAGAAGGGGGATGCAGCCTTCCCTTCCCTTCCCACGGGCCCCAGTGTGGGAACAGTTCCCGCTGCACGACAGGGGACATGGCCAGGACGAGGCTGCCCAAGGCTGCGGGGCTGGTGGTCGCTGTGGGTGGTAAATGGGGACGCACCGGTGCCCACGCACAAGGGGACCCTGATGGACCGCCAATGCCCAGCGCTCGCCCTGCTGTCGAGCCCCCGCACCACCCATCAGCCTTCGTGCGTTGCGCTTCTACCCAATGTGGCAGGAACCAGAGAGAAATGTGGTTTCCTTACCCTGCTGAGGTGTTTTCCAGGCACCCTTCCCCGGCTCCCATCCCGTGCCACGTCCAGTCCCGCTCCCTCCTCTCTGCCGCCGCTGCCACAGGGCCGTTCGCTGAATCCTCTGTGAATCCGCTCGTGCGTTCGGAGCGGGGGGTTGTGAGCGGGTGCGTGTGTCTCGTGACGTTCTGTACCGCTCGCAATAACCCTGATGTCGTGTGGCACGTCACCATAGTAAATCATTACTGGTGGATCCTGCGGTTCACCCTCTGGTCTCTCAATCGCGCCGGCCAGCGTCGCTGCAGCGGGGCCGCTGTGGTGCCGGGGGCTTCCAGGAATGAGCCCGGACCGGCGCAGCGGGACCATCCCCAGGGCTCCAACCCGGCCAACCTGTTGTGTGAGCAGCGTTGCTCATCCTCGCCCTGTTGAAGTTCCCCTGGCCGAAACCACCGGGATTATCTACCCAAAATCCCTCCCGGATTTAGTAACTCTGACACAGATGACGAAGGATGCTCGAGGTGGCAGATGCCATCGGCCCTTCCCTGCCTGTCCCTGCCCACTGCCCACCCCAGCCAACACCAGTGGCTGAGGTTGTCCCGGAGCAAAGAGCAGAGGCAGAAGAAAAACCCCTCATTTCAAAAACGCTCTTGCTGGGAAGGAGGTGGGGGAGCAGCCCCGGGGCTGCTGGTGTTTCGGGGGTGCACAGGGAAAGCTGCTGCCAAGTCTGATTTCTGTATAACTCCTGCACATGAATGGTCATTCCGCGGGTTGGAGCAGCTGGAAATATGAGTGAAGACCCAAAGGAATTATTTGCAGTCTTGAGGTTGTGAGATTTTTAAGGTGATAAACGTGGCAAGGGCAGAGAAGGAGCTGGGTAAGAGAAGGGGAGGTGTGCTCAGAGCTCACCACCAACCCACCAAAGACCAGGGGAAGGGGTGTTGGCAGATGCTCCCCAGCACGTTCAGGTTTGGGGTGGATACTCCTGTGCCTGCTCCTCTTGAGATTGCTTCAGGGCCAATTTTAGGCTCCATGGGCACGTGGTGGACACAGTGACCCATAAAGCGGCCCCAGTGCCCTCCTGTTCCAGCCACCTCTGGCCAGCAAGCCTGGGGCAGGGGCTGTGTCCCATCAGCAGCCACGTAGCAAAGAAGTCCCTGTAATTTTACTTCTCCAACCAGAGCTGTTTTTACAGCAAACCCTTCCAAAATAGAAACCAGAAATACCCGCGGGCGTTGACCGAGCCCTGGTGCCACAGGACCGGTCGCTTGGTGAGGGATGGGGATGGTGACACTGCCCGGGAGTGCCAGGGGATGGAAACACCCGGCAGCTCCAGGGAGCCTTGGTGAAGGCTGATGCTCCCAGACCCGGGTGAGCGGGTGGTGCAGCCGGGCAGCCAGCCCAGCCGAGCACTGGTTGACGGCTCTCACCCTTCCCTTTGCCCGTGATAATGCTCAGAGAACGCGTTTGCTGCCCGCAGCATCGGGCTCCTCCGGGCTTCCATCACACAGCACCGGAAAGGATTTGAATCCTTCCTTTTTTGGTCTCCCTTCTTCATGGTACGTGCTGGACAGCATTCCAGAGAGGGATAAGAAAGCTGTGAAAAAGGGACTGGGATTGCCCATGGTCAAGGCAAAAAGGGTGGGTGAGGGGGAGGCGCCTCCCGGAGGGGTGCTGAGCCCATCACCGAGGACTCGTCTGCTCTGCGCCCCAGTTACCCTATAAAATAGACCCCTGAATAGCTCAAAGGTCTTTCACTAACTGGGAGGACCTTTGTCTCCATCAGGAGCGTAGAAATCCCCAAACCAGAGGATTTAACTCGTTTGCCCCAAAGTTCAAAGTGACCCTTTACAAAGGAAAAAAAAACAAACCCCACACAACCAAAACCAGGCGAGGAAGCGGCTTTACAAAACAGTGTTGGGAAACAGCCCCGTCACACCCCGTTTTCAGAGCAACATCCCCACCCCGCAGCAGATAAGTGCCGAGCCCATCCCCGGCTACCTACGCAGGTGGGTGAGCACCGGTCCCGGGCGAGCAGCGCCGAACCCTCACCCCGAGCCAACCCCCCGGACGGAGAGCGACTCGACTCGGTGAGGCCACCGGTGGGATTTTGGGAACGTAGTGGGTTTAGCGGGGAAATTACTCACGTCTCGTTCGCAAGGCAATAAGCTAATTGCTCCTGGCAGCGCTGAGCAGCCCAGCAATGGCTTTGTGAGAGCGGGGATTTATTGTCTGCTGGGGGGTTCTCCTGAGGGGTGTGGAGTCGGGTACTGGGGAAGGGCAACGGCTTCTGGTACTCCTCCACTGGGTACACTGGTTTTCTCCTCGTCTGTGCTGGTGTGGTCCTGTGCGGAGCAGGGGGATGGAGGGGGACCCTGTCCCTGCAGGGCGCGGGCGGGCGCGGGGCTCTGGGTGTCAGCGAGGACAATTTATTGTGGCGTTTCAGAATGGATGGAGAATGAAATGCCTTTTTCTGTTACCATTGACCATCTCCCCCCTCGGCTGCGGGGGGTTTGTGCAGGCTCTCGCAGAGCACGGGTGGGCACCGTGCTGCACTCCCACAGCTCCAGCCCCAGCATCGGACCAGAGGTTTGGCTGCAGGACCCCCCGGCACCTTCCCCAGCCCGTCCGGCAGCCAGCATCGTCCCAGGGCGTGGGACACGGCTCCTGTGAGTGCTCACCTGATCCTCACCGAGGACGAAGCCCCAGCCCAGGCAGCATGGTGCAGGCAGCCCCGGCCCCAGCAGCCATCGCTCTCTGCCGCTGTGAGTTACGTCTTGTTCCCCTAAAGCTGACCCTGCCCCAGGACCCTCTTCCACCCCAGCGGCACTGGGGATGCTCCAGCCCATGCTGCTTTTCCCTCCCAGCCCACCTGGCTGTGGCGCTCCCTGTGCTCTGCCCCGTGCTCCCACCAGCATCCCCAGACACCGGGAGCTCTTCCTGGCATTAGAAATCGGCACAGACACAATTCCAGGGGCAGATTTACCCCTTTTTACCTTCTAAACCCACCCCGCATTGCCCGGGCTGGCGCAGGCTCAGGGCGGCGCAGGAGCTGCTCTCTGTGTGGTGTTCGCCAACATTCACTGAACATTATTAAACTGACGAAGCAAAGGTCCTTCGCAGGCTTTAACCCTCCAGAGCAGCCCCGGCCACCCATCCCTTCGCTCACGGATGTTCTCTAACCCGATTCATTGCAGGTTTCTCCGCAGCGCTGGTGAGAGCAGCAGCGGTGAGTGACCGCTGGCCCCAAATCTGCCTTTGCCGAAACCTTCGCCGGTGCCGGGAGCGGCAGAGCTGCCGCGGTCCCCCCAGTCCCCAGCTCCAGGGAGGCAAGGCGAAGCCACCACCTCCCCCCTGGCCCCCCGTCGCAGCCCACCCCTCGCTCACCCGCTGCCCGGCAGCCTCCCCGCCCTGCTCCCAAACCAAGGGCTGGCACCCTAAGCCTGCCGGGCTCCCAGCCCCGCCAGCTCCAGGGAGGCAGCGACAGCCCCGCTTTGGAGGGTCCCCACCCGTGGTGGCTTCTGCCCCCATGTGTAACCCAGGGCAGCCCCCGGGCTGCTCTGGACTCGCTGCCTCCAGCGCGTGGGCATCAGCCCCCAGTCTGGGCGCACTGGCCCAGACAGATCCCATTCCCCACTTGGTCCCCGGGGCCGAGCCCTTCTTCCCGTTCCTTGCTGGGGCTCAGCATCCACCTGTCCTCCTCCCCAGGCTGCCCTCATCATCGGAGCCGTCCTGTCTGCCACCGAGCCACGCTCCCAGTAAGTACCGGCCCCAGCCGGGGTCTCTGACAGCCTGGGGGGGTTGGGGGACACAGGCAGTAGGGCTGGCGCGGTGGGTGTTGCGATTCCCCCCACACCCATGTCACGGGTGCTGTGACAGGTCTCTTGGGCTGGAGAGGATTTAGAGCCTTGCGCAGCCGGTTCTGGTCCTGGGATTTCAGCTGCGCCGGCTTTTGTTGAAGCACAAACACACCAAGAATTTCCTTTCCTTTACGGGGCCGACGCAATTGCCACGGGAGCCTCCCCCGAGCCGAAATCCAGGCTCTGCTGGTTTCTCCCTCACCCAAAGCCCGGGGTATGGTGGGAACCTCTGCCACCACCCTGGCCACAGGGATGGGCACCCTCCTGCCTGCAGGGCATCCCCTTCACCCCCACCCCGGCGTTAGGGGACATCTTCATGACCCCCCACCTACCTCACACAGCCAGGGGCAGAGTGCAGGGGGTTTTCCCAAGGGAACGAGCAGGTTCATCCTCCACGGGGTGTTGGGGAGCTAAAGTGGATGGTGAAATGCAACTGTGCCCCCCAACGCAGCCTCTCAGCCTCGGTCCTGCAAGGCTTCCAGTGCATCCCAGCCAGCGACCTGCCCGCTGCCGACATCCTCGCGGTCGCCCAGGGCCTGCAAAACAGAACGGCGGAGCTGAGCAGTGCCCAGGTGGGCAGGAATCGGGGCTGAAAACCTCACAGAGCCCAACGGGGCACGGGGAGCCGGGAGGTGCCAGGGCAAAGGGGCTCTCCCCACCTTGGCATTGCCGTGACCAGCCTCTCTCTGCCCAGCTGTCCTGCCTGGCCAGGCTGCTCGCCGCCAAGAACCTGACGGCCGATTTTGGCAGGTACCCACCAGACCTGCTGCTCTTCTTTGAGTGAGTATCGAGGGTGGCACATGGCTGCGGGTTTGGTGCCATATCTTGGCATTGGGCGCTCACTGGCACAGGGCTGGCACAGCCCGGGGCACACGGGAGCTCTGCATGGGCAAGAATAGTTCCAAATGTCACTGGTGTCCCTGGGCACCTTCAGATCCATGTGGTGCATTCCCAGCCCTGCAGACCACCTGGTCCTCTCCTCACCCCACTCTCTGCTGAGCTGGGGCCATGCTGGCCATGGTATGGGGTGCACAGGGTCAGGCAACCCCCATCCTGTGCCTGAGACCCCCTCCCCAGAGTAAGAGGAGACCCTCAGCCCCATGCAACTCAGCAGCTCAGAAGGGGCGCAACAGTTTAAAACTGCTTTCCCCATGCCCACAAAACCCAACAGTAAAGATCTCCTGTCCGGACCCAATGAGCCCTTCGCCCCGTTCCTCCCCACAGCTCATCCGAGGTGCGTGGTGGGACCTGCCAAGAGTTTTACACCCGAGCTTCCCACGGGAATCTGGACCTGCTGCCCCAGGGCTCAGCCCAGCGGACGGGGCTGCTGCGCGGGGCACTGGCCTGCCTGGTGAGTGGGGGCTGAGCCAGGGGTGGCCGAGGACCCCCGCACCCTGGCCAGGCGTTTGTACAAGGGATGGTTTGTCTCTCGCAGAGGGTGAGGAGCGGCCGCCTGCGCCCTGAGCAGCTCAGCAGCCTCGGGGCACTGGTGTGCGACATGGAGCCAGAGACCATCACGGCCTCGGATCCCGGCATCCTGGAGAACCTGAAGCTCTGCCCAGCGCTGACGGGGGCCCAGCGGGACGCCCTCAACGCCGTGCTCCTCGGGGGAGGCACAGCGTACGGGTAAGGAGCCATCATCTGCTCATAGGGATGTGGGCAACTAGCAGGAGGGATGACGTACCCATGGGGATGCTGAGCTGGTCCTTCTCCCAACGGCCACAGGGATCCTCCGAGCTGGGATTTACAAACTCTGCAAAATCTGGGGCCGCTCGTGATGGCTTTGAACCAGACCACGCTGAGCTTGGTGGCCAAGGTGAGGCCCCTCCTCAAGAGCTTGGGGCGAGTTGCCCCTCAGCCCCCAGGCTGCCGGACCCAGCACCCTCTGTGCCCCCAGCAGGCAGCGCGGGAGGCTCTCGGCAGGAGCATCGCGGCCACGTACAGCACCCAGGGACATTCCCAGCGGGAGAAGTCCCTGACCCTCCTCAGGGCCTTGGCAGCACCAGCAGCTTCATCTCATCCCAGGCTGAAGCGGAGCACAGATGGTGAGTGTGTCCCTTCACGGCGGCCGGTCCAGGGCTTTTGGGAGGGAAAAATGCCCCCGGGGCTGGTTGGTGTCTGGGTGCCCCCAGGGAGAGGGACAGGACCAGGCAGAGAGCTGTGGGATTCCCATAAAGTAACTGGGGAGATGGGGGAAACATCCTTACAGCACACTGGGCCGTTTGCTCTTACTGGGAGCAGGAATGTGGCAGCAGCAGCCGGGAAGGAGCTGGGGTGGGGGGAGAAAACTCCTGGGCAGGTCCAGCACCAGGAGAGGATGCTGCGAGACAGAAGGATGCTGCAAGACCGGAGGATGCCCGTGTCAGGGACCAGGGGATGGGAGGAGGATTCGCGGTCCCGCCTCGCAGGACGGCTTGAGCCCTGTTCGTTCACTGGGGCTTTTCCGAGGGGCTCTGGGGCCCCGTGGCAGGACCAGGGCCAGGTGGGAAGGGAGGAAACGTATCTGCTGATGTGTCCCCCCTGCCCACAGGCTGCCCGTCCACGCCCATCACGGCCAGCACCTTCTCCGACCCCTTCTTCATCATCAACTATACTGCTGAGGAGTTTGAGCTGTGCCTGAGCAATGAGGTTTTGAAAGCAAACCTGAAGCCTTTGCTGGACCAGCTTCTCCCCACATCATTCCGCCAGGTCGTGAAAAACAAGCTGGACCAGGTGATGGGTGATACAGGGCAGGAGTCCCCGTGCAGCCCCCCATTAGCATGGGCATGCTCTGGGATGGGTGAGACCCACTGGGGGAATGGGCATCACCAGCCAGAGGGATGAAGGCACCCGAGCAGGTCCTTTGCACCCATTTCTGCCTTTTTTCCCCTTTCCTGAGCCTCTTCTCTGCCCCACTGGCCTGGCCCCACAGATTTACCCGTCGGGGATCCCAGAAGAGCAGCTGAAGCTGCTGGGGCCCCTGTCCAGCCAGTTCTCGATGGAGGAGATCAGCTCGTGGTCGGTGACGACCAGCGACACGCTCTTGGCCCTGCTCGATGGCAGGTGGAAGGCTCCCCAGGTAAACCCACGGCAGCAGCGGGGGACGGGTGCTGGTGAACCCAAACTGGGACCAGTCAGCCCCCAAGCCCGGCTCAGGTGAAGGCAGTGCCCGAGGGCAGCACGGTGGTTTCACAACCCCCGTGCATTTCTGGCAGCAGCATCTTCCCTCCCTGCCTGTGTGCAACCACGGGAATTGTGTTTTCCAGCTCCAGCAGCTGCTCAGCAGGTACCTGGGTCTGGGGGGCAACTTGACGGGGCCTTTGCTCCACAAAATCGGAGGTGAAAACCTGTGCAATCTGCAGGAGGTGCAGCTCGAGCAAATCCCTTCGGAAGCAATCGGGTAAGACGCTTTTTCGGGTGTTTTCAGTCCTGCGAGGCCCCTGGGGGAAGCAGGTGGTGGGATGGTGGACCCCCACCTCCGTTTCGGCTCTGCCCGCTCCCAGGCAGCATGGTGGGATGGCCACGTCCTGCTCCCAGCTCCTGCCCAAGCCACCGGCACCGTGGGTGGGGACACACCACTCGCCTCCCTCACCAGTAAAAGGGCGTTAGCTGTGGTTTGGGGTGGTGCCCCCGGCTCTGATGTGTGGCCCTCCGTCTCCCCAGGACTGCTGGACCACTAAACATTTCTTCTTGCTCTCAAACCAAGAAGGACCAACTCTACAGAAAAGCCCAGGAGGCCTTTGCTGGCCAGGCCGGCACCCCCATGGACTATTATTGCCGGATTCGGCCATACCTGGGTAGGTGTTTCAGCCACGGCGATGGGGGCCGGACACCTCTTCCTGGGCCAAGGGGTTTAGCCACACGTCCAGCGGTCTCCACAAGGGTTGGAAGCGTTGGCACATGTCTAGGTGCCCCTTGTGCTTTCCCTAAGGTGGGGCTCCAGCAGAGGACCTCAGACAGCTGGCTGCGGCTGGCACTGCCATCAACATGGACCTGGCGACCTTCCTCGCCCTAAACCCCGACGAACTGCAGGTACGTCCCGGGTCACTGCCCCGGAGGGCAGGGCTGGGCGAGGACTGAGCCCCACCAGAGCACCAATCCTCTGCGTTTTTACCTGCTTAAGTTCTTCTTTTGGAGGTTGCTCCTTGCTCTGCGGTTAGAGACGCACCTTGTGGCCACGGGCCCAGGCCTTGTCGTACGTGTGTTACAGAAACTCAGTGTCCCGGATGTGAAACGTCTGCTCGGGGAGAACCTCCCTTCCCTGAAGACAGCTGAGAACGAGACCTCGGTGATGCGCTGGCTGGAGAGACAGTCCCAGCGGGAACTGGACTGCCAACTGGGAATCGGCCTCAAAGGGGGCATGGTGGAGCCCAGCCCCACGGGGACATCCACCCCAACACAGCCCACTGCCTCCGCCAGTACCACCCCTGGCCCTACCCCCACCTCCCCAATGGCGTCCTCAAACCCCACAGCACCTGGAGGCACCACCCACCCTGCTCCCACCACCCCTAACACCGTCACCCCGAGCACCCACAGTGCTCCCAGCACCCTTGGCCCTATCTCCACCTCCCCACTGATGTCCACAAACCCACCAGCACTTGGAGGTACCACTCACCCTGCTCCTGCCACCCCGAGCACTCACAGTGCTGCCAGCACCTTTAGCCCTACCTCCACCTCCCCACTGGTGTCCTCAAACCCTACAGCACTTGGAGGAACCACTCACCCTGCTCCTGCCACCCCTAACACCGTCACCCCGAGCACCCACAGTGCTCCTAGCACCCCTGTCTCCATCTCCACCTCCCCACTGGTGTCCTCAAACCCACCAGCACCTGGAAGCACCACCCTCCCTGCTCCCACCACCCCTAACACCATCACCCCGAGCACCCACAGTGCTCCCAGCACCCCTGTCTCCATCTCCACCTCCCCACTGGTGTCCACAAACCCCACAGCACCTGGAGGCACCACCCACCCTGCTCCCACCACACCTAACACCATCACCCCAAGCACCCACAGAGCTGCCAGCACCCTTGGCCCTACCTCCACCTCCCCACTGGTGTCCACAAACCCACCAGCACTTGGAGGTACCACCAACCCCACTCCTGCCACCCATAACACTGTCACCCCGAGCACTCACAGTGCTCCCAGCACCTTTAGCCCTACGTCCTCCTCCCCTCTGGTGTCCACAAACCCCACAGCACCTGGAGGCACCACCCATCCTGCTCCTGCCACCCCTAACACCATCACCCTGAGCACCCACAGTGCTCCCAGCACCCTTAGCTCTGCCTCCACCTCCCCACTGATGTCCGCGAATCCACCAGCACCTGGAGGTACCACCAACCCCACTCCTGCCACCCCAGGCACCCACAACGCTCCCAGCACCCTTGGCCCCAACTCCACCTCTGCACCCGCTGCCAACACAGCCACAGAAATGAACCCCCCTCCCCACAAGCCCACCCCATTTCCCAACTCCACCGTCTCCACCCAGAAGAATGTCGTCTCTTCAATGGCCACGACTACAACCCTGGCTTGTCAGACCAGTGCCCCTCCGGCATCTCCCAGCCCCTCTTCCACCACCCCCAGCAGTGAGAGCACTAAAGGAACACCCGCAGTTGTGCCAGAGACACCAAGACCAACACAGGACGGATACATCAACCTGCAACCCCAACCCGGTAAGTCCTCCCTGGTCTGGGGAGACCTTAGTGCAGCCTTCCAGTTCTTAAAGGGGGCTACAGGGAAGAGGGGGAGGGACTCTTGATCAGAGTGTAGTGATAGGACAGGAGACAACAGTTCTAAACTAGAAGAGGGAGATTCAGACAAGAGAGAAGGAGAAATTGTTTCCACTGAGGGTGGTGAGAGCCTGGCCCAGGTTGCCCCGAGAGGTGGGAGAAGCTCCATCCCTGGCACCATCCCAGGTCAGGCTGTCCCTTGGGGCTCTGAGCACCCTGCTCTGGTTGCAGATGTCCCTGCTCCCTGCAGGGGGTTGGACTGGGTGAGCTTGAGAGGTCCCTTCACCCCAAACCAGCCTGTGATTCTGTGATGGTGTGAATGTTTGTCATCAGGAAAGGCTTAGGAACCGATGGCGTGGCCAAAGTCTTCACCAAGCAGTAGCTGATCCACCTCGGTCCTGGCCTGGTTCAATACCAGTTTGCTGCTGTCCATGAGAAACCCCCAGTACTGGTTAGACAGGGAGTGATGTGTCACTGTGGGGTGTTACAGCCCCTGGACCTGGAGCTCACTGCACCAGGGAAGGATACAGCCTTCCGTGGTTCAGCTGCACACAGCAGTTCTGAGCCCACACCCCTGTGAAAGCACTGAGGTCTGGAGTCCTTCAACTGGACAGGGCTCCATCCGCAGCTGGAATGGCTCCAGTTTACTCCTGCTTTATGCTGGTGGAAGTAAGACAGACTCAGTCCTGCTGACTGTTCACAGCCAGGTGACAGGTACAGGCAATATCACAACAGGCAGAGGAGCCTTGTCCCAACATGCGTGACCCTCTGCAGCACCCAAATCCCAAGGCAATCCGCTGCCCTGACAGCTCCCATGCTCTCTTTGTCAGAATAACCCAGTTCTTCCCATGTTCTCCTCCCAGGATCCGGGTCCAGCCCCCGCTCCTGCCTGCTGCACGTCCTGACTGCAGCCATGGGCAGCTCCCTGCTGCGAGCGCTTCTCTGATGCTGCTGCCTCCAGCTCCGCAGTTGCTGGATCCCTCCTTTAACCATCACCATCCTGGAAACAACGCTGCGGGCAGCCTCCCTGCAGATTGTCCAGCATGGAACTGGCTTATTTTTGAGGCTGGGCAGTGAATGAGGACAGGTATTTCTCCAGCCCAACAGGTACTTACTGGCCAGTTGCTCTTCGAATCCAACTACCAGCAATATTGACTGGTCCGACCACCCCTGAGCGCTGTGGGACAACTCAGGGATTTGAGCTGCTGGCTGGTGCAAGAGAAGCAGGACATGGCCCAGCAACACAGCCTCGGAGATCTGCCAAACTGTGCCTAACCCAAGTTTCACAAACTCATGAGAGTTTTGGTCATGCCTTGTTCCAGCTCTGTGCAGCCAGGTTCAAGAGGTGATTAACAGAAGGGAGTTTATCTTGGTCACCACTACGATGCCACATAATAAAACATCAACTATTTTTTCCCCTTACTCACTGTGTTCTTAGAGGTGGTTAATGCTTTGTGGTGTAGTTTTCTGGATGAAATCTAAACTGCTCCCCCTTCATTTGCTCTGACTTCCATTATCTCTCATCTCCTCCTCCACTGCCTCTACCACAAGAGGGTTTTTCTCTCTCACTCACACATCTCCCACTTACTACTTTGGTTCTGCACAGCCTGAGGAGATTCTGGCATGTCATCTGTTGAGAGCAACTGGAGGCAGGAAGGAACTGCTCCAGTGGTTAACGCAGCGCTGTTAAAAATGCAGATGATCTTACTTGTGTCAGGCTCTCTCCCCCCGCAGCACTCCAGGACACAGAGGCTTGGCTCTTGCCACCCAGCAGGCTCTCCTGCCTCTGTAAAGCAGGGACAAAGAACATTTACAATATTCTCCTCCTGGGGAAGAGGGGGTGTCAGGGGCTGGGCACAGGTTGCACTGAGGCTTTTTTGGATAGACATTCCCCATGAGTGTAAAAAAAGGGGTTGAAAACCTTCTACAAAAGTTGTTCTACCCTCCCTGGGAGGAAGCTGAGAACAGCCTCAGCTCTTCAGTGCTGAGCAGGCACCACCACAGAGGAATAACCAGCACATCCAGGGTTTCTGATCATTGAATTTGGACTGATACCTGCAGATGTGAATGAAGAGAGGACAACAGCAACTCGTCAATCTGCTTCCGGCAAATTTTTTACTTGGTTCCATTATTTATTTCTAACCATCCAGAAAAGTTCTCTCCCCCCCCAGAGGTGAGGCTCTTTGAGAAACACCATCATTAACACAAAACAGCCCCTTTGCTCACCTCAAACCCACCAGCTGACCTCGGTTGTGTTGCAGTGACCTGGCTGGGGCTGACCTGGGCTTGGTCTGGACAAGAGGCAAAGACTGTGCTCTGAGGAGGCTAGAATCTTCCCTTCAGACAGAACATTGGTTTATTTTTGAGTGATTTGAAAGACAAAAAGTACTTAACAGTGAACTCTGGGCTGACTAACAGTTGCCTGCTAGCACTGAGCGTCCCCTCATCCCCAGGCAGGGCTGTCCCTGACAGCCCTCAGGGCAGGTCAGAGGCTGCTCCCCCTCATCTTGCTTTCTCCTGAGGGCAGATTTTCAAGACAAGATCGACATCATGAGAAAGCTGAGCAGCAGAGGAGGCAGGAGGTGCAGCGTCATGGCCACAGGACCCAGTGAGGCTGTGGATGGTGCTAGAGGAAAAAGAGGGGGATTAGCACAAAGAAATCACTGACTGAACTGTTCCCTCATGGCACAAGAGCAGCCAGCAGGACCCTAAGGGCCATGGCACAAGCACTGCTGGAAGCAGGACCAGGGCTGTCTGGCTCAGGGTCACCACTTGAGCTTGGTCCATTCACTTCTTTTACAGACAACCAAAAGCACTTTGCTTCCATAAAGCAGTTTTTCCTCCTTGCTGTAACCCCAAAATAAACATTTCAAGCACATCAAAGGTCCCAACACAATACATACTCGGAAACTTGGGCGTGATGATGTTGATGTAGCCTTCTTGTGTTCCTCCAGTGAGCCCAATACCCAGTTTATCCAGTTCAGATTGTTTCTGTGTTTGGACCCACTCCCGGATGGGAGACTTGTTTTGCCATTCCTTCAGATCAGGAAGATATATCCCCAGCAAGCCCCTAACCTCTGAAGGTGTCAGGGTCTAGGAGAAATCAGAGCAACAATCATGGATGCAAATGCAGGAATGGAGGCAACACCTCTGAGCAAGGAACAGGTGAGGTTTCTATGAGCACAAGTGTGAAGAACAAAGATGACAGATGTCTGGTGAGTGGTTTCCATTGGGACAACCTTCCTTTAGGTCAGCAGAATGAACTTGATGGATCCTCAAAGACTATTTTGGTTCTACTCTGATGACAAGTCTCCTACTCTCAAGTGGCACCCCCAGTTGCTGCCCAAACCATATTGCCACTAACAGCCCTGGTAGAAGATCTGTCACAGAGCTGGGGACACCCGTCCCCTGCTGCTACTGCTATGAGAGCCTGCTGTAAAGACATTCCCCAGTAGGGCTGGCTTAGCATCCATGTATGACCCCAAATCACATTTTAAAGAAGTTTCAGGGTGGTTCTCCACTTTCTACTGGTCTGGCATCATTCTGAATCTGACGGGGTGACCCCTGATTTATACCAACCAACTATGTGACCCAAACCAACTACTCAGCATAATGCAAACACAAGAATCAAACAAGTTCAAGGTTCAGCTCACCATCAAAGAGTCTCTGCTTAACTTCACAAAAGTAGTGATGTTCATGTTCACGTTTTTCTTGCTTAGATCCTTGAGATCCACACCAGGAGCACCCCCTGGGACCAAAAAGAGGAAGCATATCAAATGATTAGTGTTGGGTGTCTGTGTAAGTTAGAGCTCTAATGGTATCTCCAACATTTATTAGGCTGGGGCTGCTAACAGAGTGAGGTCCAACTGCAGACATATGGTTGGTTCTTCATTTTGCTATTGGCCAACCTGTGACAATGCCAGACAGCGGGGGCAAGAAGAGTTTGCTCAGGCTATGAATAAATTCTTGGCTTAACAGGGAAAAATCTGGTTCATGACATGGAGAAGGGCTGCGAGAGAAGCATTAAGCATTAGCAGCTTGGTTTCTTGTGGATCTAGCCGATCTTGTCCATCCCAGACGTCCTGAGCTTGCTTTTCCCTGTGACTGTGTGACAACTGATTTGGGCAACTACAAGTCAAGGCTGGAATCTTTTAGAACTATTTTATGCCATCTGCAAGTTGGAGAAGAGTGAAACTTTTAACAACTTGGCTTTGAAAATTCCCAAGTCTTAGATGGTACCTGATACCCATTTAGGCTCTGGCTGAGACATCTCCCTTTCCCCGTGACAATTGGTTCTTTGACATACCTAGATATGGTTTGATCAGCTCGTAGTAAGCGGGAAAGGGCTGGTCTGAGAAAGCATGTTTTGCTTTAGCGTACAAGATGTCTTTAGTAGACTGTGAACAGGCTGAAGGATTCAGAGATACCAGTCTGCAGAAAAAAAAAAAAAAAAGAAGATTTAGGGAGAGAACAGTTTTTATTACCTTCAACCTGAACTATCTGAGCCCTTCCTGGCAGGATGGAGAAGAGCAGGCTTTTAAACCCAGACACAGAGCAGGTGCTAAGTCACTTCCTAGATTTCCTTTCCTTGAGTGGAGAGAAAAGGAACATGCACTTGCTGGTGGGCAAGTGCTTTTGCAAGAAGCTGAGAGTGTCACAGTATTTGACTCACTTCAAGCTGCTGGGGTCTATCGTATTCAACTCAGCCACATTTAGAAGGCACAGGTATTCTGTTCCAATGGCGTTCAGTGCAGTGGCATTCAAGGCATGTCCCAAGTCAACGTATCGTTTAATGATTGCAGAAGCCTAGAAAAAACACATCAAGTTTTTGCAAAAGTTAACGTGAATCAGAGTTTATATTTTCATCCTCAAAAGCAAAACAAATGAAATAATTACAAAAATACATTTGAATCATTTCTAATCTATTTGTTTGAACCTCAAGAATGGGCCATTCATCTTTGAACACACTCAGTTAGTCCTGAACCAGCAGCTCCCAAACCAGGAAGAAAATACGGGCAGGAAATCAAATGAAATCCCTACCTGAGCAGGAGGAGGCTGGTTTTTCAGCAAGTCAGCCAGTGCATCAGCTGAAGTTATCTGCAATTTGGAGATGTCCTCAAGGGTGAATAAAGAAATGAGGGGCCCCAGTTTGGGGAACAGACTTTCAGGATACCCATCAGCATATGTCTGTGGAAAGACCATTGTTATTGCTCTGAACACTCATTATCATGCCTGTGCTTATGAATTTACGCTCTTTGCAAAATTCCTGTGGGAAAGCCCAAAAGGTCTGCTAGGAATCAGAAACCAAAGCCAGTGAGATTCCACGAGCACATCTGCCTTCTTTCTGCTCAATAGCTCAGGCAAGCAAGCCCTGGGGGAAGGAAGGAAACCTGAAGCACCCTCAAGTGACTCAGCAGGAGCCAGAACTGGAGCGTGCCTTGCAGCAGCAAAGGCTACTCCAGCACTGGGCTTCCCCAGCAGCAGCTCAAGGGAAGTGGTTATTCCCCTCCACTTGGCTGGCACTTGGGAGACCTCATCTGGATATGACGACCAGTTTTGGGCTCTCTGGTACATGAAAAACTTTGACAGAGTCTAATAAAGACAAGCAAGTCTAGCAGACAGCAGGGCAGGAGAACATACAACATACAAAGTGGGGCAGCAAGACTGAGGGAGCTGGGATTTTTAGTCTGACGAAAGATTTTGGCACTGTCTTCAACTGTTTAATGGGCGATTATAGGGAGGATGGAGCCACACTCTTCTCAGAAGTGCACAGTGAAAGGATAAGGGCCAACAGACCATGAAAATTCTGATTAGGTATCAAGAAACACATATTTTCACAGTAAAGGTGGTCAGATAGAGGAACAGGAGCCGTAAGAGACGGTGGAATGTCAGTCCTTGGAGATATTAAACTCAACTGGGCAAGTCCCTGAGCAATTTCATCAGCAGATGATTTTACATTCTTCAGCCTGGTGTTACCTCATTCAGATAATCCTTCAGCACAGCTAACTGCTGAACACTGAAGGAGTAGGTCAGTATCTGAGAGAGGTGATTCTCCAGAGAAACATTCTTCAGGCAAGCATGTAACAGCTCAGGTGGGTAGTAAATAGGCATCAAGTCATCCTCAAGAACCTTCTCTGTTATCTCCTTTCCAGGTGGACAACCTGTTGAACCAATTATCAAACATGCTCAGTCTTAAATTCTTTTGCTTCAAGCTTTGAATGCTCCCTTGCTGGAGATGGACAGGCATGCGATCATGGTTTCACCACCAAGTGTTTGATAGTTCAGCTCAGACATATTCAGGGAGACCCACCACCCTGACAGCAGGGGGAATGCTGCCATTACGGATCAGAGAAAGCTCCCATACCAGCAGCACGCTTATGCCTTGTAGGCAGGAGTTCTTCAACAACGGTGGCCAGCTGTTCCCTTGACAGAGGTGAATTGCGTGCAAAGTTTTTCAGCCAAAGAGTCAAAGCATTCTGCAAAGAAAATGTTTTGTCAGGGGGGTACTGCAGTCTTGGTGGGCGTACCATCAGTGTAACGAGTTGCTAGTTACCCAGACAAGAAGCTTCCTGGTTAAAGTACTACAGGCAGCAGACCTGCTGCTAGAGCAGCCTAGCAACCTCTCCACGGTGAGCCAAAGGCAAACTTCTAAATGCTTAAAGTCTGTCATATCCCACACCCCGTAAGTGATTTTTACCTCCTCACAAAGCACTGCTTTCCACCTCTGGTTCTCTTCTGAGAGTGACAGGAAGAGAATGACCACGATCTAGATTTCCAGTTCCAAGCTGTCAGCTTGATCAGCCCTCACTCCTCAAAGACCATCCATCCCCTTGGGCACCACACTTTTAAATGAAGATGCTACCGAAAACACACCGACTGAACAGCCCCCATCATGTTCCTCCATCCTGCAGGACCTGGGAGTGCTTCCCAAATGCCCCACACCTCTGTGAATAACCCACCTTGGGGATCTTCTGCAAGATGCTGTGATCAAATACAGGAATCAATCCACTGAGCTCATTCAAGGTAAAAGCTGACCATTCCTCAGGAGGCCTGTGTACAAAAGTTAGCAGGGATCAGCTTTCAAGGAAGAACAAGAAAAAAAACCCACCTTACACACTGCCAGGATTATGTCCTTGTAACATCTGAGGCCAATAGAAGGTTTTCCGGTGTTCAGTTTCAGAGAAGTTTGGTCAATGAAAAATGGACCAGAGGAAAGGTTTTATAACCAGAGCAGGTGAGACACAGAAGATGACAATGTACTTTTCAGTGGAATTTCAGCCAAACCTTTCAGGTGAACAAATTCCAATAAAACAATGTAAAAGGCCCAATGTGAAACTCAAATGCAATGAATTATTCCAGTTTTTGATCAAGCTGTTTGGCTGGAGTTCAGTCAAGTCTCAACAGGACAATGGTTTTAAGGGAACCGTTTTGCTGATGCCCAGAAGAAAAAGCCATACCCGAACGTAGTGTTGCCACTGCTGATGACACTCCTAATAGCCTCTTCTTGATCAGGCCGGAAAGATTCACACTGGATTAATTGCCTCAGCAAATTCCCACCAGAACTTCTAATGTATTCTCCACCCAGGTCACAGACCAGACGTCCCAGAATCTCTGCATTTTCCTCATTTACTTCCGTGCCAGGGATTTTCTGGAATAATACAAGACAGAGGTGTTGAATAGAACTGGATCACACCTGTAGAAGAGAACCCCAAGTTCTCCCCAGCCTTGTGCAGAGCTGTCCCCTCACCACACACCAAACACGCTAAAGCCTCCAGGAGCAGCCGCTTCCGCTGAGATGACTCTCTTTGCAGAACATCAAGATTTGCTTTCCCAATATTAGCAAAGTACTGCATACAGCTTCCTGTCACTGCATAGTCTGAAGGGCTGGAAAGAAAAACACCCATGAATTCCAGTCAATAGTATCAAGCAGCTGGTCTGGTCCAAGGCTGTTCAACACGGACTATGTCCAATATAACATCTTCCACATTCACAGGCTAAACTCTATGCAGTCGTTCTTCCCAAAGACCCTAGTCCACTTTTTTAATAAATTCATGGTTCACCTTATGAAATCCACTGTGAAACTCATCTTAAAACTGTTCAGGATTTGGATACAGAACCCCAGTGGGTAGCTACCAGAACAAGGAAATCCACTCTGCTGCTTGTTTTCTTCGATGTTGTAAAGGAAAAGCACATTCACAGAGGCCAGCAGGCAGTAGAGCCACATGCTGGTTTCATACCCGAACAGCTTTAAAACCAGCTTCATAGTGTTGATGTTAATAGGATGGATGGTTGAATCTGAAAGGACCTTAAAACCCTTTTGAGAGCCTTCTGCAATCTTTTTTTTTTTTTTCCCCCTGTACAGCAGCCTGAGCAAGTTTAAAATGCACATCAAACACAGACTAGTCACCACCAGCCAGGTTATAAAGCAATACCTCTTTTTCCCCACTAAGTACTAAGGCAACACGACAAAAACCATAGCACAGTTACCTTAAGAACAGCAGGAGCTCTTTAGGATAGCTGTCCAAATCCTTGGGAGTCCCATGCAGTAGCACCACCTTCACTAAGCAACTCAGCTGAAAGGAACACCGCAGTTTACATCAAAGAAAGAAACGAGAAGAAAAAACAAAACGTGTAAAGATTTTACTCTCCTCCAAAGTAAGGGAAAAAGGACAAAAATCAAAGGTTTTTGATCTTGAGAAACCAGCCAAGTGGGTTTTGTCTTCTCCCTCTCTGGGGTAATTCAGAACTGTGGAATGGAGACCCAGGACCAGTTACATTTGCTCTAGTCCCTTAAGCTGAAAGTGTTTATATTCTGGCTGAGCAATCCTCATCACTATCTTCAGAACAACATCAAACATGACATTGAGATACGGGAACCAACCTGGTCTTCTCCCAGCTTGACTTTCTTTTTCTTCATGACTTTGGCCAGTTCCTGAAATCTTTCTGCTTCCATCTCATTGGCAGCAGCACATGTAAAGCCTTGGAGGACCGACTGGGAAAGCCTGAACATGTACAGAAGGCCAATCAGAAGGGCAAAGACTTCAGGAGAAACTTCAGTGCTGATCTCCCACGTATATAACGACAAACACAGAAGTATAAACCTCCCCCATTCCTGAAGTTTAACACTCTCCAAACTCCATCCCCTCAAAACTGCAAGTCTTGACCTAGTCAAGAAGCCACCAACAGTCAAATAAACATAATCTAGAGACTCCCAGTGGAAGTAGATGTTTGGGTTTGCATATTTCCTGTTTGCTGCCATGGATTGAGCTAGTGGGTCTGCCATAGGTACCAAAGGAAACGGCAATCAAAGCAAACACAAACACAGGAAATGGACAGAGAGAAACAAAATGCTACCTGCTGAAGTCAGGCTCTAGCTTTATCACATCACTGAAAAACACGGCAGCCTGTGAAATAAAGGCAGAGTAGAGTGTCAGTGGTTTTCCAGGCTCTTCCGCCACATTCACCTGCATTTTCAGAGATTTCCAGAGCGAACTTGTAGCTCTGTGGAGTCCAAGCTGACACAGAGGGGTAAGAAGGACACAAGCCAGTGGCTTATTACCTGTTCTCGGGTCCACATTTTACTGTTGAGATCCTGAATATTGGGCTTCTCTTCCCCAAAAACAAGCAATGATTTTGGGATGTAACTGGCCAGAGCATCAGGGATGTATTTAACCAGGTCAGCAGGGTGGCCTACACTGGAGGAAATCTTTAAAAAGAAAACACACAGAACTTACCATTCAAACACTCTGGCAAAAGTAAAGAGTTGCTCAAGAACAAATGACAGACTGGAAAGAAGCCAGGCCAATTTCTCTGCTGATCATCTGGGTATTTCTGGGAGACCCAACACAATGAAATATTTCCTGTTTGGCAAATTCATCGGACTAGGAGAGCTGCTTGGAGCCAAGACATGGGGTCCTGATGAACAGAAACAATTCTGTCTCTTATCAGTTTCCCACCTCCTGGCTTTAAGCCCTAAAAATGTTTAGCCGGCCAGAAAGGAGGGACACTTCTTTCCTCTCTGCCAAGGGCAACAAGGTCTCAGCTTGCCAAAGGCACATTGCAGAACAATCCTGTGGTGAGATGGTATTTCCCTAATGCTTCACACTGAGCTCTGGCAGCCCCATTGCCCCAGGACACGATACAGGCAGGTGGCAAACACAGGTCAGAGTCTTTCCTACCAGAGGGAAGATGAGTAACACCAAACCTGAATGCTACACAGGCAACTCGAAGGCTCAAGTCATGGCAAAAAAGGTGCCCAAATCCTACACAAGCACATGGGGGAAGGAAATAGCGCATTGCTGAAGGATTGGTCTACCCTAAAAGGGACTTTCAAAGCTGCCTTCACTCCTCATACGTTCTTACTCCAAACCATTACAAAATCCTTTCTCTGAGAGCACCTTTTCCAGTCAGTGGGGAGTAGTTTCTAGGAGCAACCCATAAAACAACTGTCTCTTGTGCCCTTGTCCCCAGGAGACTCGGCAGGACACACTGGCTGGCAGCCACCGACATCTGCTCAAGGCACAGTGACAGGGACTTGAGATGCCTGTCCTGCTACACTGTTTAGCAACGACAAACACCCCCAAGGGAATGCTGCCTGGGTGCGTGCCCGTGCCTGGCCCCAGGTAACCGGTGTTCTTAGCTCTGAGTCACTGGAGCTTTGCTAATTTATGACATCTGAAGAGAAAAAACAAATTCACCTTTTCCACAAATGTCATTTTCAGAGCAGAGGGCAGGGTCGCCATTTGCTGAACAAACTTAGGCAACTTAATGGCTTCCAAGATCACTTCTGGAGACAGACTTCGCAGTGTGCTGCTGTTGAGGCCAGCAACCAAGCTTCCAAGCTTTGCCAGGCTCTGTCCGTCCAGGATCTGAAGGGTAACACAAGCAGGCATGAGGGCATGAAGGGCCAAACAGCATGTGCCTGTGGCTAGCTGTACCAGCTATGAGGTATTCGTACCTTATAGCCAGAGCTGAACAGTTTGTTGACAATAGCGCTGGACTGCTCAGGGCTCCAGCCGCGAACTTCACCCAGGGCAGGAATAGCTGCTTTGAGGTCTTGATCGCTGATGCTGTTTTCAATGTTGGATACGGAGAGTCCAACAGCAGCCTGGCCCAGCGCACGCAGGACTGCAGGAGGGAAACGCTCAAACTTTCTCACCAAAGAGGATGCAACCTGAAAAGGTCCCACACAGACAGAAAATAACATCAGAGAAGCAATGACATGAGTCTTAAATCACTGGACTTTCTGCCCCTGACTTGTGTGCTGAAGCCTGTTGCTGGACTGCCTCCACCCACCGAGAATCTGGAGATTATGAAACACCAGCCAGGTGTTGCAATAAGAACCAGCAAGATGAGCTATGGGAGTGTACACAAGAGGAGGCATGAGAGCTGAATCCTCAACCCTCACAGCTTTTGTCTATGTGAATGAAGAACGGTACAGCAGGGCCAGACAAATTACCTGCAGTTCCTCTGTCGTCAGGGAGGAGGGAGCTCTCACTCCAGTTATTCCCCTGTGCATCAGGTTCAACCTGCAGTTCTTAGTGATCCTCTGGGCCAGGCTTAAAGCGTCATCTGTGCTCAGGTTTCTCACTGCCGAGGGGCTCAGGTAGCAAACGAATCTGTCTGGGAGACTGCAGGTGGGAGACAAGGGGCAGAGGTTGCCAGTAAGACAGACAGGGGCTTGGTCAGACCCCTCCTCTTTTTCCAAAGGATGCTCTTTTCCAGTGCGTGCTTCCCTCGACTCATTTGAGCTCTAAGATGCTCATGCCCCTGTTTACAGAGAGCACTGCTGTGTCACGTAAAACCATGCAAGACATGCTGCTGGTCATTAGGCGGTGGCTGGTGCTGCATGACAGTCATTTCATAAGGCTTGGAACTTGCGGTCTGGGCCCTCCCCAAAATCAAGTGCAATGCAATTATTTGAGGAACAGAAAAATGCTTTAAAGGTTTTGTGGAAGCAGCCATCAGAATTGCCATCAGCAAACTTTAGCTAAGCCACGGTACCACACTAAACCATCAGTTAGGTAAGAAGTCGTCAGGTCCCGTACCTCGATAAGGGGAAACCAGGTGCAGCAGTCAGCAGCGAGGTGTAGTACACAGCCATCTCCCGGAGCAAGGTGAGGTTGCTGATCATTTGTAGATTGACTGGATCCCTGGCAAATTTTTGAAGCTGAGGGTGTTGACATGGAGGGAAAAAACCAAAAATAATTTAGATGGATACTTTAATCTGGACAGTCACTTGGGACAGTTTGTACAAACCTCACTTCAAGCAGTAAGGATTTTTTTTCACCTGGCTTTAAAGTGGTGAGAAAATTTATTTTTTGTTTAAGTAATACACTGGGACCTTGTTTTATTTATCTTTGCACTCTGAGGGCATGTTGGCCTCTCTGTGACTGCTGTAAGGCACACAGGTGGGTGAGCTGCTAGAGGACATGGACCTGCCCCTCTGGACTGCTCACACACGCAGGCCTGGCTCGACCATCCACTAAACCAGGCCCAGACATGGGTCCAGCCTTGCAATGGAGTTTGGGTTTGCTCCTTTTACTGCCTCCTGTTTGCCCTCTGTAGAATTACCTGTGTGAAACCAACTGCTGTGCAAGTGTCTCTTATCACAAGAAAGAGTGATGGCGGGGTGGGGGGGTGGGGGGGGAGGCGGGCAGGGAGGGAACCAAGAACTGTAGCGACCGTTCACCATAAACAAACAGGAGCAATGTTCTTGGTAGCAGCATCTCCATGAGTTTTGGTCAGGGCAGGAAGATGACCTCCCAGGCACAGAGCACACAGCATGTTCTTCATCACCATGGTGAGCCTGCACTTACTGTTGGTTCATCAGCAAAAAGCTGCAGGTCTCCCACAGTTGCATGTTCCAAAAAGGCTCCGAGATAATTGTCAAACCAAGCCGTGGAATTCAGGCCTGGAACAGCTGCACTGTAGCACTTCTGCCTTGATCCTGCAAAACACGCAGACACTGTAAAACTAGAGATTTGTGCTGTATCAGGGGACCAGTGAAGACTGGAGATCTCCAAATGCAGAACAGGCTTCAGCTACCAGAGAACTCCTGTCAGAGAGCTCCCCAAGTATCTCCGATCACACATTATGCTCAAATGCAGTTTGTGCATTTGGATTACAAACGTGCATGGGACAGGACAGATGCCTCACTCTTCCACAGCCCTCTAAACATTTCATCACTAGCCTCTTTCTTCCTGCCTTCAAATCTGCCCAAAACTTGCAGGACATGAAATTTTTGCAAGCTACTGCCTGGAGACAGGGGAGTGTCTTACCTGGGTCCTCGTTCTGAGGAAGTACTGAGCTGAATTCTTTAGCTCTCAGAACCAAAGGCTGTACCGTTCTGTCACAAAAAAACCCAGTAAATGCCATTTGGACAGGCTATGAAGTCAGCACAGGATTGACTGTGCTGATTTATAAAAGTCCTGGGTTAATAAAGCCTTCAGGAAGGGAAATGATTCCGGACACTACTTATTGCTGTCATATTCCCAGCCTATTTCCACTGAAGAGACAATATAGATTCAGAAAAAAAACCCCTCAAGCCTCAGTCCTGTGACTGATCACAGCTACTGTTGTAACATTCACTCACCAGGGGCTTAAAGCATTCTAGTGTTTCTGAAACAAAATCAAGTCATTTACCATCCTGGATGAGATAGTGTTTGATCCCGGTGTAAATATTCCTCTGTTCTTCCACTGGAAGGTGGGAATATATGCCATTCAGGGCAGCGACTCTGAAGATGGGTAAGAAAGGCAGACGTCTCAAACACAGACGAAGACAAACCTGGCAGGGCTGGGTCCTCACATCAGCAGCTGTTTTATTATCAACCACATCCCTTTTCAAAGCTACTAATGAGATTTCCCTTCACAACAGCTCCCACAACTGTCAGGGGGCTGCACGGCCAATCCCACAACATGACTTTGGAAATGCTGTGCTGTTGGGTCATTACACTGGTCCACTGGAGAGGACTAGTCGCAGGGTCAGCAGGTGTGTTACAAAGCCTGAAGAGACCTTCTCTGAGACCCTGCCCAGGCCTCCATCAGCCCAGGGAGCTTACAAGGTTTAGCCCCTTTTTTTAGGAGGCTGGAGAAAGGGCCCCTTTCCTGTCTCAGTCACTGAAACCACGTTTGTGTTCAGCACTTACATTGTCCGAAACGTCTCACACAACACGTTTTTGATGTGGAGGCACTCAAAGACCTTGGGCTCAACCAGGAATGGCTGCAGCCCCTCATGGACCCACTGGGACAAAACAGGTGGGCTGTCAATACCAGGCACATGCAACATCTTCTCCCACAGGCCATTGATAAAGATCATGTTCCACTCCAGAGAAAGAGGCACATGAGAAAACTGAAGGTGAGAGACGAGAAGAAACACATGAATTCAAGTGAATGTGGACTTCTAAACAAACACTAACATAAACTCTCATGAATCTGAACATTATGAACAGTCTTCCTTAGCAACACCCTCTCTGGGTAGTGACTCTTCCACCACAGCAATGTTCATGCAATTCAAGTACAGTCAGCCCGTGATTCACATTGGAACTCTCAGTCTGTGTTGCCACCAGAATTAGCAACAGCTATGGGAATTCATGGTTGTTATTCCCATCTCCCCAGCTCCTTTTAACAGCACAGAACTCTGCTCTGTCAGAGATTTACTGATTGACATAGTGCCCTTTAGAAAATAAGGTAATAAGAAGGTAAAGAATAAGGTCATGTTAATTGAAGCCTTCCCCCAGCATTAACGTTACTGGTGACACCCACCCGCTGGCTGAACATAGTCAGAGCAGCCACAAGCTTCTCAGCATCGTATTTGGAAAAGAAGAGAACGGAGTATTCTGCATCCACAGCATTGGCAGGCTTAGAGGCCAGGCAAGAATACAAGTCAATGAGGAAATCATCCGGAAGGTCCCAGAGCCAAGCACTCTGCAAAAGAGAGGGGAAATCCATACAGATAACAAAGGTGTGTCACATTTAGATGCTGCAGTACATAATCCCCTTCAGGGCTGCCTTACTAGCTCAGCTACACGTGAGCACTCAGCACTGTAAGGTGACAAAACCTGTTGCCAGAAGAGTCAGAGCAAAGTCCAAGTGACACTGACTTGAAGCAAGTCTAAACTTACCCAGTTCCAAATGCCGGATCTTCCTGTTACCTAATCTGTGCGTCCCCAAGCAAAGGGTGGCTTTAATAAAAATTAAATTCAAAACGATTTCCCACCAAAAAGAAATAAAAAAGGCCATTTGATCAAAGTGGAAACTTCCATAGGGAACCTTCTCGTTCCAGAAACATGTCAGTGGGAAAAAAATCCACAAGATCCATGTGTCTGGAAACATGTTGCATGTGTTGCCTGGGAAGGTGACATTGCCACAGCTCAGTGCTCCAGATGGCCCCTGTGTGTTTGACCTCAACCCTTCTGTCAGTCTTGTGAGGGAAACCTCGACAACCCAGAACCCAGGCCTGTGCAAGTCTTTGGCCAGTCCAGTCACAGCCGACAGTGGGACTGCTCTGAGGAGAGAAAAGGCACTATTGTCGAGGAAAACACAACAGCACGAGGAAGACACGGACCTGTTGCAGTGAGTCCAGAGGGCTGGAACCCCTCTGCTGTGAGGACAGCCTGAGAGAGCTGGGGGTGTTCAGCCTGGAGAAGAGAAGGCTCCAGGGAGTCCTTACTGAAGACTCCCAGTACTTAAAGGAGGCTACAGATAAGATGGGGAGGGATTCTTCATCAGGGAGTATACTGATAGGACAAGAGGTAACAGTTTAAATGGAAAGAGGGAGATTCAGACTAGATATGAGGAAGAAATTGTTGATGCTGAGGGTGGTGAGACCCTGGCCCAGGTTGCCCAGGGAGATGGAAGAAGCCCCATCCCTGGCACCATCCCAGGTCAGGTTGGACCTTGGGCCTTTGAGCAACCTGCTCTGGTTGCAGATGTCCCTGCTCACTGCAGGGGGTGGGACTGGATGACCTTGAAAGGTCCCTTCCAACCCCGACCACTCCATGATCCTATAAAACACACTAGGCCATGAAAGAAGGGAACTGCCATTACCTGTGCACAGGCATATTGACCAAAAGTGAGGCTGCAGGGGGAGGCTTGGCCATGGGTTACCTCACGAAGCATCTCTTGGCTAACACTGGTGGGGAAAAAAAGCAAAGATGTCACCTTCATGCCAGCTGTCCCAGACCTGCAGCAGCTGGGGCAGAAGTGGCCAGGAGCTGGCCTCCATCAGCAATACATTGGCAAATGCAGACGCAGAGCCCAGGCAGGCAGTGCACAGCATCTGAATGCCCCTGGCCGCGCACTTCTGTCCACTGAAGCCATCTGCAGCAGGGACAGCTATTAGCTACTCTCACATGAAAGGTAGAGCCCTCCCATTGAGGAGCAGGAGTGATGCCAGGTGGCCCTAACAATGAGCCCACAGAACAAACAGAAGAGCAAACACACACCACGGATGATCAGAATTACTTGCTGGCACCATTTGGGAGCAGGGAGAGGGTACTTGTGAATTGTTGGCCCTTAGGTAGAAGTTAAACGAAGACTTGAAGCAGTACTGACTCAGTCTTAGGCCCCCACCACAAGCTGAGGTAAGCTCAGCACCAACACCAAGGTTCTTGGAGCAGTAAATCCTCCCATCAGGCTGGCTGACACACCAGCACCTGCCCTGCCTTTCTTTGTCCTGCACAGATGCAGAGCCCCAGGAAGGCATTTTCCCTTCACTGTTTTAATGAGCACAACCAGAGCCCTCCCTGTCCACAAGCAACCCTGGGACTTTGCAGGGAGAAAGATGCTGCACCTGGTCTGAGAGGCTTCCTGCTACCCAAAGTGACATCCCTAAAAAAACAGGATCACTCCCAAAGGAAACGCTGCCAGGATAATTTGCTGGTGGTTCACATACCTTTTCACTGAAGCACACACAGCAGATTCTGATTCCCCAAAAAAGAGAGAGAGAGAGACAAAGGTAAAGGAATGGTGATAGGTGATACAGAATCTTCCTTATGGAGGTTACTTGGTAAGAAACTCACCATTGACAGGGGAGCTGGAGCACTGTGGAGAGAAAGAAAGAGAAGAGATGATGTTATCACACAGTTACAAGGGCAGCACAATGTTATCTGTGATGCTTGCATACAGACAAGCACGTTAGGGGGCTTGTAGCAATTGATGGGAACATCAATGGAAGGGACTCACATTGATCACCAACCCACACACACTTTGAAAGTAAAGACATGGACAACACACACATGTGAGTTTGCCTTACCAGGTATGTCCCAGCAGAGGCTGCAGCAGCTACCTGCCAACCTAGAAGAGAATGTGCTGTGATTTTAGCAGCAAATCCAGGACAAACCTCACTCCCACAGTCCAGCTCCTGTCTGGCCTAACAGACCCTAAGCATCACTCATCTCACTGCATTATTTTATTCCTCATTCCTCACCCAGTATTTCACAGAATCATTCCTGCCAGCCCTTTTAGCTGTTCTCTCTGACTTTGTGACAGCAGACATGGTATTCCTCTACCTCCCACCAATGGCAGTGTGGGAGAGGACAGAAACACTGTGTCTCAGATGACACAAGGGTCTGCATCCACCTCTGTCCCCAAAGCAGAAAATGGGCAGAAACACTCTGGGGACAGACCTTCTCTCCAGAACCTCCTTGCTCAACAGCCCATGGTCAGCCCATGGCCAGTGATCAGCCTGGGAGACCCAGCTCACCGCTCACCATCCTTATTCTTCCACATTGTTTTTAGCTTTGCAGCTTTGTTTTTCAGTGTCCCATCAGCGTGTCCACTGTAGCCATGCCTGGGTTGTATTTCATACACTTCTGCTAAGTCCTCCACAGCATTAAAACAACCCTGTGCTGCAGAGCTGCCCAGGCTGCAGGGAATACCAGCATACACACCAGCCCCCACACCAGTCCTGCCCAAGAGCTCCACAGGGATTCACTGAAAGAAGCCGACCTGTCCCTGCTGCCTCTTGGCAGGCCAGTATAAGCCCCCACTTCCCTGTTCCTTGTTTCTCAGCTTTTTCTTTGTTCCTGAGGGCAGCTTGTGTCTCCCCTGCCAATGCCACGAAGCTGGAAACGTGGTGAAATGCAAGCTTAGGAAACAAGGAACAACGCACAAGATGTTCAAATCTCCCTGACATTAGGATTATTTACTCCAGATCAGGAGCTTGCCAAGATCAGCATTCCCTGTGTGCAAAAAAAATGGGCAACATAGGGGCTTCCAAGCTTTTGACAGGACAGAACAAGTCAATGCAACAAACACTGCACAAAACGAGAGGCAGGGAGAAGGCAAAGATTAGAGGATTCTGCATTACACTGGCAGGCCAGCTGCCACTGTTTGCTAGCACTGGATCACTGCACAGTTGGTTTTCAGTGTGTTTCTCTAACAATGAGTCTCTCAGGACTCGGCTGCCAGCACTGTCACCTTCACCCTCCTCCTGGGGCAGCTGTGCCCAATCCCAGCCCGCAGCAAGGCACCAGGGCCCTGCAGAACCATCTGCCACCGCTGCATATGGCGAAGGGACTGGGCTGAGCTGGCCCAGGGCAGTGTCTGTCAAACCAACTGAGTTATCTGGGCATGGAAATCAACAGGCTGGGGGACCCTCATCACTGAACTGTGATGGGGAAGAGGAGGAGGAAGGCAGTGGATTTCCTGAGTGAGGATCTGTTCATGAGCCCAGTGACCTGCTTTAGGAAAGGGATTATAAAACACCTTGTTGGGATGGCTGAGTGCCTAATTAGTGTAACAGCTTTTCTGATTACTAGCTGCTACACCTTTTTAATCATGTAATTAATGGAGAACACTCACTAACTAACATGCAAAGGAAACACACCCATAGCTGGGCAAATGCAGTGCTTTCCTCTAGCCCTAACACTACCAGTTTTACTTGTAGAGAAAGTCCCAAAAGAGTTACCAAAATCCTAACCAAGAGTTCAGTGCCCGAGGCCGGCCCTGAGGCCATGCTTCCCCGTCTGCAGAAAAAGCCAGGCTGTTTCCACCCTGAAATCACCTACTGCTCCCCTCAGGACCTTGGGAACACACAGCCAAGCCCTCTGGCCCCACTCTTGGAAAGCTCTTACACACATGGTTAACTTTAAGCCTGCAAATTGTCCCCTCGACTCAAAAGAGCTATGTTCAGAAACACCCACACAGGGAGCAGGAGGAAAAGGAAGGGTGGCTTCTTGCTCTGGAATAGTGGAGAGGACCCCAACCTACTACCACCAAAATCCTCATTGCATGAGGATCACACAAAGGCCACAACCTCAGCTCATGTCATGAACCACCTCAGGAATGTGTGCATCTCTCTGGGAGCAATACCCTTTAACAAAGCTCCATGCTTTGTTAAAGCCTTCCATCGTGGAAGAGACTGTCTCCTTCACCCACATATGCTGTGCTGCTCACAGCTCAGCTGCTCTCCACAGTCCCTTCTCCTCCACAAGAGCACTTCTGTGCACAAGGTTGCTGAGTGGCGCCCAGCCTCCCCAGTGCTTTGAAGCAACATTCCCGTTGACAGAGTGGTACCACTAAGCTTAGATCTCCCGTCCTTCCCTTTTGGAAACTCTCAGACGTGTGTATTTTCTTTCTTCTCTCTTTGATCAATCCCCGAAAGGGCAGTGCATGCAAGTCGTGGCGGCAAATGCTCTACAAGCTCAGCATTTTCTGCTATTCTGCCTTTCCTCCATCTCCTGTTATCTAGGGCATTTACAGAAGAACATGGGGGCAAAGAAACAACGACTTCCCCCTGCTGAGCCAGCAGCCAACATGAGAACACACCACAAAAATCTCTGATCTGCCAGACCTAAAAGCCATTGCATGAAGAGTCATTCAGTTTTATAAGCACCCTGCGTGCTTCCGCTGGACAGAGACATCCCTCCTTGCACAGGATTTTAATAGAAAACTTGAAAAAAAGTCACATTTTCCATCAGGGTGTCCATAATACATTGGTCAGTTTTGAAGAGCAATAACTGCTTAATTAAAGAAATAAAGAAAAACAGTTATCTGTCTATTTACTGATAACTCAACCTACTGCAGACAAAATGATGGTCCCTTTACATAGCTGTTCCCCAGCTAGTGACTCAGTAGCTTGTTTGTAACATTACAAGTTCATGTTCTATTGTCATCAACATTCCCTGCAAACACAATGTCAGGTGTGATGAGGAAGGAAGAATAAAGCACTGACACTTTCTGAAAGAAACAAAGATCCTGCTCTGGAATCCCTTACTGCCACAAAACCAGACAGATGGAAAGCAGGGGAATGTAGTGACTGTTGGATTTGGTGAAGATTATTTCATAGTGCCTTTCCAGAGACACCTGGATACTCCGCTGAAAGGAGCAGGGAGTAGACAGCACTGCAATGGCAGGAGGACAATCAATTTCCCTTCTCTTCCCACTCTGTCACAAAACCCAACACATTTGGTTCACAGACACGATAACGGACAAGCGCAATTAAAGGCTGAGGATTTAGAGCAACCACCAAAGTAATGTTCAATGGTCTTTCAGCACCATTTTGCCTTTTGAGGATTCTCTCAGCTATAGATGCTGGTAAGGAAGATCTTCCCACGACACCCATCACTCTCCCAGCAATACTCACCAACCAAAAGGAGGAAGCCCAGCCCTGGCAGTGATGGCAGCATCTCTGCAGAGGTTTTCAGAGCAAGGAATCACCTTATTTCAGCCAAGAAAAATCAAACGTGAAGAATACTTAATTGCAAAAAGAAACTCAGAGCAGGAAAGTTAGAAGGTGACTGTCTCGCAAGCAAAATTACATGTGCCAACACCCTTCACAAATCCTATCTGAAACTAGACCCAGAGCACACAAAAAAAACTGCTGAGGGTCTGCTCTGCTTGGCGAACTGCACACAGAGAACTCGGTTACTTGAGCCAGATTCACTGCAACAATGCCCTGGAGTTCGGCTCTGCTCTCGCAGAGGAGGAGAGGTTGCACAACCCCCTTGCTCGGATGGTTAACCGTGGCACTCACCTCCAAGCCGCTGGTCGCTGGGCACTTAGTGTGCAGGGCTACAAGGAGAGGGTGGCTTTTCACTGAGCAAACCAGGGTGTGTCTTTCTGACTTCTCCAAATTGCATCTGAAGTTACAGGATGGATTTGGAGCACCGGACACACCTATAAGTCCTTGAGAATACAAATGTTTAGCAGTACAAATAGCTGTGTGTTATTTGTTAATGCCTGTCATTCCTAGGATACGGCAGGGAGCACTAAGCCCAGAGGCTGCCTGGAGCAAGCAGGAAAACAGTAGATAGGTGCATTCCCTCTCTGCCCTGCACAGGAAGCACTGGGCAGTTACGAGGGACAAAACTAAAGCCACGCTCCCAGGACAGAGCTACTCTAGGACCATCTTCCTGCTGTTACTAAAAAAGTCTGTCATCAGGAAACTCTGCTTCAGTGGAGTTTGAAATGTTTGGCCCTTCTGAAATTTCTGCTTACTCCAGCCATCTCCACCTGGGAAACCCCAAAGAGCAACACACAGCTGCTCTGCCAGCCAGTCAGGCCAGCTTCAGATCACTGGGATGTCAAACTGGGAGCTCCGCTCCAGGCTCAGCACAGTCAGTCATGGCTGTCTGAGTTCCTTGAGGAACCTTTCCCTGCTGAGGTGCTCAGGGGTGCTTATGGCATGCTGGCCCTGTGCCAAGGTGCCCAGCATCTGCAACCAAGTGCTGTGTGGGCTCTTGCACCAGCACCCACCACAGCAGCTCATTAGCTCTCACAAGCACCACAGCAATGAGACACTGAGCAGGAATGTTATTATCTGATGGCTCCAGAACTGTAATCCCAGAGGTAACCTGCTCCTGCCCAGCTCCTTCAGCCAAATCACATGTGGTGGTGTTTCCAGTGACATCCCCAGACCTGTCCATCAGCAGTCAGGGGGATCTCCCTATTTTGTCTGAACTTGTGTTCTCCTCAAGCTAAATGTATCTCCATAAGCACTTCAGCAAAACCAGGAAAACCTGGCAAGCATAATCTGCAAGAATAAAAGAGACCTGCTGCAGATACCAACAAGGGATGGACATCAAATCACATTCTACCCACTTCAGACTTCTTTTCACTGACCCTCAGATGTAATGTCCCAAGTCACTGAGAAACTGTCCACCGTAACTCAACTTCATCTGCGCACAGCAGAGTAATTTCGCATCCTCAGACTTGAAAAACCTTTGTTGCTCACTTTACTGATTCTTTTCAAGACAAGTTTTTTCATAAAGCAGTTGCGTCCCAGGCTTCAGCTTGCCATGCCATGCCCACCTATAACTTGTGTCTGTGACAGCACTGAGAAAAGCCAGTGTTGACTCACACCATCACCGTGTATCCAAACCCTGACTCTCCACACTCCAGTATTCTTACCACCCTTAACACGTTTATCAGCTATTTTGGGACTAGTGCAACACTGATTCATAACTGTAGTTTCTCCGACTCAGGATGCCCAGCATCAAAGTGACTCTCACCAACACCTATTCTAAGCCACCCAAATCATTTTGTAACAGCCAGATTCACAGACTCCTCGTTCAAAGCAAGAAGTCTCTTCTCCAGGGTGGACAAATAAGTGTCTTCCAGATGGACGGGGGTTCTTCAACCACATTTCAAATACCAAAGCTTTCAGCGTCTTGCACCTTTGGGAAGCTGGTCATGGTGAGCAGGCTGTCCATCCAGAGGGCCAGATACATCCATGTTGCTGGGGAGCCCTGGACATGCTGCTGGACAAAGTACGGGTCCACAGTAGAGTCAAAGAAGAAAGCAACTGGGACTGCATGGCACAGCAGGGCTCTGCCATCTGCAGCCAGAGCCACGGCTCTTCCCCAGGGCATCAGAGGGTGAAACACAAGAGGAGAGCTCTGAAAAGCAAAAAACAACACTGAGCCTTGGCCACGGATGAGGAAACCAGGGAAGGGAGCAAGCAGAGCATCCGGATTTTCTGCTGGTGTCAGCCAGGAAGTCATGCATAGCTAAAGAGTGAGCAGAGCTCCCCATTCCCAGAAGAGAAACCAGAACTCAGAGGCCAGGAGGAACTTCCATCTATAAACAAAGCAATACTTTCTTAGGTCTGTCTGCAGGCTGAGCAGAAGCACCCAGTACCTGCCATCTGCATTCACCCTGCAGCAGCTATGAGCTACGAGCACACGTCCGGGAGCACTGGTGTGGTACAAACACATGGGGCTTTGAGTCAAAGAGCATACAGCTGAGGTGATGAAGACAGAGGAGCTCAAAGACAGGAAGTAATTTCCACACAGCAATGGGAACCACAGTGCAACTGCATCTCCCTTGGCTGAGAGCGGTGCAGCCAGCCTGCCCATGCACTGGCCTGTGGGGGGTTTGGGGCTCACCTGTAATAACCATCGCTCCTAGCTCAACACAATTAGGCAGCAGACCTCTCTCTGCCTCCCTTCCCTCTCATGCAAGTCAGTGAGTCAGTGTCTCCTCCCCTGACCTGACTGTACACGTGTAGCATCAAGCCTGGCTCAAGTGTTCTTCAGTCACACTGAACCATACAAGGCACTGCCGAGGTGTTCCTGCCACGATAAGCCAGGTGTGGCAACAGACAATAAATCCCCTCCAATCCCTTCTCCACCACACACACACACCACACCTCCGGCTCAGCCCAAAGTCCCTCCACCTCCCCAGCGGTTTCACCCTGAACAAAAGGGGCTTTGTGCTTTCTCTGACAAGTCAGGTCTCCATTAGAGCAGGAGCGCACCCTTTGGGGCTCAGGCTTTTAAGAGGGCCATGGCTTGGTCCAGACAGCCCCACCAGTGCACTCCCTTTCATTAACCCCAAACACAGCACATGAGCCAGAATCGGAAGGGGAGGTTTAAGACCAGGAACAGAGCACTAAATAAGAGAGCTGAGAGAAATCAGCAAGCTGGGACAACACGATCCCAGTACAAAAAGAGGATCTGGAGACATACAGCTCTAAAAGGGAAACTAAATTCATTCTCTGTATCCCTGTCACACCAGATCCCTTCATCATGTAAGCGCATCTCAGAATGAATCTCATGTGTAGACACTGACAGAAGAGGTTACAGAACCAAATCCCACCAAATGCCCAGACAAGGCAGACCACATCGAAGAGTCCTGGAGGATGCAGCTGCGGTCTCCAACCCTTTGCTCAAACTACCTTTTGGACCACAGGTCAGAAGGTGATAGACAACAGCAGCTTTTCAGAGGATCTCCAAAGCAGACTGGGCAGAAAACCAGGAGGAAAGAGAGACACAGGAAGGTCAAGTCTCAGTCTAGAGCAAACCTCTTCTCTTTGGCAGCGCAAGAAATGGACAGGCTTGCTGCCAGAGCCAAGCGAGCTGCGAGAGCCCCTACAAAGGGCTGTGTCTAGAGCTGACAGAAGGGGATAAAGACAGAAGTGATGCAAAGCCTGTACTTTAGGGTATAAAAACCCACAAAAAAGGTGTTATGACACAGTCATCACTTGCACTTAGCTCTTCCTTTTATCCTCCCTGTACAGATCTCAGGCTCACTGGGACTTGGTGCACAAAGGACTGAAACAAGCCTGTGTGGCACCTCTCCCCTCCTTCTCTCTCCAAAAATGCAAACAAGGAAACACTGCTCTAATAATGCCCACATGTGAGAACCGTGAGCGCAGTGGCAATGAACCAAAGAGCACTGCTCCACGGCTCACTGCTTCCCCTGCACAGCAGTCCTGCCCTTGCTCCTGCTGCTCTGCAGCACAACTGCTGTTGCCCACCTGCAAAGAGAAGGTCAGGAGGGCTCTCAGGCACCCATCAGAACATCTCCTGCCTTAAGAGTGGATCGCTTGGACTGGAGCCATGTCCTGGGTTGGCAGCCTGAAAGGTCTGCCTAAACCTTTTGGAAAGCCTCATCTTGCAGGTAACCTACAAATAAGGTTTTCTTCTTGTGGCCAGGGATGGTAAGAAGAGCTTTTGCGTGAATAGGCAACTGTGACGTTGCAGTGGGAAGGATTTGGGCCCACTTCAGCTGCATGGACACCCTTCTTTGCAATCCAACAGATTCATGAGGCCAGAGGGATCATTCAGACTAGCAAAGGAGCTGCCTCTCCACACAGGAGCTGTGTCTCAAGGAGTGGCAGATACTAGAAGTGGCCGTTGGCTAGTGACAAAACAAAAATTATACCCCCGGATTTATTCTCAATGGGAGTATAGTTCCCAATTGACAGGACCAATTCTTATCTCAGTGTAGATCTTGAGAAGAATGCGTAAGCACACAGGTCACCCCCAGCTCAGTAACTGCATGGTATTGCGTGCCTGCTTGTTAAATGTCAGCCAGAGAGATTTTTGTAAACAAGGCAACATTTGGTTCAACAGGTAGCTTGTCTCACCTCTGTTTGCTTAAGCATATTCCCTGCTGGTAACTGAATGTGAACAGGAACGTTATTGGCTTCAGGATGTTACTGCGCCCACACCTACAAATGCCAGTGGGGTCACCAGAACCTGAGACTGAAAGTTTGTGTTTCACAGCTCATGCAGGACTGTCTGTCCTCGCCTGCTGCGCTAACAGGCCTTCACTTGAGGCTACTTCTAAGCTGCAAAGATGGAAAGTGGAAAACCAAGGGTCTCAGAGACCTGCCTACCCTCAAACACACTGAACCCTCAGTCACTTCAGGACTAAACCTCAGTCTTGATTCATCCCCTGTTGTAGTAACTCCAGCGCAAACCCTGCTCGGGCCACACACCACTCCCAGAGATATTATGTACTAAAGAAAGCATCACAGAGACTCATAAGATAGGATAAAAAGGCCAAATAGCAATAAATAGCAGTTCACAGCTGGAAGTAAAACCCAACACCTTTCTAAAGGTTTACACAAGAGCTTCCGCTTGCTTTCTACCTCCCTCTCTCCTCTAATCTCCTCTGCAACGTTTGTGTTGCACAAAGTCAAAACACCTACATCTAAGACTCAACCCCTGTCCTGAATTATAAGCCCAACCAAACTAAAGGAAAGGGTAATTATACTGATATGTGATTTTCCTCTCTCGACAAGGTTTCTATTGCTGCTGGTGACAACTGGCTGCGCTGGAGAACAGGAGCGTTGTTCAATAATGCCCTAACCCTACCCGTTTGGCTACTCTCAGGGCAGGTCTTGAGGCCATGCCTGTTGGAGCCGCTCCTGACACATAAGCAGCTGGGAGTAAGAAGCATGGCCAGTGTTAAGGTCACTTACAGTACTGGAAGACCAGTTTTCAGCTGGAGGAGGCTCAGAGCTGACACATGCTCCCAGAAGCCCAGCCCAGCCTTGACAGGCTGCTCAGGAAGAATGAGCTACCCTGGCACTGGCCTCTCAGCCACCACCCAGTGCTCCAGGAACAGCACTACTGGCGTCAGCTGCTGTTCTCACAACTCCCACATTCTAGGTAAGAAAGGGTGAGGTGCTGTGGGCACCCAGCAACACTCCTGCCCTTTCTGGCTCTGCCATATCAGCAGCACTGGCCATCTCTACCATACACTGAAGTGCAGCAAAATAGAGCTACAACTGACAGGCTCTCCTTATTCTCAAGGAGGAAGAAGCTCCGTCTGTATGTTATAGCTTCAAGGAAACAGGCACCTGTGTGAGTCAGGCACCTGCCAAGGAACTTCGCGCGTTCTCAGTCGCTTCTCCCTGCAGCAAGACTGACACCTTGTGAGGCGACAGAGCAGCCCGACCTGCCCTCTCCTTTCGGGGTCAGTATTTACAAACACCCACGCGTGTGCGTGCCCCGTCCCCTGTAGTAGGTGATACAGGTCATACAGAGCCCTAAGAGACAAGGAGGGGAAAGAGAGCCCATGCTGGGAATGTCAGAGAGCCAGCTCATGAACTGCAACACCAAACTCCATTTCTCACTCTCCCTAAACCCCTGCCAGCCCTAAACACTCTTTTCAAGTACCTTCTCCCCACACAGCACCTTGCTGTGCCAAGCACCTGCAAGGGGTTTTCTCTAGCTCACAGCATCCAGCCTTGTCCTGCCCCTTGCCCTGCTATGAAGTTTAAGAGAAGGAAGTTTTAACCCCTTCCTGGCTGCACGTAGGTGTCAGATGAAAAGTAAACATGTACCAAGCAGGACAATCAGTGATCCTCACTGAACATCACATTCAAAACAGCACATGGAGCCATAGGCAGGCAATTTGCCTGGCTATGGCCTTACGTTCCAGGACAGGAAAGGCAGGAGAAATAGGGGACATTAAGCAACATGTTAAAAATCACATGACAAGGCCAGAGCTGTACAGAGAACCAGGGAGGGGGAAAGGAAGAACAGCACTGCAGGGTCAGTTCTAGTTGTTCCTGCCTCCTGCAACCTGTCAGCCCCCCAGGCACCCACCCACGATGGTCACTGCACAAAGCCCACGGAGCTGCGCACAGCCCTGCCACCTCCACAGAGCCTTTTCCTGGCTTTGTGGACTGAGGACACCCATCTGCCAGCACAGCCCTGGGAGCAGGCTGCGGTGAGGAGCACTGAGCACCAGAGGGGCACCAGGAGCTAGCCATGCCAGGCCAGCAGCTCTCCCGGGAGTCCAGCAGCCCCTAGAGGACTCTGCTAAGTCACTCGCCTGGGGAAAAAGTCAGCAGATAGAAGCTGTTTTAAACCAAGCTAGAAGATCACAGAGCAGGATCTGTTCTTGTGGAAACTGCTAGAAAATATTCAAGACAACACTAGTCATTTCTGGGTTTTTTCTTTTTCAGTCATATATTCTTGTCTTTCTGATTTCATTCCAATTCAGAATAAACCCACATTTGGACTGTCACTCTTTCTCATAGCCAGAAATGTATACCCATCACTACAGCACACAGCCACCATCCATGTGTCTCAACCCCTGTATGATCCAGCAAGTTCTCTCCTCCTTCAGGAGTATCTGCTGGTGACTTGTTAAAGGAACAACAGTAAAAACCTGCCTCCACAGCTGTCTTCATGGCAGAACAACAGCTTCAGTGAAGCCAAGTGGGATGGACTGATGTTACTGTCAAAATCTAGACACAGAAACTGAGTAATGTCTACAATTTCCAAAAAGATTTAACAGCTGCTGGGGGAAAAAGTCTCCACTTATTGATTGCTGACTTATCCTTCCTCAGTAACCTGATTCTTCAGTCTGTATTATAAATCCTTCCATGGTGCTTGTTGATGCTCTAGTTTTAAGTATTTAATTATACATCTAACAATACACTGCCCTTTGACCTGCCAAGGAAAAGTACTTCTCCTACCTGAGAATAAAACAGCACTTGGCACAAATATCTGAGTGTCTTGAGAACACGGTCTAAGAAAAAGCAACAGTCAGGAGATCAGACATTGACCAGTAACTCACAAAACTGAGGAACCAGCCCAGATGGGACAAGTTTAAAGAAACGGAGCAACCAAGAGCTTTTAGAAATTGGCCACTCAGAGCCACCTTCAGCCAGTCCTTGTGGAAATGGGAAGCTGCTTCTAGTGGATCTGATCCAGGTTTGAGTAAGAACTAATCAATTCTCTCACTGAGCTTTGAACCTCTAACACACAAAACACTATAAAACACCACAAGCTGCTCAGGGAAGATTTACAGCTTCCAACCCCTACAGCACTCAGACAGGAACCTCACCAGCTGGGAAAGCAGCTCTGAGAAGGGCAATGGCTATCCAAGCCACTTCCACACACCCAAGGGCTTCAAGGACTCACCCTCTGCAAGGACGTGAAGAAACCCAGCTCAGGCCTCCCTCTGTTTATAAGCCCAAGGGTCACAACTCCTCCCTCTCCATAGTGCCTACATCTTACCTCAGCCTAACACACCTTCCACCACCACCCATAAGCCCAGAGCTGCACTCCTGCCAGCGTGGCCGCTCTTATCCCCCTCGACCGCCATCATGGCCGCGCCACAGCCGGCCCAGAACGCTCTGCGGATGCGCGTTCCCTCCCTCCTCGCGCTCGGCGGGAACACGCCTCCTATGCCTGCACATGCGCATCTCCGCCGTCCTTTCCAGCAGTGTGTCCCGTCTCCTTTTACGACAGCGCGGCCCTTCCTCTTTTACGACAGTGTGGTAGCCCGCCCCGCCCACTGGCTGCCGCGCTCGGCGGCGGCGCGGCCGCCATGGCGTCGCCGTTCAGCGGGGTGCTGCAGCTGACCGACCTGGACGATTATATCGGGCCCTCCCAGGTGGGTGCGGGCCGGGGGCTGTCAGGGCTGGGGGCGGCCCGGCCCTGGCCCCCGCCGCGGGGTCGACCCTGCCACCGTCACCTGGGGAGGTGAAAATGGTGCTGAGGGGAGGTGGGTGACAGCCCCGGCCGGGACAGCAGCTCTCGGCCTGGCAGCGTGAGGGAGGCGAAGGGGCCAGGCGCCCTTTCAGACGTCCTTCGAGTGCTGTTAAATAAAATGGTAAAAGGGGAAAAGCCGCAGATACCTCGCTGTCTGTTCAGCCGGCGAGCAGGGAGCAGAGGGGCAGCGGCGCTGGCCGGGGTGAGCCGCTGTAACCGGCTCCGGAGGGAAATCTTGGACCAGTCGGTCGTTCCCAGCTCGATCTAGAAACTGCCCTATTAAGTGTTCATCTAGACCCCACGAAAACACAGGAGCGGGTGGCAGAGAGGGACAGGCCAGGACTATTCAGAGTCTTCAGGCACTCGTAAAAGTACAAACCGGTAACCCTGGACGTGTCTGATGACAAGTACGGCAGAAAAACTGCCCTGAAGTGAGATCATGGAATGGGGCTAACTCTGGGTGCTGGTGAAGTCTTTCACAGAAATAATGCGACCTGCTTTTCTGTTTCAAGTGGAGATTGTTTGTTTTACTCAGTGAGCATAGCTAGAGAATCCTAATGCCTTGTTCCTGCTAGCCTCTGAAGCTTGCAGAGTGTGGTAAAGCTGGATTAATTTAGCGGGGAGGAAACCTGAAGGTGTTGGCAGAGCGAGGACAGTGAAAGACAAAGGATCCGGGCTGTAGAAGTAGGACAAGGAGTCGCACAGTGCCTGAGCAGTAAAAATGGCACAAAATGCAAAAACGCCCTTGAGACTTCATCGTAGAGCAGTACGTAGAACAGAAAGCTGGAAGCAGCCCATCTGAGGTCCTCAGAGCCTTTTTGACATTAAATGAAACTTCATTGGCACGAACCACATGTTGCCTGCGGTGACCCCGCCTCCGTCCCTTCACATCTGCAATGAAGAACGCACGGTCCTCCCTGAGGTTTCAGAGAGCAGGGCTGTGCAGGCACGCTTCTGTGCCTTCCCAGGCTCCCTCAAACAGCCACGTTCCTCAGAAATAGCAGCAGAATCATCCTCTGGTGTTGGTATGATGCTGGAAAAGTGTTCCTTCTGTAAGAAAGGGGTAAGACATTTTTGTTTGTACATTTTCCCTTGGTGCTTGTAGAGGCTGTAAGTAAATCCAGGATAGCTTAAGGGTGAGCAGCATCCTCTCTAGAGCTACTGTTTGGTTCAATCGGTCTAGTTGCTATTAAATCTACCTCTTTGTTTCTCGTCTCCTCACTTTTGGGCTTTATTTCTCTTTCAGGAATGTATCAAGCCTGTGAAAGTGGAAAAAAAGCCTGGAAAAGCAGCAGCTAAGATCAGAATTGAAGCAGATGGAAGCTATTTTCAGATCAATCAGGTATGTGTGATTTTTCTTCATTATTGTGTAAAATACCCAGGAACCATGAGTGTATTGTTAAGTATTTGAATAGTCTACAGCTATTTAATGCCTCAGAGAGGACCAAGGTGTTAGAAAATGTTGTCATTGCTGTCAGCATTCTGGTATCTTTTCACCAAAGTCCAACTTTTTAATCGCCTGGTTTTTCAAGCAGGTTTTGTGTCAGTCTTTTATGCTCTGAAACACTGACATTAGTTAGTGATGGTTTTCAGTATAAGAGCAGAGAAGATGAGAAGTCTCTTTTTCCATCAATACTTTAGGATTAGCAATTCCTAGATTATTTGTGACAATATCTTTTCTTACTGCATTATTTCATATGGCAGAGCGCTCGCTTACAAGGAGATTTGAGTAGATACTCTTACATTTTGTTCTGACTCTTTTATTAATACTTCAGATTATTTGTCCAATAGCCTGCAGAATTCATAAGCCTCCTGCTTCCATCAGTATTTCCAAGTTTTGCAGAATGATTGTCCTGTTTACACAGGAAAGTTCAGCATTTCTTTGTTAACCAGGCTGGGAATTCTTCTAGAAATGGTGCTTTAGGCAGATGACGACTTAAAAAAGGGGGATACAGCACTTCCAGAGGAGTCTGGGTCTTATTTTAAAATTTTAATTTAAGGGTACCTAATTGCTTAATCTATTTCTGAGGAGAGTCTCATGGGAAGACTGACTTATTCAGGTCAAATATAGTGAAAAATGAGTGGCAAGCCACGTGCTGTCTCTGCCGTGCAGCCACACAGCTCTGCCATCAGTGTCCAGGCACGTTTTGCACACAGAAACACTGCAGAACACTCAGTACGAATTAAAAAGGTTAGCGAGCTCATAGTCCAGCTACACAATCTGTGTAGAAGGAGTGAAATTCAAGTTGCTGTGAAGCAGCAGCTCCAGTGCTGTTCACTAACGTGAGCAGCATCCGGAGGAGGGACAAAGCTGGTGCGCTTTCTCCAGCGGAAAATTCAGTTCAGTGTTTAAAGGCTTCAGATCTCCGTGGTCTCCGGTTCTGTGGTTAAAGCCTGTTGGCTCACCCAGCCTTCAGCCACCCACACGCTGGGAAGCTGAGCGAGCTGGACCCTGGGATAGAGTAATTTCAGTATTCCGGAGCAATGTGAGCCCACCAGCTCGCTGTGACCTAAGGGACTGCTCTGTGTTCAATGCAAGTTACCATCCTGGTCTTGCTAAAATTTTCCTGAAGTTCCTCAGCGTATTTCATCTGTGTGTCAAATAGTCCTACTAGCAACAACAAACTTTAAAGGTACTGGTGTTCTTCCTTCTCTTGCTAAAAATAAAAGATACTCTTTTTTTGATGATAAACCCAGAGCATAAAAAGGGCAAAATCTTTTGTTGATAAATATATTAAAGGTGGAAAAACTGCTGCCTAACTCTACACTGCGATCAGAACTGAGTCTGATCTGTTTCTTTGTAGGATGGAGGAGCACAAAAACTGGAAAAGGCTAAAATTACTCTGAACGACTGTTTAGCTTGTAGCGGCTGCATTACCTCAGCAGAGAGTGTTTTAATCACTCAGCAGAGCCACGAAGAGCTCTGCAGAATGCTGGCTTTTAACAAGGTAGGTGACAAGCCACGGCTGGGTCGGCTGCAGAGTTTGAAGGCTGTTGAGATTGGTGTGATGCCTCTGCAGAAACACGTGTGGAAATAGTGCGAACATATTGATCTGAGGACATTCTCAGAGCACTGTTGTGCATTTTTTCCAATTTTCAACAGGTAATCATGGGTTTGGAAAGGACCTTTACTGCAGTAAGTTGCTGACTTCAGAGATAAGCTGGGAGGTTCTTTGTCATGTTCCAGTGTGCTGAAGGTGCTGTATGAATATTGTCTGAACCATGGTGGTGTTTGGTTGGTTTTTTCCAGACTGCCGCTCCCACTGAACAGAAGTTGGTGGTGGTTTCTGTTTCCCCACAGTCCAGAGCTTCACTAGCTGCAAAATGCAAAATGGGTGTTCTGGAAACAGCAAAGAAGTTGACAGCGTTCCTGAAGAGCTTAGGCAAGTGTGGCCCCGTGTTCTGATAACGATGGAGGGGCTGCTGGGGTGTGCATTACGTCAGGGGCGCACGAGGTTGGCGCAATTTCACCTCTCCGTGGACTCTCAATGTTTCATCATTGGCATTAGCTAAGATGGAAGTTGTCTACAACTCCAGTCACATCGTAAACTTGGAGTGATGGAAGGAAGGAACTTTAAATTTTAGTTTTTCAGTCCTCCTGTCGCTTGTGCTCTCTCCCTGTGCTGACGTGCCAGGGAAGAAGGTTCACTCTCAGCTGCAGAGGCTGATGCCTGTCAATAAGCAGCACAGTGCGAATCCAGTTTGACGGGAGGCTTTGTGGTGGTTTGCCTGTCTGTGCTGTGAATTTTAACGTGGATCTCTACTGCCTAGGTGTGCACTATGTTTTCGATACAACTTTCTCAAGAAACTTCAGCCTGTTGGAGAGCCAACGAGAGTTTGTAAAACGCTTCCGAAAGCAAGCTGAAGACCAAAAGGCATTGCCAATGCTGGCTTCTGCCTGCCCAGGTATGGAGTTAAATTAGTCATGGAAATCATACGAACAGGACACGAGAACAAAAAAAATCAAAAAGCCAGTCAGGAAAGTTTAAACAGATAAATTGACGTAGAGGATTGCTCTCTGCACAGTACAGAGATCTGGGTGTTCATAGCGGCAGCGATCCGTACAGGTACCTGCTGATCTCTCAGATGAATCTTGTGTTACACTTCCTTGGCTTTTTGGGCTGCAGTGAGGCTGAAAGTGGTTATTAGTGGGTACTAAGCCCTGGGGTGGGGTGGGCAGAGTGAAGGGCTGCTACTTACTGTTCAATTTAATTTGCTAATTGTGCTCTTTCCAGGTTGGATCTGCTATGTGGAGAAAACCCACGGCAGTTTCATCATCCCTTACATCAGTACTGCCAAGTCCCCGCAGCAGGTCATGGGCTCCTTGGTCAAGGGCTATTTTGCAGAACAGCAGGTGAGGGGCTGAGGTGTGCTACGCTTAACCACAGGTCACTCAAACGGAATGCTTTACACCAATAACTTTCGATTTTGCTGCATGTTCTACATTGAAATGTAAAGATAGAAATTACCTTGCAGAAGCCAGCATCTTTCTCAGCTTTATTCTTCTCTCAGTGAAAAACTTATTTTTCAGTGTCTTCGTGCTCCCGTCTTGTCTGCGTGTGGTATGTTCCTGTTGTTTCAAGTTGGTGGATAACTTTAAACAAATAACCCTAAGACAAAACTTCAGGCAGTGCATACGTGCAGATCATGTCTTGTCTAAAAATTACTTGCTCGTTCCCAGCTTAATGTTCTGTTTCAGTTTGACTTAGTTCTGTTCTCAGTCTTTAACCTTTGGAATCATTCCAAATGTAAGTTTGGTAACTAGAGTTATACTAACAGCCTGGATTCGTCCGGTGAGAAACTTAAGCACCACTTCTGATCGTGTGATTTATCGCCTGTTAATGAGCAGCGGTTTAACACTTACGTTAAGTAAACGCTGACATCTGCATACTCTGACAAAAACTGGCAGCTACTGAGAGGATTTGGCAGAAGATACTGAAACAATGGCCTTGAGTCAATGACTTGTTTCCTCAGCCTGTGCTTATTTCTTGGATGGATATGAGGTTTTTGTCTGACTCCAGATCATTTCTTTGTTGCTGATGCAGGGGCTGGGTTTTAGCAGCACAGAGGAAGCGTGTTCTCTGAGTGCATGATTAGGAATTCACTTCACTGGCTTTGGCTCATCTGCACCAGCAAAAGGAGGTGGGGGGAAGCCTGTAAAAGACCATAGTGCTGACACTGCAAACTGAAACTGGGGTCTGTGAGAGAAAGAATTTAATGTGTCTATAACTCTATGTGTGTCTATATATATATATATATATATATATATATAAAAACCCCAAATGTTCAGGATCTGGGGATTATTTCCAGAGGCACAGTGGTGTTAGTGTCGTCATTCTCATTCGTACCTGGAAAAGATCTCTGTCAGATAGGTTTGATACTGGCCGACCCAGCTGCACAGCTTTGTCTTTCTTGCAGCACTTGACACCTGCCCAGATCTACCACGTCTCGGTGATGCCCTGCTATGACAAAAAGCTGGAGGCTTCACGGCCCGACTTTTTCAGCCAAGAGTACCAAACCCGTGACGTGGACTGCGTCATCACCACAGGTAAGCAGAGCCAGAGGTAGTCCAGGTCATTTCTGGAGGCCTCAGGGGAAGGCAGTTGCTAGTTTTAGTAACCCTTTGTCTCTGATCAAAGGTATTGCTGTATAATTACACTCCAGTAATGCAAATCATGCCCTGGTAAGAATTGCAGATGCAGTCCGATGTTCTGATCTGGGGATTTTGTTTTCCTTTATCCCCAAAATAAGAACTTCATATGTCTGTGGTTCTGTTTTAGGAGAAGTGCTGAAGTTGTTGGAACAAGAAGGAGTATCTCTGTCAGATGTAAATCCTGCTCCACTGGATACTATGTAAGAACAAAATCTCATTTGCACCTTTGCTCATGCTCTTTTTCATCCAGTAGAGTTCTTCAACAGAATGTGCCTTTCCACTCCTGTTCTACACGAGGGCGCCTGCGTTTGCGTTTGATTTGTTTGCTTGTGTCACTGGAGTCAGTACAATTGCACATTAACATACTTAATCTTCAGAATATGATGAATTTTCCCTTTTGGAGAATCTGTAACTGTTAGTTGCAGAGTTCAGTAGTTCCAGGATTAGCAGCTCTCGCTGCAGATCAGCAGGATTGCTGGAATTAGCTCAGTAAGACTCTAATGGCAAGATAATTGTGTCGAGAAGTACAAATTGCAGGACAGTCATTGACTTCAGTTACTGTCACTTTGAGGAATCCCTCAAAAATCTACCTGCAAACTGTAAAGTGAAAGAACCTGGATCAGTGATGAAGGAGTTTGCTAAAACAAAGCCGGTTACTGCCCTGTGCTCAGTTTGCTTCTCTGTTCCTACTTATCAGAGCTACTGTAAGGATTCCAGAATTAAAGCATAAATGAGAAATATTTAGGTCACCCAGCTAATCTCTAGGAGCCTTTAGATTTGTAAAAAAAATGAGACCTAAATCATGTGCAAACCAGATGCGCCTTTAGATGCTTCAGCTGAAAAAATACCATCTGGTGGAGTGACAACTGCACAGAGATCGGGCCCACCATGGGAACGTGAAACGTCACGTTTTACTCGTCTAAGTTGACGTGCAGTCGCAGTTCCACACTGAACACTAACCCAAAGCCTTCTCTTCAGCGTAAAATAAGTGTCTTCGTAGCACTTGGCACATTAAACAACAGGAGGCCTACACGTGCAGCGACCTGTAAGAGTTATCAGAGATGATTATAATTCAAAAACTTACAGCTCAAGCTCCTTGAGTTTTTAGGAGAGCTTTTGATACCCCAAATACGCAGCATCCAGCGCACGCGTAGAATGTGACTCAGCTCTGTTCTCAGCTGTTCCTCTTGCAGATGTGACACTCTAGGTTTAACATTTGGGTTATTTCTAAATAAGGCTTCAAGTCTTTTGAGTACCATCAGCAGCCTGCGCTGGAGAACGGTCTGATCAGCACATGCGTGTCAACAGAGCTGTGAAAGGCAGTGCCCTGACATGCACCCTGTTTACCTTTCAATTGTTACAAACATGGGGCACTCCGCAGCTCCTGAAAAGAAGGAGAATGTGAGGCAGACACAGTCTGTTGCCATCCAGTCCCCTTGCATGCCCAGAGCCTCGGTTTCCTTCTGCTACATCCCAGTGGGTTGGTAAGCATAGGTTCCCCATAGCACATTTATTAGCACAGCTCTGGTTATGCGTCCTTTCTCCAGGATTAAGTGTTTTTGTCTGAAATAGCACATGCACAGTGTGTTTTCACACCACAGAAGTATCCTCAGCTGTAATAAACGTCTGTGTGGCTGAGTCCCAACAGAACGATTGGAGCAGTTGCCTGTGTAAACAAGTCTTGCTGTTCTACCTGCTGTATCACTACCCTGCTAACAGAAAATTGAGGAGAAAAAAAAGATTCTGGGGAAATGACCTTATGGAAGTGTCAGTTATAACATCGAACTGAGCGTCTAATGAATTGATAAACATCTCTGGCCAGCTCCTGAGGAGTACATTGGGAGCAGCAGGCCTCATGCTGGGGGTGATAAAGTGCCTCTGTGACCTTTTGCTAGCTTGACATCCCCAGTAAATGGCCTGGGTACAAACAGCACGTATTCCTCAGGCCCGGGAGCGTTCACAGGAGCAGTCCGATGGCTGTTGTTCTGCTTTATCCTCCAGCACGTGGAAAAGCCCATTAAGAGGTTATTACATTTGGCAGCAAGAACGAGATAAACCGCCAGAAATCCCCGGACTTTTGCTGGTATAACCGATCGCTCCAGGCCAGCACCGGAGCTTACTGGCAGCCTCGTTCTAAGAGAGTAGCAGTACGTGAGGCCAGACACACTGAAACGTTTTGTTAATGAAGCTCAGTTCCTGTAAACAGGATCAAATTAAAAATAGTTTCCAGGGGTGATCGCAGGCTAAAGTGTTGCCTTCTGCAGTTCTTCCAAAGCTGAGATTTTATCTGCAAAAGGCAACATCTTCGATTTGACTTGAAACACTCCGGCCTGGATTCAAGTGTTTTCCCTTCTGCAGCTGCTCGGAGGAGGACGCGAGTGTCACTGCCTGACGGGTGCTTAGAAGCAGATCCCTCATCTTGTTATTCCCTTGTAACAAAAGCTATTGTTGTGGCTCCCATCTGGTGAGCTCTTCTCCAGGAACATTGTCTTGACCTCGGAATAGCTGGTGGCGTTTTGGCGTATCGATGAGGTGGAATTATTTGTGCAGAACTAGAATTACAGAACTTAACATTAACATAGTTGCTCGACCCCAAAACCGTGTTGAACTTGAAGCGGGACCCTGCTGAGGACAGCCACGTACGGAGCCAACATCCTGGCATCGTTCAGTGCGCTCACCTTCGTTTCAGGCTTATAACACCATCGCTTTGTTATTTCCCACCTCCCATTTCAAAGTGCTGCCCAGGGTGTGTATAGAGGTACTAGAGGAAGCTAACAAAATACTCACATCCTCCTATCTCAAACAGTCCTAAACATACTTTGAATACATCAGGATCAAGTTGGCAGTGCCTGGGTCAGGCCTTTTTGCATGTGACAGCATTTCCACTGAGCTTGCTTGACCCAAGAGAAGCTGGGCAGCACAGGGTTAAACTGCTGGGCTCCAGAGCCAGAAATAGTTGGTTCCCAGGAGAAGGGGAAAAGCTCGAGGCTCAAAGGGAGCTGGTCTGGGGCTTTTTCTGTCGTCGCTTTTGAGTCCCCTGGACCTTTGTGCTTGTGCTGGCTGCTCTAGTCTATCGAGGGTTCCCCTAAAGCCAACTCTTTCTCCCCTTCCCCAGGTTTGGGAGCGCCGCAGAAGAGGAGCTCACCAGCCACGCCGGAGGGGGCTCGGGGGGCTATCTGGAGCACGTATACAGACATGCAGCCAAGGAGCTCTTTGGAATTCAAGTGGATACAATTCACTACAAACCCTTAAAGTAAGATGTTTAGAGCCCTGCTGAAAGCGCTGGTTTTGCTGCAGTTCTGTTCATGCTCTTATCTTGCCGATGGGCTCAGACTTCCTTTGCAATGTCAAACATTTTGCTGCAAGCCATGGGAATTGCTGTCTCACTCCCACAGCTGCTGAGCAGTAAATCAGCCCACGCTCCATGCAGCCTTTCCCTGGGAGACTTCGAGCCCGTTCACCACCCACACGCTTTGTTTTGGCCTGGTGGATTTTCCCAGTCTCAAGCTGCAGACAGTTTTTAGAGTGATTTAGAAGACAGAGCTCGCCTGGATCTGGCCTCCTGCACCTGTGGCCAGACCTGAACTGTCAGTGTGTCACTGATCTGGCTCTCACAGAACAGCCGTGTCAGGGCTTTGGGGCTGTTTTAACTGTGTTATGGTAAGACAGAAAACACCTTGCTTGAGTTTGGGCAGGGAGGCTCCTTCAGCTGAGGTTGTTCCTAACGTCCCCATTATGGTATTAGTGTCCCATTTGTAATAAATACGTCCCTGATGAGCAGCATTTCTGTTCGGGATTCTCTCTCTGGTGTAGGAGGCAGAAGAAACAGCCCTCAAGTCTCAACATGAAACACTTGACACAAATCAAATTACTTTTATCAGGAACAGCTATTTCTATTAACCTGAGCAGTCTGGAAGCCTTCAGTAACGGTTTGCTCCCTGGTTTTATGCCCCACTACAATTGTAATGTGTCCTTGGTGGCCTCATTAACATGCAAGTTGGCTGAAGCCGACTCAGACAGCCCATCACAGTGACGCTGCTGCTGAGGCTCCCTTTGCTTATTCTTCAGCAAACTCTGTTCGAGTGGTAGGTCCTCAAGCAATACTGGAGCAGGAGCTGTGAGATAGTTCCTTCCTCTCTTTTGTTTGGGTGTCGAAGAACTAGGACAGCTCCCTGGACTAAGATTTCACAAAGAACCTGGTTTTAGCCCAGGGCCTGTTGAAGTTTAACACAGATGTTAATTTGGATATGACATTGTCTCTGCTCTCATTCCTCAGAAACAAGGACTTCCAGGAGGTGACCCTGGAGAAGGACGGAGTGGTGCTGCTCCAGTTTGCCTCAGCATATGGGTTTCGAAACATACAGAACTTGATGCAGAAGCTGAAACGGGGGAAGTCGCCCTATCACTACGTTGAAGTCATGGCTTGCCCGTCAGGTGAGGCTGCACAGGGGTTTTGCTGTGAGGAGCTGTGTGAAACCGTAAGAACAACGGGCCATTCCTCACCCCTGAGCGCTGTGGCAAAGTTGCCAAACTCCCGAGATGTGGTTGTCACTGCATCAGAACATCAGAATTGTTTATGAGGGTGTTTTCCTACCCAGAAGCTGGTAATTCTTCAGGATTTCAGTAATTACAGTTAAATCCATGGCACAAAATCTGTGTAATTAGCACTTTTAAGAGGCTCCTCCTGGTTTTCTGAGCTCTTTGGTACATGAGGAGATTCCTCCTCTAAAACTACAACAAACGGACCATGATGCTTTTAGACAACGCTTGCTATGGCTGGTGAAAAAGTCTCTTGAGCTGTTTTATTCCCTTTTCCACAAGCCCTCCTCTTTCTCCCTCCTGCTTCTCCTTGACCCTGCTAGCAGAGAGCACGAGCAGCTCCCTTCCAGGCCAAAGCGACGCTGAGCTGCACTCCCAGCACTCTGAGCAGCTGCTTTCTCCCTGCTTTGGGCAACCACATGCTGCATCACTCAACTCCCAGTGCACCTCCACCCTACCAGTGAGCCCAGAACACACCCCAGGCACATTTATCATACCTTCAGCGGAGTCTCTGAGGTGGTTATCAATCACCTTGATTGTGTTCTCTGGGAGGCAGGAGATGAGCATCAGAGCACCCTGCTCTTACCAGTCCCCTCAGCTGGGCACAGGCTGAGTTGGCCCTGGGGCACACCAGGCCACCGATCTCCTCCCCAGGGCTGCAGCCCACCCAGCTGCTGTGAGATGGCTGGGGAGTAAACCACCCTTATAATGGTGTTTCCATGTCTGCAGCTATTTGCAGGTGCAGAGTAAATTAACTGCAGCTGGTTTTTTTTCCTGATAAAGCCAACCTGCTCTCCAAACTCAGTGACAGTTTCTTGCTTTGTTGCACTCAGGCTGTTTAAATGGAGGTGGCCAGATCAAACTGGATGGGGAATCCAGCAAGGACCAGCTCCAGCATGTGGAGAGGTTGTACGAGTCTCTTAAGACTGAAATTCCAGAGAAGAACTGGACTGTAAATGAGCTGTACGAGCGGTGGCTGGGCGGCGCGGAGTCAGGAAGGGCCGCGGAGGCTTTGCACACGCAGTACCACGCCGTGGAGAAAAGCAGTGCTGGATTTAACATCAAGTGGTGAAGAAGGACGCTGTGGAGCCCGGATAGAGACACTCAGTGCCTTTTAAACTAAACTCTCAAAAGACTTCTAAAGTTCTGTGCTGTCACTGGGAGTTTCCCCCTCTCGTTGGGGAGGAGAAGGTAATGTGCATAGAGACAGGCAATGTTAATTCCTTCAGCTTTATAATTATGGAAGTGATGTAAATAAAATCCAAATGCCGACTTAAAACGTGGGTCAAAAGCAGCAGTGATGCGTCCCAGCCTCCACACAGCCCTTCAGGACTAAATCCTGCTCCCTCTACAGCCCTGATCTTCCCAGAGCTGGGGAATTAAGGTACTGAAGAATGTGGCTCTCAGTGGCCTGCAGCCTCACCGAGATGAGCTTTACGCTCGGGGCCAGGATCGCTGGTCCAGGCCTCGCTGTATTTTCACACCTCTCAGGTTCATGGCTGTCTCTGTCGGGGCAGCCTCATTTAGTTGTAAACGGTCTAATGAGTCTTGGGTTCTGGTTTTCCATGTCACTGCTCTGGAGGTGCCCTGTCAGAGGGTGGTACCAGCAGCCCCACATCAGCTCTAGGGCTGTTCTAATGCCTGTGAAATAGGACATGAATGAATGTTTAAGAAGAAAAAGCTGATTCTTCCCCCCCCCCCCCCCCATTTAATTATAACAATTGTCTGTAGCCGTGGGCAATCTTTCTCTCCCTAAATACGCAGAGAGCTGTCACCCCAACCCCATCCTACCAGCCGGGAACTGATGGGTGATAGTCTTAAATTCAGAGAAAATGATGGTTTACAGTGTTTCAAGTTAAGAAATTTTTGACAGCTTTCTTTGCAGCAAAGGGCGAAGCCCTTGCTGTCTCTGGCAGATGTGACTTTACAAAGGTAATAGGAGGTGGCTGTGAGATGTAATCGTTACGAGTGGTTTACCAGAGGTTAGTAAAATCCTACCTGGTTTAATGCTGTGCGCTACGATGCCTTGCCAGGAGACTGAGGGACAGGAAACAGATTTGGGCTGTTGCTGCTGGAGCTGATGTGTGCCGGTCTCACTGTCTGTGCTCTCACCTGCAGCTGTTTTCAGAGCAACTCACAGAAAATCAACTGAACAAGTGACTCCGGTTTGGGCTATTTAATGGAATATCGGTTTTTCTGGAGTTACAGCGCACATGGGAGGGGAAGGCAGGAGGGGGAGGATTCCAGAGAAGGGCAACGGAGCTGGGGCGGGGTCTGGAGCACAATGCCCTGAGGAGCAGCTGAGGGACCTGGGGGGTTGAGCCTGGAGAAAAGGAGGCTCAGGGGAGACCTTCTGGCTCTGACAACTCCCTGACAGGAGGTTGGAGCTAGAGGGGGTCGGTCTGTTCTCCCCAGGAACAAGTGACAGGACGAGAGGAACCGGCCTCCAGTTGTTGCAGAGGAGGTTGAGGTTGTCCCTGAGGACCCATTTCTGTCCCGCTGGGGTTGTCCCAGCCTGGCCCAGGCTGCCCAGGGCAGTGGTGGAGTCCCCATCCCTGGAGGGGTTTCCCAGCCGTGTGGAGGTGGTGCTGAGGGACAGGGGTCAGTGGGGACCTGGCAGTGCTGGGGGAGCGGGGGGACTCGAGGAGCTGGAACAGCTTTTCCAACCAAAATTCTGAGATTTACAGCTGTTCCTGAACTCCAGGAGAAGGGACGCTGGAATCCGCTTGTGACCGCTGCAGCCATGAGTGAACAGGACCTCGAGTGCCATTACTGAATCACTTCACTGTTTCTCCTTTTCCCAGTACCTGCTGTGTGGGGCAGGACTGTGCAGAAAGAGGAGTTAAGTGGATGAAAACTTGAAAACAAAGCTGCCCCACGGCTTTGTTCCTTTAGAGCAAACACAAACAGACGGAGCTTGTCACTGCATCCAGCCCAGACTGTCACCTTGCTCGGACCCTCGTCCAGGACAAGCCTCACCAGTCACTGGTGGCCTCGAGCGCAGGGTGGGCAGAAAGCCTTGGCCCGCCCTGGGCAGGACCTGCCCGTGTCCTTCCCGCAGTCGCCCCCACCCTCTAGTAAAAGTAAGACAATGGTGTAAGGGACATTTTATGTTAAAGTGTTTAATTAAAAGCTTTACATTTCTGAGGTGTTGCTGATGGGTTCACAGTGCTCACAAGGCAGAACCCTCTCGCTCCCCACCCGGCTTGTTTCACAGGCCACGTGGTCCTTTCAGAGGATGCCCCGAGCCACAGAGGTCATATGTACCACAGGCCCCCGCTGCTACTGCCCCGTCCATCCCACACGCTGGGACCACAAACTCTACACATCAGTGCGAAGAAGACACTCTTGCTGTGGCGAACGTGCCCGTCAGGCCCACAGTGCACAAAGAAAGCTCAAATTAGCTGTAGATTAAACAATTGGGGCTTGACTTTTTGTCTCTTCCCCAGTTACCAACACCCACACACAGCCAAAGCCGTCGCAGGATGCTCCCCCCCAGAGCAGACTGGGACCTCGGCTCCCGCAGAGGCTCCCGGGCGCCTCTTCTTGCTGTGGCACCAAGAACAGCTTGTGTTCCCCCCGTCTTTGAGCTGCCGGATGCTGCTGTCAACATGAGCAGCCTCGGTGCTGCTCCAGGAGCCCTCCCTGAGCACACATGGGCGCATCTCTGCTCCCAGTACAAACCAGCTTCCAGAGGAACCGGGAAATGTTGGCAAACTGTTCCAGTACACGGCAACCGAGTCACTCTGAGGCAATAGTGCTGAGGCAGCGGGTGCAGCAGGGTTGGTTCTTCCCCTCCCGTGGGGAAGAGTAGGTTCTAACTCTATAACTTAATAAAAGGGAAAAAGAAAACCTTAGTCCAGGTTCCAGCAAGGGAAGAAACAGCCACAAACCGGGCGTCAGGGGTAACGGGTGCAGTTCACAGTCCACACGTGAAAGACCCTGAAGTCGACTCTATTCCAGTGTTTGGAGCTATAAAATCGAAAACCAGCAGTTTAAAACAACAACAAACGGTAACGGATGGCAGGACCAGCTCGGTGTTTTCACCGAGCTGTGGAGAACGGCTGGAAACCCAGCGAGACGCTGGCAGCCGCTCTGCCCGGGGAGGCGAAGACGAACCCCACGACGCGTGCGACTGTCCCACGTGGCGCGACCTGCCCACGCCCAGACCCGCGCAGGGGTTTTTCCCGCTACCCACAGAGCTACCACCAACCCCTCCCAAAAAAAGAAAATAACTTCACTGGTTTGTAACGCACCGCCCCAGCGCCCGCCAGTAAACGGCTCCCGTACAAACCCCAACGCAACGCTTTGTGTCGGCCTGGTGTAAAAACAGGAGGGAAAGGGGGGGGAATACCCGAACCCCACCGCAGCGAGGGTGTCTGTAAGCCCCGGTCTGGAGTCAAGCGGGCACAGCTGAGCGCCGGGGAAAACACCAGTGTCCTTCCCAGCTTCACCTTGCGCAGCCCAGTCCCTGCCAGCCCTCGGCCTGCGAAGGGCCCGGGGATGGCTGGAGCGGAGCAGCTGGGGGCCAGGAGGGCTTCCCAGCACAGCCCGACGGTGCCGGCTGGGCCGGGGGGCACAGCACCACTGTCCCCTGAGCATCCCCAACTCTTCCATACCCTCCCCTGGCTCCCGCAGGCAAAGGGCTGCGGGACGGGCGGCAGCTCCTGCACCCACCAACCCGAACACGGGCGTGGGTGTTCTCCCCCCGCAAAACACCTCCTGACTGGCAGCCACCACCGCCCGGCAGCCACGGGGGCTTCGCTGCTGGCTGGGGACACCCACGCGCCCCCTTTGCCCGGGACCGGGCAAAGCTCCCGTGAGCCAGGGGAGTGGAGCGGAGCGGAGCAGCCTCGGAACGAGCAGGTGAAAGGCAGAACCCCCTTCCCAGGGGGTCAGTCGGGAGCTGGACGGACGCAGCCCCGGAGGAAGCCCCCGCCATGACAGCAATGCTGCGTCTTGGGAGCCGCGGCGGCGGCTGCTCACTTCTTCTCGAGGAAGGGGCTGAAAAGTCCCCAGTCGAAGGCGAGCACAGCCTGGGGATGGGGCCGCTCCTTGGGCTTCTTGAAGTTATCCCTCTCGGTGTGGAGGGTCCTCAGCACCTCCACTGGGTCCGTCTTGCCCGTAAACTTCTGCAAGGGCTCTTCCCTGCGAGGAGACCAGCTCTGCTGTGACTGCGGGGGACGGGATGGGGACCCCCCTCCCTGCCGCACCCCAACCGGGGGGGCGGTGGTGACATCCTCATGCCGGGTGGCTGCAGGGGCCCGTGGGGCTTGTCTGGGCAATGCAGGACCCCACGTCCAGGCACCCTCCCCTCCCTCGGGGCTTGGCTTTCCCAGTGGCTAGTGAACCCCTGGGAGAAGAGGTGACATCGGAGGGAAAAGGGGAGCAGAGTCTGGGGGCAGGAGCAGCCAGCCGGGGCCTGCCCACCCCCGGCGGGGTTCAGGACCCACGGTGGGGCCCTTCGCACCCCCAAGGCCCCAGCACTGCTTACGTGACCCGCAGGAAGGGGTTGTAGAGGAACTCCTCCTGCAGCGTGGAGGGCACCGTGGGCAGGTCCTCGTCATCCCGCTGCTGCCGAGGAACCAGAGACATCTGAAAACGTGCCAGTGCCCAAGACCCCCCTCCGCCCGCTCCCCGGCAGGGGCACAGCCACCTACTTTGGCCCATGCGAGCTTCTTCTTCACTATTTCATTCTCTGGTTCCACTTTCAAGGCAAATTTGAGGTTTCGGACGGTGCATTCGTGGCCACAAAACACCTTCTGCAACGCCAGCAGGAAGCACCCGGGGTCACACGTGTGCCGGTGCCGGGTTTGACCTGTCCCGGTCCTGCTGCAGACCCAGCCCCGGGGACAGGTGCTGCCTCCTGAGCTTGGAGCCCCCTCCTGACGTTGGGGTCCCTCCCCGGGCTGGGGGTGAGACGCGGGGCACTCACCGTCTCCTTCGGCAAAGCTCCCAGGATTTGGGTGAGGTTGGTGTACATCTGCTCCGCCGTCCCCTCAAAGAACTTCCCGCAGCCTCCCACGAACAGGGTGTCACCTATAGGGAGAGGGGTCTGGGCACGGAGGGGACCCTGGCCCCCTTCCCAGGTGGCGGGTGGGATGCCCCCGTCCCTGCAGTACCCGGGGTGCACTCCAGCAGGGTGGGGTACCTGAGAAGAGAGCCGGAGCGTCCGGGGAGCCATCCTCCCACATGAAGTAGCACATATGGCCCGAGGTGTGGCAGGGGGTGAAGAGGCATCTCACCCGGATGGCCCCAAACTGCGGGGAGAGAAGGTCAGGACCCCCGCAAGCCGCACGGCATCGCCTGCCCAGGCCTCAGCGGGTCGCAGATGTGCCAGGAGACGGCGGTTTGGTCCAGACTGCACGTGTCCGCTCTGATGGTGTGTAGCAGCGGGGCCCCAGGAGAGGGTTGGGTCCCCCGCCACAATCCCAAAGGGGCTGGGAATGGGACAAGGGATCTCCTCGAGTCCAGCCTCCAACCCAGCCCCAAACTCACGGTGCCACTTCTGCAACCCTTCCCCAGCACAGGGAGCCCAAGCACGGCCCCGGCCACCCCTGTGAGCTCCTGGCACGGTGCTGCACCGCTGGGGACTGAGCCCAGGGTGCTCCCCCGGTCCTACGGCCACGCACCGTCAGCTCCTGGCCGTGGGTCACCTTGTGCGTCAGGGCTCCGATCCGCTCATCGGCACCGTACACCCGCAGCCCGGGGCAGAGCCTCGCCAGCTCCTCGTTGCCCCTCGCGTGGTCCCTGCACCAGGAGAGGAGGGAATGGGCAGCCGGTCCCACACCGGGCACAGCCACCCCTGGCCCCCCGCTCGTGCACTCACCAGTGGTGGTGGGTGGTGAGGACCGCTCTGAGCACCACGTCCTCCTTCCTGATGATTTCCAGCAGCTGCAAGGGACCCGGAGCAGAAGGAAGTGAGGGCAGGGAGGAGGCGACACACGCACCGTGGCTGCTACAGCCGCGCCAGCCAGGGCCCGCCGTGCCCGTCCCGGAGCAGGGTCTGTCCCGCACGGCACCGCTCTGCAGGGGAGAGGCCCAGTGGACCGAAACCACCCGGCTGAGGGTGGGATGAAGGCTCGGCACCCCACGCCCAACCTCGTCACTCCAAGCGGAGCAGGTGGACGGGAACACGCTGCTCCCACGGGGATGGCGGCAGTTTATGGCCGGTGCTTTCGCAGCGTAAGCACGACGGTGCGGCACGGACCGGGCACGGGGTCACCACCGCGGCGGGGAGATGGAGGCCGTGCCACCCGCCCTGGCTACAGCGAGAGGCTGCGTGGGGCTGCCAACCCCAGGGCTCCGCTGCCAGGAGGCTGCGAACACCAACTTAAAATTCATCGCGGCAAACAAGCGCCCTGGCTGCGCCTGACTGCGCTCCTCAGAGAGGAAGGAAACATCCGAGTCAGCAACAAACGCCTAAAAACCGCGACAGCGTTTGCACGATGTGCGGCAGCTGCGGGTGGCACCAGGGGGGCACCAGGCGGGGGGACCGCGGGGGTCAGGGTGACGAGGGAGGACCCCGGCCGCTGCCCCCCTGCCCGCCCCAGCACGCTGGCTCCCGGAGAACCGGACCTTGAGCGGGAGACGCTCCAGAGCCCTGTTTCGGGTTGTTCTCACTCGCGTTGGGGTCTCCACGGCTTCTCCCAGGCTCCGGGAGGCAGCAGGGAAGGTGATGAGGAAATCCCCCGGGATGCGGGAGTGGGGTCTCGCCCTCCCACTCCCGCTCCGTGGGGGCTGACGGGGGTTGACCCCGCCGGTGGGATGCTCCACGAGGCACCCGCCGCACGCCAAGCCCCCGCACGCCAACCCCGCGTGGGGCCACCCCACGGGCATGGCCCCGAGCGGGTCCCCGCAGCCCACCCCAGCGGGTCCCCGCAGCCCACCCGGGACGTGGCAGGGCTGCGGCTGCTCGGGGGACACACACACACACACACACGAAGCACCTCTCACCCGTTTGGGGACAGCAGCGTCCACCGCGATGGCGTCCCGGGTGCTCTCCTCGATGACCAGGTACATGTAGTTGTCCTCCAGCACAGAAATCACCTTCACCTTCATGGTCCCTCGCCAGCCGCGGGCACGGGGCGGGGCGCGGCCCCGCGCAGCAAAACACGGGGGCGGCCCCGGCCCCACGCAGCAGAACGGGGCGGGGGGGGGGGCAGAAGTGCGGGGTCAGCCCCGGCCCCACGCGGCTCACGGGGGGGGGTGCGCGGTCCCGTGTGTCCCCGTCCCGCCCCGCAGCGGGACCCTCCGGGACCCTCGGCGGAGCCCACGCGTGACGCCGCCGGTACCTGCGGGCGGCCCCGGCGCGGCCCCTCCCCGCAGCGGGCGGGCTCGTCCCGCCCCCCCCGGCGGTGCAGTGCGGGCGGATCCCGCCGCGCGGGGCGGGGCGACATCCCGCGGGGCGACATCCCGCACGGCGACATCCCGCACGGCCCCCGCTGCGGCGCAGGGGCTTCGCCGCCTCCTCCGCCCCGGCCCCGGCCCCCGGTGCAATGCGGGGCGGGGCGGGACCCCGCGGGGAATGTCGGTGGTACAAGATGGTGCGGGCGAGTCCCGGGAGGGTCCTGGCAGGGCCGCAGCTCCACGGCAGCCACCGACCCACGCCAGAGGCGCGGGGGCAGAGCCGTGCGCCGGCCCCGTTCGGGGCTCACCGCGGTCCCCCCACAAGCCACTCGCGAAGGATGGGGGGGCAGCGCTTGCGAGAAGGAGACCAGCACCGAGCGAGCTCCGCTCTTCTTCCCCGAAGAAAATACAGCTAATAAAGCCCCGGAGGAGCCCCACTGGCACCTGCTGCCCCCCAGGAAGAGGCAGACGGACGTGTCCAGTTGGTTGGCTTCAATAAAACGGTGCGATAAAGACCCTCCTCTCTCCGGCCACCAATGCTGCCTGCAGCCATGGGCACAGCCGCGCTCTGCCAACAGCGGCACTGCACTCAGTTAAGGAAAGTTTTAGGTACCACTTTTCTTTCAAAACTACATAAAATTTACCTTTTCAAACTCCCCCCGAGTTTCTTCCATTCACCCACTTCCACAGCCCATTCCCCCCCAGTCAGAAAACCAGCCCCAGGGGTCGTTCCCTCCCCGCGGTTCTCGAGGTGGCTGCAGCCTGGGATCACCCGGCGCTGGTGGAGGAGCCAAGAAAGGACACGTGTCACACTGACGTGGATCCTCAGGGGTCTGAGACCTGAGCTCCGTTTAATCCGGCCACGCATGTTCACCCGCACCGCTCACATCATCACCCGCAGGGCCGTTCTGGCAGAGGCTGGACCCAGCTGCAGGGCAGGTGACTGACCCAGCAGCACACAGCGAGCTGGAACCTCCCAGTCCTGCCAGTGCCCCCCAGACCAGCCGCTCTCTCGCTGGGGAACAGCACCCCACCAAGTTGCTCCCACGTTGGGGCAGCTATCCAGGCTCTCGGCAGCCCGGCTGCTGCTGGAGGATCTCAGTTACTCACTCAGTAAGTTCTTGGGATTTTGAACCCGCAGACAAACTGCTGTGTCTTCGTTTGTGCGGCATGAACACCAGTGATGTGCAGATCTTGCTGAAGAGCAGGACGCGGGGACACACCAACGGGTATAAGCAAGAGCGTGGTCTCCAAGCCAGCATGCACCGGGAAAAGCTGCTGCAGCCCACGACAGGGAACGTCAGAGAGCGGAGAAAAGCCGGACAGAGCCATGCCCAGAGCCAGGCCACCACCAAGCAAGCCCTGAACTGGCGGTGGCAGAGCCGGTCTGTCACCCGAGAACTGGTTTTAGTGGAGCCAGAAGCAACAGACCCAGGTGGCAGCACAGGAGAAAAGTTCGCATCTCCAGCTGGCAGCGCAGCTCCTGCGTTTTGTTGTTCCTGCGTTAAATGAAGTCGTCTCGGGCCCCCATCCCACTGTCTGCACCCGCATCAGGCTCCCACAAAAAACAACAGGACCCCGAGGTTTGACCCTTCCCCACCCCAGGCTCTGAGCCACGTGTAAAACGACCTGCATGCGACACATGGGACAGTTCGAGAGCCGGCAATAGAAGCATAAATATTCTTCATCCTCATATAAATATGCTGTAGAACATCTCAACAAGGGCAAAGTGCTTTTTTTTTCTCCTTAATTAAAAGAAAATAACCCCCTAAATATGACTGTCTCAAGCACAACAGAAGGTTCGACTCCTAAAACATCTGAATAGTCTAAATTACACTTAAACGGAGGTTAAAGTGACCCAGGCAGTGCTCAGTCCTTTGGGACGCGGAAGTTGTCCTTCTCTTTGCGGATGGCCCCCATGGTTCGGATGGGGTCGGTCTCCCCAGCGTGCTGCTGGACCGTCTTCTCCCTGCCCGGAGGGAACAGCCGGGACAGCAAATGCAGAGTGCGGGGTCAGATCTCATGTACGACGTCACTACTACCGCCACTCGCCTGCTTCGAGGGGGAACGTGGCGCTCAAAGATCAAAGGCTCGGGGCTTTGGCATGGGCTTATCAGCTCCCCTGGTTTAACCGGGAATTGCCCGGCCCCAAACGGCCTGACGCAGGCACGCTGCAGCGCAGCCGAGTCAGCGACCTCAGCACTGGCAGAGACGCTCCCCAGCACCCTCCCGCGTCACTGCAGCGAGCTCCTGCCAGGACAGCAGGTGGGCTTTAACAGGGTCTTGAGGGCATCGGCACAGGACTGCGCGAGGCAGGAGAGCGACCCGCGCTCACGGCTCTCGCCTTCCCACACCCCCCTCCAAACGCCAGGACCGTTCCCACACCCCCATGTCCTCCGTACCTCACGCGCATGAAGGGGTTGTAGGTGAACTCCTCGGCGATGGTGGAGGGGATGGTTGGCTCCCCGCTGTCATACTTGGCCTGAAACAAGGGAGACATTTCTGCTCACGGGGAATGTTCCGGTGAACGTGAAATGTCCCGAGCGTTAACCCCGCAGGGTCAGTGCTGCCCGAGCTGCTCCATGCCAGGGCCACGCACATAACCGGACAGACAAGCACGGAGAGACCTGGGACAGAGCTGCCCCTCCCAGACAGATGTGGACACAGCCTGTATTTACACTGAGAAGGTTCCAGGGAGGGTCACATCTCCACCAGACAAACCGCCTTCTTGGGCCACACACAAACCCTGCTCCCTCCCACACCATCCCCTGGACGTACAACAGCTCCTGGCCCTTGCTCCCTTCCCTCAGCCTCTCTTCCTCCCCAGCACTGCCCTCTCTCCTCTGCCTCCTCAGCGCGGCTCTGCCTCCATGGAAGCACCACGTCTAGGGGAAGGTTGGCCCAGCTCACCTTGGCCCAAGCAAGCTTCTCTCGGATGCTGACGTTATTGGGTTCAACATGTCGAGCAAACTTGAGATTGTTGATGGTGTACTCGTGACCGCAGTAAACTCTCTAGGGAGAGAAGGGAGGAGTGACACAGGGTCATTCTGACGGTACAAAGGTGGGGAGCCAGGTACCATCATCAGTGTTATGGGACAGCAGGAACACCAGAGTCAGCCCTCCAGGACATATGACACTCTCCACTGGAGACAGGAACAGGGGAAGTGTCACGAGTTGCCAGCCAGTGCTGCCTGCTGGTTTACTGGCAAGACTGGTGGAAGAGCCCAGGGGCCCAGCTCACAAGCCTTCGGTTTAACAAGCAGCCCCTGCTCTCCCCCACAAAGCACAACGGTGTGTGGGGAGGAATCTCCTCCCCAGAGGACTCCAGCTATTCCACATCAAAGGCAGCTCCTGCTGTACATGTTCATTCCCTAAACACATTAGAAATGCTCCTGGTGACCAGCAGTGTTACTGGGCAGGTGAGTTCTCCGATGCCTGTCGTGGTTTCTGGCCAGTCACCATACACGCACAGGAGAGGCCCATACCGTGTTGGGGTCCAAGCTGCCCAGGATCTCAATCAGCGCTCTGTACATCTCCTCCGCTGTTCCCTCGAAGAATTTCCCACAACCAGCCACAAACAGCGTGTCACCTGCAAGGGAGGCGCAACACGGCGTCAGGACCAGACAAGGCTCCTCGCACCAGTCCCGGAGGGCTCACTCCTGCCATCGCTGTCCTCGCTGCAGCTCAGCAGAAGGTCTGGGGAGAGCCAGGCTATGCTGCCGGCCCACGTGGGCTCAGCGCTATGTAAACCCACGTGGCAAATGCAGCTCCTAATGCAGGGAGCCCCTCGGCCTTGCCAGGCAAACCAGGCCAGCGCTCCCCTTCCTGCCGGCAGCCTGCTGTCCCCTCCTGCCCTCTTAGAGTGGACAAGGAGCACTTGTTCTCTTTGCTATGAAGTCGAACAAAGACAGGTCACCTCTGCATTTTCTCCCCAGAGCTACCTAACATCTTGCTGAACCTGGTACTTCTTCCACGCAGAAGCTACAAGCTCTGGAGAACGTCTGTCAGGAGAGGGAGGACGTGGCAGTGTGGGGAGACTGGGCGCAGTGTCAGGGAAGGGGGAACCCTGCTCTCCAGAACCTGGCTACCTGAGACGGAGCACCAGCCTGCCCTCACTCCCCTCTCTCAGTTTTGTTACAGACCTGAGAATAGATACATGGAAAAGCAACAGGGTTTGGAATCAGTCAGTTTGGCCTGTGACAATAAACCAACAGCTCTTGTTTCGAGGAAGACAATGCCAGATGCAGGACTCATCCTGGGCTCGTTTCTGATGTAGCTTGCAGGGTCCAGCCATGGTTTACACACCCAGAGGGGTTTCAGCTACAATTACTACTTGGTAAGAGGGCAAGAGATAGGTGTTAACCAGCTGCACCAGCACTGAGGGGTGGACGTGCACCCAGAGCCAGGAGCCCCCAGGCAGAGGGGCAGCTCCTCCCTTGGCAATGCAGCCTGCAGGCCAGGGAACCTCCCGACTCCTCACCTGTAAAAACAGCAGGAGGCTCGGAGCTATTTGGCTTAGTCACATAATAACAGATGTGTCCAGAGGTGTGACATGGCGTACAGAGGCATTTCACATTAAGAGATCCCACCTGAGAAGAAGGCAGAAGACTAGAGCTTAAGCTACCATTTGCTTGCATTTGTATGGTTAGAAAAAAATCGCGACGCTTACAACGGCCCGGCAAACTCTCCCAAACATCAGCTCTGCTCCTGGGAGAGTCCAGCAGGAGGGTTTTAAGGCAGTTTTAAGGAGCTGTTTCCTCCTGGCAGGTGTGGGACAGAGAACTGCCAGGTTCTTTCAGGCATGCAGAGTGACTCAGTGCCTGGTTGGCAGCAAGAGCAAACAGGTCCAGAGCAACACAAACCCCGAACAAAGTTAATCGAGCACAAAACCAAAATGAAGCTGAAGAGAAGAAGGGGATGACATGAGCAGGGAAGGATTAAACACATTCATGAGGCCAAGGGCATGTCACCCGCCAGCCCTTCCCGGGGATTCCTGAGCTCTCTTCTCTGCTGCCCGCCTCAGCAGTGACATTCATGCCAGCCTGTGCGTTTCACAGCAGTTTCGTCACCCGCCAGCTCGTCTGCATGCAAACAGGTTCCAACACAGCCGGCTGCTCCAGCTCGGGAAAAGCACCGTGGGCAGCTGGCACTGCTGGCCGCTTTCTCCTCGCCCAGGGTCCCAGCCTTGGTGCAGAGGACCACCCTGCAGCTCCAAGCAGAGCACAAGCCCTGCCCTTGCACACGTGGGTTTTGCACCACCCCTGTTAAGGCAGCTGGCAAGGAGCACAGGGACACCCAGCCTGTCCCCTGTCTGAGCCATGCCAGTGTTCTCATCAGTGAAGCGTCACCAGCCAGATCACAGGGGGGTTGTGGTTCACAGGGCTGGAAAGGGGCCAAAGCTCTGCTTAAACCATCAACTACAGCCAAGAGCTGTTGAAAGGTAAAAGAGCTGTGACCGCAGCACTAATTCAGGTTGGACCACACAGACACGGGAGAAGCCCCAGCCGAGTCCTGTAGCTCATCCCTTTACCTTGAGTGATGTCAGGTGAGACACCTTCTGTGTCAGCGCTCCAACTCTGCTGTCTCCCCCATACACACGCAACCCCGCCTCCATCTTTACGAGCTTCTCATTTCCTCCAGCATGGTCCCTGGAAGGTCAGAAGAACAGCTTTGGGCAGGGCTAAAGACAAATTTATCATAACTCATATTGCACTGGTCACCTCCAGGAGATCATTTCTGATCAACTGTTCTCCCAACATCCAATGTTGTCCTCATACCAAAGGACATACCACATCCACATGAGTGGAGAGAACTCCCCCAGTAATCAGGGCAGTGAGAGTGGAGGAACAACCCCCCACAAGTTCACAGCTAGTTGAGAAACACCAGCCCCAGGTCAGGGCTGGTTCTCCAGCCTCAGAGGTGGCTCCACCATGACCCACAGGAGATGTTACCCTGTTATTGCTAAAGGAAAACATTCATCTTCACATGGCAGGCAGCGTTAATCTGCAGCGCAGGTAACGCTCCCGGAGCGCTGACTCAGTGGCATGTCTTATAGGCATGTCCCAGCACCGTGGCGTGGGTCTGCTCCCTCCTGCGCTCCCTTCACATGTTTACTTCACTGGCCACCTGGAAGAAGTCGGTGTTTTAACGGCTAAAGGCGCTGACACACAGAGCATCGGTCTAGACAACACAACTGGTCAGGGTGAGCTCCAGGGACCTGAGCTCCAACCCTTCTTCTCACACCTAAGCTTCTGCTTAGAGAAGACCAACTTCATCAGAGGAGCAAAAATTCTCGACTGCTCGTGTTTCTGCAGAGGGATCCTGCTGCAGCAGATAGTTACCAGTGATGATGCGTGGTCAGGACAGTGGTCAGCTTCACGCCATGCTTCTTGACCGCATCCAAAACCTGCAGGCACAGGGCACAGCAAGACCATCACACCTCGCGCAAAGTGACTCAACACCACTCATGGTGCCTGGCAAAAACTGGGCACAGCTGCTCCAGGGTTTGGACCAGCCACTCAGCCCTCTCCGAGTTGCAGTTAAACACATCAGGACACAAGGTCTCTGATCCAGCTTGCCATGACTAAGCCCTCAGAGCCATTTCCTCTTTCCTGCACTACATCAAATTAAGGGCAAAAACCAAACTCAGGTCAATCACCCCTGACTTCAGCCCCATCCCACCTGCACATGGCCAGTATTTCCTGACTCTCCTCCACTCGTGAGTCAGCATGTGACTAACTCTCCCTTGGATGTGGCAACCTGAAAGGCACTCCTGGAGCCGAGCGTGAGCACCCTGCTCCCATGGGCCGCAGACAGCATTACCTTCTGGGGCTGCACAGGGTCAACTATTGCAGCCTCCTTTGTTTCCTCGTCAATGAGGAGGTACATGTAGTTGTCAGTGAGGGCCGGGAGTAATTCCACCTTCATGTCGGCTTGCGTGACCGTCTTCGACTGCCTCCGCTCGTGCTCTGTGTGCAGGAAGAGAGCTCGCAGCTGCGCTGGACCTGGGGACCCCAAAACAGTCACACCTCCAGTTAGCCCAGGGCGGGGAACAAGTGGGATAGAGCAGAGCAGGTCCCCCAGCCCATGCCCCCAGAGAAGGAAGGGTATGGACAGCCCAGCCTGCCGCCTTCAGAGGAAGAGGAGAGAGGCCACCACAGGACAAAGCTGTAGTGTCACCTTGCGCCCCACAGTGCGGGCTGCTTTTGGTGCCCTACAGCTGCACCACAGAAGGACAGGACACTGCTCCCAGAGGTGTGCTCATGCGGGGAAAGCACTGCACCTCGACAGGAGAGAAGATTTCAAGGGACAGGAAAGCAGGGAACAGCTAGACAAAGGTCACCTGGGACAGTGACGTTGCAAAAAAAAGGACGAAAGGCCACGTTACAGCCAAAAGACAAAAAAGGAAGGAAAAATTAAAAGGAGAAACACAGAAAACATAAATATCACACTGCTACAACAGTCATATCTGCTTCGTTACTTGGGGAAATCACACCCTGCACAGGGCACAGGCTCCCCGCGGGGAAGGCTCGGCTCCCCGCCCAGCCAGGGACCAGGCACACCCGTGCCTCTTGCTCGCAGGCCACCTTGATGCAACAGCAGTGCTTCCCTATTTACTTTTGGTTAAATTAACTTCTGGTTAAATTTAACAGCGGTTAAATGTTCAATCAGATCCAAGAAGCAAATCTAACCCCAGATGCCAATAACCCGGGCTCTGCTGTTCAACTCACAGATACCCAGTTCTTAAAGGACCAACTGAGCCCGAAGAGGCTCTGCCATAAAAAAAAGGAAGGAGAACAAAGAGGACAAGGTCCCCATTGCCAGGGCCCTGCACTTCAGCCCCCAGTCCATACAGGCAGGGAAGGCGGTGCAGTCTCTGCCAGTCAGGACCAGTTGTCTGAACCCCTAGGCACAGCGCTGAAGGCAACCGCCCCAGTCTGAGTCTCTCCCAAGGCTCCCGACACCAGTGCCAGGGAGGGGTCAACACGCTCCTAATCAACCTGCCCCACTCTCCCAAAACAGCTCAGTCCTGCCGACCCCTGATAAGCGCCTGCTCTAGAGAGCAGAGGCCCCACAGCCCCCCTGCGCCTCCACACACCAATGGGAACCCAGATCCCAGTTCTGACTGGGGCAGGCGACTGCTGCTGCTGCGAACACAGCTCTAAGGGCTCTCTTGCTCAACTGTCCTGCCCAGAACTTCTTCCCCTTTACCTCCACCATCTCGCTTCCTCATGAGGGAGGGAAGGAGCTGCAAAGAAAACCCCAAGGCATGACAGGGTCAGCATGCGCGGGGTGTTTGACGGTGAAGGCACATAGTATCAAGAAAAAAATCCATACCTGCCGAGGGTTCCTCTGGAGCAGAAGAGGCTTTCCAAAAGAAGAATAAAACAAACAAACAAAAAACCCCTCACTACTCCTTGAAAGGGAAAAAAACATAAAAATTAATTGTTTTTTAGCTGCTCCCTAACACGGAGCACTTTTGGATGCTCTCAGTCACAAGAGCTGTATACGCTGCTACGTGTTTGCATGCTAGACACTAACTGGGGCAAAACCCAAAACCAGCAAAAGACAACACAACCTTCACTTTAAGTCAAAGGAATTATTCACATGCTTCAAATGTTTTCCTCCTACAAATCATTTCTAACCTTGGCCGCAATCCCAACCTCTCTTTGCATATGTAATTCGTGATTCTTGCAAAACAAACAAGCTGCTCCGCGTAAGGAAACATTTTCTACAACGTGATTTAAACAGAGGAATGAGAAAACATCCACGAAAGATGAGGCTCATCCTGAGCTCCCACCAGACGTGCTCTCATGCACTCCCACCGCAGCATTCCTGGCGCCTGTCCTGCTTCGGGAAGCTCCCCAGGCGATATGGAACCCCTGCCCCAACCCAGCACCAACAGCGATGGTTTCAGGGTCGCTGTAACGCATCGGGTCTGCTCCAGAATTTACACCCAGTGACTTCATTTTCCCTCAGTTCTGTAACGCGTCCCTCCTGACTTCCTGCCTGCAGCAGAGAGGACTGGGGAGAGCGGGACACCAGCAGCCCTTGAGTCGTACACTTCGGCTTTCTGGAACGGTTCGTTAGCGCAGCTTGAGTCGCCAAGAGGAAGGGTTTGCGGATGAGAAGCATTAATGCCATCACATAAATGCATACAGGCTGGAGAGGGAAGGCGAGCAGGCAGCAGCACAGCCTAAAAAAGCAGGTTCCCTCAGGAAAGGGATGCTGCATGCGTGTTCTCCACAGCATTCCGATTCACTCCTTTTATTACAGAAAAAAGTGGAAAATTCCTATTTCAAACATGGCTGTCACTCAACAACGCCTGCCCGCACATACCCCGACGAACACCCCTGCGTTGCCTCACGAGAACACCCCGCACTCACTCTCCACACACTCTGCACATAGGTATTTTTTGGATACCCAGGAGTTTGCGGCTCCACACGGTACCAAGGGAGACGCTCCACAAACCCCCAGCAACTCCCACTCTGACTTGACTTGGCGGCCTGGCACCTGCTGCCAACCTGGGCAGGGCACGCACCCACCCACCGGCTGCGCCTGCGTGGAAGGCGCAGCACCCAGCCCGTGACCTGCGGGACTCGGGAGCTGCTGCTACTGGGTTTGACAGGCTTGTCCCCGAGACAGCATCGGGGTTCCGAGCCTGGCACTTAATGCCCATGAACTCTCACTCATTGAGGCCAGGTTTTAAAACTGGCAGGATGCAAAAGGCCTCTGGTAAGACCTCCCAGGAGCTAAAGCCCAAGCACTAGTTCCAGGAGATGCTTTCACAATTTAAGCCCCGAATTTAAACGCAGACCTCAGCCAGTCTGATTTTGTGTTTTGTTTACGTTGTCAGCACAGTCTGCTGTCCATCAAACCCCGTGTAACCGCCAGGCCCTGTCCACCAAGCCCTCCTCCCAGAGCAACACCCAGCGCTTTGGCAGCCCAGAAACCCCGCAGGAGCCTCCCAGATGGGTTATCGATGCGAAAAACCACCGAGAGGGCGAGACAGGCTCCAGCTGTGCAGATACTGACCTACTTGGGGCTGTGAGTCAGCTCAAAAACCTGAGTCAGGAAACGAGAGGAGAGGAAAAAAAAACAAACCACCGTCAAACTTCCGAGCTGCAGCCCCAGGCCCGGCAGCCGCCCGGCTCGCTGCGGGTCCCGGCTGTGCGGGGCTGGGGCACAGCACGCCCCGTCCCCGGTCTCTGCTGCAAGGGGGGGCGTCACACACCCCCCCAACACACCCCCCCCGGTGCTGGCTGCCGGGAGGGCACAGCACAGAGCCCAGCCCCGCTGCCAGGGGACACCCCACCGCGCCCCGGCCCCGCTGCCCGGCCCGGCGGCTCCTACCGGGGCGCATCCCCGTCGCCGCCCGCCCCACGTACCGGCTCGGAGCAAGGCCCCAGCGCCCAGGGCCGCCAGGGCGGTGCCAAGGCCCCGCCAGCCCCCGCCGAGCATGGTGCGGCGCGCCCCGCCCGGTGCCCAGGCCCGGCCCGGTTACCTTCGCTCCCTGCCCCGGGGAGGCGGGCAGCGGCCCCGGCCCCGGCCCCGGCCCGGCCCGGCCCGGCCCGGCGTGCGGCGGGGGCGGTGCTGAGCCCGCCCGGCCGCCTCCTCCTTTCCCTCCCCGCTGCACGCCCAGGCCGGGCGATTCGCTGAGCCGGGCGAGGAGGAGGAGGGCAGGCGGCTGCGCCGGGCGGAGGGGAGGCGGCGGCGGAGGCCTGGCAAGGACGGCCCAAGGGCGGCCGCCGTCCCCCGGAGGCCATGGGCTCCTCCAAACCGCTGTCCTGCTTTTGGGAGTGGGGCAAGAACATCGTCTGCGTGGGGCGGAACTACGCCGAGCACGCCAAGGAGATGGGGAGCGCGCTGCCCCGGGAGCCGCTCTTCTTCCTCAAGCCTTCCTCGGCCTACGTGCGCGAAGGCTCGCCCATCCTCCGGCCGTACTACAGCCGCAACCTGCACCACGAAGTGGAGCTGGGGGTGGTGATCGGGAAGAGAGCCCGGGCCGTGTCCCAGGAGGCCGCCATGGAGCATGTAGCGGGTTACGCCATCTGCTTGGACATGACGGCCAGGGACACGCAGGAAGAGTGCAAGAAGAAGGGGCTGCCATGGACCTTGGCCAAGGGCTTCAGTTCGTCGTGCCCGGTCAGTGACTTCGTGCCCAAGGAGAAGATCCCTGACCCTCACAAGCTGAAGATCTGGCTCAAGGTGAACGGAAAGCTGAGGCAGGAGGGGGAGACCTCCTCCATGATCTTCTCCATCCCCTACCTGATCAGCTACATCAGCGAAATAGTCACCCTGGAAGAAGGGGACTTGATTCTGACAGGGTCTCCCAAAGGAGTCGGGTCTGTGGAGGCCAATGACGAGATAGAGGCTGGGATAAGCAATGTCCTCTCCATGCGGTTTAAGGTGGCACAGCAAACGCGTGGATCCTAACCAGCAGCCTGGCGGGGACCCTGTCTGCGTAGGAGGAGGTTCTTCTGACCAGGGAAGACACACAAGTTCTCCTGTACCTCACACACTTCCATGTTCCAAGAGTCTAATGGACTGTCACACATCAAAGACACGTAACCCATGAGCTCAAAAGGCATTTGACTAAACCAGCCGCACAGTTTCCCCAGAGGCTTCAGCCTCCTCTGAGGCCATGAACCTGGAGCCCAGCCCAGTGTGGGGCAGATGGTTCATACCTAAACCATACCCTGGGACTGGCAATGGGGACGGTGTGCGGGGCAGCGGGGAGGCGAGCTGGGCTTGCTCTTGCCGTGTGCTGTCTTCTATCGATGCTCTGAGCTCTGCCAATGTATTGCCTTAAAATAGAAATTATAAATTAAACCATTAGAATGGTGGTGTAGGAGCTAACGCTCATCCCTGCTATGTGAAATCGAAGGTGAATGTGTAACAATGAATCAAAGGTTGCACCTGCAGAAAGATTTCTCTCCTTGGGGTATTCTACAATAAAAAGATGTTTGATTTTTAGATCAGTGTTGCGAGTCCTCCGTGCCTTTTTCCAGTGTACAGGGTTGCTTTCCCTCCCACCCCAAGGGGCATCATGCAGCAGGACATGTGCCAGATGCTTGACAGGGGTTTTTTTCCCCCTAAACTGAGCTTTAAATGTGCTTCTAGAAGTAAAATAATACAAAAGATCAAGAATAAAGAAGCTCGTTGGTCGAGATCACCAGTAAACTTGTCTTTGCTTTTACTGATTTAAATACATTTTAAAATAAAAATCCAACTGCAGCAGTTGTTACTGGTACCGCGTGGGGCAGCAGCTGAAGGGTTGAACCATTTCCAGCTGTTAGGCAGCTGCGCTGTGTAACTCTTCCCCTTTCCAAACTCCAGCCCGTCCAACACGCCACCGGTTCGCATGCCAGCGAGGCCTCTTTCGAGTTGTAAAATGTAATTAAAAAACCCTTTCCCCTGCAAACATCAAAACTGACCGTTTTCAAAGGTTCCACAGAACCGACTGATTTCTAGCAGAAACAGATGGATTATTTTTTTACTTACGTGCGAGCACCAACGTTAAACACTTCCGTGGATGGGAGGCAGAGCTTAGTGACGGTAGTGACGGCTGGGAAAAACATCGTTTTAAGAAGTGCGTTTGCAGAGTCTGGCGGAGAAAGTGACGGCAGTCCCGAGCCAAGACCCTCTGTGACAGCGCAACATGGTCCCGGGCACTGCAGATCACACGGGAAAAGAAAGTGGAATGTATTGCAGGAGATAAGCAGACACTGTCCTGGCGAATTGCTGCCCCGGCTGCCTCTGCAGCACGCTGCTGCCTGCCCCAGCGCCACCCGCCCTGGGTACCTGTCCTGCACACCGGCAGAGTTTTCACACATTTCACTGTAATTTGATGTAAGCCGATGGCTTAACTCCTTGGTTTAAGCTGCCTTAAACCTTAAACTCTTAAACTCCTTGCTTTAAGGTGGCCTCTGCCAGCGGGGAAGCTGTGCTCCCAGTGTGCTGTGACTTGATGGGCTGGGCCAAGTCCCTTTTCCTCCCTCACATCGAATCACAGAACTGTTTGGGTTGGAAAAGCCCTTTGAGCTCCTCGAGTCCCCCCGCTCCCCCAGCACTGCCAGGTCCCCACTGACCCCTGTCCCTCAGCACCACCTCCACACAGCTGGGAAACCCCTCCAGGGATGGGGACTCCACCACTGCCCTGGGCAGCCTGGGACACGCCTGCACAACCCCAACAGGACAGAAATGGGTCCTCAGGGACAACCTCAACCTCCCCTGCAACAACTGGAGGCCGGTTCCTCTCGTCCTGTCACTTGTTCCTGGGGAGAAAAGACCAACCTCCCCCTCACTCCAGCCTCCTGTCAGGGAGTTGTCAGAGCCAGAAGGTCTCCCCTGAGCCTCCTTTTCTCCAGGCTCAACCCCCCCAGGTCCCTCAGCTGCTTCTCAGGACACTTATGCTCCAGACCCTGCTCCAGCTCCGTTGCCCTTCTCTGGACACACTCCAGCACCATTTGGAACAGCCCAGCTCCCAGTACACTTGGAAGGCAAGGACTGGCGAACGTAGTAAATACATCAGCTGCAAGGGAAGCTAAGGACAGAAATTGGTGAAAAGAGAGGAAAAAATACATAGGGAAAGGCAAACTGTACATACCTGGGTTGTTTTGTCCAGCAGAAGAGTCCTTCCTTCCCTGCCACCTAGAGTCTTAGCTTGGTTGGTTGTCAGAGGTCCCTGGTCATGGATTACTCCGTTCGGGCAAGACTTTGGCTGCCCTAATGCAAAGCCCTGCACACATCATGGCTATTGCCACACTGCCGCCGTTGCCAGACATTCCGTGTTTGGACTCACAACGCGCACCACAAACCCAGGCAGTGTTTCAAAGCAAGTCTTTATTTTTTGAACACAAAAGTAGCACAAACATAGCAAGGCAGTGACAAACACAGAACCTCCACAGATCTGTGATTGATTCAAATAAATTCTAAACAGAGCAATGACAGCTTCCAGCCCCACGTAAGGGGCTGGATTCAGAAGTAACTTGAGACCCTAGAACAATTCTTAAAGTACAATCACCTGAAAAAGATCAACGCAGAAGCTCACTGAAGGGGTCAGTAATGTGTATTCCTCCTTTACTGTCAGAATATCCTGAGCAAAATTGGATGACTGCATTCTGCTTCTAGTAATGGGGCGAGGAAAGGCTCTTCCCTGGCTGTTACCAGTCGTGTGGTCTCTTACTTCCCGTCTCTTTGCCCAACAGGCTCTGACTTGCCTCTCGAGGGGCTGCCAGTTTGCATGAGAGAAGATTCACTTTCAGCCCGGTTCTCCAGCTGGGTGACAAAGTAACCTGTAAAATTAATTAAGTCTTTGTTTTATTTGACATTATTTGAAGTACTCACAGTTTGTGTATGTACCTGTCACTGCTGAAGTAAAACTCTTCCCTTTTTTCCTGGATATAGGGGCAGAGGGTGGAGAAGATGGGATGGTTAGAACCATCTTGATCAGGTAAAAACGGGACTCAGTTTAGAGTCGTCCAAGAACAGGCAGCTCTATGAAAGAGGAACCCAGTAAATCATCTGTTCATGCTTTTGAAGTACCAGCTCCTTAAATTGGTGCTGGCTAAGGGCAGTTTGTGTCGTTCATAGATTCCCTGAAAGAGCCCCGCATATCCCTGATCCTGCAGGGTCATCCCCTAACACTGGAATTATGACAGACTATTTCCTTGGAATATCCAGAATATGTACAAAAGCTAATCATTATTTTAACAAGTTCAGCAGAATTGACTTGGAATCTTTCAGTACTAAATATACTCGCAAATGGGAAACAGCCGCTGGTTTGAATTAACGTTAAATACTAACTTTAAAATAAATCTTGCTTCGTTCCAGAAGAAGTTGCCACTTCAATGTAGTCTTCTTGTCTTCTGCTAGAGTGAGGAATTCCTGGACCTGTGAATAACGTCACAGAACTTCTTCAGCATATAGTTATGCGTCATCTCCACACAAAACAGCGGTGAAAAGGGCATCTCACACATTTGTACACATTTCTAAGCTGTATTTTTCTCTTTTCACACAGTGTTTAGGGTGATACGTGCACTGAGAGAGGCAGATGAAGCAGAATAAATTGCAGTGTTTGAGAATCAAAATTAGGGAATTCCAACCATCTTCTCAGAGAAGTGTGGATTGATTAAAGTAAAGGGATATTCTGGATACTCCTAGATTTAACGTGTCTCTCATTAGCAGCTACTGACTTCTTCTGAGGTGTTAAAAAGCTGTCTACGTCTATATCCACGTGTACACACTATTTTTGTAACCAGTGCGCGCGTACACACACACTAAGAACGCTACATTTGTAATTTTCCTGAGGCTTCGCAGCTCAGACCAAATAAAAACCAACCCAATTCCTTTCCCTTACTGTGCAGCCCAATGTCTCCTCAGCCACAGCCTCAGACAGGTAACAGGAGCGAAGAGTGCCCGTGTGATCGGTCAGGTTGACGAGGATGTCGAAGCTGGCAAACGTTGACCGTGAGTCTGCAGAGACGTCGCTGCAGAACGTGCACATGTTTGACACCTCATTCACGACAAAGCGGCACATTGAACTGAAACATAGGATGGAAAGTGATGAAACGGGCACTTCCTCCTTGTCTGAAAGCCTTTTCTAGACTGAGATCTCCCAAGAGACTTTTGTCCTTAAAAAAATTCTCCAGAGGAATCTTACTTCTTGTCCGGATCTGGACTAAAATATTGTTCTCTCTAATTTGGGTCGGGGGAAGGAGGACAAGCACATTTTCATACAAATTTACACCAGGCAGTTGCTCACCATCTGTTGCGAATAACTTTAGATGGGTTATCATCGATGTCCAGGGTAGAAATGTAGCCGTAAATAATGCCATAGACTGGCTCAAGTTTCTCGTCGCTCTGTAAAGCTTTTTCTTTCAGCTGTTCCACAGTATAGACATCAGCTATAGTTTCCACTGGAAGTTTAAAAGACATGTTAAGCGCATCTGAGAAACAAACACCACCGAAGAGCAACAACAGAAAGGGATCTGAAGGTAATACAAAGGAGAGGACTGGATCTAGAGCACCAGAAGAGCCCCACACACCCTCCTTCTGAAGCAGGCATATCCTTTGGGGACGAAAAATAAAACAAAAGGGGACTCAAATCAGGAAAATATCTATTATTTCATCTTTGTATCCCCCAAAATGAGTTTTTGACAAAAAACTTTCCCTCTCCATTTTTTGTACATTGAAAGAACACGCCAGGCAGGCTGCAGGGTCAGAGTCACCAGCCCAGAGGATCCGTGACTGATATCATAAGGGATTGTCCCAGTTACAACCATCCAAACATTAAACATTCCGTCAGGCTACACCTTAGTTTTGTTTCTACGAACACACAGAGCAAGGACTTGGTGTTTCAGCTGCGCTATGAAACTGCATCGTATCGTTAAATAAAATCCATATTTGGTTCCATGCTTACAGTTAAGGGGTTCTTTTGACTGCTCCTCCATCTTATCGCGCAAAGCTCCTGCCTGTGCACTGTCTTTTATGAAGCTGAAGAGAACATTTGCTTCTGCTGTTTCTTGAAAGTGTATTTTTAAAAGTCATTAATATAGGTAGCATATAAAATAACCGCCTAATTATATTTTACAACTTTTTATTCTGGTAGTGCCAACACGCTATCCCTTGGAACTAACCAAGAGATGCTTTTCACTTCTTTAAGTGTTAGTCCTACATGGCATATATGAAGGCTGCTTAGATAAAATAAATAAAATAAAGAGAAAAAGGGTGGAAGCCAAAAGCTTTGGTCACTACATAACAGACAAGAAGCGGGGAGCTTCCAGAGGCAGCAGAAATCAGACCTCCGATAGACTTGTTCATGCTTTCCAGCCCCTAATGAGCACTAATACCAAAGGAACACTTCAGCAGCACTTACCTGGGTTAGTTGTAATGATGGTTTTGGATATCACCGTTGCAGTCATACAGTTCCTAAACTTGTCAAAATTGATTCTGACGTCTGATGCAAATATCACTGCGCACAAAACCCCACCCCTGTTACTGCAGAATAAGCATCACGTTAAGAACGAGAGTGAAACCATAAAGAACAGACTGTTGTACCTGTTTCTCGTGGGACCCAACTCTGTGCAAGCTGGATGGACTCGTTATCCCAACTAAATTAAAAGAAGTTAAGGTATCAAACCATCTTTGAAACAGCATTCAAGCAGTTTAGGACTAAACTGTGAAATAACAGAGTTAAATTTGCCGAAGGGGACATAGCTCCTTTGCTAGGTGTGCACACAAATGAAATGCCATGTGTATCTGCAGGTGTCCAGTCTGCGGGCAGCCAGGGCGCTTTATGGACGGTCTAGTCCAGCCCCTGTTTTATCCCACGCCGAGCAGGATAAAATAAAGGGCTATTAGATTGTTCAAAATGATTAAATGCAGAATATACCTGGAAAAATACTGTGCGTATGTCAGAGCTTTGGCAAAAGCCAGTTCTAACTGAAGCAAATCACGGTTAAATAATTACGTATCAGTGAGCCTTTTCTGTGGGAGCAAGGCGATGGCTCAGGTCCCCAGGCCAGGGGTTCAGCCAGCTTTCCAACCCCGGCACCTGCGTGATGAGACTGGGGTGAGGGCAGGGTATCCCTTAGAAACGATTAGCTGTGGGATAGGCCCCTTGGGAAAACCTCATTCAGCTCCTCCTGAGTTCGGATGGCAAGAACATGCCAAACCACAGATTTTTTTGCTTAATCCTTGGAAAAAGATTGAAGGTATTTGCTTTCCATCTAGCATTGCTCAGCCACTCCTTCACTGACAGCTCTGAATTATCTTCACTGCAGTGCTGCTGCTGCTGCTGCTGCTCAAGGATTTCCTGACTCTCTGCCTCTACCTACAGCTCCTGAGGGCGTGGGAAGGGTTCCGCTCGGTATCGCTGCTTACCAGCGCTGAAGCGAGACTATCATTGGAGCTGCTGCTGCAAACTAGCAGTGGGGGCAGCTCCAGGGCTAGAAAACTTCATGCCATAGACGTTTATTAGTGTTTGCGTGCATCCCTTAGCTGTGTTAAACACTACAAGGAACGATACCGGTAGTTCTGACTCGGGCGCAGAGCGCAGTGCTGTCTTGGTGCCTCTGTCTGGAGCACAAAGGTCATTTTGACCAAAGGACAGCAAACCCGGTGCAGACGAACACCCACAGACCTTCACACACAGACAAACCACGAGTCTATTGAACAAGCTGCTGGCAAAATGCAAAAGCTGCTGAGTAAATAAATCACTGTTTACAGGCATAAACGGTAGGGGGGTAGTCATGCCTGTGAACAGGATACGCCTTGAAAACATGGGCAAAGTAGCATTAAAATATTTCTGTGCTATTCTGAATATCTAAAAGCTATCTCAGCCTATTTCCATTCCACTTGTTTATTTGCCTGGCTGTAAAAAAGAAACCTGCTCCTCTTTTCCCCCCCTGCCCCCTAGTTTGTGGAGGAAACGTACTGCCTTTGCACCTGGTTTTAAGTGCCCTTTCCTGAATTCGTTCAGATTCCCACATTAAGAAACGTGCTGTTGGGAACTCAGCTTCACTGTGCCATGCGTGAGCGAGCAGCCTGTCAGCAAGTCATGCACCCAGACAGCACGTACAAAGGACTCGGAGGAACACAAGGTGCTGCCTCATCACAGCTGCCACCCAAATAAAAACACATTTAAATTAAAAGCAGGTATTATGGTCCATTTCTTTCCCTACTCTTAATTGGTGTATTTTAATGAATTAAAAGACATTTTACCATATTATTGGAAAAGACATCTCTGTTTCATCATATAGTTTTACTTCACACCTCTGACCTTTTCTCTTGTCCGAAGTCAGAAAATACTTTGGCTCCCCAACCTTTAAGAAGAAGGAGAAGCAGTCACTTTGCCTCTGCTAAGGGTTTGGGAGAATAAAAGTGATAACCTAGAAAAGCAGAAGGGTTAAAAAGCGGGTAGGGAACCATGTACACCATTAAAAGAAAACCTATACGGCACTAAAAGTTTAATAACAGGAATTTTACTTCAAGATAAAGGGACACATTTTATTTTGTACTAATTTGTGGTTTACTGATCTGCAGTTTTCCCGCTGCTTGCACATGCACGATTTCAAGAAGACGCATTTCCATTCCCTTAACCTCCCCCCTTCGCGTTGATGACAATCTCATACGGTTGTTGTCAGCCAGCTGAAGTGGGGGCCAACCTAAACAAGCAAACCTAGTGATTCCTGTCTGCTGTGAGCCCCAAATCCACAGTCACAGTTGGGTGAATTAAATTACCCGTGGTACAGCAGAAAAAAACCGCTCTGCTGTGGCTCCATGACTTACTGACATTACAGCCGCCAGCACGTTAAGGATTCTGCCGTTGAGGCTTTGTCCATTCGCCACGATATCGCCCAGTGAATAATAATCCTGAGGGTCTTTGACAGGCAGATGCAACAGAGAAAGCAGCGCGGTGTCCATTTCATAACAGGAAGATGTTTTGACCACTGAGTGGTTCTCACTGAGCAGTAATTTGTAGCAACTAGATAGTATGGACGGAACAAATCACATTGATCAACACTGCACCCACCAGTACAGCACCAGTGTGAACTGGTAATACAATTCACATGAGAAAATAACCGCTGATTTATTCCTTTACGGCCAAACTCCAAAGAGCATGTGCCGAGAAATACAGTCTCTGCGGAGGTTACTTGCCCATACGAGGTTGAATGCAGAGAACAGTACCGCTGTGGAAGACGACCAACCCCAAACACTTCCAGCAGTTTCACGCTGCTGCACCCGGCTGCCAACCAGCCCAAGGGTTAACATCAATCTTTCGGGAAAGAACTGCCGGTCTCTGCTTTAAACTTACCTGGGGGTTACAGGGCTGAATTTTTCTTCCCTTTCCGTTTCCTTTGACTGAACTAATGGATTTTCAATTGTAACTGAGACAAAAAATTGATAAGTAACGTTAGAAAACTGAGTATAGATACATCTAAACAGAGATGCCTTGTAAGAACGGCTGTTTTCCAGGTCGATATGGAAAGGAAAAGGTACACACAGTAACCACTGCCCACCATTTTCATACTGAAACCCACATCTGTCCAGGCAGCTCACATTATAGCCCAAGTCCCACAGAGTCCTCAGGACAGTCAATGGAAACAAAACGCCGCTGAGCTCTTTTTTGCTCTGCATAGTCACAGGTTTTATCCAAACCGGCGGATCAAGCAGTAAAGTCTTTCAATTAACTTCGCAAGAGAAAAGCACAGCCCGTAAATAAAGACAAGGGGTTCGTTGGGTTTTCTTGAGCAACCATGTTCATATCTCTAACTGAACACAAACACCAAACTACTTTACAGAGCTCGTTTTTCATAATTTATAAGAACTGAATATAATGTAAGAATTGAGATCAATTATAGGTAAGTTCTGGGTGGTGCATTCAGTGGGTTTGATCTGGTCTTTTTGTTGACGTGTTTACTGGTTTTGAATTTAAATCTTTGAACTCTTATTCCTTTCCTCTTTATATTTAACATAACTGCACAGTTTGTTTCCAATTAGACTCTTTTCTGAGTCCTCAGAGAAAAATTTAACAAAACCACAAACACATAACGCTGATTTACTGGGGAAAAACCCAACATTCAAACAGAAACACGTTAAGAATAAACTCCAACTTACCACAGTCACCAACTCTGAAGCTTTCCGAAAGCGATCTGATATACTCTTCTCTGCCCCAGGAGCTCACGTTGATGAAATAAGTCGGCGAATCCCGAATAGTGAAGCTGAAGGTGTATCTTTCAGACCCCACATCTGCAAAAACAAACAGTACTGTTACAATCATCAGTACCGCTTGATTTCAGCCTGGAATATATGGATAGAAACGACAATTTCAAGGCTTTCCAAGATTTTGCCCTGAGTTTCCTACCCGCAAGTTGGTGAGTAGCACCAGGGGTCAGCAGATGGACCAGTAAACCTGCCGTGCAGTGTTCCCGAATGGGAATGGCTCCAACCCGCGCCGTGGTTGTACCAGTACCATCCCCCCTGCTAAATAATCATAAATCACCAATGAAAACCGTGCAGTGATCTGCACAGTGAGCGTAACCTGACTGTAGTTCCAGAGGCATAAACACGACCACCCCGTTTTCATTCGATGTAGAATCGTTTCTGGTGATGATGGGGACTTCCTTCTAAAAACCCACCACTGGAGCAGCTCAGCATGACACCAGTGGAATAGCTGAGCGTATCACCCAGAGCTGGAACAGCTCCCTGGGACTGGAGATGCTTCCTAAGAGCGTCTGTACCATCCCTGACCTGTAGATACGTGATTTCAATTCCCAACTAATGCTGTATTAACAACATATTATTCCCATTTTTGCTTTAGGAGTGCACGATAAGATGAAGCTGGTGCTACTCAGAGCAAAAATGACTTGCCTCACTCCTCAAAACACCTCTGGAACAATCCTGGTTTAAGAGAGACTGAATGTGAAGGGACCAGACCAATTCCAGAGTGTTTATCTAATGGTGGGTTCGTATTGGTACCGCCTTCTTCAGACCCTCAAACACTCCCATGATGGAGTTTTTCCAAACTCATTGATAAGGTTTAGCCAGACTCTTTCATCTTGGTTCCCAAACCTACAGATTTTTCTTGCGCATTTTTATCCTATACATTTTACACTCAGGAGTCTGTTTATCATTTAAATATTGATGTCAGCCATATATGCCAAATTATACCATTTAAGAAAATGAAGTAAAAACAGTGAAGAGGGACTGTACTTTTTCTGTCGGGAAAGCCTCTGACATCTGTTTTGCCAATAACCACACCGATTACGTTCTAGAAAATAAAGCGATTAGAGAAAAGAAATATTAAACACAGATGTATATGATGAATTAGATTTCATGGACTTGCAGTCTACTGATGATAACAAACGTATTTCTGACTGGTAATCATTTTAATCTATTCACCCAACAGTACCATATGAACTAAAACATAAACACACAATTTTACTTAAGAAAAAGGATGTCTAATAAAACTATTAAAAGAAATCCATCTGTTTCTGCTTGGAAAGACAGCGGGAGGACCAAAGTTCATCCAAAACGTTCCCAAGGCTGGCTGCTCTACAGCAATCTCTCCTCACGTAGGCAGCGATCGTGGTGTTTCACGCTCTCTGCACAGCTCTCAGATCTCCTTAAATGCACCGTGAAAAGTCAGGATGGGATTTATTTTACAGTTAAACATCCAAGGGTTGCCCTGCTGACACACACACGTGGGCAGCCACCGGGAGGGCCGCTTAGCCCGTCCTCAGCTCCGCAGCGTGGGTTTGTACGGGTGCCTCTCTCGTGCTGTCTCTCAACTGACTGCAATGGGAGCTTAGGCAATGAAGTTTTTTGGTGCTTCAAAACAAAATCAATCTTATTTTACTTTGCTAAACCTGTATTTGTTATGTGATTGCACGCGTCTCAACTGTCAAACAAAACTGCTAGGAGCAAACACACAGGAAGAGAGGCATGTATGTAAACTCCCTATATTAATAATACAGAGCTGGGGGGGGGGGTGGTGGTGGTGGTGCTGGAGTTTAAAGGTCCTCCTCAGTGTGAGAGCATTGCAGAGCTAGGCTGGGATTTCAGAGCTAAGCGGTGAAAGCGGGTGTGGTGACCAGCACTGGAAGGAGAGGGACATCACAGTCCTGCAAGGGGCTCTCGGAGCAGGAAGCGTCCCACATCTCCCCTGCTCCACGGGCGCTGACGTGCAGCACCGCCTGACTCGCTGGTCCCAGCGCAGATCCCCCGCAAGGCTAGCAAGGGGCAGCGTGGCCAGTTAACCATCCTCACAGGCTGGAATGGCACCTTTCCACAAAGCAATGCAGCCTGACTGACCTCGCTGGAACGGTACAGTATCGACACGGGCTCCAAAAGGAGCTCTCACGGTCCCGGTCTACTTGGAATCACTAGATGGAGCAAGGTGACTGCCTTATCCTGCAGCGGCGGCCAGGAGCTCGGCCAGAGGACGCGTGTACAGCAGCGTCAGAGCCGCCTCCTTCCCAGCAAAGTATTTCCTATCCGGCCACAACGTGCAGTGACTTAGAATTTAATTTTTCTATTTTTGGTTTTGTTTCTTAAAAAAACCCCCAACCGACCACATTTCCATTAAAGCAGAGTGCAACACAGCCTGTACCTCACTGCCAGGCAGAAGAACTGATGATTGTCTAACGATGGAGGACTTTCCCCCCTCGTTTTGGAGGACTCTCCGCAGACGCTGAGCTGATGCAAATCTGCCGTTTGCAGAAGCCCCTCCCGCGTCCCTGCTGCGAGCACGCTCGGCTGGCTGGCGGCAGCCGAGCCTGCACAGCGAGCAGGCTGGGCAGAGGCAGAAGGACGTGAGCTGGCTGGAAACTTTTTTTTTTTTTTGAGAGAACGGGTAGAAAAGCTTCCATTTCCTTGATCAGCTCGTTGAGCAAGTACACAAGCACTAGTTCCTCCAGAAGAGGAGGCACGGGACATGCCTGCAGCGAGGAAGCAGCCCAGAGCGTTGCTTGAGGCCGCTCAGCCAAACCATGAGGCGCCAGCACTAACGCCCTGCAGGGTTCTCAGACTGGGATCCACCTCAATTTAAAAAAGAAACGGCAACGTGAAAAAATCCAGACGTTTTGAATGTGTGCTCAGCTGTTTGAATGTCCTGAACACACACCGATGATTCTGTCTTGAGACGCTGGTGAATTAATTTTTTTATAAATATACTTTCTGGACTAAATGTTGCTAATTGCAATACTCGGGATTAGTTTTATTTGTGAAATAAAAGCTTTTAACTGAGTTAGTTAATCACTCGTAACTGCGGATGATGGATTTGTTGCCAAATCTGTTTTTGTTTTCATACCTGTTGGCAAATCCAGCCTTGCTGGAGACCAGGAGTTTATAAAAAGTTGGAAAAAATATAAAATACCACTGGGTGGGCATATAAAACTCCTAAATAAATGAGGAAAAAGAGGGCTAAATGATGCCCTCCCAAATGAAAAGTGTGAGAACAGGAAAACTCCTTGTTTTCGCTCTCTTCACAAGCATCGGGACTTGATTGTCCATGTGCTCCCAGCAGCACGGGGCAGTGGGGCTGTGCCGCCGCAGCCCAGCTGGCAGCGAGCACCCACGGGACATGCTGCTGCAGAGGACACGGTATCGCTGGCGAGCGACACAGGGAAGGGTGGGAAATGCTGCAACAGGGAATAACGTCACCTTCTCCCTCCTGTGTTAAAACATCTTGGAGAGCCAAGAATGAAACCCTGCTCTCCCCAGATTTGCTGGGTTTTATTCAGCCATCTAAACCCCCAAAGAGAAAAATACCGAGTTTTACAGCACGCTCCCCTGTTTGGCTCCAGTGCTGACAGTCCTCACTGGTATCAGGACAACGACCACAAAATCATACCCAAACACCCGCATGAAGCTGCCAGCTACCAAATTTTGCTGTTATTATGTATACTTTCTGGTTCTCCTCTACTCTCCTCTACTCCCACGAGCACAATTCTTAGCTCCTTGTAAACCCACAACCACAAAAGCTGCTTTTTGTTCTAAAGAGACAGAAACGATCCGGTCTGACATGCAACTGCGGGGTTTTTATCCAGTGAAAACAATACTTTTGTTTGACTGATTAAGGACTGTTATTTAGCCCAGAGCACACCAGGAAGGGCTGCAGGACCGGGCCTTATGCGGTGAAAGACCTTTGTAGGTTCCAGATGTATTGTGCCTACATCATGCTGACTCTGTACATGTCTTTACTAATTCCTCATCCATTTAAAGCATCACAAAGAAGCCTCTGATGCTCCCAGACGTTGAATTGTCCGGTCAGTACCTACAGTGGTGACATACACATGCTGTGGACAACAGCAGCATCAATTTTCCTGTTGCTGGTTTGTGCACAAAGCAGGGAAGGTACTTTATGGCTAACAATTATACCAATGCTATTAGCGTCTAAATACACATCAATTACATAATTTTGCAGTAATATAATACGGTCATCTACTATTTCATTTGAGAGCAAAAGACTTACGGGACGAGCAAGATTTGGATGCAGATCTGAAAGTGCAACAAAGTCCTGCGTTGGGCTGGAATAAGCCATTCTTTATCTGCAACTTGAGAAAACTAATTCAGATTTTTTCAAAACTCTAAACAAATCACTTCAAACTATTCATAGTGAGAACAAGTTATTTTTTAATAACACAAATGATGTGACCTAAATAGCAGCTGTTTTCAATGAAAAGCATTTCAAGCTGTCTAAAGTAGACAGTTCGTTATTGTTTGTACTTGGCAATGTAAGTTAGGAATTATACTGTAACTACTCTACCTATGCGTCTCAAATAAAGGTCTGTCGTTTTTGTTTATTTTTTCAGCATTAAATGTCTCCGTTAGCACCCGCCTCTGAAAAATATTTGCCCTCGTTCTCCTGTCTGGGAAGTCCAGCTGAATTTAATGAGGCAGCTCCTATAGAAAAGGCCATTTCCATGGGAGGAAAGGAAGGTGTTGGGTTGCAAACTACCTCAGTTGAGGTTTTGGACTTCATATTAAACTGCTTTAAAATGTCGCATTCATTCTTATCTCAAAGTAGAAATTTTTGAATTTATTGAGATAATTTAAAGAAAAAAAAAAATCAGTTATTGTCAGGCTGCCAACTTTTTCCTGCCCATTCCCGTGAGGTGCTGCATGCTCCAGTCCTCTCCCAACTCCCAAGTGGGGCAACGGCCGCTGCGTCAGCCCCTCTGAATGCCTCTTAGTACGTGAGAGACATTACTGACGTATAGCAAAGAGCTGTCAGATTCTGGTTTTTTTGTAAAAGGAGCCATCGAGTTGTCCTGATCTTAATAACTTTTAATGCGAGAGAACTGCTGGTGTTTTTCAGAGGGTGCCTGTTCAAACTTTGTAACAAAGGTCCTGGATGGTTTCCATAGCCTTTATACCTGGCACCTCGTGTGAGACTCGGGAGCCGCTTCACCGGGCACTTGTGTACAGCCTAAAAAAGCAACAGTCTACCTTTACAAAAAAGGGGCTACCTGAGACACGGCGACGTCTCTAAAGGAGCATTTCAGACTAAACCCTCGCAGAAAGATAACCCGCATTTGCCTTACAAAAACCGCCGAACAAGGGGCCCTCAGACCCGCTCCCCTCCCCTGCTTGGGGGAACTCCCCTTCAGTGCCAAAGTCACCCCAACCAGCCCTCCGAGGCACGGTAATGTTCTCCCCTCAAAACGATTTAAACACGTGAAATGACGTACCTCACCCCACGGCTGAGCGCGGTGGAAGGAAGCAGGGCTGGGCGCAGCTCTGGAGGAGGATGAGGGAGACACCGTGGGGTCCGGGGCGCTCCAGGCCCTGCCAGGGGAAGCTGCGGCGGGCAACGGCTCCCCTCACGTACCCTCAGAGGCAGCACCGAGCTCCCTGGCGCGGCTGAGGGGACTTTCTGTCACCACCACCACCCAGGATCAGACCTTCGGAGAGAAGGGACGAGATGGCGGTCGCAGTGACAGCAGGAGCCGCCGGGATGGGACGGGAGCGCCCCGGAGGCAGGCGGGAGGCGCCGGGGACAGGGAGACAAAATGGCGGCAAGCGCCGTGGGCGGGAAAAGGCCTTCGCGCCCTCTGGCTGCCCGCGACCTCCCTTCAAGGGCCAGTGCAGGCGCGAGGGTGGCCGCGGCTCCACGCAGCAGCAGCCCAGGGGCTCAGAGAATGGCTACCAAAAAACCCCAGACTTCAGAATTCAGAGTCCCGGGGCTTTCACAGACCTCAGCCCAGAGCACGGCACCCCCCGCTCCAGCCAGTGAGCTCCGCGTCCGGGCCAGAGCTGGGGTTTCATTTTTCGGCGACTCCTCTGCTCGGCGGGGCGCCGCCCGAGTCCCCGCCATCGCGGCTCCATCGCTCCGGCTGGGGCAGCAGCTTCCTCCGGACACAGCCCGGGCAGGGCGTTCGTTCGAACCGCTTCGTTGCTGACAGCACGGCTGGTTTCTTGCGGCGCTGCTCCGCGGCAGGCTCTGGGGGAGCCTTTCCGAACCAAAAGCCTGCGGCGGGATCGTCAGTGGGTCTCAAGTCCCTGGGCTTAGCGAAGCACCAGCCCAGGGGGCTAAAGTCAGGCTCGTTCTACTACAGCTACAAACGCACCACAGCAAGACAAGGCAAACTCCACAAAGCTTTGGAGGAACCATTCCCTAGCTCTTTACACATTTTTTTTTCTTTACTTCTAAGGAAAAAGATTTGCAGCCTGCATTTTATAAATGAATTAAACTTCATGGCTCAAGATATTATTTGTATTGATTTGCACACACGCTCCCGGGTCTGCGGGCTCTGCGGAAGACTGGAGTGAGCCGTGTTGACCATTTATATTGCATATAAAATTATTTTTTATAAAATCGATACTCTTCACTTGTGTGCCATAAAAAGATTTTACTCCTGATGAGCAATTTTATGACCTCAAGGTCACGGCTATTGAAGTTTTTAGTGCAGCCTGACAAATTCTCTGCCTTGACTCTGTATTACAGGATCTTTCATTTCTCCAATTAAACAGCTGAAAACGGATCCCACCTGCGCTCTCGTATTTATTGTGGCACTGAAGTCCATGATAATTACACCGTGCTGCTGACAAACGACATGCCAGAGAGCTGACAGCCTGGGAGGGGTTTTTCTTTAGGTCACCGTTTATACAGTGTGATCCACGGATCTAACCCTGTGCCATAGGATTGAAGTCTCCAGTAAACAGAGTGAGGGTTTTTTTGTGAGTTCTTGTTTTAATTATCTCGAGCTAATGAACAAGCAGAAGATAATGGACATGGTGATGGGATCCTAATGGAATGGGAAGAAGTTGGAAAGTGATGGCAAAGGTACAGGTCTCGTTCTCACCACCATGACTGCAAGATAAATCAGGAAAAAAAACACCCTGAAATGAGATCTGTGGGGTCTGCCCCGCTGCAGAGGCTGGTAAAAGCTGGATTGCAGCCCATGGACTTGCAGGCTTGAGCTTGTCTGGGATCTCAGCAAGGTTTTGGTGGGACATAAACACCTGCTTAAACGGAGCCTTGCTGAACCCAGCTGGGATCTTGTGCTGCTGCCCACCACAGTCACCACTTCCGTGAGGTTTTGACCAGGTTGAGATGCTTTTCTCCCACAGGCACAAAGGGCAGGTGAAACCCGACGCTGCTGGTGTCCCCGGCCATAGGCTTTGTTTCGTTTCAAAGCCACCAGAACAAGGACGCTGTTGTGCACCGCTCCTCAGCGTCCCTGTAGCCTGAGCAGACGTCTAACGATCGGGTGGTTTTGCTTTGTGGTTTAGTTCCACTCCCATTTTCAATGCGTCTACACTTTGGAAAATAAAAAAGCTGCTTTTTGCTTTCCCATGATAGCTCCTGTCAGGAAGATGTTATCAGGGCCATCAGGAGGGGATACACCGATCAGATCACAACGGCAGCAGAGGTGAGACCAGAGTTATTTCCCTGGAAGACGTGCTTAGAACCTGAATTTCTGACTTGCAGAGGCCGAGGTGAGAATTCACTGGATTGACATACCTGTCTCAAGGTGATGCGGTGACGTCTGCTGTTCATACAGCACATGGAACCATGGGGGACGGGCAGAGGTTTGGACTTCTGTAGTTACTGTAAACAAATAAACATCTTTTTTGGCGCTTATAAAAACCAAATGTCTCACCTGAACATCTCCTGCTCATTTACGGCATCAGCTGATTCTCCAAGTTTGAAATTTTTAATACAAACACTGAAGACAGCCAGCAAAAACAAAGGTTACTCAGCTTGTACTCAGCTTTCCTCAGGCTTTCCTCCTGACTTGACCTCAAAGTGGTCTCTAAAAGACATCAGCATCGTTATCTCCCTTTGATAACTGAAAAAAGAGGCAAGGGAAAGACCAGAGGCAGGTCTTGAGGGCTGTGCACCACACAAGGACCTGCTCCTGTCTACTAGCCCTCCCACAGGGGCTGGTGCAAAAACATTAATCCAGGTTTTCTTCTGATCTAGTGCTTGATCCCTGAAAGGTCTGAGTGATTTTAACCCTCCAGCGCTTCAGCGGCACTTTGCACTCTGCCGGATTCAGCCTGCGATTAGCAGAGACTTCCCATACATGGCTGCAAATCACACGGTCCCTCCTAATCAGCCCTTCATTAATGGATTTAATTTACACTCATTGGCATGGTCAAGGAGTGCAAACTCCATTTCATAATTCACTCAGCAATTTGTTACGTGATGGTCAGCGTGGTTTGCGTGCAGTCCCCGTCCAGCAACAGCAGGGACGTCTCAGAAATCATCTTGAAAAGGATCTTCAAAGCTGGAATAATATAAAAACATTTACACTGCCCGCAGTATTTGCTGAGTGGGCTCACTGAATATTTATACATTCTTAGGACAAAAAGAGTCTGTAAAATGAAAAGGGCAGACCTGTAATTTTATGTAATTGGCCTGACTGAATGCATTAAAAGCAGCAAATTATTGAAGGTATTCACTGCTGATACCTGAACTGGCTGCGAATCGGAGTGCTGATGGAGTAATGATGGACATCTTCAGCACCAGTAAGGCAGGTGCTGATGCAGCCAACAGGTGCTCAGTGCATGGAGGCTTATTGAATCTAAAGTTCTCCCCATCACCACAGCGACTCATTGTTCACCTCTCGCTTTGCCCTGTGTCTCCCAGCTCCTGGTCCCCAGCATGGGAATCATCCGGTGCTGTTCCAGTGGGATTTCCTCGCTCTGAGCAGCACCACGACCTCCTGCAGCACAGGAAAACACAGCAACCCAGAGTTTTATTTTAAAATAAAATAAGACTGGGCTCCACAGTTCAAGAGTGACAAAGAACTACTGGAGAGAGTCCAGTGTAGCCTACAGAGATGCTGAGGGGGCTGGAGCATCTCTGTGCTGAGGAGAGGCTGAGAGCCCTGGGGCTGTTCAGCTGGAGAAGAGCAGCCTGAGAGGGGACCTCATCAATGTGATCAATAGCTAAAGGGGGGTCAGGAGGAGGGGCCAGACTCTTCCCAGTGGTGCCTAGCGACGGGACAAGGGGCAACAGGCACAAACTGGCACCTGGGAAGTTCCACACAACCATGAGGAGAAAATTCCTTGCTGTGAGGGAGCCCCGACGAGGCTGCCCAGAGAGGTTGTGGAGTCTCCTGCTCTGGAGACATCCCAAACCCACCTGGATGCTATCCTGGGAAACCTGCTCTGGGGACCCTGGACTGGATGATCCCCAGAGGTCCCTTCCAGCCCCTACCAGTCTGTCATACTGTGAAGATTAAAATGAACATGAACCACGGCTGGTTCCCCCCTACTCTGTGCTAATTCTGGCTCCTTTGGTCCAGGGAAGACACTGAGACCTGAGGCTAGCAGCAGTACGGGCAGCACTTGTGTGCTTGCAGGCAGCTCAGATGCTGAACGTGTGCGTGAGCAAACAGGACCACGTGCCAAGGGCTCGAGGGGGGATGTCAACAGGTCCTTTCTGCAGGAGGAAAGCCCTACTGCTGGCAAAGAGAAAAGGCTTTCTTTAAGGTGTAAAGCCATGTGGCACATGTAAGTGCTGCTCTTTCCAGCTGTCCAGGAAGGACGGTTTTTTGAAACAGCAGCTGCTCTCAAGACAACAAAGTCTCCCTGTTCTCTCTGATGAATTCACATGAAACTGCTTAAAACCAGACCCAGCCTTCCCCACCGGCAGGGCCCAAATGCAGCGAGCACGGCGTTTCTGCAGCGGGCATGCAAGGGGAAGGCCGTGTCCTCGCTCTCCAAGGCAGGGCCTGGGTGCTCATTCGTCAGCAAGCTCAATTCATAACTATTTCAATGCTAATTAATCCCTTCTGCAACATTGCCGCAAGGGTGGAGCGGAAACGTCATGCAGCACAGGCAAGCCGGCACAACCCGGAGAGGGGGGCGAGCCGTTGGCGCCAGCCCATGCACTGTGATCGGCTCACGTCATGTGGCCATCGCAGAATTTTAGCAAAAAAAAAAAAACCACCACAACTGAAATCTAAGATTTTCTGGATGGTCGCTGAGTAGCTGGTATGTTTTCGGTGAGTAGTTCACAAATAAACGTATCCCAGAACTAATCCCACTGTGATTTTTGATAGCAAAAAGAGGATAAAATGAAATGCTCTGCTGGAAAACACCAACACCGGTCTTTTCAGTCCTCTTTGTCCACAGTGATGCTCTGCCTTGCTTTTCTGAAGACCAGGCTTTGATTGCCCAAGATTTTAAAGCCCTTGCCCTGTTGTTTAGCTTGCTTGAAACCACAGAGGTGGAAAGGGCTTCATTTTGGAGCCTCCAAGCAGCATGAGAGCATTCAGGCTATAGAGAGAAACTTCTCCTGCACAGAATTCCAAAATAATTTAAGTGAAGTCAGTGAAATTACTTGGATTTTCATCACTTTGAGACCAAAATTTCTTTCTCCCTCTCTGAGCAAACAAATGATGAGTATTTTCCAACAAAACATTGTGAATTGAAAAAATATGACAATTAAAAATAGTTTTTGTGACAGCTCCCTCACACGGGGAAGAATGCTGTGGGAGAAAAAAGAGAGGATATTTAGCATCGGTTGGCTGCCCCTCCAACATTTTCAGCTATTCACATCAATGAAAGCAAAACCAAATATCTTGTATCTGGATCTCAGTTTCAGACACATGATATGGAGCGATTCCAATTAGGCCACGCAGAATGAGCGTCTTCCAGTGACAAATCGGGGGGGAAAGCCCTTCTAACCTTCAGCTACTCCAATTTCCAAGCAAGTCTAAAACTCAATCCCTGCATGAGCAGCTCATAAGGAGGAAAACTTGGGACATGATTCTCAGAGACATATGGGGATGGATCTAAAAGGAAGCTGGGGTCTCAGAGTAAACAAAATTTTTTCCCCCACCACAGAACTCGGTGAGCAGAGCACCAGTGAAATCCGAATGACCCGCCCAAGCCAAAGTCTCCAGCAAAAATAGACCTTTGATCTCCCGGCTGAGCACTTGGCCCCAGTGCAGCGGTGGCAAACCTCCCATTGCCTGCGAGAGCCAGCACCACGTCCAGCCCTGTCCTAGGTAATCACACGTCAACGTTTCCACGGCACGCCTGGCTGCCTGTCAGCCAGCTCCTTAGAAAATTCCTGCAGACTGACACCGACATCTGAACTTTTTATCCGTTAGAAAAAGCAAACCTTCCCCCGACGCCTGCTCAGAGCGCAGAGGTATGAGAGCCAATTGAAACAGAACTTTACCAAGAAAGTTTCCCTTAAGAAAATGAACACTAGAGGTCAATCTAACAACTTGTCCCGGAAATATATATCTCTGGAATAAAATATTACAGACTACTTCTGCGTGCTCTACACCTCCATAACTACATCCAGATTCACGGGCTTGGCAGCTCCCTTCGGATCTAACAAGAGTTTCTTCGACTCTTCTGAATTTGTTCTTGTCTTGCTCTACATTAGTATTTCCTTCTCTGGAGCTCGTCCATGTGATCGCTGTCCCGATTCACATGGCTCGCTAACGTATTAACTACCTGTTTATGAAACGAGGGGGGAAATCGGCACTTGCGTGTGTAAATACTGGAGGCCAAATGTGTCCCTGATGAACTCCGCTGCAGCCAGTTGGGTTCGATGAAAGCCGACTGCAGGAGCAGCCATCACCGCACAGATGAAAGCCCATCTAACTGGGGATCTCGTGGATAAATCCATGGTTTCAAAGAGGTGGCAGGGAGCGTGCAGAGGACCGGGCTGGGGCGCGAGCGATGGGTTTGTGACTTCCAGCCTTCCGGTCTGATTCCCTTCCCAAACGTCTCCCATCTAACAGCATCAGGGATGACTTCACCTGCGCCTCACGCTTCCTTCCTCTCATCTGCTGCGCTCGCATTCTGGAGGACCTTGTGGCTACAAGCTCCCACGGCCTATTTACATAAAACACACTAAAACAGTTGGGGTTGGTTTTTCCCCCCTTTTTTTCTTAAGCACTCAGCCTTTCCATTTCAGTTCAATTCTTCCTCCCTATTCCCTGCTCTTAACAGCCTGCCTCGGCCTCCCCACTGCCACCATCTCTAGCAAATCCCCAGCTTCCCCCGTTATACGGCTTATCTCAGCCAAACCCAATGGTGATGTGGAAGGAGAACAGGTTTCACCGACACGGAGGCTGCCTCCACCAGGAAAGCCAAGGGAGATTCAAGGCACCAAAGTCAGATGAAAGCCCAGACCACAAGAGTGTGTTTACACACAAAATTTCTCGCAGGGAGTCACCGGGATGGCTTGTGTGCTTCGTGCTGAGCACATGCGTGAGTGCTCTGCTGAACCCAGGCCAAAACGCAGGTCTTCTTTATGAACACGGGCCAGATCCTGCAGCACTGAGTAACGCCGATGAGTAACGTTTATTCACACAAGTGGTCTCTGTGGAGAAGAGCTGCCAAGTCCTGGCCCTGTATGATTTTTTCTTTAGCAAGCAGCCAGAGCAGAGCTCCATATGGCAACGCCGACTCCTCACTCAGCAGCTTGCCTGCTGCCAGCTCCTCGGTGGAAATGGCCCAGCGAGGCAGAAATGTTCCAGCTCAACCTTTGTGTTACAATTACCTTTAAAAAACTGCCAGATAAATTCCTTAAAATTCTTCTGGGGGGTTTATTCCTGCTGTGGCTGCCCGTATGTCCGTGAGAGTCCCAGCTGCGACTGCCAATGCTCTCCTGGGGCAGCGTCTAAGCCATTCCCTGGAAAAGGTGTCTCCCAGGGAATGTCCAAAGGGTGTCTGTCCCTAGTGCCCATCTCCTCAGAGGCTTGTGCAGGGACACATCTCTGACAGCCCTTCCCAGTTGATGCACACGCAGGAGGGATTTCGGAGGGGTCCGGGAGTGGTTGGGTACAGAGAGGGATGACTGTGCCTCCATTAACACACTTTCTCCAGAACAGTCAAAACCGGGCAGAGCTGAACAGATCTCCCTCCTCACCGACCTCCCTTGCAGCTTGCCCCAGAAGCTGGGGGCTCCCAGTGCCTCTCCTTGGTAGTTTTTCTTCTGTTAAAATCCACAAGGGAAGATGCAATCCCCTCCAGCCACAGGTGCCGCCCTTCCCCAGTGCCACCATTCACTGCTGTCTACCTGGGAGTTAGCGCACCCACAGCGGGGCACACCCAGAGCCTCTTCCCCAGGGCTGGCAGCAGTGACCACAGCAAGCAACCCCTTAGCACTGCAGAAACACGGCACAGGGCCCTCGCCAGCCCCAACACCAGCAGCACTAGCCCTGAGGACCCTCCAGGCACTGCGGGCACCCTGCCCAAGGCCCCGAGCACCACAGGGACCCTGCAGCAGAGAGCAGCAGCTGCCCACCCAGGGTCCCACCCGCATCCCACGCTGTCTCCATCCTTCAGCATCCCCTGTTCCAAGGGGCCATGTACACAATTCCTAGCAAAGATCTATAACAGGGGCTGACGCTTTGCAACCATCTCCGAAGATGCTGAGGACAGCACTGAGGAGAGGTACCTGCCAGCAAGTACTGGCAGCAGTAGATGGGGAATGCGGCCGTCCCACATCCCTCAGCACCACCGCCTCTGGCACAGCCCTGGGTGCCATCACCCTCCTCACAGGGTCTGGGCACATGGCAAAGCCAGCAGCAATACCAGAGGGGCAAAAGCCACAGCAGCACCTAAAGTAATGCGAGCTTAACCCAGCCAGGGTCAGCCCTGCTGAGCACCTAGGCAGGATCAGGCCCAACCCAAGGCAAGTGGTGAGCCCGGGTTGTGCTCACAGAGCCTGTCAGCATCCCCGCAGCCTCAGCCCTGCCGTGGCATGTGCGGTTACTGCCAAATCAATACGTGCGTCTTCCTGGTAAATAACTGTGTCAGTGGGATGCTAATGGCGCACAGAGCTCGTGGTGTCAAGGCTGGGATTTTTTTTTTTTGTCAACAAAGCAAAGTCATTCATTTTCCTCCCCTTCCCCCACCAAGCCTTCCCAAATGCACAGAATGGGCTCCAGACCCACCTCCTACGAGGAAATGAGAACCAGCCCTGGAAGATCACCCAGCAAGAAGCCTCTGTTCAGAGATCTGACGCCTCTTCAAAGATGGGGGAGCAAATGTGCTCCTACCTCTGCTGATTTATGAAGAACGTCTGCGTCACCGATGCGGGGGAAATGCTTAAATGCTACCAGAGGGACAGGGAGTCGAGCGCTCACTGCCTGCGCTTGGGGGGTTGCACTGAATAACGCCTTTATTTATTACAGTTTGTTTTCATATAATTAGATCTATATTGCATTGTGAAGGAAAACAAACAAGGGAGCGACTGCAGCACATGCTGCTGGATTCTGGGCTCGCTAGCAAAACAAACCCCGGTGTGCCACCGCCGAGACCGGCCGATGGCAGGCGGGATGTGCCAAGGGTGGCCCTTGAGCTGCGTGTGGCAGCAGCCGGCCTGGGACTGTGTCCCCACACAAGGGGACGTGAGGAGAGCAGGTGGCTTGCCCGTGTAGGCGGGAAACAGCCAGTATCACCTCGGCTGGAGGCAGGAGCAAAGCCAGAGCCGTGGGCAGCCAACCTGGCACTCCAGGAAAGGCAGGAGAAGGGCTCGATTTAGTGCAAGGCACAGCCCAGGAGCCTTGGCTGAAGCTGTTGTTTCATTTCTTCCTTCCCCCCACGTTGAAAAATTCTGGGTGTAAGTTGTTCTAAGTTTTATCTGTTTGGTTTTGATTTCTGCTGATGCCCCAGGGTTATTTACGCTGTTGAAATACAGCAGAAGGCACGTGTGTAGCGTTGTGCTCATGAAATACAGCCCCCTGCCTATCGTATTTATTGATCAGGGCAGTAAATAATCCCAACAAGCACAGCTTATCCGGGCGAGCAGAGGACACTGGTGAAGGCTGCCCATCTGCCAGCACCTAACGCACAGCCCTTCCCGGGCTGGCAGGATTGCACCAGCAGCACAGGGCTCACAGAGCCGCTCCTGAAATGCTCTCTTTCATCCAAAACAAAGCCAAGAGAGCCAGCACAGCTCCCAGGCGGGGGTCCCAGTGGCAGCTGCGCCCTGGGCTAGCACAGGGGTCCCAGCCAGGATGGCCAGTGCTGTGGGGACATCCCTGGGGACACGGGATGCAGCCCTGCGCCTGCCATGGGATGCTCCCAGTTAATGCCAGAAGGGCAGTGACAGACAAAACCAACGGCTCAACTGCATCCGAGCTGGAGCAGAGGCACCCAGGGGACACACAGACACACCAGGAGCTGGATCCCCACAGCACCACGCATCTGGGATGGCCAGGAGGTCTCTGCTAGGAATAAAAACTCTGCAAGGGTCTTTTTTTGGTTTGGTTTGGCCACGCTGGAGGAGCAGAGAAGGCAGTCTGTAACAGCCCAGTGTACAAGCAGCTGCTTCATTAGCATAGTTAATGTCGGTGGAATTTACTCAGTGTCTGAATTCTTGCACTTTTTCCAGGGGCAATGTAACAGGGGACTGTGGATAGTGCTGTCCACGCAGAGCCGTGTCCCTCAGCTGTCCCAGGTATTGCCCTGGAAACCCTCCCTGTCCTGCAGCAAGACAGACCCCAGAAAGCGAAGCCCAAGGCTGGATAGATTTAGTGCTGCTGCACTGGGACTCATTTATCTGAGCTCAAAGGCGAACTGACACCATCCTCAAGGACAGGAACTTAACAAGCAAAGCAGGAAGATCTGAACCAGATCTTGACCTGGTCTCAATCATGCAGCTATGCTGAACTAAACCAGGTTGATTTATGCCAGCAAGGAGCCAGTCTCAGGCTCGAATTCATGCCACCAGCAGTGCTGGAGCTGTCTGTCCATGCCGGGCAGAGCTCATCCCACCAATGCCAGCTCTCCCAGCAGCTCAGGGGCTGGCAGGAGCCCTATACAGAGCCATGACACGACACCAACACTCAGGCTCCATAGGACACTCACACCACGTTGTACCACTGACCTCCACATCCTGCCTCATCGGCAGCCTTAAGAGTCTCGGGGCAAAATGAAGACCCTCAGAAGGGGATGTGCTGCAGCAGACGCCCCTGCCCATCACGAGGGTTTGCTGTGCATCTTAAACACAGCCTGGTTTTAGGAGAGATTCTCAGCACCACATGGTATATATGGGACTGTCTCAGCTTTGCTGCAAAGATATCACTTCCTGGAGAAGATAATCTTCTGTCAAACTCATGTCTCAGGCACAAGGCCGGTCTCAGAGAAGGTTCCCAATCAGGGACCGGAGCAGGTTACAGGGGAACTGGGTGACGATGCACACAGCAGCTGCAGCATCTTTGGTGGCCCCCGCAGTGTCCTCACATCCTCTGCTAACACCAGGGCCCTGCAGGAACATCTCCAGCAATGCTGAGAGGTCCAGCCCTGCTGATCCCAGTTCATCTTGGGGCAGCATTCCTGAGCAGGGTGGTATAGAGAACAGAAGGGTGCTTTCATCAGCTCTGCTTATTTTTTCCCTGAGGCGCGTATGATACTCTGACAGCCTCTCACCAGGGGACAGCTCCTTCCAATTTAGCTGGTCGCTGCCCCAAAGAGGGTGAGCATGGACTGAGACACCCTGGAGACCAAAGTGGGATGCCCAGGAAGCACAAGCTGTGGGATAGCCCTGCCTCTGGCCAAGCCTCCTGCTTTGCACCACTCCTACAAACACTGGGGCCTTCTGCCTTCCCAGGCTGCCCCCAAGGATGAGTTCTTGCTCCCCAGACACAGAGGGGGATGGCAGCAGGCACCCCCTGGCCCCATTTCCCAAGCTGCCCTCAAGCTCAGCACCTTTCCACCACCAGGGAACCTTCCACAGCCCTAAGGAGCTGCAGCAGCTTCCACCTCCCTCAAAATACCCCAACACACTTCCAGGGCTGAAGGCAAAGTCCCCGCTGCCAGAGATGCCCCATACACCCGCTGCGCTCCCCAGCACCCCAAACCTACAGATACTGAGCGGAGCCGCTTCACCTTGGCCCGTTTCCCGCTAGGAGCTGCCTGCCAAGCTCAGACTTGGATCTAGCGATAGACTTTTGTGCTTTGGCTCACGGATCCTGAAAACAAGAGCTTTAATCATTGCTTGCTTTTATGCGCCGAGAGCCAAAATTATCGTGTTAAATACAGTAAGTGATCAGTGCTCGCACTAAAGAACGTCTCAATGGCTGCTTGTCTGGGTAATTATTTCAGGCCTCTCTTCCCCTCTTGAGAAAAATTACGGAATGTGGAAATTATTGCGAAGCCTCTCCGGACTTGGAACATTTTCTGCCAGTTACAGACGCTCGCTCTGGGCAGCGCTTCAGCCTGTGCCTACGTTGTGTTTCCTGGTTGTGCACCGTCCTGCTGGCCGGCAGGCACCAGTCTGCACCAGCATCACGTCCTCCACAAGCGGGTACACCACTGGCCTTTAGCTCAGACAGGTTGAATAACCCCAATACCTGTCCTGGAGGCAGCAGGAGGCTCTGCCTGCTCTGCCCTGCCCCTGCCTCAGCACAGCACCTATCAGCCAAGCTCAGAAAATGCTGGTTTTATGTTTCCACCCAGCCCTGTTCGGTGTCTGAGTGGCAGCTGTGGATCCGTGTGTGGAAGCTCTGGCTGTGCTGCAGCCCCAACCCCAGGCAGGAGCCTTTTTCTCCCTGCGCTTCTCTTCCAGCCCTCTCTAATATTACACTATTAAAGTTGCCTTTTAGCTTTCATTGTGATTTTTTTCCAAAGATAAAAGAGCTGGATGAAGCCCCAGCACCAGCCACGTCATTGGGTGAGTGGATGAAGCTTAAAAAGGCAGAACAAGTCCCTGAGTGAATCTGAGCACCGTCAGCAGAGAAAGCAGATGTGTCCCATGGCTTGTTCTTGCCATGGCACCAACTGAAAGCAGCCAGCCACAAACAAGCACCCGAGGGGGAGCAGGCGGCTTCGGAGGATGCTCCCACCCTTAGCTGGGTGCGAAGCAGCTCCATGGCACCAGCTCAGCCACATGCACGCAAAGGTCCCTCCAGACTGACCCTTCTCCAGCTCCGGTGGTTTTATGTGGTTTGTTTCTTTTTTTCTAGAGACCATACAGAAAGCATCAGTGCAGCCGCAGGTACAGCCCAGAGCAGCGGGGTTTGCCCATTTGAGATCCCTGCACTTTGACCCTGCCAGACAGGAGCTCCTGCACTCCACGTGTAGCTCTGACCTCCTGTCACTGTCCCCAGACCTCCCCACAACCAGCCACGGTCCCTGCCACCAACACCCACCCCAGCGCTGGAGCTGGCACTCCCAATCCAGTGTTTGCGTGCTGGGTGCCAGACCGCGCTGTCCCCTCCCAGTACCCCCAATGCCACCAGCGCTCTTCCCCACGAACCGCGTTAAAGACACTGAGAGCTGCAGCCAGGTCAGAGAAACTGGCTTATTCCCTTCCTCACCCCTCTGTGAGCGCAGAGGGCTCCCCATCGTCACTGCCCAGGCATGGCCCTGTTTTCCTCACCCCCATTTTTTGGGGGTGAGGGGCAGGGGGGTGGGGACCCGTCGCCTGCACACAGGACCAGCAGGAATGGAGTCACTCTGGAGGAGCATTGCTTCAAAACCACTCCAGTATGGCAAGGCAATGTTAACCAGCTGGGAAAATGCTTTAAAGACCCTTAATTAAGGCTGACTGTTGCACAGGCCCCTTTCCCAGCCCCACCAGAAGTGTTTCCCAGTTTTCCGGCCCCTCTCCCGCTGCCCTCCATCCCTCACACTTTCTTTGCCGCTGGCATCTGCCGGCATCATGCCACAGCTGCTGTGGGGTGTCTCTCCTGCAACCAGCCCCTGCTGTCAGATGGAAGTTTGCACTCAGCAAAAGGAAAAAAGGGAAAAATTCTCTCCCTGTTGACTTTCAGGCGTGGTTGGAGGCACCAGCTGCCTGGGTGGATGGTGGTGGTGGGGCAAAGCTGGCATGGCCGTGCCAGCCAGCTCCTGCCTGGATGCTGTGAGCATCAGCTTCGTCATCTGGCCATGGTCTGCACCTCCCCTCTGCAGGAGGGGCCTGAATCAGACCATCTAGCACCATCGCTCACCTCTAACGCTGGCCCTCATTGATGAGCTGTGGCCACGCTCAGTGCCCTGCCACAAGCCAGCCCCAAAGGCTCCGGCCATCCTCCCCCTCCTCCTCACTTTGTGCACCCATGGCCCCTGGGGTGGTGGCGGCAGTGCCCCATGCCACGTGTCTCCCTCTGCCCCACACCCATAGGCAGCAATTGGGGTTCGTGATTAAGGCCTGGAACCCCCTTGCACGACCATCATCTCAGCTCTTGGAGTGGGGAAAGGATGCCGCAAGCAAAGGAGATGTTCTTCTTTCTGACCACCTTTGTCACAAATCTCCCACACAGGAACACCTCTGCGAGCCCACACACTCGCTTGCAACCCTGCCGGCGGCACCAGAGGATGGAGACGACCCCGAGCACCCAGCATGAACAGTGGGACCAGAGCATTTTAAAATGCTCCTGAGTCAAACCTGCACAGGAGGAAGCCGAGACTGCAGCGGGACCCCAGAGACACCCACACAGTGGGGACATGCCAGCAGCGTGCCCTGTCCCAGCTCCAGACGCTAATCCCAGCAGGTTGCTCACAAATAAATCATTTGATTGTTTATTTCAGTAACTGCTATTTTCCTCAAAGCACCTTGCTGCCTGCTCACAGACTTGCAGAGAGGCTGTGCTCACCTCACCCAACGCCAGTTAAACCAGTGAATAACCTCACCCAACACCAGGGCAGAGATGAACCGCGGCAGCCCAGCTCACTGATGCGTTAGCCACCGTGTAGTCAGTTTTCTTCGCTCCGTCTGTGTACCCCAGAGCTGCCTGCACCTGAGGGGGTTATTTGTGCCCACATGTGGGATCCAGCCCACGCTCTGCATGACTTGGAAGCCACCACCGGGCACCTGGTTGTGATTACAGCAGCCTCTCCCTCAGCACGGGCATTTTCTGGTCTGTTGGGGAGTATGGCATGAGTTTATTCTGCGTATTGAGATCACATCAAGATCGAAACCAGAGCAGAAGCCAGCGGAGTTGGCAGCCCCAGGTGCTGCTCAAGGGCCATGCATGGTGCCAGGAGCCTTTGTGGGAAGGCAGGACACTGCGAGGGGACGCTCCCCCACCCAAGAGTCTTCTCTGTGCTGGCCAGGGAGGGAAGCAAGAAGCATCGTGGCCCCAGACATCCCTGAGCAGAGGATAAGCAGAGGTTTCAGGCCACCCCGGGGAAGCATGGCCATGTCCCACAGGGACAGCCCAGCCCTGCTCACCTTCACGGAGCCACCGTGGTGCACCAAAGCACCAGTGACCCTGGGGTGAAGCAGGCCCGCACCATGGGACAGACAAAGCTCCTCCTGGAGACCTCAAGCATAAATGTCAGAAACCTTGAGATGCACCAGCATGCACAGAGGCTCCTTGAGCACCACTGCACACAGCCACGCTGCTCCGTCCCCAAACACCACGCTGTCACCACAGCCCCCCCCAGGCAGCACAAAGAATGCCCCAGCAGCCTCCTTACCAGCCAGCTCCTGCTCCCCGAGCCGGGACAGCCCTCTGCACCCTCCACAGCCAAGGCAGGTCCTGCAGGGAGGATGCAGCCCCCACCCTCCCTCCATTTATAGCCCACAGGTGCCCCACGGCCCTGGCAGCACGAGACCCACCTGGGGACCATGCTGGGGGACGGGTGCGGCCTCACACGCCGCAGCAGGCAGGGAATGGGGATAGATGGGGCTTTTTCAGGTTATAAAACGTTCCCAGGGCACGTCAGGATGAAATGTGTAATTGCAAATCAGCCCCGCTGCTCTCCTGCGTCTCCAGACCTACGCCAAGGAAAGGAAGTTCTAATTTCTTCCTTGTGGAGCTTTTTTTTTCTCCTTTTTTTGATCTTTCCCTTCAGACCTCCTAAACTTGGTACAAAAGAAAAACGAGTAAATAAAAATGTTGGAAAGCTCTTGCAACCCCGCTCTTCCTGGCTTCTGGAGCGGTTGGGATGGAGGGGGAGGCCCAGGGCCCAGGAACCACAACACTTTGGATAGCTGGATTTTCAAAACCAAAATGGGGTTGGAAATGGAAATTTTGGTTAACTGAGACAGGGATGAAAACTTCATTCCACACTTGGCAGCAAAGCTGGATCTCGATTGCCCTCTTGCTCCGGCACTTCCTGGTGGCCCAAAGGCATTCCTGCAGCTCTGGCACCTTGCCATCGTCCTCTGAGCAAGCAGACGTGGGCACGACACTGCCCAAACGCTCGCGGGGGGACACTTCCCCAGGGATGCACCAGCAGCGTGCTGGGGAGCGGACAGACATCGGGTGAGTTTTAAAGCACGTTCTCCCAGCACCTCTGCGCTGGGGGGAAAGCATCACCTGCCAGTTTTCTGGGTTTTTAGCAGTCTGAGATGGACACAATGAAGGGAGAAAGTCACAAAAGCAGCCATGTGGGACCGCGTCCCCTCCCCAGCTCGTCCCAGCGGTGCGCAAGTGCTGGCACACGGGAGACATCAGCACAGCTCGGCATCGTCTTTTTACAACTTTATTTCCAGAGGTCTTGTGCGGAAAGAGGCAGCGGTGCCGCCTGCCCCTGGGGCTCTGCTGGAGTTTTTGAGGGGGTTCAGAGCAATTCCTGACCCCGCAGCACTTCCCGTACAGGGACCGCAGAGCAGTCGGAGCCCACCACCCCAGCCAGTCCCTGGCAGTGCCGCTTCCCAGCACCATCGTGGGGTCCTGCGTGAGACCCCCGGCTCCTGCCCCAGACCAGAGCGGTCCATGGGCTGATACCGATGAGTACAAAAGCCACTGCAAAGGGGGTTCCAGCTTAGATTTCCCTAAGAGCCCACCGCCTGGTGTCAGGAAAAGGGCTCCCCAATCAGCTCCACCAAAGCACCTCCAATAAACAGGCAGTTTCCTTTTCTCAGCAGTCCTCAGCTCTCGGTGAGACGGCACAAGAACTGTGTTGTGCCTCTGCCGAGGTGTGAGCTGACATCTTCAGTCAATCAGCTGCTGATTCTTCTTAAATCTCCTTTTTTAATTAGGTGGGTGTTGCCAAAGGCGGTTTCTCCTCTGGCTAGACCTGAGCAACACACGTTGCACCAACACGTGATGCGATCCTCATCGGGCTGGTGAATGGAACCCACCCGACCCTGGGGAATGAAACATCACAGTGGAGAACTGAATTTCAAGCCATCGCTGCTCAAGCCATGCCCACCCTTCCCACCCCAGCCCTTCCCTTCTGCGCCAACTCGCTTCACGAGCCAAAACCCCCCTGATGCTGGGAGGACCCAGCCACAGGACAGCACGAATGGGACGAGGTGCTGCAGGTGACCGGGGAGCAACATGACACAGATCCTGGCAGAGCCACCGGCCCAGTCACCATCCTGCACTGAGCATCCTGCACTGAGCATCCTGCATCCAGCACTTCGGCTTGAAGCGCTTCGCTCCGCTGGGGCCCTTGAAAAACAACAGGAAGGACCCAAAATGCTCCATGGTGGACATAAGGCTGTGAGATTTCATCTCGGGCACCTTCCCCCTTCCAACCCAAAGCCGCTTTTATTGTCCTGATCTAATGAAGTGCGGACTTCACCTGGACAGAGCCCTAAGTGGCTCCTCTCGGAGGCAATGAATACAAATACTTGACCTCCTGAGCTGTGGGGCAGCAATTAGTTTAAGCAGGGGGTTTGTGTAACACTTCAAAAGTCTTAATCCGTGCGGTCAGCCCTGGCACGGTATTTGCCAGGACCTATTGAGTAGTCTTAATGAGTCCGCAAAGCGAGCTTTCAATACATTTTGGGTCGCTTCAGATGCTTTAAATGGCATAGTCTATATGGTATTGTGCGGCTTGAGAAAGGGCCGGGCTTTAAGAAAGTATGGTTGCCTTTCACAGGGCAGACAGAACCCATCTTTAGAGCCGGACCCTTCAGGTTTTGCATATCAATATGGCTGGGGCTGAATGCAGTCACTCAGCTGAGAAATAGGATCACTATCAGCGTTTCCAGGCTTTCACAGGCACTTGGGAAACTTTAAAGCCCTTCGTGGAGAATAATTTGGTCGAATGTCGTGGCTGGAAACAAAACCTAAACAAGCAGAGCGCAGTCCATCACGGGAGCTGCCAGCAAGGCTGACAACAGGCTCCAGCCGCTCCGACATCCAACCCCCAGCGGGACGCGGATGGGGCACTTGCAGTCCCGGGGGGACACGGCCGGGGGACCCCGCACTGGGCGCGGGGTGCTGAGCCCATCCCGGCAGTGCCGCATCGCTCGGAGGGCTCCAGGATTTTAACCAGCAGGAAGCCCGCCCTGATTTCATCTCTTCTTACCATTCTTCTACAATATCCCTGTTCCTTAATACTGGTCATAAAGCCCCAGGCTCTGGCACCACACCGGTGGCATCTGTGTCCTTCCCCAGCGCCTCTCACCCGCACGTGGACTGACACCACGATGAACAGGCAACTGTTCGCATCTAACCCCAATATCACGTCCCCACACTCGTCACTTGTCCCAGCAGCGACCAGACAAGCCCAGGGGCTGAACTGGGCAAACGTGCTGATCCTCAGCACATCGGTGTGGACAATATGCGTCACCCCCAAGGAGCACAAAGGAGGTGCCATGGGAACGGGGTAAAACCAGGAGGAGAGGGGCTGGTGCCTGTCGTGCGTCCCAGGAGAAGCGGTACCTGCCACCTCCATCACCCCGGGCAGCAGCAGCCGGGAGGGGAGGCGATGGCACCTGCGGAAGAAACCACAGCCAAGGCGTATTTGCAAACAATGCGGGGCCTGAGGGCCCTTGCAAACACGTAATTAGCTCATTAAAGAGACAAATACATGTCACTAATAAGATATTAGAGGTTAATTAAATGTTTTCCCCATCTTTAATTAAGGGAAAACTTGTTAATTCAGATTAAACTCATTTCTGCAGCCTCCCATGATGAGCCTCTGCAGCTGCAGGTTTGAAAATCTATTGAGATTATTGAGCTGAAAGGTCAGAGTTTGGGGCTTTTGCCTGCTCTGCATGGGTGAACTGCCTGGGGGGAGCAGGGCTGGCCATCCGCCGGCTTCGGAACGCCCCGCGGTGTCATCTGGGTTCCTCACGGGATGTAAGGAGGGATGGGATACACAGCTCCCTCTCCCTAACCCCGCACCTGGCATTTATTCCAACCTGCTGCCGTTAATCGTTTTCCTTAACTAGGAAATTCCTGCCATCTTCTGTCTGGAAAACACACCCCAGCGCTTGGGGGCTGCTGCTCGGCCTCTCCCACCGCCCGCCCCCCGGCAGCCGCTGCCTGCGCTCAGCACCGGGGCTGCATTTAGCAAACACCCGCTGGCCACATGCCCCAGAGCCCAGCTGGTTTCCAAAGCTCTTCCTGGGGGTGGCAGAGCCGTCACCCCTCCCCACGCAGGCACACGCACCCATCCGCCCGCTCGCACGCTCCCGCTGGCCACCCAGCACAGCCCCGGTTAATAGAGATGAGCAAGATTTATATGGAAGAATATTTAATCTGGTCAGGGAGGGGAGAGGGGGCATCTCTGGGTTTATTTCTTAAATATTTCTCTCTACTCCAGAAGGGTCCATTTCTCGCCAGAAGAGGTCCGATATAAATTAGAACGAAGGGAGGAGGTTGCTGGTGGGGCGGCCACGGGCACCCATGGATGAAGGCAGCCTCGGGCATCCCTGACCTGTGGTCCTGGCTCCACACGCTGCCCAGCACGCGGCGTGCCCTAAGCGTAGCTCAGTCCCACCCAAAGTCCTGCCCCGTCATCTGATAAAACTTCATGTTGAAGGGTCTGTAAAACTCCCGCAGGCGCTGGACCACCTGCACGTCGATTTTGGGGTGCGGCCGCCCCTTGGATTTCCCCAGGCAGCGGGGCTTGCTGCCGCCCTCCGGCTTCTTCAGGCAGGGAAAGCCCTTGGTCTCATTAAAATAGAAATGTTGGTCCGTCACCACCCTCTTGAGACCCAAAAAGTCCTGGACACGGCCCATCTCCCCGGCCGGGTCGCTGACGAGCCTCTCCCCGCTGACGAAGAGGAATTTGGAGAGGGGGAAGTACTGCAGCCAGTTGTCCAGGTGCTTGGCGTAGATGCCGATCCTCACCGCGCTCCAGCTCGTGTCGACCAGTCCCGTGCTGACGTTCTTGAAGGCCAGGGCCTGGAAGCTGGGGATGGCGGGGTTTTTGGAGAGCGTCTGCGTGTAGTCCGAGATGGCGCGGGTGACGGGGTTGCGCACCACCACGATCAGCTTCGTGTCCCGAGACATGTTGTAGATGCGCCGGGGAGCCTCCTTGGTGACGAAGTAGCTGGGAGTCTTCTCCATCGTGATCTGCCCCTCCAGCGTCCGCGGCATCAGGCTCCTGGCGAGAGAAAGGGACACGGTCAGGGCTCGAGGCACGGCTGCTCTGACCTCATGCCATGACGGGGACGAGCAGGAGCAAGCCCCAAAACTCAGCCAGAGCTGCCATGGGGCTCCCCAACCACCACGCTCCTCCTCCACCCCAGGGAGCTTCAGTGGTGGCAACTGGCACCTTGACATGTGCGTTTTGGGACAGGCTGGTTTTCATCCCAGCCTCCAGGCAGATTCCACATCCGGGAGGCGCCGACTCGCCACAGAGGGTTGCAAAGAGGAAAATCTCCTCATGAGGGTGTGCACCCAGCGGGGGCTTTGCACCAAGCAGTAGCTGGGGATGGAGATGCCCACCAAGGCTCCCGCCTCCTCTGCCTCCAGACCACAAGCAGTTAAGGCCAGAAAAAGACTTTTCCTTTTTAAAAAAAAAGCAGAAAACCTCTCCGGGCCCAGCCATTGTGCTGCGTGAAACTCACTGCCCTGATTGTTCCCTGCTGCACTTTAATGAGGCATTAATTGCCGGCAAAATTACCCAAGCATGTCACCCTGTGAGGAGAGCCAGGGGCTGCAGAACGGGAACCCCCTGCCACCAGCACAGGCACCTGCCCCCGAGCCGCTCAGTTCCCCCAGGGCCCTTCGCGTCCCCCAGAGCCCTTTGCGTCCCCCTCCTTCTTGGGGGTGAAATGAAAAACCACTGAGAGAAAATCCACGAGTCTGTGTGCCCACAGAAATACCAAATAAGCCCAAGCGGGTCCTTTGCTCCCACCCAGGGCTTTCCTCAGCGGATGGCAGAGCACTTAACCCAGCAGGCATGTGCTGCTTTAGAGGGGGAAACTGAGGCACCAAGCAATGACGTGGCTTGTAGGAGCCGCTGTGTAGATGACTACGTTCATCCAGCCAACAAACATCCCCCCGCAACACAAAATCACTCGTATGGGTCAGCAAACCCATCCCGAGCTGCTGCACAGCCAGAGGCACCCCAGGCCGAGCTCCAGCGATCAGGAATTCTCTTGGGAAAAGTACCAGTACCCGAATATTAACTGTGACACGGATAAAATAAAGCAAAAAATTCAGACCTAACCGAGATGTTTCACTTAACCGGAAGGACAGAGTCAGGACTGGACAGATTCTCCTACGAGGACTTTCCACTCTGCCTGAATTTGGAAGAATTCTGCTTTTCAGACCGGAGGTTCCCCCTGGGGTCTCCCCTGTACCCCTGGGGCTGCTCCTCCCCATGTCCCTTGGTGCTCGCTGGAGAGGACAGGAGCTTCCCCGTCCACGTCCCCCACCCTGCGACCCACACAAGGGCAGGGGGAGCTCCAAAACCCTGCAGGAATGCCAGCAGAGCAGGAGGATGAGGATGGACCTTCCCGCTGGGTCCCGCAGCGGGGCTGGCTTTTGGCAGCGGTCCTTGGGGGCAGGACGGGGTGTTCCAGGGATGCCCGTCCCACCGAGCGGGGGGCTCCCGAGGGCTGTGCCCAGCATGGGAGCTGGGTCCCCATGGCGGAGGGGCCGGGGCGGTGCTGTGCTGAATCCAGGGCTCTGCCCAGCAGCATCTGTTCCTTATGTAATGGGAAAAGACTTGAGGTTTGGGGTTTTTCTCCCCTGGACGCAGGAAAGAACACTTTATTAAAAGCATTTGTGAGCGATGCTGGGCCCCGCACAACTCCCTCCCCCAAACAAGAGGCAAAAGCCACTTGTGGCTTTTTCCCCTCACTTGGTTTGGTTGGTTTTTTTTTCTCTGGACAGTGCCAGCGTTTTCAGAGCTACTTCTTGTCCCCGCGTCCCCATCCAGCACCAGCGGTGCCCGGGCAGGCAGGATGCCCTTCGGGTGTATGTGACTTCTGGGGCAGCCAGGGGTGGTTTCCCCAACCTTTTCAGCACCTTTCCTCCCCCACCCCAATACCCCCCTCACCGGAGGGGCTGACTGCCGGGGTTCCCGCTGGGAAGTGCCTTCCCAAACCAGGATCTGGCCCTCGCACCCCATGCCCTGTCCCCTCCCTGCCATCCTTGCATGGAGCCAACCAAATACCAACCGCCTGTCTCTGAACGCTGCCGTTAGCAACCTCCAACCTGCCGCCTGGGCTTCCCCCCGCCAGCCGAGCCAGCAAAGCGTCTTTAACTGTGGTTATGCTCAGGAGCCTGCTGTAGGATTTGCCAGGCTGCCTCACGCAGCTCCTCCGGGTGCCCGGGTGAGGCATCTCTGCAGCACTTCCCCGGATGCCACCGGGATCTCTGCACAGCAAAACGGCTCCTTCCTCGTGCTGCCCGCCCGCCCCAAACCCTCTCTCAGCAAACGTGGGATTAAGACCTAAATCAGTTCCTCTCCTCAGTGGGCAATAAAATATTTATTATCCAACAGCGATCACTTGGGATGACGTGATGCGAGAGCCTGAAGAGGACACGTTAAACCAAGACACTGCTTTTCTCAGCCTGAGCTACCCCTGCAACAGCGGTGCTCCCCAAGAGCACTGACACGGCGACCACGGAGAACGACGCGAGTCTGGATGCCCCAGCAAAGGTTTTGCTGAAATATTTTTTAAAAAGCCGTTTTACACACACACCCCGCCTTCCTTTTTGCAGAAGGACAGCGAGGGCCAGGCTGAGCCCCATGGTGCCAAGGCCATCCCTAAGGGGTCTGTGGGGCAGAGGGACCCCCAGGAGCCCGCTCACTGTGGGCAGCCCAGGAGACCCACACGTTCTCTGCACCCATCCTGCTGACCAAGGGCTTCTCAGCACACAGGAACGGCACCAGCTTTAATTAAAGCCAACCACAGCAAGCTAGGCTTAATGGAAATGTAATTACTAATGGCACAGCCCCATACTTGGTCCTCCCACCAGGGAGAGCAGCGGGGCAGTGACGTCCCCTGCAGAACTCCCCCAAGGCTGGTCCACCAGAGCCGTAAGCTCTCGAGCCAGCCCTTCGGTGGACCCTCGGACAGGCACCAGCACGTCCACAGCTTTATTTCCAATGGGAATGAAAGGGACACAACCCTGCCGTGGGCTGGACAATGCTGCCATGGTTCTAAACCCTCGATCTCATGCTCAGTGAACACGGAGCTGGGGTCGGGGTGGAGGAGCTGGGTCCCAGCATCTTCCTGGGACCATGTTGGGAAGCAGCCTGTGAGCAGTTCATTGTGCAGCACCTCCGCTTCCTCAGCAGCTCAATCGCTCCCAGCTACTGGCGAATAATTACGCTATTTCACATTTTCATTAACTTCCTAATACTTCCCCCCAAATTACCCCAGTTAATTATTGATAACCCCCTTCTCCCTCCAGATCTGGCTTAAACTGGCAAAGAGCGGACCAGGCTCCTGCTATGCTCACTTTAGTGCAAGCATCATAATTAAATTTATAGTTAATTCTTATTACCTTGAGAAAACACCTCGGGAATGAGAAGCATCACCTACAGGTAGGTGACACTGCAACGGGGCAGCACCCTGGCAGCCTTGGAGGGAATCTGCATTTCAAGGGGAGACCATGTGCCCAAATGGAGAAATAAAACTCTATTACCTTTCTATTAAGCTGATAAATGAGGCAGTAAAACAACAGGTATTTGAGAGGCATCAGAAGTGGGATTCCCTGTGCAGAAACACTCAGCGTGAGAAGCCATTAATGCTTAAAGAAAATCACAAAATCACGGGGAGGGACAGAAAAAGCCACCACCTCCTTCAAAGCCTCCCAGGAGCCGTTTCGCTCATCGTTCCACTGTGTTTTCCTTTACACCCACCCTGGTGCCCCGTCCCCATCCTCCTCTCACCCCCCAGGCTGTGGTACCTGGCGTATGCTCACGGCTGTACCACCCCGTACTCGGCATGGGCCGGCAGCCGCCACCCGGGGCTGCCATTACCAGTCACCGAAGGTCCCATCTGTAACATCCCCCCATTGCTCCCAGCGAGGGACGCTGGACTGCACTGGGAAGTCCCCCCTATTACAGTCAATGGGAAATTGCAGATTACGGCCGTGCTCCCGGGGGCCCTCGTTTAGATTAATTACCTCCTCTGCTGAGGTAGCAAGGGGCAATAACTTACAGCCCCGATCAAAATGCAGAAAGCTGCATTAAGCACAGATTAACAGCCGGAGCAGGCAGGTATTCAAAGCAGCCTTCAAAAAACCCGGGCCAACAGGACTTCCCAGGGTTAACTGGTGCACGATCCCTCGACTCCGGGAGGGTTTTGTTGCAGGCGAAGGAGAACTCCTCCCAGAACCGAGCCGAGCATCGAGCAATGGATGCACCCGTCAGAGGACAACCTCGCTGATGAAGTCTCCAGCCCGAGAGCATCCCTGCGTTAGCACGTGCGGGACGGGCTCTGCCCACAGCACATCCCGCCCCGAGGATGCCAGGCAGGATCTTTAGCACGGACATGGAGCCAACCTGTGCCGGGAGCGTGAAGGGAGGCCCCGAAACCCGGGGTAAACCACTGGCATGGATGAGGGATCAGGTCCCATGTCATCACCAAAAGTAGAAGAGAAAAGGGGGGGGAAGCCTCTTTCCATTATTATTAAAAAAACCCGAGCACTGACAAAAAAAGCCCGTGACAAAGGCAGGGGGATTTCTGCGGGAGGGGATATGCTTGAGAGCTTTCCGCAGGGCCCAAGAAAGTGACTCTTTCAAGGCGAGAAGATGGGCGATGGGATGACGTGGGGGACAAAACCGGCCGGGCCAGCCCAGCCTCGTCTGGGCAGGGGCACCCGGCGCGTCCGGCCGCGGTTCCAGGGGACCTCCTCTCTCAAAGGCAGGGTGACAGGCTGCCCGGGACGGGGCTCAGCGGGGGACAGAACCTTTTTTGTGTAAATGTAAAACAGTTTGGAACCAGGAGAGGGGGACAAGGCTTGGGACAGATTTATCCTCTCCCAGCAGACACCCGGTACCACCCGGATCTGCATATGAATCGCCCCCACAGGCTTATCTCACCCGGCGGGACAAGGCTGCCTTTGTGGCCCCACAGCAGCTATGAAGGTGTTAAACTGGAACCAGTTGTGTAGACTTTAAGATACCGGCTCTTCCTTCGAGGCAGCTAAGCCAGCAGCACCTTTGCTGGGAAGCTGGGCACGAGAAAGCAGCAGGGGTGATAAGATGGGAGGGACAGATCCAGCCTCGCATCCCTGCTCCCGGCTCTGCTGGGGGGTCCCTAAAGCGGGGTGGGGGGGTATGGGTGGGCAGCCGTGCCAGCCCCCACCCCGCTCCCCTCCATCACCTCCTCTTCCCGAAGGAAGCACTGGGGCATCTGTTGAACCTCGGCGCACGGCACGGAAGGCTGAACTCACCCGTCAAGCCGCCCGGGAGCAAATTAGTCCATGTTCCTTTTTATTCCTAATTACTGCGATATTCCCCTTCTCTGTCCCCGCTGCCCCTCCGGAGGAGGCAGCGGGTCCTGCCAGCACCTCCCCAGCAGGCAGAGCCCCCGGGCGCTTTCCAGCCCAGGCCAGCCTCCATTATTTTTGATTCTTTCACCGATTCAAAAAATGTGTAAATGAGGCCACGGCTTCCCAATCAGAGCAGCCAGGAGATAATTGGCTTTAAGCAGGGAAACCCGAATATGTTAATGATGGCAGTAACGAGCCTGTGATGTGCCTGGAAGGGGAGACAAGCCCTCAGCTCAACCATCGGCTGACTCTGAGACACGTCAATTAACAACAAGGAAGATAATTTATTAATGCTCCTTTGCACTCCACTGCCCTTTGCTCCTAATTACAGCTCAATACACGAAATATCGCGGAGGTTTGCCAGGTCCTGCCCGGCCCCGACCGCAGCCGGAGCATCCCTGGGCATCCCCTCCTGCGCCCGAGCAGCCTCTCACCAGGGCAATAGCCCAGGACCACAACTTGGAGGGTCTCCAGCCAACGCAAAGGCCCCCCGAGCCCTCCCACCACCAGACCATGGGGGACCCTGGGCTGCGATTCAGCCAGCGGCTCAGAGAAGGGACATGCGATGGGCTGGGTGGTGCCACCAGCCAGGGCTGCTCCCCGCGGGGTCCGAGCCCCCGCGGACCCTTCCCAAGGGGCTCCCTCGCTGGCTGCAGAGCCCGGCTGCTTCGACCTGCGAAGGGCACGGGCTGCAGAGCAGGAGGGCGGCAGCGCTGGGAGCTGTTGGGGGGCTCCAGGAAGGGCCATGAGTTTTGTGTCTGACTTAGCGTGGAGACCTGGGAGATGGGAGGGAAAGGGGAGAAGCTGGAGCCAGCATTAGCATTTCTAATGGAGTGGCGGCTTTCACAAGTCACCCGACACCCAGTTATTAACCCCGATAGGAACCGGGGCCATCTGGGAAACTGCGGCTGCTTTGTCCACCTACCCAAACCTCTGCTCAGCCCTGTCCCAGGCAGGAAGGTGAGAAAAAGGCCATTTCCACCCCCCCACCACCTCAGGGCAGCTGCAGCCCCCTGCTCCTGCTCCCGCGCAGACCCAGACCCGCTCCCCTGCACCGCCCGGCATTTGCATCGCCATCGTGCTCCTGGTTGTGGCTGGGAGCTGCAATTAGGGGCAGCTCAAGGCCCTGAAGGTTTTTTTTCTTTCTGTGGTTATTCCAGGGGGGTCGCTAAGGCCAAAGGGCTCCCGGTGAATGCACATATCAGCATATGATTATGAAGAGCAGAAACCAGAGCTAATAAGGGCAGAGCTCCCTCCCCACTCAGGAGTGACAGCGCTGGAGGAAGAGGCTGTTTGGCCTCTATCAGCATCCCTGGGATTTGGAGATGGTCCCTCCTCGCCCTTCTCCACTCTGGAGCTACCCCAAAACCGCAGAGCAGCTGAACTCCCCATTGATGCCCGCCAGGGACCCGTCGCGGCCAGCACCACTCAGGTCCCCCCATGCTCTTGCCCCTTGGCCAAGGCACAAAGCCACGGCCACCCTGGGACTCGCGGCTGGAGTCATCGCCCACGGCTGCAGCAGTGAGCACCGGGTACCCCCCAGTCCATGGGGACATTCGGTACCTCCAGAACTCGGCCAGCAGCAGAACGACTGCAGCCCTCAACTGCAGGACAGGGGACGCGAAGCAAAATCAACCTCGTGTTCCCAGGAGCAATAATTCGCTTGCAACAAGCAAAGATGTATTTTGAACCTGCTGCTCGGGTTAAAACCACTGACAAGTAGGATAGCTACGAGAATCCCCAAAAACCCTACGGCAAGCGCGGGCTGACACGTGCCCAGCCTCGGTGGGATGCTGGACCGGGGCCGAGCAAGGCGAGGGCAGGGCTGCAGCGGGCACGCACGGCCCTCTCCATCCCTCCGGAATGGAGCGCGTCTGCAGGGCAGCAATTAGAAATCCTCTTCTCGCAGCTCGCTCCCCCGTGTCCCTTTGATTCCCGCGTCCCGGCGGCCCCGGGGGCGTGGGGACAGCCTGTGGCAGGTGTCTTGCCTGTGACCTGGGTCAGCCGAGGGCTCTGATCTCCAAATGACCCTTCCCAGCAGTGAATATGTACCCACGCTCAAACAGCTTGCAGATGAAGGAGCAGCAGACTGGAGATGATTTATTCAGGAATTAAAGGTTCAGTACCCCTTTTAAAGGCTGCGCCTTGGCACTGTCAGCCTTCATTGCACACAATTAAAGGGGTTAGCTGCCCCGGTCCTCCTCCCTTCCAGGGGAATGAAATTAAACAAAACCAACCTCCCCGGCAAGCCCTGGTCTGGTCCCTCCAGCCTGTGGTTGGGGCCACTGCAGAAGGACCTGCAAACTCGGCACATGAGTGGCCTGGGAAGCTGCTCCGGCCCCGTTCTCTGCCAAGGACCTGCCTGGGATGGAGAGCTGCAGACGCTCGGGCTTTGTCCCCACTCACCGGGAGGGATGCTCGGGGTCGGGGTCTCTGCTCAGCTCGTAGTAGCCCCGTGCAAAGGCTATTCCTGCAGCTGGGGCTTGGGGAGGTGCTCCTGGAGCCCTGGTCCGGGGAGGTTTATGCCTCTTCCAGTTTATGGCTCTGGAGCAAGACCCGGACCCTGCCGCAAGACCCAACCCCCTCCGCCAGCTCAGCACCTTCATGCTCCGAGCAGGGAAGGTGCTGGTCACATGTAAACTCACACCAGCATCATTCAAACACAGTCTCGAGTTTCCCTCTCACACCTGAGAGGAGAGATAAGGATAAAAATCGGCATCGGCCAGGTTATTTTTTTCTCTTCCAGGCTGCGAGGACTGATGTGGTGGTTCGGCTGTGGGGGGGAGCATCGCTGGCAGACGCGAGCAGCAGGAATTCAATGGAAAACTTCCTTCCTCCTTGAGAAGAAAAGGAAGAAATCTGCTGGCAGCAGCAGCTGCCGATAATCTCCTTGCAAGGCAGTAAATTTTCCTCAGCTACCCCGGCAAGTAATCTGGCAGATTATCACACCACCTCGCCGTGCCTCCTGCGGTTTGTGACCTGACCTGCTGCCTGAGCGCAGGGAAACACAAACTGCACCGTTCTGCAACCAGAGTATGGGCAGCGGCGACAAATTTTCTACCTCTGGGAACTGGGGTCTTTGGGTGCTGCAATAAATAAGGAAAATTTGCAGCACACCCAGTAAATAAGGAAATTAAAGCTGCGTGGGGGGTCTGTGGCACCCCAGCCTGGGGAGGGGAGGGGACCCCCATCCGCTGCTCTGGACGGGATTAACTCAGACAGCCGCAACGCTCCCACCCCTTGGACGGGATTAACGCGCCCTTACGTGGCCAGCTATTTTTTAGGGACCAGTTGTCCCCAGTCTGAGCGCTCCAGGCAGGCAGCAAGCTGCTGGCAGGCCGTTCGGATGCAAAATGTATCGGTGTTTAACAAAACAGCAAAAAAAAATCCCTGAGATCACGATGATTGTGTCTAAAGTCTTTGTTTTCAGTTAGAAATAAAAATGCACGTGTTGGTTTTCACTGAATTATCCTCTTGCAGCAAAGGGCCAATTGTTCCTGGGTTCCCACCTCGATGGAGGAGAGCGCAGGGAGGACATAAAAAGCCCAGAAAAATATCATTTTTTCAGGTTTAAAGTTACGTGCTCAGCAGAAACGGGGATTCCTCCTCTTCCTGATGCTCGAGTGGGCAAAAGGAAACCAGGCTGGTTAGAAGGCTGCTCCTAGAAGACAAACGAGGAAGCACAAGGGCACCAAGACTGGTTTTCCCATGGCACTGCCTCAGGTCATGACACCACCACCTCCTCCCCATCCTCATGTCTCCACCTTCACCCCACGCAGCCGAACTACGGCTGGATCCTGCCTGGATGCCCCAGGGATGGAAAAGCCACGGACCCACCGTCCATCCAGCCCCGCAGCCGCACTCACGCCCACGCCGCAGCTCGGTGGGGTTGATCCCAAGGATCCCTGTGCCCCCGGGCAGACAGGGTTTTTCTCTCCCCCAGTTTAACCCCACACAGGACACAGCAGCATCTGCTGCTCTTGGGAGGGGGCATTAAAAAAGAGCGTTTTCTATCATTTTGCAGCTGCCTGCTGCTTGCCCGCGACCAGAGCTGCGATACTCAAATTTGAGGCAAACTCCTCCAATATTTCAAGCGCATCCATTCCCTTGCTGCCACGCGGTGCCACGTCCTGGGCTCCCAGCCCACAGGAAGCCCTGGCCCGAGCCACAGCTCTCAGCTAATTAGGTCAGCGTAATTAGCCCGAGTGCGGTGCCGGCGGCAGGATCCCTCCTTCCTCCATTGCGGGGTGCAGGCGAGGGGCGTCCCCAGCAGCCGGGGGGTGCATGGGCAGGAGCCCCACGTCGGACAGCCCGGTCCCAGCCCTGCCGCAGGTGTGGGAGCAGCGGGAGCCAGCGCGAGGGAGGAAGAAAGGAGGAATCCACACATGTCTGCCAGAGCGAGACCTTCCCGCTGGCCAGCGAATTGACAGCTGCTTTGATTTGATTAGCAGATGCTGACGAGGCATCGAGACAAGTCCCCAGAGCCATGAATAATTTCAGTGTATTTGTGTTTATTTGATCTCAGTATGGGGCTGGCCCCGCCGCCTCGCCCAGCCCCAGCCCGGACCCTCGCAGAGCGATGGGGAAGGGGCTGCCGGGCTCTCCAGATGGCCGTTCCGAGGCCACCAGCAGCAGGGCTGGTTGTCCCTCTCCGGCGCGTGCTCCGGGGACGGGAGAGCCCTCTGCCTCCTCCACCCAATCCTCCTGCACAGCCATCCCACCGGACGTCCCCCTCCAGCAGCTTCCAGGGGAGAGAAGAGATCCCCCCAGCCTCATGACTTTTAATATAACTAGGTCCATCATTTTAAAGTCTTTTTACTTTTCCTCCTGCTTTAAACAGACAAAAATGGGAACTTTGCACTTTCTGGTTCCTGGTGCCGGGGCCACCTTGGCTTCACAGAGGGTCAGACGCTCTTGAGAAAGCAATTAATGCATTTTAATGAATTGGCCAGAACCCCCCACGGTCCGACACATAAACCCACTAGACATCGCTGAACCCCTGCACCCAAGCACGGCACCAGCTATCGGGTCTCCCCAGTGAATGACGGGGGTTGAGTGGAAAGGAGAGCTGGCCTGGCTCCAAACCGGTGGGAGATGCTCCTAGCAGAAGGGATCAAGAAGAACTCCCTGCCTGGGGTGCCGGGGGGATGCTCAGCTCCTCTGCCCCCAGCACACAGACCTGGCCGGGGCTGGAGAAAGGGGGTCTGAGCCCAGGGCGAGAGCTGAGATTCCTCTCGCGGCTCCTCCTGGGGTGGCTTTGGGAGAAGACGAGCCAGGACCACGCTCGGCAGGCGCAGCCATTGCCGTGATGCTGCCGGGGTTCTCCAGGCACCTCCCGGGTCCTACTCCAGTAGGTAAATCAAGCAGTAAAAGCTCAGCACACAATCCCTGTTTTAAACCAAGCAAATTCAACTGCTGCAACAAAAGCAATTTTAACGGAATTCTCCTGCCCCAGCGCCTTCCACATCCAGCTTAAAATTGCACTGGTTGGATCTGAGGACTTTGAAATCAAAGATGCTCCGAGCGAGGCGAGAGCCTGATCCCCACCGTCAGAGACGCCTCTCCCATCACCGTGTGCCACTGGCTACAGTTCATGGAGGCTTCTGCAAAAATGTTTTCCCAGTCTGCCTCTCCCCTACTGAACAAGCTCGAAGCTTCGCCTTCAAACTAACCACGAACCGATCTGAAACGCGTCCAGAACTGTCTCATTTCTACCTACGAAAACATAAATCAGTCCTCGCTCGTGAGCTGGAGCCAGGTCTGAGGTCTGCAGTGAGGCCATGGGGCTCCATCAGCAGTTTCCAGTGACAGTTTTAAGCTCTCTTGGCCAGGCCCACAGAGGTATTTGGGAACCTAATGCTCACCGAAATCACCGGTGCCTCAACCCCCTGCGAACGGGACACCCCGCTCCTCCGAAGGGGGAGAACCAAGCTGGTGCCCCGCTCTGCTCCGGCTCCCCCCACGCTCCAGCCCAGCCTGCTGCCCCCTTGGCTTGCCAGCAGCATCCCCCCTGCATGGAGGGGAGCCCGTGTCCCACAGCACCAAAACCCTCCGGTGCTGGACAACCATCACCAGCAGCTGCCACCAGCACCAGGGGCTGAGCAGGAGGGTGCCCCAGAGTGTTCTCAGGGAGGGGGGACGGGAGGGTGATGGGAGCCAGCAGTGCCAGTCCTGCCCTTGCTGCGTGGCGCTGGGCCAGCCCAGCTCTGCTCCGAGCAAGCAGCAGCCTCAAGAAACAGCCCAAAGCGACGCCTGAGCTGTAGGGTTTGGCCTGAGGGAGGAAAAGCACCATATTGGTGCAATCACCTGAGTTTAGACAAACCTCTGCGGGTGCCTGGGCCAGGTTCAAGAGCTGGCAGATGAGCAGCAGCATCTGCAGCATCACCTCTTGGCTGGTGCACAAGGACCCTCCGCAGGGCTGCCGGGGGCTCGGGGCAGGGCCCCGCTGTGGGTGTGGGCCAGGAGGGGAGGACGGGCAGGAGCGACACCGCAGCTGCGTGGGCAGAAAAGTGCTGAGGCAGCGATGCCACCATCGCAGACCACCCCCCAGTCCCCAGCCGGGGCTGGACTGTGGGCAGGATCTGGCCGTCCCCATCTCCCCAGCGCCGCTAATGCCTTTGACAGCTCGAGCGGGCGATCGCTGGGCTGCTGCCCGCTGGCCCTGGCAGGAGGCTCGGCTGCACGCTGCCTGCACGCTGCCTGATGGCCTGGGACAGGCAGCAGCTCTGCAGAGCAGCAGGTTACCCCCAGGTTAACCCATCTGAAGGCAACGGTTACTCCCCAACCCCTCGACAGAGAGCTGCCTGCAAGGATGCAGGGATGGAGCCGGGGCTGCCCAGCCCTCCTGCTTACCACCTTCACTGGCCGAGCAGGGTGAGAGCCATAACTGTGTCTGAAAGGAGAGAGGTTTCAGCCTGCGGCTGGACAGCAAAGCCCAGAGGGTGCCCAAAAACCCTCAGGCAAGAGCAAACCACCCCCTTGTCTCCCCCTTCCCCGGAGCGGAGGTCGTGTCAGCACCCAGCAGCCCAAAGCCCCGTGTTCCCCCGGCTTCTGCACCGCTGCTGCAGTTTGCACCCTCCCTCCTGGCTTTGGGGGTCAACGGGGGAAACTTTAACTTAAACCAAAACCCCCTTGTCATGGTCAACATCTCCGCACCCGGCTGGTGCCCTCCCGGAGCAGCTCCCGGGCTGCAAAGCACGTGCTACCTGCGCTACAGCTCGCGACGGCTCCGAGCTGGAGGAGCTCGCCCACCCTCCCCACCTCCATCAGCGACAAAACCCCAAAATACGGTTTGTTTGGTGTTTGTCTCGGGTCGAACGCTGTCATGCTGCTCTTGTTGGGATGGAAAACGCATCCAGTTTTCCAGAGAAACAAAAAAGATCCCCCATCTGTGTCGAATTTGTAACACAGCCTGGGGCAAGACGGGAAACAAATTTAGCTCTTTTTCTTTTTGCTCAGAAAAAGCCCCGTTTCCTGGCAAAGAGCAGAGCCGAGTGTCGCCCCGGGGTGCGGCAGGGATGTGAACCACCCCTGCTCCCGCAGCCCGAGCTGCTCCGTGCCAGCCTGTCCTGCAGCACCTGCCCAAACACCAGCCGGAGCCGGGCAAAGGGAACTGGGAGAGGAGCCCCGACACGCAGCTCGCGGCTCCGGAGCGGCTGCCAACTGGTTCTTCTCCCCGACGAGCTGCTCAGACATCTCCGTGAGCGTGCGGGACGGCCCGTCCCGCGGGAGCTCATAACCCTTCCGTGCGCACGAGCCAACAAGGACAGCAAGGCTTCGGGATGCTGGGGCTGGCTGGGCACCCAGCGGGGCAGCAGCTCCTCCTCCTCCTCCCCTCACAGCCCCGTTCAGCTGGTCCCCAGGCGAAGGAAATCCCCCACCGAGGAGGGAGACGGGGTGGATTATGCACTTGGCCACGAACAAAACCCGAAGCTGTTTCTGCAGCTCTGGCGAAAGAGACCGCGGAGGCGCGGGCAGGGCGCAGGGGACACGGGGGTTTCTCCAGCCCCGTGCCCAGGCTGAGCTGTTGGCCGCTCCCAGCTCCCCATCGCCACGCTTGATGAGCCCAGGTTTGGGTCTCTCGCCCCAGCATCGGTGCTCCCCCCACGCCCCCTCCAGCAGGAGCAAGTGGGAATTCTCTAACCAAACATTTCTTCACTGGAAAAGCATCGCTTTGTGGCAGCCCGAGCTGTTTGTGGGAAAGGACTGGATTTTGATTATTTTTAGCCTGGCTTCCTAAGGAAGTGTGGCTTAGGCAATCACACGGTCTGTCTGCCCGCCCGTCCGCCCGGCTGTCTGCCCGTCTTCCCTCAGCCACGGCTGAGCCCACCGGCTCAGTCCGGCCAGATTTGATGGAGGACAAGGAAAAAAATCCCAAAATAGGAAGTTTGCACATTCCCGTGAAAAGCTGGGGCTGACTCTCTGATTTGGGCTCTCTCAAGTCTCATAACGTGGGTGAGCTCATACTGAGGTGGCCCCTGTGGATTCTCTGATGTCTAATAACGCAGCTGGGCTCCAGGAGCAGCCCCTTCTGGGAGGGGTTTTCCCCAGGACAGGACTAGAGGGGCTCGGGCACGAGTGGGGTGCTCCGAGCTTGTGTCGCCCTGCCCTCAGCTCTTTACTCACAGCCTGTAGGTTTTGCCCCTAAATTTCTCAGCCATAAAGGGTCTCCATAAGCAGCAGAAGCTCTCCCACCCCGGAGCCTGGCAGAGCAGGGAGGGAGCAAGGCACAGCGAGGGTTCTGTGGCAGCAGAGACCGAGGCTGCCTGGGACGGACACCATCTCCCCTGGGCTGCAGCCAGACACACAGTAACTCCCAGGAGAGGTGAGAACCAGCTCATTCTTTTAACCCAGCTCGTTTCTTGAACCCTGCTCATTTTTCCTCCGAGGCACCGGCAGCAGACAGGCTGGCAGCCACCTCGGCCACCTCCATTAAGGACCTGCAGGCCAACGGCTGCAGCACAAAACTCTCGTGGTGCAGAGTCAGACCCGGCTGCAATACGCGGGAGTTACAGCAGTCTGGAGTCAAGAAAAAGCAAGAAGCATGATCCCATGGGCTTCTCGCTACCCCAGGGACCACACAGACACTCACCCACCCACCTACACAGCGCTGGGAGCGGTTTGGTGTACCGGGCTGAGAAGGAAAGCAGTAATTCCACCAGCCAGCAGCTGAATCTCTTCCTCATCTCCTCCAGCGTCACCGCGTTAGAGCCCTAACTAGACACCGGTATCTGGGTGATGATGGATGGGCAGAGAGGTGATGGATGGGAGCGTGCAGCTAGACGGACAGATCGATCCCCGCGGCCCTGGCAGCTGCTCCCGACAACGCAGCCCGAGGCGGGGAGCACGGGGTGCTTTGTGAGGGTAGGGGTCTGCAGCAGAGGTCCAGGCAGCAAGTTTGGGCTGCAGAGCCTGAGGACACGTGGAGCTGAGCCCACACCAGCACCGTAACCAGTACAACAGGCTGTATTTAAAGGACTAGTACCATCAAGGCTTGCAGCAGCTGATGGTCCTGCTGGGGAAGAGCTCCGTGAACAGCCGCTGGCAAGGAAAAGCACTGGAGACCACGGCCGTGGACACGGCAAGTGTGGCAGCGCCACTTGGGCTGTTGCCTGCTCATACACAGCCTGAGAAATCATCAACGAGCAGCAGCCATGGAAACCTCGTCCTGCCCAGCCGATGGGGACACCGATGGTCACCCTATGCCAAGAGAAGATAAAGCTCCCATTTTTTCCGCAGCATCCGATGGGATCGTGGCTCCTCCCAGTCAAACATCTCAGTGGTGACAGGGGTGTCCGCTGCGAGAGATCCCCCGCCGTCTCATGACGGCACGACCGTAATTCATGGGGGTTTGTGCCTGACTGGCAGCAGCACCCAGCCCCCGGTGGGACCTCCTGCCTGCGGGTTTCCAGTCCCAGTCCCAGGACTGGTCCAGGAAAGCCCTGGGATCAGAGGGGCCGGTGCAGATTGCGGCAGGATGGGGTGTCAGTGCTGATTTGTGCTCTGTTTCCCAGGGCTGGGGGGAATGAACAGAGCCCATCGCAGGCACTGGATGACCCTCCATCTGCTTTTGATTGAATCGGCTCCTCGGTTGGACTGACAGACGGATGGACAGACAGCAAGGTGGGGCAGAAAGTGTTGGTTGTTTCCGTTCGCAGTGACTACAGGGATGGTCTGTCCCGAGATTCGGGGGTCCCTCTGTGCCCTGGCAAAGGATGCCCTGCCCGCTCGGAGTGTCTGCCCATGCTGTGCCCCCAGCGTGGGCTTCCTGCCAACGGAGCGGAGGACGGGGATGCCAGGGAGAGCGACACGCCACCAAGGTCCCAGCAGAGCCCCCGGGCTTGTGCCAGGCACGTGGCACACGTTGCCTCCTCCCCACACCAGGAACCCGATCCAGCAGGCACAGGGATTCCACGCTGGATCCCACCACACTGGAGGGAACCAGCCGAGAACGCCACGTGGGAACACGATGAACGCTGCTTTGGGATGAAATGTAATGTTGAGGGGGAAAAAAAAAAAAAAAGAGTAGTTCTGAAAAGCCACCTTCCAGTAAATTGATTTTTTTTCCCTGCACAGCAGTAGCTTGAAAGTAAAAAACACAAGAACAAAACAAAAACCTCTTTAGGCATTTCAGAATAGTTTCTCCTAGTTATTGTGAACATTTAGATCAGAAAACGTGTTGGGTAAAATATTCAATTCCCCACAGCCTGGAGAGCCTCATCAAAAATCCATTTGAAGTATTACTCTCAAATCCCTCATGGCAATGGGATATTTTAAGGTCAGTTAAACTTATTATTCACTCAAGATTTTCTTTCAGGTCCCTGCATATTTCAAACAGATTTTCCCCCATCTCTAGCCCAACTGTGTGACAAAAAGCCTTTTTTCCCCCCTCCCCTTTTTTTTTTCTGAAAAGAAAAAAAAAAGTTGTCAAAAGAAAAGATACTAATCAGAAACAGCTTCTGAAGTCTTAAAACCCGACACAGTTTGTACGTGCTACCAAAAACCACCGCCGCTATCTCCAGATCCCCAAATCCCTTGACTTTTAAAACGCTGAATGGAGCTGTGCTTGGAAAAGAAGAATTAACTCAAATTTGTTTTTCTTATTTGCAATTCATTTTCCTTGAAATAGGGTATATACACGGATTTTTTTTTTCTCCCTCCCATTGTACAAGCAAAGAAAGCGTCAAAACCTGCATTATTTTTGGATTATTTAGGATTTCCAACTTAATATAACCACAACTTCTGCTCCTACCACGCCTGTCCCCTCGAAGGACACGCAGTGCTTTGGTTTGGTTGGGTTTTTAAATAAAGATCACCCAAAGAACACGATTGTTTAATTTCTGAGTTGTCCCCGCCTTGGGGAGGAGCAGCCCCCAAAACCCAAGAGGGGTCAGCGCTGGAGTCACCGGTGCCTGCACAGGGCTCAGCAGCAGCACCTATCCCTGGAGAGCCCACACAACCCCCTGAACACAACTCGTCTGGTGCAAACCAACAGGTATTTCAGAGAAAACATAGCAATGTCTGTTTTAACAGCCATCCGCAGAGAAACCTGACAGCCGGTGATGAGCTTCTGAGAAGATCAGCCTTCCCCCAAAACACAAATGTCAGGTTTCTGCTCAAAACCTCCCTGGTTTGAAACGCCAACACTGACCCAACCCGAGATTTCACTTGGAAGACCATCGCCTGCTTTCTACTTAAAAAAAACCCAAAAGCAAACTGCTGCTTTGAAGAAAAGGGAACTTCTGACCACAGCAAATAAAACCTGGATTCCCCAGTGACCCGCGAAGGGCTTGTGTTGGCGCCTCCCCAAAGAGAGCAGCTTTTCTGGAGCGGAGATGAACCGCCAACACAGAGCGGCTCTTCTGAGTACCGGAGACCTCAGGAGGGGGTGATGTGGGGTCATTTGCAAAGCCTGCACCACCCAGTGTCCCTCGTCTGGGCAGCTGCTGGTGGTCACTGCAGAGCACAACGCCTCCACGCGGCAAACCTCCCCTCTCCTCTCCTGGCCAGCAATACTGCACCGACATCTTCCCATCTTACTTTGGCACTTCCAGATCTTCTTGGACACTTGAGGAGAAAATCAGCTGCTAACCTCACAAGAGGTCCTCTGGACGGACCAGAGGATGCAGATTCCAGCCTGGCTCCTGTCCTTACACCACCATGCAGCGACACCACCCTGTCCACCTCCTGCAGTAACGCCTCCCGTTGTGCTCACCACCAGCATCCCCTAACGACAGCGAGATATTTGGCCATAGAGATGTAGTGTGGGGAGGATCAGGACACCTGGAGAAAGCTTGGGCTGGGAGGGTCCTCCCAGCACCCAGGGAGGACAGTGCAGCAGTGGGTGGTCACCAGGACCCATCCCTAGGAGCATTTCAGGCACTTTTATCTTCATAGAACCACAGAACGGTTTGGGTTGATGGGACCTTAAGTATGACAGAGTTCTGGCCCCCCTGCCATGGGCAGGGAAACCTTTCACCAGACCAGGTTGCTCAAAGCCATCTTCATGCCCAAAGCCTTTCAAACACATCCTCCCTCCTCCTCCCTTGCTGCACGTAACACGTGGTTCAGCCACTGAAGGTGGCACCTTGTAGGACTCGGGTTCCAAATTCTCTCCCAGGCAGGACAATGGCTGCAACACCAACAGTTTGAGCTCAGCTTCTCTGACGAGTTACACGGTTTGGCAGGAGCCAGGGGAGAGCTGGTGCAAACCAGACCTGGCTCTGCCTGAGCTCAGGGGCTGGAACAGCATGAGCTTGTCGCACGGATCTACTCGTGCTCTGCTCCAGGGAGCTGACAGTGACTTTGCTCATGTTTGGCACAGATCCTCCTGCCTTCAAACCAGCCCAGCCAGGTCAGTGTGAATTAGACTGAGAGACCAGTGTCCTCCAGGACCTACCCCAGTTACTGCTGGGCTGTGCAGACCCTATAACATACGTGGCCCTGGGCTGGCCACAAAGGCCCTTCCAAAGCCCCACCTCCCTGGCATGGAGGGATCCTCCTTACAAATCAACGGCTGCTCCCTGAAAGATGCTCAACATGATACCCCAGATAATACTTTCACAAATTTCCAAAGGTCACAAACAATATTAAGAGCTCTACCTGAAGCCAAGAGTAACACAGCCAACACGGGAGGCAAAGGGAGCGGAGGAGAAGATTGCGAGCGCCCATAATCTTGCTCCAGAGAGCAAAGAGTTTAGAAATTATTAAAGGGTTCTGCGTATTTCCAGCCATCTGGCCTGCATTTCTCCATTTATTCAATCAGACACACGTTGCTTTCATCCCCACCACTGCCAGCTCTCCCCTGTTCTCTAAAACATCTGCGTCCTCCACTCTGCTCCTTTCCAGCTCAGCGCAAAGCAGAGGCTGCGAGCTGGGCACGGTGCAGGCTTCCAGCAAAAGAACGTGCCCGTCAGAGCTGCTTCCACCAGTAGATTTCTCCCACTTGTACCTAAAAAAAATCAGTGTTTGCACAAAACAAGGCAGCTCTGGCAGACTGAGACGTAACTTCAAGTTGGGAACCCTGCTGCTGCAAAGCAGCATCGCTCCTTCGAAGCCAGCGGCATCCTATTGATTTGGGCCAGGGTGGGGAAGGAGAGAGCTCCTCAGCTGGGAGGCGTGGAGGACCAGAGGCCACAAAAAGTGTTTTCTCTTGGATCCTGCTCTCCAACCCCACTGCACGCAGGCTCTGCTGTACACTAACACATGCAGCAAGACATCCAGGCCATCCCTGACAGGGTGTAGCACCACAAACCTTCTTGACCAGCCCACTCTTTGCACCTTTCATTGCCAGCTACAATTTCTTCCCTCTAATGAGCAGAACGCCCATCCATGGAGACCAGAACTGCAAATAACGGACAGAAGAAAGGGAGAAAGAGGAATGCTGAGTGTTCCAGCAACGCAGGCATCCACCACTCGAGCCAACTGCATAGCCCTGGACCTCTACAGTCTTGAGAGGGCAAGAGAAAGAGGAGATCCAGCAGTCTCTCCAAGGCTGGCCTATGCTGTCACACTAGTGTCAGATGTGGGAAGAGACCTACAAGCCATGGAGGCTGTTTCAGAGCTGCAACCATCACTAGCAAGAAGATAGAGCTCTGGTTGGGATCAGGTTTAGCTTCCACCAACTCCAGCCCTGGCTCTCTGGCCACCTGGAGATGACTGCTTTCCCACAATCCAGCTCTCAGCCCCCAGCAGCCCACAGCTGATGTCCTCATCCTCACATCAGCACGTTCCTCTTCCATGAGGCTCCTCCAAAGACGGCCCTTCAGGCAGGAACAGCCTCCTCGAGTCCGCAGCAGGGCCAGGAGTGAATTACGTTTAATTACACACTGTCCAGGGTCTTGGGTATCAGGCCAAGTGTTACCAGATGTGCAGGGATCCCTGTCAAAGTGATCCGTGGGCTTGAGTGCCTGCTTGGATATTTAATATGTTGGTATCTGGGGTGTGAGGGTCAGAGACGAGGTTTCCGATGCAGATGTTACAAATCTTTTCTACTCTTACCATCACCTTTTAATAACGCCATAAATCATCAGGCACTTCTCAGGTGACCACGTAATTGCCCATTTGTGTATCTGAGCAACCTTATCTGGACTCTTCCCCCTCGCTGCCAGCAACGGAGACCTGCTGAGAGCAAACTCTGGGGTTTTGCGTGCCCCGTCCCTCCCTCGATAAGTCATCTCTTGGCATATGTGCTTCAGATGCACCATGGCAGCGCGAGGGAGAGACAAGTAACCGATACGGGGAGATGAAAAGAAGGGTTGGATGGGTCTGTTCCTAATGCGAGCCTTGCTGCTGTGGGCCTTTGATTGCAGCAGAAATAAATGATGGAAATTCACTGGAGGCGAAGGAATTAATTAAAAGGAGAAGAAAGGAGCATCAGTCGGTTGGAGTCCTGGCATCAATTCTGAGACTAGTTCTGAAGTGGCAACAGTTTTACTTGTTCTTTAAAGTTCTGCATCCTGCACGGTGACTCGAGGAAGTAACGTGCAGCATGTGCAGCGCCGTACGCCAACGGCGGTCCAGGGACCAGGTGACCCTACTGGCATGGGACCTACCTACCTGCCTGCTGGTGGGGACACCCAGCCACGGCCCCAGCACCCTGACACCTTCTTCTGCTTCAGAGGTCTTCATCCGGACCCTGGAGGAAAGGAGATTTCTGCAGAAATCGGGTTCCTTCAGGACCTCACACCATGACCCTACACTGAACTGCTCCCAAGTGCTTTCTCCTGACCCACGGAGATTTTCACACCATGGTGGAGCCACCATCCTTCACCGGGCTGCCAGCACTCACTTGGGGCTTGTAAACTGCCTCCAGATAGTTTCATAACTCTGCAGGAAATAACTGCTGAGGTTTCTGCGTAGGTGAGAAGAACGCTAACCCCCTTCATCCGAACTGCAACTCAGATTGGGATGGTCTTCAAATACAGCTACACACATATGTACGGACCGTGAGTCTCCAGAGCTTTCTTCTGGTTCCTGAGCCTTCAGTTTTCTTGTCTTCAGGTGACACTTCAAGCAAGAACCGAAACTCTCCTTGTCCCATGACTCCAGGAGCTACAAAGCCACCAAGTCCCTTGAGATTCATAACAAAAGGAGAAGCGTTCCCAAGCCTGCCCTCCACCCAGAGTGTCCTTTAAAGATGTGTGTCCAGCTGCCATGCGAAGAGCAGGATCTGTCACCGAGAACATCCCAGCCGAGCTCGGGGGGCTTCACGGCCACGTTTCTTTCCAAAGGGCACTGGTTACCCTTTCTCGTCAGCCACAAACTTGGCTCCAACTTCACCCAAACAGAAGTGCGGGGTTTGGGACTGTTTTCGGGTCAGAGCTGGGTGCATCGCACACCCCCCCGGCTGTGTAACTCATCGGCCTATGATGTCATGCAACCAGAAACCCACCAATGACAAGGTGGACGTTAACACTTAGAGGCAATTGGCCGAGCCGTGACGCCAACGCTGACACGAGGCTCCCACAGCTGGGCACAGCTGGAGTTAGGTGGTCACCAAACCTTGGCAGGGTTTAAGCCTGAATTTGCTTTTGTTTTAAAGGATGTTTGCCTAGAAAAAACTGTTTAGAAGAGGTCTCGCACCAGAGCGGTTAATGCTAAAAAAGGAATCGCTCCTTCAAGGTTCCTGTTCAGTAATTCAGGTTTTATGAACCTTTTACATGACAGCGACCTCACTGTGATCCCTGCGTGCTGTGGATACATGCTTCCCAATATACCTCAAAGCAGAGAAATATTCATTTTTAATACACACAACAAGATCAGAACTCCAACAAAACCACAACCCACCATCCTCCTGCCTAACCCGCGCCGCCGAAGACGAGACCTGAGCCTCAGACCCAGGCAGGTGCCGAGGGCTGCCAGCCTTCTAGCCAACCTCCCTCTTCACACGAGCTCAAAACAAATAATAAAGCACGATTTCAGCCGCGGGAGCCAGCCAGAGGCAGCCTGGACCCAGGAAAACCTGCGGGGAGAGGGCAGGATGGTGCCCTGCAACAGCAGGTTTGGCCCCACTCCTGCATGTGACCCCTTCCCCAGACTGGGGGGCACCGGGGTGCTCCCACCATCACAGTCAGACCTTCATCTCCGATGTGTGCGCTGATGCGGCAGCGGCACAGGACCTCCCCACGGGGCAGGATCGGGCCCCCGGGGACGCCTTTCTCCCTTCTCTTTCCGGCAGCAGGCCAGCCCCTGCCCGACGGCTTCTTTGTGAAGAAGAGGCACCAGCGACAGCCCCGTGCCGCCCGGGTGGCAGCGGAGCGGATGCAGGTTGTCACGCTTGGGTCTCTGACACCGCGGGGGGACGTTCAACCCCCTCCCTCCCCCCAAAACGGGCTTTTCATGGAGACAGACAATCTCTTCCCTCAACAAAACCAAAATTCTCAGTTGAAACTACTTGGCAGCAGCCCCTTGAAATTTTTCTCATGGCTTGTGTGGCTTAGGAACACGACTTTCTGAAATAAAAAAGCAGCCGGAGGAAGCGGCCGATGCTCTTGTTGAAGAATAACCAATCCCCGTCCCGCTGGGCTGTCACTCGCACGTCCCGGCCAGCCGGGTCCGGGCGGCTGCGAAAAGCTCTGCCTGGCCATCAGCAACCCGCCCGGCCCTGGAGAGCCACCACCGCGGCCAGGGACCGCAGGGACGGCCAGCAGCCCCCTCCCGCTCCCCAGCATCCATTGACGACCAGCAGCGATGAGGGATGAGGGATTGCGCTGACAAGCGCCGATCAATGGCACTTATCGAGCCCCCTCCGCGCTGCCGGTAATTGGCAGATTTCTTTCGTTTCCACTTTTATTGACGGTTCCCCCCTGGCAGGGTGTCCGTGGGGGCGTGTTGTCACTTGGAGTTACAGAGGAGCTGAGCGGCACAGGCAGCATCGGGGCAGGTTGAGGCGGGGAAAACCTTTGGGGCACGACCAGCGCCCACAGCCAGCCTCGAGAAAGGACAAAAAATAAAATAAAACAGTCCAACGTAGGGCCGCAGAGGTGGCAGAGGCGTCTCAGGATCCTGCCCCATGGGAGCGGAGAGGCAGGACCCTGCTCCTGGTCCCCTCCTCGCTGTGCCCTGGTTTGCTTTGGGGGCTTGGTTTCAGCTGCAGCAAGGAGAGACCCCTCTGGCAGCGGCGGAGGAGCCATCCTGCCCTCGGCCGGGTGCTGGGGCAGGCAGCCAGCCCTGCCCACAGCGCAGCGCCCCCCCCAGCCCTGGGGTTTGGGCTGCTGCGGGCTCCGGAGCAGCTGGGAGGTTGGGGGGTGCGGGAGGGCTCTGCCAGCCCCCGCCGAGCAGCGCCACGCTGGGCAGGAGGCAGGAGCGTGATGTGGGCTCCGGGGACAGGATCTGTCACTTTTCTTGTCCCTTCCTATCAATCACCAGCAGGCCCTTTTTATTATTATTATTATTATTATTATTATTATTATTATTATACTCACAATACGGTGCTGGCCAAAAGCGGCTGCTAACTCACCGGCCGAACTGGCCCAACGGGCACAGACAGGCCGGTGAGCAGTGGCCAGCCCTGCGTTCCCACCACCGCAAGACCTCCCGCGCACCCGCGGGTGGCCGTGTGGGGGCTAAGTCATAAATCAATAGCAAAGTGGGCAGCCTTTGCCCCCGCAAGGACGCGTGACAAGGTCGCACCCGTGCTCTCTCCAGACTAATGAGTGGAGATTACTAATAAGACCTCAGTGACAAGCGACTGCATTAATGTAATTCTCTCCTGCCCATAATCAATTTTGTGTGTTAAAATGTGCAGCCATCTCGGCCGCCTGGGATGCTCGTGCCACCTCCAGCGCCATGGAGCTGCTGGTTGGACTGGGAAAGAGTTTTGTCCCCCTCGTACGGAATCACTCCCAGGGGGAGCCCAGCAGCTTCCAAAGCGCTGCTGATCCCATCGGTTCCCTAAAACATCTCCGTGCTGCTGCTTCAATAGCCCCAGCAGGGAAAGTTTTCTGCATCCACTTCTGAGGAGCTAATTTCAGCCATTTCACCCCACATTTCTGCCTGGTCCCAGCACCCTGCACGCTCCAGGTCAGGGTGGTTCCTGTCACCAGCAGCCCCAAACGGAGCAGCCTTGGTCCAGCACGGACCCTTCCATGGAAGGGAAGCATGTAACACCGGAGCAGGCACGAGCACGTCCTGTCCCGAGCACTGACACGGCAGGACCTTGGTCCCTGCCAAGGGGGAAGCCCCAGCACCGCCCAGACGAGACCCCCCCCAGCCCGGGACACATATAGTGCCAGCCGCAGGTCAAGGCTTTCCACCACGTGCTTTTGAAAGCCCTTCCAGAACATCCTTCTGCTCCTCACTTGAACACATTTCTAAACACACGCACCAGAAAAATGTGGTGGGAGGTGCAGAGGGAGAGCCAAGAGCTCCGCCAGCTCCTCTGCCACCCACCCCTGGCTCAATGAGATGCCCAAGGAGGGCATCTGGACCACCTGGCACAGCTCTGGGCCACAGGCAGGGCTCGCCGGCGGGGCCAGCCGGGCACATTGCACCTCTTCGGTGCTGTGGGACCGAAAGCACCTTGGTCTCCGGCTTGGTCCTCACTGGAGAGCTGAGATGTAGCAGGAGAGCAAGGGCAAGAATTAAACCAAGCTGTCTGAGATGCTCTGCAGAGGAGGGCAGCATCAGGGTCACCTCACAGGACCCAGCTGTAGGGAGAGCAGAACACCCCGAGGGGCTCCGGCCAGCCTCCCTGAGCCTCCCCTCCCCATCAAGAGCTGGGACGTGGGGAAGGAGCCACTGGGCTCAGCGTTCACCCAGCTCCTGGGGCCCCATCAGCCCCGGCTCTGGGGCAGAGCATGGTCCCGCGGGACACGGGCGCATCACCCCCCCCAATGCCGGCCGGCTCCCTAAGCACGAGGATTTCCAGAGCCCTTTGAAAAGCCATTTAGAGCTAAGTCCTGGTATTAAACCTGGCCTTTCATTAGTCAGGTTTTCAATCTCTGCCCCAGCCTGTTTCAGCAAAAAGTTTTTTAAAGGGTTGGGAAGAAGCTTTTAAGCATATTTGCCAATTAGCTATTGTAACCCCCTCCTCGACTCGACGCGAGCTGCCCACTTCCGTCGCAGGGGACGGTAATTACTGTTTTATAAATAAGCTTTGAACTCTCTTAAGTAATAGCCTCTCCTTGCCTAAAAGCACCCTCTAAATCCACTGGCCTTCTCCACCTTCTGTCACTGGCTGCGTCTAACAATAATCTAGGGGAAAAAAATAAAAACCCACCCATAATACTTTTAAGAAGGAACTCCAAGACTCTCCCTTACCCTGCGACGACTATTTTTCCAGTCCCTCAATAATTCCACTAACAGAAACGCTGCAGCTTGCACTGCGCTTTGAGAACTTCCCATGGTGTTTGACATCTTTTCAGGAGTCCTCACAGAGGTGATAAAAAACCTGTCCATGTTGATAGGTTGGAATTTCTATCCCCTGAGGTTACCAAAGAGCAACCAGGGGAGCACAAGAAGAAGGGCGTGAATGCAGAAGTGTTTCCCCAAGGTTCTGTTTTATATAATATTGGGGTTTTTTAAACGGTCCCCACGATTTCTGGGTGCCTGGGATGGCAGCACTGGCAGACTTGAAACCCTGTAGGGACTCCGGTTACCTCGGCACACCCCGCTGCACAGGCTGGGGATAAACCCACCGCTTATTTAACAGAGGAAGCATTCCTCGGCCGGGAAGACCCGTTCCACTCTGCAGGTCACAGCTTTTATCCGAAAAAATCGCAGCCAACACCAACACGCAGCTTTAATCACTTTAGCCTGACGCGATCTACGTAACAACACAGGGAACAACCCGGCTTCGTTCCGCCCGGCGAAAATCCAGCCTCACAAACCTGCTGGTATCAGCAAGAAGCACTTTGGATCGCCGACAAAACTCGGGAGCTGCCACGTGAAAGCGGGGGAGTAACGTCAGCGTGCAAGCGGGGGGCAGGGGGGCCAAGCCGTGCTCCTTGCCCCAGGGAAAGACCCCCCGGAACAAGGCAGGCAGAGCCCCCCTTGCCCACCGTCCGTACCGCCTCCCCGGGACCCCTCTAAGCGGTTTCAAATGTTAATTCCTCATCGCGGCAGTCAAAGCTATTTTTAATCCCACGTGAAAGCGGTTCGCAGAAGACCCAACTTCGCACAGATTCCAGAGCGTGTCCTCCGGCCAGGCGCCGCTGCGGGGAGGGAGCAGGGGGACGGGGGCACGGCATCACAGGGAGACCCGGCCGGCTGGGGGGACCCGCAGCGCTGCTGGCTCCTGCCCGAAGTGTAGAGCTGGGACTGAAACATGGCACAAACAGCCGGCGATATAAAAGCGACACAGAGCCCCTCTACACAGGGACACGTTTTTTCTGCCTAACAGCAAATACAAAATACGGTGCGTTAACTAAAAGCATCAAAATATCTGATTCACAGTTAAAATCACTGCTTTTCCTCAAGTTCCCTGCATTTTTCTCTTTGCCTTTTAGGATTTATTCTCCAAACATGGGGGAGGCTGATACAGAAAGGCCCTATTTTTGTAAAGACGTTTAAAAAGAAAGAAAGAAGAGCTCACGGAGCAGCAAACCCAAGAAGCGCGCTGCAGGGCTGAGAGCCTGCCCATGCGCCACCACAAACAAGGGCCGCTCTCAGCCGCCGCCTGGAAACACGAGTCCGTCAGGAGAGCAGATTAGCCGGTGTCAATGAATAAAGATGATGTCCCGGAGCAGGGCTGGTGCATCGCCATCTGACTCCTCGCAAGATTCTTTTGTCTCTTCCCACCCAGGTATTTCTTAAAGGCGGCCGTGAAAAGCTCCCCCTGGAAGGGGGTACGAGCTCGGTGCCAAAACGCAGCCCGGTGACTCCAGAGTAGCTGAGACGTCGGGTTTTATTCAACAGCTTGTGCTATAGAGTGTCTTGATCTGTCTGTACAATCACAACACACAAAAACCCCTCCAGGCATCTACTTAGCTCTACTTTTCAACTGCCAATAACACTCACAGCAAAAGTCAAAAGAGCAGCGCTGGAGCCGCGTCCTTTCCCCGCTGCTCAAAGGCTCCGGGGTTGCAGGGTTCGGAGATAACAAAGTCTGGCTCAAGAAATCCTGGATGCCTTTCAAGAACATTATTAGCTCCCATGAATGGGTTGGAAGGAGGGGGAAAAATAAAACCCCAACACACCACAGTTAGCAGCTCTCTGCAAACCAGCACCTCCCCTGGGCACCCACGAGCGGGGACCCCCCCTGCTCGGAAGCGCGGGGTAACGCATGATGAGCCACAGCAAAAGTTCCTCCCCCTCACACGCAAACCTGCATCTGATCAAAAGGGGAACGGACAATAAAGAGCTAAATTCAGGCTCCAAGAGAATTCAGAGCTCTGCTTCGGCTCGGCAGCGGTGCCCGCTCCAGCGTGCCACCACGGCCGGCCGCGGGGCTCCAGCCCGGCCGCTCACCGGGAAGCGTTGGCCAACTGTGACCAGCCATCCCACACGACTTTTTTACTACTTCTGCCCCAAACCGTAAGAAAATGAGGAATCCTTCACAATTCCTCTGAGGTCCAGTGGGCGCCATCACCCAGGGCGCGGTTTCCCAGAGCTTTCTGGTGCGTGCTTCAGGCGGGGACGCGAAGGGTGGGTGGGAGCCTTGGCCCAGCCCCGTTCCTCTGCAACTCCTTTGGAAAAAAGTGGGAAGAGGAGACGGAAAAGGGGGACTTGGATCATAGATCATATGAGGAAATGCAAGCCAGAGCAAAACTGTCGTACTGGCTGATGTGGACACAAAGTTCTGGCAGATGGAGACAAGGGAACCGCTCTGTGCACGAGCTCCATCAGGCTGAATTCCCCCAAACCCCCTTTTATGCCAGACAGCGTCTGCAGAGACCCTTCCCCGCACCGCCTTCGCGCTCAGACTCGCTGCTAGCCCCCGTGTCTCCTGCCCTTTTCCCCCCAGCCCCAGAACTGCTGAGGCGGCCCCGAGTTACGGTGCCGGGCAGAGGGAGCGGGTCCGAACCGCTGGGCAACCTCGGGCGGCCGCATGGGAAACCAGCGTGAACGATCCCGTGCAAAGAGCTCAGCTACAGCCCCAAAACGTCGCCAGCGGGGCAGAGCCCGCCCGAGCGCGGAGCCCGCGGCCCCGCTTGCACAGGCATCGTACGACATGCGAGCGCCCCGAGCGCCCCGAACACTGCTGGTGACCCCGACTCTGCACCCAGAAGTGCCAGGACTGCGACCCACAGCGGGGGTCACGCCCCTCGCGCCCCCAGCGACGCGCCCCACAAGCGTGGTCTTTCTCAGTTCACACAGACGCGGGCAGGATTTGGCCCCGTGCCGTCACGTTGAGCATCTCGTCACGTTTTGGCAATGAAGTTCTAAAGATCGCGGACAAACACCTCAGATTCAACCGAGTTCTTAGCTTTTGCCTTCGGCTGCGCTCCCACAGAGCAGACAGATGGACGGACAGCCCCATACAGGACAGACGGACAGGCAGCCCCACACAGGACACTCCCCAGCCCGCTGCGTGAGCGGAGCGGGGCACACCCCACAGCACGCCTTCCTCTTACTGGGGCTTTTTTCAGCAGTGCTGAGTGCCAAAAAAAATTGAAGCAGTGTTTTGCTGTAGGATAAAATGTGCCACCGTGCTTGGATGATCCATCGGGTAATTTACGTGGCAGCCTAGAAGAGGTGTTTAATCTCCTTATAATTAGCTGACCTACAGTAACGCGAGGAATTTCATGTGAGGTGCTCGTTGCTCTTGCAGAACATTTTCCTTCCACTAGCAAAAAGAACTCCAAAGAAAGGGACTTTGGGCCATTTCAAATATAAATGAAACCGTAGAATCACAGAACTGTTTAGGTTGGAAAAGACCTTTCAGATCATCAAGTCCAAGCAGTGATTCAAACGCTCCAGGAAGGATAAACGGGTCGAGTCAGTGACTTACGGTATCACGTAAACTACTCGGCACTCACCAGCAGACACTCCGGGCACGGCAGTGAAACCGCTACGGGACTGAGCTACCAAGAAAGAACAAAATAATCCTGTGGCGATATTTCCAAGCGTTGGTTTTTTTTTTCCCCCCGCATCTACTTAAGACAAGCAACGACCTACAGGTGCCTTCGGGCCAAATAACTTGGCACGAGACGCACTTGGAGTAATTTTGGTTTCCCAGCAAGTTCAAGTATTTTAAAAATGTTTACACCACTTTGCGATAGTCATTGGAAAAACCTGAACTTCTGTCCAGCTTCGGTTTTCCTCCGCTCCAACACACCCCAGCTTTAAACATTTAGCTCTGTCTGGCTTTCCCAGAAAAAAAAAAAAAACCCTCGGTATAGCAAGGTCTTGTAGGAAGACAAAACAAGGGAGGCAAAGAGAAGAGGAAGCGAAGGAAAGGAGTCGCACGTGTGATTGAAAACACACTCGCTCTGCGCAGAGTTAAAGCAAAACATCTACTGAGTTTTTCCCCCTCGCTAGAAGGGATGCAGCTTCTTCCCCACGCAGCACACGCTTCCCCGCGCAGCATCTGGCCGCGCCGAAACCTTCCCTGCTCCATTTCTCCAGATTTACCATAACCATATGCAGAATCATCTTAAAACAGCTCGCTGGTACCGGGCCAGGCTCCCCGCGAGCGCTCGCAGCACTCAAAACTCACTACGCAGCAATCCAAAGCGGAGATTTATTTACGCTGCTCTCGCTGTGGTCCGTCCTGCGAGCGTCTCGCCGGCCGTCGGCGAGCGATACGAGAGCGTTCAATCTTCCACGCTTTAATTATGTGCTCGCAGTCATTAAACTCCCATTCTGCCAAGGGAGATCTGTCTTGTAATCCTCTCCCGAAAAGATTAGTTCTCATCGTTATTGTTTCTAGAGCAGCGTAGAAACGAACGGAGCTGAGAAACGAGCTAATAAATCACGGCAATATTAATACGGTCATAAAAATAAGTGCGCTACTTACTGCGTTAAGTCAATAACTTTACGGTCCAGATGGGGTCTTGCAGAGCTGAAACTCTGCGGGTAAAATTACCGCTAAAATTACCCTTCCCATTAAAGACGCTGATTTTTCACAGGTTCTCCTCTCGGCGAGGAGCACGAAGCTGCAGCCTCCCCCAAAACGCCGAGCGCCGCTCAGAGCGTGCGAGGAACGCGGTATTCCCGCGGGGAGGAGAGGACGGGGCGGCAGGAAGGACAGGGAGAGCTACTCCTTTTATTATTTTCAGATGTTTCCCCCAGAACAGCGCAGCGCCTTGATACATCTACATGTTTGGACTCTCTTCAAACTAACGGACCAGATTCTTTCCCTGCCTTCGAGGGACTCAGCGCTCCGACTCCGCTTGGCCCGGCCACGCCGGAGCTGGCCGGGAGACGGGATGTTAATAGACACCACATGCACAGTAGCCTGCTCTTCCCAACGCTTTATCGCCCAAACAGTTCAGTTCCATCGAAACCCTCCAAACCAAACAACTCCCTCGAATCCATACGGCTCTGCCCTTCGACACGCACCCACCGAGGAACCCCAGCGACCCCGTCCCACCCTTCCCCTGCCTTCGCTCCGCCAGCGCGCGGCCAGCACCGAGCCCTGCCAGCCGGCCGCCTGCTCCCTTTATTTTCATAAGCCTCTTGAATAAAATAATTCCTAAAGGACCCGGGGTGTGTGGGGGGAACAGTGGGACGGCTGAGAAGAAAGTGTTACAGGTTAAAATCGCAAAGCCCGGATAATTAGAAAAAAGCAAATTTCTGCTGACGGCCACCTGTCCTCGACCGGCTGGGCGGGGGGACACGGGGGGACACGGGGGGACACGGGGACCAGCTCCCACGCTCCCGACTTCAGCAGCCGCCCCGCCACACCGGCCCGCAGACCCCTGCCCAGGCAGGGCGGACGGTCGGGGCTGCCCCCCACCCCGCGCACCCCCGGCTCGGCTCCTTTCGCATCCCCCCCCGTCACCTCGGCCCCTGGTACCGCCTTCACCTCCAGGGACCCACCGCGCTCGGACCAGCCTGTTGCGGAGCCAGCCCCATCCCGGCACGGCAATTAAACACGGCTCGGCGCTCCGTTAATTACCCATTACCGAGGCCAGCCCCCCCCAGCCCGCCCCCCCCCCCGCCGTTACCTGTACCAGCGCAGCCCCTTCTCGTAGCACCTGTCGAAGAAGTGGGGTTCGGCGCCCACCGCCCGCACCCCGGGGTGCGCCCGCAGGAACTCCAGCAGCGCCCGCGTCCCGCCCTTCTTCACGCCCACGATGATGGCTTGCGGGAACCGCCGGCTGCCCGCCGGCCCCGGCTCCCCTCCCGGCCCCGCCGCCGCCCCCGGGCTGGCTCCCGGGTCCGCACCGTCGGGGAGCGCGGCGGGCGGCGGCAGCAGCAGGGCGGGGGGCAGCGGCTCGCAGGGCCCGGGCAGGCAGTAGAAGAAGTAGGTGAAGAAGAGGATCATGGTGAGGAGCAACGAGGCGCGGCGGCCCCCGACGGGTCCCAGCAGCCGCCCGCTACATCCCATCGGGGGCCGCTCCCGGCCCCGCCGGGCACCGCATCCCGCACCGCCACCCCGGAGCCCCCCGTGTCTCCCCACCCACCCCCCCACCCCCCCGTCCACCGGCTCCTCTCCGCGCTCCGCTCCGCGGCCCGACCCCTCCCCGCGCCCACCCGGCCCCGCCCGGACCTCCCCCTCCCGCGCCGCCCCCCCCCACGCCCACCCTCGGCAACGCCCCGACGGGGGGGGCGGGAGCGGCACACGCGTGGGGAACCGCCAGGATACCCCCGGGGGAGAGGGGCAGCCCCTCCCGGGGGTGCCAGCCCGGCCCGGGGCAGTCCCCTCCCAGGAGCCGCAGCCGCGGCAGAGCGCAATGCTCCTGGCTCGGTGCGTTTTCCCGGTTTCCCATGGTTTTCCATATTTTCCCATGGTTTTCCATATTTTCCCATAGTTTTCCATATTTTCCCATGTTTTTCTCTGTTTTCCCATGTTTTTCTCTGTTTTCCCATGTTTTTCCATGTTTTTACACGTTTCTCCCATGTTTTTCCATGTTGTCCCATGTTTTCCCATGTTTTTCCCTGTTTTTTCCATATTTCCCATATTTCCCCACGTTTCCCCACCCGATTTCCACACCCCCACACACACCCCCCCTTTTCAGGGGGTGTTTTCGGCCGCTCGCCTCCCGCGGGGTGAGGCTGCGGCTGGGCAGCGCTGCGGGACCCCGGGCTGGGGGCCCTGGGCTGGGAACAGCCCTCACCCAGTGCCACGCAATTAGCGGCAGCACTAATTGGGCTGCAGGCGTGGAAACCCACCCCCCGTGCGTGGGTATTTCTTGTTGGGGCTGGGAAGGCCAGTCTTGGGTTTCCACCCTGCACCTTCTGAAAGGAGCCCCAAAACCAGCGTTTTCGGTGCCGTGGTTTAACAGGGAGGGGTGTGATGGGTGGTGGGGTGGGATGAGGTGGGGTTTGGGAAACCCCATTACCTGGGGCCCAAAGCAGCCCGCATCCCGGGTGCTAAACAAATCCCGTGGGGTGCCGCCGCGTCGGTGACTGGTGGGAGCCCCGGGCAGCACCCCCCGGTGCCGCTGGCCAGCCTGCGGCTGGCTCCTGCCATGTGCCATCACCAAACACAAAATCACTGAGGTCCAGCAGGGTCCGGGGGGCCTGAGCCTGGGCCTGGGGGCTCCCACGGGGCCGTCGTGCCCAGGGCACGCTGTGGATTCACCAAAACGCTCCCGGGGACCACCCTGCCCCACGCCTCCAAACACTGAGGCTGATTTCCAGTGCTAAAGCCGTCCTTCTCTGTACCCAACATCAGCACGGTCTTAATTAACCTTTTAATATCATCAGCTCTTTTTATAATTAGATCCCCCAAGTCTTCCAAGAGCTGGGGCATGGTGGGGAGGGGGAGATCCATGGCCTGAGACCGGGGAGGGGGGTGCAGAGCTGCACAAACAGCGGCATCGGAGGCAGCGATGCTCCTGCGCAGCTGTGTGCTGCCACAGCTGCACCCCTGCACACCTCTGCCATGGCCCGGCTGCAGGGTGGCGTGGCACTGGGGTGGTGTGGTCACAGGGTGGCATGGCAGCAGGGTGGCATGGCCGCAGGGTGGCATGGTCACAGGGTGGCATGGCTGCAGGGTGACATGGCTGCCAGGCTGCAGGGTGGTGGGATGACATAGCTGCAGGGTGACATGGCTGCAAGGCTGCAGGGTGGCATGGCTGCACGGTGACAGAGCCGCAGGGTGGCCTGGCAGCAAGGTGGCGTGGCAGCGGGGTGGCGTGGCAGCGGGGTGGCATGGTCACAGGGTGGCATGGTCACAGGGTGACACGGCTGCAGGGTTACGCGGCTGCCAGGCTACAGGGTGGTGGGATGACATAGCTGCAGGGTGGCATGGCTGCAAGGCTGCAGGGTGGCATGGCTGCAAGGCTGCAGGGTGGCATGGCTGCACGGTGACAGAGCCGCAGGGTGGCATGGCAGCAGGGTGGCGTGGCAGCAGGGTGGCATGGTCACAGGGTGGCATAGCAGCGGGGTGGCATGCTCACAGGGTGGCATGGTCACAGGGTGACACGGCTGCAGGGTTACGCGGCTGCCAGGCTACAGGGTGGTGGGATGACATAGCTGCAGGGTGGCATGGCTGCAAGGCTGCAGGGTGGCATGGCTGCAAGGCTGCAGGGTGGCATGGCTGCACGGTGACAGAGCCGCAGGGTGGCATGGCAGCAGGGTGGCGTGGCAGCAGGGTGGCATGGTCACAGGGTGGCATAGCAGCGGGGTGGCATGCTCACAGGGTGGCATGGTCACAGGGTGACACGGCTGCAGGGTTACGCGGCTGCCAGGCTGCAGGTTGGTGGGATGACATAGCTGCAGGGTGGCATGGCTGCAGGGTGACAGAGCCGCAGGGTGACACGGCCCGGGGCTTTGTGCCCCCTGGTGGCCGGTGCTCGGTGGCTGCTCCTGCCCCGAGCCCCAGGGCCGCGTTCCGGCGAGGGCCCGCAGCCGTCCGCCCCTTCGAGCCCGCCCCGCGGAGCCGCCGCGGGGAGCGGCCGGGAGCTGCGATCGCGCCGAGGAAGCGCATCCGTCCTCGGGAGCCGCTTGACAAACAGAACCGCATCCAAGCTGCGCCGCGCCGCACTTGCCAGCTCTTGTTGGGTTGACGTCAGCGATTCGACATAGGAACCGTTTCACTCCGGGCGAGAGCGGGCGGGAACGGCTCCAGCGCCCTGTTTGGGCTGGGGGGCCTTGGGGGGGTGGTGGTGGTGTTGGAAAATGCCGATTTGTCAAGCTGGAAATGTTTGGCAGGAATATTTCCATCTCCGCAAGCTCCTGTGAGAGCCCAGCCGGGGATGCTGGGGAAAGGCAGCCCAGCACAGCACCCTCCTCATCCTCAGTGCGGGGGATCCCTCTGCCAGCTCCCCCCCCAGCGCCGCAGCCGCTGCCGCGTCCCAGCGCTTGGCACTGCTCGGGCACGGCCGGAGGAGCTGCCCCTTTTTTCTTTCTCGCCTTCAAAATGGAGGGAAAAGGCTTGAAATGTGAGCTGGGGGTGAGGGGATGAAGGACCCAGCACCACGGGCGCTTGGCTGTGCCCGGGGCTTCCCCAGCCTCATATCGGGGTGAGCTGGTGGGTGGCCCTGAAGGAGTGTCCCCAGCTTCAGCCCAGACCCCCCTGGACACGGAGCAGCTCCCTGCCCTGCTGGCAGCTCAGGCAGTTATGGACAAGAAGCTCTCGGACGCAACTTTTAAAGCAAAACCAGGGCATTTTGTTTGAAGTAAAGGTGTCCTGACACGATGCTCCCCATGTCGGCACCACTGGCAGGCGGCAGACGCCATCGTGTCTCCACGGCCACCCAAGGATGGTTGTGCAGGACGTTGGACGTGGACCAGTGCTGGTGCCCGGTACCTCTCCGATCCCCCGCCCTCTGCCAGGGCATCTCGTGCCTTCCCCCTCTGTTAGGGCGTCTTCGCCTGCTGCATCCTACCGAACCCAGACGGAGCCTCTGGTGACGCTGCGGAGAGGTCTCCTGCTGCAGCCGCTCTCCGGGCTGGTGCCGGTGCCCCTTGGGGCTGCCCTCCCTGGGCAGGAGCGATGCCGCTGTGATGGGCACGAACGTGTTTGCACCGAGGAGCTGAAGCCGGGTGGGCAGCGAGCAGCAGGGCGCGGAGCCAGCGCGGGCAGCACACCGGCCGTGCCTCCCAGTCCTTCACAGCACACGGCTGGGGACGGTGCTGGGGGGGGTCACCCTGGCCCCTGGGAGAGCAGGGACAGGCGCTGCCATACCCCAACACCCCAGCTTGCTCCCAACGCTGGTGCCTGCCACGGTCCCCACGCTGGGTCACTGCATTAGCCCCTGGCATCAGGGCTCTGCGCCCTTGGGTGGCACCCACAGCCCCAGGGGGGCTGGAGGCAACGGCCCCATGGACAGCCCTGGGACACAGCCTGTCCCCGGGGCTGCTCACAGCGTGCAGGAGCCACGGGCTGCTCTGGCAGAGGCAGATGAAAGTGTTTGGGGCTGTCACCGGCGTTATGGATGAGCTGCGAGCAGACACTGCGGATGTGGAAGGAGCCTCCGCGTTTCCGACCCCTGATGGATGAGATGCAAGCGCTGGCCGCTCCACTCACTATATCACCGTTACCTCAGCCCTCGACCGGGGTGAGGGTGCTTTGAACTCCAGAGATGATTGTCTCCACTGAAGGACAAAAAAAGGGTCGGTTTTTCCCTTCCCAGGGTCTCAGCAGGAGTGAGCGGGTCCCTGGGAAGCCCCATGACTGGGGTGTTGGCTCAGCAGCTCCCCCAAGGGACCGGGGGGCTCCGGCAGCCCCGGTGGCAGCTGGGTACCACCGGCAGGGGGAGGAAGATGCTCCAAGGAGGGGCTGGAGCGTGGCCACAGCATCTTGCGATGGCTGCCAAGGGGAAGAGGTGAGACACATCCGAGCTGGCTGGGCACTCCCACAGCAGCGACAAAGGGGGAAAATAAAGCAGGAGAGAGGCCTGAAGCTGGTTGGTGCCAGCTCTGCCAGGTCCACGAGAGGTACCACGGAGCAGCAAGCAGTGGCCCAGCCTGCGGGATGCTCAGCGATGGTGATGCCCCATCCATGCAAAGACCCACCACCAGATCTGCATTTTCCTCAGGGTCGCATTTTGTTGGTGAGAGGCTGTGGGGGTCCCCGTGCTGCTGGGGGCTGCCTGGCTGTGTTCTCCCCGGGGCTGGGGACAGCTGTGGGCTGCCTCCTGCCCTACCCACCTTGGCTGGGATGGTGGTGGCATGAGCCCTCACGCTGGTGGCTGGAGCCTGCCTTGGCAGATCTTGTGGCAGAGCATCCGTTGGAAACCTCTGGTGACCATCTCTAAGGAATGTGTGTCTGTGCAGCGGCAGGAGCCCGAAGCTGGACGTGGTATCACACAAACATGTGGTTTGAACTGGTTTCTCTGGGGGGAAAGGCTCCTTCCAACCAGGTGCACTGCCCTCTCCTCTCCCAACACAGGGCTGTACCTGCCACCCTCCCTGGAGGGAGGAGACACCAGGACAGAGCAGGCTCCCACTGCATCCCCAAAACTCCCCACGCCCCATCCCGGTGTGGAGGGGTTGGCCAGCCCCACCACGGGCTGAAATCCTGGTCCCACAGCGGGTGAGGTTCACCCCTGATCCAGGACAACCTGGCAAAAAGCCCCACCGAGGGCCAAACGGAGCAATAGCAGCACAGCACCATGTGAGTGTGATGCTCCTCTTGTCCATCCTCTCCTTGACTCCAAAACCAGCAGATCCAAGCGGGATGGGACCCCAGATAACCAGCCAGACCAGCCGCCCCAGCCCCACAAACCAGCCTCTCCTCCGGAGAGCTCCCCTCTGCCCACGGCAGCAGGCAGGAGCTGCAGCGTGGGCGCTCTGGGATTTCCCAGAGTTTGTTATTACAAAGAGAGAAAGAAAAGGGCTCAAGGGATCAGTGGGGATGAAAAATGCTTTAGAAACATGGGAGATCATTTAACAGGTCACCTCCACAGCGGAGTTTGCCAAGCTGATAAAGGCGAGCAAACTTATTAAGGCGCGCACAGCTTGATTCGAAACGGCTGCTCCCGACCAGCCAATTACTCTGGGGCCGTTCCAATCCAATTAGGAAGGTTGTTTCCCCGATTATGGCGGTGTGTTTTACAAATACAGCACAACTCCTTGGGTTCAAAGAGCAATCCATAAAAGAGAGCTCGGGAAGAGGCAAGCCGGCACCCGCAGCCAGGGGAGGCAAACCCCGTCCCTGTCCCCAGGGATGTGGGTACCACGGGGGATGGCAGTGGGATGCCTGAGCCCTGGGCACAGTGATGCTTGCTGGACGGGCAGCCCTATGACTGTCCCTAAAGCAGCACAGCCAGGGAGGCAGGATCCCCGGAACTGGGCACTGGGGTCATCTGGATAGGGGATGCCACAGGGCCACCCTTCCAGAGTCCCCTCGGGGGTCTCCATGAAAAGCACCCCTTGTCACCCAATTCAGCTTCCCCGCAGACCTGGCAAGCTTTGGGCTTTATCTTCTGGGTATTAAAAAACCCCTCCTCGGTGTAATTTGGGGGTGGGGTAGGGGGATTTGTGCTGATCCTGCTGGTGGGGCAGGTTTTACAGAAGGAAAAACACAGATGGGACCATCAGGGCTTTGCCTGAGCTCGCCAGGGCCAGCTGAGCTGGGATGGGTATGAGCACAAAGGAGGAGGAATGAATCGTGTCTCTCTCTAACCGGGACCATGGGTGCCGTGGTGCAGCAGAGCTGATCCCCTCCAGACCGAGCATCCCATCACCTGGGGCAAAGGACACACCGACAATCTCATCCCTGTGCTCACACAGAGGATGGAAAATGAACCCACAAACTCCATCGTCAGTCCAAAAAGCTGATGCAGGCTGCAGGGACGGGGCTGAGCCGCGGCTCCAGCACCTTCTCGGCCGTCCAAACCCACACCACAACCGCTCCAACGGGTTCGCTTCAACTGCTGGCGCGCGGCCACCTCTGGGGTGTAGCACAGCCCCTGTTATTAAAATGTGTGACAAGCAGCTCAAGATGGAAAGTGAAGTTGTACATTCTCCATCTGAAACTCCGGGAGGAATTTCAAGCAGGGGAATGCAATTTTCAGCCTGGAGCAGAGCCAGCAGCACCAGGGCGAGATTTTGCTTAATATGGTTTTGCAAAACCCGAACACAGAAAATTGCCCGGAGCTATAACAATACCAGCGAGCTGCAGACGGCCCCGCTCGCTCCAGGAGGAGGTGAGGCACGTGCACCGCGAAAACACCCACCAACGCCAGCAAGCCTGCTGTCCCCTGCCACCGCCAGGACCTGCGGCCACCTCAGCTCCCCGCTGAGCCCGGTCTCTGCTGAGCCACGTGGAGGTTGCGTGGAGCAGGGCAAAGCCCTTGGCACTTGCGGGGCTCCGCTCCCTCCACCAGCCCAGGAGCAATACGGGTTCAGCAGCTTCTCTGTATTCTCCTAAAGGCGTTTTGGGGCAGTGGTGGGGTCCCAGGAGGGCAGCAGCCTCCCCAGCCACAGGACCCACAGCCACCAGTCCGGGGGCGACACAGACGCGGCTGGCCCCCGGCCAGCTGCAGTCACAAAAGGAGCCTTCCATCTATTTCTGCTTTTGATTTAAATAATCCCAATAAGGGGATAAAGCAGCCAAACCCCACTGGTTTCTTTAAAAGCTTCAATTTAAAAAATAATACCCATGAAATGTGTGATTTTTATTAGAGCAGGCAGAGCTGCAGAGTATCAGAGACAGCCCTTCGCTCTCCAAACCTTCGTCCCTGGGACACCAGCTGTTATGTGCCATCCCCAGTGCTCAGGCATCCTCCGCACAGCGGTCCAGCTCCGCCTGCACCCCACTCCCCGTCTCATTCCCCAACGCAAACACAAATGCGGGGCTGGCTGCAATGAGCCCTTCCCTGGTGCCCTCCTGGGCAAAGACGCAGGAGTGACAGCGGTTCCACCTCACCCTGGAGTGAAAATTGCCGGGACGGGGAGGGGGCACAAACGCAAAGGTGCTTTTTGAGTGTTTAATGTGCTGTTACCCAGCGCCTGGTCAGACGGGGCTGTGGAGTCAGAGGGATTTCCTTATCCCGGTTAGATGTATGGAGCCATTTCCAGTGGAGAAAGTCCCTTCTCGACGAAGCCAGGTGATGCCACGCAGCCAGACGGTGAAATGTGGCTGTGTGCCGGTGGGTGATGGCTGCAGCCCGCAGATAGAGCGGGACTTCCATTGCAGTGCCCAGCACCCCGATGGGTGTTTCAGGGGGATCTGCAGCCCAAAACCCCTGGGGACAGGGTGGGTTCTGCACTGTGGAGGCGGCTACATCCCTGTGGGTTTACCAGAGCCATGACCTGAGGGTGAGCTGGCAGCACCTCTGCCTTTCCTGGGCAGGGAGGGAGCAGGGTATGGGGTCCCACCATCAGCCGCTCGTTATCAGCCTCCCCAACACCCCTCAGAACCCCCCCGCAGTTATTTCTGTCTCTGCTACATCAATCTGCACGAGCAGCAGTTGACCAGCCGGGGTATCCTGACAACAGCTCACCTGCTCCTTGCCAGCTCAGTAACCCCGTGGAACCGTAATGACATGTGCGTTGCTGATCTCATTTAGAGTTAATTACATGCCAAATAGATGTATCTCCACCGTGCTTGGAAGCGTCCCAGCAAAGGCTCTGAGCAGCCCGTCGATACACGAACACGCCTGTTGGTTCTGCCGGGTGTTTGCAGGTCTAAATCGACAGCATCAGCCCCTTTGGGATGGGGGAGGTGTGGCCTCAGTTCAGCTCCGAGGGAGGAGGTGATCTCCAGAGAACATCTCCTGGCCACAGTGGGTGAGATCCGACCCACGGCACTGCCCCAAACCCATCAGCTCCGGCAGCAACGTGGCCAGGATGGGGCCGTCTGGCAGATAAAATTGCATTTTACACTGAATTTCCTCCTTTCTTTTTAAAGGGCACCTACAACAGACTAGCAATAGGGTCACCATATGGTTTAATCCCACTTTTTTAGCCTAAAAATGGAGTTGACTCCGTTTGGGTCATGGCTCCATTGCTTTTCCCCCACTGCTTTGCTGGGGGCTGCACCAAAGGCACTGGGACAGCACTGGTGTGGGACTGGGCAGCCTGGAAGGCGCACCTGCTCCACACCATGCCCCAGCTCTGCAGGAACCGGCTTTTTCAATCAACTCAGTTTACTAATTCCCTCTTTTTTAAAAAAAAATAACCAAACCCAAACCATTTGGGGGGTTTTGCTTGCTCACCTTTGAAAACCACCGTCACCGGGCGCAGATGGCCCATTTACGAGCCCACGAAGCTCTGGCTAATTCCACGCACAGGTGGGGGTGGCTTTCACTTGGCTCCGGTTCAGCCAAATATTCGGTGGCCAAAGGGAGAGGAGGGTGTAGGATGGGGAACTGGAACATCTGGAGCAGAGGCGAGCAATAACGCAAAGCAAAGGTTTAAAGACAGCGTCTCAAAATGGGATGGGAGGGGAAAGCGGGGTTCAAAGGGCTCGCAGCGAGGAGGGAGGCAGGCTCCCGAGGGTCCTGCTGGCAGGCCTTTGGGTGGGTTTTGGAAACAGGAGGAAAAAAAAGTGGTGTCAAAGAGGGAGGAAAAACAAGCACCAAATTAAACCCCAGCCAGCTGCGCCCCCAGCAAAACCTGCTCCTCACTGCGGCAGCGTGGATTCCAGAGCTTAATGCCATAAAACCTGGATTTCACAAGTCTTTCAGTAGTAGCAGAGGGATCGGACTGCCACTTTGGGTCAGAATGCTGGCTTTAACCCCGACGAGATGGGGATGGCCCCGCTCCCTGCGCCAGCCCGGGGCTCTCCCTGCGTCCTGCGGCGGATGCTGGGCAGCCCCTGGGATGGAGCAGCAGCTCCAGGTGCCCCCAGCATCTCCCAGGCTCCGTTTCCCAAGCAGCCCCCCAACAGTATTTAAGTCATGTATGAGGATAATGCATTTTTCTTCGTTTTCATTGTCTATTCCAGTCTTAATTCTGCAGCCCCCCTACAACAGCAAAGTATTACACCATTAAGAACAGCTAATGGACGGATAATGAACCGGGCAATGAACGTAACGAGCTAATATTCTCATTCCCCCAAATCATGGCACAGGCATCACATGCGCTCATGAATTACAGCTGCCAAAATCAAAGCCCAAACAGCTGGCAGGATCCTGATTCCGGGTGAAAAACACCCGCTTTCCAGCAAGACTTGGGGTCTGACCCGGCAGTGAGCGGAGGCGAGTGGAAGGGAGCCGTGGGGGGCACCGCTGTCTGCCAGGAGCTCCCAGCGGCGCGAGGGCAGGGTCTGGCCCCGCTGCCGTGCCTCGCCCAGCAGGCAAGGGCCGATCCCTCTCATCTCTCATCATCTGCGAGGCACATGCTGAAGCAATCAGCGGGGAAAGGCTGGAAAGCCTCCAGACTGGGAGAGGGCGCAGGGGACGCTCGCCTTGCCGCAGCCCCGGGGCTGCAATACCTCCCGCACCAATAAACTGCAGGTGCTGGGGGATTGCGAGCACTTGCCCACGCACTTCAATGGCATTTGGATGCTGCTTCCCGGTACACCGGCCCCTTCCCCGGGTCACACTCGGCAGGGAAAGCGTTGGGGGAAAATGCTCCGTTTATCACAGAATCATCCGGTTGGAAGAGACCTTTAAGAATATCGTGTCCCCCCGCTCCCCCAGCACGGCCAGGTCCCCACTGACCCCTGTCCCTCAGCACCACCTCCACACGGCTGGGAAACCCCTCCAGGGATGGGGACTCCACCACTGCCCTGGGCAGCCTGTTCCGGTGCTTACAACCCTCTCTGTGAAGAAGTTTTTCCTGATATCTAACCAAGAGCCTCTTGGTGGTGAGGATCCCCTTTCCTGGGGACAGAAGGCATCTGGTTCCTATAGCGCAGGCACCCACACGTGCTGCGTGACCCCACGGGCCCCACCTCCTCCCCAAGAAGGCAGGTCAGCGCTCACCGGCGCTGTGGGAAGGAGCCGGGGCTTTGTCTGGAGCTGGCTGTTGACAGGAGCTTTCAGGCAAATCACCCAGGCTCTGCCGCATCTGGGAGAGATGGAGCCAGGACCAAAGCTGTGGGTAACCTGAGGCTCAGCAGCCCGAGAGCTCTGGGGGGGACCCTCAGACCAGCATCGCTCCATGTGGGCTCACGGTACCCACCAGCATCCCACACCTCAAAGCTTCACCTGATCATTTGGGTGCTTGTGCTCCAGGACTCTGTCACTCCCACACCAGTCCCGTGCACACCCAGGGAGTCTGCTGGAGGTACCCAGCCCCAGCTCATCCACCTGGGACCCTCTGCCTGTTCCTCCACCTCCTGCCAAACACATCCCACCAGCACCAGCCCCTGGCCCAGTGGGAACCTCGCGGATAAACCCCTGGAGCCCCACAAGGAAGGGAGAGCCAAAAGCTCGCACCAGAGGGAGCACGGGAGCGTCCCCACCAGCTCACAGGGCTGCAGCAGCCACCGGTGCATGGTGAAGTACATCCCCACCTTGGGTCTCACCCATCGCCTGACCCAGCTTCTGAGCACAAATGAAAACAGCAGGAGAGCCCATGAACCCAAGTTGATGGGTTTTAGGGTCACACCTTGGAGGTGAAGCCCAGACAGAAGCAAATCTCTCCTGTGCTGGGGCTCAAGCCCCCACCGCAGCACCAGAGGGGACCGGAGCAGCCTGGCACAGGCAAACAGCACATTCTCCAGGCACCTTCTTGTGCTGGGGTCTCACAGGCATAGCCAGGCTTTTGCATGCTGGGCTGCCAGCATGAGGCTGAAAGGTGGGACAGGCAACAAGCCAAGGGCAGCTGGGGCAGCTCAGACACAGGGGCCGGCTGCCTGCAGCCCCCGGATGGCGACACATCTGGGACAAGCCCGCTGGCTGTGCCTTCCAGGGCATCCCTGCATCCCTAGTGTCAGCCTCACCTTTAACTCCTGTGGCTGTCGTTGCTCCTCGGAGCATCCTCTGTCTCCCCGGAACAGCCAGGGCTGCCCGGAGGGTGCTGGGGGGCACTTTGGTGCTGCGAGCCCCGATGGTGCTCACCCACCCCATGCAGCACCAGGTGCAGAGCCAGGCCATGGGACCAGACCCCCCCAGCCCCTCTCCCTCTGCCCCCACAACAGGAGCAGCCCGCAGGGACCCGCCATCCTGGGGCTCATGTGAATGCCCCGCGGTCATTTTTAACCTCAGATCTTTGGTGTTATTAATACCATACATGTGGGTCTCGCTTCCCCTATGGGGTAACATCTGGGGGATATTCATCACGGCCACCGCGGGCTGCAGCCCCCCGCTCTCCCCACAGAGCGCGATGGGTCACATCTGAGCGCCGAGCCGCTTGATGTGGAGTCATTAGCATGCACAGACTTCCAGCCCAATTACTTGACAGATGAAATCAAGATCTGTTGGCCTTATTGTTTGCATCTGGAGTGCTGCATCCACACACCCTCCTCCTCCTCCTCCCCAGCCCGGCAGTGGCTGTGCCAGCATTGGCTTCATCTGGATGTCGTTTACCACAGCTTGGCGTACGGGAACAGATCGAACACCCCATAATGAATTAGCCCTCCACAACAGCGATTACCCACAACAGCGATTACCCACAGCACCGTCAGAGAGGAAAAGATGCACCATTTCCCAGCCCTCCTTCCTCTGCCCGGCTGTGGGGAGAGGAGCCCGCTGATCTTCCTCCCACAAGCAGCTCCCCCGGGAGACGGCTCGCTCCCCCAGCGAGCCCAGAGCGCAATCACACCCCAACCTGTTTGCACTTCCAGTTTCGCAGCCAAGCTGCTGCTATTCTCTACCGACCCATTTTACACAAAGGAACAATTATGCTTCGTTTCTACCCATTAACACATGCGGCAGCGCTGAGCTTGCTCAAAAAAAAAAAAAGTTGCATCAGAAATATTTGAGGTGCTGAGGTCAGCAGGCAGGTGCTGGGGCTGACGTGGTGCCCGGCAGCGGGCCAGCGCCAGCCCAAGCAGAAAGTTCCTAATCCCGGCGATTACAGCCCATAAACGTGGGGATGGGGCTCACACCCCTCACAGTCTGGCTTTGCCCCAGAGCCTCTCCGGGAGCTGTTAATTAGGGCAGAGGAGGTTAATTCTTGCCACGTGTCTCCCACTGCGCTTTGCTGCTCTCCAGGAGTGGATGCTTCACCGGGAGCTCTGCTCTGCTGCGGGATGGGAACACGGGCTCTCTCCGGAGGAACCCCAAGTCCTCCCGGGCCATCACCGGGGAAGCAGCGAGGGTCAGCCTGGGCAGAGTGGGGACAGCCCTGGCTGCTGCAGGGCATCACCCCCAGGGCAGGGGTGCCGGTGACTCCACAGTGGCTCACCCGGCATGCAGGAGGATGCCCAGGCAGCCCCGTGGCCAGCACAGAGCCGCAGCGGGGACGAGGGGGCAGGCACTGAGCAGCAGAAGGAATTTGGGTTTCTTTTTTCCCCCCATAACCCATCTGTCCTTAATTTCTTTGGGGGTTTCACTCCAAATTCTTCAGATTCTACGGCAAATGTTTTGCAGTCCTTGGCTCGGCTCGCCTCAGCGGCTGCCCGGCTCAGGGCTGCCTGCAACCCGAGCAGAGCGAGAGGAAAACGCCAACCCCACAAACTCGCCAGCAAATATCCCAGGTCTGACCAGCATCACCAGTGGCAGCGGGAGCCTCTCCTGGGGGCTATGCCAGCCTGTCCCCCCATGCAGCAGCAGGGGACAACAGATTTCGTGGCGGGGACAGGAGACCGTGCACCAGCCACGGTTCCAGCCCACATCCATCCATCGCTCTGTGCTGAGCCCCGCGCATGGAGCGGGGTCCCGAGATCTGACCTGTTTTTGCCAATGCCTGGACCAAGCGGTGCCAGTCCTGCTCGGGAGGCACCAGCATGGCTGTGCTCCCGCCGTGCATCCCTTGCCCTCCCACAGGCCGCAGCACCGGGAGGCAGAGGTCTGCCTTGCCAGAGCCCTGCTGCGAGGTGTTTCCATTTGCTCTTATCATTTGTAGCAACAAATCACTTGTTTTGCCCTAATTTTGCAATTACAAGGCAGTAGCTCTGGGCTACAAGCAAACGCAAACGGCTCGGGCTGGGGAGCAGAACGGCGTCGTACATGTACCCATCCCCGCAGCGTGGTATGACGTACGCTGCGGTCGCTGCTAATTAGCCGCTAATTTTACAGACTTCTTTATGGTTTGCAGTTATTGAACCTTCCCCATGGGCTGGAGCCCTGCAGCCAGAGCTGTCCTGGGCACCACGACGGCTCTGCAGCGGCTACGCAGGGAGAGCAGGGCAGCAGTGCTGGAAGAGGAGCAGGACCCCAGCGCCAGCCACACGTGGCCCCCTCCCCAGGACGCTGGGGAAGCATGGGGAGGCACTCAGAGCCTGGCTGAGGCCAAGCTCAGGGTGGTCACAGCTCCCCTCGGGTGCTCCCATCTCCCCAGGGACACCGGGATGCAAATTCTCCCCCGCAGAAGTCCAGATCCTGCACGACACTGGGTAAAACCCACCCTGCTCCAACAGCGACCCACACGAGCCCACGTATAGGTTCAACCTAGGCTCAGTTTTGGAGGTTTCAGCAGTGCCTGGGCTTGACCCAGGCTGTCTGCCAGAGCTCGCTTCCTCCCCAGAGCCCACGTCCATGCTACAGTTTTGATAAGCATCAGGGTACCGCGCTGGCCTCAAATGGAGAAATTAAATGAATACCTTGCATATTTTGGTGACTCACGCACGTGAGCAGCTGTAATTGAAGACACGATCCATCTCGCCCTTCAGCATGTATTGGCAAATCACAGCCTGGTGTTATTTCCCCCCGTTTAAACTGCACAGAGGCAGAGGAGTTCACAGGGAGCCCAGCTCCCCACGCAGCCCTCAGAACCAAGGATGGCTCCGGGCTTATCTTCGCCCATCGTGTGAACACCCGTGCTGAGCAAGTCCGGCACACACTTGGGTGGCTGCCCTGGGTCTAGCCCGGGGTCCAGCACAGCAGGGATGTGCTGCACAGGGGTCTGCAGCGTGCCGAGCGCTGCCTCAGGGAGCCCGGCTGTGCAGGGATGTGCAACCCCTGGGTTTTTCTTTCCCCCCCCACCAGTACCGTACCTCCAGGCTAAACTGGACCAAGGCAGACAGCAAAGAAAAGAATTCCCAGCAAAGTGCATCCCCGTCCCATCCATGTGGCTCAGGAGCCCCAGCAGCACCCCAGCTTTGCCAGGAGCTTCCTTCAGCCCAAGAGCACGGGGACGTGTCCCCCAGGCAGGCTGGGCTGCACCACCCACTGCGCTCCGGAGGGAAACCCCTCATAAAGAGCCCAAGGGACCAGAGCAGCCTCCTCCCCATGGGAAAGCCAGCTAAGAGCCACAGCCCCCCCTTCCAAAGCCCCCCACTCCCCTGGCAGCTCACCACCATCTGCATAGGTCCCACCGGGGATGGGCACACACTCCAGTAAGGAGGATTCCCCAGCTGTGTGGGCTCACAGCTCTCTGAAAGACCCAAGCACCCAAAGAACTGGGGGTTCATTAGAGGTGTAGTGAGTGCAGGGGTGCAGGAGCCCTGCTGAGCAGCACCCCGTGATCCAGCACCCAGACTGGGTGCTCCGCACTGGGACACCCACCCCACAGCCAGCATTTCGCCCTGTTGTTTACCAGCATTTATGCAACATCTATTGCTCAATTTTTAAAACACACAATAACATGCAGAAGATGAGGATACAGCCCAGAGGTGCTGGTTAAGTCAGGTCTGGGGGGATTTACCGTGCCCAGCTGAAGAGCATCCACTCACTGAATGGGGCCACCAGGCAGAGGGTTTGCTCCTGCTAATCCGGTGATCTCTACCTCGAGGGTTTTGGGGCACAGCATTGAGCAGCCTCTGCCCCAAACCACAGCTCAGCTCATCCCAAGAGGGGTCAGGGCTGGCTGCTCCCTCCTTTAAGCCCTGCTCTGGGTGATGCCTCAGCCAGGTGGAGCAGCTCAGCCCCGTCTCACAGCCGGCCCTGCCCTGTGCCCTACCCGCACCACCCACCCGTCAGCTGTGCCAGCAGGACCAGTCCCACCATGCCCCATTGCTGCAGGGCTCTTGGGGCCGGGATCCCGGAGATTCGTGCCCAGCTCCAGCCCAGGTCCATGCACTGGTGAGCTGGGTGCGTCCTCTGCTGATCCATCCACTGATGCATGGAACCAGCTCTCTGTGCCCATCAGCTGCTGCGTCTGGGCTGGGAAAGGACACACTTGCCCTTTGCTCAGACTCAGGCTCATTTTTAGCAGGTCATTAATTACAGTGAGCTTGAAAGAGCTGGGGAGGTGGATGTGGCCAGCCTGATGATCCGCCCACTGTGGGCCTTGTGAACCCTGAGAAGCAGGTAAAGAGAGAAGCATTTTGGGCAATACAATAGAAGAGGGTGTCTCACCCCCGTGGCTGACGCTGAGCCCACCAGTGGCACCGGCAGAGCCACCAGCTCCCATCCTGCAGCGCTGTGGGGTGATAGGAAACCCCGGACCAGCTCTGTGGGGGCTGCAGGTCTGTACCTCGCTTTGTGGATGAGCTGGAGGACAGGGAGGGTCAGATCCCTCGGGCAGTGGACAACCCAGGAGGTTCCAAAGCTCTTTGATCCTCCATCCGAGCACCATCAGAGCTAGAGCATCCCCGCCGGTGTCCCCACATCCCACCAGAGCAGCTGTGCCTGGTTGTCGCCATCCCTCCGCTGTGCGTGGGCTGGACAGGAAAAATGGACAATCTCCAGGATTGCATCTTAGGAGCCATCAGTTAAATGAGCTATTTTAATTAAGTGCAATCTAAGTTATGCAGTAATGTCAGGAGAGATGACAGAAAACACTCCACTTGGCCCCGCCAGCAGAGAAGGACGTATTTCATGAGCTTCATTAGCCGTGACCCGGCACCGACCTCGCCCCATGCTCGTGCTTGTGCACACTTGTACCCACAAATCCCGCTCCCCTCGAGCCAGAATTCCTGGGAATAGAGCATGCCACCCGATTTCTGTCCTGCCATCCGGGATGGAAAGCACCACGGTGGGGGTTAGCTCGTCCACTGTGCAGCGCACTGTGCCCCCACACCTGGACAGACGGACGGATGGATGGACACGGGACATGGCTGGGAGAGGCAGCACCTCCCGCCTGCATTACGTCCCTATCGGAGCCTTGATGCATCGCCCGCCGGAGCCAGCAGCTTAAATTAATCCGAGATTAACTAGTTTGATCTCTGATTTTGAATTTTAGGCCCGTGAGGTTGTTTTTAAAGTGTGGAGAAGTTAATTCCAGCAGAGCTGTCGCGCTGCTGGCAGCCACAGCCCCGGCCATAAAATACCAGCCCCGACTCCAGACGTCAGAGGCGAACAAAGATAGACTGTGCTGCAGAGAAGATGCACACCCTTAAAATAATCTCTGAAGAATGCAGCGCAGCCCCGACGACCCATGGCTCCAGCGGCTCTCCCGAGCTGAGCTTTTCCTCTTTAAATAGCCTGCACCGCTCACTCCCTCCCTCTTTATTTCCACTCTTCATTTTGCATCTAAGGACGACGCAGACCGAAGTCACTGTACCCTCCCCGGGAAGCCCCTCGCCGGGTGCCACTTGCTGAGCCCGCGGCCAAGCCCAGGGGATGCTCGGAGGTGGCCCCCGCCACTGCGGAGCACCCGGAGCAAGCGCCCACGGCCCCGGAGAAAATGTGGGGTTGGCAAAAATTCTTGGCAGTCCTCCCACAGCTTCCCTCCTCCTGAAATTAGAGGCTCGAGCCACAGCAACCCCTCCATCTAAATTAAAACGGGCTATATTTACTGTTCATGCTAATTGAATTATATTAACTCGGGGCTGGATGATAAGCAGAGCCGTCCCTTACAGTTCCTGGTCTTAATACGTTTAGCGTTCAGACCAGCGCACGCCAGTGTGTCATCGCGTTCAGAGCGGAGGAATTTGGTCCTGGGCTGTTCTCGTCCTGCCCTGACAAGGCTGGACGGGGAGCTCGGGGGTTTTCTCAGCGGCTGGGGTGAGGGAGTGCAGGCAAGTCCAGCGCAAATGCTGCGTTTCTTCCTGCGGTGCTGGGGAGCAGAAACCCCACCGGGACGGCCCAGGCACCGGGATGGGCTCAGGATGATGCCAGCACTGTGTAGGCACTGAGCAGAGGGTGGTGTCAGGGATGGGAGCATCTTCTCACCACCATCCATATCCGCCCATCTCTGCAGGGCTGAGGTCGGGCAGGATCCAGCCTCCTCCTCTTGCTGCTGCAGGAGCTGGTCCCCATGGTGCCGTCCTCACCATCTCCATCCAGGCGGGTAGGGAGGGGCACAGGCTGCAGCACCCACCCAAAAGCTGGGGCAGCAAAGGGGTCCGGGCTGGGGCAGAACACTGGGAGGAGACAGAACAGAGGTATCGGTGGAGTTGGAGAACGTGCCATCAGCCCTAATGCCATCAAGATGAACTTAATTCAAAAAACCCAGGCAGGAGGCTTCAATAAGGCGGAGGACCCTGCCAGGAGTCACACTTCCTATATCGCAGTACGTAAAGGCTGGACATGTAAGACATGAAGAAAGCACTGTCAGGGTAGGCCAGTGCCAGCCAGCAAATATATAACAGTGAGAACATGAAATATTAATCGCTGGTGCATAAAACAATAGGAAAAACCTGCCTTTTGAGGCAGCCATCAATCCTCACTCAGCAGGGAACATCAAGAGACGCTAATACCATACAGGTTCTGCTTAAATACTTGCCTTCCTTAATGCTCACGCAAGGAGCATTTGCTTTGAAGTTGAAAATAGACTGTAAATGTCTTTTGTGTGAGATGAAACATGATAAGACATGAAACCAGGAGGCTAAACTGTAGTTAATCATGGTGGTTTTACAAGCAACAAATCATTATTGTAGACAGTAAAGTGTATCACTTAAAAGCGTGTGCCATGAGGATCGCAGAGGAGAGCCCCGGCCGGGCATCGCCCGCCGCCGGCGGGTTTTTGGGTCATGGCCCATCGGGGTGGCCACGGGAGCAGCCGCGGTGCTGCAGTGATGCTGGCAGGGCTGGAGCGGTGCTGGCACAGGGCTGGAGCGGTGCTGGCGCAGGGCTGGAGCGGTGCTGGCACAGGGCTGGAGCGATGCTGGCGCAGGGCTGGAGCGATGCTGGCGCAGGGCTGGAGCGACGCTGGCGCAGGGCTGGAGCGATCCTGGCGCAGGACTGGAGCGATGCTGGCAGGGCTGGAGCGGTGCTGGCGCAGGGCTGGAGCGATGCTGGCGCAGGGCTGGAGCGATGCTGGCACAGGGCTGGAGCGATCCTGGCGCAGGGCTGGAGCGATGCTGGCGCAGGGCTGGAGCGATCCTGGCGCAGGGCTGGAGCGATGCTGGCGCAGGGCTGGAGCGGTGCTGGCGCAGGGCTGGAGCGATGCTGGCGCAGGGCTGGAGCGGTGCTGGCGCAGGGCTGGAGCGATCCTGGCGCAGGGCTGGAGCGATGCTGGCGCAGGGCTGGAGCGATCCTGGCGCAGGGCTGGAGCGATGCTGGCGCAGGGCTGGAGCGGTGCTGGCGCAGGGCTGGAGCGATGCTGGCGCAGGGCTGGAGCGATGCTGGCGCAGGGCTGGAGCGATCCTGGCGCAGGGCTGGAGCGATGCTGGCGCAGGGCTGGAGCGGTGCTGGCGCAGGGCTGGAGCGATCCTGGCGCAGGGCTGGAGCGATCCTGGCGCAGGGCTGGAGCGATGCTGGCGCAGGGCTGGAGCAATCCTGGCGCAGGGCTGGAGCGATGCTGGCGCAGGACTGGAGCGATGCTGGCGCAGGGCTGGAGCGATCCTGGCGCAGGGCTGGAGCGATGCTGGCGCAGGACTGGAGCGATGCTGGCGCAGGGCTGGAGCGATCCTGGCGCAGGGCTGGAGCGGTGCTGGCGCAGGGCTGGAGCGATCCTGGCGCAGGGCTGGAGCGGTGCTGGCGCAGGGCTGGAGCGATCCTGGCGCAGGGCTGGAGCGATCCTGGCGCAGGGCTGGAGCGATCCTGGCGCAGGGCTGGAGCGATGCTGGCGCAGGGCTGGAGCGATCCTGGCGCAGGGCTGGAGCGATCGTGGCGCAGGGCTGGAGCGGTGCTGGCGCAGGGCTGGAGCGGTGCTGGCGCAGGGCTGGAGCGGTGCTGGCGCAGGGCTGGAGCGGTGCTGGCGCAGGGCTGGAGCGATCCTGGCGCAGGGCTGGAGCGATGCTGGCGCAGGGCTGGAGCGATCCTGGCGCAGGGCTGGAGCGATCCTGGCGCAGGGCTGGAGCGGTGCTGGCGCAGGGCTGGAGCGGTGCTGGCGCAGGGCTGGAGCGATGCTGGCGCAGGGCTGGAGCGGTGCTGGCGCAGGGCTGGAGCGATCCTGGCGCAGGGCTGGAGCGGTGCTGGCACAGGGCTGGAGCGATCCTGGCGCAGGGCTGGAGCGGTGCTGGCACAGGGCTGGAGCGGTGCTGGCACAGGGCTGGAGCGGTGCTGGCGCAGGGCTGGAGCGATGCTGGCGCAGGGCTGGAGTGATGCTGGCGCAGGGCTGGAGCGATGCTGGCGCAGGGCTGGAGCGATCCTGGCGCAGGGCTGGAGCGGTGCTGGCACAGGGCTGGAGCGATGCTGGCGCAGGGCTGGAGCGGTGCTGGCACAGGGCTGGAGTGATGCTGGCGCAGGGCTGGAGCGGTGCTGGCATGGCCCAGAGCAGCTTTCCCTGGTGGGACCTTTCACCAGGATTGATGTGTTTTGGGAATGATTCACCCCGCTCCACGGGGAAGGCAGGAGTGCCGCTGGCACCCCCACGCTGGCACCGCTGTTTCAGAGGCTGGCACCGCCGTTTCAGAGGCTGGCACCAGGCCCTTTCTGCACCGGCAGCATGGGTTGGGGTTTGGGCCGGGGGTGATTAATCCCGCCCTGGGCAGACTCTGTGAAGCCACCCTGAAAACATGGGGTGCGCTCGGGTTGAGGATGGGGACCAGTGGCCACGGCTCTCAGGGCACGGGCAGGGCAGCACCACCATCACCTCCTGGCAGCGAGCACAGGAACGTGCCAGCACCGTGGCCCGGGACGGGCATCTCCCACATCGAACACGAAGCGCGTGATTAGAAGCGATGTGCACTGGGGAGCGTGAGATAGACCCCAGAGCGAGCATATGAGTATGCCTGATTAACAACTAAACCCTCACTAATTGCCTCCAACAGTTGGATCTCAACAGCCAGGGAAGGGGAAAAAAGAAAAGATTTAAATTTTCCTTGGGCTAAATATTTTTCCGGCGCGCCCAGGCTTGCTCTGAATGTTTTCAGTCATTATCTCCCTAATTAACACACACCACAAACCAAAAACAAATTTCCCCACCTCGCAGATCCGGATTAATCACACCCCAGGAAGGGGGTCAGAGATTGTCCCCCCGCCCGGCACGCAGCGTCTCAGGGCAGGAGGCAGCCCGGCATCGGGCGAGGTGGAGTTATTATCAGTGAATGAAGTGGAATAAACCTTTAATTCCCTCCAGATGGATGTGCGGAGGGGCAGCTGAGCTCCCCGGGACGGAGCGGGGTGATGGGGACACACCTCACCTGCGTCTCGGGGCAATCGGGGGGATGTGGCGGCTTTTTAGTTACCATCCCTTTATTCTCTGTAACACACAAAACCAACTCCAGCCCTTTTTGCCCCAAAATAGTAAAGTAATCCCTTTGAAATAAACCGATGCTCCAGAGCCCACCACCAGGACGGGACCCCGGCCAGGAGCGGGCTGTGCAGAAGCCCCCAGACCAGGCTGTGCTCCCTGCCCCGGGGATGCCCCAGGGTGTCAGACCCCAAAAGCGCCGCTTTGGGGTCCCGGTGCCGGTTTAACAGATGCGTCCTCCTGCCCTCGGACCTGCCGGCATGGGGAGAGCCCACAGGCTCAGCTGGAGTGGGAAAACCTGTTGATCGAAGGGTGAAATTCAATAAAACGCCACATCCCCGGGAGGCCAGGCAGCTCGCTTGAAATACGGGCGAAAATTCCAGGTAAAAGCAGCGGGGCGCTGGCGGAGGACAGCCTGGCCGGCCGGCTCGCTCCTCCAGCAGCGCTGGCTCCAAGGAACAAGGGGAATTAGAGCTTCCTGATGCCTCCGGGTCATTTTCTTTTTTCCTCGCATAACGTAATTTCTATAGGGCTTGTCGTCTTTATTAGGAGAATTAATCTAAATCCCGCCGTCTGCTGGAGCCATCCCGAGGAGGGTCAAAGAGGCAGGTCCTCCTCATGGCATGCAAATAAAAAAATTAAAAAATTAAAAAAAAAAAAAAGAGAGGTCAGCTGGAGGCTACAGCGGAGGAAATTAATGATTTTCTAAACAACCGGGGAAGTTTGCGTCGGCCTGGTAACATAATTCGATTGCTGCCATTAAAGCCGCGTCGCTGATGTGGGGCCACTTTTGCCCAACTAAGCAAAATCCTCTTACGCAGGCGGAATTGTCACTAGTGCAATACTAACACGAGGATGGATGGCAGAGCGGGCAGCCGGGCGGAGGCGGGGGGGATGCCCGGTGCCATCGTGCCAGGGAAGGGCAGATCAGGTTTGCTCCGGCCCCGAGCACCCGCAGTGCCCGGGGCAGGGCGAGGGAGCCCAGGGGGCCGGGGTGGATGGCTGGGGTGCTCCGCAGCGGCAGGCACTGCCAATACCTGCCCCAGCTCCCTGCTGGCATCGGTGGCTCTGGCCAGATTCCCAGGAAAAAAGAACCCCCGGTCCCCTCCTGAGTTGTTCTGGCTCTGGGTAGTTTTTCTTCTGGTCGCTGCCAGGGTGGATCCCCGGGAAGGTGGGAGCAGGGCTGTGCCCACCCCAGCAGCACCCTTCCCTCCCCGCAAAGCCCGGGGAAGGGTTAGGAGAAGCTCTTGCACCCTCCCGTGCCGGCGTCCACGAACTGCAGGGCAGCGTGGAGGCACGGCTGGGTCCCCGCGGGACGCGGTGCTGGACAACCCACCGGTGGCAGGAACCATCGCTGGCACTCCCGAGGAGGTTTCCTTCCACCACCACAGCTCAGGGCAAACCACCCCAAAGCCCACCTTCCATCCCAGCACCGGGGCAGGGGCAGCGGGCAGGGGGTGTCCCAGGGGTGGACGGTCCCACGGTGCTCCGGGGTGGGAAGCAAAGGGGCAGCTCCTGCCCTCCCGGCTGGTGTGGAGGTCACCGGACCAGGGGTGAAGCAGCAGATCAGAGCGTTAAGAGGTTGAAAAGCAGCTTGAACCTTCAGGCTGCAACGTGAAGAGTAACTGGAGCCGGAGGTCATCGTGCACGGGGAAGGGTGATGCCACAGCGGCAGGGCAGGAGGGACGTGGCGCTGGCTCCTGGGCTCCAGGTGGATTTTACTACCCCAGAGGAGGGAACTGGAGTGTGGCAATGCCCAGCTCAAGTCTCCAGCCTCCATGAAGCTGGTATCCAACCCTGCCGGGGCGAAGAGACCTCCGAGAAGCAGAGGTGGCTTGTAGCTTCCAGTCTTGCAGGTGGCTTCGTGAAGATGTCGTAAGACACTGCCCAGAAGGTACCAAGAACACGCTATGAAACAAGCTAAAACCAGCTTCAGATGGGCAAAAATGCTCCCCGGAGTGAAAAGGAAACCTTCCCCGGGGAAAGTTTCGACCCCAGGAATGCCCAGAGCATCCAACGCATCAGCATGGCAACACCGGGGGTAGTGGTAGCAGATAGAGGATAAAACCACACGCACCCACCTCTGGGTTGTGGGACCACGGTGGGTGCAAGACACCACGTGTCCACACCTGCGGACGTGGGTCTGTGGCTGGAGACGGAGACATCACCTGAGATCCGCTCTCAGCCTTCTGACCAGGGCTTTGGAGACACAGAAACCTGCCCCGTGTTTGTAGGTGCCTCACACGCCCCCAACACCGGCCCAGCCACCCCCTCCTGCCCCCAAAACGGGACGAACCGAGCAGAGGAGCCTGAGGACGGACTCACCGGGGTGCTGTCACCAGGGGTTTTTTACAAGACACGGTGCTTTCTGCACCACAGTGAACCAGTGCTTTATTCTCTGTACTGAAGGAGGTACCAGAGCAGCAGCGAGCTCTGGGTCATGAGCTGGTGAGTGGCACCTTTGATCAGTGCCCTCGCGACAGCGGAGAAATGCCTCTGAGGTGCCCCTGAGCGCAGCTGCACCCCACCCCGCGCCTTGCACCAGAGCTGCCGACTTCAAAACTTCCTTCTGTATCGATTCGAGGAGGGTTTGGTTTCTGGGACAGGGAGGAAAGGCCATGAATGGGATGCTGAATTAAGGAGAAATCAGCTTCATCATCCTTGCGAGCGCAGAGCGAACACAGACGTGAGTCCTAAAGCCTGAGTTGTGCGAAGTGCAGCCCGTGAGCCCGATCCTGGCTCCCCTGCACCAGTGCTCAGCAAGGAGGAACCGTTAGTGCACTGGAGCTCATTGCACAGTGATAAATCTGGTGTAAGATCAAGTCAGGATCAAGCCCAGAGGACATGGAAATCTAGAACTGTCTCTGCTGTGTGCGGGATGGGCAGAGGGGTAAAACACCCGGACACTGTCTGGTGGGATCACAAAATCATCCTTGTCCTAGCGCCCTGGCAGGGTTTATATAGGGCAATTCATACCGTGATCCCAGCCCAGAATAGCACCAGAGATTAACCCAGCCTCTGCCCTCAGCTAATCCAGCGTCACCCCCTGGCAATATCAGCGCCGCGTCAGAATCGGCCCCTCCCGGCCGTGAGCTGGGGAGCATCCTGCCTCGGCTGGAGTCGCCAGGCGCAGCCGCCCCGGGGCTCGGCAGAGGCAGGACCACAGGCACCAACAAACCCAGGACCCGGTACTGGCTGCTGCTGGCAGAGGCGAGGATGCTGGGGAGAAGAGACGGCTGGGGCGGGGGTAAAGGTGGGGAAAATGGGGAGCTGTAGCCTTTGCATCACCCCGATTCATCTGGAACACGTACAACCTGCCACCCAGCCAGCACAGAGCTGCAGCACCCCCGTTTTCCCCTCGCCTGCCCCGTGCTCCTGCCAGCACCCTGAACCCGAGCAGCCCTGAGAGGGAACCGGCCCGGGGAAACCAGGAGCCTCTTCGGGGCTTCTCTCGCTCCCAGTGCCCCCTTGACGGGACGGTGCACCCCAGGGTGTGAACGCAGGATAAGCCCAAAGCCGTGTGCCAAGCGGAGCAGCTCGCTTACTTCTCCTTCAGGTCTGCGTCTGCTTTGCCTAAAAGAGGGGGAGGAAAAATCAGGGCTTCGTGTTTCTTGCTCCACAACCCCAGCCCCTTTTGCACAGTTATTTTGGGACCATCTCCAGCCACCACAGCCCGGCAAGCGGGACAGCAAGTGTGGCCAGGGTGTTGCCCTGAACTTGGCCTCCCAAGGCCTTTTTCTGACTCAGAGGAAGCAGACAGCGCGATGACCACAGCGGTGCGAAGCCCTGCCCTTCCCCGCAGACCCGCTCCCCACCCCAAGGGGGGAACCAGCAAACTCTCCCAGCCCTGTTTTTGCCACCACAGGAGCTCCCTGTCCTCACTGTGCCCCCGCAGCGCTCCGCCGTCCCTCGGACACACGGAGACCCACGGCCACATCCCGGAGCTCGAGCACACTCCGCGTGTGCCCGTGGGAGGTCAGGGAACTCCGGCTGAGCTGCTGGCTGAGCAGACCGATGCACGCTGAGATTTATTTCGGATGGAAGTGGCTTATCTGAAGGGCCAGCTATGCCCCGCCGAAGGCAGCGCGTCGCGGGCAGCGTGGCCCGACTCTCGGCAGCTCCCCCAGGAATAACTCCGTGGGCTGGAGCAGCCGCCGAGCCGCGGGCTGTACCTTTCGGGACGAAGTTCAGCGAGCTGCTGAATATTCAGAAGCGGGACTGGCCCCTCTTCGGCCCGTCGTTGAGGAACTCGTGGCCGAGCCCGTTGCCACACTTGCCACAAGACACCTAGAAATGCAAGGAGGGGGTTGGACAGAAGCGGTGGTTCTCAGCAGACAGGCTCAGGAAAAAATAACATCGCTGGGAGGGTTTTTTGCTGCTTCCCAAGGGTTTCAGCATCGGCACCTTTAAAGCCCCGGGGCGCTCCTCGCGCTTGGCCACGCTGTCCTGGTGGATGGTCTCGGTGAAGGCTGGCCACGGCGACGAGTGCTCGTACTTGGCACGGCTGGAGAACAGCTCATGGCCACACTTGGCACAGACGTAGATGCCTGGGGAGGGAGGCGGGCGAGGGGTCAGTGCCTGGGGAGGGCAGCGGCGGGGACGCGTCAGCAGGGCGACACGGGACACCCACCCGTGCTGGACTTTGCTCACGTGGGCCACTGCCAGCGGCTGCTGCCAGACCCCCCCGGGCCGGGCAGGCGAGCGGGACCTTGGAGGACACGGGGCAGGACCCGCACCCCCTATAGGGGCTCCTCGACAGCCCAGCCCCGCAGGACAGGATCCCTCCAAGGGGCTCTGTAGGGGACCCCCCCCCCCCAGTCCCACCCGCTTCCATCGGGGGGATCCCCCGGCAAGGACCCCCCAGAAGGGACCCCCAGAGAGGGGACCCCCAGCAAGGACCCCCACGGGTGGATGATGCCCTACAGGAAGGACACACGCCCCCACTACTCACCCCGCGGAGTTCCGCCCTTTCGGGGGACCCCCCCCTGCCCACCGCACGGCGCGGGGGGATCCCCCAGACCCCACCCCGACCCCACGGGCACCCCCCGCGCCCCCAGCCCCGCTGACCCGGCTGGAAATGATCCTTGTAGACCTCGCCCCCGAAGAACGAGCAGAAGGACATGGCTGTCCCCGCCGCCCGGGCCCGGTTCCGCTCGCCCCGGTCCCGCCCCGGTCCCGCCCCGGACCCGCCCCGGACCCGCCCGGGACCCGCCTCCACCGCGACGCCCCCCGCGGCCGGCAGGGGGAGCTGCGGGCAGGCGCTACCGGCGCGGGGGGGGTCCCGGTACCGGAGGCGGGGGAGGGGGGACCCGGCACGGTGCTGCGGATGCTCCGGCTCCGGCACCGCCGGTTAGAGCGGGGTGAGCTCCCCCTCAACCGCGGCACCGGTCATCTACAGCCGGTACCGGGAGCGGGACGGAGCCCCCGGCTGCTGCTACATCGGCTCGTCACCCCCGGCACCGGCACCGGCACCGGCACCGGCACCGGCACCGACCTTCCTCTCCCCGCACCGGCATCAGTCCTTGGATCCCGGCACCGGGACCGGCTCTTTGAGCCCGGCACAGGGTCCGCTCCGCCGCCGGCACCGGGACTGACGCTCCTGGCATCCTGCCCCCCGCCGGCACCAACACCCGTTCTCCCTCGGCACTGGGACCAGTCCGGCTCCCCGGTGGCAGCGGGACTGCTCGTCCTCCTCCAGCACCGGGCCCGACCCTTCCCCGGCTGTCCGGGAGCTCCCGCCTGGCGCAGGTACCGGCGCTGCGGGCGCGGGGGACCCGCGGGGAGGGAGCCGGGGCCGGGCCCCCCCAGCGGCGCTGCCCGGGCGGGGGTGGTGGAGGTTGGGCAGCTCTTGGGGGGAACTGGGGGCTCCCCACCACGCTCACGCCGGGGGCTCTGCGGATGGGGTGCAGCGGGGACCACCCGTCCCGCCACGCCAGGAGCGCAGAGCGGGGGTCACCCATGGGGACCCTCCCCATGGAGACCAGCACGGAGAGGCGATGGGGGGCTGAGCTGTGTCCCTGCGTGGGCTGCGGGGGGCTCGGAGGAGGAGGAGGAGGAGGCAGCAGCCCGGCAAGGTGAGGGCTTTGAAGGTGAACAGCAGGCAGCCGGCTCCTTGGCAGCTCCGGGAGGGACGAGCTGCATGCGGCTTCCTTTTCTTTCCGAAAAACCAGGCACCAAGTGGCACAAGGGAAGTTAAGGTTGGACATTAAGGAAAATTCCTTCCCGTTGGGGTTGTGCAGGCGTGTCCCAGGCTGCCCAGGGCAGTGGTGGAGTCCCCGTCCCTGGAGGGGTTTCCCAGCCGTGTGGAGGTGGTGCTGAGGGACAGGGGTCAGTGGGGACCTGGCAGTGCTGGGGGAGCGGGGGGACTCGAGGAGCTCAAAGGGGCTTTTCCAGCCCGAACAGTTCTGTGATTCTTCTTCCCTAGTTTTATCTGAGGACCCTTGGGTGAGTCCACATCCAGCGGGCTCGCACGGAAATTGCTCCCTCCTTGGTGCAAGAGCATAACTGCCAGCACCCTTCGGACAGGAGCTGGGGACTCTCCCGAGGAGCTGGCAGCCCTGCGGCCAGCAAAGCCCCTGGATAGGTCTCTGCTCCCTAATTCCAATGGATGTGTCCATCAGCCAGGAGCTGACCCCATGGCTGTGCCTGGCGTGGAAACCCCGCATGGGGCAGCGCTGGTGATGCCCCTGCCCGCTGGATGCTGCCGGTTTGAATTAGGTCAGGCTTTCATCTTGGGCAGGGCTGAGCTCCCTGCTCCAGCCCCAGGGATTGATGACTCCTGGCAGGCGCCCAGGCAGGGGGAGGAAGGGGCTCTGCCTGCAGCACCGCGGGGTGATGGGGAGCCGAGAACATGCCGTGTCACTGTGCAGAGAATGGGGTGTCACCACGCGGAGAACGGGTGATGTGCTCTTTTGAAAGCACTTCCCTTATGGTCCACCGAGGCTCCAGATAGACTCAAGGGCCAGGTACACCTTTGAGGCACAGATTTCAGCCAGTGGAAGGAGCCACAGCAGCTGCTGGGACCTTGTGTCTTGGCAGCATCGTCCACCCGGGCGTCTGCCGCTCACCAGAAGGTGAAGCTGTGCCCACGCTAAGGAAATCAGTGGGTGAACCAGTGGGGTCCTTCCCCAGGGCTATGTCTGGTGAAACCAGGGCTGAGAGCTCTCCAGCGAGCTCCCAAGCCAAAAGGGAGGTGAAGGTCTTGGGAAGACGAGCAGAGGATGGGGACAGCTGAGATACGGGGGGCGAAGCACAGTCTGTAGCAGAGGCAGGACTGGGCTCAAGCACTGGCTCAGCACGGGCTCAGGGGGAGGCTTTGGGAGCCAGACTGGATGCTGGGGCTGGGCAGCTCTGAGCATCCCAGCAGGCGCAGCCACCCTGGGGCCAACCGTGGGATGCTGAAGCCTGCCTGGCTCCTCACTGCCCCAGCAGCACGAAATCCGCACCGGTATCCACCAGTAAACCCCTTGAGAAGGAGCGTGTGACGTGGAAGACGGAGCTGGAATCCCACGCCGCCCTCCCCATTGCCCACAGTTATGTCTGGAGGTTGCAGCGAGACTTTCTTCAAAGCCCCGCACTTCTTAATCACCGGATAACGCCGAGAGCTCTCCAGTTACAGTGCTAATAACCGCAACAGTTTGGTTTCTGCGGCAGTATATTGTGGAGATAATTAGATGAGGGATTTCCAGCTCATTTGGCTGGGCGACGAAAGTCTCCTCTGCGCCTGGGCAGAGCTGTGCCACCGTCCCCGGCAGCAGCGCCAGCCCTTTGCCCCCAGCACCCCTAATTAACCAGAGAAGGCTGCTGGACAATTGATTTTTCAGTGAACTCTCCCTGCTTTGACAAGGAAAGTGAACAGCAGTGGGGCAGTGCCCGCCTGGAGCGAGCGGCTCTGACGGGGCGTGGGGGAACCTTCCCTTTCCACGGGCTTTGTAGGTATTGTAGGGGTTGTCATGTGCAGGTGACACCAAGTGTAGGTGGATCTGCTGGAGGGTCAGGAGGCTCCACGGAGGGGTCTGGACAGGCTGCATCGATGGGCTGTGGCCAATGGGCTGAGGTTCAACTAGGCACTTGGGTCCCCACAACCCCCGGGAACACTCCAGCGGCTGGAGAGGAGCCAGCAGTGTGCCCAGAGAACCAAGAGGCCAACAGCATCCTGGCCTCCAGTTGTGCCGGGGATGTGGAGGTTGTCCCTGAGGACCCACTTCTGTCCCGTTGGGGTTGTCCCAGCCTGGCCCAGGCTGCCCAGGGCAGTGGTGGAGTCCCCATCCCTGGAGGGGTTTCCCAGCCATGTGGAGGTGGTGCTGAGGGACAGGGGTCAGTGGGGACCTGGCAGTGCTGGGGGAGCGGGGGGACTCGAGGAGCTGGAAGGGCTTTTCCAACCCGAGCAGTTCTGTGATTCAATGAATTCGGAGCCTGGGTGCGGTGGAGAAACTTGCTGGGGTCTATGTTCAGTGTTCCAAGAGCAGCGAGGGGGGTCAGCAGTCCGTGGGGATGTCCCTGCCCACCTCTCGAGGCTCTGCGGGGCTGTGACCTTCCCGGGCCGCGTGTCCCAAGCACCATTCTCAAAGGACATCCCACACGGCATCAATCCCTTCTGGGTACCGCTGGGGCTGGGCTTCAAAACTCCGCAAGGCAGGTGCTGTGCGGGGAGCAGCCCCTCGGAGCTGATCGCTGGTGCCGCTGAAGCCACTGTCGTCCCCATTGTTCCATCACCCGGCCGTGCCCACCCAGCCACCCACCCCGATCACAACACTTGCCAGGAGCTTCACATTCAATTTGTTCTATAAAGAGCAGAAAGGTTGCCCCTGCCCTGCACGTCCCCGTGGTCACAGACTGCAGACGAGCTCTGGGCTGGAAGGTGGGTTGGCGCTGGCACCAAGCACCCAGCGCCGGGGGCACCTCTGGGCTCCATACTTGCTCTCTGAAGCTGGAGCCAGCAGCAAAGCCTTCACCAGGGCTGCTCCGTGGGGACCCACCACCCCGGGGTGCTGGTGGCACCCAGCAGAGTCCATCCCAGTGCTCCCCACCCTCCCGGGCACCCACGCTCCCCAGAGGCGGCCGCGTTTCAGCAGCGTGTCTGTAGCCCCCGCTGTACTTGCTGTCCCTGCCAGATGAGAACTCCCGTACGAGCCCAGGCTATTATTATCTCCGTCTTCCACCGTGCTAATGGTCTCTCAGGAAACGGTCTTCTTTTTTTTCCCCCTTTTTTATTTTTTTTAGCTGTTAAAACCCACGACTACCAAAGCGGTGGTGACGAACAGGCGGGCTCGGCAGAGCGGAGCACCGAGCCCTTGCCAAGCGCAGGGGAGCGGGGGTCCCCCTAACCCAGCAGGGACGGGGTACAGCGGCCAGCCAGGACCAGCCGAGGACCAGTGCCGGGGCTTTCTGGTAGGCACGGTCTACTGGGGAGCGCAGTGAGCATCACTGGGGTCCTGGGGGTGGCTGTGGCACGGGGCCGCTGAGAAAGCTGCATGATGAGGAGCAAGTGGGGGTCCCAGCTGCTCCCCGCCTGCCACGCTTGGGTGGGAGGTGTGCAGGGCCCCGTGGTGAAGGGGTCTCATCTCAGGCCCAGCTCTGCCGCTCCTTTTCCTCTACTCGCTCCCCGATTCACCGTTCCGGTGCTTCGCCTGGTGCCCCAGACTGCTCCGTCTGCCAGAGGGTGCCAGTGGGTGCCGGTGGTGTCGGCAGCCCTGCCCACGGGCCGATGGCACCAGCCCCACAGCCAGGGCTGCTGCTGGGTGCTGGGTGTCGCCCACGGATCATCTGGGGTTAACAAGCGGCTCCTGTAAACCAGAAGCAAAGTGAAAGCTGAGAAACGTGAGATTATATAAACGGCGCTGGAGGCAGCTGCGGCACCGCCTGTGCTGGATTTGTGACAGCAAAGTGCTTTGAAGATCCAGGGCGACACGGTGCTGGGTGCCAGGCAGCCCGAGGGGCTCCTGCTCAGCACCGGCTCCCCTGGGACACATCCCCGCTCCCGCCGCAGGGATGCTGCGAGAGGAAGAGGGCGGCGGCAGAGCGTGAGCCCCCCACGAGCCCGCTGGGCACTGGGCTCAGCCCCGCCATGGCCCTGCAGAGCCCGTCCTGCGGCTGCCGTCCTTCCTCCAACGTCAGGCGGAGGGCACAGCTCGGGAGCGGGGCCAGCCCCGCTGCTTCGGCCGGAGCGCAGCGACAGAGGGGGCACAGCGGCTGTTGGGGACCTGATGACCCTTTGCCGCGGCCAGGAACAACCTCGGGGCTATGGAAACTTCGTGTGTTAGGAAAACTTTGGTGCCCCTCCAGGAAAAGCAGAGATTACGGATCCCCTGCTTCCAGAGCATCCTCACGCTGCACTGGGGCCGCGGCTTGGGCTGCATTTCAGGTTCCTGCGACGCTTTAAGAGAGGCCAAACCGCTGTCAGTTAAGCAAGGATCAATTAGAGGAGCCAGAGTCCTGCCCGCTGGCATTGCCACGCTCCCTCAGCCCCCGCACCTGCACTGGGGCCAACGTAACGTCCTGGTGCGGGAAAATCCCCCTTGCCCTGCTGCAGAGCTGGCTCATGGCTCCGGGCTCCCCGAGGCCCCGTTGCTAATTGCCTGGCTGAGGTTTACCCTCGTTGTACCAGCAGTTCCCCACACGCTGTCACTGAGCTCCTCTTACCACCGTCCCTCCTCCATCCCCTCCCTGCTGGGAGCTGCGGGGAGAGCCACGAGTCTGCTGGCAGCTCCGTGGCCCCAAGGATACCTCAAAATAGGCTGGAAGGTGCCCAGCCCGCGATGTCGGGGTCCCCGGGGGCACCCTGCTGCTGCTCGGTGGCTCATGGCGATGCCGATGGGGAAGGCAGGACCAGGGCAGGGATCAAGGCATAGAGCTGAGCTGCTTCCTCCCATTCCCTTGGCAGCACCGGAGCCGTTGGCGATGCGAGCGATGGCAGACCAGGCTGCGGCAGCGGTGGACGCCTCTCCAACCCTGGCACCGTCCCCGGGCTCGCCTCAGCGCGGGGACACCGAGGGGCTAACAACCCATCCCACCGACAGCAGGGAGGACGGTGGCAGCCAGGATGGCTACGGGCTCATTTTTGCCGTGGATGGGGACACAAAGGGTGCCCCCTCGCCCCAGCCCGGGGGGATGCTTCTGGCTGACCTCCGGCGAGCCCCCCAGCCCCGGCTGAGCCCAGCCAAGTCCCGCACGGCCCCGTCCTCCCCCAGCATCTCCCCGTCGGAGAGCCGTGCCGCCCTGCTCCGGCTGCGGGAGGCCAGGCTGGAGGAGACCAAGAGGCGGCTGTCGGAGGCCGTGCAGGAGCCTCTCAGCCGGCTCAGCCAGCTCATGGCCGAGGAGAGCGGCCCCATGCCCCGGGCAAAGGCGGGCACCAGGGGGCAGGAGACGGGGGGCCCCGGGGCTGGGGGACACCGAGCACAGGACTGGAGCCCCTGGGAGCCCACCTTGAACTGCCGCTATGAGATCTGCTCCTACGGGGACGTGATCCAGGTGGTGGAGGTGGCACAGCGGGATGCTGAACCCCAGCTGCCACCTCCTGAGGAGCCACCGCCAGCACGGCCGGGGGGCACGGTGCCAGGCAGAGCCCTCGCCTCCATCGCCCTCCTCGCCTACGGCTACTTCATCCTACCGCTGCCGCCCTACGCCGCCGGCCTCTGCCTGGGACTCATCTGCGGGCTGGTGCTGGGCTTCCTCACCATCCTCCTCCTCATGCTGAAGCCTCCACCGGTGGCACGGGGACCACGGGGCTTCCTGCGCCCCAAGCTGCTCCTGGGGGAGCCGCGGGAAACCCACCACCTCCAGGTAGGAGAGGGGTGATCCGGGATGGGGTGCTGGGTGGTGGTGGGAGGGGAGCCCAGGGTTCGGGGTGCAGCTGAGCCCGCAGAGGGTGCAGGCTGCTGTCCCAGATGGCACAGGGGGAAGCAGCCAGCTCCCTCTCCCCTCACCCAGGGCTGGATGAACCAGCTGCACGTCTACGACCCGGAGCTTTTCCACCCCTCGCTCACACACTCGGTGCTCGTCACCCTGGATGGGGCCACCCTCAAGCTCTCCTACCCCAAGAGCAACATCCCGCGCCGAGCCACCTTCGAGGAGGAAATCCTCGACACAACCTTCGTCAGCCACCGCTACTATGAGCTGACTGATGCCAAGGTGAGTCTCGCAGTGCCAAGGTCCCTCCCGCGGGGACCCCCATCACCCCACACCCCCCGGCCCAGCCTCACCGCTGCCCTCGGTGTTGCAGGTCTTCCTCTGCCCCCCCAGCCTGGCCCGAAAGCGGACATGGAACAAGAAATACCCCATCTGCGTCCTCCTCCCCGACCCGGCGGAGGTGGAGAGCAGGAGCAGCGAGGAGCACGACGTGGAGCTGCAGAGGGATGAAGGGATGAAGAAGGTGCCAGTGCCAGGGCAGGACATCCCGGGGAACTGCCGGGAGAGGTGCCTGTACCTCTTCGGGCGGACAGGGAGGGAGAAGGAGGAATGGTACCAGCAGCTCGTGCGAGCCTCCCGCAGGACACCCAGCAGCAGCCGCGGCGAAGCCAGGGCAGGTGAGGAGCAGCCATCGCAGCCTCTGCTCTGGGCTGGGACTGGTCCGGGTGGGAGCTGCAGGTGTGCCGGGAGGACAAGCCCGTGGTAGGCAGCAGTGAGTGGGGTGAGAGGGGGGGAGCCCAGAGCCAAGAGCAGTGGCAGCAGTAGGGAGAGGCTGTAGGATCCCCCTCACCAGCACAGGGTGGGTGGCACGTCACTGGCATCACGGGTAGACAGCATGTCACCCCTCCCGCCATCCTAACCCACTCACGTCCCCATGGCCCCAGGCGTGGGACCGGCTCCGCGGAGCAGCGGCAGCAGCAGTGGAGGGAGCACTGAGGACATCCCCTCCGCTGTCCCACCCAAGGACCTGCCAGGAAGCGTCCAACAGAAGATTTTCCTGGATTACAGCACCTACATGGCCCGATTTGTGCCAGCGCAGGCAGGGGGCAGCCCAGACCGGAGCCCCTCGCACGGAGCACTGGGCAGCCCCACACCCACAAAGGTGAGCAGGACAAATCCAGCACTGGGAGCGGGACACGAGCGCTAAGTGGGGGCTGATGGACCCTGTCTGCAGCCTCTTCCAGTCCTGTGATTCATCTCCTCCCTCCTGGCACCGCGGTTTGAGCAGCCAAGCTATGGTACAAGAGGCACCAGGCCAGCGGGTCCCACCGCTCATGGGGCCACCTCACCCCAGGGGCTCGTGGCTTCTGTCCCTCCGCAGCTCGACGAGGACGCGGCCGGGCGCAGCGAGGCGTGCATGGCCTGGATGAACGCGCTGGTGGGGCGCATCTTCTGGGACTTCCTTCGGGAGCGCTACTGGGCCGAGCAAGTGTCCAGCAAGATCCAGAAGAAACTAAGCAAGATCAAGGTGAGAGGCAGGAGCATCACAGCACCGGGGGGAGCCCCGTCCCTGAGGCCCCTCCTTGGGTGCCAGGCTGCGGTGACCATCCCCGCGTGGTTTCCCTCCATCAGCTCCCATATTTCATGAATGAGCTGACGCTGACGGAGCTGGACATGGGCACATCTATCCCCTCGGTCCTCAGCGCCTCCAACCCCACCATCAATGACCGAGGTAGGAGTCCCATAGAGCAGCAGGGACCTGGGGCTGGCTCCATGGCAGCTGTTATCGAGGTGCCAGCCCGGTCCCCAAAGCAGGGAGGTTTCGGCAGGCACACAAGCAGCCCCAGGCCCCTGCAGCGCTGACAGGGGCTCACCCCGTCCCTCTCCTTGGTAGGGCTCTGGGTGGACATGGAGGTCACCTACAGCGGCTCGTTGCAGATGACGCTCGAGACGAAGATGAACCTCTGCAAGCTGGGGAAGGAGAGCGCTGCAGAGGAGAGCGGCCTGGCAGAGGCAGGAGGAGAGGGGTGAGGAGACTGTGGATGGCTGGGTTTCACCCTCCTCCTCCTCTTGCCTGAGCGAGGCGAGAGGGTGCTGGCTCCAGGGCACCCCCGTGATGCTTCTCGGGGCTCGCAGGGCCAGGCCACGGCTGATCCTGCTGGCAGACAGCGATGCGGAGTCGTCCAGCGCCGGCTCCTCTGACGAGGAAGATGTCGCTACTGCAGAGCCCATGGGAGCCCTGGGCGTCCCACCGGCCGGCACCGAGGGGTAAGGGGCTGCTCAGGGTCTGCACGTGGGAAGGTGCTGGGGGAGGCACCATGCTGGCACTCAGGGATGGTTTCCCCGAGAAGGCACCCACAGACACCCCGGCACACGGTGGCAGCCCTTCACAGGGGACCTCTGTCCCCGCGGGGCGCTGTGGCAGATGGCTGGGGGTGCCGAAAGCCAGCGCAGCCCTGGGTCTGATCCTGCTGCTGAGCTGAGGCTCCTCTCGCCTCAGCCACGTCAGCGGCCACAGCACGAGCCGGAAGATCCTGCGCTTCGTGGATAAGATCGCCAAGTCCAAGTACTTCCAGAAGGCCACGGAAAATGAATTCATCAAAAAGAAGATCGAGGAGGTTTCCAACACGCCGCTGCTGCTGACGGTGGAGGTGCAGGAGCTGGCAGGCACCTTGGCTGTCAACATCCCCCCACCACCGACGGACCGTGTCTGGTACCAGCTCTTCTCCCTCCCATGGGGGGATCCACGCACATCCTCCTTCCAGCTCCCCTCGCTCCTGTCGGCTCAGCCGAGGAGCCAGCTCTGGTGCTTCAGGTCATGACACTTTCTGCCTTTTTCCTCTCCCCGCACAGGTACAGCTTCCAAGTGCCACCTCAGCTGGAGCTGAAGGTGCGCCCGAAGCTGGGCGAGCGGGAGGTGACGTTCCTCCATGTCACCGAGTGGATCGAGAAGAAGCTGCAGCACGAATTTCAGGTGCCTGGTCTGTTGAAGGGCTCAGCAAACCCCATGGGCATTGCTGCCATCAGGGGTCATCAGACCTCCGATTGGGTCAGGGTCCTCTCTGCTGAAAGCCAAGTTCTGAACTGGTCTGGGCACCTTTGAGCAGTCAGGAAACACAACCCAAGAACCAGGTCAAAGGGCTGGTGCTCTGAGCACCAAAAGAGCCCCGAAGAGCTGCTCACTTGAATGGCCTCAAAGTGCTGGTCCCTCCCCCCCTGCCGTGACCACCCGTGAAGCCATACAGGGCAAAGAAAATCGGCTCCTGCTTGTCCCCACCCTGAGATATCCTGAGCTGGTGATGCTCTGGGGCCAGGCACAGCCAGCTGCTGACCAGGGGAATCACCGAGCCATTCGGGTTGGAAAAGCTGTTCCAGCTCCTCGAGTCCCCCCGCTCCCCCAGCACTGCCAGGTCCCCCCTGACCCCTGTCCCTCAGCACCACCTCCACATGGCTGGGAAACCCCTCCAGGGATGGGCACTCCACCACTGCCCTGGGCAGCCTGGGACACGCCTGCACAACCCCAACGGGACAGAAATGGCTCCTCAGGGACAACCTCAACCTCCCCTGCAACAACTGGAGGCCGGTTCCTCTCGTCCTGTCACTTGTTCCTGGGGAGAACAGACTGACCTCCCCCTCGCCCCTACCTGCTGTCAGGGAGTTGTTGAGAGCTAGAAGGTCTCTAAGGAAGAAGCCCAGGACCTTCTGTTCACAGCCCTGGTCTCTGACCTGAGCTCCTGTGGCTCCTGCCAAGGCCACTTTCCAGCAGATGTGTCACCAGTCAGGTAGTGACGTTCAAAACCACTTACTTGTTATTCTGGATTCCTCTTTTCAGAAAATTTTGGTGATGCCAAACATGGACGATCTCATCATTCCCATCATGCGCTCTGGCCTGGACCCTCAGCCACCTGCCGGGGACCTGCCCAGGGACCCAGCAGTCACAGGAGAGAAGCGGCTCTGAAGCGCAGCCCCACGGGCAGGGCAGAGACACTCCACAGAGCTCAGGGACCTCGCTGGGACGCAGGGCTGGCCAGGAGCTGGCTGTGCCGTGGGATCTGAGCTTCTCGGTTCATCTCATCCTCAGCACTTGTGTAGATGAGCCTCCTCCTTCAATGTTCCAAGCACACGTTCAGAGCAGAACCAGACCCAGGGCAAGGGGTTTGCTGGAGACTTAAGAACTTCGTGCACCTCATAGCAGGTTCCCAGGACTCCTGGTGAAGGGGGGCAGCTTTGGACCAGCAGAGGGCTGGGCTTTCCACTGCCTGGTTCCCAGAGAGGGTGCAGGACGCCCAGACCGGTTCTGCACTGAAGGAGCTGTGATCACTGCTGATCCAAGACATCACAGCTCTGAGACGCATCGCACCCTCCCCGCAGGCAGCCGGACTGCAAGGAAAATGGGTGGGAAATGAGTCCAAAATGTGAATAAACCCATCACTGCCCCATCTCACCCAGCAGCCATCTCCTTGTGCACAAGTTCCTGCCTCCGATGAGGGTGTCAGCAGGGATTGGGGGGTTTTGTGTGGAGAAAAGCCCATGGGTCACACTTTCAGCTCAGCAAAAAGAGCATCTTGGTGTGTGTGAGGCAGCAAGGCGAGAGATGGTCGGTGAGACCAGGCAGAGGCAGGTAACGGGGAGGCCCTGTACTCCCAGTGGAAACTGGGGCAGAAGTGCTGGTACCTGCTGTGCTCTCCTCTGGAAGGGGAGTTTTCACTGGGGCTCGGGTGAATGCAGGCAGTGGGAAAACAAACACTGGGCAAGGGACAGGGAGGATCCAGAGCACAGACCAGACACCTGGCTGTCCCAGCTCGTCCCTGTCCACAAAGGCCAGTCCCAAGTGCTCCTTGTCCCATCCCCACTGGCTGAGGAGCCTCAGGGACACGCTGCACAGGCAGCAGGGGACACAGGCAGGACACCCCTCCAGAAGGACGACAAGGCGGCAGGAATGGCTTGGAGCCTTTTTATTGAAGGTGCCCTGTTAGGCGGCCTTGCGAATCTCAGTCCTTACAGCTCTTCCTGCGCTCCTGGCTTCGCTTTCACCAAGTGTTTCTTCTGCGGGCCCTGGAAGAGAGCAGAGAGGAGAGTTCTGCACCAGTGGCAGACAAACCTGGCCTACAAGGCTGGTTTACCCCAGTATATACGGGGGAAACTCTCACCCCACGGTAGAAAATGGCAAAAAAACCCGCTGCAACCAGGGAAAGAGCTCCTGTCACATCAGAGCCACGCCGGACTTGCAGTGGCAGCAGAGCAGGACTTAGAACAAGCTCCTAACACTGAGATAAAGGGAATCAGCTTAACCTCTAAAGAGCTCTGCGGAGGCGCAGCACAGCCAATCCCCATCCCGGGGCTAAGGAGGCTTAGCCAGTTCCACGTGGGTTTCAGGCTGACAGGCCAGGTCCAGACACGCTTTACATCTGCGTGGGATCTAGGCGGCTGTTTCAGTTGCTTCTGGAGGCCTGGCTTACTTAACGCTTCCCTCCGGTCCCCATTCAGGCTGCGGCACAGCCTGGGGCAGGCTGCAAAACCATTCCAGAAACTCTGCTTGGTTTGGATTGATTTAAATCATCTTTTTGCCCCGGATTTAAGAAAAATATACTGCTTGGCCTTTTCGAAAGCTTCCTGATGAATCACAAATTTGTGTCTGAATTTGACCCAACCTTTTCCTCTCAATAGCACTAAAGCGATAAATCGTTCCGAACCAATCAAAGCGGCGCACAATCACGGGTGAAAGGGACCATATGTCCCACGCGGCGCCTGCCAAGTTCAGTGCTTGTTTAGAACATCCCGGGGTGGATGGAGACCGCTTGGCCAGATGGTATTTGCTAGGTGGGTTGTCTGGGATCACTTACACGACCGTCCTGGGAGCTGAAGCCAGGGCAGAGTGTAACTCACCATGAAAGCGCGCTTCTCCTGAGCGGTCTGGAAGCAGCCGTGGCCAAACTTGGACGTTGTATCAATGAATTTGAGTTCAACGGCTTCCTGAGCCCGGCGGCTCGAATGCACCAGGAGGGACTGGAAGAGAAGGGTTGTGCTGCATCAGGCGTATCGTCACAGAAAACCCGGACGTCTGCTCTGATGGAAGCAGGGGGGAAAATATCCCAGACAAGTATCTCCATGAAAATCTGCCTTCCTGGAGCAACACCCTGCTGCTCAGGGATGCCTGGGATGGCAGAGTGAGCCTGCCCTTCACTTTGCACCTTGTTTCCTCACAGTCTGCTTAAGGCCAAGGTTTCCATTCCTGGGCCCTCAAAGTCTTGCAGCTCCTGTCTCCAGAGAGGGTACGACCGACTGCACGCTGCCACGAACCGCACAGTCCCACTGAGCGCCACACTTGTGTGCCAGATGCCCTCTGCCACCAGCCTCCCTGCCCAGCGCTTGGCAGCAGCGCCATTCTCCCTGTGGTGAAGCAGTTCCCGGAGCTCTCACCTTACGGAGTGTGAGCACGCGCTTCTTCGTGCCCACGACACAGCCTTTCAGCATTAGGAAGTCGTTGTTGACCTCCCCATAGTGAGGAAAGCCGCCCTGTGGGGAGAGGCACAGAGAGGGTTGGCAGGCAGGAGAGCTGTGGGGGAGCAGCATTTTCTAGGGAAGGAGAAGGTAGTGACTGAGAGTCCTTCCAGCTAACGACCCTCAGCACACTTCATGCTGTCTGCTCAGGACCACCAGAGTGTGCCAGCCACACTGACTGCACCCCGTAAGAGCTGGGGGACCAGTAACCCTGCTTCCTTCCCTGGAGGGTGTGGGTGGCAGAGAGCAGAGCTGGTCAGACTCCCCAGTTAACAGTTTTCAATAAGCAAATGTGAATTTTCAAACTAAGTAACAAACATTTATCTGTTAACTATCAGGTTTTAAATGTGATTTATACTTCTGTTTTCTTTTTTAAAAGTTCTCAGTTCATGCCCAAGTTACCAGCTGAAAGGTAAATGTTTGGGTCTATTCATGGGCATAAAAATACACCTCACAAAGATGGTTTTCCATGTCCAAAACATGAGGAAAGGAATTCCTGCATCTCTTTCAGTGAATTTCCTTCAAATCACTTCCTATGCAGCTGCCTCCAGCCAAGGAATTACCTCCCTGGCTCGGATTCCTGCAGCCAGTCACAGCCCTGTTACCCCCTCAGCCCTCACCAGAGGCGTGATGGTCTTCTCGGTGATATCATAGTGCGTCGAGGCATTGTTCTTCACCACTTTGCCATCCTCCACGTGGATCCCATGGCCGACGCGGTAAATCTAGGAACAGAAAGGAGATGAAGATGGCGAATTTCCTGCCCCTCGCTGAGGGATATCACAGGGATGACGCGGTTTTCACCAAGACGTGTCCCCTGGGATGTGTCCCTTGAGCAGGGAACAAGGAAAGTCATGAAGAACAAGAGCACTGCAGATCTGTAGAGAAACACTTGAGAAGCTGCACGGGCATCAGAGGCCACTGTGCAAGGAAGGATGGTGATGGCACGGCAGGAAGGCAGGCGGGAAGGTGCGGTGGTGCTCTGAGGGAGCCCAGCTGGGCCATACCTTCTTGTTGAGCTCCGTGCGGTGATGGTAGCCCTTCTGGCCAGCCCGAGCAATGGAGTAGCCAACCCGGGCTGGGTGCCAGGCTCCAATGCAGGCAACTTTGCGCAAACCCTTGTGCGTCTTCCTGGGGAGCTTCTTGGTGTGCCAACGGCTTGTCACCCCTGGAAGTGTGACCAGAGAGAGCAGTGAGAACGACCGGGGAGATTCAGGGCTGGTGTCTGAGTGCTGGGGAGGGGAGAGTTCCATCATTCCTCTGCAGATCTCAGAAGACACCATGTTGGAAGGAGACCAAGAGCTGTCACCACTGTGAGAGGCCGGAGCAGAGAACTGTTCTCACTTCCCATGGATCTGATCAGGCTGTGGTACGTTCCTGCCGAGCACATCCACACACACACACACAGAGAAACACCTCCACACACGTGGGGTTTGTGAGAAGCGCAATGGCTTCACGTACTCGCAGAGCCTCTGAGCCTCCTGGAAGGCCTCGGCACGGCAGACAACACGCCCTTTCCTGAGACTGAGGAAACCACACTCTGCCATGACGGAACTGCATGTCATGGTGAGGTCCAGAGGCTCTTTGCTACTCCCTCTGCAATAAGCTGGTGGGTTCTCCTCTGCCCCCACATTACCTTATAGGCAGTGGCACGTGAGCAGGACAGAACCAAGCCCCTGGCACAGGTCTCCCTGCTCTGTACCTTTCATCCCGTGTCCCTTGGACACACCGATGACATCAATCATCTCATTCTGGCTGAAGACGCTGTGCACAGAGACCTGCTTCTCCAGCCTCTCACGAACCCAGTCAACCTTGTCAGCCACCGTCCCACCGTTCAGCTGGATCTCCATCACGTGGGCCTTCTTCTGCCGCAGCGGGAGCAGCTTCATCTGCATTAGACAGTGCACGAAGGCAAAACGTTGCCCCGCACCTCCTAGGCAGAGTCAGCACCTCTCCTTTGGTCGTGCTCCACCTCCGCTTCCCAGCAGAGCAGTTATTTCAAGTTCCCACCAAGAGGTGCCTCCACTCTCTCCCAGTCCCAGCTCCCTGTGCAAAGCCCTGGCCAAATCACCACAGCAGGACTTCGAGAGTCTGTGCCAGCCCCACATGAAGCCTTGAGCCAGCTGAGCTCTGCCCCAGACTCCAAAGTAGACGTTTACTCCAGGGATTAGCATGAAAATGAGCCCTGTGCATCCAGTAATCAGCATCTGGCAAAACTGTGCTTGCCCGGGGGTTATTTTTGCCCAACCATTTGACACCAGTTGCTAATTTGAGGTGATCATGGGGCCTGAGGTCCCTTGCTGACACAGGGCTCACCACCCGCTGAGCTCTGCCCAAGGCACAGCGCCCTGCGGCAATCCCCCAGCAGAGCTCTGCTGAGCCCAGCTCAAAGGGGCAGGGTTGGTGTCTGGAGGTAGCTGGAAAGGTCAGCCAGCACCTCCCATCGCCTGCTTGCCCTGTCCCACACCCTCTGCCCAGCGTCTGTCTGCTCTGCCTTCTCTAACCCCACCAGGACACCCCAGTGATCCCAGCTCCCAGGCCCTCACCACGCTCCCGACCTGAGGAAGACCCTGAGCCCCCTTTGCCCACCCCATTTCCAGGCTCTGACCTGCGTGTGCACAATGACGCGAATGACCTTGCAGTATTTTTTCATAGCTGCAAAGTCCTTCTCCAGCTGCCTTTTGCCATCTTCATCCTGCCATTTTTTGCAGTACTTGGTGAATGCCTTCTTCTTGCTCTTGTGCCTGCAACAGAGGCATGGAACATCCAGCAGAGCCGAACAGGGACGTGCTTCTCTGCTTCACTGTGCCCTGAGCCCAGCCGGGGGGGACACATCACCTCGCCAGGCACTTCCCCGCAGGCACAAGGTACCCGTGGACACCGGAACCTTGCCCATTGGGGCCACAACATAGGACTTCGAGGTGGGAAGAGGCAAGTGAATAACAAGCCGTGAAAAGGGCTGGTAATTCAAAGCTCCTTGCGTTGTCTCCCACTGACTGGCCAAGTGCCATCAAACACAGGCACAAAATCAGGGCTGAGCAGAGAGAGGAGAAAACAAGCTCTGACGGGGATCAGAGGCATGTGGTGGGTGGATATCCACGGCGCTTTCGGAGGAGACACGATCCCTACAGTTACGAAATTCGTGTTTCCACTTTCCTCTCCACTGGGGTGGGAGCTGATGGGGTCACATTCCGCATCAATTTTCCCCCTGACAAATTTGGGTTTACTCCCTTCATTAGGTGCCTCAGCTCAAGTGTTTTTCAATTTAATGGAGAGAAGATGGGCCCGACCTACACAGAGGAAAGCGAAGCTGCAGCACGCGCTGCCATATGATAGCGTGGAGAGCACTGACTTAGTTCAACGATTAGAATAAATTTACATACACATATGCAAATTCCCAGCATCAAGCTGTTTGCAGTATCTCTGTCTGTGACTAAGTAAACAGCAGTTTCACTCCACCCCAGAACCAGCTGCCAGAAGCCGAGCTGTTTGGAAGGGCCAGGCGTCATGGAGAGCCTGCAGGGAAGACCTGCGAGGGACCCTCGCTCGCAGGACCCCGGGGACCCCCCTCAGCCGCGGAGGCACGTACCAGTTCTTGTAGAAGCGCCGCCGGCACTCGTCGCTGATGTGCTCAGCAAAAACAGTCTTGAAATTCCTCAAGCCCTTCGGTGTTTCTATGTACCCCACGACCCCCACCACCACCAGCGGGGGGGTCTCGATGATGGTGACAGCCTCCACCTCCTCCCTCTTGGAGATCTCTGCAAGAGAGCAAAGGGAAATGGTGCTCAGCATTGTCTAAGATCAGATTGCTCCCTGGAGTCATCTGTGGCTCCAGCCCTGTGGGCACCGCAGAGGGTAACGTTAGAAACTTCCCCACCAAGATGCTTCAAGCCCAGGATTTGTCAGGGAGTCACCCTGCAGGGTCCTTCTGCCAGCAGGATCCCACAAACCTGTCCCCACACCAGTGAGGGCACTTCCCAGGAACCCCCAAGACTCAGCTCACACTGGCCGTGAGGTGACTGTTGGCCATCCAAGATGTGGACGGCATTACAGGAGATGGCCTGGAAGCTGTGCGCTCCACCACCCACTCCCAGGAGCAGCCCTTCCCACCAACAAGCCTCAGGTCCCTCCTGGATGAGGCTCCCCGCTTCCACCAGCCTTACTGAGCCCGGGCCTGTGCACCTCCCGCACAATGTGTGTCATGCCAGCTTTGTAGCCCAGGAAAGCCGTCAGGTGGACTGGTTTGCTGGGATCATCCTTGGGCCACGACTTCACCTTCCCTCGGTGGCGACAGCTCCTCTTGTGAGGGAGGAAGCCCAGGTGGCCATGCCTGGGAGCGGAGAACTTGCGGTGGGACTGCAGAGAGGAACAGGAAAGATCAGCCTCACTTGCGGGTCCTGAAAGAGGCTGGGACCCAAAGCGCAATGGAAAATCTCCCCTTGAAAATGCTGGAGGGACTCTGGGCTCTTCCCTGATTCCAAGACAAGAACTTGTAACAGGATGGGATTTAGTTCAAACTTCCATCATGTGCATGGAAAAATTTAGTAAGTTTGTGGACAAATGATGCCAATTAACTAAAAAAAAACTTGAACATGATCTTCCTCCTTCTGCTTGAGGACTCTGAAGGAGAAATATGTTCTTTAATAGCTCTGCCCTTCTGCGATGTTAATTATAAAGACTTATTCCGTATTCTGCAGCACCAAAAGGGCCTACTCAGAATCCACGGGCTTTGTGTCGTCAAGGCAAATGGCACCAAACAAGCACAGCTAACGATGAGAAGAGATAGGAGAGGATGCCCAGAGGAATCGGTAATCAGAACGCGCGCAGGTTAAATATGCACCTTGGGAACCAAATTAGAAGAGCTAAATATATAAACCCCAATCGCAAGGTCATGCTGAGCCAGGCAGGGAGAAGCAACAGCAGCACTTTAGGACACGGACAAGCACTCAGACAATTGGCTTCAAGGCAGGGGAGCTGTGGTCAACCCAAGCAGAGAAGGGTTAGCTCTCCGTCCACCACAGCTCCTTCCACGCTAAGATCAGTCCCGGCACCTGGCTGCACTTTCCACCAAGCTCATTCTCCAGCCCAAGCGGGTCTGTGTTGAGCTTGACCCCATTTCAGCAGCACTGCCATCGCCAGTAAGCCAGCCCTGCTCGCTGTCGCTCTGCACACAACGGAAAGGTAGCGGTGCCCAGCTGTACAAACCATGGGACGTCTTCAGCCCAGCTCAGCTGCAGAAAGAGGCTGTCAGCAAGTGCCTCCCCCGTCTAATACTCAAGATGGTTATTGGTCTGAAGACACAAATTTAGCTCCCAGCTTCACCCGCTGCTATATTCATTTCATGCTCGGCCAAGCTGGCAGGTTGGACATAACAGTTGCGGTGTGATAAAGGTCAGTCGACGGTGTCTCAGTTTACGCTTCTTCCTCCTGAAAGTCTTGAACAGGAATAAAAGCAATTAGGAACATTTCCTAATGGGGCACCACACACCCAGGGCTCTGGACACCTGGCTGGGCACGCTGAGCTCAGTGCAGCCGGCTGATCTGCGTAGAGACAGGCTAAAAATCCCTCCATCATAGGATCAGAATGGTTCGGGTTGGAAAAGCCCTTTGAGCTCCTCGAGTCTCCCCGCTCCCCCAGCACTGCCAGGTCCCCACTGACCCCTGTCCCTCAGCACCACCTCCACACGGCTGGGAAACCCCTGCAGGGATGGGCACTCCACCACTGCCCTGGGCAGCCTGGGCCAGCCCGGGACAACCCCAACGGGACAGAAATGGGGCCTCAGGGACAACCTCAACCTCCCCTGCAACAACTGGAGGCCGGTTCCTCTCGTCCTGTCGCTTGTTCCTGGGGAGAAGAGACCAACCGCCACCTCACCCCAACCTCCTGTCAGGGAGTTGTCAGAGCCAGAAGGTCTCCCCTGAGCCTCCTTTTCTCCAGGCTCAACCCCACCAGGTCCCTCAGTCTCTCCTCAGTGCGCTTCTGCTCCAGACCCTGCTCCAGCTCTGTTGCCCTTCTCTGGAGACGCTGCAGCCCCTCAATCTCCTTCTGGCAGTGAGGGGCCAGAACCGAACCCAGGATTCGAGGTGTGGCCTCCCCAGTGCCCCCAGTACGGGGGGACAATCCCTGCCCTGGTCCTGCTGGCCGCACCAGTGCTGGCACAAGCCAGGATGCTGTTGGCCTCTTGGCCACCTGGGCACACTGCTGGCTCCTCTCCAGCCGCTCTTCCCCCAGCCTGAAGCGTTCCCGGGCGTCGATGGGACCCAACACAGGACCCGCCCCGGGGGGTTCGTGATAGACACGGGGACTACAGCTCCCAGCATGCACCGGGCACGGCGGAACATGCGCGGTCCGGCACCCTCTGACCCCGCCGCCGGCGCAGTGCGGGGCGCCGCCATTTTGTCCGCGCCTCCCGCCGGTGCTGCCGCCGCCGCAGCCATGCCGGAGGACAGCGACTGGGAGGCGTACAAGGTGCCTCCGACCCGCACCCCCGTCTCCGAGAGGATCACGTCGTTCCCCAATCCGGTTACCATTTTCCAGACCGTCTTCAACTATGTCGTCGACGCGCCCGTCACCTTCGTCCGAGGTAGGTACCGGCAGGCCGAGCCTCTCCCGGGTCCCTCCGCCGTCCCGGGGCAGTCGGGCACCCTCCCAAGGGAGTCGGGCTCCGGCATGGCACAGGGACACACGGGGACCGAGATGGGCTCACAGGAGCAAAGACGCAAGGACACGGTCACCGAGACCGGCATGGGGAGGTGGGACACGGCAGGGACACAAGCTCCAGGACACGGGGACATGGGATGCGGCGTGGACACTAGGACAGGCACAGAGACACAGACAAGAACATAGCGTGGACAGCAGGACAGAGGAACCACACTAGGACAGACACAGCTGGGGACACCGAGCTGGACACACAGACACGGGGCCCACTTGCCATGGGCCAGTGGTGTGTGACCCGCTGCTGTCACTGCAGAGTGGATCGAGCGCCAACAGGCCAAGAACAAGTTCTACTATTACCACCAGAAGTTCCGCCGCGTGCCCGACCTGAGCGAGTGTCTGGAGGGCGACTACCTCTGCTTCTTCGAGGCCGAAGCACAGTGGAGGAGGGACAGGTACGGCTGTCCCCGGGCTGTCCCCAAGCGAGGCCACGGCAGAGCACACTGCTCTGGTTAGTCGGCCCCAGGAACAGCAGCGGTTGGCTAGAACTTGGTATTTTTGGGGTGTTGAGGCAGCACCTCCTGTTGCAGAACCCCCATTTCACAGCCCTGCTGTCCCCTGCAGCACTGAGCTGAGCAGGGTGGCACTGGGACACATCCTCCTGCACTGCCTGGTTCTGCAGGACAGACCAGGATCCCGCGAACGCCCAGGGGAGCATCGCCCCTTCGCTCCCCTTTCCTAGCATCCCTTGGCCATGGCTCTATTCCCCATCCCCTTTTCTGCAGGATGGTTGATCAGGAAATCGTGGAAATAGTCCGGGAAAGGCTGGGCGCATGCAAGCAGAGGGAAGGACCCAACGAGTTCCAGAACTGCGCCAAGGAGATGGAGCAGCTGGTGCAGGTCACCAAGGCCTACCAGGACAAATGTGAGTACGGCCACAGCCCACAGAGAAAGGGGGTCTTGAGCCACATCCCATGAATAGCAGCTTTTTTCTTTTTACAAGGTATTTCAGATAGTGACTGTCTTTTTTCAGATGGTGATCTCGGTGTCCATGGAAATGCCAGGACATGCCTGATGAAGCAGAAGAACAGGATGATGGAGGAGAGGAAGAAACAAGCAGATGCATCTCAGTAGAAAGAAATGGACAATACATGTGTGTACCTGATGCCTCCACAATAAACACAGAGCCCTGACAACCAGAACCTGGACTCATTCTTGTCTCCCCTCGGAGCTCTCCCCCAGCTCCACACCCTGACACACACCCTGCCAGACCCCTCTGTTGGAGGGATGACGACATGCTAGAGGACACACAGAATCATCTGGTTAGAAGAGACCGTTAAGATCAAGTCCAGCCATTCACTCTGCACTGCCAGGGTCCCTAAATCATATCCCTCAGCAGCACATCTACACAGCTTTTAAACTCCTCCAGGGATAGGGACTCCACCACCTCCCTGGGCAGCCTGTTCCAGGGCTTCACAACTCTTTTGGTCAAGAAATTTTTCCCGATATCCAACCTGAACCTCCCCTGGCACGACTTGAGGCCAGTTCCTCTCATCCTGTCACTTGCCACATGGGAGAACCCCCACCTCACTACAACCTCCTGTCAGGCAGTGCACCATCTTCAGAGCTGGTTCCAGACTCCATTTAGGGTTAATGATTAACAAGGATCAACACAACCTAACATTCTGTTGCATTCTGCAGGTGCTCAGGCTCTGGCCCACAGACATGACCCTGCTCCTGCCCAACGCATTCACCACCCCATCACGCCCATTCCTGGTTCACTGATCACTTTATTGTCTTGTACAAAACCCACTCAAGTCGTTGCCACAGCAGCTGCCTGGGTTCTCTGCACCGAGACTCGGGTGTGGGTCTTCGCCAGGTGATCAGTGAACTCCTGAGAATAAAAAAATAATGAAATCAATGTTTTCTGAAGCTGCTATCAAGGGTTTCTCAGCACTGCATGAACATGGGGGCTGAAGGAGCTCAGATACTACGTATTAATTCATTTTTTTAAAGCTTTTCTCATTTCTGAGCTGTAAAGAGGAAGATTTGAGCTGCCAACAGCCGAGATGCTCGTACCTGGTAGGGAGACTTGGTGAAGACTGTCTCCTTCCAGAGGTCCGGGGTCAGGTAACTGTAGGTCTTGGAGATGGCATCGAAGGTGGCTTTAGCTACGGGCAGACATGAGACATGTCATGGCTCCGGGAACGTGCTGGCAAGCAGCCGCCTGTGCCTGCAGCTCAAGGTGTGGAATTTGGGGCAGAACAGGGCGAGCACAGCAGGGGCTCTCTGATGCACACCCCAAACTCGAGTTCCTTTCTCTCGCCAGTTACGACAATTACACTACTCAGACAAGTGCAATCGCGCAGATTGGGAGAGGGTTTAACAGCGACCCGCATATAAAAGGACTATTTCTGGTAATGAAGTTCCACAGAATTTCAGGATCACCCACAGCAGGACAGACCTGCACTGAAAAGGGACCAGCAAAGCCTTCACTTCTGCATTGCTACCAGAAGCTTTGATTCAACACAGATTAAAAAATACTCTAAAAATAGGTACATTGTGTCCCCTGTCAATGACAAAAATGGTAACACAGACCTAAAGCTACACCAAAACCTCAAGCTCTCGGTTTTAACTCACCAAAGTTGCCGAGGGTGGCCGTGCAGCCCCTGGCCGAGGTGTAACAGTCGTCGATCCCAGCCATCATCAGCAGCTTTTTGGGGACAGGGGCAGAGACGATCCCAGTGCCGCGGGGGGCCGGGATCAGCCGCACCAGCACAGACCCGCACCGGCCAGTGACCTGCGCAAACACAACCAGTCACACCTCTCGAAACAGCCACCGAGGCCAGGCCCCGTAGTGCCCCCTCCTCACCTTGCAGGGCACGGTGTGGGGCTTGCCAATCTTGTTCCCCCAGTAGCCTCGTCGGACTGGGACGATGGAGAGTTTAGCCAAAATAATGGCCCCACGAATAGCAGTGGCAACTTCTTTAGAGCATTTCACACCAAGGCCAACATGGCCATTGTAGTCCCCGATGGCAACAAAAGCCTGTAAGGAACACAAGTTCAAATTCAAACAAATCCAAATGCTGCCTTCTAAAGCACACACAGCAGAGCTCAGGGGCCAAGCAGCCTGTTTTCCCCCTTAGTTCTCACTGCAGAACTATTTGGGGTGGAAAGACACTCAAGATCAAGTCTCCCCATTCCCCCAGCACTACCAGGTCCCCACTGACCCCTGTCCCTCAGCACCACCTCCACGCAGCTGGGAAACCCCTCCAGGGATGGGGACTCCACCACTGCCCTGGGCAGCCTGGGACAGGCCGGGACAACCCCAATGGGACAGAAATGGTTCCTCAGGGACAACCTCAACCTCCCCTGCAACAACTGGAGGCCAGTTCCTCTTGTCCCATTGCTTGCTCCTGGGGAGAACAGACTGACCTCCCCCTCACTCCAACCTCCTGTCAGGGAGTTGATGAGAGCCAGAAGGTCTCCCCGAGCCTCCTTTTCTCCAGGCTCAATCCCCCCAGGTCCCTCAGCTGCTCCTCAACACCCTTATTGATATGTTAATAAAAAGAAGTAACAGACACCACACTCAAAGCTTTCAACATGAGTGAACTGAAGGAAGTGGCTACCTTAAACCTGGTCCGCTGGCCAGCACGTGTCTGCTTCTGGACAGGCATGATTTTCAGCACCTCATCTTTCAGAGAAGAGCCCAGGAAGAAATCAATGATCTCTGACTCCTGCAACAGTCATTTAATCACAGAGGGCCCCACTCTCTACACAAACACAGCACAGCTCATAAGGCTCCTACAATTCACATTCAACAGGACCATACACAGGTGTTTTAAGTACTAGGTGCTCAGGTATGCCAATTAATTAATCAGTACTTCAGTACATTACATTTTGCAGGTATAAGTATATTGCAGCTCACCAGGCAGTCCAACTGAACCAGTACAATCCCATTTTCCCCATCACTGAGCAGAACTATTACAGAAACACTTGAGAAACCTGCTGCCACCTCCAGCCGAGGCAGAGCACACACAACTCCACCACAGTCTGCTACAAGCCACTACCACAGATTGATGTTTAACACAAGGGGACCCTGAGCATCCCAAATACCAAAAATTCAGCAGCTGCTGCGAACTCAGCAGTCAGATGGAGCTCAGATGAAGGTCCTGCTGGACATGAGCGCCCACAGCAGCCTACCTTGATAGGAAGGGAGAAGAGATAGATCTCCTCAAGAGACTTGATCTTCATATCCTTGACTAGGCGTCCGAGCTTGGTGACAGGAATCCACTAGCAAAGAAACCCACGGAAAAGGGTCACCGCCAGCACCGGCTGCCGGCACCCCACGGGAAGGGGCTCGCTTTCTGCTTCACCGTTCCGGGACGGCAGCAGACACAGCCCCGCCGCGGTTCCCACCACCCGGGACGGCCCCACGCAGCCCCGGGAACCACTCACCTCCTTGTCTTCGGCCTTGCCTCCACGAGCCCCACGGCCTCTCCCTCTGCCCCTACCGCGGCCGCGCCCGCGGCCCCGCAGCCCGGTCCCGAAGCCGCCGCGGAAGCCCCCTCGGGCCGCTCCTGCACCCCCCGCAGCACCGGCGTCGTCCGCCATTTGCTACAATAGAAAGGGGCACGTTAGCTGGGATATCACCGCCACAGCCTCATCAGGGGCCGAAGGGAGCCGACATGGCCGAAGTCGACTACTCCCAGGCCCCCGGCGGTCCCGATGGGTGCAGATGGGGCGCGGGCCGCGACACCGGGCCCCACCGACGCTCTCCACCCGCCCACACCTACGTGATCTCTCAGCGTAGAAGGCCGCACGTTACCGCCGCTCGCTATTTATAGTCCGCGGGGGGGGGGGGAGGGGGGGGTCTCGCGAGAGTACCTCCCCGCGCGCTGAATGAGAAATACACCGCGGGCCAAAGCGGCGCCTTCCGCATCACTTATTCAGGGTGCGGGGCTGGTAGATCCGCGGGCTGCCGTGCGCATGTGCTAGCTGATCGGAATATAAGGCGGGGGCGCAGGCGTGTAGCGCCTCGTCTGATGCAAGCTGAGGGTGGGTGAGGTTGTGTGTCCGTTTCTGAGGGAGCGTGTACTATTACTGGCCTGCTGTGCGCACCTTGAGCTTTTAAAAACTGTTGTTAGAGGTGTGCTTCTAGTGCTGCCTGAGCTGGGGGTGGGGTGCGGAAGGAAGTGACCTGAGAAGGGTCTTTTGGGGGTCGCGTTAGCTGTGGGTGCCAGGCGCAGTCTGAAAATCACTTGGGGTCTCCTGTGGCCCCTGGTGAGATAACTGTGCCGACAGCATAGGGAACATTAAGCTTATTACCCACAGTAAGGTGTGGGGAGTGAAACCCATGTTCCTATAGCTCCAGCACCGAGCAGGTCCCGAGGACTAACGCGTATTGTAACGATCGTTTCTCAGAGCTGCTTTTCTCTCTGCAGGCAGGTGCTGAGCGTGGCACGGGGGTGCTGAGTGCTCGGTGTAGAGCAGATGGATCTGTTGGGGCTGCTGTGCCCAGGCTGCCGGGCTCGGCCCTACCTTCCCGAGCAAGAGCTACCCTGTGCGATGTCCTGTCCTTAGCCCTTCAAGAGTGATTCTTCCCTCTGCTGCTGGTGAAGGTGAGCCTTACAACGCATAAGGAATGCTGTGACGGATGGCAACACTGGAACGCATTAAAATGGATCTGTTCTGTATTTTTATATGCAATAAAGATTAATTACTTAGAAACTTCGTTATCTTAAGTCTCTTTGTTGTTCCTTTTCCCTAAAAATGCCCCTTTTCCCTGTGGTTGGGGCTGGGAGGGAGCGCTGGGAGACAGTGCGGGGGCTGCTCCGGGCCCGGCTGCCCCCGCTGCCACCCACCTACCGGGTGTGTTTCCAGGTAGGTCGGGGTGGAGCCCTCCCTGCCCACAGCAAAGATGGCGTCGGTGGTGCCTCTTCCCTTAAATGGTCCTTTTACGTCACTTGCATGCGCCGCAAGCGGCTGCGTTCCCCCGTAGCAGCCGGGAGCGCCGGAAGCGGGCGGCACGCGGGGCGCGGAGGGGTCGGACATGGCGGCGGCCGCCGTCAGCCCCGTGCGCTTCAAGAGCAAGTGAGGAGCGGCCCCGGGGGCGGCGGGGCTGGGCGCGGGTGGCCGCGCTGTCTTGCGGCTTCGCGGGCAGGAGCGAACTGGCCGCCGCTGTTTTGGTTTAACCGCCAGTTTGTGCGTGTCTCTCTCCTCCTTCCAGCTACGCCGTGTCGAGGAAGATCGAGCCTTTCTACAAAGGGGGCCGAGTCCAGGTAATGCCCGACCCGCGGCAGCTGGGGGCAGGTCTGGGAACACCCCGTCTCCCGGTCCTGTAACCATCCTGGGTTCGGTATTCTCCTTTATCAGATAAACCGCGATGGGAAGTTCATGTTCTGCCCCTGTGGGACCAAGCTGAACGTCATCGAGGTGGAGACCGGAGCTCTGCACAGCCTGCAGCAGGTGGGGAGGCCCGGCCGCTGCTGCGGGGCATTCTCCAGGCCTCCTGGGGGGGTTCTCCAGGCCTCCTGGGGGGGTTCTCCAGGCCTCCTGGGGGGGTTCTCCAGGCCTCCTGGGGGGGTTCTCCAGGCCTCCTGGGGGGGTTCTCCAGGCCTCCTGGGGGGGTTCTCCAGGCCTCCTGGGGGGGTTCTCCAGGCCTCCTGGGGGGGTTCTCCAGGCCTCCTGGGGGGGTTCTCCAGGCCTCCTGGGGGGGTTCTCCAGGCCTCCTGGGGGGGTTCTCCAGGCCTCCTGGGGGGGTTCTCCAGGCCTCCTGGGGGGGTTCTCCAGGCCTCCTGGGGGGGTTCTCCAGGCCTCCTGGGGGGGTTCTCCAGGCCTCCTGGGGGGGTTCTCCAGGCCTCCTGGGGGGGTTCTCCAGGCCTCCTGGGGGGGTTCTCCAGGCCTCCTGGGGGGGTTCTCCAGGCCTCCTGGGGGGGTTCTCCAGGCCTCCTGGGGGGGTTCTCCAGGCCTCCTGGGGGGGTTCTCCAGGCCTCCTGGGGGGGTTCTCCAGGCCTCCTGGGGGGTTCTCCAGGCCTCCTGGGGGGGTTCTCCAGGCCTCCTGGGGGGGTTCTCCAGGCCTCCTGGGGGGGTTCTCCAGGCCTCCTGGGGGGGTTCTCCAGGCCTCCTGGGGGGGTTCTCCAGGCCTCCTGGGGGGGTTCTCCAGGCCTCCTGGGGGGGTTCTCCAGGCCTCCTGGGGGGGTTCTCCAGGCCTCCTGGGGGGGTTCTCCAGGCCTCCTGGGGGGGTTCTCCAGGCCTCCTGGGGGGGTTCTCCAGGCCTCCTGGGGGGGTTCTCCAGGCCTCCTGGGGGGGTTCTCCAGGCCTCCTGGGGGGGTTCTCCAGGCCTCCTGGGGGGGTTCTCCAGGCCTCCTGGGGGGGTTCTCCAGGCCTCCTGGGGGGGTTCTCCAGGCCTCCTGGGGGGGTTCTCCAGGCCTCCTGGGGGGGTTCTCCAGGCCTCCTGGGGGGGTTCTCCAGGCCTCCTGGGGGGGTTCTCCAGGCCTCCTGGGGGGGTTCTCCAGGCCTCCTGGGGGGGTTCTCCAGGCCTCCTGGGGGGGTTCTCCAGGCCTCCTGGGGGGGTTCTCCAGGCCTCCTGGGGGGGTTCTCCAGGCCTCCTGGGGGGGTTCTCCAGGCCTCCTGGGGGGGTTCTCCAGGCCTCCTGGGGGGGTTCTCCAGGCCTCCTGGGGGGGTTCTCCAGGCCTCCTGGGGGGGTTCTCCAGGCCTCCTGGGGGGGTTCTCCAGGCCTCCTGGGGGGGTTCTCCAGGCCTCCTGGGGGGGTTCTCCAGGCCTCCTGGGGGGGGTTCTCCAGGCCTCCTGGGGGGGTTCTCCAGGCCTCCTGGGGGGGTTCTCCAGGCCTCCTGGGGGGGTTCTCCAGGCCTCCTGGGGGGGTTCTCCAGGCCTCCTGGGGGGGTTCTCCAGGCCTCCTGGGGGGGTTCTCCAGGCCTCCTGGGGGGGTTCTCCAGGCCTCCTGGGGGGGTTCGGCTGCTATCGGCTGTTCCAAAGCTCCGAAGAAGGAGAAGCCGGGGGGAGGATGAGAACGGTTCTTAACACAAAGGAATCTTCTTCGTGTTGTCCCTGGGAGCTGTGTCAGCCAAAGCACGTGGAGCAGGGGGCTCTGTGCATGCTCCATGGGTGCTGCTTTAACCGTGGGGGTTTTTCTTTCTGTTTTTATAGGATGAGGAAGAGGACATCAGCTCCTTTGTGCTGAGCCCCGATGATGAGGTGTGTGTTTGCCCTCTGCTTTGCTGTGCTGCGCTGTCTGATAAAGCCGCTGTCTGCTGCAGGCTGTTCTGCAGAAAAGCACCTGCGTTTCCAGCAATCTCTGTGGAGGCTTCTCTTGTGCTTCCATCTGTCTCCCCTTGTGGGCTCAAGTCAGAGGAAAGCAGAGACACTGAGCTTCAGGAGTGTCGTAGCAACTGGTGTTTCTGTGCTGTGCCTGTGGGCAGTAAAGGAAATTGGAGTGTGATTGTGTTAATTGTGCTGTCCTTCACCTTGCTGCCACCTAGATCCTCGTGACCGGGAGCCGAGCCCTGCTGCTGAAGCAGTGGAACTGGCGAGAGAATAAGTGTGTCCGCACCTGGAAAGCTGTGCATGTTGCGCCGGTTGCCAGCATGGCCTTCGATGCCACTTCAACGCTGTTGGCCACAGGTACAGTCCTGTCGCCCCATCACATGATGGGGATGGCGCAGGTTGGCCCTTCGCTTCTCAGCTCAGCTGAACACGGCCCGTGGTGGCGATCTCCTGAGTTCAGACCTAGTCAGAAGGGGTTAACTTAAATGGAAATCATGTCTTGGTACAACAAGGAATCTGTTCAATGCTCCATCTAAAATATGCTTAGCAAAATGCTCATGGATATCAGGCATCTGAGACAGCGCAGTTATCACGGTGTAGAACAGGAACTCGTGGTGATGGAGGAGCTCAGCATCACCTGTAACTCAATTGTCCCTCAGGTTTGGCTGTGAACAGACAGGTTTTGCTCAGCTCGCTGGAAGTGTGACGTTATCCAGGGACTTCTGCAACCTGTGAAATTTTACAGTTGCTGATGTGCTGGACTTCCTGGGTCTCTCTCCCCATGGTTGGTTCTCACATGTCCTTCTCTCCCCAGGAGGCTGCGACAGCACCATTAAGATCTGGGACATGATCAAACAGTACTGCACCCACAACCTCAAGGGGTCTTCAGGAGTTGTACAGTAAGGACAAGTTGTGTTTGTCAGTCGCCGGCGTTGGTGTGGTGCTCAGGCACTGGGATTGGTGTCAAGTGTCTTAAGTTAATGGATGATAAAGGTCTGTTCTCAGCAGGTTCTAGGCTCTCCTGCTTTTTGAGGTGTCTGGTGAAGGAGCAGGGCTGTGACTGGCCTTAGCCCTGAGAGGAAACAGTTTGAAGAAATCTTGGGATGTTGGGATCTGAGTGGAGTATCTGTACTTCAGGAGCGTGGAGAGACTGGCAAGGATGAGTGGTGAACTCTCCTGGTGGGTGGCAGGGGAATGAGGTCCCACAGAGGAATTCCTGCTCTGAACTCACACCATGGGTCTGTTGTGCTCTGTGCAGAACAGGTATTTATTTTAGTGTTGGGCTAATGCCAGCCAGTTTATCCCTGTCTTGTTCAAGTGTGTCTCCTTCTGAGCAGCCTCGTGGAGTTCCACCCTGACTCCTCCCGTCTGCAACTCTTCTCCTCCTCGATTGACTACAAAATCCGCATCTGGGACCTGAATTCCAGCAAGTGTGTGGCTCTGCTCGACGGCCACTTCAGCGCTGTCACCTCGCTGGCCTTTGCAGATGGAAACACGCTCCTTAGGTAAAACCTTGCAGAGACTTTACTGTTCCCTCCTGTTCCCCCCAGCTCTGCCAGAGGCTGGGTGTCTCTGCAGAGTCTCTTAAGGTTCTCCTGCGAGGAGAAGGGCTGCCACAAGTGTTCAGTCTTTGCTTGGCCATACGAGCACTGTGTTTCTGGTAATGCTGTGCTGCTGCATGGAGGGCTGGGGCTTTCTTTCACAGGGGCCTCTTCAGAGAGGCGCTGAACTTCCACAGTTCCAAATTTGCACTCAGAGGTTGAGTTCTCGGAGCCTGAGTTGAAGGGATTTAGCACTGAAACTTTTTTCCTTGCAGTTCCGGCCGGGATAAAATCTGCATGGTGTGGGACCTGAAAACCAGAGAAAGTAAACGGACCGTTCCTGTCTATGAGGTGAAATCACCCTTCGTTTACTCCTTTGAGACCCTTTGTCATTTCTAGGTCTCTGTCCTCTCCCTCTTTAGGTTCCTACACAGTGTGAAATCAAGTTTCTGTCCCCTGTGCTTTCTAGAGGCCTTTAAACTCTGTGTCTAAAGCTGTTTATTTTCTTCCTCTCTTGCCTGGTGTGGGGGTGTCTGGGCACTTTGAGGAAATTGAAGCTGCTGCTGTCTCCAGAGCGCTAGTGCTGGGGGAGTGGGGCAGAAAGGGTGGGCAGCCGTGTAAAACCCAGTTCTCTCGCTGTCCCTGCCTGCCTGTCCTCAGCAGCCGGGCAGTGTGTGGTGTGTGTCTGTCACACAGCTCTGGTTGCTGACTTGGGCCCCCACTCGTGCTCTGCTGCTCTCTGACCACCTCTCTTGCAGAGCGTGGAAGCTGCTGTCTTGTTACCGGGGAAAGGGGATTTCTCTCAGCTGGGTGTGAAGAACCAAGGGCTGCACTTTGTCACGGCTGGCAGCAAAGGTGAGTGTCCTGGCATGTCACTGCTGCATTTGGAGGCTGAGGAGGATGGTGTTTAAGATGCTGTGTTGCTATTATCCCTGAGATGTTTGTTCTTTACGTGGCAGCAGCCTTGAGCTGGACTGAGGGCAGGAGAGCAGAGCCTTCTCCTGGGACCCTCTGACTGTAGTGGATGAGCAGGACTGATCAGGCACACTGTGGAGCTTTAGATGTGTTCTCAAACTGCAAAAAAATTGATTTGGGCTGAAAAAGAGAAACCTTGTGGCCTGTGTGCTGCTGTGGTTGGATCTCTTCACCATCCTGCCGTAGAGCTGGGTGACTTTCTCCAGGAGGCAAGGCTGGGGTTTGTTGTAGGTTATTTGGACAATCACTGTCTAAAACAGCTCTGACAGATAACTTACATCTCTGGTTTTTTAGGCATCCTGAAAGTCTGGGAAGCTGCCACAGCTGCCTGTGTGTACAGCCAGCCCGTGCCCTTTGCGCTGAAGGAGGAGGCGAGCGAGTGCAGTCTCACCCAGTGCATGCTGGTGCCCACGAGAAATGAGATTGTGACGGTGTCCGTGGAGCACAACATTGTGTTGTATGATGCTCAAACTCTTCAGCTCCAGAAGCAGGTAACAGCCCTCAGCCTCCCTTCTCCTGTGTCCGTACTAGGGGTTCAGCTTTGCCCCATGGGTTTCCTCCTCTGCTGCCTCTTCTTGAACTGTTCCTTGGTTACAAACCAGAAATGACTTCACTGGTGGGGTGGTCTGGAGGAATGCGGTGCAGAGGCAAACACAGGAACAGGAAAGCAGAACAGGCTCAGCCAGGCATCCCTCCTGTGCTCCAGCACATACATGAAAGAGATTTTTATGTGCAGTGTTTTAGCCTGGAGTAAAGGAGGCTCCGGGGAGACCTTCTGGCTCTGACAACTCCCTGACAGGAGGTTGGAGTGAGGCGGGGGTCGGTCTCTTCTACCCAGGAACAAGTGATAGGACAGAGGAACCAGCCTCTATTTGTTGCAGGGGAGGTTGAGGTTGTCCCTGAGGAGCCATTTCTGTCCTGTTGGGGTTGTGCAGGCGTGTCCCAGGCTGCCCAGGGCAGTGGTGGAGTCCCCATCCCTGGAGGGGTTTTCCAGCTGTGTGGAGGTGGTGCTGAGGGACAGGGGTCAGTGGGGACCTGGCAGTGCTGGGGGAACGGGGAGACTCGAGGAGCTGAAAGGGCTTTTCCAACCCAAATGGTTCTGTGATTAAAGAGAAGGTAACAGTGATGCCACCTCACTGAGCATGGGGCCTCTTGGACCTTCTCTAACCAACCAACTTCTCCTGCTTAAACTGTTCCTTTTCCACTATCCTCAGCTTGCAGGTTACAATGATGAGGTTCTGGATGTGAAGTTCCTTGGGCCGGGTGATTCTCACATTGTTGTGGCTACTAACAGCCCTCAGCTGAAAGTGTTTGAACTGGCAACATCCCACTGCCAGATCCTCTATGGCCACACAGGTTTGTGCTCAGCTCTGGTCTGGGGGGCGTGAGATGTGTGGCTATTTCTTCATGCAGCTTCTCTCGCAACTTTTATGTGGACCCTGGAGTCCTTGAGTTCTCTCTGGAGCAGCATCACAACAAGGGTTTGGAGTTGGGTGGAGAAGGGATGTATCCCCCTGTCCTGCCTTTGCAAGCACTAGTATCCCAGGTCTGTCAGGTCAGTCAGTGAGATCAGTTTAAATGGGAGCAAAAGACATTGCTGGGTGACTGCGAGCTCTGAGTGCGGCTTTGTGGCTGCAGGTGACACTTGCATGGATGCCATAGCAGCCAGTCACTCCGCAGCGAGTCTGGGGATAACCTTGAGTGTCCCAGACGTGTCCCCAGGCAGTGAGCAGGGGACTCAACGCACTGTTTCTGTTGTCCTGTTTTGGTATTACTTTGCATCCAGCTGGTGTTTCTCCTTCTGTTTAGAAACAATTCTTGCTTTGGATGTCTTCAGGAAGGGCCTCATGTTTGTCAGCTGCTCTAAGGTGCGTTAGTTTTCTTCCTTTAACAAAACTCTTCATTTCTGGAGATCTTTATGGGCAGAGTTGTTGTATCCCTTTCTGGTGACCGAGAAAGGGCTTTTGTTCAGGCAGAATCCCTGTCTGCTGCCTCCCCCAAATCCCAGGTCCTTCTGCTGTCCCTTTGTAGTGTTGTGCTTGGGGAATTGGGACTGATTTGATTTTATTAGCCTAAAAGGAGACATCTCATTCTCCAAGCATCTTGCATTAGAGTTCAGAGATGTCTTAACATGAGACTGGTGGGGAGCTGTGCCTAAAAACCATGTTGGAGAAAAGGTGCTGACAGCCCCGATACTCCCAGAAACAAACCTGCAAGCTGGACCAGCAGCCTGCAGCACACCCTGCGTGGCCGTGGCAGCTCTGACGCAGGCAGGCAAAGCCTCGAGCTGGAGAATAAGGGATAGGCAGGCTCACAGATGTGTTGGATGCATGGGGATTCTGTCCTCCCCCCTTACAGGACAAAAGCCTTCGTGTCTGGCGAATGAGCAAGGACGGAAGGGTGACCTGTGTGGCCCAGGGATTAGGTCATGCCCATGGAGTAGGCGCTGTCTCATGCTCAAGGTAATGAAAATCAAACGAGGGGTTCTCTTTGCAAGCAGGAGTGGTGGCTGCTTGGCTGGGCCTTTGGTGGCTGCCTGCCTCTGAGCCGTGCTGCTCCTTGTTCCTGGTCCCTGCTTGCTGTGGGGCTCTGAGTTTGAAGGAGGGGTGGTTGGGATTTTGGATGTACATCTGTCTATCCATGAGGTGTCAAGTTTGCATTTCTCTGTCAAACTCCCATTCACCTTCAAGCGCAGCAGCTGGATAAGTTGCCAGTTAAAGCTGCTCTAGAGAGGAGGGCTGGGCAGTGAAGGGAATGTGTCTGTGAAGGTGCAGCATTCTGTTCATCAGCTCTTCTCCCCACTTCCTGCTGCCCCCCAGCCCAGCCAGCCTGTTTCAGGGCTGCAGCACACCCTTGTCTGTGGATGAGGAGAGCTGGCAGCGCTCCTGGCTGGTGTCTGCATTGCTGGAGGCTGCCCCAGGGACATGAGTGAAATGAAAGGCAGCTTGAAAAAACATTAAAGTCCTGTTTCACATCCCAGCAGAGCGGTGAAGCGCGAGTAGATCCCTGTAGGGAGGAGAAGGCCTTTTTTTCTGTGATGGAGAAGCCACACTGTTTTGCTTCCTTACCCGTGATGTTTTTATTCCTTCTAGGCTGAAAGAAAGCTTCGTGGTAACCAGCAGCCAGGACTGCACAATCAAAATCTGGAACATCCCAGAATCCCTCACTTCCAAAGCAAAAGCAGCCTTGATCTCCAGTCCAGAAACCCTTCATGCAAGAGTGACTGAGAGGGGTCATGACAAGGTAAAGCTCCACCTGATGTTAGAACATGCTTTAGTTCTTCAATCTCTCTCTCTCTACGTTTATTCTGACAGCTGGAGCAAAGCCTTAAACCCCCTGTCCTTGTGTGGCTTCTCCAGGACATCAACAGTGTGGCGGTGTCTCCAAACGACAAGCTGGTGGCCACAGGCTCACAGGATCGGCTGGCCAAGCTGTGGTCCTGTTCCGATTGCTCTCTGCTGGGTGTCTTCACTGGCCATAAGCGAGGGATCTGGTGCGTGCAGTTCTCCCCGGTGGATCAGATTTTGGCCACCTCTTCAGCAGACGGGACGCTGAAGCTTTGGGGTCTTCGGGACTTCAGCTGTCTGAAGGTAAGGACCTCAGTGTGCCCCTTGCTCTGGACAAGGCTGCTCTAGAAAAGTACGTGCTAGTTCCTGCAGCTGAAACAGTGACGTGGCTGTGCTGAAGGAAGAGTTGTCCCAGTCTAGCCTTGTTCTCCAGGCTCCTGGATGTGTGAGCTGCATGCAAAGCTCTGGGACAGGAGCATCTGCTCAAGGTATCTTCCTTTTCTAGCTAATTAATGAGCACCAGGGTTGATAGTAGGGGAGAAGCACATTCCTGCTGTTGAAAGCAAGCTGGCTGTGCCCAGCAGCTGTGGCCATCGAGTTAACACACAGGTTTAGGTTTCAGACTCACCGTCTGTAGAAGAACTGTCTTTCCAGCCCAGCAGTGTCTCGCTAAGGCTGTGAGAAGGTGATGGCCGACAGTGCCGTGTTCTGCCTGGCAGCATTACCTCGCTGAATGGGCGCTTTGTGCCCTGGAGGGAATCGGTGCTTCAGGGAGAGGTGGTCTCACCGTCAGACCATTTGGAGTGTGACCTTGGGCAACCAGTTTAAGGGAGCAGGTTGCCTGAGGGAGGGGTCTTGGGGACAGTGAATTCCAAAGGATAGAGGCTGCTTTTTGGAACGAGCCTACTTGGGCTTTGGGCTTTGGGAGTCTATCGACCTCTCAGCAGAGGACTCGCGGAAGGCCGGGCAACACCTCCAACGCTGCTGAGCTCCTTTGCTGTTTTGCAGACCTTTGAAGGCCACGATGCCTCTGTACTGAAGATCATCTTTGTGAGCCGAGGGACACAACTGCTCAGCAGGTGAGTGCCTGCACCAGGAGTCCAGGGGAGGGGGCAAAACTCCTCAGAAGAGAAGTCCTGTAGCTGATAGCAGCAAGAGGGAAGGGTCTTGTGCAGTGGGGTTGGTTTGGGAAGCTGCTAGGAAGATGCCGTGTTTATGCCAAGCTTTGGCAGGGGTTCATGTATCTTCCTCTTCTCCAGTTATGCTGTGGATCCCAGTGAGCTGCTGTGATGTTGGGCTGGTGACATAGTGTCACTGGGCAGAGCTGAGCGTGCCTCTTGCCCTTGATGTTTTTGGTTAGTTCTGCTCCTGTTTGAAAGGCGTTGGAATGGGACAAGTTTATCTGATACTCGAGGGGGACAGAGGGAGAATGAATCTATCCGATGAGTCTTTCCATTCTGTTTCTCTTCCAAAAGCGGCTCTGATGGACTCTTAAAACTGTGGACAATCAAAACTAATGAGTGTGTGAAAACTCTGGATGGTCACGAAGATAAAATCTGGGGTCTTCACTCTAACAAGCAAGACGATATGGTTGTGTCGGCCTCCAGTGACTCCTGCATCACGCTCTGGAAGGTACGGTACAGGGTTCTGCTGTGGTCCCTCTCCATGTTAGTGAACAGAATGGAGATGGAGAGGTCACCATCCCAGTGATTGTTCCTCAGACTGGGTCAGAAAGGCATGTCTTGGGGTGAGGGGTGTTTTTTGGCCCTGCTGTATTTCCCCCGTTGATGGTGTAGAAGGAAGAGCAGAGGGGCCCCAGCAGCCTGCACCGTGCTGGGGTTGTGAAGGTGGTTTGGAGAGAAGTTGCCAGTTGCTGGATTTAACACTTGACCTAGAGATCTGGCCGCAGAAGCTGCTCTCCTTGGCCCCTGATGACTACATAAAGATTCATCTGTATTCCAGTGAGATCTGACAGTTATATTCTGGGGTTTTTATAGGATGTCACTGAAATTGAAGAGAAAGAAGCTCAATCTAAACAGGAGGAGCAGATTATAAAGTGAGTTGATCTGAATAATGAGCTGTGAAAGACAATCTCTGTCTGGTGAAGCTGCCCCCAGCTCCACCTCATCCCAGTATCCCACCATTCAGCTATGGGAGGCTGTCCAGGGCCAGCAGCTCTCCTGTGTGATTCATCTCTGGTTCCTGCAAAGCCTCTCTGTGGCACTGTCAGGGTGACGATTGAGCTGTGTCACAGTTGTGCACCACAAAAACAAGCAAAGTCAAACCACCAAAACCTGCTTTCACTTTTTCCTGCTTCAGCCAGCGCTGAACAGTTCCCGGTGCCCTCGACCGTGCCAGGTCATTATTATCTGCACAATGAGGGCGCTGAGGCGTTTGTTGGCAGGTGGTGTTCACTGCTTGGTGTTAAACCTCTGCACGCTGCTGCTGCCAGGTCTGCCGCTTTCTGTACAGCTGTTTTCTTCCATCAGCCAAATACTTGTTTCATTCTCTTGACCCTGATCTGTCTTCCAGAGAGCAAGAGCTTTCAAACCTGCTTCACGAGAAGAGATACCTCAAAGCTTTAGGCCTGGCCATCTCTCTGGATCGTCCGCACACAGTGCTGATGGTGGTGAAAGGTGAGTCCACCTTGTGCTCTGAAGGTGTTTTCCTGCCTGCTGTGCTCTTCAGAATGTCTCCTCCAGGAGGACAATACTACACAGTCTAATTCTCTGACAGCCTTAGTTTCTCCTTTCTCCTATGACTCCCCTTTTCCTGAGGTCACCCCAGATGACACATCCCCCTGCTCTCGGCCCATGGGTGCAAGGGCTGGACTCTCCATTTCTCTTCCCTGCAGCCATCCTCAAGGAAGCCGATGGCAGAAAGCACCTGGCAGAGACCGTTGCTCGGCTTCGCAAGGACCAGAAAGGTTTGTTTGCAACGTGGTTTAAGTATTCCAGCCATTCAGGTTAGGGACTAAAACTGAAATTAAAAGGAGCAGCATCTCCTTGCTCTCAGGGTTTACTGCTGAGCTCCCACTGCCCTCAGGCAGGACAGCTGCCCAGGACTGGTGCTCACCAGCAGCTGCTCTGAGCTGTGTGCAAGGCTTTGCCTGGCCTGACCACCCCCTTGGCTGAGGATGTCCCTGCAACAGCACAGGAAACACTTCTGGGTGCAGGGACCCCCTGCTCAGGGTCCCTCCTCACAGTGTGCGGGAGCTGAACAGCTCTGTAAGGCAGAAGAGGTGGTTTCTGACCTGGCATCTCATGTGTGCCAGCGCCCGCGGCATGGCCAGCAGATACCAATTTCCTCCCTCTCCAGAGGCCGTGTTAACGTTCCTGGTGATGTGGAACACGAACTCTCGGAACTGCTACGAGGCCCAGGCCATCATTGAAACCCTCCTGAAGCATGAAGCTCCGGACAGCCTCCTGCAGTACTCGGGCATTAAGTCTGCTGTGGAGTCCCTGCTGCCTTACACTGGTGAGTCGTGCTGCGCTGACGGGGTGGGAGCCTGAGGGCTCCTCTGGCATTGAGAATCTTCCAAGCTGTAAGGTCCTACATCTGAGGCTGGGCAGCCCCCGGTACCAGCACAGGCTGGGGATGTAGCGCTGGAGAGCAGCCCTGCAAAGAGGGACTTGGGGCTGCTGAGGGGTGAAAAGCTGGACAGGAGCTGGCAATGTGTGCTTACAGCCCAGAAGCCACCCGTGTGCTGGGCTCATCCCCAGCATTGTGGGCAGCTGGTCAAGGGAGGGGATCCTGCCCCTCTGCTGTGCTCTGGGGAGACCCCCCTGCAGGGCTGGGTCCAGCTCTGGGCTCCTCAGCCCAGCAGAGACATGGAGCTGCTGGAGCGGGGCCAGAGGAGGCCACAGGAATGACCCGAGGGTGGAACCCCTCTGCTGGGAGGAGAGGGGAGAGAGTTGGGGGTGTTCAGCCTGGAGCAGAGAAGGCTCCAGGGAGACCTTAGTGCAGCCTGTCAGTGCTTCAAGGGGCTGTCCGAAAGGTGGGGAGGGGCTGTTCAGCAGGGGCTGTTGGGACAGGACAAGGGCTGATGGGGTAAACTGGGAGAGGGAGATTCAGACCAGAGAGAAGGGAGAAATTGTTTCCACTGAGGGTGGGGAGACCCTGGCCCAGGTTGCCCCGAGAGGTGGCAGAAGCCCCATCCCTGGCACCCTCCCAGGTCAGGTTGTCCCTTGGGGCTCTGAGCACCCTGCTCTAGTTGCATGTTGTGCTTCCACTTCAAGGCTTGCAGACCCCCATGTGCCGGACACTCGCTCCTCCCCGGCGAGGACCAAATGAGACACTGACTCTAATGTAGAGGAAGCTCAAATGGCGTTTATTGCGTAGTTACAAAGCCTTCTATACTAGGGGCTGCTTATAACCCTGCCCTTAGTCTGCCTTCGTGGGAGGGTCCCTATTCTTTCCGTACATCGCGAGATCTTCCGGGCGCCCAGCCCTGCCTGTTACTCCCTATAACAGTTGCAGATGTCCCTGCTCCCTGCAGGGGGTTGGACTGGCTGAGCTTGAGACGTCCCTTCACCCCAACCCAGTCCATGACTCTGATCCCTCTCGTTGCAGAGCGCCATTTCCAGAGGCTGAGCCGGTTGCTCCAGGCCTCCATGTTCATTGATTTCATGTGGCAGAACATGAGGCTGGCTGATGCGCCCCGGCAGGATGACGTGACATCGTGACCCTCTTTCTGGAGGGCAGGGTCTGAACTGCTCTTCCCCCAGTTAAGGCAACTGGCCGTTCCTGTATTTTCTAATAAATTTTTATGGTTTGAATTTCTAAAGCCAGCCCTGCAGTTGGTCTCCTTGGAGCCGGAGGACGGGGTCACTGCTGCGTCCCAGCCGTGGTTTCCCCTGAGTTTTCAGAAACAGCTCTTCTGGGGAAGGGGCAGAACCTGGCTCTGAACACGCAGCTGGGCTTTACTGGAGCTTTACAGCCTTTACAGAGTTGGGAGATGCTCCTGGTGCTGTTGTATTGTACCCCAGAGCCCAGGCAGCCCCTGCGCATCAGTGTTACATCACTGCGTCTTTGTCTTGGGCAAAACGCAGCCTGGGCGGAGGCAGCTCTCACCTGAGTCCCTGCCGTGTTGGCACTGGGGAGGGAGATAAGCATGGTTTAAATTCCCCAGCGAGCAAATTCTTGAAGTATCAGAACCAAGCAGCCTTTGCAGGTATTTGTGGTTTTTATTGTAGAGACAAAAACGTATGAAACTTAGAACAATGTCAACACAAGTTTGTTAAATTGCTTGTTTAAAAAAAGTTAACAGATACCTGGAGAATAACTGAAAGTCAAGGCGGCTATGTGTCTAAAAGCCTGTAACTAATTCTATCTCAATTTCAGCCAGTGAGTTCAGGAGAATTGCTGTGAGTTTCAGTAGCTTGGACCCTCTCGCGCACGCTGCGCCTCACCTAAAAAATCCACCGCGCAGGCTTGAAGGGTGTACTCACGTTTAAAGCCCTTCCCAAATCTTTGTCCGCGAAGCCAAGCCATGGATGGTGGACCCTCTTGAGGGGAATTTGTTGATGAAAATGAGCTCTGGCCCCTCACCCAGTGGAAATGAGCTGGGTTACAGCTGTTGTTGTTTCTGTACCTGCACAGACCCTGGTGGGGAATGGTCGGAGATGAGGTTCCACTCCCACGGGGTCTCTTGTTCTTACAGCCCATCCAGTTCATGTATTCAAGGGCCAGTTCTCCACTACCTGGGTTGATCTGACCTTAAAATAAAAAACCCCCCGAAAAAACCCCAAACAAACACCAAAAATGAGAGTTTATATATGTATAAAAAGGGGTTCAGACAGATGACATTGCCATGGCTGCATCAGCCCATCCTGCCCCCACAGCAATAACCAGCGCTGGGTCTCCTGGGTGTCCTCAGACCAGGACACGGGGTGACTCTGGGTTTCACTCCTCTGCTCTCCAGGGGGTGGGGAATAATGTGAGAAGGATTGTGAAATTTTCACACCCTGCACTCCAGGATAAAAACCTGCCCCAGGGAGAATGAACCGAACCTGACGTGACCTCTGACAGGAGCTGCTGGATCTGCCATCGCCGTGACTCCCCTGAGAAGTTAAACCACTAAACCCCCTCCCGCAAACTCCAGTAAAGCCCCTCCTGGCTCCTCGGAGATGCAGTGTATGCGTGTTCCGTCAGGATCCACTGGTGTCCTCGGAAAGCAACAGCCCCAAGCCCTGACCCCCCCCACTGCTCCTGCGGGGCCTCGGTGAGAAGCGTGCCTGGCTCTTGGTGGTGCTGCTGGCCCAGGGCTGGGTCTGTGCCCACCCCGGGGGCGTTAGTGCACGCTGGGGAGAGGGAGCAGAGCCTGGAGGGCCGGTCGGGAGGAAGGCTGCTGCAGGGCTCGCTTCGTCACCGTGCTGCACTTCTGGAGGATCTCGTGGGCTGAGGGGCGCACGGGCACCTTGGGGACACCGGCAGCCAAGTCGGGGTCAGGGAGGGAGGAACTTAGATCGGCTGTGGATGACTCCACAAAACCAGAATCGTTCCTGTCCTGGAGGGTGAGGTGTGGAGACTTGCAGCTGTGTGTGGCTGAGGCATGGCCCAGGGGATTGCTCCTGGCCTGCTCGACTTCGGGTAGAGATCTTGACAAGTCAGGCTTCCAGCTCAGCCTGCTGTCCTGCTCACTGCTGCTCCCCGAGCTGAGGGACAAGCTGTCTGACTCCAGGCCTGGGGTGGAGCTGGCTCTGGGCAGAGACCTCGATCTGCTCCGCAGAGAGCTCGTGTCCTCTTCAGTGTGGTCAAGGGAAGAGCCAGCCTGCAGCCTGCGCTGTCCAGCGGCCTCGCCCTGGGGCTGGGGAGCTGTCAGCGAGGAGCAGAGGTTTGGGGTGGAGATGTTGAGCCCAGAGTTTATGATGGTCTGGAGCTTGTGGTGAGGATTCTTGTAGGGCTGGAGGCAGATGGAGGGCATGTAGCCGGTGCAGCCGTTATATCTGAGGGGGGAGGATGGAAAGGGACAGTGAGAAGAGCCTTCTTCCAGCTCAGACCAAGGGGAGGGTGCAGAGCACCCGGGGAAGCAGGGGAGGACTCTGCCCAGTGCTGTCCACGGGGCATGAGGAAGGGGAAAACCATCCCTAGCCTAGGGCAGTCAGCTCAGGGGGTGCTCCTCTGCACCCAGCTTGGGGAGGAGCAGGCGAGGAGCACTGGCAGCAGGGAACTGGCTCCTCTAGGGAGTGAGAGCATCGGAAAAGCTTCCTTACCGGATCAGCCACCAGCCATCGTCAGATTTCCTGACCACCTCCACCACGACGCCACTGTTCAGCGAGAGCTCGTCCGGCTTCTGAGCCTCGTAGGCCCTCCTGACAAAGTACAGGCTGCCTGCGGAGCAGGGGAGTTCGGGTTTGCCTTGAGGAGACAATGCCTCCATCCCCGGGACAGACCAGCGCGGCAGCCCCAGGGAGCAAGCGGGCGCTGCAGGGAAGTGTCCCTGTGAGTGGCTGATCTGCTCAGAGACCCGCAGCTGGTGGCAGAGCTGAGCAGAAGAGCCGGAGCTCCAGGCGCTGGTTAAAGCGGTGGGGGTTTTGCAGAATTTGTGTTTTGTGGGAGGACTGTGATGTCCAGGGATCAGGAGCAGACTTACCCTCCTCGTTTGAGCTCAAGGCGTTCTGGATATCCTTGTAGACGTCGATCTCCTCCAGGTATGAGGCTGGGAACCAGGCTATCTGCTTGTCTGTGTTTTCCACCAGCCACCACCCTGCAGCAAACAGCAAAAAAACCAGAAGTTTTTTAACAGCCTAAAAGTAGACAGACACCCGTAATCCCTGGGTGGGGACTGCTCTGCCACAAAAGACAGGAGGGACGCTGGGGAGAGAAGCTCAGTGCCTGGCCAAGGCTGTGCTGACACTGTTCTCTCTTCCCCAGCGCAGCTGCGATGCCACCGACATGACCCTGAATCAACCTACGCCATCCCTCCCTGAATCCGAGGAATCCCCATCGCGCATACCCGACATGTCCTTGATTAGCACTTCCACAATTTCCTTCTGAGCCACTTTGAAAGTCTTGTTCTTCGTGTCTTTGGTTTCAAAGGTCTCGATGCATCTGTAGCTCTGGGACGCCTGCGGGTGGGTGATGGAGGGGAGCTGGTTTTTCTTTTCCCCTCCGATTTTCGACGGCATGATCACAACACTGAAATGTAAAGTTTAATATCAGCTTACTGAAAACTCACAGGGAAGGTCAAGTTTTGTGTTAATTTTGGTAGAACCGTCGATGCAGGAGGCTGAGAAAAGCTGAGGCAGAAACAGGCAGTGAAGCGTTGGGTAGAACAGCCCTGCCCTGCTGCCCCGGGGTGGAACCGCTGTTTCTCTTCTCCCTGTATTCCATAACGTTTCTGTTTCCTGAAGACACGTGCAAACCAAACCACACGTTTGATTTCATACCTGTTCTCAGGAAAGGAGGGATCCAGGTCTTGGGTCTGTGCCTTGAAGAACTGAATCACATCTTCACCCTGGGAGATTTTAGCGTCCGTTTTCAGCAGCTCCTGACAGTAAGTTTCCAGCAGTTTCAGTACCTCCAGGCACCCGCTCAGCTTCCCACCCTTCCTCTGCTTCACATTCACGCCTTTAAAACCACAAGAGCAGAGCTGGTGTCAGACAACAACGGATCCAGGTGCCTGGGCAGCAGCTTGGACATGGGGTGCCCTCACCTACCCCCTTCCCCGCCCAAGCCCAAGCTGCCAGGGGCCAAGACCGCAGCTCCTCTGCCTCCCCGTCAGTTGAATATCTACATCGCTGGAATTTATCTCTTAAATGTTGCCATCAGCTCTGGGCCACATTTAAAGTGTCATATTAATGGACCAAGTGCAATTATCTATTAAAAAAAAAGAGTCTTCTGGGGTTATTTGTCGTCAGCGTCAGCCCCAGGCACGTCGGTGTCAGCCAGCAGAACCAGGAGCCGGCTGTGACACTGCTCCAGAGGAGGGGCAGGCGCAGAGTCTGTGTCCCCAACAGCTCTGTCCTGTTTCGTCACCCATCAGAGGTTTGTTCTTACCTTTAAACCTGGGGATCGTCCGGCTGGATCCCCGGAGCGAGCCGCTCTCCATGGGGAATTTTCTCTTCAGCTCTTTCTGAAAGCGAAGAGGAGACAGGAGTGATGCTCCGCAGCCCCGACACCCGCCGGGCTCCTTCCCCCTCCCGGGATCCTCTTTTCAGGGAAATACTCACTTACATGGAACCTCTTAAAGTCCTCAAAGGTCCGGTAGATGAGAATGTTGTTCTGGTCTGACCATGACACAACTATCATGTAGTTCTGGAAAGAGCAAAGGGACAAGCGGTGCCTTTTTTTAATCACAGCGTTCAATATCGGATGCTTTGCAGCAACCAGCGTTGGTTTAGTTCAGGCTGCCACAGTTCACGGACCCTGTGGTTTAGTTCAGGCTGCCGGACTGTCATGCTGAAAAATTACATTAAACATTAGACCTGTAAAAATATGCCCTTAATTTTAGGGCTCCGAATGGGTAACGATGGTGAAATCCAGAAGAAATCGATGACGTTGCGGACGGCGGAACAGTAGAATCCACAATAACCATTTTCTTGTTAATAAGTCGAAGAGCCCCCTGTGCTGGGTCACGAGGCTCTACAACACCGCGGGGACACGAGCAGACAGACCCCTCTAAAAGTAACTCAAAACCCCTCTGCTTTGTAAATATTTAAGGAGAATATAAAAAATAAAAAGAAAGGATTAAGTACCTTCTGCTTTCTGCACTGCATCAAGCCCACAGCCTTCACCTCCAGCGGGTACCTGCGGCAGCTCATCCTCCCCGAGCCGCTCTCCCTCCCCGGGCAGCTGGAGCTGAGCTGCGATGCGGCCCCGGCCGCGACTCCCGGGGTTAAATAGGCTGGAGCGGGAGGCAGCGCCCGGGCGTTCCAGCACTTCCTCCTCCGCCCAGCAACGCCGGCAGAAATCCCGTAATGTGGCAAACTACCGCGTGCCGTCCCCGCGCAGGGGCAGAGGTCGAGAGCCGGGGAGGAGGAGAACCACCCTCCGATCCCCTCCGGAGCGGGGTGATGCCGGGAAGCCAGCCTGGCCCCGCCGCTGGGCCCCGGCTGTTGGGCAGGTCCCTGGGTCACCCGCTGTGAACCGAGGGACGTTTCTGGGGCGGACGTGTGGGTGTAGGGCGATAGCGCATGGATGTGCCCGGCGGAGCTGCCTCACTCCCCTCCCAAAACCCGTGATGAACACGGCTTGTGCTCAAGCACGACCTGGGCACAGCCTGACACCTGAGCCTGCTTTCACACACCTCCTTCCTCAGCTGCTTTTGGGTCTCTTCACGTTGAATGCATTTCTGGTGGCTATACCGATATTTGCTCACCCTCGGGAACCAGTGGGAGATGCTGCTGGGGCGGAGGATGAGCAAACACATCCCTGAAAACATCCCAAAGCTCCTCGGGTGTAAACACGCGATGGAGACTCGGCTCGCTGTGCTCTGTCCCGCATCCAGCCAGGGGTCCAAACCCCTCTGGGGGGACCGGCAGCTTTTCCCTCGGACCCGCTCCCACTGCCCAGTGGCTCCACAGGATGCCGGCCCGGGAAAGCCTGTCCGTCCACTGCCCTGCTGCCTGTCGCATGCCTCAGGTTATGACTTGGCTGATGGGCATCCGTGTGATCGAACCGCCGTCTCCGTCCTCCCTCCCCCTTCTTCTTTGATGAAGCCGAAATTAAATCATTATCATTATTGGAGCCCAAATTGCGAGGCTCAGCCCTGCCTTCCCTTTCATTCTCCAGTTACAGCTGGTGTCTCAACACCCTCAGCAACGGTTGCGGGGGACTTTTCATCCACCTAAAAAAATAAAAAAAAGCCCAGAACCTGAACAGGAGGCCAAGCAAGATTCCTTCTGCATGGCCAGAAACTATGGTGTGCGGGGCCTTGGTTTGTGTTTCATGAGGACGCGAGGCTGCTCCCGCACCGCAGGACAACGCGGGCGTTTTTGGTGCGGTTGGATCTATTGTTGCTGGATCTGTCCTCTGTTGGGAAGGGAAGTGTCTACAGAAAGCATGTCGGTCCCATGCACGGATGTGGTGGGAAAACCCCTTCAACGGCACCTCCAGGGCACTTCCTGGCTCATGAAGCCAGACTGGAGCTGCCCTCATCAGCCCCGGAATCGGACCCTCCATCCCACTTGTCACAAAGGGTCCAGCCAAAGCACGTGCTGTTCAATCTACCTGGCTCAGGAGTGGGGCTTTTATGGAGAGAGAGGAAATCCCTTCACCCAGTGAGTTTATTCTTTACAATGGTGCTTATTTAGAAGCTCTCAGTCTCCGAGGTGGCCAAACCCTTCATCACACCCACGCTCACGGGCTCCTCCTTGGCAGCCCAGCCAGGGCCAAGCTCTGAAACAGCTGGAACCGAGACTCTCCACAAAGGACGTCTGATGGATTCCTGGCTCAGAGCAAACGCGGAACACAATGTATTTCCAGGAGCGTTAGGGTTTAAACATCCTTACCCTGAACGGGAAACGCCAAAGACAACGAAGGCGTTAGGGGAGCTGCGATCCCGGCACAGAGAGGAGGTTCAGGGAGGACGTCAACAGGTACTGCAGGTGTTGGAGAAAACCAGAGGAGAGGGAAACAGCCTTGAGCTTGGCGATTGCTTTCTTTTGCCATTCTCAGGGAATTCAAGCAGAAGGAGGATGTGGAGAGTTACAGAATCATGGAATCGTTTGGGTTGGAAAAGCCCTTCCAGCTCCTCAAGTCCCCCTGTTCCCCCAGCACTACCAGGTCCCCACTGACCCCTGTCCCTCAGCACCACCTCCACACGGCTGGGAGACCCCTCCAGGGATGGGGACTCCACCACTGCCCTGGGCAGCCTGGGACACGCCTGCACAACCCCAACGGGACAGAAATGGGTCCTCAGGGACAACCTCAACCTCCCCTGCAACAACTGGAGGCCGGTTCCTCTCGTCCTGTTGCTTGTTCCCGGAAGACGAACATATGATGAAACACTACAACAGGAAGGTGAAACTCCATGGAGGTTTGCAGGTCACCTGAGGCTGAAGAGCCAGCTGCACAGTTTGGAGAGTGGGTTTTCTGGGGGAGGTTATGTGATGGGGATCTCAGGTAAAGCAAAGTATGGGCAAAATGAGTCCAAACTCGGCAACTGGCTGTTGAGAAAGCAGATTGCAGAAGCAAAGGTCACCACGCTGCAGAGCAGAGGAATGGTGGAGAGAAGGGCCAGGCACTACCCAGAGGTAGCACCACTCCTGTGTCATCCTGCAGAGCTCGGTTCAGGGCTCTGCCGATGTCGGAGCAGCATCATTGCTTGTTGTTGTCAAGGTTAACGTCAAGAAGCTGTTCGGTCAAGAGATGGACCTACTGAGTCACGTCGTGTTAGCCTGAAGTCATGCGAAACCGAGGGCCATGCCGGGATTGTCCCCGGATCAGCACGAGCGCTGCTCAGCAGCGACACTGCACCTCCCTCGCAAACCCCTGATGGCTCAGCGCCATTCCTGTGGGGAGGGACGGAAAACCGGTTGGAGGGACGGATAACTGGTTGGAAGGACGGATAACTGGTTGGAAGGACAGATAACTGATTCGAAGCACGGATAACTGGTTCGAAGCACGGATAACTGGTTGGAAGAGGCCATTAACGCCACTTCTTTGCTGGATATGTTTGAGCACACTTACACAAAATAACCCCAAATAAAACCATTGTCCTGATACTACATCAAGTTTACTCTGTCTTTCCTAGCCCCTCCACATCAGCTGCCATAAACTGGTACCTCCTCGTGTGTAATGATTAACTGGCGGGTGGGAGTGGTCTGCCCACAAACAGCAAAACTCAGCAAGTGTTGCCAGACGCTGCTGTTTCATCATCGGCATTTACTGACCGAGTTTTTGAGGACACAAGTTTCTTTTTTCTTTAATTGTTTTACAAGGTACAAAAGAGATAAATTGGCAGGTTCTATATAGGAGCAAACCATCCCGCTTTGACAAGGCTGAGGAAACGCCAGTTTTCTTCCAGAGGTGCTGCAGATGTTCTGCAGCCTGCTTCAAGAATGCCCCGTGCGCCTCGCTGAGGTGGAGCTCAGCCTCCTGCCGCTGGAGGAACACCACCACCACCATAACCCAGCTGCTCCGGGTGCGTGCAGTGCTGTTTGTGTCACACAGTGAGTAAGGAATGATCACGGGGAGTCACAGCAGAGCCCCTGTGCCAGAGCCCACAGTCTGAAGGACATGGCAGGGGTCATCAGGAGTCCTCCCGACACCCAGGCTGCCCCCTCCGCTGTTTCCATCACAAGACCCTGCACCGAGTGTAAAAGCTCCGTGACAGACAGACACTGGTTTTCTTTCCATGTCAGTGTGGATCAGGAATCACTCAATCCAGAGTGTTTAACCAGAGTAGAGCAGCCCAGGTGGGACAAGCGCCTGGACCAGTCCCTCAGTGCGTCCAGCGAGAGCCAGAGGTGGAGTTTGAGGGCGCAGATGCCCAGGGGAAGCCAGAGGCAGCTCTTCACCAGCTCCACCACAGCCATTTCCCAAGTCTAACCAGCAATGGTCTTGTCACAAAGGCCTCAAACCACCCTTAAGATGCTATGGCTGCAAGGAAGAGCTACGGAAAGGAGCGGCGGACCCAGCCAGGGGGGCTGGAACGGTGCCGGTACAAGAGCGGCATCTTTTCCCACTGTCACCTTCAGGATCAAAACCTGCCCTTCACTGTCCTTGAAGGTCACCTGCGATAACACATGACCTATCAGCACCTTTAATGAAAAGCCCAGCTGCTGAAAGCTGACTTCAAGAGTACAAAGAGGTTTTAGACTTCAAATAAATAGAGAAACAAACCATTATTTAAAAAAAATAAATAATCAGTCACTGGACTTGACAAAAATATCCTTCTCCTCGTGAACAAAGGAAGCAGTTGAGCTTTCACACAGGCTGGGATGAGAGATTTTGCAATATCTAATCCAGAAGAAGGTATTTGATTTCCTCCTGACTTCAGCAGCAGCTCCAGGCAGTAAAGCACTTTTCAGTGGCCGGACAAATCCGATGAGAAATACTCTGAGCACACGCAGCAGCACGGCACTTCTCACCCCCCGAAGCAGCTGCACTGCAGGAGCTTCAGCAGATGCACGTCCATCACCAGCGCAGGGAGTTCGTGGACTCCTCCTGGGCAGCTTTACTTCATGATGAAGAGTTTGGGCTCGAGCGTGAGGAGCTGCAGGGAACCGGCCCTGTACGTACAGTCACAGGAGCTGGACGGCGGGTGTCTGCACCGGCGCTGTGTGCAGGACCTTCCCTTCCAGCTGATGAACCTGCAGTGTCTGCACAGCACCAAGAATGGATTTTGCAACACCTGCAAGCCGGGTTTTCATTCATCCACCATGAACTGCTGCAGCTCGTAACAATTTTCTCCTGCTACAGAGACTGAAGATCCATTTATCAGAGAATCCCAGACTGGTTTGGGGTGAAGGGACCTCTCAAGTTCACCCAGTCCAACCCCCTGCATCAGCCCTTGTCCTGTCCCAACAGCCCCTGCTGAACAGCCCCTCCCCACCTTTCTGACAGCCCCTTGAAGCACTGAAAGGCTGTACTAAGGTCTCCCTGGAGCCTTCTCTGCTCCAGGCTGAACACCCCCAGCTCTCTCAGATGTCCTCCCAGCAGAAGAGTTCCACCCTCATATCATTTCCGTGGCCTCCTTTCTGTTCTCCTCTCAGCTCCATGCCTGTCTCTGCTTTCCTCCCACTGCAGCGTCAGTCCCTCTCCTTTTCATCTCCCACCTCCTGTGATGGACTCATGCCCGCAGCATCTCTGGTAATTGCCACCATGCAGGAGATCAGGGCTCAGGACACGGGGGTCCCGTCCCCCCCGGTCACTGCCAGCGTGGCCTCAGCCAGACACCTGGTATAGCATCACAGCGTCGCATCAAACTCCCTCACACGTCACGCCGGCCGGCTCAGAGGGGTGAAAGCAACAAAGCAAATTCTCCGTGAGGTTCCCTTGGGGTCCAGCGCCCGGCCCAGGGAGGTGTGCTCGCTGCCCGGGGCGTGCTGGATGGGGCCCTGTTTCCCGAGCACTTGTCACAATAATTTCACAGCAACTTTGTAAGGTGGAACGTTTTTCTAAGGTTGTGCCAAAAGACAAAAGCGTGATTCGAGAAGAAAACTTCCAGGAAGGATGAGAATGTAACTTAAGCCCCTGCAAAAGAAAGTTTCCTGCATTATGTCCTGCATCAATAAGAAAAAAAAAAGTGTTTGATGAGTGTGTTACGTGGTACGAGGCCAAGGCTCGCGTATACGTGCTGGGACCTGGCTACGGGCTGGGAAGGGAGAGGGGAGGCAGGGCTGAGTGTCCCAGGGGTCTGAAGCCTCGAGGAGGCTGTGCCTGCCCCAAGCACTCCAAAATCCTTCAGGGGAAAACCCCCGCGACACGACCTGTACGGCCAGCGTGTGGAAATCCTGCTTTCACTTGGGCAAAATCTATTTTTACTTCATGCTAAATAGGGTGAAGCCTGCTCAGAGAGCAGACCGTCGTGTTCCTCCCGGATTAGTCAGAGCAACGCTCGTGCTGTTCTTACCCCTTCCTCATTCCCCACTGCTACCGATAAGCAGAACATGCAAAGTGCCTTATCTCTCCTGGGGTTTCCACCAGCGCCAGGAGCTCTGGTTAAAAGCTCACCTCTATTTCAGAGCGAAGACAAGACCTTTGTGCTCCTTGTCCCCTTCAGAAAACAGCATTTAATCTTCACTCAAAAGCCTGGCGGGGAGAAGAGTAGTGTGGGAGGAGAACTGTAATTTCATTAATGGTTGATTCCTAACGATCCCACACATGATCGCAGCAACCGTTTTCTGAGACATATCTCTTCCTCCACCACTGGTTCAGACTCACTTGCCTTGACCTACTGCTAGAAAAAGGGACCACCCCAGAACTAGCGAGAGCTGCGTCAGGGGGAGAGAAAGGACAGAAACCCCCAGGTGTACCGTCCTGCATGGAACAAGCGGGTCTAAAAGCAGAGCTCTCCCAACAACAGGGGCAGCAGTGTTTAGGAGACTGAAGTGGGAGTCTCTGAGAAGGAAGGACCCTCAAAATCCACCTGGGAAACAGCATTTTTTAATGCGACAACACTTGTACAGAACCACAGAACGGTTCAGGTTGGAAAAGCCCTTTGAGCTCCTCGAGTCCCCCCGCTCCCCCAGCACTGCCAGGTCCCCCCTGACCCCTGTCCCTCAGCACCACCTCCACACGGCTGGGAAACCCCTCCAGGGATGGGGACTCCACCACTGCCCTGGGCAGCCTGGGCCAGCCTGCACAACCCCAGCGGGACAGAAATTGGTCCTCAGGGACAACCTCAACCTCCCCTGGAACAACTGGAGGCCGGTTCCTCTCGTCCTGTCACTTGTTCCTGGGGAGAAGAGACCGACCTCCCCCTCACTCCAGCCTCCTGTCAGGGAGTTGTCAGAGCCAGAAGGTCTCCCCTGAGCCTCCTTTTCTCCAGGCTCAACCCCCCCAGGTCCCTCAGCTGCTCCTCAGCGCATTGTGCTCCAGACCCCGCTCCAGTTGTGTGAATCGTCCCACCAGGTTTCCATGATGGTGACTATATCACAGTTTCCCTGTTGTACAATTTTTAAGTGAACTTCAAACATCACCTCCTTACTGAAACCAAGGGTGCTGCCGTCACACGGTCGGTTCTGCCGCAGCAGCAGCAGCAGCAGCCGCAGCCTGTGTCCACACTGGCGCCACCCCTGAACCCTTGGGGTGTTCACAGAGGGCGGTTGGACCAGGCTCCTTTTACCAAGGGGAAGGGGAGCTGCTTGCTGAAGGTTTTTATTTTTCAAGAGCCCAAAAGGCAAGGCCCAGATTTGCTGTGTGTGTGCTCAGAACGCACAAGCTGATTCCACGGATGCTCCATGGAGAGTCTGGGACGTAGGAGATAGCCCAGAGCACAGCGCAAGTGTCAGGACTGGCTGTACCAACCTGCAGAGAATAATTTGGCCCCGAGGGCAGCAAGTCCTTCCCGGTAACCAGGAGATAAACTCATGCCTTGGGAAATTTTGCAGGTGATGCATTTCTTGTATACAAACAAAACAGCTCAGTCTGAGTCACTTACCTGGAAATATACAGTATTTTTTCTGCTGCTATTTCCTACTTGACTCTAATTTCACAAGCAACGGCGTGACTAATTCCTGGTGCTGCCTCTCCAACTGGTTGGACACAAGTCAGCTTCCTGTTGGTGTATTCCCCGGAGAGGGCAACAGCGACATTCGACTGGAACTATCCAAAAAACCATCACGAAAACCGCGGTAGGAATCCTGAGAGCTACAGGGCAACATCTCCCAAAGGACTGTAAATAAAGGCATGGAAAGACGGTGGTGTTCAGGTTCCCAAAGGAAGCCGAAGGCTCTGAGAACATCGTTCCTTGTGTTCTGGTCTAACTTTTTTTTGCAGCCCTGGAGAGCAGCGCGTGCAGCGGGGCTCACCAGCCCCGTGGGCTGTGGCATTTCCATACAGTCCCGCTGCACCCCAGAATGTGGCTGTGAGGACAGCAGCGAGGGATTGTCCTCCCTCTGTTCGTCAAACCAGGGACCTTTGAACACGAGCAGCTTTTCTGCAGATATAAGCATACCCATATGGACAAGAGCATCCTGTGGAACCTGGGGCCACCCTGCTGGGAAAAGCTGCAAGAAGCCTCCTCAGGGTCTCCACTCCTTGGGGTCTCCCTTCCTTGGAGTTTCCCCTCCTTGGGGTCTCCTCCCCTTGGGGTCTTCCCTCCTTTGGGTCTCCCTTCCTTGAAGTGACCCCTCCTTGGAGTTGCCCCTCCTTTGAGTCTCCTCTCCTTGGGATCTCCCCTCCTCGGGGTCTCCCCTCCTTAGGATCTCCTCTCCTTGGGGTCTCCACTCCTTGGAGTCTCCTCTCCTCAGTGTCTCCCCTCCTCAGGATCTCCCCTCCTCAGGATGTCCCCTCCGTGGGGTCTTCCCTCCTTTGCTCAGGAGCTGCATTTAAGCCCAGGCCCTTGTCCCCACTTGACGCCCACTGTGGCTATGCCTGGGCTGTGCATTTTGCCCATCCTGACTCGACTTTCTGGCTGCGGTGCTGCAGGGCTCAGAAGACCAGGGGAGTATTTGGGCCCAGAGGGGTGTCCGGCCCCAGCTGCCGCCCTCATGCTGGAGAGCAAGCCGAGGGATGTGTATCTGGCCTCGAATTCGGGTCATCTCCTGCTGCCAGCCCATTTCGTCCTCCTCTGTGCACCCACTGCCAACTGCCAGTGCCGAGCGCTTGTTTAGCAAGCACCAGAGATAAGAGCAGGACATCAAACAGCAGGTCTTCCTCTGAGAAAGGCAAACACACCCGGCTCCTTCGCTCAGGTGCGGGTTTTGCTAATGCTTCCTGGTCATTACTGCCACTGCCGCGGCACGTCACCCTGTTCCAGTCACGGATTAAGCGGCTCTTAGGAAGAGGCACCTGCTCAGCAAACTTCAGTGAGGCTTTGCGGACAGAAGCCATTGAAAAGCAGGTGCTTTATGGGCAGCGCCCACTCTGGGAGCACTGCGAGGTGCCTGGACCACACACCAAGGGAGCCTCGGCCCAGCAGTGTGGGATGGAGCTGTGCTTTGCTCCCTGTCCCCAGCAAGCAGCCACTCTTAGGCAGGGTCTTAGTGAGGAGCTCGTTTGCTATCGGGCTCATCGCACTGCCAGCTCCTAGATCACGGCACTGGACTAGAGGGTTAGGTGGGAATTGAACATGGGGCTCACTGCGGGTTCCTCAGCCCCAGAGCTCCATCCCCACCATGGGCTCCCTGGGTCCCAGAGCTCCATCCCCACCACAGGCTCCCTCTGCTCCAGAGCTCCATCCCCACCAAGCTCACATGCCGCCCACCCACACCACAGCTCCTCTGCCTGGTCTGAGCCCCCTCAGGCAGGCTGGGAGCCGACGGGGGCACAGTGGGACAGAGAGGTGCAGGGATGCTCCACTGTCACACAACCCCAGTGAGGGACAGGCGGCTGGACACCAGCACCCAGTGGGACTCTCCATGGGGCACCCACTGGGCTGCTGCTGGGATGAAACAGAAGGGTGGTCCAAAGGGAGAGCACTGCACTGTGTTTCTTCCTTCGGTTGGAATTAATTAGTCTCTGCACTTGGATTCAATCAGAGGCAGTGAAGTGGATTTCCGTGCTCTGATTTGAATCTGAGCATCTCTCCCATTTTTCTCCCTCTCCCGCTTAGAAACAGGATGATGCTGGCCCTGGGGGCAAACAGAGAATATTGAGCCAGCTCAGCTCTTCGAGCGGACCAGAGAAGGGGCAGGGGGAGCATGTTGAGCACAAATCCCTCTGTACGGAACAGCTTCTTTCCAGGTTATGACCTTTTCCCCTTTAAATAGAAATAAAACATGCCCATATTGTAACTAACTCCATAAATGAAATCACTAATGAGAAAGCAAACAGGCTGTTAACCGTCAAACGAGGTTGATTTGACTTGGAGACATCTCTGCAACTATTTAATTGCCTGAAGACGAAGCAATAAAGCTCTGCAGGAAATTCCCCGGGGTCTCTTGCCCAGATACCAGCACACCTTTTTTCCTGAATTAAACAAAAAGAATGAGGTCATCAGCATAATTTAAATATTTATTGGTGGGTGAGGAAAACAAACCTAAAGAACATCTTTTCCCCAGCCGACCTTCCTTTCGCGTGTGAAATTTGGATAGATGGTTGTCTGTAACTTCAGACAAGGCCATTTCAGTCGTTCCTATCGGTTACCGACGTCCCTTCTCCCTCCCAAATATCAGCAGAGAGATTTTCTCCTGAAATTGCAAATAAATAAACAAAGTGAAGCACTGGTAAATAGGAGACCACAGCAGCACTTGACATCAGGTGAAAGACTCGAGGTGCGTTTCAAAGTGGCTACAAAGCAGCCCGGAAGGATCAGGATGGGGAGCACAGCGATTTGGAGGGGCAGGAGCTGCTGAGGAGGAAGGTCCCAGGCCACAACTGCCTGAAAGGGAAGAGGAGGAAGGAGGGGAGGCAAAAACCTCTCCCAGTCAGGCAGGATAAAATTTAAGATGATATTTTGGTCCACCCCCATCCCAGCCATATATTTGTTTGCATTAAACAAAACAATCATATTTTTCACTTGTCCTGCAGAACGTGAAGAGGGGAAAAGTGGAAGCAGATACAAAATGTACATTCTAAAGTGCATTGTCCACAGCGGGAGACTTATCTGGTGGCCTCAAAACCAGGTCACTGTCCTCAGGTGCTCGTGAGCCTGTGGCTCACCAGGAGTTAAAGGTGCTGGACACCCCCTTGAGACCAGGGAGCTGGAGCGAGGGCTGGGCTCTCCTTCACCCCCTGCAGCCCAGCCGCACCCAGCCACAGGCGGGGGCTCACTTCCCCGCCATGCCTGCCCTTGTGCAACACGTGCAAACACCCTCGCAAAGAGGTGACTAAACCCTTCCTCAATATAGTTTTACAAGCACGTGGCAGGTGTTAAAACACATAAAATTCCCTACGGGCATGTTCTGCTGTAGGTGCACGAGCTGGGATTGAGTTATTTGTGGTTTAAATCACAGAACGGTTCAGGTTGGAAAAGCCCTTTGAGCTCCTCGAGTCCCCCCGCTCCCCCAGCACTGCCAGGTCCCCACTGACCCCTGTCCCTCAGCACCACCTCCACACGGCTGGGAAACCCCTCCAGGGATGGGGACTCCACCACTGCCCTGGGCAGCCTGGGCCAGCCCGGGACAACCCCAACGGGACAGAAATGGGTCCTCAGGGACAACCTCAACCTCCCCTGCAACAACTGGAGGCCGGTTCCTCTTGTCCTGTCAATTGTTCCTGGGGAGAAGAGACCAACCTCCCCCTCGCTCTAACCTCCTGTCAGGGAGTTGTCAGAGCCAGGTCTCCCCTGAGCCTCCTTTTCTCCAGGCTCAACCCCCCCAGGTCCCTCAGTCTCTCCTCAGTGCGCTTCTGCTCCAGACCCTGCTCCAGCTCCGTGGCCCTTCTCTGGACGTATGTATATAAATACAGAGGTGCCAGTGGACCAGCGCTGGCAGGAGGCTGCTGGCACCGGGCCCTGTGACGGAGAACCCGCCCAGTTCTCAAACACAAGGTTCAAACCCAGAACCTGCCGCCGTCTCGGTAAAACACACCAGAAACTCGCGCTTTTGCCCGCGGTGTTTAGGGGCGAGCGCCGGGGCCGACGACGAGCTCCGACCCTGGCGCCAGCCCCCGGCCGGGGGTACAGCGAGGTCCTCCCGACCCCGAGACCCCGACCCCGGGTCCCCGCTCCCGCCTGAGGGCGCCCGGGGCCGCCTCGAACGGCGGCCGCCCCGGCCCGTGGTGCACCGCGGCGCCAAGATGGCGGCGCCCAGCGAGGGCCGGCCGGGCCGCGGCTCAGCGCCGTTCCCGGGCACCGACAACGGTCCCTTCGCTTTCCCCTTCGCCGTCCCGCACGGCAGCGCGGGCTCCGGGGCGGAGGAGCCGTCCAAGAAGCCGTGCCGAGCGTGCACGGATTTCAAGAGCTGGCTCCGCGAGCAGAGGCAGCGGGCGGCCCCGGGCGGCGCGGTGAGGCGGCGGCTTTCCGGCGGGAGGGGCGGCGGGAGCATTCCCTGTCACCCCTGGGGCTGGGGGGGGGGGGGGGGCGGCGCTGTCGTACCTCCGGAGCTGTGAAGTGGGCCTCCACCCTGCCCCCCAAGTGTGGCGGGGTTGTATGTTCCCCTCCTCGGGGTGGGAAGGTGCCAGGGGAAGGGTGTCCCCTCTGTGGGGGTGTGGAGGGGGCCTCCATCCTCTCCCCACCGGCTGTGAAGGGGGGCTTTGCCGTTGTCCCCTGCTGAGGGTGTGAAGGGCCCATTCCCCCGTCTCATTCTCCCACCGCAGTGCAAAGGGGCTGTTTCCCCACCAAGCACCGGTGTCCGATCACAGTTCTCTCTCCTGCTCCAGGACACGACGGTCACGGAGGAGAAAGAGCCACCACCGAATTGTCCCCTCGACAGCGAGCAGCTGGGCCGCAGCACCTGGGCATTCCTGCACACCATGGCAGCGTACTACCCTGACCACCCCACCGGTGCCCAGCAGAAGGAGATGAGGGAGTTCATCAACCTCTTCTCCAAGTTTTACCCCTGCGAGCACTGCGCTGAGGACCTGAGGGAAAGGCAAGTTGCTTCCTCAGGGATTATTTGGTGGCTGCTGCTGAAAGGGCTAGCCTGAAATGCTGGGCTGCAGCAGCTATTTGCATATCAGCAGCTCTTCCTGCAGCTGGGGCTCGAGGTTACCTGAACGTGATTCTTCCATTATTGCATAAGTCAGAGATACACTTACTCAAAAAGCAAATACCTTTTCTCGTGCTGTTCAGTTGCGTGCTGCCTCCAAAGTCTCCCTGAGGCGATTTTGGGATTTTCTCGTTCAAATTGAACTTGTGCTCAATTGTGGGATTAGTCTGGGACTTGAAATAATTTGGCTTTCAGGAAGCAAGTGTTCTTCTACCCCAGAAAATCCCCTTTATTGGCAGCCTCAGCAGTGGAGGCAAAGACCAAAATGGGCTGTTGATAAAGTTTTCTACCCTATTACTGTCAACTTGTTTCTCAGAAGTTTCAACTCCTTCTTTCTGGATGATGAAGACTCAGAAAACAGTCTGAAACCTAATTATTGACTTAGCAGGCATCACATCGCACAACAGCTGCTCAGGTTATTTTCATTTATTATTTTGGGTTTTTTTTATTCAGTGTTTTGATGAACTCAAGCACTTCTTGCTTTTTATCATAGATAAGCTGTCTGACTCCTGCCTCTTTTCCAGTTGACAAGACTGGATGAATTCTAGTGGGGGTTTGGCCTCTTATAATTACTGATCTCCCTGTGCTCTCTTCTGGGTTCTCTTCAGGACTCATCCTGAAGTAGCAGAAAAGGCGACCCTGGCCATCTGCGTGCTCGATGCCTGCTCTGGGTATGGAACTTGGTGTCTGTAGAGAGGTAACACTTGTTTCCTCTTCCCTGTTGGCAGATTACGGACCAATCAGCCTGACACCAGCACCAGAACTAACTTCTCCCAGTGGTTGTGTCTTCTTCATAACGAAGTGAACAGGAAACTAGGGAAATCTGAATTTGACTGCTCTCGCGTGGACGAGCGCTGGCGAGATGGCTGGAAGGATGGTAGTTGTGATTAACCCGTGGAGACCGCTTTGGAAATCAAACAGACCAGTTCAATCTGGGGCCAAGTCGCTGCAGGGAGATGTGTGGGTCAATAACTGATCATGTGCTTGTGTGTGGGACTGATACGGGCTGATATACTTGTGGAAGTGAAGGTAAACCAGTTCTAACAGTAAATTTGAAAACCTTATCCCAATATCATTTTGATAAATTATTGCATAAATGTATTACCTGGGGGACGGAGGCCTTACGTTGGACACAGGAATTGCCACAAACCTGTGAAGTGACCAACTCGTGGAGTTCCTCACTTTTTCCATTATACCCTTTCCTTGGATTAGGGGCATTTGCTGCCCACTGGTGTTCCACATTTATCAGCAGGCATTGGCCTGGTAATTTAGAAAACGCGTCTGCATTGTACCATGAGTTGTCATTCTCATTTCTGTTCTGATAGAGAAAACTGTGGTTTGTGCCAAGTCTGTACCCCTGGATCGCTCGTTCCAGGATCTCCAGTGCTTGCTGTTAAACCTGCACCCAGTTCCTGTGATAAAAGGCCCGAGGCTGGTACATTTAATTTAAATACTAAAATCACGGAGCCCAGATCTCTCATTTTGTTTTTGTGTTTCAACTTACCATGTAAGAGGACATTGTAGGTGTCATCTTTATGGAGTATTAATTGCACAGGGGACTCACAGAAGTCCCCAGGGTAGATGCGCTCTGTGGAAACTGGTCCCAGTTCACGCTCTGTGTATTTTTCCTGGGTCACTGTATTGACACGAGCGTGAATTTCAGATTCAAGTGGAATCACATAAATGATTTACACCACAATGCATATAAACACTGTATATAAATGTAATATAAAAACTTTATAAAAAGAGACAGCTTACAACAAAAGAAGTCTAAGTAATTTCAAGTTCTTAAGGTAGACAGTGATGTCACGCCCTTCCTGCATTCCTGGCTGGGAAACGTTTGCACAAGCCCTGACAAGAGGCAGCTTTTTGCTTCTCTAACTTCCTGCTGAGGTTTTCGTGCGTGCTGTAGCGAACTTCCTCATTTCTCGCACTGCAGCACACCTGTAAATTTGCTCTTGCTGATGGAGCGTTACCGGGAAGCGTTAACAGCACTTTTATAGTAGTATCAGAGTGATGGCAGCTTGTATCTAGGAACTTTGAGCTTCAAACCTGCGTGCAGGGAGCTCCTCTGACTTTAGAAAATCATTAAGGACGTCAGAAGTACATTGTAATGTTTCATGGTGTATTCGAGTTCTTTCGGGTTGGCCCTGTTAAAATAGGATGACATGCATTTTATGGACTGGTTATTCTTGAAGTTTATTATGTGATAACCTTTCTAAACACAAACCAAACAAAATAGGTGATAAGGTACTTCATGAAGTTTGCAACCTGACTGAGGGCTTGAGAGAGCATTCGGGTTGTTAGAAGTGCTCGGAAAATTTCCCTGTTGGCGTGTTGTGGTTCTTGGAACCAACGAATTCCAGCCCTTGGTTTTCGTCTTTCTGGCAGTAAGCTCAGTCCCCCAGACTGGTATCGACTGGTGGGAGAGGACCTAAAAAAAGTCACTGCAGCCCTCCCCTCTTGTCGGGCATGGCCTAACTTACCTGGTTCTGTCAGATGGTTTTAGCACTGGGGGTATGGACAGGCCTTTGCTTCCGGACGTGGTGGTGCCAGAGGAGGAATTTGCTGCCCTTCCTTTCCAATCTGCCCACCACAGTTCTATGTGACTTCTGTCACCTTGTGCTGTTCGAGGCGGTGGTCGAGGTGTGCAGCAGGAAAAGACCCTTCTGCCAGCAAGTGCTGGTCTGTCCTGGCCACGGGGCAGGGCCGGGGTAAGAGCCTTGGCGCTGAAGCCAGTGTCTTCAGCAGATGGTTCCTAACAGTGAGACTGCTGGGGGGGTTCTTGGGGCAGTCTGTACCTTTGCAAAGTGGCTGTTTGGGGAAATCCCCCCTTGCACCCTGCTTTCTCCTTTGTGGCTTTCCAGAAGAGCTTTGGCTTAGATGTTTCTCAGGCACCTCGTCATCTCTGTGGACTTGACTGTTTGGGAAGGGGGGAGATTTTTTTTTTGCTGCTCATTTGTACCATCTTACATAATGAATTTCTACTGAAGATACTTGTATTTGTGTACAGGAAATGCGCTCGATTAAATCTACATTTAAAAATACCTGTATTCAAATTATGTTCCATGTTGATGTGAGAATAATAAAGCAACCGAGTTCACTCCGGGCTTCTCTCACTGCATGAGACCTTAGGAGGAGGCATCATGCTGCGCCAGGGTGTGCCAGCACGTTCCTGCCTTAGCTGGCCTGCTCAACTGAAGTGGAGGGGGTCTGTGTGGGGGTATTGAGCAGCCACAGGGGGGCTGCAGCCAGGCCTGAATGTTGTGCTGCTGAACTGGGCTAAGAAACTACAAAAATGCAGGTCCTTGCCCGTTAGATCGGAGTTTGGTTCCCTGTGGGGACCAGCGGGGTGCTTTATGGAGTTCAAATGGGTTTTGTCACGTTTCTAACAGTATTAAGGGTAACGTTACAGCTGGGAGTAGCTCGGGTCTTGCTGGGTTTGAGCAGGATGGCAGAGGAGGGTGTTACCTACCGAAGGGCAGCGGGTTTTAACTGCGTATTTGCCGCACAACCATGTGCGTCCCATCACACTTGCTGGAAAGGGGAAGCTGCTTCCTTGTCGATATGAGGAGCCCACGCGAGACAAAGCACAGCCAGGGGCAGGGGCTGCCTGAGGAGCTGGTGGGACCTTCCTGCAGAGCTGCTCCTGCATCCCAGGCACCTGGCTAACCTTTCCACTTCCCAAAGGACTCGCTGTTCACATCGGCTGGTTTGCATTCAGAGCTGTAATTTTTTTTTTTTTCATTCTTTTTTCCCCCCTGAAAGCAAAGAGCAAGGAGCCACGAGGGAATTGTCCGCTCCGTGAATGGGAGGCAGAGTTGCTTAAGCAAGTAACAAGTGCAGGTGTTGGTGGAAGCACCACTGCACCGTTAACATTTTTCCAGGGATTAGCTGTTCCTTGGCAGTGTTGGGTGGGTGCAGTCTCCTGTTCACAGGACAATTCCCCACAGTCACTCTATTTGCGCGTGTCTCTCACTCCAGCCTGTTAGAGGCTGTGTGTGGTATTTCTTCCTGTTGGAGTTTTACAGGCTTGGAGAGGTTTTGTGAAGTCAACTCTTGATTTTGTAGGCTAATAGGAAATAAGTGGTAGAAGCCCCATCCCTGGCACCATCCCAGGTCAGGTTGGACTTTGGGGCTCTGACCACCCTGCTCTAGTTACAGATGTCCCTGCTCCCTGCAGGGGATTGGACTGGGTGAGCTTGAGACGTCCCATCACCCCAAACCAGTCTGTTATTCTAAGCAAAGCAAACCCACAGCTACCAGCACGTCGGCAAATCAGCAGTTAGAAGGTAGAAGACCAAGGGGTCAGCACTGCAGTCAGCTGGAGCCCTGGCCTGGATTGGCAGGTCCCACGGGAAGTTCTGGTGGGTCTGCCCTGTGGCACAGGGAAGTCACAGCCGAGGAAGCTGAGGGACTGTGGTAGTTGTGCAGCTTGCATCTGCTGTGTGTTGGAAATCATCCCACAGCTCAAAAAACTCTGAAACAAAGGCTGGTTCCTCCCGGCTGAGGGTGAATAGGGCTCAGTGCCCTTCTCTGGGCTGATGCTGGGGGGTCTCTCACTGTCAGTCCTCACCTTCTGTCATTACTCTGAATGTTTCCAGTCTAACAAGCAGCACGAGCACTGGCCAAGCTCTGGAGCTGTTCTGTTCCCCATGGTATGTGACCATTCTGCCTGCCCATCCTGGGCTGGGGAAGGGCAGCTAGCCCAGCCCAGTGTTTGCCTGGCACGGTCTCGTCCTTGAACAGTCCTGGTACTTGGGCCTGCAGGTTCTGCCCCTGCCTGCCCTGCCCTGGCTGTGTTCCTTCCTGCGGGAAGGTGTCCTCTGCTTCTGCACCTTCTCTGTTTGCCTTCCGAGCGCTCCTAGAGCGGAAGCCTCTTCCTGCCCCAGGTTGTCCTTCCCGTATCTCACACCCCGTCGTGCTGCTCGGCTGCTGTCTGCTGCTGCCCTGTGCTTCCCAGCGGGGGAGCTGCGGGCGAGATTTGCTTTTCATCTCAACCAAGCCATCAGTAGAGGGCAACAAAGCCCCTGCTTCGTGGTCTTCCCGTCTCTTCCACTTCTCAGGAAGAGCAGACTCCAGACATCAAATGTCTTTCCTCATGCTGGTCCCTTGCCTGTGGTTTTGGGAGGAGATTTTGTGTTACTTTTCAAACTAGTGTGCGATACCTCTGGTACAATTTCCTCAGCGAAGGATGTGGTGTTTCTCTGCCTGCAGCTCAAATCTGCACTTGGAAGTGTAATAAACCACTGGGTGCTCTTCCCAGCACGTTTCCTCCCGGATCCTCAGCCCACAGCTAGTCCTACATGGAGCAGTTCTGACTTTTTCACCAGGTCGTTAACAGATTGCAAAGGGCCAATGAATTTTATCTGATAATTTTGTAACAGTCACTTTCTTGTGGTTGTAACCAAGGGTGTTGCTTGCTTGTAGGAGAGCGACTTCAGCTGTGCCAGCCTCCAGAGGTCTTGGAGGCAGGGTCTGCTTGGTGTGATCCTGGGGCTTGCTTGGTTCCTCCTGTGGCCTGAGCCAGCAGCAGAGTTGAGCCAGATGGGTACTTTGCCTAAAGGCGAAGTGGTCCACGCTGGCACAACCGCCTTGTTCCACACACAGGCTCTGTCGTGGATGCAGACACTCGCTGAGGCTTGTGCGCCGGCCAGACACAGGCCAGGGGAATGGTGCAGTCAGGAAACAGGCATTGTTTTTAGTCAGAGGAGGGATCAAACTTACTTAGTGCCGTTGTCATCTGCTCTGAATGCTTTAAGGGGGAAAAAGAGGATTTGGAAGGAGGATGACAGTCATGACTTCAGCAAAGCTGCTCCTTTTGAGATACAGGGCTGCAACCCAGCCTTTCCATGTAGGAAGAAATCCCACAGAGCTCCCTGGGAGCCTGGCTTTGAATTAGAAGATCTGCGAGAGAGAAACCAGCTGAGTTCAGTGTCCTTCCCACAGCAGGGCTATTTCTTGCAGTCCCTCCAAGCTTCCATTTGTCCCAGAACACCAAGCTTCAGGTCTAAGCTCCAGTCCCAGTACTGGATGGGGACTTTCCTTTCGAATGCCGAGTCCGGTCAGGCCAAGCTGGGCTTTCCGTGCTTCTGCCATCCCTGACATCTGTGTGCTGCGCCTCATGTCACGCTTCATAGATGGAGTGAGAGATAAGCAAGGTGTGTCACACAAGGCCTGTGTGGCCAAAGCCCATGGCTGGAGACTCAGGAGATCAAAATTCAGTTCTTAGGCATAAGCTTCTTGCTGGACTCCAGGTAAGTCACTTCAGCTGCTGGAGCCACACTTCCACTTCTGCAAAACGGGGATAAACCCCGCGGTTTCAGCAGCCTTCGCCTCTGTTCCCTATTCAGAGGACAGCCTCTTTCAGGGAGGCTGTTTTAATGTGCTTCTGCTGCACGGTCTGGGGCCTGAGATGGTTCACTGCAATAACATCACTCATGGCAATCTGTCCCGCAGGTCTCCTTTAGGTCAGGTTACACCTTCCGTTTGATTTCGAGGACCTGTTTAGTATTTGCTATGTTAAGAAATGAAACATTTCTTATTTTCAGTGTATCACTACAAATACCACATCCCTTCGTTACACGAACATGGTGTTTCCCCCAGAACGTGTGCTGTGGATCTTGCTTTGCCGTGCAACACGAGCGGGAGTGCTAATGACAGAAGGGCTGAGCGGGAAGAGCTCCTTGGCAGCAAAGCTCGGTGGAGCTCAAACGAGACTCGTAGCAGCTCTGCGTGTCGGAGCATGGCTCGAGCTGCTCGGAGCCTGCCCCGTGTCCTCGGAGCTGTCAGCTCTGCTCGCATTACCATACCCGCTGCGCTCCTGCTCCAAGCGGGCAGCAGACGACACGCGCTGAAGTCAGCTTGTTGGTCAGGCCCTACATGTGTCAGGGTCTGACGGAGGTCGGCTGGAAAACAGCTGGGGATCTGGTTTCCCTTTGTCCAGCTCCTCCTGAGGTGCCGTGTGCCTTCACGCAGCAGAGCTCAGCCCAGTGGCTGAGCCAGATTCAGTTACTGGTTTGCCAACCCCCCCCCTCCATCTTTTTCATGCTATGAAACCCTTTGAGAAGCAGCAAAGAGCCGGTTAACAGATGAGACGTCAGGGCTGCAATCGCACCACGGGGAAGTGTTTTGAAACCCTGGGGGGTTTTCGTTCAGTTTGGGTTTTGTGCAAGTCCTGAGATATTAACTCTGCTGCTCAAACCAGACCTTGTCTCGAGTCACTCAGTGCTGCTATCCCAGGCTTCCCCCAGCCACTTCCATTAGTAATGTTCTCCACATTTTTCTCCAGCAGCAGCTGCTGAACCCCCACCTGAGGAATGGCTGTGGATGGGTAACCCACCACTAAATGATCCTCCAGGTATTTTTGGAGCTCTTTGGGCTGGAGGCATTAAGTATCTTTCTAGTGATGGTGCCACGGTATTGCTAATCGGGAGGTCCGTTTGCTCTGCTCAGGGCGCTATGAATTTCTGAGCACCTCTCAATATTCCCTCTTGTTTTTCTAGAGACTAATGGCTGGAAGCATTAGCCAAACTTGAATGAACATCGAGCAAAGCATTTCAGAGTAACAAGTGCACATATATCAAAGTGCTGCCCCAGGGAATGTGAAGGACGAGCTGGTTTCCCACCCACGCCCATGCAAAAGGCAGTGTCAGACCTCGTGGAGCTGCTGAAGTCCATGGCTGGCTCCCTCAGGCCACGGGTGGTGTTGTGCTTGCTTGGATGGCTCGGCCGGAGCAGCCTCGCTATAAATACCCGAGAGCAGGGCAGTTTCACATCACTGCTTTATTTTAGAGATGTGAAGTAGAAAGTGTGGCTGATTGTTTTGCCTGCCAAATCCGGAGCAACCCCACTCTGCCACAGGGAAAATACAGCCGGTCCTGCTGAAGAAACGACACTAACTCATCTTGTCCATTACTGGGCTTCCCACAGGCCAGGTCCCGCTCCCAGCGATCCCGGCGCTTGGGACTGTGGCGCTGGGCGCGTTCTCCTCAGCCATCTGCTTGGAAATTTCTGCAAATAGGTTCTGCTTCACGGAGCGGCACTAGCATCGCTTACACTCGTTCAGCCAACAACCGGTGACGTGGTAAATGTTCATAAACTGGTTATGTTCAGCCACATGCCCTTGAAACCCATCTGAGCCCTTCTGAGCTCTGCAGAGCCACTTGAGATCAGCCCTTAGCTGAGAGGGTAGGGCTGACTCCACAGGCTTTGAAGAAGGAGAGAGCTCCACGTCTTGCCTCCTCAAGTTTGTCATGTCCACTGGGTAAAAACCCGATGGCTTTTTTGTGTTGGAGACAACAATTAAGAAGTCAGTGTGACTGCAAGAAGCAGGAGGCAAACCCCGGGTTTCTACTACCCTTAATTAAACTCATGTACAATCAAACCATGGCCAGATCTCAGCCCCTCAGCTGTGCGCAGCTCTGGTTGTTCCCTGACCCTGAAATCCAGAGGGATGGTGAATGCAGAGAGAACTTGTTCATGCTGAACAAATGCTTGGGAAAGTACCATTCCAAACACTGTTCTCTTCCCCCATTTGATGGAGAAAACGTTCAAGATGCAACGTCCTTCCCCGTTATTGGCTGGCCCTGTGTATCTCTCGTCTTATTTTTGGCAATAGGAAGTGAAACAAACACGGTTTGTGTGTAGGCCAGAGATAGCTTCTGGGCTTTATCTGTGCTGGGGCAGGGGAGGAAAGCGAGCACACCACGGGGTGAGCCGTGGACACAGCAGAAGTTGGAGAGCTGAACCTCAAAGAAAAGATGAGGTCAGAAGCGGGGCTTTCAGCGGGGGTCTTGCCTGATGCATGGTGGTCATGCCCTGCAGCCTATGAACCATCTGTCTGGAACCCGTTACGATTTGTTCTACGGTGGCATCTCAAACCTCAGGCGGTATCTTGGTCCCTTGTGCTTGGCACTGTCTGAAATATGCCTGTCCCAGCTGGGACAGACGAGCCGTACAAGACGTTGTAGAAAGGGGGAGTACCGAAGTGTCTTTCCCGGTATCCTCAGAAAACCATGAGCAGACCCCGGAGGTTTAGGCAGTTCCTGGTGCAGGACCCCCGGGTGCATGCTGCTCCCCTGTTCGTAGGCCCTATGCCTAGTGCTGCTGGTTTTCCGAGGGTCAGTCCGCAGCCTTTTAGGTACATGAGCTGCTCGCAGGGCACAGACCTGCCTGGGCTGTGCAGCTGAAGGGGACACCGCGAGGTGCGGGGTGTGCTGAGCCCAACCCAGACCAGGAGCCTCCCTGGCACTGGGCACCCTTGGGGAACAGGGTTGTCCCTTGCCATCGGATGTGACTCTGGGCCGGTGGATGTAGGACAGTTTGTTCTCAAAGCGTGGAGATGAGTTTTGGGGACACTGGAGTGGTGGTTACCTGGTAATCCCGTCAAGTCACTGTGGTCCTTGTTCTTAACCTGCATTCAGGGCTGGGCTGGCGATGCCCTTGGCACTGGGGTGCTATCCCTGGCCAGACCCCTGAGACTTCCTGCCAGAAGAAAGCAGGAGGGACCAACCTGGCTACTCTTCATAGCCATTTCCTTTTTGCATAGTAAAATGTGATTTCTACTGAGCTGGTGGCGTGGAGGAACGTTGAAATCTGCTTTTCCTGCTGCGAGTCAGAAATAGATCTGGGGAGATGACGATTCACCTGTAATCGAGAAACTGGCATCGCCAGGAGCTGGACCAGTTAAATCCCCCTTCCCCTGCCAGAAAGAACAGACCGACAAAGCTGCCGAAGGCCAAAGCCAGCCGCAGATGGGGCCCAGCGCACAGGAATCCTGCCCTTCGCTACAGCGTTTAGCACGTCAGGGGCTTCACACGCCTGCTGCACGCGTACCCCGTGTGCCCCGGCAGCGGCACTGGTCCCCACGCGCACAGAGCCCTACGGACAGCGGGACGGGAGCTGGCGGCGGAGGCACGAGGAGCCCCCAGCCCCGGGCAGGCGCCTGCTGGGTGCCCGCAGTGCATGCGTACTCCTGGCTGTGACTTTCCCTGCAGTTCCCACCCGAAGCAGGGATGATGTCAGAGTTGTCATGGCATCGGTATCTATGGAACCGGGATCATCATCACGGTGCTACAAAAACTCGCTCAGGAGATGGTCCTGGAGCCGCGGGGGGAAACTCCCTTTGCAGTAATTGAGGGTTTCCCTCTGTAACGTTCCTCTCTTTCCTCCTCCCTGCTGCCCCTGGGGAGGGAGCGGGGACAGGGCTTGGCCTCCTCCCGTCCCGCCGCAGCTCCGGGTGCCTCCTTTCCCGTGCGAGGACAGCAAGAGCTTCAGCCCCATCGGTCTTCCCTTCCCTTTGCACCAGCGAACGGGTGCATGACGACATGCCTCGCTGTGAAGCAGCTGCAGAACCTTTCCCTCTGCCACACCAACGGGCTGCTCTGGGCTGAAAGCCCCGGGCGAGCTGCCCACGGAGCACCCGCTCACGCCGTGGGTCCGAAAGCCTTGCCTGCCCGCTGGTGCTGGGGCCTCCCAGGCTCTCGCTGCCCAGGAGAGGTGATGCCAGCCCTTTCTGCTGATCCATCTCCCCTACATCAGGCCAGGCTGGACGGGGCTTTGGGCGACCTGGTCTAGTGGAAGATGTCCCTGCCCGTGGCAGGGGGGTGGAATGAGGTGATCTTTAAGGCCCCTCTCAACCCAGCCCGTTCCATGGTTCTATGATCCGCTGGCACCTGCGGGTCTGGGCGGCGAAGGGTTGTTTGTCTCAGGGGAAGGAAGGTGTGCCTCTGCAGCAGAGCTGAGCTGAGCAGCGGGGTGACCTCCGGGCTACGGCATCTCCCTCCTGCCAGGTGCTTCCAGCCGAGGGGTTGCCGTGGCCATAGCACAGGCAGCCCCTTGCCTGTGCCATCCCACGTTGTCCCCACGTGGTGACAGCGGCCATAGTGCGGTATCCTTGGAGCAGCGTGGGGACCCTGGCTGTACCTGCAGGGACACCTGACGAGGTAGCCTGGCCGTACCGTGGCGTCCCCAACCACAGCTCACTGGCTGCCCAATGGCCACAGTGTGGTGACCCTGGCCATAGCCCAGCGATGGTGGCTATAGAGTGCTGACCGTGGCTGCAGTGTGGGGACACAGGCCGTAGCCCAGTGACCGTGGCCATAGCGTGGTGTCCCCAGCTGGCTGTGCCCGGTGCCCGGTGCCCACGTTGTCCCCAGTACCCACAGCCACGGCATGGTGACCCCGGCCACAGCACGGCGACCGTGCCCACGGCGTGGTGACACCGGCTGTCCCCGGTGCCCGCGGCCGCGTCCCGCCGCCTCGGGGCCGCGCACCGCCGCCTCGGGGCCGCACCTCGGGCGCGCGCACCTGCCGCTGCCCCTCCTCCCCCCGCCGCGCCCGGCAGGTGGTTCCTCCCGCTGCCCGCACGCGGCGCTGCGGACGAGACCACGCGGGAGGGGTGGGGGGGGCAGGCGGGGCTCGGCGCGGAGCGGAGCGGAGCGGAGCGGAGCGGGCGGCGGGGGAAGATGGAAGGAGCCTCGTTCGGAGCGGGCCGGGCGGGGGGGGCCATCGACCCCGTGGATTTCCTGAAGCAGCCGCAGACCATCCTCCGGGTGACGACCTGGGTAAGGTGGAACGGCCGTCCTGGACGGGGAAACGGGGCCGGCGGGCTCGGCACCGGGCAGTGCCCAGGCACCGGGCAGCGGCTGTGCCGCGGGCAGCGCCGGTTGCGGCGGGCAGCGCCCGTTGCAGCATGCGGTGCCCGTTACAGCGGGCAGTGCCGGTTACAGCGGGCAGTGCCGGTTGCGGCGGGCAGTGCCGGTTACAGCGGGCAGTGCCGGTTGCGGCGGGCAGTGCCGGTTGCGGCGGGCAGTGCCGGTTACAGCGGGCAGTGCCGGTTGCGGCGGGCAGTGCCGGTTACAGCGGGCAGTGCCGGTTGCGGCGGGCAGTGCCGGTTGCGTTCCCGTTGCAGCGTTCGTGCGGTGCGCGGTGCCGGTGCCGGTGCAGCCGTGGCGGCTGGCGGCCGGCGGCGCGGCGCGGGGCTGCGCAGGGTGACGGGGCTGGCTGGCCCCCACGGGTGTCCGCAGGGAGATCCCGTGGGAAGGGGCGAGGCGGGGTGAGCCGCTGCCCCTCGCCGGGTCCGTCCCCGCTGCCCGCGGAACGGGCAGGGGCGGGCAGAGGACATTTTCCTGCCTTCCACGCTCCGCGCCCGCCGTGGGTGACGGCAGAAAGCCAAGCGCCGGCCCTGCCCGGCTCCCCCCGCTCTTCTGAAGGGTGTCAGGGTTTTTCGGCCCTTGCCCGTCCCCGCGGAGCAGGGCGCGGGCGGTGGGACCGGCCGCGCTGGCCCGCGGTCCGCTGCCCGCCGGAGCTCCGCGGGTTGTGGTGCCCGGCTGACCGCGGGGCTGGACACCCGCTGGTTCGCCTGCCCCAGCCTGGCTTTTCCCTGCGGTGGCCCCGGGAGGCGGGCGATGCCTGGCCCTGCCCGAAGGCCCTTGGTGGGGAGGGTCTGCCCGGCTCTCCCCGCGGCCGGCTCCCGGCTCTGGAGCTCGCCCGGGGGCTGCCGGCGAGCTGAGCCGGGGCTGGGGGCTCGTCCTCGCCCACGTTGTGCCTCTGCTGTGCACGGAGGCCCTCGGCCACCCGCGCTGGCTCGGTGTCACCTTCAGCAGTGCCACATGCAGGCCCTGCAGGAGAGGTGTGCTGAGAAGGGTGCGTGCGGGGGGTCTGCGGGGTGGGGTGTCCCAGCCGAGGTCCTGTACAGCACAACACGGGAGCATGTGCTGGGCTGGAAGCACACGAGCAATTCCAGCTGCCATCACATGCTTAAAGTTCAGCCACATGCTGAAGTGTTTTGCTGGGTGGGAGCCAGTTTGCTTTCGACAGCTTGAGAACCCGCCCAGCTCCATTCCCGGAGAAGAAGGGAGGCCGGGTATGGGTCTGGAGCATCCGTCTGGCGGGGATGGAGTGTTTTGGGCAGGGTTCAGGCACCTGGCAGCAGTGGTTTCCTCAGTCGAGGAAACTTGGTCTGGATCCTCCTGGAGTGGCAATGGCGAACCGTTGGCCGTGGTGTTGGTTTTGGGCACCGTTAGGGAATCTGTTGACCCACTGATGGTGAGTTAGGCCCCTCCTAAACTGAATCTGCCACCACGCACGCAGAGAGCTCGACATGCTTGTCATACAGGAGACTGGATGCTGCTGGGAAACAGGGACAGAATATGGAATACAGAGATAGAATAAAGATCCCTGCTTAGAGAATATTCACACGTGGTCGCTGGCTGGTTTATTCAATGGAGGGATCGCTTGTTTCATGGTTTTGCATTCACGGGGCAGCTGTGAAAACCCAGCGCTTACAACTACAGGAACGCACCAACTTGACTCTGAACAAGTGCAGGGACCCGCAGTCGTGGACGAGCGTGGGACGGGCGCTGTGCTGCCCCGGGGGCAGGCGTTCACAGCATCGACAGTCAGCTCCAAAGCCCGCTGGGCTCACAGGGAGGTTTTGTGCTGGGGATCAGGCTGTGGAAGCTCTCGTTGAAAGCCCTTTGGACCACTTCTCCCAGTGGTCTGTGAGGTCTGTGAGGACCCTTCTCCATCGCTGCTCCAGCCGGGGCTCTGAACGCCCCAGCTGGCCTTTGCTTGGCCGCTGCAGCCCAGTTACCTGTGTCTTAAACCCGCTGAGCATTTACAGCTCCTTTCCCGTGTGAGCAGCGCTTGTGGCAGGTACGGGTGGAGGTTTCCTGCCCACCCGCCTGCGTGGCCATCGCTATTTCTCGCAGGTTTTGTAAAGCAATGTGTGCCCTGGCTCATCCTGAGCGATTGCTTTGCTGCTCTTGCCAGGCGGGACCCCTGTCGAAATGGAGAGCTTGGAGGGAAGAGGCAGCCAAAAGGGTTTCCCTCGAGGTCTCTGCCACCTTTCTGTTCCGCCCTGACACTCAGAATCGCTGCCCTGGCGGAGCGCGGCAGTGCCGTGGCGTGTGGCAGCATCTGCTCCTTACTGCACCGTGCTGGTGGCACGGGCCAACGTCCCGCCGTAACGCTCCCTGGTTCACAAAGCACACAGAAACCTTCCCGGGCTTTCCTGGCTGCCGTCATGGGGCGGACGAGCTGCTTGTGCCTGCCGGATGGTTTTTCAGACAGCTCTTGGCTGAGGCTTTGAGGATGGCTGGGTTTAGATGCTGGGGTGGGTTTTCTTTGGGCTTTTTGTTGTTGCATCTTTTTGACCTGTGCGCTTGGACCAAACCTCGGAGACACGACCCTTGCGGAGCGTATGACGTTACGTTCCTTTGGTGTGGGAAGGAGGGAGCTGCCTGGGATGTGCTGGCTTGGGTGGAGTATGGGCGATGGAGAAGCACCACGAGGCTTTGGGTCCAGCCTCACGCACCCGCTGCAGGTGACTCGGAGGTGATCCCACCGATGGCCATCGCGGGGCTTTCATGATGGGCTGTCACCAGAGGAGGGTCCAGCTCTGTTTTGTGGCTCCAGCAGCCTCAGGGCCGTGGGTTCCAAGGGACTGACTGCGGTGACTTCAGAGTAGAAATCCCCCGATGTAAGTGGTGCTAAAAGGGGATTCCTGAGCTTACCTCACCCAGCAGCCTCTGCCTGATGGGTGCAGTGACTTTGAGGACGTGAGGGGAGAGAGCGCTCCTGGCTTGAGCTGTAAAATCAAAAGCTGGAAAGAACCATTTATCAGTTCCTCATTCATCTCTTCCCCCTCCGTCCGATGCAGTTTGTCAGATGGAGATGTGATCACTCCTGTGGTTTCCTTTTGAGACATTTTTTGCACAGCCAGCCAAGCTCGACCGTCACAGAGGACGCCTGCAGAAGCTGTGACTTTCCCGTGGCCACAAAGCTTTGCAGGGGCATTGCTCCTTTAACGTAGGTTTAGGTTTGACTTTTAAAAGCAGTTCTGGAAAATATTTTTGGTAATTCCTGTGAATTTCAGTAGGAACAGCAGCAAAAGCGGGGTGCCCGCCTGCTCAGAGGGCTGGGCCACGCTCGCCTCCCTCCACCCACCCAGCTATTCCCTCTGCCTCCCTGGAGCTCAGCAGGGTAGCGGGTCCCCACTTGACTACAACACAGAGGAATATTTAAGTATTTTCTTTAAAATGGTTGTTTCTTGCTCCAGTGACCCCCCCCCCCCCCCCACCGTTGCTGCCTGCACGACCTGCACATCCGGACAACCTCGTCCGATGCTCTCTGCTGCTCTTACCTCTTGTTTCTTAACGTTGAATGAACCCATAGCTCACCGCTGGGGTCACTGGCGAGAGCTGTCCTGCGCGGTGGTTTATCTCATTAGGTTCAGTAGTTTGTTTGGGTTTTCCTTGCAATAGTCTTATGCTTTTATGAGCAAAACCTTTATTAAAGGGCTGGGCTGGGGCAGCCGAATCTGATTGCTTGGCAGCGGCACGGCAGCAAAGCGGCAGTCCCTGGAGCCTTTGATGTGCGGTGAGGAACTTTTATGACCAGAGGTTCCTTTGGCCCGGATCCCGCCAAGTCTTCATGCGCTCGGCTCTGCGCTGATAAGGGTCTTAGTCCATCACGCAGCAGGTCAGAGTCTTCCAGCAAGGCACATGTGCTCTGCAGAGGCTGGACTTGGGTAAGGGATGGGCCGGGTGGTGGTTTGATGTACCAGCAATAGGTGGTGGTTCTGGGAGCGGGGGGAGTTAGCGTGACCTTTCCATCCTAGTCCAGGTTTGGTTTGTTTCTCCAGAGGGATGGAAAGGGCAGAATTTGTGCTCATGGTAAAAGGTGTGTTTATTTTTATTAGAAAAAACAAGCTCAGGAGCAAACGAGCCAGGCAGCAGATGAAGAACCTGGCTCCAGGACTGTCGCTACCCTGCCCCCTCAGCACCGAGCACTTCTGAGAAGTTTCACACGCGGGTGGAGCTGCAGGAGTGCTGGTTTGAGATGCTGTGGGGAGTGTGTTGGGGTTTGTAGGGCCTCAACCCACAGCTCTCGTAGAGGGCTGGAGTTGGAGCCTAGCAAGCTCCCTTGCCGGAGCAGAGCTTGCCTGCTCCGGGCACCCTGCAGCCGCAGGTGGAGGTGGCCGCTTGGTGCACCCAGCACTGGGCCGAGAGCTCCCCGGGAGACATCAGCGAGAAATACGAGGTGGGAGCCCGGGTGCTGCAAGCTCCAAATAGCTCCCGCAGCCTTCGGGGGTTTCACCGACTCTCGTGCTCTTGGGGCTCATAGAGAGGAGCTGCCAGGCTGCTCTGGCACTGGGGGAGCCCGCGGCGATGCTGACAATCATTAGCGTGATCTTCGCTGCTCTGCACTCTCTCTGATCTTGGCTGCTTTTCAGTGGGGTCACCGGATTTCCGTCTTTAATTCTCTCTTTCTGTGGGCTGTAGATTAAAGGCAGAACTGAAACTTAACATTTTTGGTAATGGAATTATACAGAAGTTTCACTGCATCTGAGCTTAAAATGCCGCTAAATTATCATTTTCCTGTCATCACTGGTTCAAAATGCTGCTGGCTTGCCATGTGCTCAGATGGTGATAGTAGATTAGGAGCTCTGAATGGGCGCTGTGTTTCAGCCAGAAAAGGTAATTCAGTAAAAACCAGTCCTGTGGTCACCAGTGTGCGTCGTCCCAAGCTGGTTAGCCCAGCAGGCGTGTCCATAACCCGCTACGGCAGCATCATACCACCCCTTCCCATGCCAGAAACCACGTCGGCTCTTTCCTCTGTGGTCGTATGGCAGTCCTCGTGGGAGATGTGGCAGTGCTTGAAGTGGTTCTTTAGTCTTCACACCCTCCAATAGATCACACAGATCCATGCTGGAGCCTTCCCCGTGACTGACAACCGTAAAGACAAACTGGAGAGAGACCCGCCGCCCGATCCCCCAGAACTGGAGCTGGGGGTGGGGGTGAAGGAGGCCGCTCCTCTGCCAAGGGTCTAACTCATCCCTGAGCGGAGTATCTGCACGGGGTACGCAGCGACTCCAGTCCCGGGCTCCACCGGGGCTTAGGAAAACGCCCCGTGCTGGGCAGGATCTGCCTTGTGCTGGTTCGACCTTAGTTGTTTTCCCTTCTCCTCTGGTCGCCGTCCTTCCCGTGCCGGGCGGCGGCTGGAGGAGGGGGGATGCTGAGCCAGGGTGGCGCCTGTCTCCCTGAGGCTCGCGTTAGAGTGGCGAAGGCTCACCCAGACGTGGGTACCAGCACCCTGCGTCCAGGCGCTTTGTGCCCGGCACCGCCGATGGTGAGCTACAGCCGCGCAAGCGAGCGGCGGATTATTTTGCTTCATGCATTACACTTCCTCGATGTTGACATTAACGGTTGCTTACGTGTGTAATCAAAGCGAGGACTCGCGGTCTCCTACCACCCCTCACCTTCTGGGAATGTTTTTTATAGGTCCCAAATCATCAGCAGAGGGAACATCTCACCTTGAAATGGCTGACAGCTTGTGCTCGCCTGTGAGACTTGCTTTTTTCTTTTCCTTGCCATGGCTGTGCCCAGACCACGGGTTCTCCTGAAGCATCTTGTAGGTGCCTGGGCTACAGAAGGCTAAAAGCGACGTGGACGGAAAATATCTGTGTCCTGGGGTCCAGCCGGCTCGAGCCCCGGGAGGGAACACGGATCTGCAAAGTCTAATTACAGGAGCGAGCCAGGCAGCCTGGCCAGCCACCTTCCTCCAGATGGTAAAAATCCGGTGCAGAGAAGGCAGACGCTGGTCCCCAGCTCCACACACACCTGAAAGGGTGTCTCTGTCAGGGGGCACACGGGCATCACCAGCGCCCTGGGTTCCTGCCAGGGGTGTGAGCTGGGCATGAGTGCCTGGACCCCACCGAGCAGGAACCTGCCCTCTCAGGCTCCCCCCCTTTTTTTTTTTTGTGGAAAGGATGAGATTTCCCTCGGTCTCCTGCTGCGGGGCTGCACGCGTGTCCGTGGGGCCGTCACCTTCGTGCTCCTCCTGCCAGGGCATCCACCAGCACGGGGACCAAGGCACTCGTGTCCCCTGCGCTTGATAGCCATCGCCAGAGAGGACGGAAGAGGCGAGAGGTCAGACCCCGCACGGGGAGTGGGGAGAGCGGGAGGTGGGCAGCAAGCGAGGAAAGCGGTCGAGGTGGGCACCTGGGTGCAGCGCTTTGGACACCAAAGGCGGCCGTGGAGCTGCAGGCTCCTGCCCGGGCGCAGCTCCAGCCTCGGCCGAGCAGTGTCCCTAGGGTGCTCTCCCTGGTTTTCGGGGTGGTTCTCAAAGCCCTCTGGCTTCGGCTTTGCACCAGCCATTTGCCTGAGTGGGTAATGGCTGGTGTACCCAGACCCTGCCGAGACCTGTCCCTTTGTCCTGCTGTAGAGGTGTCCCCTCTTGCTTGGAAGCAAGCTTTAAACTGGGGAAACCGGGCAGCTGGGTTTCGTAAAGAAGCGCAATCCCTGGCTTTTTGGTTTGGTGTAACAGGAGCTCCCTGCACTGGGACAAGCAGCTGATGTGCGTCATCATGGGTCCAAGCGCTTCGTGCGTCTCCCTGACCAGCCTTGTTCTCCCTCCCAGGGTGTGCCTGAGGCACAGAAGCTGCTTCGTGCGGCTGAAGTGCAAGTCTTATTGGAAGGGATGGGAGAAGACAGCTGCTCTTCCTCCCCATCCCTCCCCGTGGCTCAACGGGGAGAGGAGCGCTACCGGTGCCATGTGCCGGGGGCTCCCTGGTAGCTGGGCAAGGCAGGGCTGAGCCACCCAGCCTGCTGGCCAGGAGACCCCCAGCTGCAGGCAGAGTCATCGGAAAGCTCCAGCAGGCAGGATGGCTGGAGGTAATCCCGGTTTCTTACTGGGTCTGGCACCAGTTCACCCAGTGAGAGCAAAACTCGCTGCGTGTTGTGTTGGGTTGTTCAGCTGGAACGTGGACTCTGCTGTGACTGCTCAGGCTCCTCCGCAAAGCCTGCGAGCTGTGGAGGAGCCCCCTTAGGAGGGTGGCCGGGCTAGGGACGCCGCGGCTCCCCTGGCAGATGCCCCTGTGCCGTGCGTGCCAGCAACCTCGGCCCTTGGTCCCTAGCGCTGTCACAGCCCTGGGCGCGGGGACTGAGGGTTTGGGGACCGCCCTGGGGGGCAGGAGGAGGTGGGAGTGGGAGGAGCACCTCTGGAGAGCAGCATCCCTGCATCCCTGCTCAGACCCCTAAAACCTCACTGGTGGTGGAAAATCTGACCTTGTATTTTTGCTTTCAAGTCTCTGATGAACTGTTGTGGGTTTGAGCCAGGGCAGTTCCAGGAGGTCATTGGAAAATGGCGCTTGTTTTGCATGAGCTTTAAAAAAAACCCATATGCGATTTATTTTCCCCCATCTACCCACATTTTCTAAAAAAACCCCTTTTTTTCCACCTATACTTAGAAAGACAACGTCAAATCTATTCTTAAATTTTTTTTACCAGCACCAGCTGGTTGTTTTTTTTTTTTTTAAGAAAAACTACGATTTAAAGCTCAGGGAAAAGGGAAGAAAACCCATGGAGAGACTCATTTTCCCTGAGCAGCAGGTTTGGGCAGGAGCATTTCAGCCAGCGCTGATGGTTTTGAGCTCATCCACCCCGTCCCTGTGCCTGCAGTTCGTTCCTGTTTTGGCTTCCCGAGAAGAAGTGGCGGGTCCCCTGTTGCCTGCACCGAAACGCCGCCAGCAGCACCCAGCCGAGGGGGTGAACTGGCCCCTGAAAGCACAGCGACGCCGTCCAGGTCGTTAATCCTGGGAGGACTGAGTGAGACACAGGCTGGAGAAGCTGAGTACGAGTTCGCTGGCTTGAAGGGAAACCATCCCGTGGAATCAGAGGGTCTCAATTATTCATGTTTTCCCGAATCACATTATTTCTTGCAGGGCCTGTTTTATAAATGCTGCTGCTATTTCTGATGGTAAATAACAATTTTGCATTATTTATGAACAGATTTTTACAACTGCTGGTATTACAGCTGCTGCCAAAGCACTGGGAAAATTATTATTGCTGTTTGTTGTTGTTTCTTTCTTACAATGCAGCCCCCTTGTTCTTCGCATGGTGAGGATGAGGATGAGGATGTGCCCATCACAGGGCGACAGCCAAGCACCCTGTAAGCGAGAAGAGGGTGCAAATGCCAGTGGGTGACTTGGGTTGCCATCAACCTCATGGCTGGTGCTTGGATCTGAGATGAGCCGGGGGGGTTGTGGGACAGGACCCCGGGTTGTGGTTCAATTCGAAGAGGAGGACGGGACGATTATCCCCGCTTGTCAGCGTGGAGAGGTCCGTGGGACACATGGACTTTCTATCCAGCCTTCTCCAGCCACCACCATCAGCCATGCCGGGTGCTGGGATGAGCTCTGCTCTCCTCCTTGCCCCGTGGTGGGACCTTCTGCACATCCTCGTGTAGCTCAGGGATGCCAGATCAATTTGCAAGCAGGTTTCAGAGCCCCTCTGCCGCCTGACACAGGCCAGCTTACTGCTGGCCCGAATTCTAATAGGAGTCTGCTGTCAGTAGCAGCTCCTGGCTAAAGGGGTTTAAAGATGAGCCCTGCCCGCGGTTGTCCTGCTGGAGGGTCTCTGGAGGTGGGAGGGAGCATGGCACGACCTGCTCGTCCATCATGTGCTTGCAGGTATCAGCAGGAGAAGCTGGTGGCAAAGTCCCAGGCTTGGGGTGCTGGGGTAGCTGCTTGCAGGAGCAACTCCACCCCTGAGGTGGGATGTGCTCCAGAGGGTCTCTCTGCTTCTGCTCATCATCTATTTCAGATGACACCCTACAGAGAAAAACATTATCCTTCACCAATCCTGTCATATTTTACTAAAATAGTTCAGTCCCTTGCAGATCCGTTTCTTTCTTCTCCAGTTTGGAGGCAGTTAGTGGAGACAGTCTGAGACGTGTTTCCCAATGGACACTTGCATTTGTAGAATCACAGACTGGTTTGGGTTGGAAGGGGCCTTAAACACCACCCAGTCCCACCCCCCTGCAGGGAGCAGGGACATCTGCAACCAGAGCAGGGTGCTCAGAGCCCCAAGGGACAACCTGACCTGGGATGGTGCCAGGGATGGGGCTTCTCCCACCTCTCGGGGCGACCTGGGCCAGGGTCCCACCACGCTGTAAATGGCTTTAGACAGAAGCAGCTCTGCCCAGCTTCACCCCAGCACTGGCAGCAGTTTGGAGGAGAGAAATCCCAACAAAATCCTTGGGAGCCAGCAGGAACGAGATGTTTGGCCAGTGCTTGGGACAAAATGTCGTGATGTTGTGTTAAAGAGGAGTTGGAGCTTTCTGAACGCTTCGCTCATAGTGGTTTGTGCTCTGTTTCACCCAGCGCTGGTATCGCTGCCCTTTGGGGAGTGCGGGGCTGGGGGAGGTGGCCCACGGCCGGGCATCAGCCATGAGACACAGGTGACTTTCCAAAGGCCACCGGCTGCAGTTCATCATGTGGCTCTTCGGCTGCTGCCTCTGTCTGTCGCCTGCTCCGGTCTCGTGCCTCCGTGTCGTGCTGTTACTGCAGAAGATGGAGTGAGGCACCAAGAGCAGGAGCTGCCCCGAGACCCCGGCTGCTCCCGGGCAGCCACCACGCCGGGGCTCGCTGGAGGAGCCTCTTGTCTCTCCGCCAGCATACATGGGCTCCAGCTGTGCCCTGCGGGCGGGCAGGGATGCGGGGAGCCGGGGCTGCCAGTGAGGGACCACATCAGATGTTCGCAGCGTGATGGAGGGTCTCTGCAGGTCTCGCTTCCCTCCCTGCTTGCAGCTGTGAGATCCAACCAGCAGCACAGAGTGTTCTGGGCTCGAACGGAGCAGGTTCCAGAGCGATCTGTACTGCAGCCGGTCCTGCAGCTTCCGCTTGCTGCGCTCAGGGGGATCAGGGAGTTGCTTTAGCACGCAGCATCGTCAGTGGTATGACTTGAGGCAGCCAGCAGCGTGCTGCCATCCGGCTCCTTCCCTGCCTGCAGGGATGTGAAACACCGTCAGGTCCCAGTGGTGGGACCTGGGCAGCTGCTGGCACCCCCCTGGCCTTCTGTGTCTTGCAGGGCCAGAACCAGGTCACTGGGTGACGGATGCAGGCGCTGCATCTTTCAGCCCTCGCTAAGCCAGGCAAAAAATCGCCCTGTCATTCACAGGGCAGGCTGTCCCCTGCCCCGCTGCGCCCAGGAGAGCTGCTCCCCGCCTCCCCACGCTGCTGTATCCTGTCCCCCCTCCACCGGGCATCCTGCCCTTCCCCGGCTCAGCCTGCTCAGCAACTCAATTACCCTCCGTAACTTCATTTCTCCCCGTTCCGCAGTGAGACAGGGGGGTTTATCGCGCACAGCCTGACAGCAGAGAGCAGCACAAGCAGAAAGACTGGCCCATCTATTTATTTTTCCCTTTCCCAGCCTGTCTGGAGAATAACATCTCTTAAAATATCCTACAAACCAAGCCACTGGAAGGCAGACAGGCTCACAGCGAAGGAGGACCTAGCTACCATCCACCAGCCCATCGCTTTGGGCCACCAACCAGGCGAGAGCCGGGATCTGTCTAGCAAATGCCATGTTGCCATGGAGCCAAAGACAGGATTGAATCCAATTATGTTGCTGTTGGAAAACAGAGTTAAATGTGAACAGCAGCAAGTTGTGTTTTCTCCTTCCTTCTGCAGATCTTCTCCATCGTGGTGTTTGGCTCCATCGTGAACGAGTGCTACGTGAACAAGGGCGGCCTTGAGACCGAGCTGCTCTGCATCTTCAACGAGAACGAGAGTGCCTGCAGCTACGGCATCGCCGTTGGCATCATCGCCTTCTTTGGCTGCATCTTCTTCTTCGTCGTGGACCTCCACTTCCAGCAGATCAGCAGCGTGAAGGACCGCAAACGGGCCGTCCTGCTGGACCTCGGCTTTTCAGGTACGTCTCTGGCTTTGCTGTGCTCTGAGGGTGCTGGCTCCATGGGCAGTGCGGGGTTGCTGCTGTGCCCTGCAGCTCCACGCGTACGTCCTCCCCTCTCCTCCCTCAGCGTGGCACAGCCGGGTAGAACAGGGCCGGCAGATGGGTTGTGCCATCCAGCCGTGAGCTCAGAGGCAGCAGCGAGGAAGCTGGTGTGTGGTGGCTTGTGGACACTGGGGTGTCCCTCTCGTCCTTGTCACTTCTGCAACCAGAGACGTTCGCTGAGCTGGGGGCGGTGAGGCCGCCCGGAGAAGTGAGGCTTGGTGGTCACATCTCAGAGAGCAGCCGGGGCGTTTCACCCTCGCACATCTCCGGTTTCTGGCTCAAGCTAATGTTCCTTCATCGGTTACATCTGGGTCTGTTTTCACTTTGTGCATGTGTGTTTTGGAACAACGCAGAAACCCACTTCTACCCGCCGCTGAAATCACAGAATCACAGCGTTGTTTGGGTTGGCAAAGACCTTTAAGCTCATCGAGTCCAACGCTGCAGCTCGGATGACCGGTGTGTGGTGAAGGTGGTGGGTAGTGGTCCTCTGGCAGGTCTTGGTGCAGGAGATGCTGCCCCCACCCCTGGGTACTTGGGGAGCAAACGCCAGGGCAGCGGGGAGCACGGCCCTCTCGTGCTCGAGGAGTGAACCTCAGTCAGGAGTTTCTCGCTCAAAAACGCACTTTCCTGGAGACTGCGGTGTGTGGAAGTCGGAAAAGCAGAGATGAAACTGTGGGGAGCAGGGGGATGCTGAGGGACAAGCTCTGGGGCCATGCAGGGCTGGCACTGAGGGACATGGAGGGTCTCCAAGAGGACGAGGCTGAGCCACTGGTCTGTAGAGGGTGAACCCGTCCTGGAGGACTGTTTGTTTAACACTCCATCCAGGGCAGTTCCTCCTCCCTCACACGCTCCTGGGCGGGTCGCTACCTCAGAGCACGGGTCACGGCCGTGTCACAGGGGCTGCCCGAAGAGCCACGGAGCCCCATCTATCACTGGTGTCTTCTGAGGGTCTTCAGGAGTTAAAATGACATCACTCACAGCTCCAAACCTGCACCAGCTGCGCTGGGTACCACAGCTACCGCCTTCCTCTGCAACCCTCAGAGACGTGAGGTGCTGACCTTCCCGGTACCAAAACCGTGGGTGTCTTCAGCCAGAGCTGTCCAGCTGGGATCACTTCTGCTGCCGCCCACATGGACCTCCCGGAGGTTTCGCCACATGGAGACAAGCCTTCCCCCTCCAGACCCAGCTCTGCCTGGCTCCTGGAGAAGAAGGAGGAAAGGAAGGGGGAAGGCAGGTATCGCTGACAACAGAGGAGAGGGCTCAGGCATGGAGAGCACCTCCAGAAACAGGCGTTGTCCGAAGTCTGGAGGACGGACACACACCTGCGTGTGAGATCAGAGCTCCCAGGGAACTCAGTGGGAACCATTTTTGTTCCTGTGCCCGCACTGATTTTCGTTAGTGATCATGTTCACCATCTGCAAGTGCTCCTTCGAGATGGGACTCTGCACCCGACAGCGTGGATCAGAACCCAGCTCCCGCACGGCCCCGGTCCCACAGAGGGGCTGGTGGTGCCTGCACCCAGACCCTGCTGTATTTACAGCGTCAGGTGTAAGCGGGTGTTCCGGGGGTGTCTGTCGCTACCCACAAACTGTAAAACCTCACCAAGAGGCTGAGCTGCCAGTGGTGTGGTGAGGCTACGTGTGCCGGTCCCAGTTCCGCACCGTCCAGCGCGCTGGGGAGCAGGAGAACGCCGGGAAGCACCGCGAGAGCCGGCAGATAATTATCACTGTAGGATCTGCAGACAACAGAGTGCAAACACCAGGGAAGATGCGTTACAGCCATAATTACAGGCTGGTGCCAGGCAGGAGCACGTCTACGGGAGCAGCTGGCAGAGCAGATGGAGGAGAAAGTCGCAAACGCCGTTTGCACAGTGCGGTGGCCCTGCCTGTGGCCCTGCCTTGTCCCTGCCTGCGCCTTGGAGTCACCTCTCGGGGGCTCGGGGGCTCTGATCTGCCACGGAGCCGGAGCCCAAGTCCTCTGTCCTTCAAGCGAAAGTTGTAGGTTACTGCTTTGGTTAACTGCCTCCACACCCCCAGAGACAGCAACCGCCAGGTGACATCAGGCCCCTGGGGGACCTGGGGACAGAAGCACCCTGCGTTCCTCACTCCCCATGCCGCCCGGTTTGCAGTGCTCCCTCGCACCCTCGTTCCTCACCCAGGTCCTTCCCAGATGCGTTTTTGGCTTTTATATTAAGCAATAATGCAGAGATCACATGTGGAGAGAAAGGAGGGAAGAGCTGCAAGGCAGCAAGAGGAAACCAAGCATCCCATCCTTGGTGGGAGGGAAAGAGAAGGCGACAGCGTGGGAGAGTCCCACAGGTGGAGTCTACAGGGGTTATTAACATGGGGGGAGTTAAATGAGGCAAATTACACGGGCCTGTGCTGCCTCCCTGCCCAGGCTGCTGGGAGCAGCACAGGGGGTATGGAGGGCTGTGATTTCTGCGGCTGCGGGGGCTTCACGTGCCACTGAAACCCCGCAGGGCTGGAAGAAGGGTTTGGGGCAGCTGTGAGTTTAGAGAAGTGGAGGCACAGCAGTAGGAATGGGGTAAAATAGGTGGACGAATTCCTTCTGCCAGAGCCCAGGGACCCGCACCCTCCCCTGGGAGCCAGCACCAGCAGCGCTGCAGCACATTCGGGCTTAGGAGGAGATGGGAAAAGCAGCACGGGGTGGAGATGTGTTCACCTGCCACCAGGGACTTTGCTGTGAGAGCCCCGACCGCTCCCGTTTACACCAGCACCCAGCTGGATTTCAGCCCAGCATTTGCCAGGGTGCCCTGCGGGACGTGGTTCGTCAAGCGGGGGGAAGCAGCGACTGTCCAAGTGCAGTGAGAAAGGTGAGGAGCTGCTGGCGGGGAGATGTGCCAGGCAGCGGGACCCGAGGCAGTGCCGGGCTGGAGGGATGCTGTGGAGGACGGCTCTGTGCAGACCCCGAGAGGTGACACTGTGCGGGCGACAGGCTCGCATCCACACAACCTGCGTGTTTTACCAGCAAGGAAGCAGCTCGTGTCTTCTCTACCACGAAGCCCGCAGCAGGGATGGCCCGAGGGAGCAGGACGGCTCTGCCCAGACACGGGGTGCAGGCACGGTGCAGCTGGAGCACAGCCATCGATCCTGGCGTAAGACAAAGTCACCGCTGGCACCAGAGCTGCACTGGGTGGATTTACCAGCATAGACCCTTGGGGCGATGCACAGCCCCGAGGCCGAGCACAGCCCCTGCTCGGCAGAGGCTCGGCAGCGCAGAACCCGCCTTCTCCAGCTCGCTGCTGAAGCCCGTGGACGCGACCATGAGAAGCGCAAAAGAGAAAGGAGGCAGAGGTGGAGAGCGGTACCATCCCACACACGCCTGGCAGGGCAGAGAACGGCTGCTGCGAGGTGGAAGGCAGGGAGGATCGCAGCAGCCTCGCACCGCGACACGCGGCATCAGCCAGGAGATGGATGTGATGTTCCCCTTGCGCTTGAATCACAGGGTTGCAGGCACCGAGCCCCACGGACGGGCTGTAAATATCAGCTAACGAGGGCTGGGTGCTGCTGCTCTAGCACCGTGGAAAGAAGCTTTCCAGCAAGGAGAGAACATCCTTAACAACAGGCGAGCGCAGGGAGGTGATGATGGATGTTTTCATTTGGGACCAGAGAGCCACCAGCGACACCTGTGCTGGATAAATCACCTTCAGACTTGCTAAGAGAAGAGCCTGGAAAAGAAGAACATCAGCTGCAAACTCGGCCAGGACGGGCTCTCCTGGCCCAAGGCATCCCAACTGCTCGTGATCACACCGATGAGCCCCAGGTCAAGGGGCTCAAGATGGGGCAGAAGAGCCGTGCCAGCCCTTGGGAGCCCCAGACCCACGTGCACCCTGCAGTGCTGGAGGCAGCAGGGGATTAAGTTAAGTGGGTCAGTTTGCAGATGAGACCAAGTTAGGTGGGAGTGTGGATCTGCTGGAGGGTCGGGAGGCTGCACAGAGGGATCTGGACAGGCTGGATGGGAGTCTTGGTCACCAGCAGCTGAAGAGGAGCCAGCAGTGTGCCCAGGTAGCCAAGAAGGCCAACAGCATCCGGGCTTGTAGCAGCACTGGTGCGGCCAGCAGGACCAGGGCAGGGATCGTCCCCCTGAACTGGGGGCACTGGGGAGGCCACACCTCAAATCCTGGGTTCAGTTTTGACCCCTCACTGCCAGAAGGACATTGAGGGGCTGGAGCGTCTCCAGAGAAGGACAACAGAGCTGGAGCAGGGTCTGGAGCACAAGCGCACTGAGGAGAGACTGAGGGACCTGGGGGGGTTGAGCCTGGAGAAAAGGAGGCTCCGGGGAGACCTTCTGGCTCTGACAACTCCCTGACAGGAGGGTGGAGCGAGGCGGGGGTCAGTCTCTTCTCTCCAGGAACAAGTGACAGGACGAGAGGAACCGGCCTCCAGTTGTTGCAGGGGAGGTTGAGGTTGTCCCTGAGGAGCCATTTCTGTCCCGTTGGGGTTGTGCAGGCGTGTCCCAGGCTGCCCAGGGCAGTGGTGGAGTCCCCATCCCTGGAGGGGTTTCCCAGCCGTGTGGAGGTGGTGCTGAGGGACAGGGGTCAGGGGGGACCTGGCCGTGCTGGGGGAGCGGGGGGACTCGAGGGGCTGGAAGGGCTTTTCTAACCCGAACCATTCTGTGGTCCTCTCCTCTCCTCTCCCTGCAGTCAGGCTGTGCCTGGCAGCAGCTGCCCCGCGGGGCTGGCAGTGGGGCTGCTCCTACTGCTGTACTGATGCTCCTGGGGAAGGTGCTAGGTAGCTCAGCCTCCAGCCTGCCGGTGCCCGGCATCCCTGCGTGTGCTGACACCCAGGGTCAGCGTGTGGGGGGACCCTCGTGCTGGGGATGCTCGAGAAAGATGGAGACCCTTAAAAGAGCATCGTGGAAGGCTGCAGGTTGTGCAGCTCCTCTTCCCAGCGCTGGGAAGCATTGCCGCTCCTTACACCCTGCGCTCGTGCCTCGCTGCTTGACTCTTTTCTGAGCTCCTTGGCATCGGGCAGCGCTGCTGGCTGGTGATCGCATTAGGGGAGCCGCAGCCCTGTCTCCTGGTTCCAGTGAGGAATAATCCCTGCAGCGCTGCCGCTCAGTCCCGCGGAGCCCGGGGGGCCGAGAGCGGGAGCGCAGCGAGCGGAGGGCGGCGGGATGAGCAGAGCTCTCTCGCATGAAGCCCGGGTGCCTCTCGGCTCCGCGGGCAGCCCTGCCGCGTCCCTGCCTTGCGCTCGGCGCACGACGAGCGCTTGCCCCTTTGCTGCGCTCACGGGATGCGCCGGTGGCTCAGGGGCTCTCGTGATCCCCCGCAGCAAGGATCAGTCTCAGCCCGTCCGTGCTCCTGGGTGGTTGTTCCTTGGTCTCAGCTCTCCAGCTGTGCCCCTGGGTAGGACCGAGGCCCAGCCCTTCGCAGAGCAGCTCTGACACCATCTCCTGCACCAGCCCAGCAGCCTGGAGCTGCTCCCAGGGGTGCAGGCTTCTTCCTGGTCCAGCCCGAAATTTGTAAGAGCTGGTGGTGTCCAGGGAGCAGAGGCAATGGCGGGTGGACACACATCCCTCGATGCCTGCGGGCAGGCTGAAATCCCACAGACCGTGGGGACTGCATGTCCAGAGAGGGTCTGCTGGCCCTGTGAGGTCTTTGAGATGTGGGGGAGCTAAACTTCAGGCAGGCAACACACTGGGTGACCCTTCGAGGTTGCTTCCAGCTCTCTTTTTCTGGCCACTGCAAATCAGCCTCTTTTAAAACAGCCCTGTTTGGGCCACGCCACAGGCGCAGGCACCCGAGGACGCTGCTGCTCTCTGAAAATCTCGAGGGCAGCGGGTTTGTTCTCCTCGCAGCGGAGGAGGCGGCGGGCAGGGCCGGCACTGACCAGCTCTCTTCTCCTCCAGGTTTCTTGTCCTTCCTGTGGTTCGTAGCCTTCTGCTTCCTAGCAAACCAGTGGCAACGGACGACGATGAGCAAAGGGGTTTCCCAAGGAGCAGACGCTGCCCGGGCAGCCATCACCTTCTCGTTCTTCTCCATCATCGTCTGGGTGAGTTCAGCTGCGGAGCCAAGGTGGGGAGAGGAGAAATGAAACCTGCTCCGGGCTCAGCGCTGAGCTGGGGGAGGGACCCGGGGCACCGTTTGGAGAAGTGAACCCTGATGGGCAGCAAGGGGCTGTACTGAGGAGCCTGTGGTCCCTCCAAATAGAGATGAAACTTGTGGTTTCTGACCCAGGCAGCATCGGCTCAGTCCCCTCTCGCTGGGGAATTCCAGACTTCCCCTTCTCCTGCGGCTGGAAAGTCGCGTTCCCATCGAAAACGTGTGGCCGGCCATGAGCTGCCTTCGTTTCAGAGCCTCGTTAGACCCCAGGACCGCCTTGGTTGGAAGCAATGAGTCCCCAGCAGCGGATCACTGCGACGAGCCGGTCGCAGGGGATGGCAGGGGGATTTGGGGAGCTCTCAGGCTCATCAGCTCACCCGCGGGGGAGGCCAGGCTGGCTCCTCCGCTGCCCATCCTGGAGGCAGGAGCTTGTAGAAACCCCCTTTGCTCCTGCCTTTACCCCGGGGTGGCACAGAAGGGTGTTTGCTGGGGTGGGCACAACCCCACGGGGCTCCTTGACAGCAGCTGCTGGACCCCATGTGTGCCCGGGGGTGCCTGCAGTGCTCGGGGGGCTCCAGAGGCTGCGCGTGGAGGGGCAGGGATGGCCCCTGCTCACCGCCACCCCCCCTCCGCCTTTCCCCAGTTAGTGCCCCCAAGATGAGCACTAATTCCATATCGCCTTAAAGGAACTGGGGCAAAAGCCAGGCTGAGGCTTTCCAGCACAGGCCTGGCTCCAGTTACCCACCAGTTTAACTGCTCCCCGCGCTGTTATTATCTAAATAAATCTTTTAATCCCAGCTCCCCCGCAGCTCTTCTCCATCACTGTACTGCCAGTCTGCCCAGTTAATGCGGCCGCCAGGGAAGGGAGCTGGCTGGGATGCTCTCCCCCGTCCCACCAGCATCTGCTCCTGCCCTGGGGAGGGCAGCGGGGATGCCCACCCCCTGCCAGCAGCACGGAGGGTGCCCGGGCTGTGGGGTCACACCGGCAGCCCCTCCGCTGGGACTGTTAATAAACCCGGATGCTCCGTGTGATGGGCACGCACCCAGTGCCAGGGAGCTGGGCTGTGGCTGGGAAGCTGTTCTCAGTGTCTGTGGGTGTTTTTTCCTGCCCCCCTCAGCTTGTCATTTATAAACTAATTGAATTGTTAATGAATCCTCCTGAAATAAGAGCGAGTGCTGCTGCCCGCATTTCCCACGATTTGCGACCTGAATACCGGCAACCTGGGAGAGGGTGAAGGAGTCTCGGCAGAACTGACCTATTTTGCTGGCCCGGGACTCGGCAGCTTCCCCTCCCTGCAGCAGACGGGTTTATTGGTACTAACGGTGCCTGAGCCCAGGCTGTGACCTCCAGCCCAGGCAGAGCTGTGGAGGTCAACACACCCCATAGAAACGGCTTCTTTAGCATTAGGGGTTGTGGTTTGGGGTGGGTTTCGCTCTTGGCTGTAGTGGCCAGCAGCAGCAGCCTGGGATGCTGCGGTGAGCTCGGAGCTCTGCAGTGAGACAGGGTGATGCAGGGTCCCGGGGGAACGTGGGGTCCTGTGGGCATGCAGGGTCCTGGGGGACGCAGGGTCCTGGCCGCGTTGTTGCCGTCCCTCTAACCCTCCTCTACCTTGCGGCAGGTCGCGCTGGCGGTGAAGGCGCTGCAGAGATACCGCCTGGGCACGGACATGTCGCTCTTTGCCACCGACCAGTTCGCCACCGACCCCAGCGCGGCGTACCCCGGCTACCCCACCGGCAGCGGCGTGGAGAGCACAGAGACCTACCAGAGCCCCCCCTTCACCGAGACCTTAGACGGCAACCCGAAGGGTTACCAAGTGCCAGCGTACTGAGGGGCGAGGGCCGTGTGCCGAGAGACCGGGTCCTGCGGCGCCGCACACGTAACCGGGTGGTCGCAAATGTATTCAGTCCCATTTCCTTACCGTGGCAAGTCAGTGCTGGGTCCTCACTATTAGCTAGTCGTGCCGTGGGTCTGTACAGTGGTCTTGGTTCTTGTCTTACCTGTCCAAGGGTTTTTATCAAAGCAGTGTTCCCTCTAAGGCAGAAGGAAGGAAGGTTGCTACCACATCACCTACGCGTGGCGAAAGGTGAACGAACGTCCTCTCTGAGGCTCCTGCTGAGCGCCCGGGAAAGCCCAGCATCCCTTTTCCCGTAGAAACCAGCAGTAGCCAAGGAGCTGCTCTTTATCTCGTTCTTCCAGAGCTCACGCAGAGTCGGTCTCGAGGCGGCGAGGGCGGGCGGGCGGCACCGGCCCCGTGCCGCTCCCGCTGCAGAGCTTTGCTGCCTGCGTTCCAGGAAGGGCCAAGCCCCCGGAGCGCTGCGTGGTGTGGGGGTTACTGGTTTGTGTGTGGTTACTGTACCAAACACCCCAGAATCCAACCAGGGCGTTCAGCCTTAGCGTAGGGCGCAGCCGGCACGGGGGGCACAGCGGGTTGGGCTCACATTGTGTATCCCAGTTGCATCAGCAGGGCTGAGGATGTGTGAAGTGGCTGAAACTGGAAACCAGTTCAGCACGAGCTGGCTGCTGCTGAGGACCAGCCTTTTATCGGCGGGAAACACGGCGCGTTGCAGCTCTGCTCCTTCTCCAAGGGGTTGGGAAAGTCCAGATTTACCGGTGGTTCCTGGTTGGCGATGCTGACCGCTCAAACCCAGCGCTCCAGCGCGAGAGGGGTGGGTGTTGCAGCCAAGTCCAAGTCCAGCAGGAGCAGCGTCAAACCGGTATGTTGATGCTGTGTCAGCCGTGGCGAGGGTGCGTTTTGCCCTAGAGCCTCTAGAAGTGAGGGATCCCGGTGGAGAATTGGAAGGATTTAGCCCCACCGAGGTCCGTCATGTTGGGGCTCACGGCCCCGGGTTTGGATGTAGCGGGAGAGGAGGGTCAAGGAAAAGCACGTGGGAAAGAGGCGCAGGTTTGGTTTTCAGCTGCAAAATTCCTGCTTGGTCAAAAGTAACCAAACGTGGAAGCCCCAGTAGGTCCCTGTCAGCAACCCGCTGCCTCCCGCCCGTCAGCCGGCGCGGTGGCGGGGAGCCCAGCCACTCGGCACTGAGGACGAAGCAGAGGAGCTGAACTTGACTTCCCAACCACCTGGGTGGCAGCTCCGTCCTCGGCGGCCCCTGCTCTCCTGGCTCCCAGGGAGCCGGGGTTTCGCTTGCCTGTTTTCGCTGGCAAAAGTCAGGTGCTGCCGCCTGACCCGGTGACGAGCAATAGTTAGTGCCACCCCGGCGCTCCTCGTAGCAAAACCCTCCAGCAGCGCGTTGTCGGTATTAACACAGCTCCGTTCTGCTGCTAAACTGCAGACAGCTGCATCGGTGACCCAGCAGCAGAGCGCCTTGGCAGCCGTCGTTACCCGTGGCACAGTCCATCACCCGCCTGCCCCGCTCCTCGGGTCAGCGTGACGGCCCCGGAGCTGCACGGGGAGTTTTCAGGCAGCATCTCCCCACTCGGACACTTCTCCCCTGTGGCTGCAGCCTTGCCTGCACGCGGGGGCACTGAGAACCGGTGTCCCGCTGCGGTCCCCACCGTGGCAGCAGTGGCCGTGGCTCTTCCTGGACACCTTTGTGCCCACGTTGAGGTCCGGGTGCTGCGGGGTGGGTCGGGCTCAGCCCCTCCGCCTGGCCCTGCTGCAGGAGCGGGGTCCAGAGGCTGTGGCGGAGGTAAGGAAGAGGTGACCCGGGGACGTGAGCCGGTGGCCAGGGCCAGCTTGGTGGGCAGTGCGATATCGGTGTGTTGAAGGGACCAGGGACACCCAAACCCCAGGGTGAGGGCTAGGAGCCCAAATGAACTACAGTGATTTTTCTGGCGTCAGTCTTGCTGGGGAAAAAGCCACCCCAGAAGGCGAAGGGCTTTCATACAGGGTACGGTAGAACTGTAGCAATATTTTCCTTAGAGGGAACACTGACATTTTAGCAGCACAAACAGTACTTGTGTTAATATTTTAGCAAAATTATAATCAATTTAAATGTTTAAATTGATTGTACGTGAGATACTGTTCGTTCGGTACATTGTATTTTTTCTAACTATATAACCTGTCCCAGAGTTTCCTTGTAACCGTAAAGAACTAAAGCTCTGTCTGACTGCGGGACGCGTCCTGACCCCTGGTGTAACCGTGCTGAATATTACAACTCTGAATGTACCCACCCAGGCCTGCCTTGCCTTTCTTTCCCCCTGCTCTCCCGCCCCACGCACGCCCCATGCTGGGACTGACCCTAACGGCAGCAGCGGTGACACGGGGACGACTTCAGCACAACTTCAGCCCTCCCTGGCCGAGGCACCGTGGTTCTTCTCCAGGTCAGCGGCTTTGCAGAGCTCCCTACAAGTCAGCGGTACATTTGGTGAGGAGGAGGAGGAGGAGGAGGAAGGGGCTCGGGTGCCCAAGCAGCTTCCTGGCAGCAGAAAGGCAGGACAGATAAGCCTTGGTTAAACCAGAGCTGGAGGTAACGCGCCCAGCCACATCAGGAGGCACCTCAGTGCAGTTTAACCCTGCTCCCGCTGCCACCGACAGCGTCTGGAGGGGAGGACGTCCCCGCCGGGGCAGCACGGGGAAGGACGGGGGCAGCCCACGCCCGGGGTGGTTTTTCTGGGCAACAGCGCTGGGTTTCTGTACAAGGTTGCCCGCCGAGGCTCTGTCAGCCAGGCAGGACGGGATGAGCCAGAATTAACATAGTGCCACAGCGCCCGAGACACGGGCACCTTGGCAGGAGCCTTTGCCCTCGAACAAAACCCATTGTCTGGTTTGTTGGCGAGGCCAGTGCCAACGGCCCGTGTGGCTCCTCGGCACCACAGGCCAGGGGCACTGAGCTCCGAGGCAGGGCGAGACGCCAGCCCCAGTGATGCCCTGTGCCCCCCCCTTGCACAAATCCTCTTGGGAAGCTCCCGCAGCCGCCCAGTGCCAGCAGCGCCGTGTCAGCAGCTGCCGTGGCGTGTCCGGCACTCGTCAGGCAGGCTCGGTGTGGACGTTAGTGAACTAGAACCTCACGGGCTTACGGCTGGAGCACACGATCCACCGGTGTCACCACTGTAGTGCGTTGTTTGGGGTTCAAGCGCTCGGAACATCGTCCTTTGTGCGTCTTTCTCCCCGCACGTTCGCTGGGGCACGGCGGCACTAGAGCCTTTCCACCAGCCAGACCTCGTCCAAGCGCTGCCCCACGCCGTCCTCACCAGCCGTTCCACGCATGCCCTCTCCTCGCGGAGCTCCCAGAAGCCCAGCAGCTGACGGGAGCTCGCAGAGGGCAGGATGGTGGGTGCTGGAAGCTGCTGCGCAGCGTTGGCACCAAGTTTGGGTGTGAAGAATAGAAGTGAGGCAGTCCCGGACCTTTCCTGGAGAGGCTCTGCCAAAGCGCCCGCGCTGGGAGGCTCCGCTGTGACACCACACCTGGTGCTCAGCACTCAAGTTAACCACACCGAGGGGTTTGCGTATTTATTTTAAGCATATTAAAAGATTTGAAAGAATTGAAACTTTTTCCAGCATTTTGGAATGTTTGGCTTAGCTGATGCTCAGTAAAAAGCTCTTCTCCGTGACGCTGCTCCCGCACCTCACGCCATTCGAGCAGAGCTCTCTCTTTCAGTCACGTCTGCAAGCTCCCCCGGTCATCACCTGTTCCGTGGTAAATCCCATCACTGCTCTGTGAAACCCGCTGGGCTCTGCAGGTTTCCTTTCAGCATTTCTTCCCCCGAGGGGTGCTGGGGAGAGCGGGAGGTCTGGTCCCACTCTGCTTCAGGAGACCCTCTGCGCTCCCAGGGAGGCTCCAAAACTGCATCGGCCTCACCCTGAGCTCAGCTGCCTGTATTTCACTGCAGTATCACGTGCAAACCTGATTCTTCCAGTTTTAATCTCAAACCAGGACCAAACAGGGGTTGTCTCACAGACCCCTCGATGGCTGCAATCACTCCCCATCCACGTGCTGTGGTATAAAGTGGATTGTGTCTGGAACCGAGTTAAAAATGTTTACAACTTCTGTATATATTATATATATGAACACGCTGTGATTATGTATTTTCTGTGTGTTGCATCTGATTTTCAATAAAGCATTAAAAATGAACAGAAACAGCCTGAAAAAAGGGGGTAGTGCTTTATTTAACTGGGTGAGCACAAGGAAACAGCCCCGTCAGGCCAGAAGGAAGCCTACGGCAGCCCCCGCCCGCTGGAACCACGGCTCTGCCACCACAGAAACCAACTGGGACTGCAGGAAGATGTGAGATGCTTCTGCCGAGGAGGGGGGGTTTCATCACCCCTGAACCTGACCCACCGTGGGAAGAGCCGAGGTGGCAGCTCAGCTGTGCCGTGTGGTGTCTCCGGGGTGTTGGGCCCCGAGGAGCCCGATGCGAGGTGGGGACACGGCAGCGCTGCTGCTGGTCGCTTAGTCATGCACTTCATAAACAGCCCCAGGGGCAGTCGATCACCCCAGCCCCATTTCAGGGTGTGTAGCCTGGCCCCAGTGCTGAACATGACACACTTGGGTATTCAGAGGAGTCTGAATTATTGGGAAAAGAAACCAAAAGCACTTTGCAGGCACCAGCAAGCAAAAATAAGAAGTGTAAGGCAAGGAAAACTGCAGCCAGGAGTAGCTCTCGAGCAGCTCTTCAGTGACGCTCCGAGCTCATTTCCATAGAAGTGATGCTCGTATCAACGCACTAAAATGACATAAATTAATTCCAGCTTTATTCCTACCTGTTAAAAATAACTAAACCTGGTCTGGCGGGACAGCAGAGGCTCAGACAGCAAGTGCACTGCGGGGAGGATGCTGTCCCTCTGCCCATCGTGGCTGCTGCTGGAGGGGTTCCTTCACCTCCGAGGGTGGAGTTTAGAGATGCCAAGACACAGAAGCGAAGCTGCTCCAGCCCAGTGTCACCATGCTGGGTCTGAACAAACCCCCAGCAAGCGCAGACCACTGTAAACACAGAGATGCACCAAAAAGGCACTGCAGGGACAGGCGGTCAGCGAGCAGCAGCGTTACATGTCCCCACGCACTGTGGGTGGGAGCCACCACTGTCAATGGAGCCAGGAAACTGGAACTGTGGTGGTGTTAAACTGGACTGGGAAGTTTTACCCTCCTTGGAGGCAGGGTAAAGCCTTCACGGCGTTACTCTACACACAGCGCTACGAAATGAGCTTCTTTAAAGAAAGTGGTAGGGAAAGGGCCAGAAGCAGCATCAAAGCTCATGCCTGGCTCCTCGCACACCACTCTCCCAGTAGTGGCATTAACCCTGTCCTCTCTCCTTGCTGCAGGAGCGGCCCCGGGTTTACCAATAATGCTCGTACTCGCCAGGGAGGAACAGCTTGTCCTTTGCACCCCTGACTGCCTTGATCTTTGTTGTCACAAAAATAGCACAAAAAAAAAAAAAAGGAAAAAAATCAGAATATTATCTGGGAAGCTATTTCTGCTTCCGGCCCTTTCAGTGATTCACCATCTTCCCCCACCTCTGAAGAAAACAGAAAGAAAACCCAAACCAGAGGCTGATTAACCCCCTACTGTGTCCCCTGTCAGTCTCCAGATCAAAGTATTTTCTCGGCTACCATGTGTCCGAGGGGAAAGGTGGACCCCACCTCCACCCCTCCACCACCATTTCAGCCTAATTCTACCTGGGGAAGCTCAGCCTGGGGCTGTTCCTCAGCACAGCCCAGTGATTCCTTCACCCAGGGTTTACGAAGAGGGTTCTGACAGCCACCCACGTGCGACCGCCCTGCTGGCGCAGCCCCCGGCCCCCCCCACCGCCAAACAAGTGCAGATTGCTGGGCAGAGCCTGGTTTATTGGTGGGGGGAGCTAACTGATGAGCCGGCTGATGGCCTGCAGCGAGGGGAACTCCTCATCCTCAATGTGCAAAGCTTTGTGGGTGACAACGTCCTGCGGCGTTAGCACTTGCTTACACGTGGGGCAGACGCAGCAGTCGAGGTCGGAGCTGGGGTCCGTCTGCCAAACGGTCTTTTTGTTCTTTTTGGGTTTGTTGGAGCTCTGTTTCTCCTTGAGTCTGAAATCGTTGTGAGCAGAAAGCAGTTCTTGTTGCTTAACTGTATCTGGCAACAACACCAACAACTCACTGAAGATTTTCTTGAAGTTCTCCCCAAGCAGCTCTCGGCAGCTTTTGTAGTACTGCACCGCAGAGATCAGCCCCTTCAGGGAGCAGAGAATTGGAATCATCAGGAAAAGAAAAATATATACATAGAACAGCAGCCTCCCAGGCTCCTCTTCCTCGTGGAGAGGAAGGTGTGAGGCACGCGAGGGCTCCTGCCCACTCACCTGTCTGAACTGCCCAGAGTGAGTCTTGAATTTATTGAACTTGGACTCATCGCTTTGAAGAAATTCTTTAATCGATTGGATCAGCTGAATGTTCCTTTGCTGAAAGTTTTCGGGTATCAAGTACGATCCGTGACGGGACTTTGGCCTGCGTTGAAGAGACCAAAAGCGACTCTGACATGGCTTCGCGTTACACAAAGGTGCTGTGGGACACTCATCCTATGGCTGTGCTCTCCCTCCCTCCACCCCACTGCACAGCCACTGCCACAGGACGGAGGGACGTGTCCTGGGGGATTACAGACCCCACCTGTACCTGCACAGAGCATTTAAACCCATAGAGTAGAACCACTGAATCCCAGAGTGATTCGGGTTCGAAAAGCCCTTTGAGCTCCTCGAGTTCCCCCGCTCCCCCAGCACTGCCAGGTCCCCCCTGACCCCTGTCCCTCAGCACCACCTCCACACGGCTGGGAAACCCCTCCAGGGATGGGGACTCCACCACTGCCCTGGGCAGCCTGGGCCAGCCCGGGACAACCCCAACGGGACAGAAATGGCTCCTCAGGGACAACCTCAACCTCCCCTGCAACAACTGGAGGCCGGTTCCTCTCGTCCTGTCACTTGTTCCTGGGGAGAAGAGATTGACCCCCTGCCTAGCTCCAACCTCCTGTCAGGGAGTTGTTGAGAGCCAGAAGGTCTCCCCTGAGTCTCCTTTTCTCCAGGCTTAACGCCCCCAGGTCCCTCAGTCTCTCCTCAGTGCGCTTGTGCTCCAGACCCCGCCCCAGCTCCGTTGCCCTTCTCTGGAGACGCTGCAGCCCCTCAATGTCCTTCTGGGAGTGAGAGGCCAAAACTGAACCCAGGATTTGAGCTGTGGCCTCCCCAGTGCCCCCAGTACAGGGGGGATGATGCCTGCCCTGGTTCTGCTGGCCGCACCAGTGCTGGTACAAGCCAGGTTGCTGTTGGCCTCTTGGCCCCCTGGGGCACACTGCATCCACACAACACTTGTGCTTTTCTTCACACACTCTTCTGAATCCAGTCCACAATGGCCACGGTCTCCCCAACAGGAACCATTACTGGATGCCCTCTGCAGCCGCACCCGTTGGGAATAACCCCCTCAGGGTGTCTCACGTGGTGTTTGAATCCCATCTGACGTAACCGAGGTGGAAAGTGTAAAGTCTCTAACTCCAAGGACTGTGACTTACTCTTTCAGAGATGTAGTGACAGGGTCAGCGATCTTGGTGGATGGAATAACAGCAAAGCCTGGCGGGGGTTTGCTGACAGGCACCGACAACCCTGGAGGTGGGGGAGGACTCTTCAGTAGCACCACAGTGTTAAATCCTGAAGGAAAGCAGAGAACGGGCAGAAGTCAGAGCACATATCTGTGGCACCCACGTTCCACCGCCCAGAAGGAACGGCAGTGCTCTGACGTGCTCTCCAGAAGCACTAAAAGGAGGAGTCAGCAGCTCAAACCCCTGGAAGAAAAACTGGAACTCAGGTGGAAATCTGTCAGTTCAAGAAGCGTGTCACAGAGTGGCTGATGTTACTCGACAGAGAAAGCGCTGTAACTATTAGTTTGCTTTACCAATAGGAACAATAAAAAAATCCCACTGCAAATTCACACTTTCGCATTAATAAAGTGAACGGAAGAGATTCCCTTTGCCCTCAGCAGCCTCCAAACTCCATCTTAAGCTCGAAAGCAGAGATTTGTGTCAGCCACGAGTCATGGAAGAGCAGTGACCGGTACAGACCCGCTGTGAGTGGACACCTCTGAGGAGCAGAGGGATCCCAGCAGTGCCACTGTGGCTGACAGAGGATATTCCAGCCCATCCGTGTCGCCTTTTCAAACATCAAAGCCTAACCTGGCACGTTGGGCAGAGCTGCTGCTCACAGGAGAGCTGGAGGGAGTGTTTACACCCTCACCCACGCGCCACAGCTCTCCAAACCACCCCCGAGCAGAGCCGCCTGTGCCCCGCAGTGCTCACCTGGTGGCGGGGGCATCCGAGCAGGTCCTGAGCTCCCAAGAGCTGGGAAGTCTTCCTGAGGTAAAGGGCATTTGTGAGTCGCTGGGGGCTTTTTAAGGCCGGGGGGCTCTTTGGGGGTGCTGCAGGTCGCCAACGGTTTTTCCACGTGGCCGTTCATGACAACGGCGGCTCTGTCGGGGGCGTGAGAAGCAGAGGACACGGTTGACGTCTGCTCTGCTTCCGGCAGCTTCTCAGCCGATGCCCGGGGAAACGATGTCTCCTGTAAGAGGTGTGGGGATGACAGCTGCTGCTTCTCAACCCCCATCTTCTTCTTCTTGCTCACTTTTGTGAAAGTTTGTGAGGTAGAAGCTGCCAGCAAGGACGAGACGTCAAACATCGTTGGGGTGTTTCTGATCTCCTGGGTTGTCAAGCCGCTATTGCTGTCTTCCTCATCTGACTGGGAGAGTTTATTGCTCTTCTTGCTTCCTTTAGTGCTGTTCAAGGAGGCTGGTTTTTTGGCTATCTGGTTGACGCAGGGGTTGCTGATGGCTTTGACTACACTTTTACTGGAACCATTGTTCCACGCAGATGTGATGTTAGTCACCGTTTTACTGTTTGGTCGCATTTTGGACACCAGAGCCGGAAAATCCTCCTCTTGGAAAGCTGTTTTCTTTGCCGTTGCCATGTACATCATAGACATCCCAGCAGGGATGATGGGTGCTGCAGAGGATGACAAGCTTGGGAAATCTTCTTCTTTAAGCTTAACCGCCGTTGGCTGGGCAGAGCTGTGAAAAAGGGAAGCATAGCTCGTTAGAGGGGCTCCCGCAGGCAGCATGAGCTCATGCCTGGTCGCTCCCTTCCCCACACTGTGGCTTAGGGTGGCACAACCCACCCCACCGCTAACAGGAGGCAAATGCCCTCGAGTTTTTAAACCCTGCCTGGAACGGGGCTCCTCAAAAAGGCCCTGCCAGCCTCGCTGGATTATCCCAGTATACCTCACCAGAGCTGCCACACCCTGCAAAGATCCTGTTCTAATCGTCACCAATTTCAGGAGATGATGGGTTTTAAAGTCACACCACACAGCTCCTTCAAGATCAGCTATTGAGTTAAAAATGGCTGGAATGGAGAACATGGAGAATTTCCCTGAAATGGCACCACCAGAAGATCAAGCCATGAACTGAGGCAATAACCAACACCGCTCATGCAGGTCATGAGCACAAGAGCAGCTCAAGCAGAGGGGCCAGGGCAGGGGGAAAGCATCTGTAGTTTAAGTGATCTGTAAAACTGTTTTCTTCAGAAAAGCAGAAGTTAAAGTGAGTTTCTAAACCTGCTTTCTTGAACTTACCCTTGCAGAGGTGCTGCTGCTAAGCCGATGGCTGGGAAGTCGTCCTGGCTGAGAGCACCATTCGCAGCTGCTTCTTTGGGAGCACCGACAAAAAGAGCAAAGACTCGTTTCAGAGGGGAAGCTATGAACAGACATGACAGCAGTGTTCACAAGTCCTATTTTCAGCAGCTGATGATGTCAACTGTGACATTCCAAGAGGACAATTTAAATCCACACATCACTGTTTCCTTCAATTATCTGCGTTCACCATTACGTCATCGTACCCTGGTGGCAGCACACGGGAAACTCATGACAACGTGAGCAGAACACTGGTGGGTAAGAGCTTTGTGAGGGAACCCTCCAGAGACTGAGGTGCCCCCATGCTTCTGCCAGAGACCAGCACTCAACTGCCTGCACAGGGTTGGGATGTTCAGAGCACAGGGTTGGGATGTTCAGAGCACAGCGCTCTGACTGATGTATGCCAGGAGAGCTGCTCCTCCAAGCAGCCCATCCCATGTCCGCCGCTCACGATTGAGCTCTTGGACAGCCAAAAATCAAAACACAACTCATTCCCAGCTGAGATTTGCCTTAAAATCCAAATCGTGTGCTGTGGATGAAGAGGTTCGGAGACAGACTGGTGTCAGCAGAAGCTGGGCAGGCAGCTGGGGGAGGGAACCTTGCCCAGCATCCCCAGCAGAGCTGCACCCAGTAACCAAATGGAGCTCTGGGCAACTACCATGTAACAAAAACGAAGAATCCTGTTGTAGGAGCAAGAGAACAGTGGAAAATGGATTTGGAGCAACAGTAACATCAAAACACTGCTGTGTCATTTTTATCTGCCCCAAACTGGACCTGGGCCAGAACAGTTACAGGTTTGCTTTCACCAGTTAAACTTCTACTGGGAATAACTTGTTCTCAGAAGAGGGAGAACTCAGCTCAAGCATCACGATAGATCAGCTCTGGTTTGCTAGAGCAGGAAATGGCACCTCACACACACTGTCAGTAATTGCACGTTTCCCTGCAAATTCGTGTTGCCAGATGAAGACCCTTCACAGCTCTACCCATGTCCCCCACCCTGAGAGCAACGTGTGGCGATCTCCACTTGCCCCACGCTGATGCCCAGCCCCAGCATTCCTCCCTGCGGCTGCAGAGCAGGTCCAGCACTCACCTGCAGCATCGTTCGAAGGCTTTGGCACTCGTTTGGAGCTGAGCGCTTCGCAATCCCTCAGGTCCTCCTTTCTCCCTCTACCACTGTTCTCCTCTCTGTCTTCAACCCGTTTTTTCTCCTCCTGCCGTTTGGCTGCTACAGATGCCCTGACCGCTGCTGCGATGTCTCTGTCTTCTTCCTCCCTACAGGACAGGGCAGATTTTCCTGGTCAACCAGTAAGGATCAAGAAGCAGCTTTGTCTTGCTCCAGCTCTCACCTCTCTGGTGCCAGCTCCGACTGTCCCTGGTCCTGTGCTGCCACCTGCTGAGAAGGCTCCAACAACCCCACCCCTCCAACCCACCCTGGTGAGACAGGCAACATTCCTTCACCCCCTGGATTTAAAGGTTTTACGTGTGATAACAACAAACCAGGCCAGAAGAAACTGGAGTGAACTGGGAGACCGTACCAGGGATGCATGGGGATGCCTGTCTCTCCTGTTTGTTTCCAGATGTATGAAATCATACTTGTGGGCCACAGTAATTCTTCGGTTTGTCATGAATCTCAACACATGCACGAGCCACATGCCACACCAACACAGAAGCGTTCAGAGATGGACTTCTTCCCCCCAGTGAAATCACCATTACTGAACCAGCAAGAAAAAGAAGAAAACCAGATGTGCAGCATGGATAAAGCGGTCAGGTCTTGTGTGGGTGAAGAGCCACAGAAACGTGAGATTTCATTCCCATACTTAACCCTCTTCTTTTTCCAAAGCACTCAGCCTGGCCCTGCAGAGATCTGTCAGGTCAATGAAAAGCACGGTCCTTAGAGCAGGAACATCACCATTACCAGACCAAACAATCCACTAAACCTGCCAGCACTGGTCGCTTCCCTCAGCAAATCCTGTTTCGAGAAGACAGCACAGAAACAGCTGCTGGGAGTCACTGGGGATTCCAAGTCTTTAACCCACCAGTCGAAGATTCCTTCGTTTGCTTCCCGTGCCAACTCCAGGGAGCTGAAACTTCACACACAGCAATTTCGCTTTGCCCAGCACAGGGTCAGCATGCCGGCCCAGGCTCAGAGCTGGTTCTGCTCGCCAGGATTCACTTTGGAGGCTTCCAAATTTTGTCCCCAATTCCCTCCTCCTGGTCCACCAGAATGCTGTTCATTGGTGAGTAAAAACCAACACTGAGCACAGAACATTGTGCTACTCACCTCTTGTACCTCCAGCTGCCTCTTCTGTTCTGCTGACTCCCTCGGCCGCCCAGTCTGCCCGACCTCCCCTGCCTGTTGTACCTGTCCACCTCTTCGTAGTCCTCTCCACCTATAACACCTACACAGGGGATGGCTCGTCACTCTCATTAGCTCTCTAACCTGGTCAGCACATTATGCCTGAAAAAAGTTAAAATACGGTGGTACAAACAAATCTATCCTGATTTCTCCCTGATGATTACGTAGCTGTAAGACCTTCGGGACTGCTGCACTAAAAGCCATCCTACAGCAGCTGGATTCCAGGTGTTGTAACCTGTGATGGGAGTTTTGGGTCATTTTGGGTTGAGGCAGAGATCTGTCTATGTTCAGTTCCACACAGAAGAAAAGTTCCTCTGTGTGTGGATCTCTGCAGCTCTGGCCTCGCGCTCCACATTCACAAGTACTCTGTATTAACAGTAACAGAAATCATTCACCTAATCACAAATTGGAGCAGAAAGTCAGTAGCTTTCCTAAAATTATGTATTGTCATTAAATCCACATATGGGGGAAAAAATGATTCAGGTAGAACAATTCAGGTAGAAAAAGAGCTCTGCATGCCATGTGCCCCATCCCCTCGCCCAAAGCCAGTGCTGGAATGTTTGGCTGCCCAGAGCCCTGTCTGACCAAGCTCTGGTTATCTTCAAGGACATTCTACACCCTCTTTGGAGAGAATTCCTTCCTGGCTGAGAAATGTTCACCGGATGTTCTTAGAAACCCTCAAAGCAGTAAGAATAATCATGTCTCTGTGCACCCCACCCACACTCACCCTCGTTCCTGCGCTGGTGCCTCGGAGCATAGTTGAACTGCAGGTCGATTTGCCGGTTTTGCCGGGCCTCTGCCCGGCTCTTGCTGTGGCAGGCGGTTTTGTGCGCCTTGTAATCGATCTCCGTGCGGAAAGCGTGGGTGAACTGCTCACTGCTGCAGCGGCCCTCCTCGCAGAGGAAGTGCTTTTCGCGGAAGTGTTCCCGAAGGTATTCGTAATCGCTGGGAAGAGAAAGAGCCCAAGCTGCACCTTCCCAACCTGCTTTACTAACGGCACGGGGCTGCTCTCACAAGACGAAGGGAGGACAGGCCTAGGCAGTGCTTCCTTCATCCTCAGACAAACCTTCCAGCTGAACCTACTCGTGTACAGCTGACAGAGACCTCAACACACGATCCCAGCTGTGGAACTGAAGCTGCTGGCTGGTAGCACATCCAGTTGTGCATAAGGCATGGGGTTCCTCAAAGAGAATCTATTTCTCTCTGCTTGGCACATGAGCTTTGGAGCATTAGAGCTGCTGTCATGCTGCAGGATGTGACTTCTAATGCTTAGCATTAATGAAGAAAACTCTAGAACATGCACTAGACAGAAAGCCATTACTTGAGCTGCTGGTTTAAGGCACTTGCCCTCTGTCTTCAAGCACGACACTCCCCAAAATTCAAAGCAGACCCAAGCAATTTTGCCTCAAAATTTAAGCCACCGAAGGAGGGGTAAACTGCTTCAGCCACCGAAGGAGGGGTAAACTGCTTCACCCACCTGTAGTATTCCTGCGCACCATCAGAGTCACAGAAATGGCAGAAGTAGTGATCTCGCCGTAGGTGTTTCAGTAGCTCATCGTTATCCAAATAACGCTCGTCGCAGAATTTACAGAGGGGGTGCCCGCGGTGGGAGGTGTCATCGGGGTCCCCGTGGATTCGATGCCGGGCGAGGTCCTTCCGGGAATACCATTTCCGTTCATAGGTGAAAATCTGAAGGAATATATAAATACACGTATTTTTTTTTTGTGAACAAATGGAATAAGCCGGGCTGTGCACAACTCGTTCATTTGTAGGAAGATTGGCTTCAGAATGGTGCAATTTGACAACCGACACCTAAAATTGTCAGGGAATAGGAAACAAAATTGAGTAATGGATCTGAATTAAATCTAACTTGCATTTCATTTGAACGTGGAAAGGATCTAATTCACCTTTTTCCTTTCCACTTTTTTTGGTATATAATGATATATATTATCATCATTATTTATGAACACGTGGTGTTTTGCACACTTGAATGAAACAGCCCCGCAAAGCGGATGCGAGCTGCTGTACCTTCCTCAGAGAGTAGCTGCCCTGAGACAGCCCCACGCTGGGTACACAGCTCAGGGAACACATTTTGTACCGCAGGCCAACCCTCTGCCCTCCCAATAGGCAGCTGTTGTGGTAGGAGGGTTCTGAGGAGGCCAAAAAGATCTGCATGGCCTCGAGAACAGAATATTCTTTATTTCTTGCCTAGACGAGGAGAGTGAACTCGTTCTGGGAGCAGGTTCGCTTAGCTGGGGCTGATGGACTGAAGATTCTGCGTGTTTAAGAACTTCCTTCTCTGATTTGGTATTTAATTGGCTCAGAGAAAACAAACACACAGGAACACATGTGTAATGTGTTCTGAAAACGCGTTTGTGCATTGAACTCCCTCCTACAGCACCCTGGAACGCTGGCAGCTGTAGACAGGAGGTTGGCAGATCTAGAATCCGTGTAACGGTAGCTGCTGGTTTTGTTGGACGCGTAATTCAGAACCACGAACACCGTGCTGCCTCCAGGGAGGGTCCCGCTCAGCTTCCAGACTGGAAAAGCAAGGCCTGCCTGACCTAATAGCAGCCCTTCTACCTGAAATGTAGGTGGGATTAAAAACAAAACTACAAAAAAGGATGCTGGTGGGGATGGTCGGTGAGTGGTTTGAAGGCTCAGCACACATCACCTTGTCAGAGAGAGACAACTCAGCTTTCCAGGACCTGTCGTACCTTTAGCAGGTTAAAAATAGACTTTAAACCGGCCCCGGATCAGGTTCTACGTGTGTGCATCAAACACAGCAGATCCTGACTGCAGAGAACAGGGAGCTTCATTCTCCAGTCAAGTCAACAAGATACAGGAAATTTGCTCTGAACAAATGAACAGTACAATGAAATGTAATTGTATTTCATTAAACCATCACGGGGGACTCTCGTCCTGGACACGACCCAACTGTAAACACTACCTTGACTCTGAGCTGAGAGATAAACCCATCACGGCACCTTCTACTTTCCAAACTGGCACCAGATATCTCATTCAGTTAGTTTCAGCTCATAAAGTCATGCTAAGTCCTGACAGACATCAAATCTCTGGCGTTACAGTCTGCCTATGACTCAGGATTAACCTCTGTCGGCCAGTCAGGGTCTGGTGTTACACACGCCATGGCGAGGAACTAACATCCCAGCAGAAGGTTTAATTTAAAATACAACCCACTGAGAACCTCCAGGCCTTCGGCATTGACCAGTTTCTGGAAGAAAGACCAACCAAAGCAACTGGCCTTGCCCCAGGCAGACAGAGGAAACTGCAACGGTAAAGGGGTGCTGTTCAGGCAGCCCCAAGCACTCTCGCAGGTGATGCAGGAGGGAACCCTCCTTCCCACACACTGAAGCACAGCACCCGCTCACCTTTAAGTGTTTAACACAGAGCTTGCAACAGAAGAGCTCATGCTGCTTCCTCATGTGCTGCTCCAGATCTGCAAAGGTGTTGAACGGCTTCAGCTCTGGGCACAGAGAACATTCATGCTGCAGCAGCTTTCTGCGGGACAAGAAGGAATTCCTCGAGATCAGCCGGTTCCCCCTCAGCAGCCCGATACCATTATCAAACCCCCAACATTCCACCCGGGGCAGAAGGCTGAGGTTTCACAGTTCCCCCAGCAGTGAGGTTAACGTCCTGCTTACTCCAAGAATACTCAGTCCTCTGCCAGGAAGAGCCCAGTTACACAGAGGCTGACGGGAAGAGAAGAGCTGAACACTCGTGGTGTGAGAAACGCGCTGCCACTGTCACATTCAGAGTGGACTGTAACACGTCCCTGCCACAGACCCCTCATTTACCGAGGAGCCAGTTGAGATACCAACATTCACAACCCATGCAACTCTATACTTTCGACTGTCAGGAACTGGGGACTGATAAAGAATTGCAATAGAAAAAGAGGGGGGAAAAATAATCAAACAAAACCCCTCACAGCAGCTGCCAACCAGAGCTGAAGACAGAGCACTGGTCTCAGCAGAGACTCCATGCCCTCAAGCTTGGTTGTTGCTCATGGAACTGATCAAGAGCAGCTTCTGTTCACCAAACCCACCACCCAGTTCCATAAATAAGTAGCCGTGAAAAATCCTAAGTGCGTCAGCAAAGGCACATTCTTCATCCAAATCTCGCTGGATATAACGCACAAGGCTCCAAGAAAAGGCACCGCTGCTGCACAGCTTCGTCTTTTTACACTCTTCTTCCTTTTAGCAGCTTTTAGTTCCCTTCCAGCATCCCAGTTATGTACATTATGAAAAACAGTTTTACAATGTCATACTGCAGCCACATTTTTTACCCTGCATTGGGTTTTTTTCTGCATTGTTTTTTCACTTTGCCCTTTTCCTCTCCCATTTAGCATTAAGATCTTTGCAGGCAGACAAGGTCACTTTTTTTTTTTCATACAACGTTTGGTGCCATTGGGTTTGACGAGCACAGCAATAAATACAGTTCTAACAGTAATTCAGCCTTCACCAGTGTCCAGAGCAGCCAAGAGGAATGAGAAGCCTTGTGGCAAGATTGCCAGAGAAGCAAAAAGCAACTTTTATTGCCAGAGCTTCTGTGTAACACGTGGGTGAACCCCTTGCTCCAGCCTGGAGGAGCTGCTCCCTTTGCTGTCCACACCACCTGCCCCAGCCCCGCATCCCACCACAGCCGCTTGCGCTGCACAGGTACCATGGGTGATGAATATTCCCAGGCCACGAACCCACCGTGTTCCACTACAGCAGATGCTTCCTGCCACGTAACGCAGGTAAGAACATGCTGCTTGAGGGATACACCACAGGCAGGATCCCAGTGCTTACCTGTACAGCACATAAACATCCCCATCCGTAAAATAAATGTCGTATTTCTTCTCATGCTGCAGCTGGTTAAGTGCTATTGCTGCGAAAGACGTGAGCTTCCGGCCGAAGACAACCTGCAGGAACAGAACCATCAGCAAGAGCCCGCTGGGACCTTGCAGAGGCTTTGGGATCCCAGAGAAACTCCGCTGTTTGGTGCAGAACTCGCTGTAGCCTGAAGCTTGGACAGCACTTGCGGAGCTTTGTGCCAGCCCCAGCTGCTTGTCACTGCCCCCGGTTCCTGCCCCCGCTGTCAGCAAAGCCACCGCCACTCCTTATCAATGTCCAGCGCAGACGGGGGTGGGTCAGACTAGGCTGGTCTTTGGATTTTGAACTAGGTCAGGAAACTCTTCCATGTGGTTTTGCCACCACAGCCCCGCTAAGACCGACTGTCCTCAGCCGATCCAACCCGTCTGCAGCAAAGGTCCTGCACTCTGCTCCGTCCTGGCAGGAGGCCACCCAGAAACCCACGGTCTGTTAGCGAGAGGTGATGTTACCCACAGCCTGACCAGGAAGCCACTGTTTCTTCTTCCCTCAGCTACCAGTAAGGTGAGAACCAAACCACTCCGTTGCTTCCCAAATGGCTGGTGCCACAAGCCCCTCTCAAGGGAACCCTCCTGCCCTTGGCTGCTGCCACTGCCCTCTACGCAGCCGGGCTCACGCTGCGGCTGCTGTCACACCCTCCTCCAGAAACTACCTACGCCTGCTCTGCCCAGCACATAGGCCCAGTTTGGGGTCACTGGGATAGCAGCAACATTTGTGAAGCAGCTGGAGTTACCTGCAGCAGCTCAGAAAGGCTGAGACACAACCGCAGCCACCACCTTCCCGTTCTTAGGGTCACCACAGTAAATCCAGAGACGCTGACCACCTCAGTGAAAGCGTCCAGCTCTAGAACATACGCATGGTAAATCACTCCTCTGCCCTCGCTGGGATGAAACACCCCGGAACGAAGGGTTCGTGTCTGGTTTTGTGGGGTTTCTTTACAGTTGGACTACTGTGAAGCTAACTAAAACAAAGAAAACACCCGACTGGCTGAAGTACGAAGCCTAAACCAAAGTGAACCTAAACAGATTTGCTGGAGAAATGACAGCTCTGTCCAACTCCAATTACTTCACAACTGTCGTTCCAGTGACGTTTTATTGACATTCCATTTTGTCCCCAGCTGAGTTTTAGAGGAGAGGAACGGATTGCCCAGCAGCACATTTCATCAGAGGTCCAAGAGAATTCCCTACAGCCACCGTTCTGAGGACAACCGCACACACACATACCCCCCAGGCCCAAGGACAGACCCTGAGCCCCATCCAGGCCAGGGTTAGTTTACAGTCAGGAATCCTTCCGAGCTGCACTGCCATCATTACACACCGAGAGCAGGTACTACCAGAACAAGTCTATCCTGCTCTCTCCTGCGTCCTGCCCTGTAGAGTTCTGTTTACCCCAGAGCTCCATTTCCTCTGGGCGTTGTGCTGTGACGCTGCTGGTTCAGGCTGCACAATGCCAGCTGGGATGTGGCAGGGTCCTACCTGTCTCGGCTCCTTCCACACACGTTAAGAGATCCGGCTTTAGGTCCTACATACACATTCAGCTCATGTGATTTATGCCCCCCCAGTATCTATTTTCTTTTCTTGGGGCAGATGGGTGCACACAGAGAACAGGATTATAGCAATACTTGAAGACAAAGGGGAAGGGGGGCAAGAGCAGAGTAATTAAAAATGACCTTGTAGGCAATGATCATAAAAGGATCACTTTAAACAGCTAATAAAGGAGAGAGAGAGAAATGGCTGAATGGGCCAGAGTTCAGGCCACGTAATGCAGCAATACCACAAAACTGAAAAGCTCTTGTGATTAACAGTCCATCCGTGACCCTGTGACACACAGGCGTAAGGATGAAGAGCAACCTCACAGCTTGCCACTTCCTCTGATGGGAGGAGCGGAGCAGCAGCTCCTCAGAGGATGACCAGAGAGAAAGTTACTGCCACAGAGTTTCTCTCCACACACAGAGGCCACTCATGTGCCAGTAAGCACAGCCTAAAACCAGCCTAAACCCACAGCAGCCTTTCTGGCTGCCACAAAGTCTGAGGATCTTCAGCGCGCCGCCAAAAATCTCCAACCCCTCCAACCAGCTCAACAACACGAACAGCAGCCAAAGCAGACAGGTGGGGTGGGGGAGAGCTCTCCTTTGCAGAGGCAGAGCCCTCTGTCCAGATATATTTAAGAGGAGAAGAGTTGAGAAGAAGGAGGAGAGCTGCATAGTTGGACTCAATGATCTTAAAGGTCTTTTCCAACCTAAATGATTCTACAATTTGTTTTATGTCATTTCCCAAACCATCTCGGTGTATTTCACTCAGTGCCAGGACCACTTCTTCGCCTCTTAAAGGGTCTGGTTTTCTCTGCAGCAGTTTGTACAGCCATCCTTGAACATCTCTGCTGCACCAAACCCTCGGCTCCCCCCACACAGCTGAGCCAGGGCACCGGAGTGAGAGCTCCGCAGCAGGGCCCCACATCACCGCACTGGCCGGCTGTGAGGAAAATCTATCCAAAAAAATCTAACTGAGGTGAAATGACTTTTGAAGCATACACCTCACGGATGGCTGCAGAACCGGAGGCAAATGTGTGCTGTAGGGCAAGGCATGAGCAAGCCCTGAAAGAATACGAAATATGTTCTCCCCCCCAGCTTAAAACCGAGGCAGGAATTGGGCAGGATGATGGAGTCACCAGCCATCACGTCACACCAGCTCTGGAGAGCAACCGCTGACGATTCAAAAACAAAATTATCCCCTTTAAATTCCATTTTCTTCACGTTTTGTTTCCAACACGCCTCCCATCTCCTCTGAACGCTGGTCCTACTCCCGGGAGCAAAGTAGACGGTGGATAAACCCGGAAAGCTCCCGGCTGAGGGACGTTCCCGCCCCCGGCTCCGCTCAGCAGATTTCAGGAGTTGCTCCGTGCCCCGACTCCGGCCCCGGCCCAGCCCGAGGCCTCCCCCCGCCCCGCGGCCCTGCTCCCCTCCGCAGCCGGCCCCAGCCCAGCCCCGCGGGGCGCTGACAGACCCCGGTGGGGAGGGTGGGTGCGCGGCCCCGGCCTCACCTGGCCCAGCTCCTCCCGGCACACCGCGCAGTACCGCACGCCGCACAGCGCCCGCATCCGCACCGAGCACCGGTAGCAGATGGGGTGGTCGCAGCGGCCCAAGGCCACCACCTCCAGCTCCCCGCAGCACAGCACGCACGAACCGTCCGCGGACCCCGCCACCGCGCCGGAGGCCGAGGCGGCCATGGCGGCCCGACCCGCCGCGGCCTAGGCCCCGCACCGGCTAGCAACCACCAGCACCATAGAGAGGCGGCCTAGAGCGCCGCCCGCACCGGCGTACGACTCTCCACCCCGCTTCCGACCATAGACACCCGCCCTAGCAGCGCCAGCCCAGCTGACCATCGAGTCATCCGCCTAGAGCGGCGCCTCACGCCCCCGCCAAATTATCCCCTTAGGGCCCCTAGAGCGCCACTCCTCCTGACGTCACCTCGCGTCCTCCAGCGCCTGACCACAGAGCAGCAGCCCAGAGCGCCGCTCCCCTAGCCTCGCTCTCGCAGACCTCTGACCATGGAGAAGCGCTTCCCGGAGCGCCGCCGCTGCCGTGCTGCTCTAGCTGCCTCTCTATGGTCTCCCCTGAGTTGGAGGCGGCCCCGGCGTCCATTTGGCGGCTCTTTACCCGGTGGCAAGCGGGAGGGGATGGGTAGTGCTGGGCGGATGCAGCCTGAGCTGTGTCATCTCAGGGCCTGCCCCTGAGGTGCTGGAGACCCTGGCTATGGGGAGATGGGGGACCCCAGGCCCCTGCCCCAGCACCCCTGGCTGTGGGGAGATGGGGACCCCAGGCCCTTTCCTGGTGCTGCCCTGCATCTGTGGCAGGGGGCTGTGAGGCAGCACGGCGCTGGATCTTCCCCTGGACAGGGTGGTTTGGCCACAGTGTGTGCGGGTGTGCGGAGGGGGTTGGTGTCCCTGAGCTGTGGCAGTGTGGGGACCCTCTCAGCAGCGGACACGGCGGGATGGTGATTTATGTGGGATCTTTCCAGGGTGAGCAGCCCCACAAGGCTGCATCGTGCCCGCAGCTCTGCCTCTCGGCCTTACAAAGCCTGTGTAAATTAGGTGTGATTGGGGAAAAAACCTGTTAGTGCACTGAAAACACGGTGAAAATCAGGCATCGCCTCCATTAGACCAGTGCCTCAACTGGGCTCTGGGAGTGCAGCATGTGTCTGCCACAGAAATCTTTGTGGATGTGCCACAGGTCACGGTTCACGCGTTCAGTGACACTGTCTGGGACGAGTTAAGGGGTACTGGAGTTAATCAGTGATTCGCTGTGCAGGGTTGGTTAGTGAGGAAATGTATGTTCCCGCACTTGCCTTGAGGGCTGATCCTGTGTTTTAAAGGCCTGTCGTGTGTTGCAGGGGCTTGGAGGTGAGAACTGCAGCTCCTCGGGCAGAAGAGGGTGCTCCAGGAGCGCAGAGAACAGCGTGAGCAGGAGCTCAGCAGCCATGTTCCGGGAATAAAGTAAAAAAGCATAAAATTGTGTTTGGGGACAGCACAGGGGAAGAGACAGAAACAGTTCCTCCAATCTTGGGATCTCCCCCCTTTTTTTCTCCCAGATTCTGTGGGGTCACTTTCCACGTGTGAGAAATCATAGCAGCTCCCTGTTCAGCTCCTGGATCTGCCCAAAACGTCTCAAGAAACCCTGCGCTCTTGGCATGAGGGACTCGTCCTGCCTCATCACCGAGTGTGTCACTGGACGAGCAGCCCGTCACTCCTCTGGCAGTCATTCCTAGAGCCCTGGCCCCCCAATCGGGGTCTGATGGGAGCGACCGAGTGGCCCAGTTTGTCGGGGGTGTCTCCGGTGAGCGGCGGAGCTGGTGTCAGGGGGTGGCTGAGGAGTGACTCCAGGACGCCTGGTGCCTCAGGGAAGCTGGTCAGTGCTTGGGTCACTCACCTGCGCAATGTGTAACCCTTAAAAATAAACCTGTATTTTCTAGGAGGGGAGATGGGGACAAACCACGTTGAACTCCACATTCATGGCTTGGCTTCGCGGACGAAGATTTGGGAAGGGCTTTGCCCACGCTTATTGCAAGCGCGTTGATGGCTGAAAAGGCCAATGCGGGATAGGCAAGACCGGTTGCAAAGAGCACACCGGAGGGTCTCCTTGGGTGGTATAGTCGAGGCACGGTTCTTTCTGCGCTGTCTTTTCTCCTCGAGCCTGATTCTACGCGTGCTCTCAAAGGAGACAGCAGCGTTATGTATGGTGTGTCTCCAAATCTCCCGATTGGAGGCCAGGGTGGACCACTGATGGTGGTCAGTATGGCCTAGGCTGAGGTGTTGTTTCAGGGAGTCCTTATATCTCCTCTTTGGAGCTCTTCTCTTGCGGCAGCCGGTGGCAAGTTCACCATAGAACACGATCTTAGGGAGGCGGTGATCCGCCATCCTGGAGACGTGCCCTGGCCAACGCAGCTGCGTTTTCAGCAACATGGCCTCAATACTGGTGACGTCTGCCTGTTCAAGGACAGCAACGTTAGTCACGTAGTCAGTCCAGTCGATGTTTAGGATTGTGCGGAGGCAGCGCTGATGGAAGCGTTCGAGGAGTCGCAGATGGTGGCGGTAGATGACCCATGATTCAGACCCGTACAGAAGAGTAGGCAGTACCACGGCTCTGTAGACACTGATCTTTGTACTTTTCTTCAGGTGTTTGTTGCACCAGACTCTTTTATGGAGTTTTCCGAAAGCTCTGTTTGCCTTTGCTATTCTGTTGTCTATCTCTTTGTCGATCGTGGCATCTGAGGAGATGATGCTACCCAGATAGCTGAACTGCTGGACTGACTGAAGCTCTGACTCGCCAATGGTGATGTGGGGATGATGGTAATCATCTTGTGGTGCTGGTTGGTAGAGAACTACTGTCTTCTTCAAGCTGACTTCCAGCCCAAAAAGCTCAGCCGCCTCTGCAAAGCAGGATGTTAAGCGCTGCAGAGCTGCTTGTGTGTGGGCAACAAGGGCGGCATCGTCAGCAAAAAGCAGCTCACGGACAAGGTGATTCAGGGTCTTGGTGTGGGCCTTCAGTCGCCTTAGGTTGAAAAGGCTCCCATCGGTACGATATCGGATATAAATGCCGTCTTGTTCGTCGAGGTCTGCCGTGGCCCTTTGGAGCATCATGCTGAAGAAAACTGTGAATAAAGTTGGTGCAAGAACACAACCTTGTTTCACACCATTGGCTATTGGGAAGGGCTCAGAGAGTGCATCGCCATATCTGACTTGGCCGCGCTGCCCCTCATGTAACAGGATAATCATTTTGAGGAACTTGGGGGGACATCCTAATCGTTCCAAGATCTGCCACAGACCTTTTCTGCTCACAGTGTCAAAGGCTTTGGTGAGATCAACGAAAGTTACATAGAGACCCTTGTGCTGTTCCCTACACTTCTCTTGCAGTTGTCTGAGAACGAATACCATGTCTGTAGTACTTCTGTTGGCTCGGAAACCACACTGACTTTCAGGTAGAAGTTCTTCTGCGATAGCGGGTACCAATCTATTCAATAGTATTCTTGCGAGAATTTTTCCAGCAATGGAGAGCAGAGTTATGCCTCGGTAGTTTGAGCAGTCTGACTTTACTCCTTTTTTCTTGTACAGGGTGATGATGATTGCATCACGGAGATCTGGTGGTAGTTTGCCTTGTTCCCAACAGCGCACAACTAGCTCGTGAAATTTAGCATGGAGCGTTTGGCCTCCATGTCTCCAGATTTCAGGTGGGATTCCGTCGACCCCAGCTGCCTTGCCGGTTTTCATCTGCTATATGGCCTTAAGGGTCTCTCCCATAGTAGGGGCTATATCCAATTCATTTTTCACCGTTTGTTTTGGGATGAGCTGGATTCCTGAGTCTTGGACTACACGGTTGGCACTGAAGAGAGTTTGAAAGTGTTCAGACCATCGATTCAGGATGGAGGTTTTATCTGTGAGAAGCGTTTGGCCATCTGCACTGAGTAGGGGGCTTTGAACTTGGTGTGTGGGTCCGTACACTGCTTTCAGAGCCTCATAGAGTCCTCTGTGGTCACCCAAATCTGCGCATAGTTGAGTCTTTTTTGCTAGGTTGAGCCACCACTTGTTCTGGATGTCTTGAAGTTTCTGTTGGAGTTTACTGCATGCAAGACGAAAGGCTGCTTTTCTTACATGGCAAGATGGCTGAGCGAGGTGTGCTTGGTGAGCAGATCTCTTCTTTGCCAGCAATTCCTGGATCTCTGGATTGTTTTCATCAAACCAGTCTTTGTTCTTCTTTGTGGAGAACCCTAAGAATTCTTCGGAGGACTGCAGGATGCTATTTTTAATATGTTGCCAAAGCGCTTCAGGAGAAGAGTCTATGGGATGGTCTTCAAGCCTAGTTTGAAGGTTTGCCTGGAAGCTATCTCTCACTGCAGCTGTTTGAAGATTGTTAACTTTGAGCCTCCTCCTCAGAATGCCGCCCCTCTTAGGTTTGGGCTTAAAGTGGAGGTTAAGTTTGCAGCGCACAAGGCGGTGGTCTGTTTGACATTCTGCACTAGGCATCACTCGGGTGTGACAGACATCGCAAACATTTCTCTGGCGCACTAAGATATAGTCAATGAGGTGCCAGTGTTTAGATCGAAGATGCATCCAGGTTGTCTTCAGGCTGTCTTTCTGCTGGAAGATAGTGTTGGTGATGGTAAGCTGCTGCTCAGCACAAAACTCTAGCAAGAGGCGACCGTTGTCATTGCAGTTTCCAACTCCATGCTTGCCTAGTACTCCTTTCCAGGCTTCAGAGTTCTTACCTACTCGGGCGTTGAAGTCACCAAGGATTATGATCTTATCATCCGCAGGAACCTTTTGAGTAAGGCGGCGCAGATCGGTGTAGAATTTGTCTTTTTCTGTAGGGTCAGCTTGGAGAGTTGGGGCATATATGCTGAAGAGAACAACATGTTGCTTGTTGTGTAGCGGGAGGCGTAAGGAGATAATGCGATCGGAATGACCTGTTGGCAAATTTTCAAGTTTAGAGGCGATGGAGTTTTTAATCATGAAGCCAGCTCAGGAATGATGACTTTCGGTTTTGGGTTTGCCTGACCAATACAGTGTGTAGCCGGCACCATGTTGTTTAAGGCTGCCTTCCTCATGAAGGCGAACTTCACTGAGCGCAGCAATGTCGATGTTGAGTCGTGACAGTTCGTGAGCAATTATAGCAGAACGGCGTTCAGGACGCCCACTGTCTGCTGTATCGAGCATGGTTCTGATGTTCCAACATGCGAGTGTCAATCTGGACACACCTTTGGAGGCAGGTGTATGCCTTTGTCTCTTTGTCTTTGGTTGACCGCAACAGAAGATGCCTGTTGGCCGCGGCTAGCCAACCGGATTGGAAAGGAAGATGAGCTTTGGTTAGGCCACCTTTTCTAGGCCCCTCTCCATGTGGAGCAAGCAGTGCTCTCCTTGAAAAAGGCTGCTTGGTCATTCAGGATGCTGCCGAACGAGACTGTCATCTCCTGGGTCAGTCTCAAGCGACCAATGTCCTGAACCGCCTGCATGCAGGGTTGGGTCTGCGGCTTCCAGTGACATCTTTCCACCTGCTGTTTCGTCCCTTGCCTGTCGCTACAGGGCTTTGCAAACGTGAGTACACCCTTCAAGCCTGCGCGGTGGATTTTTTAGGTGAGGCGCAGCGTGCGCGAGACTGGCCCCACCCTTTACACCTGAGGTTCATCTGCCAGGGCCTAGCGAGCTTGGACGGTGACAGCGAAGTCCTCAGGTCGTAGGTTTGGTTAGAGTATCCTTCTCTTAGATGGATGGCCTTACAGGGCTAAACGAGCTCCATCTGCCCGGGTTTGGAGTTAGAGTTGTCCTTCTCCTAGGATGGTTGCCCGAAGGCTAGTGAGCCCATCCTGCCCATGGACACACTTTGTCTGACCCTTCAGTTGAGACCTGTCAGGCTTGGGAGACCCTACCGGAGGCATATGCCACCACCAGCATAGCTCTCAACTTCATAAGGGCACGCAAGCTCTTTCCCCACGGCAAGGGGGTGCCCGTGCACCACATTAAAATGACAGTAAATTCTCGGATCAGCTCATGGGCATCATGACTGGCTGCAAGATTGGCCAAGAGTAGCCCTATCATCCAGATCCTCTTTCTTTCCACCAGATTCCTTGCCATTTGAGTTAAAAGATGCTCTTCTTTCAGGCATAAACAATCCTTTTAGGATGAAGGGGCGTATAAAACACAGTGAGTTCATGGAAATGCATCCTGATGGTATCGAGTCCGACACCAGCAGCATTTAACAACATCTGCGCCGCAAAATCAAATGAAAGGGTTGATAAGTGTTTTGGAAAACAGGTCAATGAAGTATTTCAACATTTTGGACCATTGGCTGCAATGGGGGGTATTCACTTTCTCCTGAAGAGCCCCATTTATCCCACTTCAGCGTCGAGCAGATCCTGCCTGTCCCTGTGGCCATCACGAGCAAAGCGTGTCTGGGTGGAGCTCTTCAGTAACTAGGAATGACTGAGGATGGTGGCAGTAATTACCTCAGGAAATGTTTCCCCCCACCGAATTAATGACCCTGTTGAAAATGTTTTTGTGTGAAAAAAGCCGCATCACCCGATTCTGGAGAGCAATTAGCATGAAATGAGCTGGAGGCTGCTGCCAGCAACGCGCTGTCTTGAGTGTCACTCGTCTGTGAAATTACGCAAGTGCCCCAGCGCCACGGCCGAGCACAGGGTAATAAATACACCTCCATAATTACGCCTCCCAGTGACATTACTCATCCCCAGGAACGTGGTGACAAAGTGACGGGGCAGAAGTGGGGTTGGTGGTGTGGACAGGGGTGGTTGGTGGCTCCGCTGTAGGTCTGGGAGCGGCAGGGCCTGACCTCTCCACACGTGTGTGAATGGTGCAGTTTTCCCTCCAGTAGGGTGTGGGATGTTCCCAGGGAAGGGAAGGGAAGTGCTGGATCTTTTCTGGGGGCCGCCTGCAGGCCGCGGGGCCGGCAGCTCCTTGGCTGGGGCAGTTTCTGCTTCTCAGGTGGTACTTACTATGATCAGTGTCTGAAGGGGGAAAAGGCTGAAGGTTTCACAGAATCAATCTCAGAATTGTTTGGGTTGGAAAAGCCTTTTCAGCTCCTCGAGTCCCCCCGCTCCCCCAGCACGGCCAAGTCCCCACTGACCCCTGTCCCTCAGCACCACCTCCACACGGCTGGGAAACCCCTCCAGGGATGGGGACTCCACCACTGCCCTGGGCAGCCTGGGCCAGCCTGGGACAACCCCAACGGGACAGAAATGGCTCCTCAGGGACAACCTCAACCTCCTCTGCAACAACTGGAGGCCGGTTCCTCTCGTCCTGTTGCTTGTTCCTGGGGAGAAGAGACCGACCCCCCACCTCACCCCAATCTCCTGTCAGGGAGTTGCCAGAGCCAGAAGGTCTCCCCTGAGCCTCCTTTTCTCCAGGCTCAACCCCCCCAGGTCCCTCAGTCTCTCCTCAGCGCATTGTGCTCCAGACCCTGCCACAGCTCCATTGCCCTTCTCTGGACACGCTCCAGCCCCTCAGTGTCCTTCTGGGAGTGAGGGGCCAGAACTGAACCCAGGATTCGAGATGTGGCCTTTCGTGTCCCTTTGTGGCACAGCGAAACTTCCACCAGCAGCGGAAGCTCCCACCAGATTTCACTCTCACCAAATCCTCAATTTCAAACTAGATCCAGGAGGTTTGTCTGGAACAAAACCCCTGTCAGGTTGTCGGTCCTTCCAGCACAGCTGGGAGGCCGGATCCAGCCCTGTCCTCTACATATGACCAAATGATGACCTGAACAGACCCAGGGCCTGGCTTATCGCACCCCTCAGCACCGTGTTGATATCACCACACGAGATCCTCCTGCTCCCTTGACGCCTGCACCTTCCTCAAGCAGGACATTGCTAAAAAGCCAATAATCAAACTTTTCCCCAAAGCCGGTTTTCTCGTGTGGTTCTGAAGGACGGGTGTGAGTCACGGCTCTGCCTTCATTCATTTCGTGGTGCAAAGAGGTTTTTACAACTCTCTTCCAACGGATTGAATCACCGCTGATGAGTCCAGGCTGCCCGTTTGTTTCTCTAGCGATTGCAAATGGAACCTGGATCTTAGCGCTCGGCGTGACCCCAAAACACGCAGAAACGTCATCACGTATAATTAACCAGGCTCACGTCAGAAATGTCTTGGTGGGTGCTTAGTTCGAGGTGTGGTCACGCAGGGAGCGTTTTCCTCCCAAGGTCAAGGGTTAATATCAGAGCTGGGGATGGGGAATTTCCGTGTCCGCTCGCTAAATATCCCACCATAACATCAGGAGAAAAAGGCATTTTCAAGCCATTTAATCAGCATTAACCAGCCTCTGCAATAATTGATAACTCCGCAGATGAGCACAACAAACCCATTGCGCTCCCCGGTGCAGCAGATCAAATATTTATAGTTTGGCACTAACCCGCTGTCAGAGCGCAGAGCTAAAGGTTACGGCTGGGATTAATTCCACCTTCACAGCTTGGGGCGGATGCGGGTCATTTGCAGCCCAGACACTTGGTGCCTAAGAGTGAAATTTGCTTCCATTTGCCAAAGTTTCTGTTAAAAACGGTAGTTTTCTCAAGGGCTTCTCTTACTTTAAATAAGTTTCAGCCTCTTATTTGTGGTGGCTTCATGCAGGTAGGTTTGAATGGACAGCCCTGACCACCCGGAGCCTTCCGAGAGCAGAGTTTATGGCTGAAACCAGCATTTGGGGTTGCTGTAAGCTCAGCGTTGTTTGTCCCAGAGCCCCCTGCCACCGCTCGCTCTGTGCAATCAAACCAGTTTGTGCCATGTCAGACTGTGCAGGGGGCGGGGGGTTCCCCCACGAGGTTTGGGGTCAAACACCCCGACAGTTTTCCTGCATTCAGGAAACATCCCAGTCTGTGATTACCCATTCCTTTTGTTATCCATCTTTTCTTTTTTAACCAAAACTTGTCTTTCTGTTTAAAAGCTCAGCTGTAGACACATACCACAGACCTTGGGTTTGTCAACAGCCACGATGTGGTGAGGGAATTTCCCCCCAAGATCTTTATTTGTGGAAAAAACATCATTTGGTGATAAAACCTCTGAAAAGTAGCGGTTCCTTATAGAGGGGGAGGATCCTCCAAGCCTGAAGCGAGACCCATGCTGGGAAGCGGAGCTGTTTTCAGACAGGAGTCTGGGGAGAGGGTTTGGTGGAGAAGGAGAGCAGCAGAGGAGGAGAGCCAACAGAAAACATAGAGCCTCAACGGGAATTCACGGGAGCCGTGGGGGAGAGGAATGGCATCGGGCTTTCAAGGTGAAGCGCCAGCCTGCCCAGTTCCCAGAAGATGGTAAGGACCTCCGGAGAGCTCCGTCTTCAGGTCACATTACAGGAGCTAACATCAGTGGACAGGGTAAGAGCTCCCTCGCTGCCCGTGCTGGGGAGGCGAGCTGGTGCTGGGGGAAGTCAGAGCACGGCGTGATGCACCAGGCAGGGCAGGAGCCTCTGGAGCCTCCCTGGAGCGGAGCTCTGCCCAAACCTTAACCACGCTTCGCCCAACCTGGCATCAGGCTTGGCAAACCGAGCTCTGCTGGTGACCTGAAGGTACCTTTTCATCCCCGTTTCTTTGGGGAAGCCGGAGAGGTCAGACAGCAAATAACGGGTAACTTCAGCAGTGCAGCCCAGAGCTCCTGCTCCCCGTCCGGTGCCCTGCCAGCCCCACCAGTCTGCTCTGAGTAACTGGATTCGTGTTTGTCTGCTGCTAGATTTTGGGGGGGACATCGGGCTTCGTGCAACCCCATCACAGCGATTTTAAATCTAGTTGTAGTGCTGGCCCGGAGCAGGACCACGAACGCGCCTGCTTTTCCGTATCTCAGAGGTGTTACACGTACAGCTCTGGATCCGGCAGAGCATTCGTGCCAAGGAAAACATGCTCCACCTCTGCCGACCTGTGTAAAGACAAATTCTGGTCTCATCTCCGTGCCTTAGAGCGCTCTGCTCCAGTTATCTTACACGCCTGTAACTGGGTGTACACTATAGCCTCGCCTAATCAAGTTCCACGCAGGCAGGAGAGCACTTCGGGGTGGGGTGGGACTGGGGTCAGAGATCTCAGAGCTGTCCAAGGGAAGACTCATCTCACAACTCTTCCTCCTTAGTGTCCAAAGACGCTCTGCCCTTCACACACCTGGTGTTAGCTCGCTTTCATGGCTGGAAATGACTTCTAGGAGAAAGAGTGAATTGCGGACTGGAGCGGGCTGGGAAATGTGCTTGTGTCGGAGACAGCGCTTTGGTGGCATCTTCTTCCCCTGCTTTTCCACCTGCATTTCAATTCTTGTCTTTGCTGCTTCCTTGCTTTTCTAAGGCGACACCATCGTATCTCATCCTCGTGATGTAGCATCCTAGAACCATATTTTCTTCGTGGTTCTTTGGTGGTGGTGTGCCGTGTCCAAACTGCTCTGTGGTGACATCGCCTCAGCCCTTGAGATGTTTAGAGACTCTCCTATTATTCTGCTGGTCGCAGCTCTTGGAGACAGAGCAGGCGAAATCCAGGGCTGGAGGTGCGGTGGTTTCTGACCGTTCATCCCTCCACCCAAGAGCCCCCACCGGAGTCAGGCTCTCGAGCTGGTGAGTCACGTAAGAAGCGAAGGATCTGGCCTGAAGCTTGTCAGATGATGGACTACTTCATTAAGCCTGGCCCCGTTGGTGGAGTTTGGTGGGCAGCGAGAGGACCTGGGTCTCGGTTTTGGTCTCCAATTAGTGATTCAGTCCTTCCCCCTCCAGACCTGGGTTTGAAGCAGAAATAATTCCACTGACTCAGCCGGGTGTGCCGCGGCTTCAATATCGTCCCCAAGGGGCTTTGAAAGCCGGACTGATCGATGCCCGGACAGCACGAGCGGGTGCCGTGTGTGAGCTCAGCGGCAGGATTCGAGGGAACAAACGAGTTCATTTTGGCTGGAGCAGCAAGAGCCGCCACACGGCGCAAACACCTCACCGGGCTGGGGGTTTTTTAAACTCGGTGCTAATGGATCCATTGTCTCCTGTAAAGGTTTCTCCCGCTCTTGTTACATCGTGCGCGACATTTACAGTACTCTCTGTTCCATTAGCAAAGTAATTTGAGATAGTTTATTATCCTTTGGAGACTTGACTGCTCGCTGTTTAACTTCCACGTGACGGAGCCTGGAAAAAAAATCCCTTAAAATAGTACACGAGCCTAAAAATAGTCAGGAATTAGTTGTTTTCAGGAGTAAAACAAGTAATTTACCGCACTTTAATAAGATCTGCAGTGTTAGGAGCCACCACTCGCTGTTTCCTCTTCAGAGACACCGAAAGACGCAGCAGCTTTGTGGCGGAGTCAAGGTGTGTCTCGCCTCACAGTTTGAAATCGTAATTTGTTTGTATCAGCGACAGTGCCTTTACTTCGGAGGAACAAAGGAACAGCGTTCAAGGAGGGTTCTGAATCACCCGTGGAAGGGATGGCTCCGCCAGCTGGATCTGTTACCCCCGGACCCGCGCTCCGTGCAGGGAAGCAGCGAAGGCTGTTGTTATTCTGGGACCCTCTGCTGGGGCTGCTGTCACCGCGGCCCCCGGGGGACCCAGCCCGCTTGGGTCCCGCTCGCTCTGTGGCTCCTCCGCGCTCCTGAGCCAAACACGCTCGCTCTGATTCACCGAGAGAGCTCAGCGGGGGGCTTGGTGTTGGAAAGCGTCGGGGTTTGCTGAGCCACATCTCTGGGAATGTTTTTTTCTTGTCTTTCTGACTTCGCTCCCTCTGGGGTGTGAGTCTGGGGGAGCGGGTGGGGGGCGGAGCCCAGAGATCCGGGGTGCAGGCAGGGATGGAGCGGCAGGACCCCGGCCCCAGGCAGGGTGTTTATCACGTTCCCCTCTTCTGATGGCATCTCCAGCCCCAGGTCGCTCAGGCGCTGGGCTTCACACCTCCCAGAAAGAGCTGCCGGCAGCAGCACCGGGCTTTGCACTGCCTCAGGAGGAACGTGGTGCTGCCCAGGAGGGGACGGGCAGCAAAACTCATCCCTGCGGCCACCTCTGACTTCAGCTCCCGGGCAGTTTTGTGCCTCCAGCTGATTTCATGGGGGTGAAGCCTCTTTTGGCTGGTTCCTGCAGGAAGGCAGAGCCAGGCGGAGGCTCCAGGAGAAGCACCTCAGAGCAGGAGGCTCCGTTACTCGGCCAGAGCTGCCATTCGCTTGCGTGGTCTTTGGCAACTCACTTGAACGCTCTGGCCTCCGTTTCCCAGCCTGGAAACCGGGATGATCACAACGAGCAAAGGTGGTGTGGGTTTGCAGAGCACTCGGCAGCCGGAGGAGAGGGAGAGCAGTGCGCGAAGCCCCTCATCCAGAATGATGTTGCCTCCATCCCCTCATCATCCTCCCACAGGGAGATGCTGAAGAGCCCAAATGGCCAAAAAGTGTCATGTACAGAGTGAGAATTAATGACCAGGCGTGCAGAGACCCCGTCACAGGGCCGGCCTCGGCAATTGCCTTGTTTCCCTGCTCGGCTGAGTCGCTCACCTTCCAATAAACACCAGAGTCATTGTAATAAAGCTGTGCAAAATGCTATCATCAAACCCCACCGGTTTATCGCTCAAGTGCCTCTTTCTGGGACATCAAATTCATTTAGATCATTCTCAAAAGCCACAAATCCTGAACGGGTGCAGTAATGAGTGTGGTGGGAGGCGAGAGCACAACAGGCATTAAATCGGGTGGAGTCTGACGAGAGCTCGGCTGGCTTCATTGCAGGGGTTGAAGACGTGCTGCCTCCGCTGCTGAGCCCCCTCGCCACCCAGCTGGGCAGTTTTTCAGACCAGAACCCCGGTTCATGCTCTGGTGTCTCCGCTTAGGGCTGTGGTGGAGGTGGTTGGTCCAGCGGAGAAGAGGGAGGTACCTCCTGGAGATCCCGAGCATCCCGTGGGATGGGGAGCTGCAGTGGCTGCGGCTGCCTCCTCATGAGCCAGGACCCTTTCCCCAGCAGTCTTCCTCTTACAAAAACATGAATTTTGTTCCAAAATAAAAGAAAACACCTTATATCCTTTCAGCAGCAGAGCCATATGGTCAGATCCCACCACACTTCACCTCGACCAGTGTGGAGGGACAGCATTAAAGGTTTGTCCGAGCGCTGGGGTAGCTGAGCAGAGGCTCAGCTCAGCGCCCGCGTAGTTGATAAATGTGATGCTGGAGCTAGTAATTGTGTTTATTAAGGGAAAACATGGAAGGGGCGTTTTCAAAAGGGCTTGAGGTCAGCTGGACCCTTCTCGGGTGCACCCAAGCACCCGCAGCTTACACAAGTGACCCAAAAGGCTGACTCTTAATCTCACAGGAGCATGTAGAAAACTTCCATAGGGGCCAGGATTTGTTCAAAAGCTTTTTATCTGCCAGGAAGAACCAGGATTTTGTTCCTCTGGGGGCGTTCCCGGCACAAAGACCACCTCGGAGCAGCACGGTGCGAGGTGTCCACCAACGTGCTGCAGTGTTCGCGGGAGCATCGGCTTCTGCGGGGGTAAGAGGAATCCTAAAATTATATTTTAGCTCCTTAGAATAAAAATAGAAGACAAATGGTGTGTCAGCTGTCTCATTGGAAAGATATTTAAAACTACTCGGGAGAGGAAACGTGCCCTCCACTCGGGATCCGGAGCCTCGCTCTATCAGCCCGAGGGATCTCCCAGTGCTTTGCAGACATGACCGGCTGGTTGGAAGCAGGAATCGTGCCCTGCACTGGGAGGAGAGTTCAGCTCAGTTCCCGGAGACTTTATCAGCGTGACAAGTTATGCTGAAAATACACGTTGAGGACACTTGAGGCAGATCGCTAGGAATGAGAAAACCTGCTGCTCCTGGGCAGGAAGGTTGAGCCCACGCTGGTGCGTTGCTGCTGCTAAACCCACCCGTTTGCTCAGGAAGAGGAGAGGGAGGAACAGCCTCTGCCTTCTCCGGGCTGAGCATCGGGTGGTGCAGAATTGATCCGGCCCTGGAGGGGAGAAGGAAGAATAATGGCTTTTTATTGAGTAAAATAAAGCCGGCAGTGCACATCCCGTCATGAACCGGGCGGTCGGTGACCGGGGAGGCTGCGCCGGGGCTGTCTGCGTGCTGTACCGGTGCCATTCATTAATGGCTCTATTAAACATGAAAGTGGTGAGGCCGCTCGTAATGTCCAGAGCACTCAAAGGGTGACAGAAATAGCCCACCCATCAACGATCCGCTCGGTGAGAGACAGGAGCCCGGCCTCGTCCTTACTGGAAGCCTTAGTGGCTGCTTCCAAGAAGTTGGGCCGTGGCTGAGCGGGACTCCCGGTCCGGTTCATTAACGGAAACGAGTCGTGCTCTGCACTGACGTGACTTCCAGCACTGCGCTCGCGAAAAGACCATGTCCCCGTCTCACCAACGGGGAATTTCACTCGCTTCCCAGAAGAGGAAAAGCATGAGGCTCTGCACCGACCGTCTTACGCCTCCCCGTGTCTTACTGCTGCTTTGCACCTTGCTGTTCCTCCTCCTCCTCCCCGCAGCCCCCAGCCCTGCTCTCTGCGGCCCCTGCCTGGCCAAGGGGCTCCTTCCTGCAGGAGGAGGAAGCAGACTGGGCACATTCCTTGGGAGCACATGAAAATAATATCAACAAGGAGAAATGGGCACAGAGGAACATGCAAGATGCTGAGAATAAAATCAATCAAGGTACTGCGTGGTCTGAAAAAAAAAATTATTAAGTCATAGTTCAGTGTATAAAGCCAAGAACTTGGCTAATAAAGAAGAGGAACTGGAATTGCTCCCTGATGAGCACAAGTTTGACCTGCTTGGTTTTATTAAGGAATCTGTGGGAGGGGGGGAAGTCAGAGGAGGGGAAGCAGCCAGACAAATCCCCTGCAAAGGCTCTCGAGCACTTCACCACAGGAGAAAGTGCAAAGAGGCTGCTCGCTCCTGCCCGCTGCAGGCTCCTGGATCGCAGCGGGGAGGAGAACGACTGGCTCTTCACATCCCTCCAAAATATCTATGGGCAAAACGTTGCGTGGTGACAAGATTTGGCTCCAGGCTCTTGGCAGGAGGCAGCAGCGATGGTGCTTCTGAGTCCCCAGCCATCCCGGTTGTTGGGAAGAGGCACTGGAGGAGTGTTGGAAGGGGCTGGACCTCCTGGGCTCTGGTGTCTCTCTGGATTGGGAAGGCAGTGGCCTTCGGTAAGAGGAAGACAAGTCGGCAGGTGTCCCATGGGAACCAGGTATTCATCTCCTGGGTCATCTTTTTTTCCTGAAGAAGAGATGGAAGAGCAGGAGTTACTCATGGAGGTGGCTGCGTGAGTAGGCCGTTGGGCAGTGGCCAGTTTAAACTGGGATGGAAAAGGGGCCAAGAGCAGGCAGCGATCCAGGGGGCAGCATTTGTGGGGGCCTGAGCTGTGCACAAGCCCATCTGACCCCCCCACGGGCTCAGTGTCTCATCTCTCTCGTTGCTTTGCACCTCATGACTTTGGCCTGTGCTGAGGCAAGTTCTTGGACCCCCGAAACGTGGGTGGGATATTAGTGTGAGCTGAGCGAGATGGGAGTGAAATCCAGGTCTTGCCACTTTGTGGGTGGTAGGAAGGTGGAGAGGAGCCAGTCGAGCTCTGCGCAGTGGGTCACCAATGAGTGGGCCCTCTGCTCCCCTCCCAGCAGCGTCATCCTCTCTGCAGCGAGGCAGTGCTCCATCCGCATCGCCCACCAATGCCTGGTACCCCACTCAGGAAGAATTTTGCTGAAAATCACTGCATTTGTTCTTACTTATGATTCCTCGAGGGCGTGTGGCTGGGTTTCGCAGTCAGTCCCTCCCTAGGCAGTGGGGTGGAGGGTGCAGGACCCTCTGAGGGTCCTCACTTGTGCTCAGTTTATAACATCTCTTCCTCCAGCAGTAAATCCTGCTGCTGTCAGCAAGTCCTGAGGGACCAGGGAGGATGCTGGGCCGTGGGGAGCTTATGGGGCTGCAGAGGGGTGCTCAGGGCTGCGGGGGGATGTTCAGGGTGGTGGGGACGATGCTCAGCGCTGCAGAGAGGATGCTTCGGGCCATGGGGAAGGTGGTCGGGGCTGCAAAAGGAACCACAGAGAGGTTGCTTGGGCCATGAGGAGGATGCTGAAGGTAGCAGAAGGATGCTCAAGGATGCTGGGGATGCTCAGGGCTCTGGGGAAGATGCTCGGGGTGGCAAAGGGGATACTCAGGGCTTCAGGGGGATGCTCAAGGGTGGAGGGGATGCTCAGTGCTGCAGCGGGATGTTCAAGGATGCTGGGGATGCTGGGGGCTGCAGAGAAGTGTTCAGGGATACTGGGGATGCTCGGGGTGGGAAGGAGGATGCTCAAGGATGCTCAGGATGCTGAGGATGCTCAGGGCCGTGGGGAGGATGCCGACATCCCGGGGGGAGGTCGCAGGGGGAGGGCGGGGGAGCCGCTGGAGGCGGCAGGGAGGAGGTGCGGGGGGCCGGGGGCTGCCGGGGCGGAGCCGCGGGGGGCCCCTCCCGACAGCGGTATAAACCGGCGGGGCTCAGGCGCGGGGCAGCCTTGGCTGGGGCGCCCCGGGGCCGGGGTGCACCCCTGCCCGCACCCTGCCCGCACCCTGCCCGCAGCGCGGCGCCATGGCCAGGGGGCGGCTGTCGGGGGGCGCCTGGGGGGCCCTGGTGCTGCTGGGGCTGATGCTGCCGGCGGCCCCGGCGGGAGCCTGGTACAAGCACGTCGCCAGCCCCCGGTACCACACGGTGGGACGCGCCTCGGGGCTGCTCATGGGCGTCCGCCGCTCCCCGTACCTTTGGCGACGGGAGCTGCCGGCCGAGCCCCCGCGACGGCCCGGGGGAGCCGCGCCCGCCGCCGCCCCCCCGCCACCGCCGCCGCCTCCCCTGGGCCGCCCCGCCGGGGACAGCCCGCAGCCCGCCCCGCCACCGCCGCCCGGCCCCGACCGCCTCCTGCAGCGGCTGCTCCGGCGGGGCTGGGGCTGGGGCGGCCCTCGCCCGACCCCCGCCTGGCCCCCGCCCGGCCCCCGCGGAGCGCAGGTAACCGGGACCCCGACGGGAGGGCGGCGGGGGACGGGGAGGGTCACCGGGGCGGGGGGGTCGCGGTCTCTCCACAGCGCCCCGGGATGCTTGAAAGGTGCTGGCGTCCTGCTGCGGTTTGGCTGCGGCACCCTGGGGTGCTGGGGGGGGACAGCAGGTAACGGGGGGAGGGGGGTGTCACGGAGCCGTGGGGGAGTTCACCAGGTAATGGGGGTTCACAGAGTTGGGGGGTTCGGAGGTACACGGAGCCTTGGAGGGGTTCACCAGGTAACAGGGGGTTCACGGAGCCTTGGGGGGGTTCAGGGATGCACAGAGCCGGGGCGGGGGGGACGTCACCAGGTAATGGGGGATGCACAGAGCCTTGCTGGATCTGCCCTCGCACAGGCACTGGGGTGTTGGGGTGCCCCACGCAGAGAGCTGGGCTACCCCGTGTCATCACCCAGATGTGGGGAGCTGCTCCCCAACACCGCAGCGCCTTCTGCTCCCCAGCTGGGCTGGCGGGGCTGGGGGAGGGAGGGGAGCCGGGACCCCACGGGTCAGCCCAGGTCCCGTCACCGCTCCATGAGTGCGGCTGCACGAGGTGACGAGTCTCCACCACGTTCTTAAACTCAAACCACAAGGTCCCCCGGGGTTTTGTCTGGGGGTGCTGTGCTTTGGCAGCAAACAAGAGCCAGATGATTTCTGTGCCCCCCATTTGGTGCATCTCAATCCTGCGGGATCGAGCTGCCGGTGCCAGGAGGGGTGTCCACGCGATGCCGAGGTGCTCCTGGCGTGGCCCCTCCGCAGGACCCCCCTCCCTGCCCGCTCGAGGCTCAGCCAAGCTGCGTGGGACTGGCTCAGGGCTGGTTCCAGACATTAAATCTCTTTCCTCTTATGTCAAGCTGGAGCCAACCTCCAGCTGAAATCCACAGAGGCTCTTAGCTGTTGGATCAGCCCCTGAAACACGTAGCTCTATTCCTCCCCCCTGCCTTTTGTGGAGGAAATCTGGGATTAGGATCTTTTGGGGAAAGCCCAGAGAGGTCAGCTCAGCCCTGCTCTGCTGCCCTGGTGCCTCCCACAGCCTGGTAGGTGAGTGGAGCAGTGCCGGTACCGCGGTGGGGGCTCCGCGGACCTGTGAGCACCCCCCTAACTTCACAGGAACCTCGCAGGCAGGTCCAGGTCTGGTATCTGGGTGTCTGCGTGGGGTTGATCGGCGGCAGGAAGGGAGTGCGCAGTCACCGTGGGGCAGATCTGAGCCCACGGAGGAGAATATTTCATGAATATCACCATTTAAGCGCTGTACCAAGAGGAAATGTGGTCCCACGTGGGGAGGGAGGGAGTGGTGCAGCCAGATGCTCCGGTGACGCTCCAAAATAACCCAGCCTCTCCTCTCCTTCCAGCTTCTCCCGTTTGAAGACATGGCCCTGACCCACTGAAGAGGCCCAGCAGAGATGCTTCAAGCGCCGGCAGAGCGTTGGCAGCCCGAGGTGGAAACCGTTCCCCGTGGCTGGCGAGGAAGAGTCTCACCGGCGGATCTCCCAGCCCTCGGAGCCCTCTCAAACCGTACAGACAATTGCATTCCAAAAAACCCAATGTCTTTTGTGGCCGCTGCCCAGTCGCCGCGGTGAATTCATCTTGTTTTCAGGTCAACCTAGTGCTACAAACTTGGGGAGAAACACACAGGGAAGATATTTATTTTTGTTTATTTTTTGTAGATTTCTGTACTGGCTTGGTTGCAATATGATACAACCATGTACCGTTTGCTTCCTAGGAACCCGCCCTCATTAAAGCGAGAATCGATCAAAGGAAACTTCGCCTTCATTGTGCTGTTGTGTTTTGTTTTAAAGCAAAACCCGGTACGGCTCCGCACGGGGCAGCCCTCGGGTCACTCCCAGATTTTTCTGCCATGATTTAACTCTGTGACACAGTTTCTTGTGCAGCTTTACAGTAAATCTCTTTTACTGCCCGTCGGGGAGTTGCTGCCAGGCTCGGTGTCAATTAAGATGACAGAGTGAGAATCGTTCCTGGACTGGGCTGAACAACAGCTCGGCGCGTCCTCGCTGCTCTAGTGCTTGTTTGCCAGCTTAGAGCTTCGTTTTATGCACGTCTCTGCTGATGAAAATCAGTGTTTTTCCCCATTAAACCAGGGTGAAGCGCCGGGGCCAGGCAGGAGCACACGGTGAAGGTGAGATGGAGCGAGGGGGCTCTGGAGAAAACTGAGGTTTGGGGCGCTGAGTCCCGGCTCCCACGAACTGCTGAGCTCTCGCCTGCCAGCGCCGGCGGATTTTGCAGGAAATCTGCAAAAAGAGACGTTTCCACCCCTCTCGCGTGAACCGCCTGCTGCTGCCAAGCCCCTGCTGCCAAGCAGGGGGACAGCGGGGTTTGTGCTGCTTGTGGGCTGGATCTGAAGGGAAAATCCCCTCGTGGTGCTTGTCAGGGGAGCCGGGCGCACGCCGAGCACTGCCTGCCGCACTGCCCTCGCGCCCGCGGCACCCCTCGCCAGGTCTCAGGGAGGGTTTCGGGTGCTGTAACGCACGAAGGATTGTTCTCTCCCAGCTCCTTCCCAAACAGTTTCTCCTCCACATCCCCTCTCCCTTCCCCACCACCGTGTTCCAGTATTCCTCGTCAGCGCACGCGGAGCTCGGATGGCCCAAATGAGTCACGATTGCCAATAACCCATTAGGCAGCTGCACTTGGAAAGGCAAGATCGCCCTTCTCCACAGCGGTAAGAGGTAAAAAGAGGGACAAAACGTAAAGGTCGGCTTTGAGCAGGAGGATGCACAGAGAGGGGGCCGAAGGACGGTGTGATGAGAGATGTGACTCGAGCATGAGCTTCCACTCTCGTCTGTCGGACAGAAACACTTGTACGTGCCAATTACCAGGGCAAAACCAGCGAGACACCCAGTTAACCACAAGCCCTTCGCTTCTCACCTTGTAAAATAATTTCTCCTGGCGCTGCTGAGGAGTGTGAGCTGATTTCCTACCGGGGCTGTGGAATAATTCCCTCTGTGCTCCCAGCCCTCCAGAGAGGTCCCATCCCTCGGGGTCAACAAGCCCAAGAAAATGGCAGAAAGCTTAAGAAAGCATTTAACTACCCCTCCCGCCTCGGGGCAGGACCCACTGTCCCTGGTGGATGTTCATCTGATCCCTTCTAACGGTCCTGGGGGAGATGCCTCACTCCCCATGGTCTGCCCCCTGTCCCCCTCGCTCTGGGCGGGGCTGCGTGCCCGGAGCACGGGGACGCCACGGCTGCGACCATGGGGACCCCTTGTCCTGGCCCCCATGGATGTCCTGAGACAAAAGGTGGCCCTGGGGATTCTCGGGGAGGGTGCTGGGTCCCTGCCGGCCACAGACTGGGTTTGCAGCTGGAGCAAAGCGTGGGGGTGAAAGGTTTTGGGGGGAGCGTGGGCAGGCGCAGAGCTGCAGCAGCATATCGGCTCCTGGCCCCGGTCAGGGTCCTGAGCCCCCCAGACCCCCCTGGAGCAGCTCTGTGGGAGGAAACCGCCACTGAGGAGGGCAATTCCCAGCACCTCTGTGGGCTCTGGGAGACATGGGGGGCCCAGAGACCCCCAGGTGATGGTGGGACACGTCACCCCTTCCTTCCTACCACGTCCCAGGGGTGTCTGAAGTGCGGTGGCACCCGGGCAGCTTTCCCATGCCATCTTGTGGCCACGGCGATGCCAGGGACAGGGGAGGGCTGAGGAGCAGCAACAGGGGTGAGGATGAGCCCTGCCACCATGTCCCAGCTGGGCCAGGTCCATGCCCGAGGTGCCACCCGGGAGCTCTGCAGATCCAGCAGCGCCGGCCGGAGCCGGGGCCGGCTGACGAGCCCATGAGGCTTTCCTGGACGGGGTGCGCCATCACCCAGCCCGCCGTGCCAGCGGACACCTTTTGTTCCAGTCCAGGAGGCAGGCGAATCCCAGGGGCTGCGGCGGGCAGGAAGACGTCCCACCCCAAGCCGGCTGAGCCCGGGGCAGCTCCCTTTCCTTCCCGGCTCCCTGGTCTCTCCCAGGGGACCAGCAGCATCAATCGAGGCTGCCGGGCACACCGGAGCTGGGGGCTTTGGGGAGGCAGCGTCTGGGCCAGGAACCGGCAGCCCTGGGAGAGCTGGCGCGGGCTCACGGCGGGGCTGGCCCCTGTCACACACAATGGCTGCCAGGCCCCGGCGTGCACCAGGAGGAAAAAAACTGCCCAAGGAATTTCCTCCGTCATCGGCTCTGCCCAGAAGCTGTTCCTCACTCTGCCGAGACGTGGGTGGCTGGGGCTGAGCCGAACCAGGTCCAAGCTCCTCTCTGGTGGGTGGCCCTGGCTGGGTGCAGTGGTGGCTAGGGATGGAAAGCCCTTGGGCAGAGCTGGGTAGCCCAGATGGTCCCTGCGATGGCCCCAGATGTCCCTGCAGGGAGCCCTGGGCTGTGGGACCCAGTGCTGAGCTGGGGTCGGCCGGGGGTCCCGTCCTGTCCCGTCCCATCGTGCTGTCCCCACCTTCACGCTGATGCTGCCCAAGGGAATTGGCCAAGGCTGGAGCTAAGGGGCAGGAGCTGCAGAGAGCAGGAGATAACGTAGCTGTGTGCCTGCCGCTTTGCCTGTTTCCAAGCTGTCCAGAGCACCGATAAGGGGACAGTGGCTTAGAGACAGGGACAGGGATCTCCCCAACCCAGCTGCAGCAGCCTGGAGCTATTCCCAGGGTGCCCAAGGGGAAACACGAGGTCAGGCCCCCTGCTCCCACCCACACGTGTCCCCTCAAGCATCCCCAGAGCTGTGCCAGCCCCACACTGAGGTCGCCCTTGGAGGTGCCTCCCCACTGTTGACTGTACACAGGGCTGTATTTGGGGAGCGCCCGCGCTGCCTGGTCGGGGCAGCTCACCTGCTGTGGGCACGTGCCACCGGGAGCAGAGGTGACCCCCTGTGCCAGCACTGCCCTGTCGGCACTGCCCGGCACTGCCTGCTCCCTGGGCATCCTGCCGGAGCCGTGCCCCTCTCCCAGGGACATGCACATACACCGCTGGGGCTGGCACAGGAGAGGCTGGTGGTGCAGCAAAGATAGAATGTCCTCTCAGAGTCCCCTCCAGCCCCCCTTCACCCCCTCCTGAGGGATGAGCTGTTGGGCTACAGGCACCTTCCCCGGCCTGAGCACCTCCCCTCTCTTATTTTCTGGTGGACATTCCTACTAATTCCTTCAGGGTCTGGAGCACAATGTGCTGAGGAGCGGCTGAGAGACCTGGGAGGGGTTGAGCCTGGAGAAAAGGAGGCTCAGGGGAGACCTTCTGGCTCTGACAACTCCCTGACAGGAGATTGGGGTGAGGTGGGGGTCGGTCTCTTCTCCCCAGGAACAAGCGACAGGACGAGAGGAACCGGCCTCCAGTTGTTGCAGGGGAGGTTGAGGTTGTCCCTGAGGAGCCATTTCTGTCCCGTTGGGATTGTCCCGGGCTGTCCCAGGCTGCCCAGGGCAGTGGTGGAGTGCCCATCCCTGGAGGGGTTTCCCAGCCGTGTGGAGGTGGTGCTGAGGGACAGGGGTCAGTGGGGACCTGGCCGTGCTGGGGGAGCGGGGGGACTCGAGGGGCTGGAAGGGCTTTTCCAACCCGAATGGTTCTGTGGTTCTGTGATAATGTGTCCAGGGCAAAACCCAGACACAGCCCCACCAGGCAGCAGAAGGAAGTTGTCCTCCCCCAGCCTGGCCAGGCAGCTGCTGCAAGAGAAACTGCCCCGACTCAAAGCAGATCCCATGTCTGATGGTGCTTCTGCTGCTTCTGGCTGGAGAGGAGCCAGCCGTGGTGGAGCGTGATGCGAAGGAACGCCAACACTCTCCTTGGGCGGCAGCGCTGCCCACCCAGCTGGGTGCTGGCAAGGACATCATGGGTGCATTCCTCCCCAGGGAGGTCCCTCCATGGCGCTGGCACTTCCGTGGACATGCTCCACTGCCAGCCTTGGCCGGGGTGGATGCTGCTGGGGATGGGTGCTCCCATGGGTGGGTGCTGCTGGGGATGGGTGCTAACAGCGATGGGTGCTTCCAGGGCCAGGGGGCCCCAGAGCCAGCTGGAGAGTTCAGTGCTGCTCTTGCACCCATGTCCTTGCCACAGCAGGCACAGTGGCATGTCAGCGTCTGGCTCGGGCAACAAGCTGTGCCAGCAGCAGCCCCTCCAGCAGCAGGTCCCTTTGCAGTCGCATTATCCCTGTGGTTTTCCTGTAGCCACAACAGACATCCCAGCCCTTCCCAGGGGAAGATGGTGGTTGGTGGTGGGGCTGTTGGTGCAGACAGTGGGGTGCCCATTTCACAGGGTGCCCATTTCACGGGGCTCTCGTTTCACAGAGCAGGGCGGTTTGTACGCTGCTCGGGTGCCGGAGCAGCATCATTGCTTGCACAATCGTCCGTGGGTGTGCTGACGCGTGGGAGGACACGGCTGTGCCCAGCTTGGCTGGGGACCATTGCCAGCGCAGCACCCCCGTCCCCCCCAGCTCGGTACCCACGGAGCTGCCATCTGCTTGCAAATAGTAAAGGACCTGGGCAGCTTCCCACCTGCCAGCTTGTGCAAGAGGGATCTCCCAGCTCTCAGCAGCGTAATTGAACTTTCTGGAGTTTCACAGCCCACAAGGGGTATAATTGATCCTCCTAATGATCCCTTTTCCCTCTCCATGTATCTAACCTGGAAAGTGTTTACAGCTCAATAGTGCCACTCACAGAGGTCTAGAGAAAATGAGACGGAGCTTTTTACCAGTTCTCTCATTCCCAGTTCCCCTGGCAGTGCAAACACATCACCGGCCTTTCCCTGCTCCTTGAGAGCCGCTGCTGCCCCGAGAGCAGCCAGGACCCAGCAGCCCCATGCTGAGTGATGGTGAAATGAGGGAGGAACGAGCACAGCCCCATCCACGCCAGGCAGAAAGCCTGAGAATTCAATTATTAATAGTCAGCACTAATTGCTGCAGGAGCAGTGGCTCCCCGCGGCTCCCAGCAGGGGCCATCCAACATCACTGGGTACGTCCCTGAGCCTGGGCAGAGAGACCTGAGTCTTCCTCCCCACCCAGGCAGAAGGTGCTGTGGGTGGCCAAGGTCTCCCGGGATGTGGTCCCTGGCTGCAACCAGCCCAGTGAGCTCCAGCTCCGTCATGGAGAGCTGGGTGTGGAGCGGAGGGTGGATAAACACCAGCAATACATGCTGATGGTGAGGAGGAGGAGGCTGTGCGGGAGGAAGAGCATCTCCCTGCCAGCAGCTCCCACGGCTGAGATGGAAATGGGTGTCTCACAGAAGGTGAAGGGAGGGATGTTGGGCAGCACCCAGCCTTTTCCTCACCCTCCCCCTGCCCTTGGCAGAGCTCCTGGCCCCGAGCAGGACAAGCACAAGGGAGCAACCCCCATGCCGGGAGAGGGCTGGGGCAGATGGAGAAGCCACAGATCTGCCCAAAGCCATTCAGCAGGCACGAGGTGGAGCTGCACAGAGACGCGGGGCTGCTGGCATCTTGAAAACGTGTGTCCTCTTTGGCAGAAGATGGCCCAAAGGCACGTGCAAAACCTCGCGTTTCTTTGGAAGCACCGGCGTGGCCCAGCGACTCCATCGCCAGCCTTGGCCAACCATCCTCCTCCTCAAAGAGCCCCTGGCCCTGACCTTCCACCCGCCTTAGAAGCACGCTGGCCCGAGCAGGCTCAGGTTACCAGCCGAGGTTTTGCCCGTTTCTGAACAAAGATTGACCTTACGGGCTCCCCCAATCCCTCCCACCGCCAGAGCAGGGACCCGGCTGAGCCTCACGCCTGCCACTGCGCAACCTGTCGCAGAGCTGGATTTTGCATTAGTGGCGCAACAGGATCAGGCCCAAAGCAAAGAGGGCTCAGGTGTGATTCTCTGTTGCTGCTCAACCGAGTGCACTGAAGGAATTAGAAGCAGATGTCAAACAAAAAGAGCTTCAAGCCCTTCCGAGCCAGTAAACACACAGGTCCTGTGAACTTCCGCAGCCTCCAGCCCCGTTTGGACTCAAAATCAAAACACACAGAGGGGGAAGTGTCTGCTGGATTTCACCAGGGCTCTGTTAACCATGGCTCCATCGAGACCCTCGACGTGTCCCGGCAGGAGAGGGGACCTGGCGGCGGCTCGGTTGGGGTCCCGATGTCCCTGGGAGCGAGTGCCGGGGTGCTCGGGTGGGCGGCTTTGCAGTCTGCAGATGCCGGCACCTCTGCTGGGTGATGTCCTCTTGCTGTGACCCTCAGTGCCTGACCCTCCTTAATTCCTCTACAATTAATAGATGGGGTTTTGGGGGGAAAATATGCCTTTTGGGGCCACTGAAAAAATCAACAAGGTCACACTTGAGAAATCCTTGTGCTCAAAAAGAAATCAGCATGCTTGAAAAATTCAAACAGCCCATTTTCACCCTTTTGAAATAGTTTTTTTACCTTTTATTTTATTTTGCAAACTACCAACCCTTTTAAAAAGAGGTTCAAAAGGGTTAAAACTTTCTCTCTGACCACCCAAAAGGTTTTCTCCCTCGTGTTTTTATTGTGCTGAATAAAAAGAAAAACTTTTTTTGTTCAAATAAACTCGAAACAATTCCTTCTCCTCCCCCCCTCCCTCCAGTTTTTTGGTTTGGCCAGTGAGTGGAAAAATCAATTATTTGCACTCCTCCAGCCCGATAAAAAGCTTCAGGACTCCACAAAGGGGCTCAAGGGACTCCTCGCATCGTACGGCACATAAAACAGTCTCCGAATTTCCCGGCTCTCTGGTCTCCTCTCGTGTCACCCAGGATTTTGTGCTGAGGTCGGTGCTTCGGCAGCACCGCAGAGCGCAAAGAGGCCTTTCTGGAGTCTTTGATTTACCGCCTGGCATTTGCTTCAGCTCTAGCACAGTCTGGTAGGAACGCAGTGGAGGAAGAAGTGCCACAGAGGAGAGCTCGAAAACCTGTGACACAGGAACCAGTGCCAACACTGCGGCACCTAACCGGGGTCACTTCTTCCTCGTAAGAGATTTCAAGGAAATGAAGAGCAGGAATGCAGGAGGGTGAAGACGGGGATCTCCGTGTTCCCCCAAACCAAGCTCATTCCGGGTGAAACCTGGGTGGCCTCTCCGTGGGGTGCAGAATTTCCCCACCAGGGACGTCTGGGACAGCCATGGCAGAGCTGCTGTCCCTGGCCTGGTGTTCTGGGGACACAGACCACTTCTGAGCTCCTTCCCACGGATGTCCGAAGGGCATCAGCCCAGGAGCTCCATGTGTGCCGGACTGGTATCCCACGGTCATGGACTGGGGCTGGATGGGCAGAGGAGCTGCTGGGCTGTTCCCCTCTGGGCCGGGAGATCCCACCAGTTCAGGATGAACCCTGCAGGAGCAGCGTCTGCCGGGGGCACTGCTCTTCATCACCTCCCCCTCACCGGGTGGTCCTTGCCCGTGGCCCGTGGCCGAGCCTTGGCCCGGGTACCCCTTCCCGGAGGGGACTGGGGCTGGGGGGGCTGGCCCGCAGATGCAGGGGGGACCCAGCCTGGTGGCTTCGGTCAGCAGCGCTCCCCAGGCTCGCCTGGAGCGGGCTGGGAGGCAGCCGCCCGCCCACCGCCCCGCCGCGGGGCGCTCCCGGGCTGCTCCCAGCCCGGGGGTCTGTGCTGCACCGGGGCAGCCGGAGCCGGAGCTGAGCCCGCAGCGCGCCGGGGGGCTCCGAGCCGGGAGCTCGGGCGGCTCGGGCATCCCTGGTCCATCGGCCTAAGGGCTCCATCGCCTCAGTCCGCCCGGTGCTGATCCCGCTGTCAGTCCCGGTGTCTGTCCAGGTGCCGCTCCCGGTCCCGGTGACGGTGTCGGTCCCCGATTCGGCGTTGGTCCCGGTGTCGGTCCCGGTGCCGCCTCCTCCCACCCCGTCCCTCAGCCGTCCCCAGCTGCAGCTCCGCCCCGGCTCCTCCCGGCCCGTCCCCATCGCCGTCCCCGTCCCCGCCCGCCGCGCTCCCGGTGCCGCGGGGCAGCGCTCAGCATGGCCGCGCTGCGCGGCTCCCCGGCCCCAGCCCCAGCCCCAGCCCCAGCGCCGGCCCCGGCCCCGGCCCGCCCCTCCGCCCCGGGCCGCGCATAAAAGGGCCCCCGCGGCCGCCCGCCCCCGCCCTGCCTCCCGCCGCTCCGCCGGGCGCCCCGGCCATGGCCAAGGACCAGCTGAAGCCGCGGCTGTGCCGCATGTTGAAGGGGGAGAGCGGCTACGGCTTCCACCTGCACGGCGAGAAGGGCAAGAGCGGGCAGTTCATCCGGAAAGTGGAGCCCGGTTCCCCGGCCGAGGCGGCGGGGCTGCGCGCCGGGGACCGCGTCGTCGAGGTCAACGGGATCAACGTGGAGCAGGAGACGCACCATCAGGTGCGGGGGGGCGGGCGGGGCGGGCACCCCCCGGGCCGGGCACCCCACCTCCCAGCCTCCCCACCGGCCGGGCTCTGCCCGGCTCCAGCCTCCCTGGGGCGGTTCTCTCCCAAAATACCTCCTGGAGCATCCCCGGCGAGGCCGGTGCTGGTGGTCGCTGGAGGGGGGGGTTGCGCCCAAACCCCGAGCCTGGGGTTGCAGCGGGGGTGGGGGGCGTTGTGTGCTTGGGACACCGAGTTCCCATGAGAAGGGTTGAGCGGTGCGGTGCGTCTGGCTGCCGGGGAAAGGCTGTTGTAATCGTGGCGAGGTGGGAGAGGCGAAGGTGTTTGGGCATGGGCAGGGCACCGCCGCGTTATGCAATCTGTGGTGGAAAGGAATGGGGAGACCCGCGCTATATTTCCGGCTCCGTGTGGGTTTTCTTGGCCGCTTCGGGCGAGCTGCTCCTGCGTACGCAGCCCAGAGCGCGTGAGGAAGCCTCAGAATCTCCTGATAAAGCTCTGCAGATGTTCAGCGGTTGGGCTGGCTGCAGCCAGATAGGGCTTGTGGGGACATCGCGGCTGTAGGAGACCACGGCGCTGGCCGGGGGGGTCCAAGGCAGCCGCACGCTTCAGGCTGGGTCATTCTCTGCTTACAAAACTGAACCTTGTGTTTGTTAAACAGTTTAGCCCCAAAAAACAAGCACCGGGGGTTGGAGCCGCTCCTGTCCCGCTGCAGAGGCAGAGCCTGGCAGGGGCACAGCACCCAAAGCGCCCGTTTGCCTCGTGGCTCGTGGAGCTCGGCGGGGTTCGGGGCACCAGTAACTTAAAGCATACGGCCGGCCCCCGCCGCCAGCGCTTTACTGGGGCAGAGCGGGGATGGGGCTGGCGCAGCTTATGAACCTGGCAGAGCTTTGGGGGGTTGTGGGCTCCTGGGCTTTGCCCTCCAGACGTGGATGTGGCTGTGCTGGAGGAGAGGCAGAGCCTTCCAGTAAGCTCCAGTAAAGCCCTGTGGACTCCTCGCTGTGGGCTTGGTGGGTTTTCCTGGCGAGTGGAGCCTGTCTGGCTGATCCGAGCCAGCTGCGTGTAGAAGTTAATGTTTGTCTTGAACGGGATTTCAGACCCTCGAGGGAGGGTCCCAGCTCGGATCCGGCTGGGCAGGCAGGACGCCGCGAGGCGCTGCGTCGTGATGGAGGCCGCCAGAACCCCCCTGCTGACACCGGGATGCTGGGGATGGGCGATAGCGGAGCTGAGACAGCCAGCTGTGTCTTTGAAACGTGCGGGGGGTTTCCAGTAGGTCAAGTGAAATGGGAGAAATGTTCCTGTCTTCCATTTTCTGCTGGCGGAGGCAGGATGAAGCGCTGGCAGTGGCTCCCGGCTGCGGAGCGCGTCCCACCCGGCTCTCGGGGGGCTGTGGTGGTGTTCGTGCGTGTGAGCAGGAGCAGCCCTGCCCCAGGCCGCGCTCTGGGACCCCGCTCCCTCCCGCCTCCAGACAGCAAGAACCTCTCCCGACCCCCCAAAAAAGCCCCGGCTGCTGATGGACTGTGGGAAGGGCGACGCCGCGGCGGGTCAGCGCTGGCTCCTGCCGAAGGGTTGGAGCGGCGGGTGCGCCGCGGCCTCTCCTTGTGCTGCTGAGAGCCCGACCTTGACTAAGTAACCCTTCTCCGTGTGGATGCGGAGCGGCGGTGGGACGGAGCCCGCGGCGAACAAGGCCCTGCTGTTTGGGTGTAACTGTGTTTCGAGCTGGAGCTGGCGGCATCTCTGCCTTTGTTCTCTGGCTTTTTTCCTGGCCGTACCCGGGGAGCGAAGGCAGAACGTGTTCTCGGGGCGTTTCATGTCTGGGATGCAAGACTGGGTCCTGGCTCCTCGGTTCCTCGCCCGGGCGGGCAGAGCAGCGGGCTCCCAAGCGAGGAGAGCCTCCAGGTCCTCGCCGAGGCCAGCAGCGCGGCGCACGGAGCGGGAGGGATGGCCCGAGCTGTTCCCAGTGGCACCAGCAGGCTCCTTCCTGGGCAGCTGGTGTTTGACAAGGGTGGAAGGGCCCGGGCCGGCTCTGCTGCTGGGCTGGCGCTGGCGTGGCGGCGGGTGAAAGTCTCTTTGGGTGGAGCTGCGGAAATGATGCAGCTGGGACCGGTGCTGAGGAGGTCCCGAGGCGCCCGCTGCGCAGGGGAGGCTGAGTCGTCTTCAGAAAAGCTGCGGGCTCAAGGCCGTCACCATGGCTCGGAAGCGGGTAGGGTGCCCGGCTCTGCCCGCGTCGGGCAGGACCTCGCCGCGTGCCTGGCTGCTGCTTTGCCCTCCGCCTCGCTGCTCTGTCCCCAGGGTCTGTCACAGACGGCTCCTTCTGCTCGCCCCCGCTCACGGGGTGAGGGCGAGGGGCTGCTCTGCGCCCGCTCTCCGTCCCCGCCTGGCTCAGCCCCAGCACTGGCGGGGCTGGGGGGATGCTTGCCTCATGGCTGCTGTTGGGGAGCTCGGCTGAGCCCCAGCACCTCTCCCCGCCGGCCGAGGGGCAGCTCACCCATCCCATCCTGCCCTGCCCAGCGCCAGGCAGCGCCGCGGCCGGTCGGGATGCTTCTGGGGTCACTCCATGGGCCCCTGCTCCCTGCCAGGGGATTAACTGCGCTGCCCTAATGCGCACAGCACCCGAACCGCGGGGTCTGGGGGATGTCTCTGGGTGGGACTCAGCACGTCTCTCCTGCACGCTGCCCGTAGCCACCCGTCCGCATCTCCTGCCACCGCCGCGTGTCGGCTGCCTGTTCCCAGGTCCCCTCCGGGAGAAGCGGCCTCGCACAGGCGCTGCCTTGCCGGAGTCGGCCGCACCGTCTGATGTCACACGTAAAGAGATCTGAGAGGGAGCAGATGGATTTTCTGGGCCTTGATGGAGCAGCGCCCTCCAGGCCGGTTACGGGTGGGAGCGCTGGACACGCTGCTGCCCGCCGCGGCGCCTGGAGCCGGAGGCTGCAGCAGAGCCCTCGGTCCAGGACTGGCAGCCTTGTCTGCAGTCTATAAATTTCTTGTGGGTTGTTTTTTTTTTGTTCGTTTGCAGATACCGGCTCTGTTGACCTTGAGTGGAGCTTGCAGGGGAGTAAATAAATGCCAGCTAATTGCGCGTTGGGCTCGTTTGTGGCTTGTAGCCTTGGCGGTTGCAGCGTGTCTGGCCGGTGTGACCTAGATCAGGGCAGGAGCCCCCTAAGGAAGCCCAGCGCTGCTTTGGGGGGTTCCTGGCACTCCTGGGGGGGGTCACGGGTCCGTAGGGCAGTGAGTGTGGCCGATCTCCACCCCACGGCTGAGGATGGCTGCTGAGCAGCATCACCAGCAATGCCAGCCCTCCTCTCCCTCCTCGGGATGAAGGCCTGTGCAGGGAGGAGGTGGCCCAGCAAAGCCGGCTCTCTGGGCTGCTGGCAGGGAGTCTGGAGGCGTTTCCTTTTGCTCTGCTCCTGTCCACCTCCCGGATCTGCCCCGTTTCCATCACAGCCCGCTCTGGTGTGATTTACCCTCCTGCCCAGCCAGGATCGGCTCCTCCCGGCTCTCCCCACTGCACCGACACCGTGAGCTCCTTTCAGAGCCCCTGCCAGTCACCGATCCCCGCGAAGGAGCTGGGCGGCGGCAGGACAATGGTCCCCATTCAGCACTGTCTGGAGCTGGATCCCAGCAGGGACGGGCCCATCTCCCGCTCCCAGCAGCGGTTTCCCTTATCTCTGCTGGCCCCTGGCACGGACCAGGGATGAATGTGCAGATGAGGTTTCTTCTCTCTTAAATCCTCCCAGGGCAGGGGGTAGCTGTTAACCCCTGCGGTGGGGAGCACCCAGCAAAGGCAGCTCAGCCACCAAAGCCTGCGTGGGTGCTCGGTGCCTCCCTGTGCACCCTGGTTCTCCACCCTGCCCCGCGTTTGGGGGGAAGAAAGACGCCCCATATCGAGGAAGTGAGGGTGTGCAGGACTGTTTGCTTGGTGGGACAGATCGTGTTGTCCCTCTGAGGGACAAACCCAGGGTTTCTGGTGCTTGGGGGGCAATGAAGCAGTCTCTGAAAGCTCCTGAGCTGAGCAGGTGATCCAGGGTGGTCTGTGCAGCTGCCCTGGGCAGAGCTGTCACACAGGTTGCAGGGCATGGGGTGGAAGAAGCTATCACCATCATAGCCCAGGCTGCAGGCAACAGGCACTTCATCCTGGGGGTCCCCCAAAGCCGCGCTCTGCCCTTCTCCCCCGTCACTGATGGCTGGAAGTGACAGCAAAGTGCACCCTGCTGCCAGACCGAAGCTGCAGAGTGTGGGGGAGTTGATGGTTCTCAGATCAGCTCCTGCCACAGCCAGCAGGTCCCTGGGTTTCTGCTCAGTTGCTGTTCTCCTTTCTAGGTCGTGCAGCGCATCAAAGCTGTGGAGACAGAGACCCGTTTGCTCGTGGTGGACAAGGAGACGGACGAGTACCTGTGCAGCCTGCGCCTGACATGCACGGAGGAGATGGCACACAGTGGGATCCTGCTCAACTCCAGCGTCTCGCCCACCAAGTCGGTGGGCAGCGACAACGGGGAGGTCTGGAAGCCGCAGCTGGATCTGAGTGGGGGCAGTCTCCAGCGACACTCGCACAGCTTCTCCTCGCACGGCAGCAGGAAGGTGAGGGCAGAGCCGGGCGGTGTGCGGGGCTGCTGGGCACGGAGTGGAGGAGTGGGTGTCACCACCCTGGGATCACCTCCCTCTGCAAGCATCCCATCGGAGAAAAACCTTCTGTACGTGGCTGTCGGCTTTGGGGACCCTGCTGTGTCCTGAAGCAGTGGGTGAGCTGCTCCTTGAACTCGTTTGCTCTTGCTCAAAGCAGCATTGGTTGCTGGGGGCCGCTGCTTGCTCCCCTCCTGCACCCCTCGAGGGTCTCCCATGCCCTGGGAACTGCTGGGGAGCTGGTGGAGGGACAAGTGACCCCACGGTGCCTGGGTTCTTGCCCATCCGTGGGACAGGCTGCACGCACCAGGGATGCTGGAGCTCATGAATGAGCTTCTCTCCCCTCCATTATTTGCAGGAAGGAGGGAACATCTGGGGCGAATGTGTTCTCAGCTTTTTGCTTAAATGGGAAGGCAATTAGCTCTTCAAGTGGCCTGAGTGCGGACTGTGATTCTGCAGTAAGCGCCTTTTATTGGTAAACTCCTTTCCAAAAAGGAAAGAATTTGGGGTGGAAAACGTCCAGTTTCCGTGGCTGCCTTGCTGCTGGGGCCAGGCTGGCGGAGACGGCGCAGGCTCGTGCTCGGCAGATAGCAGTGTTCAGTCCCAGCACTGCCCTTACTCAAGGCGTGATCATGGCAGGAACGTGGCCAAGCTGGTGACTGTCACCTCCCTGCAGCCATCTGTCCCCTTCCCTTCCATGTCCCCACCCTGCAGGCCCCCTGTGCTTGTTGGTCTGTGCCGCCGGGCTGGGAGCACTGGTGCTCAGCCGCCTTCTCCATCGTGTGGAGCTGCCATGGGCACGCTCCTCCTCCTCCTTGGGGAGCTTGCAGGGGCTGTGGTGCCTGATCGGCCTCTGCCCCCTCAGAGGTGGGGTGGTGGCTGGATGCTGGCTGAGAAGTGGCCGTGGTGGTGCCAGGAGGACATAGGTGGGAAAGTCAGGAAAGCTTCGTGTCCTCAGGAGCCCCCATGGAGTAAAAGCTGAGGAAATTCCGTCGTGCAGATAAGAGGCAATGCTGGTGCGAGGCAGGCGGCACCAGCACCTCCAGTGGTAAGGAGGGGGTCTGGCCTCTGGTCCTCCCCTCCAGACCTCTCTGGGATCTTGCAGAGGAGGAAGCCCCTTCCCTGGGGCTGCCAGGGGCAGGGTGGCAGGCAATATTTATTTTTTCCTGTTCCTTATGGTGCGATTTGAAGCTGTTTGAAGGTCTGTGTGATGATGGTGGGTGTGTCTCTCCTGGGTTTCAGTGCAGTGGGGCGCTGGTCACCCTCAGGACGGCCAGGAGCCATTCCTGGGGTGGGGGGCAGCTTTCCAAGCTGGTGATTTCCTATTCTGCCTCCGTGCAGGTCGCTGGGTGCAGTCCAACAGCGTGTGCTGACGGGAAGTCAGGCGAGGGGAACAGGACGGACCTTTCCGGCCTTTGGGTTTCAGCTCCTCCAAGGAGAGGGTGGGACAGGGAGAACCACGCAGCGTTGGGGTGTGAGGGGGGAGAAGCGCCCGCGCTTCCCCTTGGAGGGGCTGGGGGGCTTGGCCGGGAGCTTCGCCTGGGCCAGCGTGGCTGGGGCATTTGGAGCTCGCTGTGCCAGAGCCGGGGCTGGTGTTTGGAGCATGACCTGGACGAAGGGAACTGACTCTGGGGGCAATGCCCAGTGCATGGGGCTGAGCTGGGCAGTGCTGAGCGTGTCAGGTGCTGACAGAGGCTGGTTTGCTCCTGCCTCTGCGGGCGGCAGCTCTTTGAAGCCTGGACTTTCCTGGCCAAGGTCACTTCTCCGTGCTGCAGCTGTGAGTGACCCTGGTATGAGGTCAGGGGTGGCTGGAGCAGCAGGACTTGCATCCTGCTCCTGTGTCTTGCAGTCCTGCGTGCCTCAAGGCGGTAAGACCTGGGTGATGTGGCTGCTCTCCTAGGTCCAAACTGGCTGGAGGCCAGGGGAGTGATGGTGCACCCCAGTTCCTGCCACGCTCAGCCCTCCAGCTCCGTGTCCCTGCATGGGGCAGCTCTAGCCTGACCCTAATCCCGTCAGTCACTGGCAGTGGGGCCACGTGGGGTGCAGGGGCTGTTTGGGAGGTTTCTGTCCCTGCAGCAGGGCTGTGGCAGCTGGTGTCCAGTCAGAGACTTGTCCCCAACTGGGTTTGGAGGGGACCAGGCTCTGAGCTGGGCGGCACTGGGAGACGCTGGGCTTGGATTGGCAGTGCTTGGGTCTTTTGTGTAGTTTTCCTGGAGGCGTTTGGTGAAGGAGGAGAAAAAGCAGCTGCCTTCCCCCTGCAGACCCCTGGCCCCAACCTGCCCCTGTACAAGCTGGTGCCGATGCTCTATTCTGCTCCCAGGGAGCAACATCTCTGAGCAGCATTTGTTTGTGTAAAGGCTGCAGTCTTCCTTGATTTGAGGCTGGGTTTTTGGGTGCAGCCTGTAGCAACGAGCAGCTGACACAAAGAGGAGGGAAGTCTGTCAGCCGGGGTGGCCGTAGGGGTGGGCAGTGGGGAGCCGAGGCAGCGGGCAGGGTGGGCACAGCCCTGCCAGACTCCTCCGTGCTGCCCCAGTCTTATTTTGCAAGAGAAGTGACCCTCCAGGAGAGCTGCTGTGGGTGGGGAGGTCACTGGGCACCCCGGCAGAGACCCGGTGTCCAGGACCTCGTGCTCCAGGAACCACGGTAATGCCATGAATAATTCAGCACGGGTTTAAAATCAGGCTGCCCGGGCAGGTCGGCAGGGCTGGCTGCCAGTAGCTGCACCTGTCACAGCGCTGGCGTCCCTGGCACCTTGGGGACTCGTGTCCTGCATGGCCGTGGTGGCACTGGGAGCAGGGTCTTGCCCCGTCCCACAGCGCTGCCTGTGCCTGCCTGGGCTGGAGGGGTTCTCCCGCTTGCTGCCAGCCCCATGCCGTATCCCCTGGGAGGGGATGCAGCAGGACACGTGTCCCCATGCCACGTCCCAAACCTGTTCTTGAGGCCACTGGGTTGTTTTCTGCTTTTCCTGGGGCTCTCTGCCCTGCCCAGCATCAAGGCTCCTGGGAGGTTGGAAGGTGGCGGGCAGTGGGGTCTCAGCATGGCAGGGGCTGCGTTGGGTGCTGGGTGCTTGGTGTGAGCTGCTTTTATTGCAAAGGTGCCTTTGGGACAGCGGGGCGAGCTGGCAGTGGCTGCTCATTAAATGCCTGGGCTAACGGCGTGTAAAAGGCCAGTGTCCTGCGGGGCTGGGCTGGTGCTGAGCGGTGCTGCCGGGTGTCACCTGGGTGCTGCCGGCCACCCTGGGGGGGTCCGTGGTGGGCAGGCAGCGTGGCTGGGGCTGGCAGAGCCTTTGCAGGCAGCGGCTGCCCCCACTCCTGCTCAGTGGGTCCCAGTGCTGTTACTGGGACCCCCTGCGTGAGCCACGTTAGCAGTGTCCTTGGGACCTCACCACTTTCCCCAGGCATGTTTGTAGGAGCAACAAGAACAACAGTAAAGCCACTGAGACGTGTTCGAGGTGATGTAGTTCCTCTCCATCGCTGCTCTGGTCACACCGCAGCATGACTCAGGGGGTGGGTACACGAAGGGCCCTTTGCAGCCGATGTTTATCGCATGGACAACAAACCCACGGCTTGTAGCCGCTGGACGCAAGCAGCCTGTTGGGTCTGGGAGTACTAATGCAGGGGAATTAGCGAGCGGTTGTTAATTGGCCCCTGCTTGGGTGGGATGGTGTCACCTTAGCGGTGCTGCAGTCAGAAGGGGTGACCCGACACGGGGGGTTGTGCCGGCTCTGCTGCAGCCCCGAGCAGGCGTGGAGCTCCTGCCTGCCACCAGCTCACGCTCCAGAGGAGCTGATGTGCCTGGGGACAGCTGTGCCGTGTCCTGGGGGGATGGACGAGCGCCTGGGTGCCTGTCGGGACCCGCAGGTGTGGGGCCAGCGCTGACATCGGGGCAGTAAATATTTACACTTTTGTTTGGGTCAGGAATAAGAACTTTTTTTGTTGCGAATAAACCCCTGTGTTGCAACGTCCTCAGCCGCCAGCGCTGGCAGGGGAGTAACTCGGGACAGATGTTTTTGGAGAACTTTGCCAGCTCAGTTGAGGCCCAAAATTTAGAGCTTGTAGAATAACCACAAAGATGTAATAAAACCTAACATGAGCAGAAATGTCTGCAGTAATTATGTGATTAGAAAAAAAAAAGCTCAAAAAATAAGTGAATGGTTTAAATTAAAGCACTTTCCTGCAGCATCCTGCACTCCCCAGACCCTGGCAGCAGGCTCAGACCTGGGGGGAGTGTGTGATTGGGGAGGACAGCAAAGCTGAGACCTGGTCCTGGCTGCAGGTAGAGGCTGGGGGAAACCCTCCAGCCTGGACCCCGAGCTGCTGTGGCCGTGTCCTGGCAGCATTCCCTGCCCTTCACTGTGAAAGCTGCCAGCCTGGTGGGACTGGAAGGGCAGAGCTGGAAGGGAGCCATGTCTGTACCCCGTTCCATCACCGCGTGCACTCCGTGTTTCTGCTTAAAAACCACTTTGCAAAGCCGTTTCCACACCTGCAGCGTGGAGCTGCACCAGGGCTGCTGGGAGCTCGGCTTGCTGCAACGCTGTACCCAGCTGAGGGCATGGGATGGGAACGTGGCTGCCCACATCCCTCCCGGGGAAGGGAAGGTGCCTGCAGGGAGCCGAGAAGCAGGACAGCGGGGCTGGAGGCCCCCTGCCTCCCCTCAAAGAGCAGCATCGCGGTGGGTGCTGGGCTACGCGGGGCTGGCGCCGGGGCTCGTTGTGGCAGGAGCAGCAGCACAGCTGGGCTCGCTTTGGGATCAGCACCTCAATCCCATGCCAGAGGCAGCAGCTGGGCCGGGGTGTGGTGGGGCTGCGGGGAAGCCGGCAGCCTCGTGCCGGCGCCGACCCCGCTGCATTATTGATATCACCGGGCTCACCGGCATCATCTGTCATGGGGCTAGGCAGAGCCGGAGCGGGTGGTTCTGGAGCAGCTCCAGCTCGCAGCATCTTGGGGATGGAGGCTGAGGCATGTGGCAGCTGGGGATGGTGACAGGATGCTTTCCCCTTGCCTGGAGGGTGGTGGACCATGGGAGGCTGTGCTGAACCACGAGCTTTGCTTGGAGGAGCCTTTGCTTAGAGGAGCGTTTGCTTTCCTGTCCCTTTCCCGTAGGGGTAGCCATGGGATAATTGCCTGAAAATCGCTGATTTTTCAGACCGTTGGTCCCTCTGACAGCCCAGCGACTTGGTGCTTGGCTAGAAGGAGCAGGACAGGACCTGTTTTTGCAGACCCCGCTTTGCATGAGCATTAGGGTGGAGCTGGTTGTTGCCTGGTGTGCAGTGGGAGCAGTGGGGTCTGTGCTGCTCGAGGGGCTTTGGGGCTCTGCATCCTGGAGCCTTGCAGGTCTCCAGCCTGATTCCTCACATCTGCTCACCCTGAGCATTAGCAGTCTGTAACTTCTGGCTTTTGTTCGTTGGTTTGTGCATCAGTTTGGGGTTGGCATCGCAATGCCACCATCTCAGCGGGTTTGCCGGAGCCTTGGCTCGGGTTATGATGAGCCCGTGGGGAAGCGGCGTGTGCTGGTATTGCCGCAGCACTGGGAGGAGGTGCTGGGAGGGATCTGAGCCTGGTCCTGCTGGATGCAATCCAGGTACGAGATGAGATGCTTACCTACTGTGGTGTAAGGTGAAGAAAACTGTGTGCTGCTTGACGCGCTGGAGCATGGTGGGGTCAGCCCCAGCTCCCAACCCCCAGGTCCTGCACACTCGCATCCTCCTGGTGCTGTGGAAGGGGGATTTGGATGCAAAACGCTTACTTTCATGTGGACGTCACATCACCCAAAACACCCAGGAGCCGTGGGTGGGCTGCGGGGACAGGAGGATGGGACTGAGCGGGCATCCCCCGGCCACAGCTCGCCTGCCCAGGATCAGTGTGGGTAGTGGTTCCTGCATAGGAGCTCAGTTGGGGGGGTTATTTTTGCACCGGGGCAGTGCAGGAAGCCCCTCCTGGGGAGGAGAGCATCCACCCCGCAGCAGAAACTTCCTCTGCCATGATATTTTTAGTGAAACACAAAGCGGGTGGAAGGGAGCGGGAGGCAGATTAGCATCGGGAGGAGCTGCGCCCTGCCAAGAGCCTTTGTTCCTGGTGCCATGTGCTCCCAAGGGACAGCTGGTCCTGTGAGAGGACAGTGGGGTCACCCCGGGGACCCCCCAGTCCCCTGGGAGGGGGGCAGGACTGCAGGGGGATGTTTGCATCCCGACTCATTGCCTGACCGCAGAGCAGTGATGCTGCGGACACCACGAGATGCTGCATGTGGTCCAGCCAGTGATGTTCCCTTCTGCATCCTCGGGTATTCCAAACCCTTCCCTCAGTGGTTTGAAAACTGGCATTAAGTGGGAGCTGTTCGAAACGCAGCTCATTCGGCCCCAGCCGGGCCCAGCCCCTCTGCTCGCAGGGATGCGCTCGAGCAGCTTGCTTCAATAACAGCCCCGCTTGCGAGCGGGCTCCTCGCCAGCTCTTTAATGGGTCTGTTCAATAGTACAAATATTAAATGGTTTCAAAGAAATTAAAAATCTTCTGGCAGAATCAGGGCCTTCTGCCTGTGCCCTGGCAGCTGCCCAGAGCCTCTGCTGTGATTTCGCTCCATCCCTTGGAGTTTCTCTGGGCTGGTTGGGCTCGTGGTCCTCTCGTGGTGGAGGAAACCATAAAACAATATTGGGTTTGGGGTTTTTTGGATTCTCTGTTTATTCCCAAGACCCAAACGAGCTGCGGAGGAGGGGACTCTGCGCGTTTCCAGCTGTTTATCCAGGACTGTCCCTGGTGCCACCATGGCTGGATGAAACATCTCGAGGAGTTTAACCCGGGACCTGGTGGGTCTGGGTGAATCCCACCTTCTCCTGCCCAGCTCCCCTGGCCACGAGGAGGTGTTGCTCCTGGGGAGTGGAAACGTGGAGCAAAGCTGCTGTGCACGTGCTGACCTACAATGTGCCGGAGGGGCTGGGGCGTCCTGCTGCTGGCCAGGCACACCCCACCTCCGAAGGAGGGTTTGAAGAGCTCCTCTTAACCCAAAAGGCAACACCCCTTTACGGATCGCAGCCCTAGAGCACGTGAGTGCGATGCGATGGCGGTGGCATCGCCTCTCTGTGCTTTGCTCCTGCCTTTCAGTCTGGGAGCTGGAGCTGCGAGGTTGAGTGGTTTTCCCAGCACTGTAGGAGAACTCGGTGTATAAATTCAGGTCTGAATCGAGCTGGTTTTGGCTCCCAGTCCTTGGCTCTGTCTCTAGGTACAGAGATTTTACAGGCCTGGGAGACTCCAGGTTGGGATATGAGAGAGAGAGAGAAAATGAAACTCGTAATCAGCAAAGGGCTTCTCCATATCCACAGGTCTCTATAAATAATGAATTAAACCCCAAGTTGTCGACATAATTATTTCTGGCAAGATCCGTATCGTAATCTAATTTCATTACAGCCTTTGCCTGGACTCCTGACTGTTTCGGCTCCTCTGCTGCGTACACTTAAACCATAGCCAGACTTGGGGCTGGGTTTTGTTGGCTGCATGTCCCTCTCTTCCCACTAAAGCCTCGTGAGTTTGTTACCAGGTGGAATAAGCTGGCGGTGGATGTCTGTTAGTGGTGAGTCTGTGAAAGCCAAACTGAGAAGTAGCTTTATGAGCAAGGAGGAGGTTAGAAAGTCGACTCCCTGTAGGTACCGGTGCTGCAGTCGTATGGGGCTGCTTTTGGGCACCTTGGGTTCTGCCTGCCTGGCCAGCAATGGGCAGCGGGTCTTTCCCTCGGTGGGGTCTCCAGCCCCAGCCCTGAGCCACCCCATGGGGTGCTCAGGAAGGGAGTGGGACAGCAGTGAGGCAGTGTCTGACTGCAGTCCTGGCCCCTCCATCACCATCTGCCGCAAACCCAGGCAGGAGCCCCAGCGCTCATCCCGTGGCGTTTTGTGATTAAACTCTTACGGACTTACAGGGACTAATCCCCTTAAAGAAATGAGCAGCGCGAAAGGTGGTGGGAGGGCTAATCCCTCCGCTCCTGCCTTGGGCTGAGCTCCCACCCCTGGGTGAGCTGTGGCAGCTCTTCCTGCAGCCCTTGGGGATGGGGCCGTACCTCCTGGCGTCCCCGGGGCTGGGCTGCTCTGCTGTGGGACAGGTCTCCGGTGGCTCTTCCCGGGCCCTGGTGCTCTGTCGTGGCCGCAGCCTCCGTGGCTGGTGCAGGGCTGGCTCACTAGTGCCAGGCTAGCGGTCCCTCATGAGCAGCCAAAGGCCATCCCAGGTAAATCAGTTAATTCTGGCCCTGGGGTTGTTCATGGTTAGCAGGATTTAATTAAGACAAGCCCTAATTAGTTCTAAGCTGGGTGAATAGTCTGCTTTGCCTGGAAGAGTTCCCTGCTCTCGCCTGGCAGCTGTTAATGAGCGCAGGACTCCCACTGACAGCGGGGGCTGATGGGGGACACAGGAGACCCCGCGTCGTGCTGGAGAGGTGCTTGGGGCAGCCCGAACCTGGGGATGACAGTTGCCTTGCGCGTCTCCTTGAAGCAGCTGCTGGGATTTGCTGGGCAGCCAGATGAGTCCTTTGGGTTTGTGAGTGCCGTGCCAAGGCTGTCCCTGGGGCAGCCGCTTTCCGGGCAGCCTCTGGTCCTCTTCAGCCTCTCCCACGGGCATGGCTCACAGCAGGCTCGGAGCCCTGTGGCCAGCACCAGCGTGTGCCCGACACCGCACACCCACCTTCTCCCGTGTTATCGGCAGGAGTAGCCGGAGCCTGGCGCTGGCCCCAGGGGTTATCTCTTGAGATCATGCCACTCTGCCTCGGGAACCCACTTTGTCCTGGACCACCCGGCGCTGCGCAGGGCTCTGGCAGAGCTGCCTCCAAACCCACTTATCTGCCCCAACACTGAGGTGCCGTTTGGCCGCCCCGCCTGGAGACAAACACCAGCCTCTGGCCCGCGAAGCAGTGGCCGGGAGGGTGCTCGGCTCCCCGCAGCATTTGGCAAGCAAGAGGCGTCTGCTGAGATCTCGTTTTTTAAGGAGCTGGGTTTAAAATGACATTTTGGAGCTGAGTGTGGCAGTGGAACGGGCCGTGCGAGCGAACCCTGATGTTCCCCGATTGCATCAGGTCTCCGTTTGATCCCATGTTTTCCAGTGGTGTCCTGGGACGGAGCTGGTGCCAGCGTCGCAGTGGTGGCTGTGGCAGGAGGGTTGAGGGGTGCGGAGGAGGGCGAGAGCCCCGGGCAGAGCTGTGAGCTGTGGGTGCTGTGTCGGGATCAGCATTATGGGCAGATTTTGTGCAAAGGCTTTGAGCTGTGTTTTTGGGGAGGAGGGTGCAGCTCGTGTCGTGTTGGGGGCTGGGACCGAGGCGCCTCACTCCCGCTTATTGGAAAATCGCACCCCTGGATATTTTATTGCAGGATTTTTAAAGACAAAAGGCCTTACATTACCCCCAAGCGCGGGTACCACAGCGCTGCCTTTACTTTGGTTATCAGGAATGCAGAGGATGTTTGGAGCCCTCCCCCTGCCCCGCTTCCTCCAGCAAGCCGTGCCGCCCGGCCAAGACAAATATTGGTAGTAAACTATTGAACTTCCCTGGTCCCAGTGCTCCCAGCGCTCACAGAGCAGCGCCTGTTCTCCCCCTTCCCCGGGCAGGGGCCGGGCTGGGGAGGTGCAGATGTGTCCCGGTGCCAGGGACACGGCAAAACGCTCATACGGTGGGAGCTGGAAGGTGTGGGGTGAGTGTGCAGCACTCTCTGCGGGTCCAAAGCACTGGTGGGGCTGCTCCCAGCTCCTCCTGCCCTGTGCCCATGGCACCCCTCAGAAAGTTTTCCTGCACCTCAAAGCGTGTTTTCCTGCCCCCAGCCAGGGCACGGGCTGGGCTTGGTGGCAGAGCAAGAGGAGAAGGTCAGCCCTGAAGGGCCACCACGATGGCTTGTGCGAGCTGTCTCCCACCCTGCCTGTGCTTTATTGGGCTCTGCAGGTCTAAATATAGCACCCGTGACCTCTTCCTCCAGGGTCAAGGGAGACTGCGGGGGCTTGGCAGGAGGACCAGGAGCTGTGTCCGTGCTTCCATGCTGTGGAACAGGCTTCCCCATCCCATGTTAGGTGTCTCAGCTAGCAGCCAACCTTCTGCTGAGGACTGCGCCCTGTCCTCCAAAATCAGGCTCTCAGGGCAGCTCTAGGTGGGTTTGAGCAGGTCGGGCTGTGGATCGCAGCAGGTGGGACTCAGGGTTCAGTACGTGGTGCTGTGGTGGTGTCTGGCGGGTCCCATGGCCCTGGCATGGGTGCCAGTGTGGCCATGCAGCCCGCAGGGTGAGAGCCAGGAGTGAAGACCCTGAGCAACCTCAACCCCTGAGAAAATATTTTCTCCCCTGGTGTGAGGTGTTCTCTGGGGAAGGAGTGGAGCTCCCACAGTGCCCAGTGCTTTGCACAAGCCCCTGGTGCTCCCTGGCACGCTGCACGAGCTCCCTGACCATCTCGAGGGGGATTTCCCTCAACGTCGGTGGTGCCACCGCAGGAGCGCAAAGCTGGTATGACTGGGTTCCTGCTCAGGGTTACTGAGGGCAACGAACGAGGGGCCAGCATTAGCGAACAATTTGCTGATTGCTCAAGGCTTGGCCTCAGCGAGAAGCTGAGGGGTCCGAAGGGCAGCCTGATGTGCCGTGGTCAGTGGTTTTGTGGTGCGTGACCATAGCCAGAGCATGAGCCTGCTGTGCTGTGGGTCCTGCCCTGGGCAGGAGGCTCTGTTTGGGATCCATCGCCTGTCCTTGGAGCGATGCTGAGGACGTTCAGACGTGCCGCCGCCGTGGGAGGCAGTTGTGCCTCTGATTCGGGGTGCTGCAGAGCAAGGAACATCTCTGCCCCGGGGGCTGCGAGCTCCCCGCTGCGGCATGGCCCCTGCGGAGGCAGGGAGGGAGGGAGGGAGCACCGTGTGATCTGGGAAGCTCCTTCCCAGCATCTCCCGTTGCCTTTCCATCGCCCACAGCAATCCCTCCCCTTGGCCAGGGGATTCATGGTGAGCGTGGGAAGGACTTTTCCCCCTGTTCCATCAGCTCAAGCCATCTGAGCTCTGCACACAGTGACTGACACTCCTTGCCCCCTTTCCCTCTGGATCTGATGAGATCCCATTGCATCCAGAACGGAGATCCCATGTTTCTCCTCCTGGACGAATCCCAGCCAGGCAGGACCCGTGCTGCTGATCCCGGAGCAGATCCCTCTGGAGCAGAGATGCTCGCCAGTATCCCGGCTGCGAGTTCCCTTGGCAGATGGTGCTGGAAAAGTTGTCTCTCTCAAAGAAAACACATGCACGTGGCGGTTTTGGTCTCCTCCATCCTCCCACTCTCCCCAGGCTGGCCCAGCTGCTCGCTGCTCCCAGCCAAGCCTGTGCTGCTGTTCCTGGCTCCAGCCTTGCCCGGGGGAAGAGTGCGGGTGCCTTCGCTGTCTGAGTCTGCTCAAGTGCCAGGAAAGCGGGGCGAAAAAAAGCTGCTGCTTGTGGCTGAGAAATTCCCCAGCTGTGGGGTTGCTGAGGAGTGGGGACAGCTTGGCTGGTGGCATCGATGCTGGGGGGCGGCGGGTGGGATCAGACGGACCCCGTGGAGCCAGGCTGGGCTGGGGATGTGCCTGTCAGGGGCTGTTGCCCAAGGTTGTCCCCACCAGGGCTGCGTGGTCCTCAGCAGGACACGGCCCCAGCTGCAGCCCCTCTCCTGAGAGGTCCCTTTGTGCTCAGGGATTTCCGTAATGCCGCGGAGTGCCGGGGATTTCGGAGAGGGGCAAATCCAGGCTTACCCCCGCGCCTTAGGGCATCAGCAGCTGAGGTCGAGCTCCGAGTTCTTTGGCAGCAAATTGCTTAAAGGTGAAACACCGGTGAGAGATAAGCGAAATACTTCTCCCATCACCCCGCTCTGTTGCGGGGTGCCCAGAGAGGGGTGGGAGCTGCCCTGTCCTGTGGGGCAGCCCAGCCTGGCAGGCACTGTCACCGCGGGCTGGACAGCAGGCATCCTCCCCACCCTTCACATCCTTCCTGCTCTTGTTTTCTCCTGCCCGGCAGTTTCTTGGGATAATAATCTTTTGTTGTGCCTGGGGCTGTGGCTGAGGTCCGGCTCTGCAGCGGGGTGCTGGTACCGCTGCCCGGCTCTCCCAGGGGATTTGTGTCCTGGAAGGGACCAGGTTGGGGTGCACGGGCTCGGGGGAGACCTGGACCATTTGGTGCATGGCTCGGTGAGGGTGCGTCACTCAGGGAACAGCAAAAGACCTTGTTAATTTTTTCTGATTGCTTTTGCGTTGCCCTGGAAAGGGTTGCTGGGTGCTGCGGGTCACCAGTGACAAGCCACACTGTCCCCTCTACTGTGTCTGAAATGGCTACAGGGCTCAGGGCGAGTGTCCCTGGGGACAGGGGTTCCCTGCCAAGGCTCGGTACATGCCGCGGCAGTCTTTGGGCATCGTCCTTCTGGAAGGAGCCGTCCTGTCCAGCTAATCCTCCTCCTCGCAGGGGCTGTGACCCAGGGCAGAGCAGGGACCTGGTGTCACCCCGGCCAGCCCCTACTCGGTGCTCCTGTTCACCACAGCCAGCCCGGCAAGGGCTGGAGACTCGCTGAAAATATCCAGATTACCGTATCAGCTCCGGCTTGGCCGTGGGTCCTGCCGAGTCCCCGTGGCTGGACGCTTTCCACTGCTAATTGGAATCGCCCGGCTGTCTCCTGCCATCCTCGCTCACTCCCTTTCTGCTGCGTGTTGGCAGAGAAGGCGGTGGGATGTGTCCAAAGGGCAGCGGGCGTGCGTGCCGGGGCAGCCCCCGCTCCTCCAGCAGCCGCCGAGCAGAGATGCAGCATCTGGCTGAGCCCCCGGGCTGCTGTGAGGGTGCTGGGGCAGCAGTGCTGGGGCTGTGGGGGAAAACTGCACAAATCTCGGTGGCTTTTGCCCTTTAATAACAAATAATTTTTTTGATGCTTCTCTCACTCAAACCCAGCTGGAGCAATTTAAATAATGGGAGCAATTTGAATAATGGAAGCGGTTTGAATAAGACACGAAAGCCGGGACCTCGTATTTGGTATGGGCAGACGAGGTGCCTGGTGGGAGGTGACAAGAAGCTTTGCCACTGAGGCGAGGGACAGTGGCACCATGGCACCGTTTGTCAGGATCCTGCAGCACCCCTCCTCTTCACCCCGTGATGTTTAAGACAACTCTGCTCGGTTTGGGATGGTCACAGCCTCTGCCAAAAGGTATTTCATGGCAGCTCAGCCGTGTTGAGCCCCTCCTTTCCTCTTGGGGCAACAATTGCCACGGGCACTGCCATGGTCCCCTGCCGTGGGCACGGCCACAGTCTCTGCAGGTACCCGGGGAGCACCTGAAATGTTCTCCTTGCGATGTGGAGGCAGGAGATGCTGTGGAGCAGCGAGCTCTAGGAGTGAGTGTCAGTCAGGCTGTTGGGTCTGTACGAGGAGGACAAAGTGAGGTTTTTCTCTTTTGCCCGCTGGTGTCAGAGCCAAACACCTCCTGGGCTCACGGGGCGGCTGGTAATTAGAGTTGTGGCTGTATAAAAATGGAAACAGGTTGTTTATTGAGCTGGTCCTGCCCAAGGATTTATTCCTGGCCTGGCTGGTGGAAAACCTCCGAACTAACCGCCCTTCTGCAGGTCCTGGGGGTGTTTTGCCATCCAGTGGCACCTCTGGGCACTGGACCTGCCACCCAGTCCCAGCTGTGGCTGGGTGCAGCCCAGCCCTGCGGGGAAGGGGAACATCTGCTTGTGTTTTGGTGGGCCTGGCGTCCCACCAGCCCCATCTCCCCTTCCCCCTCCTTTATTTATAGCATCTCACCAACATCTGGAGTTTGAGCCGGTTCGGTGCTGGCTGACTCTGAGCTGGGGGACGGAGCTGGGTGAGACGTGTGCGGTTGAGGAGGGAGGGAGCCCCCAAGCCCTTCCCAGCAGTGTGTGGGGGGCCACAGCATCCCAGCATGGAGCTGAGGACCAGCTGGGGCTTGGGAAGCCCCGGGAGCATCCTTGCTCCGCTTTTCCCAGCAGTGGGAGAGCTGCCATGTCCTCGCCCCGCGGCACAGGCTTGGGTGAGCTCTGCCTCTCCCCTTGCAGTGCTGCCGGCTGTCAGTCCCGCTTTCTGGCTGGGTTTCGAGGCTCCTTTGACATTTGCCATCAGCAGTCAGCCCTGTCCCCCCTGCAAAGTGCCACTGAGGTCCCCCTGGCCCCGGGGCATGCGGGGCTACAATAGCCCCCTTTCTGGTGCTGCTTTAATGGGAAAATTTGAGTCATTCCTGGGGGAAGGGGAATGAGAACCAGCCCCGCTGTCGGATCCCTGGCATGGCAGCGAGCGGAGGCTGTGATCCCGCTCCTGCCCATGGCACGAGCCCAAAGCCTCCCCGGTTCTCACGGCAAGCAGGGCTGGGCACCGCTGGCAGCCGTGGCGAGGGCTCCTGCTTCTCCCGGCTCTTCTCATCTTTGGAGTACGGAAGACAGCGGGTTTTCCTGTCAGGGACGTGAGGACCCCCCTCCCCTTCCCAAATCAGGGCCATAAGCATCTGCTTAAAGTTAAGTGCATCCCTAAATCTGAGCAAAGACAGAAGCCTTTGAGCTTCCAACAAAACTGCAGCAATAATAGTGGCAATTAAAGCTTGCCCGCGGCTCAGCTCGGCTCCCAGTATAACCATACTGCCAAGGGAGGGTGCCTGCGTCGGGGCCGTGTAAATGGGCCCCTTGTTCTGGCAGTGCTGTGGTCTCGGCTCCTTTTCCTGCGTGAGTTTCTTCCCCAGCTCAGCTCCTTCCTGGCTCCCAGCATCGCCCCTCACTGCTCCGCCGGCCCATGTGGGGGTCTCGGTCAGGGTGCGGAGCTGCCCTTCTCCTCCACAGCCCCCCAAGGTGCCGAGCACCCCTCGGTGCTCGCTGCCTGCAGCGGAGAAGCCGAAGTGCAGGGCGTGGAGAGGTCCCGGCTGCAGATCAGACAGCAGGGATGGACACTGATGCTCTGAGCAGTGTCCCTTGTCCCCCCAGGACATCTCGGTGTCCCAAGGTGGCTGTGGAGCAGGACGGGAGCCCGCTGTCCCCCAGCCCGGCGGGCTCTGCTGGAGGAGGTTTTCTTTGCAGGGAGCCGGCGAGCAGAGGAGCCATTTTCTGACCAAAACCATATGTGCAAGGAGAGGAAACGCCACGGGAGCTGACTTAAAAGAAAGTATGTTAACAATGTAAATTAGGCAGGAATGCTCCTGCCTGCGTTTTCTCCAGCTCGGGAAAGGCTTGACAGTGCCTGGAGAGTGTCCATGCGGCGCAACTCCGAACAGCGGCGGTTAGAGCCTGTTTGGCTGCCCCTAGAAAAGGGCAAAACCCACCAGGACGTGAAGGGATGGGGCTGGTGGGTGCAGAGTGCTGCGGGTGAGGTGGGCCCGGGCAGGACTGAGCCAATTAGGTGGTGATCTCCGATGATTACGCAGTGACGGAGCCGAGGCGGCCCTCACGCCCGTGGCGGATGAGCTCAGCTCGGTTTGAGCAAATCCCCGATCTGGGAGGATGAGCGGGACCGGACCTGCTGTGGGACGCCGTGCACTTCCCGGCTGTGCCAAGAACATCCCTCTGGCCTTGGAGGAGATTCGGGGGGCGAACCCCCTTACTGAGGTGTACAGCAGCATCAGGGCTTTGGTGCGTCGATCCGCAGGAGCTGCTCTGCCCCACGGTGCACCGGGACCCGCCGGGCTTCCGCGGCAGATGGTACCAACCCAGCCTCAGCCTCTAGACTAGCTCTGTGTCTCTGTGTGTGTGTGGCCAGTCCTCCTCTTCCTCCTCCTCCTCCTCCTCCTCCTCCTCCTCCTCCTCCCCCTCTCCTGGGGGACCCGGGAGAGCTGGGTGTCCACACTGGCACCAGTGGTTTATTCCTGGAATAAACCCCTAAAGCGTGACATTTCAAGGTGTTTTAGCCCATTGCGGGGAGTGCGTTTGCCGGCACATCACGGGGAGCTGTGGGGTGGAGGGGCTGGAGACGGTCCTGGTGCCTGGCCATGATCAGCTTTGAGCATGCTGGGCAGGGAGAGACCCAGGCTGGGCTGTCCAGGGCTGGGCAAGAGCTCACCGGGCTCAAAAGCATCGTGCTCAAAAGCGTGTGCCAATGGCTGTGTGACGGAGGTCTCTGAAAAACCCTTTCCATCCTCATCCCTCCTCAAAGGCGTGCTGCGGGTGATGGTCTGAAGGCACCAGTTGGGTGGTGAGCAGGTCTAGGGGGAGCACAAGGGCAGCCCTGGCTAACAGCCGGAGCTTGAGGCCGGTCAGTGGTGACAGCGAGGTCTCTGACACCGGTGGCCTTGAGCTGGGGCTGGTGTTTGGGTGCTGGAGCCAGGGAGGGGCTTTCCTAGGGGCAGGTGGGTTTTGCTTGGGCAGTGGAGCACGCATAGGGGGCTGCTCTGCTGTCCCTCGAGATCCAGGAGGTGAATTTTTGTGTCAGGAAACAGGAAAGACCAAAGTGCCGGTGGTTTCGTGCTTCTGTGAGTGGATTCTGCTTGCTTGGAGGTTGGCACCTACTAATTAATTGCGTGGAAACCCCTTGTTAATCAGAGCTGCTGGCATTTACGGTGCTGGCTCCGTGGTGGAGTGTGCCTGAAACACCCAGGTGTATGAAATGGGAATGGTCCTGGTCACTGCAGGGACCTGCACCGGGGTGGCATGAAGCCTGTGGTGTCCTGGTGAGCCTGGGGAACGTCCCCAGGGCACCCCAGTGGACCAAGGGGTGTCCCCAGGGGACCCCGGCTCCCAGCAGCAGCACTGGAGACTCTGAGGGAACAACAAATCAGAGTTCCGATGGGATTGTGAGAGCTGGCAACACCCAGCCAGGGCTTTTTAGTATTATTATTTTTATGGAAAGCTTTTATTGTTATTAAATGTCGTATTTGTGCCTTTTTAAATGGACCAGCTTGAACAGTGTTTCCGAAACCTTTTTCCTTCTAAAATGATGCTGATTTGCCCCAAGCGGCAGCTCCAGGGGGGCTGTGGCCACGCAGCTTATTGTCCAAGCCACGCTGTTCTGCGCCCGCACACACATACGCCGTGGCGTGCCAGTCCTCCTTCATCCTGTTTAGGAAACTAACAGCCATGGGCAGCATCTGCATCCCTAGAAAAAAAAAAAATTCCTTCATTTTGCAATTTTTTTGGCACGCACAGACAAAAAATGGAGTTACTTTTTGTCGCATTCTAGTACAGTGTGCATCTGACTTACCGAAACTGGGGAGCCCAGATAACGTGCCGCTGTTCCAGGGAACGCTGCGTCGCTGCGTTTGGCCTTCACAAAGGCAAGATCCCCCTGGGAGCTTAGGAAATATCTTCCCAGAACACAACCAGGGAAACGCTGGCACCGGTCAAAAAGGAAATAAATAGCGGAGCTGGCAGGAGAGGCAGCGGCTCCGAGCCGAGAGCACAGAGCAAAGTGTTTGAGCATGTGCTCAGGGCTGGTGAAGCGAGAGGGGCGTCAGGGTTTGCTTAATCCCGGAGAGGGGCTTTGCAGAGCTGTGCTCTAAGCCCTGTTTTTCCTGTGGCTGAGGATTGCCTTGGTCGGGAGGTTTAAGAGCCCAGCGAAAGCCCCGGATCATCCCCGCGGGTGATAAGCAGTTCGGCCCGGGGATTTCTGCTCGGAGCAGTGGCTGAATTGGGATTTTTGAAATTTGTTTTTAAACAAAGACTTGAATTCATTTCACTTAAGGATCTTGAATTCAAGCTTTTGCGGTAAAAGCAGAGCAAACCCGTGCAGGACGTGGCACCGGTTACCGCCCTCGCGGCCAAGGGCATCCTGCGGACGGAGCTTCTCCCCACGCGGTTTATTTATCGGGGAGTTCGACTGCGGTGGCGGGGCCGGGGGGTGCCCCGAAGGCGGAGGGACTGGCCGTGCCAAGCCCCGGGAGATCCCCGCGCTGGGCGGCAGCCGCAGCGTGGCGTTTTTGGGTGATTCTCTGGGGGCTTCGCGCTGCTGAGCCCGTAAAAATGGAGCAAGAGGAAAATGGTTTGAAACGGTCCTTTTTCAACCCAAATAGGTGCTCCCAGCCGCGTCCCCCCCTGCTCACCAGACGTGCCCCAGCGCGGCACAGAGCCCCGTGCGTCCTCTGAGGTCGCGTGGCTCCGACCCTCTTCGGCCGGTTGAATCATTTCCTGTTTTCTTCAGATTTTGAAGAACTGGGAGGCGAGCTGGGAATGTTTGCGGACAGAGCGAACCGGCTGCGCCGGGGCCATGGGAAAACCCGGGCCGAGGGCGAGGGTGCAAGCGCGGGGTGGCGGCGGGCGGAGGGGCTGCTCCGGGCAGGGGGCTGAAGCGCTTTGGGAGCCCTGCCCTCTTTGGGCAGGAGCTGGGCATCATCCACCAGCGCGTGTTTAAGAACGGATCTGTGCATCGAGGGGTCCAAGAGCATCTCCTCAAGCAGGTGCCTGTGGGTGTCTTTTCCTCCAAACCTTGTGCTGTAGCATCCCCGTGCCCACCACCTCCGCGGCAGCGTGAGCCGTGGGTAAGGCTGCTCTTGCAGCTCCCTCGGTGCGCAGCCAGGTTAATCTGTAAAGGTCCAGGTACAGTTTACAGCTGGTCCAGTGAGCCCTGACGCCAGCGACGGGCGCTGCTGGTGGCAGCTCTCATTTTTAAGAGCTTTTTAAAGAATTTGGTGCCCTGGCCCCGAGGAGTCGGGGTGGCTGATGTGTCCCTCCTGCACCAGAGTGGAGGCATCACAAGCAGCTCTGACCAGCTGGTCACCTTGCATCCCTCTTTGCTTCCTGGGTGCTGGGATTGAGCTGGTCCAGATGCGTCCCCCCTGGGTATCACAGCCACGGCCAGAATTCCCCTGCTTTTTGTCCCAGAAGTTGTGGCTGCCCCATCCCTGGAAGCATTCAAGGCCAGCTTGGATGGGGCTTTGAGCAACCTGCTCTAGTAGAAGGTGTCCTTGCCCATGGCAGGTGGGTTGGACCAGGTGGTCTTTAAGGTCCCTTCAACCCAAACCACTGTATGACGCTATGAAATAGTGGCTTTTTCCATTCCCCCCACAAAGGGCTGTGTGGGGACGGAGGCTGCGATCACGCCAGAGCCATCCCCTGGCCTCCCCCAACCCACCGTGAACACCCAGAGCTCGAGCAGAGCTGGGCTATTTATTTACATCCCACCGAGCCAGCGGGGGTGTGTGGGGTCGGAGCGAGCGCCGGACGGGGAGAGAGGGAGGTTCCCCCCCGGTGAACCAGCCATGGAGGGTTTCTGCCTCCCCTCACCCCATCCCCAGGTCTCACCCCACTGCATTAGAGCCTGCGGCAGGCATTCAGTGCTGGGGGGTGTCCGGAGCCCCCGCTTGCCGGGCGGTCATGGGTTGTGGTGAGGGGACACGTGCTCTGCGGCACGAAGCAGGCGTTTCCTGCTGGGATTATTTGGGTTTATCTCTTGTCATCGCTCCCTGCTGCTGCCCTGTGGCCCCTGTCCTGGGCCAGGAGCATCACCCAGGTTGGGGACGTGGCCAAAGGTGCCAGCGCTCAGCACGGGTGATGGCTGAGACGTGATGCGGGTCCCTGGGGGTGACCCTTGATGCTTCTCCAGAAAAACCTTCTTTAAGGGGATGAAGGAGCTGGAGTCAGCGCCTGAAGTGACTTAGGTGGCCCCAGCAGCGGGAGCTGGCAGCTTGCCGGCAGTGCCCGGCTGCCCAGTAATCGGCTTGTTTGTGCGCTGTGCTCCTGCGGGAATGAGGCGTTGACCCCGCGGGTGCCACTGGTGGGTCACCACTGTCCCAATGGGGAGCCGGGAGATCAACGACCGCTGGGGAATTGGTTCAGCTCTTTGCTGCCCTCCGTATTTGCCCCACCGTGGCCAAAAGTCACCTTGGTCATTGCAAACTGGGGCACGCAGGGACCCTGCGGATCGCCCGGCTCTGCGGTGGCAGCGGGAAACAGCCTTTGGCTGGTTTGGCTCCTGCTGCGCAGGGTCCATGTGCCGCTGGAGCCCCTTGGCATCATCCCTGGGGTCCCTCGTGTGGGTGGTGGCCACAGCAGGTCTCCTGGGCATTAACCGTGGGTGCTCTCAGCTGCTGCAGCCCTTCCTGGGGAGGAAGCAGCTTTTAAGCAACGTTGAGTGTGTTTTGCAGAGATAACCCCGAGGTGCTGCGAGTGCCAGGAGCTGCTGGCACGGGCCGTTCCAGCACACGGCACGTAGGAGCCCCGGAGCTGTCCCGGAGGGGAGGATGCATGTGATGGGAGAAGGTGCAGGTTTGGTGTTTTGCGGTGCCCCTCGGCCAAGAGAGGATCGTGGGGGAAATTGCCACGTGGATTTTTAATGTGAAAGGGAAGAGACTTCACCCTCGATGTGATCTGCAAAACCTGAAATCAGCTCTGTTAGCAGGAGGGGAGTGGTGTGGCATTGCTTTTAATGAAAGATTAAAACTCAGCCACGGGGGAGGTTTTCCTTAGACCCCAGATGCAAATGAAAACCCGTATCTCTGGGGCGGCACGTGCCGGGGCTGCGCTGCTGGGCCCTGAGCCGCTGCTGCTCGGTGCGTGGGCTGGAAGGGGCCGGGCAGAGGCTGGTGGGGAGAGCAGCATCCAAGGGAACGCAGTGGGTCCTGCAGACCTGGAGCAAAGCTGGGATTTGTTGCTCCCGTGGCTGCCCCGAGGAGCTGTAAAGCGTTTTCCAGCGAATTCAGCCTCTCCGTGCTGCAGGGAGCCATCAGGTGTGGGGGTCATCACCCCAGAGCCCCTCAACGGGGAGGTGATGGTACCCACGGGCTGTGCCGATGTCACCGGGACCAAGGGCATGGCACTGCCTTAAATAAATAACTGAGGTTAATTCACTGCCTCAGCTCTCGGCTTTGGTTCCTCCCTGCCCGGGGCTTTGGCCTTGGTGCTCAGCCACTGCTGGGGGGGTCTCGGCGTATGGGCGGGCTTTATCTGGGCTGCTTCTGGTGAAGGAAATGCATTTTTTGTTTTGTTTTAATTTTTCTGGAGTGGTTTCAGACAATTGGTTTTCTAAAATAGACTCAATGAGAGGAAATTCATTTGTTAACCTGTCCCTGTTCAGGGGAACGGGAGGACAGGGTGCAGATACGGTGCTTCCTTGGCAGCTTTATTTATGATTGCATCTGCTTTAGAGCAAAACCAAGCCTTTAAATCAAATATTTTGTCTCCCCCCCACCCTCTCCTCTGTTACTCAGGATTTTAATGGGCAGAAGGAGCTGTGCCCGCGTCTCTGCCACCTGAAGAAAGGCCCCAACGGCTACGGCTTCAACCTGCACAGTGAGAAGTCCCGGCCGGGGCAGTTCATCCGCTCGGTCGACCCCGACTCACCGGCCTCCAGAGCGGGGCTGCGGCCCCAGGACCGGCTGGTGGAGGTAACGGCGTGGGGCCTTGGCACCTCCCTGCCTGGGGAGCCTTCCGGGGTGTCCTTGGCACGTGCCACATAGGGATGTTCAATCCTGCCCAGCCTGGCAGGAGCAGCCAGGTCCTATCCCCATCCCGTGGATGGGGAGACGGGCAGCAGAAGGGACCCTTGGGAAGCCTGAAGCTGAAACAAAGCCCTGTCGTACCACCTTTTCCATCACATCCCCCGTGTTCTTCCGTTATACAGAACCACAAGTCCGATGTGGGTGCTTAGGTGGTGCCTTGTGGACCTTCAGTCCAAGTGTGAGTGCTGGAACCTGGGTGATGCTGCTGGCTCTGGCCACACAGAGGAGGGTGGGAGCGGGTGACCTGCTGCCCCCGTGCCCGTCTGGGTGGCTGAGGGGTGGCAGCGGGATCCCGTGGACAGATGGGGTGGTTGATGGGTGCCCATCTCACCCCCATAGCACAGCCAGCCCCACGCTCGGTGACGTTGCCCGGTGCTGCTCGGTGCTGGAGCTCTGCCGGCTACAGCCAGGAGGGGTTGGTGCTGCCCAGCCAAGCTGGTGTCCGTAGAAAGAGGGGAAAAGGCTTTGCAGAGATTAAGACACAAATTTGCAAAAGATGGGGAGAAACTGCTTTTGGAAGCAGCTTCATGGTCCCCGAGTGCTGGACAACACGAGCTCTGAGGTGGCTGGGAATCGCCCTCCCTTCGGGCTGGTTGTGTCCGGTGTTTTTCATGAAGAAGGAGGTTTCCCCACCCAGAGCTGCCTGTGTGTCGGGCAGCACGTGGCCAGAGGGACAGGCAGGGCTCGGTCCGGCAGCCGTCACCCCGTGTGGACCCCAAACCCTCCCGCAGAGACCAAGCTGTGGCCCTCGCTGCCGGCTCCAGAGGGAAGCGGGGTTTGCGCTCCTGGAAGAAAACACTCGCCAGGAATCTTTTAGACAAAAGCACTCGCCTGCTTTCGAGCGCTGTGGGAGCTGCTGCCTCTTCCCCAGCACCTGAAAGTTTAATGCTGGGAGCAGCGCGGGGCCGGGAAGGGGGTGCTGGTGGCAGCGGCTCCCGGCAGCGCGGTGTCACGGCGAGGCGTTGTGTTATTTATTTATCGGCACTTGGCAGAGCGCCTGGCACACACAAAGCGGCGAGGGGTGAGCTGGCGAGCTCGGAAACCCAATGCCCTCCGTCCCGGCTCTTTGGGACTTTGATAAATATTTGATGTCCCCCAGCCCTGCTGCCCTGGGCGTGCTGGGGCGGGGCGAGAGCAGCCCCGTGCTGCCTGGCCATGCTCAACCAGGGGTTAGTGTGACTGGGGGTGAGCTGGAGTGGCAGGAGGGTGGTGCTGGGCACAGTGGGGGGTTACAAGCCAGCTGAGGCTGCCAGTGAGATGCAAAGCCTGGGGAAGGGGATTCTCTTTCTGTCCCAGCCCTTGGCCTGGCCCTCAAGACCTGCTTCTGCCCCAGGCTTGTGTTAGAGCATCCAAAACGCAGAGGGGAACCCAGAGTTTGGAGCTGGCCCAGCTCGGGCTCTGCAGCGTTCACCTGCCTTGTCCCTTCACTGTCTCTGGGTCATGACGAGGCTGTTGGGGGGCTGGAAACCCCCAGGGTCAGGGTGTCCAGCCCCCTGACAGCCTCAGCACGACCAGAGCTGGAGGCTGCTCAGACCAGCCTTATCTGCTGTCCCACTTCCCTGGGACGGGCTGCAGCATCCCGGGAGCTGCTGGGGCAATGTCACGCTGGTGGAGCTCAGCTCCCCGGGGGGCTCCTGGGATGGGGTTACCCCACTCCCGGGCTCAGTCCCCAGCACTGGCATCAACTCGATCTCCAGCTCCACTCTTTGGGGTCTGGCACAGGAGAAAGCAGTTGTCTGTCTGCAGGAGGAGGAGGAGGAATAGGAGTGTGGTGGTGCTGGTGATGCTGGGCAGCTGTGGCCCTGCAGGAGAGCCGGCGTGTGCAGCCAAAGCATGACGTTCTGACGCTATGTGTGCCTTAGAAAAACAAACAAAACCTGCTGCCTGCCTCTCCTAGCCAAGGCCTTTCTGTGCTGGACACATTTCTGTAGTCCTCAGTTGGTTTCAGACCACTGTAGTAAGGGGGTAGGTATTTTTAAGAGGAGGCGGCGGTTACTCCGTTCCCGGCGATCTCTGCACCTCCAGCCCTCTCTCCCTGTCTCCAGCCAAGCTGAATTCACACATCGCTCTGTGCCGAAGGCAGGACGGGTGGCGAGGGGTGGGTTGAGCTTTGCTGGAGACGGGCTGGAGCGCTGAAAAGAGTTCATCGCTCAAAAGCGGGTGAGCAGCGAGGGGCCGGTGGCGCGGAGCCCTTCCCCTGCGGGACAAAGGGTGATTCATTCCCCACCCAAACAATGCCGCAAAATCACAATTGTCCCCTCGCTGCGGGGAACAATCGGGAGCAGAGGATCACGTTCCTCGGTAGGTCCCGGCTCACACGCAGGAAGGGAGAAGTGAATCTGTGCAGCGGGCTGGGGCCTCGCCTGCCGGGGAAATCAACGGTTTTGCATCACGGAGGGACGAACGATGGTGTGGCGGTGCTGCAGCTGCCTGGGCACGGCCGGGGAGCGGGACACACCAGTGGCACCCAGCCCTTTGCCCGTGCACATGGCTGCACCACGTAGGCAGCCCGAGATACCTGGGGGGCATGCAAGGTGAAGGCTGGGTTTGAAATCACTCAAGAGGGCAGCCAGAGTGTTTGGCAGGACATGGGTGAGGTGATGGTGGGGTCTGGGTTCTGTGATTCCCAATGGACGTGTTTGGGATGCGGGCAGAGGTGTGCTGTAACACCAAGGATGCCCTGGCAGAGGCACCAGGCGGGTGGTAGGAGGTCATGGCTGGCTTGAGAAGGGGAAGGACAATGCCTGTAGCCTTCCTATCATCCCACAGGAGTTAAGAAAGGAAAATCCCATCCCTTAGGGGAAGAGGAGGCTGCCCTGGGGGTCTTGGGTTCTGATGCGGTCACTTTGCAGGTGAATGGGATAAATGTGGAAGGCCTGCGGCACTCGGAGGTCGTGTCCCACATCAAGTCCCGGGAGAGCGAAGCCAGGCTGCTGGTGGTGGACCCCGAAACAGATGAATACTTCAGGAAGCTGGGGGTGACCCCCATGGAGGACCATGCCAAAGGTGAGACGTCGCTTTCCCCAGGCAACCCTCCGGTGTTCCATGACTCACGGTGTCATGGGTGGGATTTCAGAAGTGAGGGAGAGTCACGTTTCCCTCCTGTCTCATCCCTCGGCAGTTTCCTGAGCACCACCCAGCTATTTATAAATAGTGAGAATACTTCCTAATCTGGCCCAAAAGAATTCGTTATTTACACATGGTGAATAATTAACTCAGGAACTTGGTCCATGAAGTGGCCGAGGCAGAGCTGGGTGAGCCACGAGCTCGCAGAGGGACGCCTGGGTGGGACCAGTCCATCTGGCTGGGGCTGGGAGGTCTCTCTGATGGCCATTCCTTGGGCTCCTCCGTGGTCGGCTGCAGCACCCACACTGTGGCGGGCGGGCAGGTGGTGTCAGGGCGGTGGACCCGCAGGGTCTGGGGAGCAGAGCGGTGCCATAAATGCCCCGTTGCTCTTTGCTCCAGCAAAGGAGCTGGAGGGTGCATCGTGAAATCCCGGAGCCCACACCGTTTCACGCCGTGGTGATCACAAGGGGTGGCTCTTGTTTTCCTGGCGGCTCAGTCCTGGCAGAGGAAGCTGCCTGTCCACTCCCCAACCTGCCGTGCTGCGGATCCTGGCTGGGGAGGGAGTGGGACGCTCCCCAGCCCGTCCTGCCCCCCAGCTGAATGGGGAGCTCTGTGCTCCCAGTACAGCTGTTCCTTATCTGATCCGCACCCCGGCTCGCTCGGATGCTCAATGGGGAGATTTGTCCAAAGAAATGGGTCAAACAATGCTGGGAAGCGCACGGGGGCGAAGGCGGTGTCAGATGCTCCGCGTCGGTTCGAGGAGGAGCTGGGGCGAGAGCTGTCTGCTGGCACCAGCCATAAAGGAGCCCTTGTTCCCCGGGGTGGGGACGTAGCCAGGGCCACGGATGTTGGGGGGGGGTGCTCGAGCCCCTGCCCTGGCTCTCGATGCATTTGTCAGAGAGCAAGAACTGGGCCTGCCTGGCCGGTGATGGTACCTGTGGTGACGATGACGAAGTGCTCTGGTAGATTTTGTTGTTTGCAGGGTAAGAGGAAATAATAATTGCTCTCATTAATCAATGTGCTTTGACCTCAAGCTGACAATTTCTAAGTCTTACCGCTGATCTTAAGCACCTCAGCGTTTTAGCCAACAAGCGTGTTGTGGGTGTCCGTCTGTTCTCCCCAGGAACAAGCGACAGGACGAGAGGAACCGGCCTCCAGTTGTTGCAGGGGAGGTTGAGGTTGTCCCTGAGGACCCATTTCTGTCCCGTTGGGGTTGTGCAGGCGTGTCCCAGGCTGCCCAGGGCAGTGGTGGAGTGCCCATCCCTGGAGGGGTTTCCCAGCCGTGCGGAGGTGGTGCTGAGGGACAGGGGTCAGTGGGGACCTGGCCGTGCTGGGGGAGTGGCGGGACTCGAGGAGCTCAAAGGGCTTTTCCAACCCAAACCATTCTGTGATTTTAGTACCTGGACAGCTTTCCGGATTAAGGAAATATGAAAATATTTCCAGACATGCCAGATTTTGAACTGACTTTTTTGAAGTCCAGTTCCACGGTAATACTGCTTGTGATATGAAGCTCATTTCAATAACATTATTTTTCAGCTTCTTATCACACCGGAGACTTTAGCATCATTTCTGCTCTGAACTCACTTTCTTCTGACAACCATTGCTCAGACCTTATCACTCTGCAAACACCAGCTCAGCACTCACCCAGCACCATAACCGAGGCTTTCGCACCAGCACACCCTCAAAGTTATCACTGGCGTTTATTTTTTTCAAACGTGAAGGTGCCCTGATTTACACTGGGGATCCCCGCAGCTCGCCCCGGTCGGTCCCTCGAACGCCCAGCCGTGTCCACGCGTGGTGCGGGGAGGGGAGCTGGTGGCTCCGGGCTGCCCTGGCTTTCTGCAGTGACGAGCCGTGTTTGGCCCCGTGCGCTGCTCCTGCAGCCACGTCGTTGACTTCTGCTGGAGAGACGCACAGGGTGAGGGCTGTGCCCCCAGCAGCACTCACACCCAACGTAATTCCGTTATTAATCCTGCCACAGTTAACACATCTCTTCGCCTGGGGCAGCTGGGAGGTGGTAACGCCTTTAGCCATGACTTCATCGTGGTGACTGCATGGAATTTGCCATTGTGTGGAATATTATTGGTGTAAATCGTTGGAAATGAGGGGAAAAAGTGCCCGGGGAGTGGGTTGTTTGCTGCACGCTGTTGTGACACCAACAAGATGCTGATTTTGGCAGAGGACACTAGGGTGGAGTTTCAGATCACTGATTAAACAGCCCCGGAAGAAAAATAACGGTTAAAAAATGGGAGTGCGCTGCACTTTAGTGCTCATAGGAGGAGGATCCTTGGTCCCCTTCCTGGAAGGTGTTTTCTTCTGCTGAAAACAGGCTGGAATCCAGTGATGTCAGGGCAACGGGAAAGAATTTGGTTCTGGAAGGGCACGGGGGGATGGACCAGGCTTTTGTGGGGGCTCAGGAGCAGCACAGGATGAAGTCAAGAGACGCTGAGCTGATGGGGTGGCGAGGGAGAAGGCAGGCTCGGGACGGGCGGGCGGGTGAGGCTGAGGGGTGCCTGCCTGGTCCCGAGGCCACCAGCCCCTCCCGGGTGTATTTACCACATGTTCTCTGTGTGTGCTCCGCAGGCGTGGTACCTCAGCCCATGAGCAACGGATCGGCACAGACCCAGGTGAGGCCCCAGCGGGATGCTCCGCTGGCCCCGGGCGGCCGGGCAGCGCCCGGGCTGGCTCAGCTTAGGGGAGCGTGTTGGGGCCATCAGGAGGGACCGGGGCTGGCAGGGCAGCCTCCCGGCGTGCCGGCATCCCTCAGCTCCAGCAGGGACGCGCGAGCCTCTCGGGATGACTTGCAGAGCCGAGAGATGCTCGTAACGCCCCCATGGCTCGTTCAGCTCAGCTCAGCCGCTGCGGGTGGGTTTGAATTGCTTCCTGTGGCAGCTTTAATTTAGAGGTGGAACGAGGCTGGTTTCAGCCCCATTTAATCACCGACCCCAGTGGTGGCGGGGGGAGGTGAGGGGCTGCCCGGTGCTGGTGGGGACCCCGCTCTGCCTGGCACAGGGGATGCGGGAGAGCAGCGGCACCCGCAGAGCTCCCGTGTGTGCAGGGTCCCCTTGGCAGGACTGGGCTCTGTTCCTGTCCCTGGACATGCCAGGCGCTGCTCGCTGCCCGGCGGGGTGGCCAGGGTGCCCGTCCCCACCAGGCCAGGGCATTTCTCTGCCTGGCTTTTTATTTGTTTCTATTCTTTCTGCAAACTAGACTAACATTCTCATTTCCCACAGCTGAATGGAGGATCCACATCTTCATCTCACAGTGACCTTCAAAGTCCTGGGAAGGAATCGGAGGTAAAACCCCCAAACACTCCCCCTCCCTTTTACATACTCCTGTAGTTACGTCCTGGCCCCGTGGCACTGTGTAAAAATGCCGTTTTCAGTTGTCTCGCAGCCTTGGGTACCCTCGTACCAGCCAGCAAACAAAATCCAGGGGTTTCCTTCATCCCTTGCGTTGTAGACGTGTGTGAAATGGAGCCTGAGCTGTCAGCAGCCACTGGTTCCAGCGTGCAGGTGGCCGCATGGCTGGGATGGATCGATAACCCCTTCAGGGGGCTGCCCAAGGGCTCGGGACCCTCGGGGTGAGGTGTGCTGTAGCACGAGTCCCCGGGATGTTCTTTCCGCTCCGTGTCCAGGGGTCGCGTGGCCTCTGCCAGCGGCAGCAGATGACGCGTGTGAAGGACGAGGGTGTGGATCTGTGCTCTGTCCTGGCTGCGCGACCTGCTCGCCCTTCGGGCATCGCGACCTGGGGGAGGAGGAGTCGCTGCCCCAAACCGAGCAGAGGAGGAGCAGGGAGGTTCCAGCGCTGCTCACAGGAACAAGACAAGCTGAAATCTAAAAAAAAAAAAAAGCCAGATTGCTTTTAACTTGGAGCAGAGCGGATTTATCGCAGGGTTTCAAGGAGCTGCTCCAGATTTGGTGACCCCCAGGGCCGGGGCTGTTTTGGTGGTGGGGGAACGCTGCAGCCAGGCGACAGAGACAGACCCCGCTGCACAGGGTGGGATGCAAGGCATAGCTTGGTGTTCTCTTGGCGTTGGTAATTCAGCAGGGTTTTTTTCTTTATATAATAGAGGATTTCTAGAGTGCTCAAAAATTTACCTTGAGCGCGAGGCTCTGCTAAAACCAGAGGTGTTCCTCCGGGCAGGTGCTCTGCGGGGCTCTGAGGTTCACAGTGCTTGTGCCGCCCCCTGCCCTGGGATGACTGGGGCGGGAGCCTGACCAGGGGGCTCCCGCAGCCCCCTCCGAGCACCCAGAGCCTCTACAACATCTCGAACAGCAGCTGTGGCCGAGGGCTGCGGCCGAACACCCGCAGTCTGGCTCTCTGTCCCACCTCTGCACTAGAAACCAGAGTCCCCGGGGGTGGTGGGGGGGTGCCCGCAGCTCAGCCCCCCAGCTCGTAGTCTGAGGTGCTCAGCCCAGCCCCGGCCCCGTTCAGTTTGTGTTCCTTAAGCCAGAGCATAGCTGGAGCAGTTCTCTCGCAGCGCCGGTGAAGACCTGCCCGTGGTTATCAGCAGGGGTGTGACATCGGTGTGTGGAAGGGCAGCGATGCGAGCAGGAAGGTTTTAAAATGTTTCCTTAAAACTGGAGGTCTTGGTTCTGTGTGTTTGTCCACGTGCGGCTTTTCCCCGAGCCGGGCTCCTCGGCACCAACGCCCTGCCTGGCACCCAGACCTGGCAGAGCCTCGCTGCAGATGGGACCGAGGAAGCAGCAGCTTGTGATGGTACCTGCCACGGAGCGTGCTGCCCGCTGAGAGCCGCCGTGTCCCCGCAGGGATGATGCTTCCCACAGCCACAGGGATGGAGGGGCTGGCGGGGCCAGTGTTGGGTCTGTGCCCAGCAGGGATGATGCGATGGAATAAAAGGGATATTAATCATTCCCCAAGGACCCGGTGGCAGAGGGGCAGGGTCAGTGGAGGGGCTCCTGGGCTTCCCAGCTCGAGGGCATGTTGCTGCAGCAGCAGTCATTTTAGAACATTAATTTTCTCATCATAAAAGCACTTGATTAAGTAGACAAAGATGCTGTTTTTAATACAGTTCCCAAAGCAAATCCTGCCTTGACTGGCAGCTCACGGTGGCCAGGCTGGGCACATGGACAGGCGCTGCCGCCTCCCACGCACCTCGGGGACCCACGGGTGCTCTGGAAGCAAAGGGGTGCCGGGCAGGCGAGCACAGGGGGGGCCTTGCTGCCGCCCCTCCCCACGAGCCCTGAGTCTTGCTGGGCTAGTCCCTGCTTTCTGCCCTCACCAGGGGCTGGTTTTCATTGTCCAGGCAGAGCAGCTTGTTGTCCCTCTGGCAGCAGCTTCTGCGTTGCTGCTGTTCCCCTTCCAGCTGTGGCAGCCACATGTTCTTCAGGCGGGGAGAAAAAATGCCATGGAGTAATTAACTGTGTGGCCACGGGGATGGTGCCACTGCCAGTGAAACCACAGACACGACACGGGGTAGGAGGGGATGACTTTGACCTTCTGCTCCAAAAAAACCCATCCCATGTGTTTGCTGCTGGAGGAAACGCCTGTCCCGGGGCCGTGCGGGGTGAAAGGCTGCAGGAGACACTGTGGCATGGGGGGATGCTGCTGGGGACTGACACCTTCTCTCCCCTCCCCACGCAGGATGGAGACATGGAGAAGAAAGACCCGTTTGAGGAGAGCGGGCTGAGCCTGAGCCCCACGGCTGCCGAGGCCAAGGAGAAGGTGCGGGCCAAGCGGGTGAAGAAAAGGGCTCCGCAGATGGACTGGAACAAGAAGCGAGAGATTTTCAGCAATTTCTGAGCCTTGCTGGTGGCTGCCATCCACCGCTCTCCTGCCCCCGCCCCAGCTCGGACGTTTCGGAGGTGCCTACGCCCTGTCCTTCAGTGTCCATGTGAGATGCTCTGTGCTCTGCTCTTCACTGGTTGCTTTTACAAGGCGTATTTTAAAGTCCTTTTTTTTTTTTTAATTTTTATTATTATTATTATTGTTACTCACCAGCGATTCTCATAAGACAAATGTGACCAAAGCTCCTTTTCTTGCTTGCTCTTCAGCCCGGCTCTGGCTGCCCGCTGTCCCCCGTTCTTGTGAGAAAGGACTGGAAGAGTTTAACCCTTGATCCTTACCTGCACCATTTAGGCTAATATTCCTTTTTTTATTATTATTATTTGGGGTGTTTGTTTTGGTTTCGTGGGTGTCCCAGACTGAGCCCCATGGGATGCTCTGTGCCTCTGTGCAAACATCCCTCGGCCTCGTGCCCCTGCCGTGGTGGGGACCCGCAGGGGTTGGGTGTACCCAGCACACCCTCCCCGCACCCCGTCTGCAGCGTTAGCTCCTCACACGATGGGAAAATGGGCAGTGGCTCTAAATTGCTCGTGTTGGCTTTGCTATTGAAAAGAGAAAGGTTGTTCTGTTGTCTTAGGGGTTTTTTAATGAAGCTCCATATGTTTCCAGTTAGTTTAGGAACCTCCCTCCCCAGCGGTGACTTGCCCTGGCAATAAAAGCCCCTTTTTTCATCCCTGACAGCTCTGCAGAGGGGAGGGGGCAGGATTTAAAAACAACCCCCAAACCCAGCAGCCCAAATGCCGCAGGTTTCACTGTTCGCAGCTGCCGAGGCTGCGCTGAGTGGCAGGGGAAGGCAGGGTGGGGCCAGTCCTGCCCGCGGGGCCGGAGTGGTGCTGCCAGCCCGGCTCTGGCAGCCTTGCAAGACGACGAGAGCCCTGAGATGCCACAAAGCCTCTCTGGACAGCCATGAACACGAGCACAGCCCCGTGTCTGCCCCCAGGGAGGAGTGGGGGATCCGGCTATAGCTGCACGCTTGGGGAAGTGGGGCTCGGCCCTGGCCGCGCCTGGGTGCTGGGTCCCGGAGCAGGGTCCGGGTCCCACCTGGTTTGTCACTTCTGGGCTGTTATTTGAAGCCTCCAGCCTGTGAGCATCACCGAGTCTCGGCCTCGCCATGGGGAGGGCGTCCCTGAGGCAGCGGGGCAATGGAGCGGGCATTGCTTTGGCTTTCTATGAAAACACCCTCAAAAAGAGCCTCAAAAATGCATCTTTAAAGCATTACAAATTAAACCCATTTAAGCTCTTTATCACTTGCCTTTGGCTGTGAATGAGGGAAGGTGATGAAGCTGAACCCCAGCCCCCCGGCAGGTTGCAGAGGTGTTTTAGGAGGGCAGGGTCCCGGCCGCGGTGGGTCTGGCCCCCTCCCTCCCTCCTCCAGCAGCTCCCCGAGCCCAGCCACGGTGGCTGCCCGGTGGTCCAGCTCAAATGCCAAGGCAGCAGCAGGGACTGGGCGCAGTTGAATACAAAACCACACCTTCCCCAGCTAAAAGCAAGTGGCAGCAGTGGCTGGGACATCGATGACGGTGTTAAAACATGTGGCTGGGATTCTGCCCATGGCTGTGGGTTAGAGATCGGAACGCTCTGTGGGTGTTTCCAAAGTGTTGAACTGAAAGGTGCCTTATAACGTTCTCTGCTCTCCTCGGCAGCAGGCTGGGGTCGGTGTGGGGCCGGGGACCGCAGCAGCAGAGCTTTGCTGTGGGGAGCAGCCAATACTGGTGGCTGGCTGGCGGGAGAGTGTGAAGAGCCTCAGGGGTGAAGAGACGAGATCTCCTTCAGGAATTATCTGTTAGGAATGTTGATGGGCTGAACAGGTTGAAAGTAAGGACTGTGGAGAGGAACTGGTGCAGGTGGTTGGCTGTGGGGGATGAGACCCGCAGCGGGATGATGGCTCGGGGTATGGTGACGTTTGCCTCCCCTCCAGGACTCCGCCATTAACAGGACACCTCTTCCCTACCCCACATCAAAGCCAATTAACCTGCTCTCTTTTTGGCCCCCTAGATACTTGCTTCCATAGATCAGTAACCTTTGGGAGGAGCCCTTTTCTGTGCAGGGCAGAGTGTTCCCCGTCACAAAACGCCACACGCTCCGATGCACATCAGGGAGCAAAGGCCTGGCTGTAAATACCGCCGTTCTCATACAGGACCGGGCTGCTGTGAATGAGGGGGGGAAGAGAAAGAAAGAGCCTGTAGTTTTTGAATGCAGATCAAAAGAAATCAGGTGTGCACATCTGTACCGGTAAGATTGGGAAATCTTAATCTCTGCTTAGTCCATGGAAACTGCTCCTGGTTAAAGCACTTACCGTGTTTCTGACATCTCGTAGCTCAGTAGCAATTATTCAGTTCCTGTACATTTAACTCGGGGGGAAAAAAAAAAATCCATGAAGTATAAGGCTGTCAGCTGCATTGTAAAACCATCATGTACACTGTAATGTCAGTAATAAACTTTGTTCTCCCTTGTACCGAGGACTTATTTGCTCGTTCCTCATCTGCTTGGTAGGGCCCTTCAGACCGGAATTTCAGCCGCCTTTAGCCCATTATAAACTTTGCTTCCTCCCTCGCCTGTTTGAGGAGGAGCTGAAATGACTCCTTTGAAGCTCTACAATGAAGTCAGCACTGCCCTTTCTTTGAAGAACAAAACACCAGCGGTGCTGGTGTCCCCTCTGCCACCTCCTAAGGCACACACCAGCCTGGCTCCTGCGGCACTGGAACACCGAACTGACGCAACACTGGCTCGTCTCCTGCCCTCCCCTGTCTTCTGCCGCCAGGACCCGAAGGTCGCTTGTCCAGGCGGTGGTCCCTGGCTCCTGACGCCTCCCCTGGTCCCATATTCTCAGGCAGGGCTGGTTGCTATGGTCTCCCGCTTTGGTGAGGTCACCCACGCTCTCTTCCCCCTGCCTGGTGTTGCACAGATGCCAGCAAACCTCAGGGGTTGGAAAAGCAAAACAACCAAACCCACCACCTTTATTAACTGTGTATTTACAAGCAGCAGCAGCAGGTCCCCTCGGACAAAGCCTTTCTCTCCTGCCGGGGCATGTTCAGGCATTCGCACGGGGGCTGGAGCCTCTGGCACTGACGCAGCAGGACTGCTGCGCTGTGAAAGCCCCTTTTTCCTCTGGAGAGCACTGCTGCTGCCAGCTGCTCCCTCCGCAGCGATGCTGAGCTGCTGCAGCAGCCTCCCATCTCCCCGCAGTCACACAGCCAGCCCTGTGTACAGCACAGCTTTACCGGGGCTCAGCGCCGGGCTGCTGCGGAGCTGAAGCAGCGTGGTTGCTCTCCAAAGAAGGATGATCCCTTAGCGTCTCTTAGCAGCTGGACAAATGTCTTGGTTGAGGCACTCATTGCAGCGAGGGTTCACAGGCAGGCAGGTCTGCTGGCCAAAGCCCACCAAGAGCCAGTTGATCTCCCTCCAGAGATCCCTGCAGTGAGAGGAAAAAAACCAATGAGCTATCCAATGCAGCTGCTTGGAGGGTAAAGAAAAGCCTGTGCTTTTACATGGATCCCTTTGGCCTAACTGCCTGTTCCTCCTGGCTTCCCACAGTGCCTGGAGGGAGCTCCAGCCTCCTGCTAAGAACAGCCCTCCTAACCCTTCCCACTCCCCCTGAACTGGGGTGGGGAGCAGAGGATGGGCACACGATGTGGCTGTGGGCAGTCTCTTGTGCTGAGGCGTGTGGAGATGCACCAGTGAACCCAGCAGCTGATGCTGAAGATTAAACATCAGTGAAGGCCAGAATCCAACCACAGTCTGACACTGCTGTGGCCATTCGGCTGAGCAAGGTGCTGTGTCTAAAAGCACCTGGCTGGGGTCACAGTAAACTTGTCAAGGCAAGAATTGGGCATCATGACCTCCAGGTACCCGGCTGCGCTCATGGTGAGCGGTAGAGCTGATAGCCAGGAAACAACCAAGTAGCTGAGCTGCTGCTGCAGCTCTCAGGGAGAGGGGAACTGCCTGCTGTTGTCCCCCATAAAGAGGACGGACCCAAAAATCACTGGAAATGCCTTTGAAAAAGCAGAGCTGTGTGCAGAGGTGGGTCCTGCAGCTAGCACGAGGGGCTGGCTGAGGAAGAAGGAGGCTGGGGTCTCAGGCCTCACCTGGGCAGCCAGTCCTCCAGCGCTACCCGAGTTTCCTCGGGGTGTCTGGTCTCCTTCTTCACCCACTTCAGCCTGTTCGTGATCCTGTGCACGTGGGTGTCCACAGCTAGGAAGGGAGAGCCCAGAGTTTAGGTGGGGGCAGACACACCTGAACAGGGAGAGCACGGCCGAAAGCTGCCTGTCACAGCACGCCCTCACGGGCTTCCTCTGCCAGGGAAACGGGAGGGGGGGTCACTTGTGGAACAACTGGGTGCTTTCTTCCTAGGCCCGGAGCCAAAAGCGAGGCAGGATGGTGATCTCACAGCACGCAGACAGCGACGAGCCCCCCTGATCTAAGCCAGGCTTCCCTCGAAGGGTCCCGTGCTCTGAGCAGGCAGGCCCAGGGCGGCCTGTCCCGCGTTCTCGCCCTCCCTGTGTTTCAGCCCATCTTACGCAAGTTGCAGTCTCTGCCTCTTAGTTTACCCAGATGGAAAACACATTTCATAATGCCTACCAACACAAGAGGGTTTGTGAGGCTTAAACGAATGTTTATAAAGTGCTTTGAGCTAAAAAGCTCTGAATGCAAAGTATATTATTGTTAGATCAGTGGTGATAAACCTGTCTCTGTGGCTAATTGGGCAAAGCCCAGGAAATTGCTGTAAACAGGAAGACTAAGTCTTGCCTCCTAAATCAAAACTGTGCACACAATTATTTGGAAAACAGTCGGCGAGTTTGGCTCCCTCTGGACTTCCCTCCCCCACAGCAGGGAGGGAACAACAGACCCCAAAAGCTGTCAAATTGTTCCCTACATCTGAGGGTCCCCAGTCGGGCTGCAGCAGGCAGCTGCAGCCCGCGCTGACCTTGGGCCGTGGCAGCACTCATTCATCAGGCGGCTCCGTTCCCAGCTTTCCCAGGGCTCCTCCGTTAAGCAGCAAATACACTTGGAATATTAATCTGTCCCCAGGGGCCCCCAGGCCAGGGGGGACCCTGCAGCCCATCGTCCAGCCCCATCTGCCGGCTGCTGCTGCCAGGACACTCCCCAGACAGAAGCGTTGCTCCCCAGATGAGCACCGTGCAGGAAGCAGCCTGCCCTGCGCCCCCCTCCACTGCAGATTGTCTCCTGGCTGATCCCTGCTAAAGCACAGAGCTCTGTGGGGTACAAGCTCTCCTACGCTCCGTGTTCAATAAACACGGCAAATGAACAAAGGTACCTGCGACCACCTCTTGCCCAGCCGCAGGAATTAAAGTGGATCAGAAATTCTGTAGTTGCAGGTTGCCTGAGAGCATTTCTTTCTACACCCACCATAAGTCACTGCTTTCAAATGGTAATTCTGACTAATCACAGAACCCCAGACTGGTGGAGACTGGAAGGGACCTCTGCGGATCATCCAGTCCAGGGTCCCCAGAGCAGGTTTCCCAGGATGGCATCCAGGCGGGTTTGGGATCTTTCCAGAGCAGGAGACTCCACAACCTCTCTGGGCAGCCTGTGCCACAGCTCCCTCACCCTCAAGAACAACCCAGGTTCCAGTTTGTGCCCATTTCCCCTTGCCCTGTCACTGGGCACCATTGGGAAGAGTCTGGCCTCTCCTCCTGACACCCTTTAGCTATTGATCACATTGATGAGGTCCCCTCTCAGACTGCTCTTCTCCAGCTGAACAGCCCCAGGTCCTTCAGCCTTTCCTCAGCACAGAGATGCTCCAGAGATTAAGCCCTGCTTCTGCCCTCAGTAAAATCCAAAATGAATTTTGTTTAAACAGATGCAACCTCAGAAAACAAAATAACCTCAGACCATCCTGCAAACATCCCCAAATGACACCACTACCCCCATGCCTCGTTCACTTGACCCCTCAGAGATTCCAAAGCCCTCTTCTGCCAACACTCCTTTTTGGATGCCAACCCAGTGAGGCGACACTCGCCCCGCATACCAGCATCCGAGCGGAGGGAGTGACTGTCCCTGGGGATTTCTCCCATCGAATCTGGGGAAAAACAGAGGCTGGATCCACGCTTAAACCCTACAGAAACGCAGCCACTGGGAGTAGTTGAGGGTCACATCCTTCACCCACCAAATACCCTGCAGATGACCCAAGTGAAGCGATGCCACCACGCTCCCGGAGCAGGCAGTTTGCTGCAATGCTTCCCCCCTGCCCAGGGGACGGGTCAGGCAGTGTTTGGGAGAGGAGCGGGGAAACCACGGTCCAACCTACCTATCCCAGACACGCTGTCCCAGGCAATGTTCATGGCCAGGTGGGCCATTTTGGGCCCGACTCCAGGCAGCTGCACCAGCTCCTCCACGGTTCTCGGGATGTCACCTCCATATTTCTGCTTCAGGATGGCCGTCGTCTGCTTGATGTACTTCACCTTGTTCTGGGAAACCGAGGGGAAAAGCAGAAAGTCCGAGTTGCCCTCAACACAGGGAAAAGAGACAAACAGCTTGCAGAACAACACGCTTCAGAGTGGATGTTACACCTGAGTGGAAGTTGCACACTGTAGTTGGTGGAGGTGATACACAGGTCTTTGATTTCTCCTCAAAAGTAAAACGCTGAGCCCTGGTTAGCTCTAACGTCCCCTGCACGACCAGGTGCTGCTGCAAACAACTTGCTGTGAAAACAGATCACTAAAACTGGCACAAAATACAGCCCTTGGCCTGACTCTGGGGAAGGATCCCCACGGGCATGGCATGGCATGGCCCAACACCAGCTGCAGCTGCACAGCTCAGGAGCAGGGCTGGTTCACACCCAACACCCACCGCAACCCTGTGCTCACCCTCCAGAATCCCACGGGGTAAATGATCTGCCCAAGCGTTGCATCATCCATCTGCAGAACGCTGTCGACTGTGAGGCCGTGCTGCCTCAGGCGCAGCATGGCAGCCGAGGTCACTTGGTCCTTGGTCTGGCTGGAGAGCATCAGTGACAGCAGAACTTGGTAGCGCATAACCTGGGGAAAAGCAGCTGGTGAGACACCCCAAGATCTACAAGAGGATCCATCCTAACCTGGGGAAAAGGAGCCAGTGAGACACCCCGAGATCTCCAAGAGGATGAACAGTTTCTCTCCCATGCACCTTTCTGCAGTAACCTCATTTATTTCTCTGTCCTGGAGACATCCGAGGTGAGACAAATCCAGGCGCAACATGAGGATGAGGGAGGCCAGAGGGCTGCTCGTTACCTGCGGAGGTGCACTGCTGTCGTAACACTTCTCCACTCCCATCTCGTCGACGGGAGCATCTCTGCTGCTCCTCATCTCCCGGATGCGCTCGAGCTGCTGCCGCCAGTCCTGCGGCTCCCAGGGTGGTCTCTGGGGCTCAGAGGTCCCCTGCTCGGCACCATCCCCCTGTCCACACTCGTAGGCGATGGCGACACTCTTCCTCCTCCGGCTGCGCCTCGGGATGGCGGCTGTGCTCTGGGCCTGGCTCGCTGCAAGAGATGGGGGAGATTGCCTGGCCTGAGGCCAGCAGGAAGAAGCCTCGTCTCCCACCAGAGCCCAGCGCCAGCCTCGCATGCCAGCAGCCACCCAGAGAGACCCTGATGGGGGTTGGACTCGTCTACCCCATAGTTCTGACCCAGCCCTAACTGGAGTCAGCCGTGGCGCAAGGCATGGCTGGGAAGGACCTGGGAAACAGGTGACAGCAGTTGGGGACCCATGTCACACTATGGGGATGCATGTCCCAAACCCACAGGAAGCTGCTGAAGCAGATGGGTGCTCACCCAGTGCCACAGGCCAGACAGCTGCTGGGGCACTGCCACATTGAATCACAGACTGGTTTGGGATGAAGGGACCTCTCAAGCTCACCCAGCCCAACCCCCTGCAGGGAGCAGGGACATCTGCAACCAGAGCAGGGTGCTCAGAGCCCCAAGGGACAACCTGACCTGGGATGGTGCCAGGGATGGGGCTTCTCCCACCTCTCGGGGCAATCTGGGCCAAGGTCTCCCCACCCTCCGCAGAAACAATTTCTCCCTTCTCTCTGGCTTGAATCTCTCTCTCCCAGTTTAACCCATCACCACTTGTCCTGTCCCAACAGCCCCTGCTGAACAGCCCCTCTCCAGCTTTCTGACAGCCCCTTGAAGCACTGACAGGCTGCACTAAGGTCTCCCCGGAGCCTTCAGAACAGCATCCTGGGCTCCGAGGGGGACGTGACAAAGCCGCCGTGCCCCTGTCCCCGCGCTGGGCTGGACCCCCCTCCCTGCGCCAGCCCCGGGAAGCCCCGATCATCCCCTCCCGGTACCTCCAGCTGCACCCCCGGCCCTGCCGAGCCGCCGAGCCGCCACCCGCCCACCGCCAGCGGACAAGGCCGCGGACATGGCAGCGGCCCCGAGCACTACCGCTCCCGGCATGCCCCGCGGCGGCGGCCGTCCCGGAAGGGGTGGGACTTCCTGCGGGGGCGGGGCCGGCGCGGAGCGCTGTGGGGATCGCGCCGGGGCCGGTGGGGTCGGGTCCGGGGCCGGCGGGTGAGTAAGGGAGCAGGGGAGTATCCACTCTCCGTTACGGGCGGCCCCATTACCGGGCGGGGCGTGCGGACCGGGCCGGGAGGCCGCGGGGGCCTGGAGAGGCCTAGAGGGAGGCGGGGCCTTGCCGTGCACCGCGGGGGTGTGTGGGGCTGCCCCCGGCTCGGGGGTGTCCCCGGGGTGTCCCCTGTCAGGGAGCCTCGATGTGTTGAGGGGGAGCCTGTGGCGGGTCCGCCGATGGGTGTCCGTAAGGGGCTGTGGCTTGTCCCGGGGTGGTGATGGTGGGGTTGTGGTGTGGCCCCGGGTGTCTGGGCTGGGGGGACACACTGTGCCCTGTCCTGGGCTGTGTTAGGGGCTGTGGGGTGTCCCCCAGAGCGGTGGGCTAGGAGCTGTGGAGTGTCACCCCAGGATGTTAAGCTGGGGGCCATGGCGTGTCCCCTGTGCTGGGGACAGCAGCGAGTGCCCTGGAATGCTGGGACAGGGTCTGCGACATGTCCCAGGGGAGCACAAGGGATGGCTGTGGCGTGGGCCTGGGGTGTGGGGAAGACTGTGGCATGTCCGTGGGGGCATGTAGCATCCCTGCGGCCTGCCGGGTTTGTGGGGAGTGTGTGCCCAAGGGCAAGGTGCTGGGCTGTGTCAGCATGTGGGGAGGGGTGTCCTGCCCCGAGCTGGGTGCGGGGGTCCCTGAGAGCAGGATTGGGTCTGGCTGGGGAGGCAGTTGCTGAGAGACGTTGCTGTCAACGTGCCATTGCTGTAATGGCTGTGCTTGTTCTCACACCTGCTCTCTCTCCTTGCCGTGGCAGTGTTTGGATGGTCGGACGCTCACATCTGTAAGTCCTCCCTCACATCTCACCACTTTCAATGTCTTCTTGACCGTGCTGTGTGCTCGTCCATCGCCGTTGGACTGGGAACCAGTGCTTCAGCTCACAGCCGCCAACGAGTGTGTCTGTGTTTACGCTTCAGAAATCAGCTCAGCGATTTTAAAGTGGTGGTTGTTCAGTGCGGGCTGTTGTGGTGCTGGGCGTTCAGAGCTCCCAGACGATGGTAGCCCAGAGCTCCCCATTCCCTGGGTAACTGGAGGGTGTGAGTGCTGATGGCAGGAGCAGCTCCTTGCTGTCTAACCTCAGTGCTGGGCTTGTCCCTTGTTTGAAACGGCTCGAGACACCAGAGCTGTCAAAGCCCTGTTGCCATGGCTGTTACTGGTGGTCTGCTGAAACCCTGTTCTGTGTTTGCAGGGACTCAGTGCTGCTCGTCAGCCATGGCAAAGCCACAAAGCAAGGATTCTGGGCTGAAGGAGAAGTTCAGGAACCTCCTGGGGCTGGGAACATCCCGGGGAAGTTCAAAGTCATCGGAGGGCAAGCAAACAGAGTTCATCATCACTGCGGAAATACTCAAGGTGTGAGAACTGGCCATGGTAAAGGTGGGGAGAGTGCCTGGGTTACCTGAGCTGGGAGGAGGGCTGGCTCCTTCTCCCTCCTGTTTGGCCACTCATTCCCACTGTGATTGTGCCCGTGTACCTCATCTCTCCATTCATTCTCTAGTGAGGTGGGTGTAAAATTCACCTGCTGCCAAGTTACAGCATTTTATTTATTTGGTGTTTGAATACTTTTGGTCTATATGATAGGTTGGTGGTGTCTTCTGGAGGACTGGGCGGCCGGACTTAATGTCCCTCCTGTGTCTGCCCTTCTCCATGACCTGGGTGAGCTCCCAGCCAGCAAGCTAGGAGCCTTTCAGAAGGAAATGAGATGTTCCATCCTGGGGGTGAAAAGCTGCTTGGTTCCAGTTCTGTGAAAGTTCTAGTTTTGACAAATCATTTGCTAATGGACAAAAGTTTTTGGAGAAATTCCTGAAAAGCTCCAGTGGTGACTAATGGTTTGATCATTTTGGACCAAGGTGTGATTTATTTCACAGTGGTTCATGATCCCCATTGAGAAATGGATAAGGGTTTCTGGTAAGATAAACCCTTAGCTTACTCCTGCATTTCTTTCCAGGAACTGAGCATAGAATGTGGATTGAGTAACAGGATACGAGCAATCAGTCAAATCTGTGAAGTGGCAAAAACAAAAAAAATTGAGGAGGTAAGTTTTGGAGTGTCCAGTGAGTAGGGTAAGACTGAAAATCTAAGCGACGGCTCTCAACCTGTCGTAAGAGGCTGCTGTAGGTTAGACTGCCCTTTAAAACTGACAGTCCCTGAGCTGTGTCGTGCTGGCCAAACCTGTAAGAGGGTGCCTCACCCCAAGGTAGTTAGTCTTGTCCAACCGACCAACTGTGGAGCAGAGAGGACGTAGCTGCCAGGCTTTCTGAGCAGAGTGGGAGGAAGATGCTGCGGATATTCCGGCCTGTTCAGGACGGCTCACAGGAGATGATGTTAATCCTGTAGTCGAGGTGGTTGCCAGCTCCTTCTGTCTGGTTAATCAGCAGCCTCAGATTGGTTTTGAACTCATCTTGTATTTGGGTGAAGGTTTCTGCACGAATCTTCACATTACAGAGAGTGTGGGAATGAGGAACTTCAGGTGCTGGGATGCAGGTTTTCACGTAGGCCAGGATTTGGTGCCTCTCGTGCTTCATCTGACCTTGTGTCTGGGCAGGTGACAGTGTCCCTCAGGCAAGAGAACTCCAGATGTGAAATCCCTGGAGATCTTGTTCATTAACTTGCTATAATTAATGACTGATCTTCTGGGTAAAGACCCCAGAAGCAGTTCAGCGCTCCCTGTGCTGCCTGTCCCCTGTGTTTGCTTTCAGCACGCCGTGGAAGCCATATGGAGGGTGGTGGCTGATATGCTGCAGCCAGAGCGTCCCGCCGAAGCCAGACATGCCGTGCTTCATCTGCTGAAGTCAATCGTTCAAGGACAGGTGAACACAAACAGACTAGGAGGAACACTACGCTTAAACTGGGGATTCTGCAGAGCATGAAAAGTACCGGGTGGTTCTCTTCTACAGCTTCCCATGTTTCTTATTTTGGTTGTGCCTGGGAAACAGGAAGAAATTTAAGACTTGGTTCAACCTCGTAGCAAAACTCTTTGTAGAACTTGTAAAAAACTTTTCTGGTTTTTTTTGGGGCACTGTTCTTCAAAAAGAGGAGATATTTTGCGTTAAGTTCAGCGTAGAACAGCAAATTTTCTGTGGTCTTTGCCCAGACCCGTTACTCCTCGTCTGTGGCTGGTTTTGCTGTTTCAGTGTGTCACGTATGGCAGAAGTTGTGCATGAGATACTTTCCTAGCCTGGCCCAGTTAAGCATACTGTGAGTTCTGCAGGTTTCCCAGTGTGCTCCACAAACGTAAGACTGTACTAGAGCGAAGTTCTAGTGTTCAGTGTTCTGACAAAGTCGGGGTAGGTGCTTTTGGAGAGAAAAGCTGTTGGGTCTGGTTTGTTGGCTCGGTGGTTTTTTGTTACCCCACTGGCAGTGCTGGTGGTTGCAGTTCCCGTGGGTTGCTTTGGTATTGGATGGTGACTGTGTGCTGCTGGGCAAAATGCCTCCAGCCCCGAGTGCTGGTAGAACAGATGGAGAAGACCTGAGCCCTTGGCAGTCGCCAGCAGAGGTTGTGGCTATTTTCAGGACTTTCATAGGCTGTAGGAGAAGGAAATATTTCAGGCATGAAGATTGCTGTCACAGACCTTGATAAGGGCCTCAACTGTGGTCTGTCATTAGTGACACTGTTATTCCCCTCCTCTGCTTTTTTGAAGGGTGAGAGGTTAGGGATCCTCAGAGCACACTTTTTTAAGGTGATTAAGGACTATCCCTCCAATGAAGACTTGCATGAACGGCTCGAAGTGTTCAAGGCTCTGACGGAGAACGGACGGTACATCACCTACCTAGAAGAAGAGTTGGGTGAGTGTTATCTCTACTCCTCTGCAATTTGGTGGGAAAAAGGCAAGGGACAGGCATCCCATTTTAGGAGAAAAAGGTAGTGATGGCACTTCTGAGTAGAAAGCAGGTTGTGACAGGTTGTTTTCTTTCTCTAGCTGACTTTGTACTACAGTGGATGGATGTTGGCTTGACTTCCGAGTTCCTTCTCGTTTTGGTGAACCTGGTGAAGTTCAATAGCTGCTACCTGGAAGACTATGTGGCTGACATGGTCAAGTAGGTTGGACTTTTTTAACTTCTGCATGCTTGTTCTTGGTAAATTACAGGAGAAGTTTGCAGATCAATAAACAGAGAAGCAGAATCTTTGTCACCCAATCTGGATCTGTTTCATTCCAGGTCATACCTGACTTTTCTGACAAATATTTGATTTTCAGTTCTTGTGGTGTTCAGCTCTTAGTTGAACTGCATGAGCTTCCTCCATCTCCTGGGGCGCACCTGGGTGCAGTGCTTAGTCTCGCAGAGGGTCTCTGCTGTTGCGTTAGTGTCAGTGTCCTTTAAACTAACTGTATGAGAGAGGTGGTGGTGTTCAGTGTCTCTAGGAGTGTCATCCGTGGTAAGGGGAATTATGAGTAACAAAACACGGCCATTTACATGTCTGGTTTGGCTCTCTGTAATTTCCCTAAATTCATATTAATCAGATATTCTAATTGAATGTTCTTTCCTAACAGCAAGATATGCCTCCTCTGCATCCAGACTTCGTCATCTGTGGACATAGAGGTCAGTCATTGTACTACTTCAGAATTCTGTGAAATTCTTTGAAACTGTAACTTTTTCAAACCGAAGGAGATCACCAGACTCTCCGCAGTTTATTCTCATCTTACAAGAGAGTTAATGAAATGCTATGAAGTGTCTGTAAGCCACTGGATCTCACACACCAATAATCATTTTATTCTCAACCAAACAAAACACTGATGAATTGGAGAAGCGAATCAATTTTTCAACAGGGCTTTTTATGGTTTACTTTCTGTCTTGCAATGATGTAAAAAAGGAAAAAAGACATATCTGTGTCCCTTTTGACTTCCAGAAGATTTCCTGGTCTGCCAGGTCAGGATTTGACTTGCTTTATTCGTAGCGAAGCGAATCACCACTTTGTCTTTCTCTTTCCCAAAGATTTCCCTGCAAGTCCTCGACGCGGTGGTTTGCTATAACTGTCTGCCGTCAGAGAACCTGCCCGTGTTTATCATCACGCTGTGCCGCACCATCAATGTGAAGGAGCTCTGTGAGCCCTGCTGGAAGGTCAGAGCTTCCCTCTCGTTCTGGTTTTTAATGAGTTCGCTGTTCTGGCCTTGTAGGTCAAGTGTCAATTGTGCCTGTGCATGTCTGCCATAAATTTCAGTAAATTAAAGTAAATTAAAAATTGTTTCAAGCGTGAAGGGATCATGGTTAGTGTAAGTCCTGTAGTGTGCGTGGAATTTCCCCATAGTTTCCTCTCAGCTGATGTGATGGGCTCCTGCTGTGGCGGAGAAATGGCTGGACGCGTGTCCTGGCCGTAACGGACAGGGTCGGCCAGCTGACGGCGTGTTTAGGCTAGCCAGTGTGTCACAATTGGATATTTAAGTCTTCTCTTTGAATTTGCAGCTTATGCGCAACCTTTTGGGAACTCACCTGGGACACAGTGCCATCTACAACATGTGCCGGATCATGGAAGACAGGTAGAGACGGTGTCCGTAACAAAACCCCAGGACTCCACAGAGGGAGTTACTGGCCTCAGTGGAACAAGCTGATGCTCAGAAATGAATTCCTTTCCTAGTTAACGCTGCTGAACTGCTCATTTTTTGCCTCTTCTGAATTGAATTTCCCCTTGTTTAAAGATGTTCTAAATGATTTTCTGCTTTTCATGTTTGTGAATTGCCGTGCCAGGCCCTTATGTGCAACAGCTGGCAATTCCTGTGGTGGCAGCGTGTATTCCTGGGGACTGTTGTCTGTTCAATAGCTGTAGCATGGCCTAAGACTTCCCTTCCATCTGTTCTCAGAGCTTACATGGCAGATGCAGCGCTGCTGAGAGGAGCTGTGTTCTTTGTTGGGATGGCTCTGTGGGGTGCGCATCGCCTCAATTCACTCAAGAATTCCCCCACCTCAGTGCTGCCTTCCTTCCTCAAGGTAGGGTGGGGTCTGGAGGAGCTTTTTAATCAGGTACCTACCCGGACCTGTACAAAGGCAGAACAAGAAGTGGTTCCCTACACCAGAAAGATCTTCGTATGCCTGAGAGATGAGAGACAGCAGAGGGGCATGGGGTGATGCTCGGGAAACTGTAAACCACAGAGGATTTCAGTTTGAAACTGAGGCCTCCTTCTGGAATACCTTTGTTGGCCAGAAAAGCAAAGTCTGAATTATTTTTATCAAAAACCTACACTGTAGGTACTTCAGCTTGAAAAATAAAAACAAAGCAAAAACTTTGGCTCTTTCCAGTGCGTGGTACAAAAAGTGAGGGATGGCCACTTCAGGGACAGCCTCAGAGCTCTCGTGAAACATTCTCATCCAGATGCTTCAAGCAGGAATTCCTCGCTTGAGCCTCACATGTAGTCTGGAAGATGGGGCTGTGTTTGACTTCTGATCTGCAGCTGTTTGTCAAGTGCACAACCACGCTTTATGAAACAGTTCTTCGCTTTGCTCTGTGTGTAGAGACTTGAACGTATTTCTCTCAGGCCCTCAGGCTGAGCTCCCAATTAGGAAGGCGTGTTTCCTTTGAATTTAAGAGGGTTTCCGATTGCTGCTTTCCAGCTGTTCACTGACTGACGTGCTTTGTATCCCAGGCCATGACATGTCCCAACGCAGTGGTGTCTTACGAGATAGTTTTGTCCATAACACGGCTAATAAAGAAGTACGGGAAGGAGCTGCAAGCCGTGACGTGGGATATCCTTTTGGACATCATGGAGCGATTGCTGCAGCAGCTGCAGGTGAGTGTGAAGCCTCTCTTGATGCGCTTTCGATCCCAAGACCTCGCCATAAATATTTTTCCAAACTGCTCTGTTTGAACGCTCCCGTGATCTTCAAAGCTGAATGAAGGTTTAGCCCGATTCTCTGTACTCTGCTTCTCAACCGTGTTCTCTGTTCGTGTGGAAAAGTGGGAACTGTTGGTGAGGTAGAAGTCTTTTAGGAATGTTTTTGTCTCCCTTTCAGAGTCTGGAGAGCCAAGAACTTAAGGCCATTGTCCATGATCTTTTGACTACAGTTGAAGAACTCTGTGACCAAAATGAATTCCATGGCTCCGAAGAGAGATTTTTTGAGCTGGTGGAAAGATGTGCTGATCAGAGACCAGTAAGACATTACTTAGTATTGTCTTCCCGTGGTGCCAGTGGAATCGTTTTGTTACTCAATACAGTTGAAAACTGGGAGTCCTAAAATAGCAAGTGGTCAGAAAATCATGCCAAGAACTTTCCTGAGCTTTATTCTGGGAGTGGGAGTTGAAGAATGGATATATTGTATTTACTTATATGCTAAAAAAAATATTCTTGATCTTTCCATGAAAGGAATCTTCTGTATTAAACTTGATAACCTACAGAGCTCAGTCCATCCATCCTGCGAAAGACGGCTGGATTCACAACCTGCAGATGTTAATGGAGAGATTCTTCAGGTATGAAATCACAGCTTTGTGAGTACAAGGCACTTGCCAGTGTTTCTTGCCACCTTTTAATGTAGGATAATTTCGTTTTCTGAAGTTCTGATGTTAGTAAGTGACTGCTGAGAAGTCACTGTGGTAGTTCCAGGGCACAGTTCATGAAAGGGTTTCGCTTAACAGAAGAATAACTTTGCACCAAGCTATCTGTGCTTTGTTTTTTGATCTTTATTTCCATTGGCTGGGGCTATTCCAGTTAGCTCAGGCAGTTGTGTGTTCCACTCCACAGCACTTTGTAGTTCTGACACCGAACAAGACTTTCCTGTGAAGCATCAGGATTGCATATGGTCATCCAGTATGAAAGTTCTCTGGATATTGGTGCTCCTAAAAGTGTTCTCGTGCTCTAAAATACCAACGTACAGCAATAACAAACTCCTGTCTCATCTCTGAAATACTGCCAAAGAGCAGCTCTTTCTTGGTGCCATATGTTTGGTTTTTAATTGGCTCACCAGAGCACTTGTTCTTCTGATGTGTGCTTCCTGGTTTGGACTGGAAACGGGGACGCTGCAGTTCAGGTCTGCAGAAGCTGGTAACAGCTGAACTGGGATTCCAGTTTCCAGTTGTTCTTGAATCTGATTTTGTATGTAGAGACATTAACTGTAGGCTCAGCTGATCTCTAACAGTTACTGTTCTAAGTTTCTTAGTTTAGTTTGGTTTTGCTTTCCTTTTCTCCTCTCCCCCTTTCCCTAAATACCAGCAACTTTATTCATCTTGAATTTGCTCTTCCCGTTTTAGGAACGAAAGTCGTAGTGCTGTTCGTATTAAAGTTCTGGATGTCTTGTCCTTTGTCCTCAGTATCAACAGACAGTTCTACGAGGTGTGTGTTTATCTGATTCCGATGATCACGTGAGAGATCTCAAGTGGGTGGGAAAGGCTTTTCTGAAGTGCCTCAGGTCACCTCTGCCGTGGGGGAATGCACGGCACAGGGCTGCACAGGAAGGGCCTGTTTCTTCAGGATGCTTAGCTGGATGCGGGAATGTGCAACTTGCAGGGGGAGCTGCTGTGTTTTGCTTCCCAGCTTTAAGGTTATTAATTCCATATGCACTTCTCTACAGAAGAGACGAAGGACAATGTGAGAGATGCAGAGTTTATTTAAAAGCTTTGTAAAAAGGTGAGGTCTGGACACTACTGGCATGAGCAGACTGACCTATCTTGGTGCTTGCAGTTTAATTGCAATCCGAGACAGAAGCTGTCTGAGAGAGGAGTTACGGAGATGCTCTGGGAATGTCTTCAGCTCCTTGAAATGTACCCAGAGTGTCAGAGGACAGGAGGGGGCTGAGTGCTTCTTGGATTCCTTCAAGATTTGCAAAAACATGATGCTGTTGCATGTTTCCTCTCAAAAACCCCAAGCCCTAGAAATCCCTAGTCAATAGTCTGTTTGAACTTGGCCTGTCAAGGATAGACAAAAACTAAAGCATTGAATCCACGTTCAACAAAAGTCATCAGTATCTGGAGGGGTGGCGTACAGGAATACTGAGTTGGATGAAAGAGGAGAGATTGGATTGGGTGGAAGGATCAAGGAACCAACCAGTTATTTGAGGAATGAGCCTGATACCATCATATCAGTGTTCTTCTGTTTGTAATTTTTTATCTCTTTAACATGCTGATGGAACAACTGGCAGCAGAATGTCAAGGCTTAGGATGGTCTGTCCTCTTGCAGGAAGAGCTGATAAACTTGGTTGTGATCTCTCAGCTGGCTCACATACCAGAGGACAAGGACCACCAAGTCCGTAAACTGGCCACGCAACTCCTCGTAGACCTGGCTGAAGGCTGCAACACCCATCACTTCAACAGCTTGCTGGATATCATAGAAAAGGTGAGGCAGAGTGTGGTCGGTTGTTGGTAGCACTGCCACGTCTTTTGCCAGGTCCTCTTACTGTGACTGTGGAGACTCACCCAGGACTGTCACCAGACGCATGGCTCAGCAGATACTGTGAAACTGCTGGGTTTTGGAGGGTGCAGGTCTTAAGTGTGGGGCAGCAGGGAGCTTTAGAAACCCTACTGATGCACATCCGAGCTACCTGACAGCACATGCAGACTTTCCAGCCGGGGTAACTTGCTGTAGCCTTTCCTGGCCTTCCAGGATGGAAAGAAAGAACAGGTGTGTTGCAGATTTAAACCACCTATGGATTTTCTTCTTTAAAGGTGGCTGCGCATTCTCTCTCGTCTCCTTCCGAACTGGAAGAGAGGGACCTACTATCGTATTCAGCTTCTTTGGAGGATGTCAAGACAGCAGTTCTTGGGCTCCTGGTAATTCTTCAGGTAAATGCTGCAGAACATTAAACACATCTTCTGCAGTCCAGTCTTCTGCTGGACGTGGCTTCTTAGAAAACCGTTCTCCCACTGTTAAATATTCTGACTTTTGTTTTATCCACTTAATGACCAGAACAAGAGTTAAAACATTCCTTTTGCTTTTGGGTACTGTACCACTGTTTGCTAAATGTTTTATTTTCTTAATTTCCATTGTACAGGGAATATGAGCACATTTTTCATGGGTGGAGGGCAGGCTTGTTCATAAACCAGCAGAAAGAGAGTGGTTCGTAACCTTGAATAGATTTGTTGAGTTTGGGTAGCGTGTCCTGAGATAGGGTTGAGCAGTACCGAAGAGCTGGTTGTTCCAGACAGGGCCCCTCTGGAGCCAGGCAGAGTTGCTCTGGGGTCTTTGCAGAGGTTCTCTCCAGAGCCATCTGTTCATCTTGCTTTCAGGAGCAAGTTTTTGCTATGTTTTTCTGGAATTCTCAGTGCAGTTACACATTTCTGAGTAACAAGTGCCAGTCTGCCTTTTGATTCGTGTTTCTGTTCCTCTGCAGACAAAACTCTACAGCTTGCCCTCTAGCCACGCCACACGGGTCTATGAGATGCTCATTCACCATGTCCAACGCCATTATATATACGCGTACAGCATCCCTGTGGCCAGCAGCATCAGGCTGCAGGTACGAGCTGTAACCGGGGCTGCCAGGTGGAGAGCTGCCTGCTGTCCCCCGGATCCTGGCTGGCAGGCGGGGACTGGGTGCTCTAGAACTTGCCACAAGTAGAATGAGATGTTTCTTGGGTAATAGGAGTGCGTGTATGTGCTGTAACACCTGAATGGTGCCTCTACAGAACTCGCCACAGCGTCTGTTAAAAACCCCTTTGTACCTGCAGAAGTTTCACATGGGGAGGTGGGAGAGCACTCTGCTCACGTGGGTTCTGAGTGATTCCAGTGTCTTCTCTCTTCCAGGTGTTTGATTTCCTGCTGATGCTTCGAGCTGACTCCCTCCACCGTCTTGGCCTTTCCAACAAGGATGGAGCAGTGAGGTTCAGCCCTTACTGTCTATGTGATTTTGTGTAGGTTTCTCATTGCATTAAGCAAAAGCTGTTTTCCAAACCAGTATTTTTGCACGAGCTTAATGGTCCATCAGTAGCAATCTGCAGTTCTTCTAAATCTTCCAAATCCTGACGAATCAGCTGCTGGCCAAGTCTATAGTTACAGCCAAGGATTGTCTCAGCTAACAACTATTGGTGAATTCTTCTTACAAATCACTTACCTTCAGAGCTCTCAATCTCAGACATGAAATTTCTGTTCCTGCTCACAAAAATATTTGCAATTTCCTGCCTGAAGCCAGTTTTCATATTGGGGTTTGGTTCAATGATTTGTACAAATCTGTCTGTTTATAATTGTATAGCTTGGCCTGAAGTTCTTTGGGTAACACACCCCAAAAGATATCTTTCTAGATTTGTTAGGGGCCTGGATAGAAAAATCCTGAGCAAACTGACTCGGTGCTGTCCGTCTACTGGGCAATCCTGTGTTTTATTCATTGAAAATGCTATTTATGTTGTTGTTTCATCACTGAACTGGCTACCAAGGAGGACAGTGCTGCAGGTCGCATGAAGAGGCTGTTCTGATCTTGCTTTGTACGTTATACGTGTTTTTTCTCCCTTTCCATGGTGTAGGGAAGCAGAGAAGAGGGCTGCTGAGAAGAAGCCTGCTGGCACGCTCTCTCCACCATCAGGCAGTCCCAGTGTGCCTTCCCAGAACACCACCATCCGTGTCGGGCACCTGCCGTACTCCATGGTCTTCGGCGTCCTTCTGCAGTGTTTAAAGCAAGTACGTCCACTCTTACTGACCACTGTCATCTTCAGGTGAAACCAGCTGGGTGGAGGATTCGAGGCCAGAGGATCTAAAAAAACCTATATGTAAATGCTCCTCCTTGGGCAGAATCCGGGAGTAATTGTGCAACTTCACAGCCACCAGTGGGAGCACCAGTTCAGCTCTTTGAAACTCAGCTCTGTTTCAGGGCAGACAAGGGCCAAAAATGTGTTTGTTAAACAAAGATCCCATAAGTCATCCTGTTTCTGAAACTGAGAGAAACCCTCCTGCTGCAGGTTTTGAGGTTCAGCAGATGTTTCAGTCGCTGATAAGCTGTAAATAGGAATTGTTGGGTGGTGTGGTGTTGGACACGGTTGTGTGCTGAGGCGTTGTCTTACTCTGGGAGTCAATTTGTGCCGGTGGTTGGGAGCACTGAATTCTGGCTGTCTTTTTGAGCTTGCGCGGATCAGGATACAAGTTGCCTTCCAGTTTGTGGTGCCAATATTGCACCTAGAGCTGACAGACAGACAGTAACTATCACAGCTAAATGCCATGTCTTTTTCTGTAGCTACCATGACAAGATGTGCATCTGCCCAGGAAATGGCATGCTGTCTGAAAGCTGAATGGGCTTACTTCAAACTGAACTGAAATCATACAAAAATGTTCCACCTTAACATTTCCTTTCTTTCCAGGAGACAGACTGGAAGGTGTTGAAGTTGGTCCTCAACAAACTACCTGAATCCCTTCGCTATAAAGTGCTGTTTTTAACCTCTCCTTGTAACATAGACCTCCTGGCCTCTGCGCTGAGCAACATGGTAATGCCGTGCCCCCTGCTGATGTGTAACCACCAGGTCCTCAGTTGGCTTGAGAGCTGGGGGTGTGTGGGAGGGAGTTTGAGTTAGCTTTTTCCTTTGGGCTAATATTTTGAAGATAAGCGTGCAGATTGTCAAACCTCACTCACCTTCCCTCTCTGTGAGGGTGGGTTTAGGTACAGAAGTAGGTAATAATGAGTGTTCTTTATGTATGTGTGTGTGAAAAGGGAGCGATGGGTAGTGTCTGCCTGCTGCCTTTTAGGCATTATTCTTAGTGTGGGGTGTCCTAACTTACTGTGTGAGGTATCAGCTTACAGACAAGAAGACTACCGACAGGCTCCACGGGACCCCAGAAGGCTTTTCTCGCACTGATTTGCATCTAGCTGTAGTCCCAGTGCTGACGGCGTTGATCTCTTACCATAATTACCTGGACAAAGCCAAACAGGTACGGGGAAAGCAGGAGGGTGTAGGGGGATGAGGCTGGAGCCTCTGTAGTAGAGTGTTTTCCCTTACTAGCTGACGAGGACAGTGAAGTGCAAGGTAACACTGCCCTTTTCTGTGAGAAATAGCTGCATCTGCTGTATTTGGGTTGGGATCAGGGCTGAAAAAACACTTTGCTAACGTTGTGCAGCAGTAACTGTCCAGTCAGTTGGATTCACTGTTCTCCATCCGTCCCTGTTCCCCCTCGCAGGTTGCTGAGTGACTTTACCCTCTGCTGCAAGACCCCAATAAACATAAAAATTCTGTTTAATCAGAAACTGAAGGATTCATTTCTAAAACATCTACTTGATTAAAGTCCCACCTGCAGATTTTGGCCTAGAACACCTGCACCATTGTTCAGGGGTCTGTGTTAGGGCGTTAGGATAAGAATTCCTGTGGTGTACAGGCCTTCCCAGCCCTTCTGAACCACTGACTGAAGGCAGGAGACGCTACAGCCGAGGTTTTCTCTCTCCCTGTATTGTGACTTTTTTTCTTTCTTACTCTTCTAGCGTGAAATCGTGTATTGCCTGGAACACGGCCTTATTTATCGCTGTGCAAACCAGTGCGTCGTGGCTCTCTCTGTCTGTAGCGTTGAGATGCCCGACATCATCATAAAGGCACTTCCTGTCTTAATCGTCAAATTAACCCACATCTCCGCTACAGCCAATATGGCCATCCCGCTCCTAGAATTCCTCTCAAGTAAGTTGGGATGTTCTACTTTTGATCTCTAGTTGTAAGCGTGTCGTGTGCTCTGGATGTGGCTGTTTGGCTTGGGTTAGTCCCATGGAGTGTGGTGTAAGGGTCTCCTGGGTTTGGGTGACGCCTTGCACCATCCTTAAGATACGAATGTTTGATCATCTCTTGTTTGTTACCGATTTTCCGTTTAAAGCCCTTGCACCCACAGCAGGCAGAGACCTGCCCTGTGCAGTGCAGCCATGCAGGGATGGGAAATACGAAGCTGCTTTCCCCACCTCGCTGCTTATGACTTAAACAGCGTGAATTTACACCGTGCGGTTAACTTCCATGTCAGCTGATGAGTTAGATGAAACAAATCAGTTCAAATTGAACTGCATCGTGGTATCGAATCGTTTGTGTTCAGACAAACTCACCGGTGCTGGTTTTCGCTTTGACCTGTTCTAGCTCTAGCGAGGCTGCCTCACCTCTACAGGAACTTCGCAGCAGAGCAGTATGCCAGCGTGTTCGCCATCTCCCTGCCCTACACAAACCCTTCCAAGTAAGTTCACAGCTTCTGCCTCGTCCATACTGAAGAGGAGGAGACGTGGATTTGTCGTAGTGTTTGGGTCAGGGTGTTGCTCGTTGTGGTGTCTGCAGGCTTTTTCTGAAGGAAGGACGTACTCACCTAGGACAAAAGAGCTGATTTTCTTGAGCCGAACTTCTGGGGTTTTTTTTCTTTATACTTACAGTAGGTAAAGGAACAACTCTGTTTCTCAGAAAAATCCTTCTGTCCACTTCTGAAATGGCATCGTAATGCAGCGTGAAACTGTGTGGAGCTCTTTCTGCTGTTTCAGGTTTAACCAGTACATCGTTTGCCTGGCCCACCACGTGATAGCCATGTGGTTCATTCGCTGTCGCCTGCCCTTCCGAAAGGACTTTGTCCCCTATATCACAAAGGTAATGGGCGCTCCTGAATCAGACAGCACCTAACAAAAATGACAACTTAAAAACTGGTTTGAGAAGGTTAAAGATTCTGTTTGAAGCTAGAAAAACTCTACTTTTCTTGTCAACATCTCCTCAAAACTGTCTGTGAGTTCTCGTGTGTTGGCCTGTGCTCGCAGTCCTTCAGCTGCCCAGCCTGGCCACTCAGTTACCTGCTTGTCTCCATCGGCAGGGCCTGCGCTCGAACGTCCTCCTTTCCTTTGATGACACGCCTGAGAAGGACAGTTTCAGGGCTCGCAGTACAAGCCTGAACGAGAGGCCAAAAAGGTAAATGGTATTTGACTCCAGCAGGGTCTTGTGTTCCCCATTCTAGTGCTCACACCCTTCCCTGTGTTCTTCTGAAGGAGGCTGGGTCTAGTTATCCAGAATCTGACAGCGCATTTAAGCAAGCAAAGTAAACCTCTTTAGGTCAGGGGATTGGTAAAAGACAGACTTAGGTTGGCAAGAAGCTGCAGTCAGACCGAGCTGACAGTGACAGCACATCAGGGGCCTCACTGGTGGCCTTTGCAGTAAGGCATGGGGCTTTCTGTTGGTAATTTTTGAGAATCAGCAGCTCTTTCTGGTCGATGAGCGTCAGTACATGCTCCCAGAAGTAACAGAGAAGGGTTATACCAGCAGTGACAGAATACCCTGTTCATACTGATAGCGTTTGCTCCTTTTGATAACTGATCTGTAACGACTATTTCTGAGTGCCAGAGAAATCGTTGTGTAGCAGCTGGTTCAAACTGTGAGCTCCAGTGCTGTGTGTCCGCAGTGTTACCTGTCAAGGCAGTGTGCTGGGCGGCAGACAGCTCCCTTCTCCCTATCTGGGCGTCCTCATCCTTGCTTTGAATCTCAAAGCCATTGTGCCAGTTTTAAGGTGTCTTTACAAGTCAGACCGTATCTTGCCAGCAGTCTTTCAACGTAACATTTGCTGGGGCAGGAAATGTTCCTTGGGAGGCGTTCAGGGTTTCTCTGAGGTCCGCTTGCCTGCAGGGCTTACCTAAACTGGTTCACTTCACTTGCTTCAGCGTTCGAGTGCAGTAAGCACACAGTGGCATTGGAACCCTGGGGAAAGTGCCTCTACTGTTACTGCAAGGCTCAAGGAGCATCTTGCAATGAAGAAACACCGCCCCTGCCCTAATGCTATAGCTGTGAACCCTGTTTTGTGTTTCATCTCTCCCATCTCCTCCTCTTTCATTCAGAAACTTGGAAGAGAAGCCTTTTGACACTTGTCTCTCAAATTAGAATTTCAACTAATCTTTTTTTTTTTTTCCAAAAACCTGTTAAATTCTACCAGGTTGGAATACTACTGTGTCTAAAGGCTTTTGCTAACTCTGCTGGATCGCTCTCCGCAGACATCTCTGCTGAGGAGTGTGGGCTGTACTCGGGCAGCAGCCCGAAGCACCGCAGTGGCGGGATGCCACTGCCGCTGAGTCTGAGCGTGGAGTCTGGCCAAGTGAGAGGGGAGAGAGCTCCCAGCAGATCTCTCTCTCCTTGCTTGAGAAGCTCATGTGCTTGGTTTTCACTCCTGAAGCCCAAAGGTTAAGCATTTCTGTGCCCTAGCTGTGGTGCTGCGTCTTCAAGAGATCAAGATGCCAGCAGTCCCCAGGGCCACTGAAAGTCGTGGTGTTGGTGTAGGTGATTATCTCAGGGCAGGAGCCTGTGCTGTCTGCAGCCACGTCTCCAGTTGTGGCCAGAAGTGATCTGTCAGTGGGAGAAGGACGAATAAACTGTGATCCCTTTGGGTAGCTATCTGGAATGTCATCATTCCTGAGAGGAGGACAGTGACTAAACAATGTTTGGAAAGAGCCAGAAGGGTTAAATTAGTGTCTGCATTTTATATATGGGGATGTGAGCTGCTGGACCAGCTGTTATGTCCCAATTAGTGCTGAGCCAGGTGTGCTCCTCATCCGTGACTAATTAAACTGCCTCACAGGAGTTAACCGCTGTCATCTCCCGCCTGTGGTTGGCACCTGCTAGTGTCAAGGCTTTTTCTCCAGTCTGTCCCAGTTGAAAGACAAGTGGATTTTCTTGAGCTGCCTGAAGTAAGAGAGCTTGTGTGGCAAAGAGCACGGCGCAGTCGGCAGCAGCCGGGAGAGTGTTTGTCTTCTGGCCCTTCCGCCTGCACAGTGTGAGTAGGGTCAGTCTCGTGCGGGTGGGCTGAGTCTCCTCCAGTGTCGAGCTGAGCTAAGGGCATCTCTGACTGGCCCTGGGTGTTTTGGGGGTTCAGGGCAGAAGCTCAGCCTTCGGCCAGGCCTGACGGATGTAGAGAGGGCTGACGTGTTCCTGTGGCTCTCAGGAAAACGTGCTGCTACCTGGCATTGGTGAAGCATTTCAGAATCTGGGCTCTGGGCTTTGAGCCATGCTGAGGTGCTGAGTTGGGGCAACACAGGAGGTGGTTGAGCTGCACGAAACTTCTCGGACTTGGGAAATTTGTGCCAAATTAGCACTCGGGTGATCTCGCCTTTGTTTAACAGCACAGTATTCCAACTACCATTCCAATCAGTTTTTTGTTTTAGCTTGTACTAATTCCATTTGTTTTTGTAGCACGTTTAAAATCTTGTTTTCAAAATGTGGTTTGTCTTTTTAATGCTTTTAGCTCTGCTTGTTTGTCCGTTTTAATTTTTGTTTTCCTTTTTTTGGCATTTGTTTTATTTTCCATCACCCTCCGGGATCCCCCAATATTGACCCTGTGACCTGTGACCTTTCAACCTACATCCCTACAATGATTTCCTCCCTTCCTGTGACCTCTTTTGGGGCTTGGTGCTTCTCCACCTAGTAGTTTAAGACTAGCCAAAAATGCAAAGCAAGGCTTGAATAACTCTCCTCCAGTGAAAGAGCTGAAAGAATCCTCTGCAGTTGATGCCTTCCGATCCCGCAGCATCAGTGTGTCTGAACATGTGGTCCGCAGGTAGAGGCACTTTGAATGGGGAGAATCCAAGAGCAACTCAGCACTTGGAAGTTTGTCTGTGAGGGCGGGTGGCACCAGGGTGGATTTGCATGTGGGATGCTTGCATGACCTTGTTACGCAGTAAAACCCTGGCCTTGGCCAAGGTCAAAGGTTTTGGGAAGGTGTCATGGATCCCATGGCTTCCCAATGCTGGCCACGTTGGGTTGTCGCATCACACCCTGTGCTGTGGATGAGTGCGTTGCCCTGTTCTCTGATGCTTTAGCAACAAAAATTTTATTTCAAAATAAAGGTGGTGAAGGGGGTAAAAACAAACAAACCAACAAAAAACATAAAAAAAAAAAAGGAAAAACATTGCATTCTGTGCAAGGAAGAGTTAAAACTCACTGAAACCTCGAACTTCTAAGCCCCAGGAGAGGCTTTTGATACTCCGCAGACTTAGGTACCGGCCCTTCTCCTCCCAGCCTGTGAGGAACAGCTCTGGCCTCAGCTTGGGGTTTGTTCTGGAGGCAAAGGCTGCTGACAGAAATGTTCTGCTCCCGGTGTGGTGCCATGAAAACCTCCCTTTGTCTTGCTGTAGAGCAGCAAAATGTTTGGTCGGCCCACACGAAGCTGTTGCTTTCACAGCCAGAGGAAACAAGTTTCGATCGCAGACATTGATTAGCTGACATGAAAGATGGAGCAGTTTGTGCCGATTTTTAAAACGTGTTTCTGGATCGCTGCCCCTGGGCGTTAAACTGCTGCCTGTAACACGCTGGTTTAACATCTGAACCTGAAGATTGGAGCATCAGTCTGTAAGGATTGATGTCAGGGGAGCTTTATTCTGTGGTTTTATTGACTATTACTTGGAGCTATTTGGGGGAGAGACACTGAAGTGACTGAATTGTGAGCACAATCCTGGCGCTTCATTCTCTGATATCCCCATTGATCTACTAGATGGTTTTCTTCTCTTGTATTTATAGGTAAATGGCAGCAACTAAAAGTTCAGATAATTGCCCTTAACGATGCCAGAGAAGTTGCCATGTCATAAAAATCTGGCTGTAGCTCAGCCTAGTTTGTATCGCCATGGCATAAGGAGTCTCTTTATAAAATACTGCAGTCCAGCCTGTTACTGCAGTTGTTTGGAACTGCCGTGTTTGCTTGGCTGGTTGGAAGGCAGAGCTGCTCTCTCTTCTTGTGCCAGTTTCCTGTTCAGAGTGCAATTTTTTTTCTGTTTCAAGTTAAAGTAGGTTTTACAAAATCCATTGAAATTGGAGGGAAAAAAAGATCAGTATACGAAAGGGATGCAACAGAGAAAAAAGCAAACCACAGGATTATAAAGATAAGTGAGAGTGCCCCGATTTATGGCTCATGGGCAACATGTTGCCTGGGAAACTCTGCAGGTCACGGGACGCTTGCCCTCGCTCTAGATTAGCGATCTCAAAGCATGGTGCTGCTGCTCACTGCTTGGTGCACTTGCCCATGGGCCACCCAACATCAGAGAGCACTGGCCTGGCCTGGGCAGCTGATGGATGGATGAACATTTCTCAGTCTCTCAAGATAAAATAACAATTCCTGCAATGACAATCTAGAAAGCACAACGTGAGGCTGATCCAAAAATACTTGTCTTGTGTCCTGGGTTAATGACTGGCCACCTCTCTGATCTGGCACGTGCATGTACCGCAGGTGGCTCTGCGTCACGCTGTCTTTTGGGTGACAGGGACAAACGTTTTGCAATTTGACCCGTCAGTTGGAAACCTTCTCTTCTAGTCGGATACAAACATCCATCACCAGTTCAAGCCTGGGCTCTGCGGATGAGAATTCAATGGCTCAGGCTGATGACAACTTAAAAAACCTCCACCTGGAGCTCACTGAGACCTGTCTGGACATGATGGCTCGATACGTCTTTTCAAACTTCACGGCGGTGCCAAAGAGGTAGGGGTCAGGTGGCGGCCAGGGCAGAGCTGTCTTTGTCTGAGGCTCGTCTTTCGCTTTATGAGTGGAAAATTCCCGTGACACGTTAGCGACTCAGGCAGGCGCGGGCTCTGAACCCGTTCCTTGGGGATAAAAGCTGTCTTGGCTAAACAGGAGGTTAGATGAGAGAACTCTGTTGGAGCCAACCAGCCTTTGCCTCAGCCTTGAACTCTCCAGAAGGAGATGCCTTGAAGGCTTGTTGTCTGTGAGCACTGCTCTGCTCCGGGTCCTGGCTGCACAATCACCGGCTTCGCTCCAGAACTGAGCGTCGTGCCAGCTGGCTTCAAAGGGAGGGCATTTACTTTTCTCACTGGCCCTTCCCAGAAGGAGATGCACAGCTCAGACGAAGCTGTGACGTGTGTCCAGGTTTGAACTAGACTGGTCTCTCATGTGTGTCCAGGAGTGCTACTGTCAATTGATATGAAATTAATTCAGCTCATCCCTTCTCCTGTTGGATAACGTGTGTGTTGATGACTGGGGGTGCATTAAAAATGCTGTATAAAGAAGGAAGGGAGGTGATACCTCCTACATAGTGACCTGGAATTAGCCCCCTGTGTGGGCTTGGTGCTCTGCAGTCCCAGAGCTGTGTTCATCACAAATGTGTTTCTAGGTCTCCTGTGGGTGAGTTTCTGCTGGCTGGAGGAAGGACAAAGACGTGGCTGGTTGGTAATAAGCTGGTGACCATCACTACGAGCGTTGGAACAGGGACAAGGTCCCTGCTTGGCCTAGACTCTGTAGAGCTCCAGAACAGCACAGAATCAAGGTACTTCTTGCTCTTATTTCTAGAAATTGCCACCTAACAAAGTCCCCTAAACTGTCACAATGCACCTTCTTAGGTTTTCCTCTTAGCAGAAGAGGAGTATCTTATTTATCCAGCGTGATTGAACGCTCTCTCAATATCATCAATATCTTCTTTTTTCCACAGCTCAGACCCTGTTTTACAAGTTAGACAAACCAAAGAAGCTCCAGCAAAACTGGAATCTCAAGCTGGGCAGCAGGTTTGCAGAACCTCTCGCAACAGAGTCCGATCCATGTCCGGTAAATTCTTGTCCTGGAGCCTTACTGCCATTTCTGGGTCCCTGTCACAGGCTTAAGTGTCTAAGTGCTCACTGAAGAGCCCTGTGTCTAAAGTGGTTTGGGAATCTGGACCCATGTGGTGTTTAATGGTGGGCAGGTAGCAGCAGCCGTTGGCCTCGGGAGCGGTGATGTTCCTCCTGCGTGCCTCTGCACGCAGGAGAGCTTTGGGGACTGGTTAAGTGGTGAGAATCCCCTCTGTCTAACCCCATGGTTTATAACAGACACACAGAAGGTAAAGTTTTGGGTTCCCAAAACTGTGCACAGAGCTGCTAGAGGAGCTCTAAAGACTTAGTACTGCTGAGATACTTTTGGTGCTGAGTGTAGCTCTCCCTTCTCTTGTGTCTCTCTCGCTAGGTGGTCATGCCTTACGCATTGGTGCCTTAGACAGCTCAGCTGCCCATTTTCCCAGTGGCTCTGCTTCCCCAGGGACCCAGGGTCCTCCTGCTCCTGCATCTCTGTCAGAGAAGACTAATCCCACTCCGCAGACACCTCTGCAGAAAGAAAAAGCAAACTTAGCGGCTTATGTCCCACTGCTGACACAGGGATGGGCAGAAATCCTCGTGCGCAGACCCACAGGTATCTTTATGCATCTCTGTACCGGAGCGTGGAGTGAGCTCTTCTGACTTGCTGAGAAACCAGAGCCTGGATGAAGAAAAATCCGTATTTAGTTGCAAATGACCTCTCTATGGCTTACTGCCTCTTGAAACTAGCACATCTGCTACTTGATTCTTTGAAATTACTTCAGTGGTTTACATCTGCAAAAGACCGGTGAAAAGATTGAAGCAAGGACCTAAATTTATATATTAAGTTCTGTTACAGAAGTAGAGCCAGATAATACCAACCAAGCCTTGCATTTCCCAGAGCTGTGTGCTCTGTCATGACAATCACTCTGTGCTGTGGTGAAGCTTCCCATGCCAGACTGGAGATGAGCGAGGTGTAGGGCTGGAGCGGCTGCGTAGTTGTGTCTGCTGGCAGGGCAGGAGTAATGTCTTGTTCAAGGTCAAAATCCCTAAATACTGGTGTATTACATGACATTATCAGGGAATTGTCTACTTCAAAGTTACTTTGTGAGAAAATAACTGACCTGGTATCATTAATTAAAATCCCTGAGTGTTCTGGATACCTTTTGGGGATCTGCTATAGTAGTGAGTTAGCCAGGATGGTTTTTGCAGAGCTCGGGGTGAAGTCCAGAGCAAAAACCAGCAAAACAGAGTAAACCAGCAAACTGATGAAGTGAATCTGCCAGATGTCAGAATAACTGAGAACTTGGTGCGGTTTTTTACTTTTACATGCAAAGTCCAAAACAATTTGTGCTTTTTTTAATGTGAGTTGTAAACTCCCCGGAGGTGGGAGTACTTCATACTCTCCTCTCGCATTCTCTTACCAGGTAACACGAGCTGGCTGATGAGCCTGGAGAACCCGCTCAGCCCCTTTTCCTCGGACATTAACAACATGCCCCTGCAAGAGCTCTCTAACGCGCTCATGGCTGCAGAGCGTTTTAAAGAACACCGAGAAACAGCTCTCTATAAATCCCTCTCTGTCCCCTCCTCCAGCCTGGCCACTGGGACAGCCAAGCCATCGCTTCTGCAGCGTTCCAACACAGGTGAGAGATGGCAGGCCAGCAGCGTGGCCGAGCTGTCACGAGCCTATTGAGTCTGTGGAAGTTACTGCAGGGCTTGTAGAACAGTGAAGTTTGTAGCATGAGGAATAACAGAGCAATGAGGAGGGGGATCAGTTCTAGTCCCTAGAAGTTTTCAGTGAGAAATTCCGCTCCTCCTTGCTCCTGATGTTCCTTTGGAAAAGGACCTCTTCTTTCCTAAAAGAAGAAAGAGGAGAAACGGGGAGTTATGTGGAGTAACACACAAGGAGTCCTGTGTTTCCTGCTGTTTCCCAAATGAAAATGAACCAGTCATGGCTCTTCTCCCTCTTCCGCTTGTTTGGGGCTGATCTGGGCATCCCACACGTGGATGGAGCTTCCCATGCAGCGTCTCCATTTCCATTTGTCTTCAGTCTGGGCATTTGTGTTGGGCACTGAGAGCACCAGGGGGAATTCCCGGGGAATGGCCCGTTCCAAACCTTGCCAGCCAGTCGCCACTGTCTTTTACAGCGTGAGGTACAGAATGCAGATCCTGTTGGCTGCGGATTTACTCGCCTCTTAAAAGGAGCGTTCAGCCGTCAGACTGGTGCAGTCGACTCACCTGAGTTTCTTCTGATGGCTTTAGTTGAACATTGTGGCCGGGGCTTTTCCCTGTACTAATTTGGTGCTAGTTCCCTTCTGAAAGAGCTGCTGGTGTCAGGGGGTTAGTGCTGACCACGGCTGAAAGTTCTAAAGCTTTGTGGAAGCCCTGCTCAGAGCTCGTATCCACAACAGCCAGCACCGGGCTGCCGGCGCTGTCAGACTGAGCGGTGGTCGCGGCAGAGAGGGCTCTGCTGGGGGGTGCCATCAGCGCTGGGGATTGTGTGGAAGTCTGGTAAAAATGCCGGTTTTCAGGTTCGTTTTAAACAGGGCAGGATAGGATTTGGCAGTGCTGGGGTAACGGTTGGACTCGATGATCTTAAAGGTCTTTTCCAACCTGAAGGGTTCGGTGATTTTAGGATTTCAGAATGTGGAAGCACAAAATAAGAGTCAAAATCAAATTATCACTTTTTTTTCTAAAAAAAAAAAAAGCAGTGCCAGAGCTGGCTGGCGAATGTTTTGAGCAAGTTTTGCTGTCAGTCTGTCACGTTGTTCTGCCTCGTCAGGTTAAAACTGTGGGTCTTTACCCGTGTTTCTACCCTTCAGATTCTTTTGTGGGTTTCAAAATGCTCATTTGCCCAAAGCGTGTGGCCCAGGCAAAGCTCAGCCTGGTTTCTGCGTGTGCTTGGGTGTCGCTGAGGAGTTTCCTGTGTCCGAAACCCCCATTTTCTCCCAAGAGCAGTTGGAGTCTGCGCTGTTGGGCTGTGTTTGTGCCTCCTCATTTGTGCTGAGACCTCGTACCCTTAGAGTGTCCCTTTGGCATCTAGTGAGCTGACCACAGCTTGTCCTTCCCTTTGTGTTTGTTTGTTTATTTATTTTAAAATAGGCTCTTGGTTACATTTTAAACTCTGTGCTTTTTAATTTTTTTTTCATATAGTTTCTCCTTCCTTTTGATGTAGCTGCTCACTTGATTTCCCTTTGCAGTGGCCTCTTTCTCTTCCATGTACCAGTCCAGTTGTCAAGGGAAGTTGCACAGGAGCATATCCTGGGCAGGTATATTTATATATCTTTAAGGAAAAAAAAAAACAAACCCCAACAGTATTGCCATAGAAGAACACCTCTGATTCATAGACAATGTCTCCCTCATACTTCATTCTCCCCTTCCATGTCTCCTGTCCGTACCCAGCCTCATTCCTCTCAACAAATGGGATCTTGACTAGCATGAAGAAGTCCAAGCCAGACCCAACATTTGCAAGTGCAGACAATTTCTCAAAGCAGCTCTTGGGTTAGCTGGGGCGGGTTGGCGGTCAGGAGGCGCAGGGTTTAAACGACCTGCCCGAACGTCTGGGCGGCTTCATTCAGTGTGCTCTTGATTTTCAGCTTCCTTTTACAATTGGCTTTGTGTTCCGCTAAACGTAAAAGCTGCCGCTTCGGAGAGCAGCGAAACGTGCGACAGGACGAGCTGCCCCGCAGGGAAGTCCCCTGCTGCTCAGCCCCCAGGAATCGGTCCGAATCGGACCCAGAAAAGACAAAAGTTGCTGGTGGATGTATCTAATTATATATAAAGTTAATTGTTACCACAGATGCTGATTAAAAGCATTTTACATAATAAAAAAAAGAAATAATTTCAGGGGAACTCCTGCTAAATTCTACCTTTTTGGAGGCTCTATAGCGGTGTAAAATCTTTCTCCAGTAAAATTGACTCAGTGATTAAACAGAGCTCCAATCGTGTACCTTCTGAGCACAGCACCGGCACCGCTTGGGTAACGGGCAGTGCTTTGTGATTGAATTCGGGGGTTGAAATGTCTTCCGGCCTCTTCCCTTCCCCGGAACAGTCTCTGCGGAGCAGCAGGGAGTTCTGAACTGCTGGTTCTTGCTGGCACAGGCCTCTTCCAGCGACACAGAGATGCTGCAGTACAATATTTTTCTGTACTTCTCCTCTCCGCTCGTATTTTTCTCTTCCCACCTATGGAATAATGAGTCAGGGCTCGGACCAGCATCTTGGCAGTAGGGTGAGAGCCGGGGCAGCTTGGGACCACTGGCTGTGTGCAGGTGTGCTCTGGCTTGGACAGCTAACCAGATCAGCACGTTGGTTTGGGTTTGGTTGGTTTGTTTTCAGAAGGTATGTGTGTGCCATGCTAACTCCAAATTGCTTCTTTGAAATAACTTTGCTCCCGTGAGCTGAAATCAATCCAGGAAAAGCTGCTTTATTGATTTTTGTTTTCTTTAATTTTGCTGATTTTCTTTATTTTTTGTGTGTGCTAATTTTTTTGTTTTATTTTATTTTACTTTGGAAAACAAATCTCAGCCTTTCAGATTGGTCTTCCAGTCCCTTGTGTGCGTAATGGGAAGCCTCCTGTTCTCCAGCCTTTTCCTCAGGACACAAAAAGCAAAGCCGAGATGAGCCTTTGGTCAGACTCGTCCCTGTGGTCGGGGTCACCGCCTGGAGCAGAGACAACAATAAATGCTGCCATAACCTCCTCCCCCGTAGGCAGGGCTTCCCGGGAGCTTTCCTGGCAGTGTGGTTCCATTAATGGTTTGTCTGGTGAGATGCCACACGCAGTTTCGCAGTGTGGTGCAGCACATGCGTTCCTCTTGCTCTCTCATTTAGGGCTGAATTGGTTTGTTCCTACTGAGACACACTAGGAAAACTGCCAGACTGCAAGTGATGGCTCCTAGGAAAATTTCTTACCTCTTTGAGGCCACTCCAAGGCACAGGAGCATTTCAGTACAAGAAAAACGTACTTTTTGCACACTTGCCTAGAACCAATGTCTTCATTGCCTGGATAATGATGAACTTTTAATGCTAGTCTTGTACTTTCTCACACCTCTAGAGTTCCTGCTGTCCTGATAACCGAGCATTGATGTACAAGGTCCCATTTCCTCACTCTGTCCTCTGCTTGTTCATCAGTAACAGTTGGAAACAACTGCACTCACTTTGCCCTGAGCAGCCCTTTGCTGTGAGGGTGAGGCCACCAGTTACTCTGTACCAAAGGGGAGCCAGGAGCCATCTGACATGACAAGAAATCAAAGACCCAGAGCACTCGGTCAATACGGCCCTCGTTGAAATCCCGTAGGGAAAAGGCTGGTGCTTGAGAGGAGAGGATGGGGACCTGCCCGCCAGTGCCTCGCCACAGGCTTCAGCTCTTCTGCCTTGTGTCTCGGTAGAGTCAGCGGTGGTGCTGGAGGAGGGGAGCCCGTCTGAGATGGAGCTGAAGGAAACAGAGTCCCCAGCCGAGTCTCCAGAGAGCGAGGACATTGAGACTTCGTGTTCTGAGCAAGTGCTGAGCGAGGAAAGGTTTGGTAAACCCCACGAGTCCTACAGCCGGGTAAGAGGAAACAGTTAACCAGTTCTGTCCTGTGTGACAGCCCTGTCCTCGGCCCACAGGGAGGGGTCGGTGCTCAGAGCTCCTCTTGGCATCCTCTGAAAGAGCTCACTAGTGATTCCAAAACACACAGGCAGTTGTGACGGAGAGTTTGGGTGGCTTGTGAGGGGCTGCAGGCAGAGCAGCAGCAGCAAATGCCTGTTCTGTGCAGGGTCCTCGAGCTCCGCTGTGTTGTACTGGGCACCTTTCTGCTCATCTTTCACTGGACGTGTCAGGGGGTGCCTTGAGTGTTGCTGTTGTCAGCTTTTATTTTGCCTATCGGGCAAAGTGCTCATCTCTGTTTCTCCCTCTTTAAGTCCTCCTCAACCTCCAGCCAGGAAGAGAAATCCCTGAAGTCAGAGGACCTGGTGGAGGGTGGAATTCCCATCGGGAGAGTCCTGCCAGACAACGGCCGGGCACTGGAGGAGCTTTCCTTCCAGCCATCCCAGCCGCTCAGCAAGTCGAGTTCTTCCCCTGAGCTCCAGACGCTGCAGGAGGTCCTCAAAGATGCGAATGGCAGAGAAGTAACTCGGAGGCTGAGCACAGAAGTGAAATCAAAATCCCAGTCTGGGAACCTGGAAGGGGAAGGGCTGGGCAGTTGGCTGGGCAAGGGGGAGGATGCCAGAGTGACTGGCTCAGGCGGGTTGGATAGCACCGGCCCTGTCACCTCACCTCGCTCCCCCTCTGGGCACCGACCCCGAGGATACACCATCTCTGACTCAGCCCCATCGAGGAGGGGAAAGAGGATCGAGAGAGATGCCTTCAAGAGCAGAACAGCAGCCTCCAACACTGAGAAAGTGCCCGGGATAAACCCGAGGTGAGTGGGGGGCTTCTCTGAAGGTCAGAATGGTGAGCTCAGAATTGCTGCAGACAGGGCTGGTTCGTTCAAAGTGCTTTGCTGGTTTTGGGGGCCCTTCAGAACAATATCTGCTTAAAAGGGAAGATTAATTACCTATTTTTTCAGGAGCTCATACTGACACGTTGAACCTAATACCACCAAATCAACTCTGTGATTTAGGAAACAGGTCTCAAATGGTGGAAGAAATAGATAAATAGTTTCCTCATGTTCTTGTCTATCCCAGTTTGGGGTCCAAATGCACGTGTGGCTTGGTGCAGGTCAGCTAGAGCTAGTTCAGCTGTGAACTAGTCTCACAGTTCAAGAAGTATAATGTGCAAAATACTGCGAAGGCGGCAAAGAAGGGGATATAATAGTCACTTTTTGAACTTTAGATACAGGCAATTGCCCAGAATTGCATTAGGAGACAGCCTTCACCTTACTGAGGGCAGGTGAAATGCAAACGTCTGTAACATCTGGTGGGCTGGAAACCCCCCCGGCTGCGAGACAGGAGAGTGTTCCTGCCCCTCCGTCCTGCTGGGGAACGGGGAGTTTGTGGAGCTGCCACTGTTTGACGTAACAGTCAGGTTTTATGACAGGGCTCTATTACAATCCGGGGGTTGTCCAGGCACCTGAAGTGTCTCTGGAAGCTGAGTGATACCCTGTGAGCATTGTAATTGCTTCTTTTCTCCTTCTGTACATGTCCTTGCATCCAGCAGATGAAAATTGACTTAATTTTTATGGTAACGGGACTTTTTCCCCCTCTCTCCCTTAGCTTTGTGTTTCTGCAGTTGTACCACTCCCCATTCTTTGGCGACGAGAACAACAAGCCCCTCCTGTTGCCGAATGAGGTAGGCAAGGATTTGGTTCTGTAATTCTTGCAGTGAATTTTTCTAACCTCGTTACTGTTTATGAACAGAATCGATAGTAAGAATGTCCAGCTCAGGTGGTGCAATTCAGAGGTGTTTCCTACCACCAGCGCAACAGACGAGAGCTTTTCTGTACCCCAGACCTGGTGGCTTCTGCTTTATGGCTCTGGACTGAATCTGAGATCCTGGGAGATTTTGCTGGTGCTGGTTCAGAATCCCAGCCAGGAGACGGGATGGTGGAGTTGTGGTTGTTGCTGGTAGGAGAAGTGCAGGATGAAAGCGGAGCATGAGGTGATAGCGGCAGAACGTCGCTAGACAAACCTGTCAGCCCTCCAAATCGCTAGAGGTGGCCAGGAAGTTTCTGTGGTCGATGAGAAATGAGTCACGAACTTCTGGAGAGGCAGGGCTGGAGTGGGGCTCTGGTGAACTGAGCACCACAGAGCTCCTGCTGTCGCTTCGCCGCGCCTCAGGTCCGGGTGGTCAGGGAGTAGCGGTCTGAGGGAGGTGAGGTGATGCCTCGTGCTGAAAATGTTCTCCAGAGCAAGAGATACGATAATCTTCCATGGCTGGAGCTTAATTTGTCATGGCAAGTGCACCGAACTCGTGCGGTTTGTCAGATTGATCTCATCTGAAGTGTAAAGCCAAGGGAGGGTGGTGACAGATGCTGCGTTGCTCTGCTCTGTACCACGGACTGATGATGGTCCGTGCCCAAACGGGACAGAGCAGGGCAGCATTCACCCAGGAAGGCAGCGGTGGAGGTCAGGAATCTGCTGTCCTCCTGCCGTCACTGTCCCAAAGGGGTTTTAGGGAGGACAGTGGGCGTGTGCAGAGAAGTTTGTGAAGATGTGACCAATGTTTTGATTGTAGACGTTTGAAAGGTCGGTGCAGCTGCTGGATCAAATTCCCTCGTACGACACGCACAAGATCGCAGTGCTCTATGTTGGAGAAGGCCAGGTGAGTTGTGTGCAGGCACCTGCATCCTTTGACGGGTACCCCAGAAGGCCGGGCACCACCGCTCCAGCTGTGAGACATGCCCTGCTCCTTCCTTTGCCTTCATTCCTTGCACTAAACATCAGTGCCTGCGTGAAGCCCTTCTAGGGTGCTAATTACCCAAAGGCTGGTGCTGACTGAGTGCTCTCAGCATTCAGCGTGGGGCTCCCCGTCCTTATTTCCTAGAGCAACAACGAGATTGCCATCCTGTCGAACGAACACGGGTCCTACCGCTACACAGAGTTCCTGACCGGGCTGGGGAAGCTCATCGAGCTCAAAGACTGCCAGCCAGATAAAATTTACCTTGGTGGCCTGGACGTGTGTGGGGAGGATGGACAGTTCACCTACTGCTGGCACGACGACATTATGCAAGGTGAGGTGGCTCCAGAAGTTGGAAGGATGGTCTCTTCCCATCCTAAGACTGACCTGCCTTCCACAAACTGTTTCCTTTCTGGGGACGTAGTAAAGATGACCCAGGGCTCTGCTCTCCCCTTCTCTCTCTGGTATCTCTGTGGGCCACGTGTTAAAGTTGGGGAGAGATGCAGCCCTGCCTTATGTAATGAAATCAGTTCTTCTTCAGATAGTCTGCTCTGCTAATGGTGGATGTGGTCTGCTGTGGAGGTTTGTGGAGTAAGCTGTTTGTTCTAGAAGGCTGTTAGCTGAGGGGACGTGTCAAAGCTCTGCTCCTGGTTTCTCTGAGGAATACTACTGCAAGAGGAGGGTTGTCATTACTGTGCTTGTTGCTAATTGAGCCACAGCGTTACCCAGCTCCTGCTGCCCCAAGCAGTGCAGATGCCATCCAGGAGCCCACAAGCCAGGACAAACTGCCCGGGTTTGTTGGCACGGCTCCATGTCCCCCAGCCATCGGCCTTAGTGCAGCCCACTGGAGCAGCTGCAGGTTCCTCCCTGTGCCCTGGTGCTCTGCAGAGCTCAGTCAGGGCAAGTCCTGCTATTTCAGCTCCCTCCTCAAACCCAACTTGACTCACCGTGCTACTGTGGCCCTGGAAAAAACACCCTGAAGCACTTCTGCAGCCCCCTTCCTCCCCCTGTTCATTTTCTGTGAACAGATCAAAAGCTGCCCCAGCCCGAGGAGAACCTTCTCCTGGCACACGCTAAAAGCCAGGCCCGTAGTTCACTGTGCTGAGCCTGGTGCCCGAGGGGACTGTGCAGGGTAGCACCTAAACCTGGCAAGAGCGGAGCTTTCGGAGGCTGCCGCTGTGCTCTGTGCTCCGGGAACTGCTGGAGCAACCCAGCGGGACTGGATTCAGCTGCCGCGGAGGGACACAGACCTGTCACGGGAGCACAACTGACAGTTTTTATTGTCGCGGTGCTGGGACCGCGTGGTGTCCCGGGGGGTGTTGGCCGTTGCTGTCTGCAGCCACTTTCTCAGGCCGCAGTAAGGGCTTTTCTGTCTCCTCCTCAGCCATCTTCCACATCGCCACGCTGATGCCCACAAAGGATCTGGATAAACACCGCTGCGACAAGAAGAGGCACCTCGGGAACGATTTTGTTTCCATCGTTTACAATGATTCCGGAGAAGACTTTAAACTGGGAACGATAAAGGTACCAGATTTTCCTGCCAGGTGTGTTACAGAACCGGCTGTTTGCAAACCCTTGACCTGACGAGTGGTGCCTTAGCAGAGGGATGGGGATGGGGGTTGTTTGCCTTGGTGGGTTCACGTGTGTGGGTTTATGGCATGGTGGCTGCTGGGAAAACGTCCGTGACGTCGTCTCATTTCCTCCTCAGGGTCAGTTCAATTTTGTGCACGTCATCATCACACCACTTGACTACGACTGTAACCTGGTGACGCTGCAGTGTCGGAAGGGTAGGACTCTGCCAGCCCCTGTTTCAGTCCTTCCTGTGCTGGTGCTGCAGTAACTGCCTGTGCTGGGCAGAGGTTTTGTGTTTCCAAAGTGAAAACTTCCAGGAGAACCTCTCTGAAACCAGTTTGCTGCCCAGTTATGTCTGGAGATGTCCTGGTCGGGTATCTTCCCAAGATAAGAAGTGTCTTCCCATTGCACCACCTTCAAGCTCAGGACACGGTGCCGGCAGAGTCGAGCTGGTCCCCCCAGCGATGGCTTGGGCACACTGGAGGAGATGGGAGGTGGAGGTCCCTGGGCCTTTGGCCAGTGGTTCAGTCAGGTTCAGCAGTGCTGGTGCTGTGGTCTGAGGGGCCTTTGCTTTCCCCTTGCCCAAGGGGCTCTTCTGGGGTGGTTTGGTTTCTGTGAGTCCAGCAGCCTCCTCAAACCTTCTTGGAGCAGCTGGTATGTGGGAGCCAGTTGTGTTGAGGTGCAGGTTCTGCTGCAGCTGGAGCTGTGGAGCTCAAGGGGAGCTCCTGGGATTCTGCGATGCAGTTCCTCAGGTTTATGTTACTTATCTGGGTAGTTACCTTTGGCTTGTTCTTAACTGTCTGACAACAATTTTTTTCCTCTTCCATTAAAACGAAGACATGGAGGGTCTTGTAGACACGAGCGTCGCTAAGATCATCTCCGACAAGAACCTGCCGTTCGTAGCCCGTCAGATGGCCCTGCATGCTAACGTGAGTACCCTGCAGCTCCCTGGGACCTGCTGGCTTTCAGCTGGGGTCTTGCTAAAGCCAATAAATCAGTTTTCTGCTTCAGTTATTGCTGTCAGCCTTTAGGTCAGAGTTAGCACGGGAACGGCTGTACCTCAGAGCTGTGTTTCAGTCGCTGTCAAACGGTGTTGAAATGTTTTATTACTTTTATTCTCGTGGTTGTGTTCATGGGCTTCCTCTCTCTCCCTGTTTCTCCCCACCCTGCCCATATCAGATGGCTTCCCAGGTCCACCACAGCCGGTCCAACCCCACGGACACCTACCCGTCCAAGTGGATCGCCAGGCTGCGCCACATCAAGAGGCTGAGGCACCGGGTGAGTACGGCTGGCGCTCAGCACCGGGCTCTGCTGTAGGGCCTCAGTACAAATAAGGCACGTGAAGTCAGCCCTTGCGCCACGCTGAGGAGGAGGGCTGTGGGGTGAGGGGGGCAATCCAGCTCTTGTGGCAGTGACAAGTGTAGTGCTGAGGGTCGGGACTCATGAGCTCCCAAACGGCTCCCCTGGCAGTGAGGGCTTTGGGAACCCCAATAACTGCGCCCAGAGCTGCACCCAGCCGGCAGCGTGCTGGGGATGGTGGGACAAGCTGTCGCGAGTGACCTGTGCTGCCCTGCCCAGAGGGGGCGTGAAGAGAGTTTCCAGAGATGGGCTCATCTGTTCTCGTTTCGCTTTCAGCTACGTGAAGAAACCCAGTACCAGACCCCCGGCCTTCCCCTGCAGATGCACCCCTCTGCTCCGACCAAGCCCCCTCCCCAGACGCCTCAGGATCCTCCACCCACCTACGAGACTGGGCAGAGGAAGCGGCTGATCTCCTCGGTGGACGACTTCACCGAGTTTGTGTAGCTCCCGGCAGGTCGGCGCGTCTGTTCTGGGATGGACAAGGCAGCGAAGGTGTTTTCTCTGTGTCGATGCCACGCGGCTGCGTGAACTAGGAGGAGCAGGGCCTGGCTGTGCCGCACGTGTGGGCTCGGCCTCGAGCCGTATGGGAAGCTCAGATGTTCCTTTGCCTCGGCTGACGCTGTTGTCTGGTGAGGATCCCCAGCAGATGCTCCAGGAGACGACCAACCCCCCATTCTGTTTTCACTTGGCTTGAGCTATTTCAAGGCTTCCATCTCTGACAGGAAGTTTCTTGCAGAACTTTTCTTTGGGCTCCTTCCACACCAGCGTCTGGTGGAAGCAGCAAAGTACCATCTTCTGCAGCTTGTCACGCGGGTGGAAGGTGCAGGAAGTGTGAGAGGTCTGATGACTTTGTTGGGCATGTGAAGTACTGAGAATCCGGTCACTATTTCTAAGCCGCCTGGAATCCCAGCTCCTCCCTGGGCCTCGGTGCCTCTCGGCACTTGAACTCGTCAGGCTCTGACTCCTGCTGCCAGCTAAGAGTTAATGTGGGTTCTCAGGCGACCTGCTTCCCACGGATTTGTCGTCATTTTGAGAGGTTCACTGCACACCCTCCGTCATGGTTTTGCCACCAGAGGTGACACCAGGCAAGAGGTGGAGCAGCAGAACGGCAGAACTGGGCCGCGAATCCCCCGTGATGAACAGGGGCTGACTGCAGGGATTCAGCCAGAGCCAGGCCTGCGATTTCCGCTGGTTCCGGTGACGTGGGGTGACGCTTGTCCGTCTCTGTGCACCGGTAAATCCTCTTTCGAAAGACTGTTGACCTGTCTCGGGGCATCCTCTCTGAGCGCGTTTCAGCTGTGGCACTGAGGTGCAGGGACAGTCTCTCCTCCTGGGCCTGTGGCTGTCGGAGCAGGTGATGAGCTCCCTTCCAGCGCACACTGCACTGGTGGGACGGGACTGCGGAGCCCATCTTGAGGTGAGACCGTCAGCAGACACTACACTACCAAACTGGGAGAGACCCTGTCAGCTGGACTGTGCTGGGAGTGCTGTATCCCCTGGGCTCTCAGTGAACGGGGAGCCCCTCGCAGCGGAGCCCCCAGACTGTGGGGTGTTGGCGGGGGGGGACAGCGGGACGCTGCCAGCGTGGGCAGGGCTGTGGGGATGCTAATGTGTTTGAGTGTTTTAAGTCATAAAGGAAATAAAATATTCGTCCGGTCCGCGGGTTCTTGCTGGCCTGGGAAGACTCAAAGTGTGTCACAGGAATGTAAATTCCTTCCTTTCCCCTTCCTGTCGCTCGTATCTCAGTACCCACCAGCCACCGCTCCACGTGCTGGACACCGTGCGGTACCTGGCTGCCTTCCAAGTCCCCGTTCCCTCTGGTTCAGCTTCAGGGAACCTCTGCAGCTGGGGGGTGCTTTTCTGTCAGCGTTTCGCAGGGCAGCCCGGGGCCAGGCGAGCCCTCACCGAGGGCTGTGCCATGTCCAGGGCCTTGGGCCACGCTCTGCCTTGGCCAAGTCTCCGTCCCGTTGACCCCAGACCCTTTGCTGATGGTGTTAATTACAGCCAGAGCTGCCCTGAGAGGCTGATTTAAGGGTGGCTGGTGTTGTGCAGGACACCTTAGGTAAAATTCTGGTCACAGACCACGAGAACGACCCTGGGCTGGGGGGGAACAGCCGCTGCACCTTCACTGAGCTCTCACTGGCAGCAGCGAGTGGGTGGATGAGCGTAACAAAAGCCTCCGAGCCAGCTCGTAGCAGTCATCTTTTATTTGACCTTGTCACGTTGTAAGAAACATCCCCACAGTTACAAAACGCAGTATTTCTGTTCGCAGTGAAGTGCTGACCAAACAGTACCAGTTGCCATATTGGTCACAATCATCTGTTCTTGTTTCAAAGATAAAGCACTTCCGTACGTTCCTCCCTCTCCTGTCACTGACTCCGGCCGCAGCCACGTGCCCGTGGACGCGGTACCTTGGCTGGGGCAGGGCCGGACCTGGTGAGTGCTGCTGGAGCTGCACCAAGAAACACTGCTGGGACTGCCCTGGCCCTGGCCAGTGGTGCCCACCCTGTGTGGGGCTGCTGGGCTGTGCCAGAGCCAACTGGGGGCTCCAGGGCTGCTCTCCGTGCGCCAGGGAGGGGAGGGAGGAGGGTGGTTGTCTGAACCTGTTTCTGCTCCTCTTTGCTTAGAAGAAGCACTAAGTCACACGCATCCAGTCACACGCACACACACAGACCGAGCCGGGCAAGAAACAGGCGCCTGGGAACACAAATTCTGACACTTCCCTGGGGGAACGTCCCTGTTCCCCCCACCCGCTCCCCTCGCGTTAGCTTATCAAAGGCTGGTCGGAGCCGCTGGGTCCGCTTTTCACTGCTGCCATCTTCTGCTTCCTGCACTCACATTATCAACAACCTCTTCATGAGAACTGACCGTTTTGGCTCTTGAAGACAAGAGCTGACCAAGACCTGCTTGGGTTGGTTGACTTGCCGAATGGTCCTGCCTGGCCCTCACGCTCCTCCACTGCCGAGCGTCCTCCACGTCTGACCGCTGCTGAGGCACTCCAGCACCTCTCCCCTTCCACCTGCCTTCCCTCCCCACTGCCAAAGCTACTACCCTCAGTTTTCTCCCCCTACTCCCCTCTGTCCAATCTGCTCTTCCAACAACCTCTGTGGTGACCAACCACCATCTCACTTGTGAGATCCTCAAGCTACATCACACTTGTTTCCCCTGCCCGCATCCTTCTGCCATCTTTCCGCAGCATCTGCCCTTCCTCCCAACGGCATTTTGCAAAGGTAACCTCCACCAGTCCCAAAGCCACCATGAAGAGCACCCAGTGTCCTCCTCCAGCCGCCCGTAAGGGCCGTGGGCAGGCACCTGGAGCCAGGGCAGCACCGGGACAGCTGGAATGAAACCTTTAGAAGTACCTAACACAGGGTGGTGGAACGCCAGGAGCTGCCAGGGAGATGCTGGGGGTGATGGAACTGTCTCAGAAGACCCCGTTCTCTCTGCCCGGTGCCACCTCCTCTGCCAGGGGCACCAGAAGACACTTCCAGGCCCACCAGCACCAGAGGTGAGACACGGTCTGACGCCCTGCCTGCTGCCCGCCCGCTCTCGCTGCCTGAGGCTGAAGCACGGGGCAGGATCCAGCACGCTGCCGGGCTGCCGTCCCCTGCCCCGGGCCCAGAGCCAGCCCGGCCAGGCGAGCACACAACGCACACACACGCACACGGACACCTCACACGCTATATACACGGGACATGCCCAGGACGAAGCACTTAATACATCCTTTAAATAACTCTGACAATAGTGTTCTGTCTCCTATCTACATGTGTCAAACACGTTACCGGTGCTATGAAAATATAGCAAACATACAAAAATATACACATTTAGAGACCGAAACCGCCGTATAAATTACTTACACTATACATCAGTGAAATGGGGCTGACGAAGAGAGCGCAGGCCCTGGGGAGGCTCCAGCCGCTGCTCGGCGCCCCCGTGGCACAGCCCCTCCCCAGCCGGGCACGGCGAGCACAGCCCAGCTGTGGCCCAGCTGTGGCCCAGCGCACTCCGGGGGTGGCCCGGCCGAGGGGACCCCCCAAAGGCTCCGTTGGGGCTTCACCTGCCTCCCCCCTCCCCGACGCCTCTGCGCTTCTCGTAGGGAAGGGCCCGGCTGGGGCGTGGGGGGCTGCGGTCACTTCGTCAGCGTGTGCTCATTTCAGTTTAGGATTTAAACAAAAAAATACTGCTTTTGTGATATATTACCCCGCTCTGGTTAGCTCGATGGGTCACCGTCAGCCGAGGAAGCCTTGTTTAAAGTGCTGGGCAGTACATACCAACAAGTAAACCGAAAAAATAGAGATACGTACGTCAATACATTCCTTGGAGTAGAGAAGCCAAGCGGGCAGCAGCGCCCGCGCCCCGGGGCCACCGCGCCGGGGGCAGGGGCTGGGTGGGGGCCACAGCGAAGCCAGCACGTCGGCAACCCCACGCTCAGCGGCGGCTGGGAGCAGCCCGAGGGCTCCGCAGGGCTCGGGCTGAGCCTGGCTGGGTCGCGGGGCTGGCAGCTCGCTGCAGCTCCCAACGTCCTTTGTTTTAAATATTGGAGTTCTTTAAATACCAAGAATAGTGCCCATTTCTGGAGGATAAAAGTAGCCAATACTGGAAATTAACTGATCTGGGTGTAGATATTTATCTATATATATTTATGCTTAAAAAAAAAATTGGTTAAATATCATCTCCTTGACGCCTGTAGCTTTCCTCCACAGGGAGACTGGTCACCAACGCACGACGACTCAGGTCCACCCTGCCAGGCCGGGGATCTCCTGTCCCCCTTCCATCCGGCCCAGCCAGCGGGGAAGGGAACCGGTGCCCCCGAGCCAGCCCCCAGTCAAGTGTCCTTGTGCCAGCGGCCACGTGCAGGCTCTGCCGCTGGGGCCGTTTACCGAGAGAAGACCACGGTCAATAGTGCCCGGCCCTCACGGTGGTTTCCACACACTGACCGCACGGCTCGGCCTCCTCCACCCACCCCTGAGCGCTGGAAACCCCTGGCAGCAAGGTCAGCCCTGCCGACGGGGACAGCCGGGTCTGTGGAGGATGGTGGTGGCCACGCCAGCCCCGGTGCGGGCAGTAGCCCCATGTGCCCCGGCAGGCCCAGCCGCCGTGGCCGGAGGGTTCAGAAGCGGCAGCTCCTGAGCTCCAGGGCAGGCACAGCCGGCCCCTCGCAGAGCCCTTCCCGGGCACTCGCTGCCCTCTGAGGGTGTTGCTGCCCCGATACCCACCACGCCGCCCATTACTTGACAGTGGGGTGCACCCGGTTCTTGGCCCGGAGGGGCCGTTTCCTCTTCACCGCGAGCGCTACGGCGGCATAGGGTTTGTGCGGGGGCAGCACCGAAGCCACCGTGCTGATGCCTCTGCTCGCACGGAGGAGCCGGCTGGGCACGGAGCCCCGGCTGCCAGCGGGGTAGCAGGGGGACAGTGGGGCGTCCCGCGGGGGCTGCAGGTCCGTGTCGGAGGAGGTCTCGGGGGAGGGCCCCTGCTCTGTGCTGCCTCCACAGTACCCGCTCAGGACATCCTCTGGCATCGGGGTATTCCTCCTCCTGCAGCGGCGGCTCCGGGAGCCCTCGAGCTGATGCTCGATGCGGTACACGTCCTCCGTCACCTGGTTGACCCGGTCAAACTGGGCGAGCAGCATCTCGAAGAGGGACAGGAGGCGCTGGATGTCTGCGTCCACTTCCAGGCTGTCGCGGGTGCTCAGCACGAGGCTCAGTCCATCCAGCTGGCTGGAGGAGGTGGAAGCCCTGGAGCTGTCGGAGGCGGCGCTGGGAGTGGGGCCCCGAAAGGACTTGGAGTCACTGGAGTCTCGGGAGGGCAGCGGCTCCATCCCTTCAAACCTCACCTTGTGCCGGAACTGGAAGAGAACAGGGGAGCAGAGTTATTCCAGGAGCTCGAAGTGGGAACGTTATGCTGCGTGTCCCACTCCAGACAGCCCCGGGGCTGCTCCCAGCCCTGCCTGTGGGCCAGGCCCCAGCACGGACCTGGAGACAGATCCCAGATAAAACCACGTGGCACTGAGACCTGGCAGCAGACGCCCCTACAACCCCCTTCACTAACCCAGCTCTTGGGCCTCCAGGAATGGCCACCGCTCCAGCACGCGGCTGGCAGCCTCCTGCCTGCTACCGGCCCCTTCTCCACTGCGTCTCCCAGGCCACCCTCACCTCCTTGGCTTTGCTGAAGCCCATCCACATCTTCAGCCTGCGCACAAAGAGCTCCACCATCTCGTAGTCCTGGGGCTCGAAGGCGGGGCGGTACAGCTCGAAGTGCATCTCCCGGTAGCTGTGGATAAGCACCACGGTGAAGAGCCTCAGCACGATCCACGCCTCCAGGACGATGTAGCTGGCGCAGAACAGGTAGTAGAGGCCCGGGGACTCGGGCAGGCTGGGGCGGAGGCTCCCGCTGCCCCGCAGCATGGCGAAGAGCAGCAGCAGGGTGCTGCCCACACTGCGGAACGACTCCGAGGAGGAGGAGAAGAGCTGCAAAGGGAACATTGGAGACATAATGAGAAGGGACCAGTGGGAAAATGCTCCCCTGACCCCTGACACTCACCACCCCATCTCACAAATCGTGAGGAGCGGCCCAGGAATTGGGACAGGCCAGAGACACAACCCCTGGCCAAAGCTGCCCGGCCTGTGGCAGACAAGACCCCCCTGTGCAGGCTGGGCACTGGAGCACCCAGAGGAGCCGCTGGGCTCTGCTCGTGGTCATGGCACAGCAAGGAATGAGGGGCACCACGCCCCTGGGTGCCTCTGCGAGGTGAGGCGCGGGGTCATGGCAGGTACGCACCAGGAAGCCGAGCTGAGCGTAGGCCAGGATGAGGACGGCAAACGCCAGCCCCGCCGCGGTCAGCTCCTTGGCGGACTTCTGCAAGGTCTTCCCAAACACGGACCACTGCCTGACGAACCGGAGCTGCTGGGCAGCCTGGGACCAGGAGAGAGGAGGCTGTTACACGGCACAGGGTCTGTCTAGCCCCACGTGCTGCTGCAAAGCCTCCTCCGGGTCTGCCCTCGGGCTGGCAGCAGAGTCTGGGGGCTCAGGACATGTGGGTGTCCTTGGAGCTGGCCCTCGAGTGCCTCACTGCTGCCTCGCAGGTTCCGCCAGTGGAGTTCTGCTCTCTCCCAGCTCCAAGCCAGCCCTGAGCACCTCCGAGAAGTCCCAGGGTGCAGCAGAGCTCTGGCACTTCGAACCCTCTCACGTTATGCACGTCTGTGTAACACGTCGAGCACTCGCACCCCCCATATCCCTTTAAAGCAGCTACAGTCCACATCTGCTTCCTCCTGCCCTCAAAACCCCAGCCTCCATCTCCCCCCTCCTCTGACGTGCTTCTTTTAAGGGTCTTGAGGGTCTTTCGAACACCTTCACACCCCGGCAGAGCAAAGGTCGGCCGATTCGACAGGCTCCTTGCAGACACCACCACCCCATCAGCCACCCTCGGCTGAACTGCCCCAGGGAACCGGGGACTGAGGGGCTCTAGACCCCCAAAGCGCTGCATCACCGCCCACCATCTCCGTCTGGAGCAGGTCTGGACATGGCAGCAGCCTCGTGTTCGATCAGCACCTGGCACAGCACGACCTGCTTCGTTTACTGGGCTTTACTTCAGGGCTCTTTGCTGCCCCTGCCCAGGCCTGCACAGGAGGACCAAAGCCCACATCCCTGCCCACGTGCTGCTCCCACCCAACCCTCTCCATACCTGCACAGTCAGGAGGAAGAGGAGGGACGCAGCCAAGGTGCTGAAGATGGTGCTGAGAAAGGCCACCTGGTAGAAGTTGGTGAAGCCCTTGCGGTTGTTGAGGTACTTGAGCCACTGCTGGTCGGCGAGCGTGGCCTGGCTGAGGTGCACCACCACAGTGCTCGTGCTGAGGAGGATGAAGACCCACTGGCCGTAGTTGCCCCATAGGGTGAAGTAGGCTCTGCCTTCCTTCTTGATGGCCAGTGACTCGGACACCACGAAGTAGACCACAAACATCATGAGGAAGACCTGGGGGAGGAACGGAGGGGTTACCAGGGAAGGGGAGGGTGATGCTTGACCTTGCAGCACCCAGGACAGCAAAAGCCCCACAGACTAGGCCAAGTTCTACCAGCCTATGGCTGCAGCACCCCGCCGAGTCCCTCCACGCTGTCCTGGCTCCCTCAGCGCCCCACTCCCTCCTAGCAGGAGCAATCTCCTTCCCCTCAGTGGTACCAGGGATGTTTTCTGTGTGCTCTCCAGGCCTGGAAGCGGAGCAGTGACCCGCGTGGGGACAAGTGGGCTCAGGCAGGGGAGCTTCAGTCCACAGAGACCAACGCTGCCCTTCCAGGAGCCCAGGCAACGGGTCCCCAGAGCCCTCCGTGCAGCAACAGAGAAGGAAGAGGAGCGTGGAGGACAGGTAATAACACACTGACCATCATGAGGAGCTGCAGCGTGACACCCCCGCTGAGCCGCAGCAGCGGGAAGGGGCTGACAGTGACGGTGGCGATGGCCTGGCCAGCCCCCAGGAACTCCAGCCACAGGGTGACGGCCACGTGCAGGTCCACGCTGGGGTTGTACTGTGCCAGCTCCACAAAGACTGCCCGGCTCCTGGGGAGGGGACAAGAGCAGCTCAGGGCACCGGGACACCACCAGCGCTGGGCTCTGGTGCCACTGTTAGGTGGGATTGTAGATCCTCTCTCCCCGTGACACATCAGCAGTTCCCCTTAAACCCTGGGTGACAGCAGCACGTTTCTCGCCCCGGCCACACCACACTCACATGTTGTCGATCCAGGCGTGCTGCTGGAGGAGGCTCAGCTGGGCCCTGCTCTCCTCCAGCGAAGGCCCCAGCTCCTGCACGTAACCGCTGCTGTCGTAGAAAGACATGTAACCCCAGTACCAGACCCTGCAGAGGAAGAGGAGCCACAGGGTGAGGGCTGAAGGACAGAGCAGCCACTGGTGTGTGCTCCTACGTGGCAGCCACTGACTCCAGCTGCCTCACCATTCATTTCACAGGACAAATTACAGAAGCACAGTGGCCCATCCCAGTGCACCAATCCGTCCTGGTGTTCCCAGCCTCAGAACAGCCCCAAGCCCTGTGGTGCCCCAGACATCAGCGATGCCACATCCAGGAACAAACCAGAGCAGAAACCATCAGTGATTTAAGGTCCAGAGTGCTGCTAAAGGCCACGGAGAGCTTGTGCTGCTCTGGGGACTCCGTGGCAGCTGGGCCACCTCGTTCTGCAGCTTGTCGCTGCCCTTGAAGCTGGAGAGTTGAACCCTCTGCCCCTGGGCCCCTGAGAACAGCAGGACGCTGCTGTTCATCAGCCTGAGGTGAAGTGCCCATCTCTGGGGAACTGGGGGGAGGCAGCTCCGTGCTCGCCACCATCGACACTGCCAGCGTGTTGTGTTCAGGGAAGGTCCTTGGCATGTCTGTGTTTACTTGCACTGCTGGCCTCAGGGGCTGCATGTGGCCTCACTGAGGCAAGGGCTGGGAACCACCCTGGGCATCGAATCAACAGTGACGATGCCACGTCCTTGGAGGATGGAGCAGGGGGGTAGCTGCAGGCTGAGCAGCTCCTTACCCTGGCAGGTCGGGTGGCGAGTGGGACCATGCAGCCGTCCTGTTCCCGGCTGCCCTTTCCCAGCCAGCTGCGTAGTCAGCGGTGGAGAAGCTGTGCAGGTCGGTGCAGTTCCTGCAGGCAGCTGCACCCATGCCGTGGAGAATGTCCTGGGCACTGCGCTGGCACTCGGCTGCAATGAGACCGACACCATCAACCCCTCTTGTCAGCATAAACCCCCGTGATCGGTCACTCCAGGTCACCTCTGCAGGAGCAGAGCTCACTAATACACCCACCGCAAAGCCAAACCTGCCTCCCGCTGCCCCCAGACCTGGCCATGCCACCCCTCCAGGGACGTCAGCACCCACCCGGTGACTGCAGAGCCCCAGGCCCTCGCCCACCCACCTTCCTGCAGCCGGAGCTGGCGCAGCCGGGCTGTCCCCAGTGTGGTGCTGTAGCTCTCCTGCACCGACCGGTTGTTGTAGAGGTACGGGAGGAAGACCTGTGACATCCATACCCAGAACTGGTCTGACCTGTGACAGGGAAAAGGGGTGAGAGGCAGAGCTGTGGGGCAGCGCTGCCAGGGCAGGCTCTGCGTGTCCCACCTACAACCGTCTGTGTCGGGGACTGAGTTTTGGAGAGCTCTCACCCCCGGGGGCCTGGCTGCAGAGGTGGCACTTCCAGCCATTCTGAGAGCCGGGCTGGGGTCAGGAAAATGTTTATTTGACAGGCAAGACCTAAAGGTGTTCAATCCACTTGGCACCCGGATGAGGATCAGGCCAGTGGGTCTGTAGCAATGCGGTGGAAAACAGTCGGTATTTAGGACCAGATTTCACTCTGCTCTCCAGCTTTACACCACTTTAACCCCAGAAACTCCACTGAGTTCACTCCTGATTCTTACTGAGGTGAATCCAAGTTCCTGTGGCTGTGTGTGGCAGGGACAAGCCATGTCCCTGCACAGAGGAATCGAGGGGTCTGTAGAGAGATGGGCACAAGGACGTCGTTACCCCTAGCAGCTGTTCCGATGTCCTCCGGGCTGCTGGAGCTCATGGCTGGGTGGAAACTCAGTGGGGAAACTCCACCTCGTTCCCCTGTCTGCGCAGAGCAAGGAAGGGAAGGACTCTGCCGTTACACGAGACGGTATTTTTGGGTCTCGTGACCCTGTCCATGGCTAGACCTTACAGCTGTAAATTCTGGAGACAGAGTGAACTTGTGTCCTTTAGCCCAGAGAGGGGAAGATAAACATCAGTATTTCACACAGTCCCTTCCCCCTCAGGAAATAACTTCAATTCACAGAAATTAAAGCTCTTCCCCTGCCAAGGTCCCTCTGTTCTCCAGGAGAGGAGCAGAACCACAGGGACAAAAGGGTTCACTGCCATGCTGTGAGGGCCCAGCTCCAGACCCACCAGTGCTCCCCAAAGAGCTGAGAACCTCTTATGGGAGCGACTGCGGAGCACGAGCCAGCGCCCAGCTCCTCGCTGCAGCCCCACACAGCTTCTCTCAACATCTCGCTCCTCCCCGTCCCCAGGGCCTTCGCAGTTACCTCTTGATGCGGAGGAACTCATTGCTGCCCAACTGCTGCTTGATGGAGCTCTGCAGAAGGAAGGCCCTGCTGTGGCGGGAGGCGTCTCCGTAGTTGGTGAGCAGGATCACCAGCAAGAACATCATGTAGACAAGGAAATTCTGGCAAGCAGAGGGTACAAAGGGATGGCACCCAGGCACGGGGGGCGGGGGGTCGGCTCCCAGTCCTGCAGCACAGCAGTGCTTTCCACCGTCTGCGGCAGGAGCAGGACCCAGTGCCTGCTCTTCTTCCCTTTTCCATGTGGGAAGCGGCTTGAAATGAAACTTCTGCTCCCAGATGGGGAATTAGGTGTTTCACAGAAACTAATGAGTTCCCTTCTGCAAGTCGGTGTCTGCTCTAACCTTCCCCTAACCTCAAAGACCCGAGTTATGGAGTCAAACACAGCAGCTGTCCCAAACCAACCCCCTATGGTTCTGCTTTCCAGCCTCCTCAGATCTCAGAGCTTCAAAAAGAAGGTGGATGTCACTGCCAGTCTTTCATATATGGGGAAACTGAGGCAGGGACTGGAGACATGCACCTACTGTCTCCAGAGATCATGGCTGGATTGGGAGGGCCCACACAAGGATGTATCTCAGCTCTCACGGCCAGCACTCTGCCCCAGGACAGCTCTTACCTTCAGCATCCTGTGCAGCAGTTTGACCTTCCTGGCCTCCTCCTTGGCCTGGAAAAGGGCGAAGCCCTGTGGGGGCCGGACTTTGCTGATCTTCTCAGAAACATGCTCAACAAATGGATGCTCCACCAAGGTATCGTCTTCCTCTGGGTGCAAGCGCTTGGCAACCAGTGAGAAATAGAGGGCTTCCAGCAGGACCTGGGGGACAAGCAGTGCCGGGGGTTTACGGAGAGCTGTGCCAGCAGAACTGCCGTGGGCAGCAGCTCCTGTGGCCTTCCAGCACTGACAGTGAGAAAGACACAGCTCCTGAGCACGCCCCTGGAGCAACCAGATAACCTTTAAACCAAACTGCCACCAGCCCTGCCTGTCCTACTGCTGCCAGTGGGCACATCTCCCCCCTCCTACAGGGACACGGAGATGGGCGAGAGCATTCCAACCATGCGGCATCCCCTGTGACTGCCTTGGTGGATGGACAGGATGTTAAGTACAGCTAATCCCAGAATCCCAGACTGGTGGGGGGTGGAAGAGACCTCTGGGGATCAGAGGTCCCTTCCTGCCAGAGCAGGGTCCCCAGAGTAGGGTGCCCAGTTTGGTGACCAGGTGGGTCTGGGGACTCTCCAGAGCAGGAGACTCCACAACCTCTCTGGGCAGCCTGGGCCAGAGCTCCCTCACCCTCACAGCAAAAGTTTCTCTTCATGGTTGTGTGGAACTTCCCAGGTGCCAGTTTGTGCCTGTTGCCCCTTGTCCCACCGCTGGGCACCACTGGGAAGAGTCTGGCCCCTCCCTGACCCCCCTTTAGCTACTGATCACATTGATGAAGTCCCCTCTCAGGCTGCTCTTCTCCAGCTGAACAGCCCCAGGGCTCAGCACAGAGATGCTCCAGCCCCCTCAGCATCTCTGTAGCCTACACTGGACTCTCCAGTAGTTCCTTGACTCTCTTTACTGGGCACCCCAGAACTGGACATAGGACTCCAGATGTGGCCTCATATGTACAGATGTGTGCTCATGTCCTCATGTTACTCTTACCTTCAGGGGCTCCCACACCAAGAAGGACGCCAGAAAGCTGAATATCCCTGAGATGAGCCACATGAGGGCAACACTGGAGGAAAAGCCCACCCCGATCCACACAGAGACTCCCGTGGTGGTGGCGAAGAGGAGGAGGCTGATACCATGAGCCAGATGGGAGCACCAGGGCGGCAGCAAGCGCTTCCTGAACGTTTGGTCTGCAACTGGGAGAAGGAAGGAAAACAAGCATAAACATTACTGCAAAATGTCCCGATGGGCACAGGAAAGGCTGAGCACACCACTCATCCCAGCAGAGTTTGCCACCAGTCCTGGGCCAGTCTGGAGGGATTATCCCAAACATTTTGAACAGGTTGCCCAGAGAGGTGGGAGAAGCCCCATCCCTGGAACCATTCCAGGTCAGGTTGGACCTTGGGGCTCTGAGCACCCTGCTGAGGGTGCCCTCAATCCTCTCATCTAGATCGTTGATAAAGATGTTAAAGAGGACAGGCCCCAACACTGAGCCCTGGGGAACACCACCTGTGACCAGCCGCCAACTGGATCTATCTCCAGCCCCCACCACTCTCTGGGCCTGGCCATCTAGCCAGTTTTTTATCCAGTGAAGGGTATGCCTGCCCAAGCCACGAGCAGCCAGTTTCTCCAGGAGAACACTGTAGGAAGCTGGCAGGAAATAGCAAACACCCCCCAAGCAGGGGAGCAGCCTTTCCTAGGGCTCCTGTTCTATTCACAAGCACTGCCGCATGCGACAGCCCCTCTTTGGGCACATCCCTGCCCTCCTGCCCTGACGCTGCCCTGGTACCTGTCCACGTGGACTTGGCCGATCTGCTCACTTCTCTGGGAGGAGCTGCCATGCTCTGGCCTTTGTCGTTCAGCTTCTGCATCATGACAGTCTCCACCTTCTCCCCAAACACGCTGGACCTGCCAAGGCAAAGCGGAGGTACTGGTGAGCTGTGCTGTGGAGGGCTCTGTGGTAAGCAGGCTGGCACTGGGATGGACTGGACTCCAGTGCTAACACCAGTGCAGCAGCACCAGACCAGTCAGAAGCACTTCTAGAGCAGCGGGCCCAGGCTGCTGAAGCACATGGACACTCTATTCTTGTGCCTCATGGAGGAGGGTGGAAAGTCCTTCCCCTCCCTTGATCTGCTGCTTTGCACTTGCCACCCACCCACTGGCAGCCCGGCTGGGTGGTGGTCGGGGCCCTAACGCAGGGTGCTCAGGGCATGGTAACACTCCCATCAGTGCCATGAAGTGAACCCGTGTCCTGGCACTTTGTCAGCAGTTCACAAAGCTCTGGGGACACATCTTCAGCTGGGGCTTTAAGGGGATCTTCCAGGTGGGTCCTGGAAGGGTGGCAGTGCCCTCCTGCAGCTCTGGTGTGGGGGGCTACAGGACCGTGTCCAGCAAGAACATAGCGACTCGTGACGAGGCTGCTGCAGGCATTGGCAATGTCTCAAGAGCCAGCTCAGCTCAGCTCAGGGTGGCTGGGTGCAGCAGAGCTGGCTGGTGCAATACCAACCGCTGCGGAGCTGACATGGGCCAGGAGGCACTGGCTCGGGGGGGGGGACTCTGCTCCCCAGTACTTACAGGCCTGAGATCAGATCCGTTTCAGCCCTCATGTACGGCCCCAGGTCCTGGGAGATGCCGCTAGCTCCATCTGCCAGGATCTGCCGGATCAGATCCTCGTCTGGGGAAAGAGAGGGTGCAGACAGCGCTGACAGGAGCACAGCATCCAGTGCTGCACCGGGGACAGCTCTGCACCACTCGGGCTCAGCTGCCTTTGTGGAACTGGGGAGGAGGGCCAGGGTGAGGTCCTTCTCCACGGGACAGCCCAATCCTCCTCCCTGTCTTCTAGCTCCTGTCTATCCCCAGCTTGGCTGCAGAGCCTGGCATGAAACTGCTGGTACAGGAGGCCAAGTTCTCCTTCTCCAGCCAGTTACAAAGGTTCTGAGACACTCTGTGCCCTTGCGACCAGTGAAGAAGTGCTGGTTGCTTGCAACCTTCAAATCCCAAGGAAACACATCTCTCCTTGCTTCCAGTTTGCTGGCCACGTGGTGACCACTCACTCCAGACCCACATCAGGATTTCTGCTTTCCCAGATTGAAACCTCCATTAAGAAAATACAACCCTCCTCCTCCGCCCTCCGCGCTGACGCCAGCGGTCATGGTGGCAGGCTCTGCTGTTCTGCCTCCTCCAGAGCTGAGCCAGGGCTCCCAGGGACCAGCCTGCACTTCCCTGGGGCATTCAAAGCCTGGCCCAGAGCGATGTGCTCCCAGCCTCACCTGAGGCAGAGAAGTATCGAGGCTGTCCCTGGTGAACGCTGAGCGACAAGCTGTCCTCCTCCGCTGCCAAGGGGGCCTCGAGGCCAAGGTGACGGCTGGCCCGGCCCCTCTTCAGCTTCTGGATGGTGTTGCCCATGATGGAGGGATCACTGAGGAGGTCTGGCCAGCTAAGGAGGGCCTCACTGGAAGGCCACCGCACGAGGCTGGTGGGAAACAAGAGGAACGGGTGCTATCAGGTGCGTGTGGGGAATGGGAAGCATGAGAAAAGCAAGTGAGCTAGGGGACAGGGCTGCCTGGAAGGGGAAGAGGTGGAGGACCACAGCCCCAAGCCACCCAAGCAGAAAACTACACTGAACTCGTACTTGCTCCATCCCCAGGACTTACCTTTTGGAGTCCTCCAAGAACAGATCTGTTTTGGTTTGCTCAGAGAAGGCCTGTGGAGGAAGCGAAGGCATTTTAAACACACAGCACTGGTTTGTGCATGCTTAGAACAGCAGGTTGTTAACATCAGGGGTCACTGGAAGCCTGGAGCTACGGTTAGCTCGGGGTCCACACCTCCAGAGGGTAACGCCCAAGCCCACTGGCAAGATCCTTGCTCACAGACAGAGCGATAGCTGGGAATAGCTTGTGCTCCTTACTGGGCAGACTGGACTGGCCAGGTGAGAGATGCAGGGTTGTGGCTCTCCCCCATCACCGGTATTTGCCAGAGGCACCCAAGAGCATCAGTTCTTGCACTGACCACTGTGTCCACCCATGCAGCCTGTCCAGCTTTGGGGTGGGAAGCCACTTACCTCTGCCCGGAACCCAGGGAAGGTGGGGAAGGAGCTGTCGAGGACTGAGGAGTCCAGGTAGTTGTCGATCTCCAAGGACTGCTGGTCTGAGTGAGTCAGGGGTGGGTTGATGGAGACCTGCAGGAGATAGGAAGGTGAGGGGTGGAGGTGACAACATCACAGTGGCTCAGAGGCGGCTCAGAGGCTTCTCAGTGGCTCCCATCAGCTCCCTGCTCTGCTGGGGAGCTCCACGCGTTGTCCCAAGTCTGCCCAGTGGGGCTGAAAACAGGCACAGGTACGTCCTCTGCTGCCCCCCCGCCAGGCACCTGTACCCCCCTATACCACAGCCCAGTACCATCTAGGCCTCCCCAGGAAGCCACACGAGCTTTTAACCTCCTGCAGAGCAGGGAGTGCTTACAGGAACAAGAAATATCAGCCACAGTTGCTGCTCATCAGTCACTGAGCAGCTAGCTGCAGGACTTAATGGGGCTGCTAATTGTGTCTAACTAGTCATTAAATCCCCAGCGAATCCATTCTCAGCTGCCTCAGTACAGCTCTGCTCAAACAGCTGAATTTGTACCCAGGGCAGGCATTTCATCAGCAACGCTCCACTGGGCATCTCTCGAGCTCCTGCCAGTGCAGCGAAGCATCATACCTTGGTACCTATCGCTTACCGAAATGGAGAAAGTGCCTAAAAGCTTTTAAAATCTGCCCTCCTGGTCTCTGTCTGGGCACGGCCAGAACCTGGGCAGTGATCCGTCCCTCTAAGGTCAGGGGCTGCTCCCAGCTCAAGAGGGAGGCAGAGACTTGCTGAGGGGAAGGGTCTGGCCATGGTGGAGGGGAGCACAGAGGCACAACTGGGAAAGGGCTGAGCCCAGCTGGAGAAGTGATGTCACATGAAGGGCAGAATCTACCCTGAGCTGAACAGACCTTGAGGCATCATACCCATCTATGCAGCCTGCGACTACTTCTCCTCATTACCTTGCCACGAGCCATCCGGAAGAGGAATAAAATGACCAGGTAGAGAGGGTAGACCACCACGCTGGACACCAGACCAACAGCCACTGTGTCCACATTAACTGGGATCAGGTTGGAAACAGCCCCATTGCTGGAGAGAAGCAAGAGAGACCAGAGACCAGTGTCAGCAGGAGCACTCGGGGTTGGCAGCTACACACGGAGTGAGATAGAACTGCATGACTTGGCGTTTCAGATGTGTGGAGAAAGGAATGAGCATAGGCTGTCCCAACAGGTGACACAGCAAAACCAGGTAAGGTCCTGGTCATCCGTGTCCTGATCCCAGATTCTTTGGAAGGGGAAGGACAGACTCAAGGCCACAAGGCACCTATTCCCAGCAGACATAAGGTCTGTCCTGCCTGGTGTAACAGGAAGTGCAGGAGGGCCCTGAGGAGGGAAGGGACTGGCCAGAGCACCAAGGGACACAGCGTACCTGAGGTGGACGTTCCCCACCACACCGTACCACACCGCATTGGCACAGAGGAAGAGGAAGATGAGGAGGGAGCAGCAGGTGGCTCTCTGGACGCGGGTGAAGCGGCTGCGAGGTGGGCGGTCCCACATGGACAGCCAAACGTGCTTCTCAAAGAAACCTCGCTGCAACTCCGCCAGGAAGATGCGGGAGAAGCTCCTCAGCTCTGTCTCACCTGAGCACAAGAGGAGAGAGACTCTCAGGGCCAGTTGTCCCACAGAGGGGACCCGGCTGGGCCTGCCACGGTCCCTCCTCGCAGGGAAGCACCCACACGGCATCTCTGTGGTCCCTCCTGCACAGCTGGGTCCTTGCCATGCCTTGTCCTCTGGCACAAAGGACCCAGCAGAGCACTTGGCTGTGCAAGGCATCACTGCAGCGAGGGAGAGCCACTGCAGGCTCCACTGTCTCTCTGCAGTCTCCGGCCATGCTGCTCCACCACCCCAGCCCCAAGCCCCAGGGGTTGAGCACTCACTGGCAGCATAAACCTCCTTCTCCACCATGCCATCGTTCTCCTCACTCTCCACCGACAGCCAGTCGTTCACCAGGAAGAAGTAGCTCTTGCTGCTCTGCAGGTCCCGGACTATGACGTGCTGCAGGTACCAAGAGGGGCTGAGTCCTGAAAGTGAAGAGATGAAGAAATGTGTTTCATGGCAGACATTCCCTGCACGGATCTGCAAAGCCGAGAGGGCAACACAAGAGCCCCTCGGTGGGACAGCAGCAGTTACACTGTGACATTGTCTTCATCAGAGGGCACTGCACAGCCCCCAAAAGAAAGGCCTGGCACAGCCAGGTCACCTCCCCAGCCGGACGGACATTTACAGGCTGTCACAGCACGTTGCAGTGTACATGTATGGGATTACGGCTGACCAGCCTGCAGACTTCCCCGTGACGGAGACTCCATGTCTCCCCCAGCAATCCTCCCCCAGGCCAATGGGCCTCCACGGTCACCGTCAGGGTTAGTCCAGACCGTAGGCACCTCTCTCCTGGCCCAGGTCACAGGCGGAGGAGAGCCTGGTCCTGACCCGGGCCGTGTGATGGCTGCCTCAGCCCCACACGCCCGCTCACGTCTCACCTTTATTGTCGTGCCAAATGCGGATGCGCCAGATGCTCCCCAGACTCCGCTCTGTGGCGATCTGGAACACATCGAGGCTGTTGCGGTGGAAGGCGTTTTCTCCATCCAGATGTCTGTGACCACTTTTATTGTCCACACCATACAGGGCGATCCCCACGTGGGCCGTGGTACCTGGCAGAGTTCAGGAGGCTCAGTTAGGGAAGTCCACCCGAGCTGGAGCTCTTCCCCAGCCCTGCTTCCTGCCAGATGCAATGGCCCTTCAGAGGGACCACTATTTCTATACTGGGTGGTTCCTTCCAGCAGCAGTTGCTTGTCCCACCCCAACAGCGAGTGGCTGAGCAACATGCTCTTCTCCACACTCGTGACCTGCCCCACCATCACACAATAAAAGCTGTGAATGCTGTGGGAAGCCCTGAACTGTCTGTCTGCTCAGCGCTGCTCCGAACGCCAGCTCAGCTCTGGGCCTTGCGGGGGAACATTTGGTGCATGATGTGCCGAGGTGAGATCTCAGGGCAGCCTCACAGATGCCACCCTAGAAATGAAGCACAGGAGCAGACTATGGGCTAACCTGATCCTCTGCCCCAGCCAGTTTTCACCAGGATCTCATATTTGTACAGCCCGTTCTTCCCGCAGAAGGGAATCACCCCCACTCGGTTAATGTCGATCATGTCCAGCTTGTGCACGATCAGCGCGGCCACCGAGTAGGTCACAAAGCAGACGGCACACGTCAGCAGAACGATGTAGTTGAGACCTGGGCCTGGAGCCTAGAAGAAAAGAACTATGTTGAAAGGCCCTCTTCTTCCCCAGGAGGAACCCCCGTGTCCCAGCAGTTGTGCTGCCTCCTTCCTGCCTGCAATCATCGCTCACAGACGTGATCCCACACACAAATAGAGCACAGGCTGTGCCAAGAGCTCCCTGCTCCCACTGAGGTCACGCTGGCAGAGCCAGGGAGAGCCCGGATGCCCCTGGGAGGCAGGGAGCAGCTGGCAGGTGTGAGAAGGGGGCTGGGAGACAGCCGGGAGGAGCGTTTGGCACCTCACTACAAGGTGAACACACCGCGAGGTGCCACAATAGGGATTACCGCCATCTGCAAAGGTCTGTTCTCAGCAGCTGCAGCCAGGATTCACGACCAGAGGACGCAGCCCCTCGCCTGCAGCTCCCGAAGGCTCCCAGTACTTGTGCTGGTCTGCCAGCTGGGCACGGGTCAGCCACGACCCAGCCTGAACGTGAAGCCGACAGGAGCTGCGGCTTTCCTCTAGCTGACGACAACCTGCTCAGCGCGTGGCAATGCAGCCTCTGCTTTGTTTTACTCACAGGAAGGATGAACTGGACAGAGTTTGGGGGGACAAACAGACTGGCCCCAAAGGCGGTGAGGTGCTGGGTTAAGCACACGGCCTGGTCTGGCCTGGTCTCTTCCAGCGGGATAATGCCTTCTGTCTTCCAGCGCTTCTCCTGCTCGCTGAAGTACTGGCAGAGGGAGGTGTAAATCCCCAGAGTCACCTCCACCGGGGACCAGCTGAAGTGGTTTGTGATGTTGAAGTAGTACTTCTGGATGGTGTCATCAGTTCTGGAGAAGGGAAAGACAGCAAGGAGACATCATCAACCGCTTGCTGAAGGGACACAAGCCCCACTCTGATGGATGTGTGCCCGCAGGAAGCACCCTGCTGCAGAGACAGGCGAGCACGCACACGAGGCGGAGGAAGAGCCCAGGGACCGTGGTGCACTTTACACCGCCCTTAAGCTGGGCAGAAGCTCTGCGGTTCCACAGACTCCTTCAATCCTTTATCTTTGTATTATTTCAGCACCTGGAGCACCACGCTGCACACTCTTCTCCGTGCTGGCAGCCTCGCACAGCTCTCCCAGCCGCCCTTCCCTGCGTCCCACTGACCCTCATGACACTTCCAGAGCAGCTCTTGGCTGGGAGCAGATTTGCTCATTGAGGGTTAATCCCTCTCACACCAAAAAGCCACGGAAGCTGGGTCAATTTACACACCAGTGGCCCCACTCTTGCCCCACCTATTCCCAGGCTGCCCATCTTTTCTTCTCGGACAATGCCTAGGAACAGCTTATAAAAAATGCGAGGCCTGAACACACACACTCCCGGGCAAGGCAGCACCTGAGCAACCGAAGCTACAAGAACCATTGCTCTGATAAAAAGAAGAGAGCTTTGCTGCAAAACCCCACGGTGCTCAATGAGCACCAGCACACACCAAGCAGGCCGGCCTGGAGCCCATGAGGGACCCTGCGCTCTAATCCCATCACACGTTGGGAAGATGAGCTCTGAGGATGGAGGTGCTCTCGTGAAGGTTGCGCTGCAGCTCTGGGACCAGGCTAACAGCTGGTGCTTTGCTCTGGGAAATGGTTTCATGAGCTGCATGAAGCAAGGCCTGAGTCTGGAAAGGTCAGTGTGAGTACCTTGCGGAAAGCGTCCTGGGAAAGGGGCAGCTCTGGGGGCACCAGTGAGAGAGCCCGGACAGAGGATGAGCTCCCTGCCCAGGAGAGCCAGCTCCTCTGAGGACAGAGGAGCACTGGGGATAGCTCAACATCCCCAGCCCTGCAAAGCAGCCTGGAAAATAAACAATGGCAAGGCCCTGAGCACCCCTCACATACATCCACGGGACAGCCTGGGGGTGCCAAGGAGGCTTCTCTTACCTGGGCGAGGTGAAGAAGGTGTAGAGCTTGTGGTCACTTCCAGCCAGGGCATCCAGGCCAATTTTCTTTGAGGCGCTGCAGTTGTGCTCGTTGGGCTCGGGTTCGTGGTGGAGATAAGCCATGATGAATGGCTCGGGCTCACTGGTGATGTAGTCATCTGTGTGGGGAGGGGGAGAAAAAACAGAAAGTACTTTACAGACAGCAGGGAGAGCTCAAGCACAAGGCTGCTGCCAGCAGTGGGTGTTCAGGAAGGAGAGTCAGGAACGCAGAAAGACAGGAGAGGTGCTTTTCCAGATTGCACTCTCTCAGCCTGCAGTTCAGAGGATCCCTCAGCAAGAGACTCTGGGTACCACTGTATGTGACCAAGAGAGGGACTGGACGAGCTCCCTCCAGGGCTAGTGCGGCTCAGCAGAAGGGCTGGGAAAAGCAAAAGGCTTCTCGGTGCCAGAATCCACATTTGAGGATTACCCTAGGCACTGGGTAACACCCATGACAGCCAGAACCTCAACCATGCAGTGTGGAGCTACACCTGACAACCCCTCCCACCACAGTTCTCTCAACACAGCCCTCTTCTGCTGCAGCACCCAGCCCTCCTCTCTCATGGGAGGAAACAGCAAAGAGCATAAAGAGTCGGATGTGTCTGCGCTACCGTTCAGCACTCTGTAAGTGAGCTGGAAGTGCAGTCCTGCTTCTCGGTTGTTGCTCTCCATCGTCACAATGAGGCTGACAGATGTTCTTGGCTCAATGACTTCAGTGCCGGCCGAGAGATCGTCAGCGTCCGTGTTGTTTGACACCATGACGGTGATGGCTTTCTCCGAGTCCAGGCTCCCGATGGGGATCTGCACTCCGTTGTGTGTCTGAAACTCCATGGAGGCGACTTTCGTGGACACGGTGTAGTTGCTGATGTAACCGAACGGGAAAGGATTGGAGTCCACTTGGAACATGACTTGAATGACATCCGTCAAGTTGGAAAGGGTGGTGTTGAATGCCTGGGGGATGGAGAACTGGCAGTTTGGTGTGTTTTCGTAGCAAAGCAAGTTAAAGGGATCAGACCGCTTGCCTGTGGCCTTAATTTCTCCTCCCACCAGCTCAAGGGGCTCTTCATTCAGCACTCGAGACTTCATGAGGATGCGCATCAGGCTGGAAGAGAGGTTGTAGGCTTTGGGAGCCAACAACAAATTGTGGGAGTCAGCCAGCAGCTCCTGGGGCTTGGATTCTTGTGAAACCGTATTGACAAGGTGGATTAGGTCACCTGCCAGGAGAGAAATAAAGGTGCAAACAGGGGAGGTGGTGAACAGCCTAGATAACTGCTATGGTCTTGATAACATCTGACACCTTCCCAAAACAACCAGACAAATCTTTCCTTGCTGTCTCCTCACTGTAACTCTGCGCTGTGCATGTGATCTTTCACGCTGGAAGTGCTCAGCAGCCACAGCTAAACCCAGAGCTGTAGGCAACTCTGCAGCCGCCAGCCAATCTGCAGAGCTCGGCAGTGAGTACGTAATCACCTCAGGCTCTGGTCTCCTCCTGCATAGTGACTGGAACGGCAGCTTGGGAATCAGGGAAGGACTGGATAAAGCAAATGTGTCACTAAGTTTTTGCATGTGAAGCGGGGAACACTCAGAAACATGTAACAAGGACTGTGAAGAAGGTGCCTCTGCTTCCTCCTCCGGTAACAAGGGGGGAATTTCCACACGGTGCTCATGGGTGCCCTCCTCAGATGGCTGCCAGGAAGGCGAGCATCTGGAAACCATAGCTCTTACTCATTGTTTACCAAAAGGAGAATTCTCTGGAGTATTAGTGAGTTTATTAACAACTGTCATATCTAAATGTCCACAGAGACAGCTGCCAAAGCCAGGACAACCCTGGCAGAAGGAAGTACTCGGGTGCCACGCTCCAGATGATAGATGTAATTCTCCTAACAGCTGGAAAAGGCCAAAGCCCTCACGGTACAGGAGAAAGCCTGCAACCCTTCCCTCCATCTACCCCTGCCCAGCATGACCTGTGCCCTCCGCAGCGCCCGGGCAACTGTCACCCACTCCTGCACGGGCAGAACTCACCTGTGATGTTGAGGATGTTATCAGCGATGCCAGTCGGTGTCACGGTGCCCTGGGTTGTTTCCCCTTGCAGAATGGTCATCATAGTCTCCAGCTTGTTCAAGGTCCTTGTCAGGCATGTCTTGCAAACCAGCTCCTTGCTCACCACCTGCACAGGGAAACACAGTTTGATGTAGAGGAAAGTCCCAGGGACAGGCGAAGGCCCATGCAGGCAAGTTCAGCTGGCTCCATCCTGCCGAGGCTCGTATGTTTGAACGCTGTCTGCACTCTGAAGGTCACCCCTGCTCTTCCCAGCCCCAGGGAGGTGACTGCAGAGACCATGACTGCTCTGCTCAGACTGAGAGGTGCCAAGAAGCTGGTGGCATCTCCAGGACTCTCCCATCACCTCCCCTCATGTTACAACCTGGCAGCACCCAGGCAGGCATGCCGAGAGGTCTGCTGGAGGAGGCATTAGGGCTGGAAAGAGCCTTAAAGGAGGAGTTCACTAGTAAGGACCAAGCACGTCTCCTGCTCTTGCATTTCATGAGCTTCCCTTTGGGACCACATACTATTCCTACAGAACTCAAGCAGGAGCTGGGTAGGACTCCTGCATCCACCCCACTGTCTTCAGTGGACACAAGATTTAGCCCTTACTGAGTCCATTTCAGTGTCCAAACTCTCCTGAAAGCCGTGGGAGGGATCCTGCCACTCAGGCATGATGGATGTCCCTCCCTCTGCTCCCAGATGTGTCCAAGAAACAGAATGTTCTCGCCATGGGCTGGAGCTCCCCGCACTCTCGAGGGCTGAATGGGAGGGACTGAGGCAACACATGGAAGCCGTTACCACAACCCTGCTCCTAGCTCTTACTTGTCTTTTTTCTTTTAATCATCATAGGATTCAGTCATGATTCACCGTATGTTTTGGTGAAGAATCCAAACAGCATCTGCAGGTCTAGAATTCCCCTTTTGCTGCTTCTATTCATAAGTGATGAGAAGTGAGGACACACTATGTAAACTGGAGGTACAGTCAGGTATCAGGTGGGGAAGAGAAAGGGTTATGGGGAGACACCACCCAAGGGGAGTGACTGCTTCGGAAGGAGAATTGACCGAGACTAGTTTTTTCCCCTCCAGGAGAAATTCATTCTGATTCTTCCCCTCCCCTGCAGGTAAAATCAATCTGATCAATCAGCACTGATTGTCGCTTCTACAGGAAAGGCAATGTGTGAACTCCGCACTAGCCTCAACCACTCGGGGCATTCAAGATTACTGGTTTTCCAAGTTTTTCATTCCAATCCAGAGCATGAACTAATCCTGGAACACCTGCTTTTCCCGTGGAACAAAAATTCTAGTTCTAGACCCAAGCTTCCACAGTGAGACCAAGTTGCAAGGCAAGTTGTGATCCAGCACTGGAACGAGATGTGCTGAACCCCGAATCCCTGAGCAAAGATGAAGAGAAAGACATGGTTTTTGAGGTTTACAGACTTTGAAGCAGAGAAAGGAGCAGGTCTGTCCATCAGCTCCGTGACGAGGTTGCTGACCTGGCTGGGAGGCGATGTGCAGCCAAGGCCAGGGTACCCGACTCCAGGCCCGAAAGCAAAGATCTGGGAGGGCGAGGAGGAAGAGCAGCCAGAGCGGCCTGGCCGACCACCAAACCTCAAGCACATTATATAACTGGGCTCTCTTCCCTCTACCCATCTGACAAAACACACGAAGCCACTCCTAAATCCACCGGGCAGCAGCCCCAGCACTGTGGAGCTGAAACTGGGAGCTGGCCGAGGAACACAGCGCTTCCAGTCAGCAGCAGAGCTGAGCAGTGTTTCTAATCTTGTGTGGTACAAAGAGGGCTGGAAGGGATGTCAGTCCTTGGCGCTGTCCCCAGGCTTAAGGCAGGTCCAGCTCTACTTGTGTTAGTCCTGATGGGAGTCCAGCCTGTCCTCAGAGATTCTGACTCCCCAGCAATTTATTCCAGTGCTTCTCCAGTCGCCGAGGCCTCTCCTACAGTCTCTGCAAGTGAAGGAACCTACCTGCTGCTGCACCAGGGCTGGTGCCAGAGAAGAAGCACAGAGTTCTTAGGTGCTGTCTTCCAGCACGTCTCACCAATGCCTGCTAGATGGGTGGTGTGGCGAGGGGCAGAGCTGACAACACTGATGACATCACCAGAAAAAACCTAATGATGTCCACAAGTGATACCTGCCCTCCCTGTGTGGTACGTGTTGGGGGAAGAGAGACGGGGAAGCAGAACAAGAATTGGGGAGTGTCTAAGCTGCAGCTGGAGGAGCAGGAGGCTGGAGGTGGTGATGGGGACCATACCGTGCACTGCGCCAAGGCAGCGGAGATCTGCTGGATGTCGTCAACCGTGTTCACGTTCAGCGAGTTCAGGGTTTCTGTGATATTGTTGCGAGTCCAGGTCCGGAGTTCAAATTCATTCCCAGTCTCAGGTTCCAAGAGCATGGACCGCTCATACTGAGGGGGAGAAAAGCAGACAGAGTGAGGAAGTCATCAGGTTGTTTCTGAGGACGATGAGCTGTGCTGAAGTCACCTCCTCCCGCACCCTCTATCTCCCTGCCTGTGCTCCTCCACAGAGCAGGGTCTAACAAGCTGTTTTTCCAGCAGAAGTTCCTCGATTTCACTTGTGCTCTCCAAGCAATTATCTCCACAGCCTCGCACTTGACAGCTAAGCAGCCTAGCAGTACACAGTCCTCCCCCAGCTCAGCATAGCGCCTGGGCTTGGGGGACCGCCCCTCCTGGCTCCCAGGATCGGAGCAGGCAGGAAAGCGTCAGTATAGCCCAGAATTCCTGCCCTGCACACAGAGGGACGGGGCCCTACTTCAGGCAGAAGTCAAGGTGAATGCTGCCAGGAGGATGATGCTGCTGCGCTGTGGATTAAGAGCAGACAGAAGATCTTTCAACCCACAGCATCACCTGAGCAGTGACAGGGAGTTTCCAGCGCTGCTGAGCTGGAGTGGGGTGGCTGGCTCAGGGGAAGCGTGATGGAGCTGGGGGAATTTGCACTAAGATTTCTGTTTCTAAACTCAGTGCTGAGACCTGAGGTTGGCAGTAAAGAGAAAAAACAATCTGAATATGAGGGCAAAAAGGCAGCTGCATGGGAGACACCCAGGCCACTGCCATCTCCGGGACCTCTGTCTTATTTTGCAGCCCCTCTGCTTTCCCTGGCCATTGTGTGTCTGGAGCTTACTCTTTTTGATATAAGAAAATTGCTCCAGCCCAGCTCCCAGCATGCAGGTACACTGATTTACACAAGAAACTGTAGCATTAGTCATTTCCCTACACCGCTGTACTAAAACCTGGCCAAAGAACGCTACTGGCGATGGCGAGGCCTTCTGGAGGCCCCTCTTGGGCAGAGAGTGCTGCTTTACCTCATTTAAGATGGTGATGAGGGCCAGAGAGTACTCAATGACCTGTTGAGGGTCCCCTTGTTTCACTAAGCCCTGGAGCACGGTGTCAGTCTGATTGTAGAGCCAGTGGGAGAGGCTGGGGAAGCCCTCGGGTAAGGCGATTTCCATGGAGCTGCCAAGGGAAAGGGGCACTGGGTTAAGCACGGACTATCGAAGGGGGCTGGGGGAAGGGGGCAGAGTCTGCCCTTCAGCTGGGAGGGAAGCAGGTGGTTGAACAACGACGACAGCATTGCTGACGCTTGCCCTGGTGCCCAGTTATGTAGGACCATCATGGACCTGAAACTGGGTTCCTCACTGGTCCAGCTCTGACCAGCTGCCGATGGAGGACACACTGAGCCCAGAGGAGAAACCCCAGGTTTAGTCTGATGGAGCAGAAACAGCACTGGAAACCAGCACTGGTGTGCTGGGAGGAGCTGCCCTGCTGCTGGCATTGTTCCCTGGGGTGTGAGGAACAGCTGGGACACAGATCCTCCTCCGCAGGCACGGCAGGACCATGCGCTCCAGCACGGGAGGCCAGGACTGTATATACAGGGCGGGGAGCTGCAAATCAGCCTCGAGAAGGAGCAGCTTGGTCAGGCAGCAGAGACCAGCTCAGGATGCTCCTCAAGACCTGTGTCACCTGCATGGAGCACACTGGAAATCAAGGGGTGTTTGCAGGAGGGACAACTGGGCTTTCACAGTGCCCCCGCTGGGACTCGAGCTGCAGTCCCTTCCACCCAGTTAAACGCACATGCTCTCCATCTCAGCTACATGAGACCTCCCTGGCTCTCAGTAGCGGGACACCAGGCCACCCGCAGCACCAGAGCTTGCTGCTAACTCTCCCTGGAGGGCTCCTGATCCAGAGAAGGTGGTGGGGCACCGAGACCTTCTGAGAAAGTGATGCCGTGCCATCAGAGCACAGTGTCACCAGGGGATGAAGGAGGTGGTCAGGAAAGCAGGAACTGATAGGAAAGCCTCCCCACAAACACTGGAATTCTCTGTATCACACTTGTGCTGAGCCTCCCCTCGTCCTCCTGCCAACAGCCTCTTGCAGGAGGCAAACACTTTACTCAGGATCTGCCAAGCCCTCTGGGGCAATGACCCAGCCCAGGAGCCCGGCCTGGACACTGGAGCCATCACGTATACCCAGCCTGTGAGTGGTGCCTCTTACCGGTTAATGGCCACCACAGTTGCTCCCAGCTGGTCCTGAACGAGGACGGACACAGACACCAGGAAGCCGCTCTCATGGAAGCCCGGGGGCAGGAAGGCGCTGTGCTCAGCACGGCTGCCCTTATACACGCAGAACTCGTGGTAGTGTCCGGCCCTGCTGCGGGATACCAGCAGGATGTACACCAGCGGCCCCTCCGCGTCCTCCGTGTCTCGCCAGCCTGCAAAGCAAACCCAAGCCAGCGGTCTGACGGGGGCAAGAGCGCGGCGGCGGCTGCAGTCACCATCCCAAAGTCCAGCTTGTCCGCCAGAGCTGGCCTGGCCTGGCAGTGCCCCTTCCCTCCCTGGTGTGTCCCACCTCGCTCAGCCCTTCAGCATGGCACCTGCCCTCATGCAGAGGGACAAGTTGTCCCCACCACAAGCACAAGCCGAGGACTCCGCTGGGCTGGTGGGATGTCTTCAGGGCCTGCAGCGTAAAGCTCTGACCCACGATGAATTTTTCTGATGTTTAGGGGTTTCTGCCTGCGTGTTTGGGTCCCTTAATGATTCAAGGGATTTGTGAAGAGTTCGTGAGCAAAACAAAAGTGGGACAAACTCTTCTGGGGCTGGGAAGAGCACTGACACAAAGCCACAGCTTCTGCGGGGGCTCGGCGCAGCCCTCGGGCAGCTCAACATGTCGGAAACAACTGAGTCCAGGACAAAATCTGCACAAACGTTTCCTTGGAGCTCCCAGGAGTTATGGGCACTCTTGTGGCTGCCAGACACTTGGGAAATTCACTGTGCGTTTGCCAGCAAGCACCAGTGAAGGGGCTGGCTCTGCCAGTGGGTCCGCGTCCCACTTCAGCTTAAAAACAACCACTCAGAGCTAAAACTCGCACCACTCCAAAGAGGGATCGATTTCACTATTATTCTGGGTAGCTCAAAACATACCGAAGTTACAACAACATCACGCTGCACACACTTCTGCTTCTGCCCCGCTGAAGCTGGGCTTTAGTGACCAGCCCCGCCAGAGCCAGCAGAATTCATCACCTCTGCAGCGTGGCTTCCCAGCATTAGAGCACAGACAGCATTAATCTCTAACACTCATCATCTGGGGAAATATGGCTTTCAGAGGCACTTATGCCTTGGCCCAAGGCTACAAGACGTGGGCCAGGCCACTTTCCCAGAGCTAGACTGGTTGTTGCTGTCTCTGCAGCTGGTTGAGAAGGTAACTGCCAAAGGGAACATCCAGCCCACGTGGCAGAGAAAGGCCCCAACGCTTTGTCTTTTGACTCTTCCCACCCACGCATGACTCAGTTTTGGGCACTCATCTTCTTTTTCCTGCACTGAAATACCAGTTTCTTCCGCAAGTACTGGCCTGGCCTGGGTATCACCATTCAGCTACATGAACTGGGGTTAAAAAAAGGGCCTGCCTGCGACCATGAGTTTCAGAGCTCCGTAATTTGGGCACACAAAGCTGCACATGGTCCAAGCTTTGGGGATCAGACATGGAAAGATCCACTTCTGAACTCAGCCCTGGCCAACAGTGCCCTGGGGCGGGAGCTCAGGATGGAGAGAACGTCTGTGGGAACGGCTGGTGGGTGCCCGGCACCGCTGTCCGTCCGCTCTCACCTGCGCACTCAAAGTGCACCTTGGCCATCAGCGCCCGGAGGGGTCCTCTGGGAGACAGCCGGCAGGAGCCTCCCATGGGTGGCTGGTTTGGGAGCAGGTCGATGGAGGCGAATCCTTCCTCCCCCGTGGTGAGGTCAGTGATGTGCAGGGTGAAGGTATATCCCTCGCCGTCCTTCAGCGCACCTTGCCTCAAGACCAGGTTCATGCCCGTGTCGCCAGTGGAGGTAGTTGTTTTGTCCAGGACGAGGGACTTGTTTTTAAAGCTGTGCGCTGCCCATCTCTGCCGAGAGGAAGAGGGGAAAGACAGGAGAGGTTTTGTTTAAATCTGAAGTTATGTCCTTAAAATGTTTTCAGATTGAGGCTCTTATAAAAAGCAACAGATTTCTAGTGGGACCATCTGCCAAATTTGCAGTTGATAATTCAGCTTTAGTCTTGTGTGCTACAGCAACAAGAACTGGAACCTGCCCAAAACGTCTGGTGGGAATATTTCCACCGTGAGATCTACTTTAGTCTCTGGGATTACATCACCCTCTGACAGAATATTTCATAATACAGAATACAAAACACAGGAAATAAATTAAGTACTGGTGGAGTCTCCAGGGGACACGGTGTTTGATATGCTTTAAGCTGAACGTGTCCTGGACAGTTCCTCTTAATAGCACAAGCGTACGATTGCGACAACGGGAGGGACGGTGGGTGACACGAGTACATGCTGAGAGCAAGACAGACCAGCCCTCGCAACAGGGCTTCCACTTCTGAGACCTGCTTCCTTCGCAGGCTGCAGAGATGCTGCACAGAGGAACCTGTGATTAGAGGAGGAACCTGGGGGATCAGAAAAGACTGAACCACCTCTGCTCGAGCCACCAGAATAATGGGCAAAATGCCAATCAGCAGGAGAAGAAAATACTCCGCAGATCTCTTCTAGGAAAAAAAGTGAGGTTTGTGTGAAACGAGGCGGTCACTCATGGGCTTGGCTTGAAAATGACCCAGCAAGGATTTGCTCTTGGGTAGGTTGAGGCACTGACGGAGGGCTGACAGGCCACACATCCTGCAGCCTGCAGGCACAACCCAGGGCAAGGGAAAGCCCTGGACATCTCACAGGGGGTCCAGCGGTTACAGAACATGGGGAACCTGCTTCACAGGCTCTCCCACCCTCCTCCACGCTGCTGAGACACGGCCCGGCCCATGGGAGCCCCATGTCACACCAGGCAAGCTCCACACAGGGCCTGTTCTAAGCTTCTGACTGAGAGCCAGTTCTGCAGCCAGTTCCAGGGGCTGTGATGAAGACACCAGTACTGGCCAGCCTTCTTCATCCCTCAGCCAGAGCCAGCCTGCCATTGCTCCTATGGTCAGAGGTCGTTTCCACTCCTTGTCTCTACGGCAGTTTAGGTCCAGGACTTTATTTCTCACACAGCTCTTTCCAGCCTGTCCTCTCTGACTCTCCCCTTCTCCCTGAAGCCCACCAAAGGTGAAGCAAAGAGCAGCATTGCTGATGACTTTACCCCAAGCTTGGAGTCGTTGTGACAGTTCTGGCAGGTCCCCTCGAGGTAGACGTAGGAGCTCTTGCTGACTTCATAGACAGACTGAGCCTTGCAGGAAACACACTCCAGGGACACGATAGGGACTCCCCCTCTCTTGATGAATACCTGGGGAAGCAAGAGGCTCCATCAGAAGATCTGAGACAAAAATACAGACAATGAACAGGGAAGTAGACATCCCAGCAGCTGGTTCTGCAAGGAGGAATTGCTCTGCACCAGCCCGGTCTGTGCTAGGGAAACAGCAGAAAGAGATTGCCGAAGGATTTCAGGTCAGATTTAAGCTACATCACTTCTCTTACACTGACCAGGGCAAGTTCTTCTGCCACTTCAAGAGCCACCCAATGCCAAGCTGGGCCAACCGAAGGAACTCTGGATTTACTTTACACTTTTTAACACCACATATCCCTTTCGAAATGTCCCTCTGGCACCCTGTGCTGAACTCCCAGCAAGTCCCGCTTTGCTGTGGGGTGGGGATGGTGCCAACTGAAGCCCTTTGCTGTACCAACCATCTCAGGACAGCTATTAAGGGGCTGGAAAAGAGGAGCAATCTAACTGGGAGGAGGAAAACCTCCACCACAGCACAGCCCAAACATCTGGTGACCACCTGCCCTGGGAAGCAAGGGCAGCACTTTTTTGTTTTCTGGGGGCCAAACTCTTGGTCCTGCCTCTGCAGCCATGGAGCACCTGACCTGGTGGGGTCTCAGTAGGTCTGTCGTGGGCACAGGAGCGTGGGGCGGTGGGTCCCTGTCCTTGGCCCAGGAAGCGTTTGCAGTCCAGACTAACAGAGAGCTCTGGGAGCCGGGGTTTCCTGGGGATGTGCTGCCCTGGCACAGCCAGGATGTCCCGCTGTCTCCCCATCCCTGCTCTGACCTACAGAGCCTGGTCTAGAACCAGATGCCCTATTTCAGGACCTGACCCTTGTGCTCTTGAGTGCACTGCCTGAGCAGAACCATCACCATCTCTGACACTCCCTGTGTCCCCAAGAGACAGGAATGATGATAAAAGCAGCCAGGAAACACAGCTCCCACTATGCTCTTCGCTCTGCAGCCGGGGAGAACCACCTTTTCCAGAGAGTGCTGTGTGGTTCCAGGCTTCTAGCTCACCTCTAAGCTGCACATCTCCAGACATGCAACACACCCGCCCAGCAAAGCACCCACTGCGAGGAGAGCTGTAGAAGCACTGGTGGCTCAGACACAATGCCCTCTGAGCTCTGACCCCTGGTACCCCCGGGAAACGGGGCTGGCCAGCGACTGGCAGAGCCGCTGCCCTGGCATAACGAGTATTCTGAGCCCAAAGACAGCAGTGAAGACCCTGTTTAATACAGACTTTTAAAAGAGGATAAACACTGCCCAGCACTGAGCCGGAGCACAGCGAAGCTTCATTCATTCCTGCAGTATTTGAGAATTTCCTGCAACACTGGAATCATTGTTTTGCGCTCATGCATGGAAACCAGATAGGACGGAATGTCCTTGAAAGACTATCAATTTAACTTCTCTCCTTTCATCCTCTAGCTTTGGTTTAAAACCCAGGCAGTAAGAGTTTCCACTTTCAGACTAAGTACATCTCTAATTGCCAAACGCACCGCGATGAATGTTTCTGACATAAACCATAAGTGCTGTCGGCCTGCAGATGCGCTCAGTGTTAGGCTTAATTTGACATAAACAACATGCACTTTAAAAAATCCTCCCTTAAAAAAACCCAGAAGGAGAGAAGAGAGGAACTGTTGACAGTAAAATCAAGTACCAGCTCTCAGGAAGCTCTCTGGGCAAAAACCGGGGAAGAGCCTGGTGCTGTGACACGGGAAAGCCCCAGGACTGCGTGCAGTGCTGGAGGAGTTACCAACCACGGGCTCCTCTGCTGTGCTCCCACCGCAGAGCTGCGGTCACGGACTCTTGGTCCCAGGAACGGTGGCCAGTACCGTCCAGGGTGGGTCACTACACAGCCCCTACACACAGCGGGGCTAATGACAGGTCTAAAGGAAGGAAGAAACTCAAAGGACTTGGCAGGAGAAGCTGGCTAGTGCAGGCAGGTAGCAGTGCTTCCACATCCCCAACTGAACTGGGGCCAGCTCTTGGACAGGGCCAAGGGACACAGTCTGAGGAGCCACCGTGGCTGGGCACGGTCTGGGGCCAGCAGCGCTCTCCTCTAGAAACTTCCTCAGGAAAAGGGTGGCGGACTTGCAGCTCAGCTCCAACACAAGGACAGAACGCGGCAGCGGTCCGTGGTACGTACGGTTTGGTTTGTTGCCTCGGGACTCATGCCCTCCTTCCTGACGGTGAGGTCGAACGTGTACTCCACATCTGCCTCTAATACAGCTTTGGAAATTGTGACAATTCCTTCCTTGGCACTGAAATTCAGAGAGCACCCTGCAGCCGAGCTCTGCTTGCAAGGAGAAAAGAACTTTCAAACCCTCCTTGGTACGGGTGCACATCGGGTTAGTCCACAGCCAAAACATTCAGAGCCACACACGGTCACTGCTACAGACCTCGCTGTGCAGTGCCTCCACCGGGGCGGCGTGTGGGCCACAAAGCACGTTATCCTGCTCTTCAGGTTAGTAAACAGTACTTGGAATACTCTGCATGTCATCTGAGCTTCACATTCTGATTTCATAGCGATTAATTCTTCATTAAATAGCTTATAAACATCACCAAACACCACCAAAAGCTCACATTAAACTCTTAAGTCTAACCCATCTTTTTGGTTTGAGGTAAAGACAGAAAACGATGACTTTTTAGAAGCCAAAGAACCCCACATTCAATCTAAAAACACTCCTGAGGTGCATCTCCCTAAGAATCTGCAGGGCAGTTTGCCCTTCTGTCACTGCAGGGTCAGACCATTTCAGAGTGCGAGCACAGTGACCTGCTCGTGACCACCGTGACCATGATGTGGTCACTGGACTCCTCTGAAGTCTGGCTTTGGCCCCTGCTGTAATTAGAGACATTTAACTGCTAACAGGAGAAGGACCAGAGCCCTCAGGCCCCTGTTGCGCTCAGCAGCTCTGTAATGCTTTTGGGTTATGGAAGCTACACGGAAACTGTGAGCCAGAGGCCAAGTCCAAGGGAGGCAGCAATAAGAACACCCCGGCTTCCAGAGCCACCACTTCCACCGAGCATGGGGACACTGCGCAGCACCTTTGCCACCCTCCTTCCGGAGCAGCTTTGTTAAGGGTGCTCACAAAAGCTTCCTTCCTCAACACCACCTCAGCCCAGACACGTTTGTGGTGGAGCTGATGGGCAGCTGGAGCTCCCAAATGACCACCCTCTCTAGCCATGCAAAACTGCTCTTACCTTGGAGGAGAATGTACAAGACCAATCATATAACAGTGGAGTCTGTTCGCCGTCATCCAAGTTTGGGTCATAGGACTTCTCCCCATCCAAGATTAAGTCCTGAGTGTTGGACCATACACGGTATGACCCCCCGTCAATGATTGGGACCAGCTTACTTGGTATCACAGTGACATTGGCAAAGATGCTTTTGGACAGTGGGGTGTCTCCAAAGGAGACGATGAAGATGAAGCAGTAGTTCCCAACCTCCAGGGCAAGCTTTGGTATAACCAGCTGGGGCCTGTTCACATCAACGTTTGGCAGACGCATCCTGCTGGAGTCATCCAGGTTCAGGCAGCTGGGTGCTCGGTATATCTCCCAGAGGTGCTCTGTCTGGTACTTGATGCACCCTCGGAGGTCAATCTGTGCCTCTAAGTAATTCCTCTGGGACCGCTTCATGACCACTTGAGGGGGCAAGGCTAACTCCACCTCTGGCTCTTCACACTCCAGGACTTTGACAGTGACCGTGAGGTGGGCTACGAAGAAGCTGATGAGATTGGTGGCGTTAACCTCCACCAGGTAATCCCCAGGGCTCAGGTAGGAATAGTTGGCCACTGCAACCCTGGTCATTTGAGTGGAAGAGCCATCCCCAAAGGTCCACAAGAACTCAACACTCCTGCTGCTGGGCACCACTGCTGCTTCAAACAGGGCTGTCCTGTTGACAAAGGCATTGGAGGCAGTGAGGAAGACCTGGACTATCGGGTCCTGGACCTGGATGGTTCTGGTGACATTGATACCTCCCAAGTCATTGAAGGCACGGAGGTGAATCTCAAGCTGCCCTGCAGCTTCTGGAGTGTAGGAAACCCTCTCTCCTGCCGCAGTGACCACGGATCGACCTTGCTCTTTCCTCAGGGAGAACTGCCAGGAGAATGACACACGGGAGCCGCTCCCCACCTGGGCACTGAAGCTCTTCCTTGTGCCCGTGGGTATGCCTTCCTCACAGCAGTTCAGGAGCTGGACATCGCGCACAGCCTCCAGGACAGAGATGAGCACCTGGGCATGGGCAATGCTGATTTGGTTCTGGACTGTCACGGTCACCAGATAATCGCCGCTCTTGGTGAACTCATGTGTGTACTTGGACCCATTGAGCACCACAGAGTAGTCCCCACTTATGCTCACCAAGTAACTCACGGAGGTCCCTGATGACATCCTGATCACAAAGGTGACCTGTTCCCCTGGCTCCACCACCTTCTTGCTGGCAAGAACTTCCAGTCCTTGAATCCTGTCCAGCACCGAGATGTTCCTGCTGGCCAGAGCCCAGCTGATGTCATTCGATGCATTCAGGTAGACGGTGTAAAACCCTGCTGTGGGGAACATGACTGCAACAGACTGGCCAGTCAACGTGCCATTTGGCACCTCCCAAAGCCACGTCACTTCAGTCCCTTTCTGCAGCTCCCCCTCAAAGACCACCGTGGAGCCTGATGAGACGTATCTACAGTCCAGTTCCGCAGTCCCTATACTCAGCCCCTCTATGACCTCCTCTACACACACAGAAACGGTTGCATTGGTTGCATCCAGCTTGTTTTCTGCTCCAACGACGACCTCTATCACTCCAGGGTTTTGGAAGGAGTGTATAATAAAGGGTTCAGAGGTAACGGAAAAGAAGCCACCCTCTAGGTACCAAACATAGGTGATGCCAGTGCCACTGGTTATGGTGGCACTTATGTTAACAGAGGCATTAATTGCAACCGGGTTGGGGAAGGCATAAGGCTTTAGAAAACCAACGCTTTCAATGAACTCCAGCGTCCTGTTAGCAGTTGCGTATCCCAGCATATTGGTGGCTTTCAAGTAGACAGTGTAGTTTCCAGCTTCCAGGACGCTAAAGGAGAAGGTTTTCCCAGTGAAGGTCTGCACAGTGTTGCCACCCCTTTGGGCTACCCAGCTGTAAGAGATGTTTGTTCCCTCTCTCACTGCTGCCTGCAAATGGAGTGTTTTGTTAGTTGGGAAATAGAGGTCCTCCACCAGGTCACTGCTGGCCACCTGCAGGCCCTCGATCTGCTCCAGGACGTAGATGTAGATGCTATCCTGCAATGAGCTGATCTTGTTCTCTGCTGTCACGATGACATTGAATGTGCCCACGGACCGGAATGTGTAGGAAATCGTGGAGGAGCCTTGGATGGGAGTGCACCGGTCACAGAGGATCCATGAGTAGCGGATGGCAGTGCCAGAGACAAGCGTGGCTACAAAGCTCACCGAACCATTTAACGGCACCACTGTCCTGCTGGCATTGATGGTCAGCCCATGGAGCCGACGTTTCACTGTGACATTGATGGTGGTCTTGTTAAAGCTCACGTCGTTCTGGCCCACCACGCTAATAGCATAATGGCCCGTGGTGTTGTAGGAGTGGGTAGCGATCTGCCCAGGCTGGGTAGCGCCATCTCCAAAGTCCCAGCAGTAGCTCACTTTGGTTCCATTCATGCTGGCAGAGAACAGGTAGATCTGGTTCAGCTCCAAAACACTTGTCCCGTTATATTCGATCTTTGCTACCCCAACCGGTTCCTGGACTTCCACAAATGCTGTGTCATTGTTGAAAGAGACGTTGTTGGAGACGGTCACCGTGACCAGGAAAACCCCTGTGTTCTTGTAGGTGTAGGTGACCTCAGTCCCACTCGATCTAGCGGACTCATTGTTCCCAAAATCCCAGCGGTAGCGGTACTGGTAGAGAGGCAGGGCACTGACCTGGAAGCTGCTCTCTTCACCAAGCCTCACAAACTGCTTGGAAGGGAGAAGGGTGACGTTGACTATCTCCGGCTCCACACAGACGCTGGTGAAGTAGTGTGCCTTGTTAAACCTGCTAGAGAGCGTCAGCGAGAGGGGGAACGTCCCACTTCGGGTGAAGTTGTGCATCACCACAGGGTCCCCGCTGATTGTGACATTGGACGAGCCATCTCCAAAAGTCCAATCAAAGACATACTCATCAGGATTTCCCGTGACGTACGCAGTGAGCTGCACATCGGGGTGCTCGAGGATGCAAGAAGTGGGCTCTATTTTGAGCACTTCCAGGACAAATATCCGAACAGGCACAGTATGGGAGACGGAGTTCACAGGATTCACAGCTGTCACATTCACAGTGCAGTTGATGTCCTTCGCGTAGACATGTTCTACCACTGGCACATGACTCCTCAGCACTGTCCCGTCCCCCATATCGAATATCCAGGTGATACTGTCCCCCGTCTGCACTGAAGCATTAATGGTCACAGACGCTCCGAGCTCTGCTGCCTCATCCGCGGAGACGCAGAGCCCAGTTATCTCTTCAAACACTTGGTAGCACTCAACTGTCTCCACGCTGCTTACGGTGTTGTTCGCTGTCACGGTGACGTTGTACACCCCTCTTTGGGAGTAGCTGTATGTCACTGTAGACTGGCTCTCGGTGAACAGCGAGGACCCGTCCCCAAAGTCCCAGGTGTACGTGACACCATAAGGAGATGGCAAGGGATCAGCTCTGAAGGTGACCGGATGGCTCACAACTAAAACATCCACTTCTGCTTCCATCTTCACATCAATCAGATAACTGCGGATGTGGACAGGGGTCAAGTGGGTGAGGTTCTCAAACTGGTTTGACACAAGAACCACCAGATCATATTCACCTGCATTGGAAGAGAGCAGAAAAAGACCAATCGTGAGGACGTGCTTGTGCAAGAGCTTCCTGCAGCACTGTGGGAGTGTGACGGGGCGCTGCAGGGAGATGCTCTGCTCCTGCAGCATGCACGTCCTGGGCTTCCCTCCTCTGGCCCAGGACCAGCAGGAACGACAACCAGGTCAAGCCCGTGAGGACGAAACACCAAGTAAGAAGCCAGTCCGACAGACACAGAGAAGTCTTCATTCTGTTCGCTCACACAACAGCCCCTTCCCGCTGCCCGCAGAAAGGTTCTCTACCCCCGCTCCCATCAGCACGGAGCTCCCCTGCCACTCATCTGTCTGCTGCGACTGCCCAAAAAGGGGACTGTGGGTGCTGGAGCTGCTTCTTACAGTGTGGACAAACATCTCCTAGGAACAGAGATACAGAGGATGGCAATGGCTGGAGGCTTCCAGTCACTCTGGCTGCTCACTTAGGAACGACATAATGACTTCCAAGTCTTTTTTTATTGGAAGGTGTCTTGTAACCCTCTCACAACAAAAATGTCTGAGCTCCTCCTACCCCAAAAGGACCATCCTGAGCGTACCTGGGTCTTGATAGACGTGGGAAACGTTGTGTTCAATCACCACCTCATGGACAGTGGGATCAGGAACAAGGAAAGACTTGTTGTAGGGAGGTTTGAACAGGCATGTCTCCTGGACACCATCTCCAAAGTCCCACCTGGAGAAACACACAAACTATGTTATGCTGCACAACAGGAGAATCACGGAAATCCCAGAGGAATGCTGGCCTAGCCTAGGGCTGTCTTCCAGGCTGGGGTGTCCAGAGAAAACACAGGAAGCATAATGCCGAAGATCAAAGCAGTAGCTGTGCCCAGTGCTGTGGAACGGTCGCTGCAAGAGGAGTAGAGCACTGGTGAGAAGAGGAGGAACCCAGCACTAAAGCAACGTTGCAATCCTTTACAAGAAAAGACTTCCAGCCTCAGCTCTAGGTCCCAGCCAGCGTGAGTGAACCACACTTGGCAGGGATTTCAAATTAACTAGACAGCTGCTGAGAAACAGGCCGTTTGACACCGGCCCTGGGAAGAGACGCGGAGCAGTGAGACTGGTAAGCTACGCAGAGGAAGGTCCTGAGTTTGGGCAACTTGCAAAGGACTCACAGGAACAACGCATCCACAGCGGAATCAACCTGAACCCTCGCTGTAAGCTCCACGGTGCTGTTCTGCGGGAGGACCGGCAGGACACCCAACACAGTCAGGTTCTTCATCTTATTCATCATCTCCACCGTGACGTTGTAATTGACTGTAAAGTTACTGACGTGGTTGGAGGCGGTGAGCTGGGAAGGACAGTAGGACAAAGAATGTGTTTGGGATCACTTTGCCATGCTGCCCTCTCCTGAGAGTGGGGCTTCTACTGTCTGAAGAGGTCCCACCAGGCAGGCAAGCAGGTTGGGTCAGGGGAGAGTTGCCTGTGGGACAGGGGCAGGGGCAATAGCCTGAATGGCACTGGAAAGCAGCGTAGACTGGAAGGTCACCTACCCAGCAAAGCCACTCTTGCAGGAACCACCACATCTCCACCACTAAAGAAGTGTGTCCAAGGAAGGACTGGTGTTGTGACACAGTTCCACCCCACACACACACTCACGGGCCGCTCAATACAGGGTGCGACTCCCCTCTCTGGGTCACACAACAATCCATAGGAAAAGCCAAATGTGGACTGCAAAGGGCAGTGGACCACAGCGTTAAGGCTCCCCCAACACTTCTGGCTCCTGCCTCCCCCATTCTCTGGGGACAACAATGACAATCACCTCCCGCAGTGGACCAGTGTTGAGGCATCCCCTTCTTGCTCCTGGCTCCTACTCCCCTCCTTTTCGCCTTGGACCTTCTTACAACCTAGGTCACTTGTACTTGGTCATGGCCCAAACAGGGGATGCCAGGACCCCAAGGTCCAGCAAGTTCTGGGCATGTGCGAGTGATGGAAGAATATCAGAACCTTAAAATCTAGCAAGTTCTGGGCATGCACAAACTGAAACATGACATCACTCAAGTTAGGCCGAAGTGGAAGAATACCTGACAGGGGTCAGTTATCTCAGACCCTGTGAACAGTGATCCAAAATCAGACCCTTTGAGCTCTCCTGGATCACAGCAAGCTGCAGCCAGCATCTCCCCTGAGCTGGGACACTTCTCAGGACCACCTGCCAGCGAGGCCGATGCAAGGCCTGGGCAAGAACCACCTCCCCGAGACTCAACCACAGCCCGTTGAGTAATGCCAATGCGTGGTCAGTATTGTCTCTAAACTCAAAGAGGGAAATTTTGACTATAGGTTGGCATCTTCCACCCAACTCTTGACCTATTCAGGTGTTTTGCTTTGTGCACTGAGAGTGGGCACTGGATCCAGGTATTTCCGTCTGTCCATATGCGTGTCTGCATGTCTTGCATTTGTACATATCTATTTTGACTTAAGGTACCTTGTAGTAACTTGGTGTGAGCCTTGTCATTCTCAAATCTCTAACCAAGTTAGTTTTACTTTGCTAAATCACCTGCTAGTTCATTAAGTGCTGCTAAAATCCAGCCCTTCTGATCGCTATACCCTTATAGCGGCAATAAATCCTGAACTGCTGTCAAATCAAACCGTGTTAAGGATATTTATCCACAACAACTGGTGCTAGAGCAAGAGGGCAAGGAGAGCTTCCCACCCTGAGACTCCTCTGCCTCTGAACTTGCCAGTTCCCCTCTGCCTGGTCCAATGTGCCCCACACACTGTCTCCAGCTGCTGAGCCCAGGCGCTTGCTGCCACCAAGGGCACAACAGCCACCCCGTTTCCCAAGGCCAGTGGCAGATGGGTGGCTCCATGCAGAGAGTGGGGATGGGAGACTCATAAAACCAAGCAGACCAAGTGGAGCTCCAGCATCCCGGGTGTGGTGGGCGCAGAGAGGGAGAGTGAATTTGGGCAGAGGAGGGAAAGGGAGAATCAACAGGCAAGAGATGAAGAGACGTGACAGAAGTAGAGCAGAATCCTCAAGATTATCTGGACATGTAACACTGACATGGCACCTAATGACAAAGCATCTTGGCACCTCCTCACCTGCGGCAGAGCTGAGCCGCTGACACAAGGGATCCTTCAAACCCAGCTGAAGAGAGACCTCCCACCCCAACAGATGAAGAAGTCTGTGTACAGGCTTCCTTGGATCCGTTACATCGAACCCAGTGGACTCCAGACTGACACCACCTTGTCAGCTCCATACAGAAAAGCAATCCAGGCTGTCAGCACCGTGTGGACAATCCAGGTGAAGATCCAGAAAATCTGTTACTCAGCACTGTGCTGCACCAAGCAAATGGGTGCTAGTGTGTCCCCAGAGCTCAGGCTGGTGGCTCTCCAGGAAGCCATCAGTTACCCTGCAAACGGATGGAGCAGCTGGGAGCCTGACCAGGACTCTGCGTGGTTCTGGCCACTGGCAGATCCTGTTCCATGACAGATACCTCCCTCTGTCCAGACTCTTTGCTCTTTCCCTCTGCTGTCATAACAAAGCGCAGCGTTCCAGTCTGCACCAGTACAAAGAGAACAGGACACAGACCAGAAGAGCTTGTGGCAGAAGCTCTGTCCCGGCTATGAAAGCCTTATGTTCACATTCTGCCTCTGCCTGGTTCTGAACTCATGGGTTCTGAGCACCCGGCAGTGGGGTGCTGGGAGGAGGAAGGACAGACGCTCCGTGAAGAGAACGGAGAACATGGAGAAAAGGGGAGAGAGCGAAGACAAGGAAGTCAGTGAAGTCGGCTGTAAGGGAAGAACAGAAGAAACTATTTGCATTTGCAAGAGCAGCTCAGTGAGAAATAGCAGATGAGCTTGTCAGGAGCACAATGAAAACCTCCTAACTCAGCGCTGCCTCCTCCTCTCCCTGCTGCTCTTCCTGCTTCATTTGTGGAATGAGATGGGAACCCAGGACTGAAACAGTATCAGGGGAAAGGCCTTGGCTTACCGAAAGCTTGTACACAGCCGGGCTTTGGTAGATAACGTTGAAGACAACATTGTAAAAAGTGAAAGATGGCTTATCATCTACTGTCCATCGGAAAGTCACATCTGACCCAGCCTCCATCACAGGGATGTAGCTCTGAAAGGCATGAGAACATTTTATACCAGTGCAAGAGACAAGCATGCACAGCAGTTCCCAGCAGATCTCCAGCTGAACTGGAGAGGGAGCAGAGCCAGACTGGGAGGCATCACACACCTGTAGGACAGCACCCTCTGAGCATGACACAGAGGTGCAGGATCATCTGTGGCTTCGCTGCTGGTGGACTCCATAAATCAGGAGCAGAGAGAGAGCAGAGCCCACACTGCCTGCTCCCACACCCCAGTGCTCTGCTCCTGCCATCAGGCCTCTGCCTCATCGACTAAAAAACTTTCCGATGTCTCTGCAGGAACAGCTCAGCTTTAGCTACACCTGTAAGCTGAGGCTCTGCCCCTCATCCGCTGATGGTACCCAACCCGAAGCCTAAACTGGTTGACCTGCACTGGACAGGGTGGGCTCCCTCATCACTCCTACAGTGCCTCCTGAGCAGGCTGTGGCAGCCAGGAAGGGTGAGACCAACAGGCATTGCAGGCACAGGGTTCTGCCGTAAGCAGCCAGAGGTTGAACAGAGCGTTTCGCACAGAGTGATGGGCAGTTCTTCAACAGGTTCCCAGGGCTCGGCTGTAGCAATGGGGACAGGGGACTGGAGAAAAAAGACTGCAAATACCAGAGCAACTCCTAGACTTTGATGGATGGATGAAACATTTTTATAGTTTCAGCCAGCTGATGACAGAATCACCAAATTGTTTGGGTTGGAAAAGCCCTTTGAGCTCCTCAAGTCCCCCCGTTCCCCCAGCACTGCCAGGTCCCCACCGACCCCTGTCCCTCAGCACCACCTCCGCACGGCTGGGAAACCCCTCCAGGGACGGGGACTCCACCACTGCTCTGGGCAGCTTAAGGTCCTCCAGGCTCAATCCCCCCAGGTCCGTCAGCCACTCCTCAGCGCACTTGCGCTTCAGACCCTGCACCAGCTCCATTACCCTTCTGTGGAAACACTCCAGCCCCTTAATGTCCTTCTGGGAGTGAGGGGCCAGAACTGAAACTGGGAATCAAGGTGCAGCCTCCCCAGTGCCCAGCACAGCGGAGTAAGTGATTTAAGGATTTAGTAGAGCAAATCTAAACACCTAAAGGAGTAACTATCTTGACAAGTCAAAAGAAGGTAAGTACTGGCCTTTCATAATGCCTCCAGTTTTCCATGGAACTGGAAGGCCAGCATCCCCCTCGCAGGAGGTGCTGCCTTACCTCTGAGGGAATAAAAGTGAGGGTACAGCTAAGCTGCCTTCCTGCTGGAGAGCACCAGTGCCTTCTACCACACGTCTGTGTCTGCAGCAGCTCTGGGACCAGTGCTCCCAGCAAGCAATGCTCCACCCGACCAATGCAGAGCCAAACGCTCGTCAGCCAAACCCACCCTGTCAGCAGTAAAGGCTAAAAAACACTACCCACGAATTAAAAGCATCAGCAATCACTCACCACTCGTGTGTTCACCAGGACTCTGCTCTCGGGGTCAGGGGTGGCCCGCAGCCCGCGGATGGGCTCCTCCACTTTCACCGTGATGGTGATGTTCTGGGAGCTCACGGCGTTCTCCGCAACAAGCACGTGGGTGCTCACGCCCTCCCTGAGTCCGCTCAGGCTGACCACGGCAAACCAGGTGTCGTTGGTCTCCCTGGCACAGTCTGCTGTCAGCAGTGCCACGGCCGCCGGGCACGACGCCTCAAAGGGGAAGGTGTGGTTGTCCCCCAGCCAGCTGATCGTCGCGTTCACCCCCGAGGAGAGCTTGACAACCAGGGTAGTGCGGTTGGATGGTAGGTAGACCCTGCTGCCCTGAGGAGCGGGGTGGATGACACGCAGGCCTGACACCGGAGAAGCCACCCAGAAGCTGCAGGACAAGTTGGTGCTGAAGATGCCATTGTCCACACTGGCTCTGACCGTGTAGCGACCTGGATGTTCCAGCCCCGTGTTGTGGGGGCTGATCACCGGGACCAGCTGCTCCTCAGCATAGCAAAGTCGGAGAGAGCAAACAGTGTTGTTCATCCAGGAGGCACCAATGAGGGCATCAGGCAGACCCAGTGCCCACTCGGAAGAGTTCATGCTTAAGACGTTGGTTCTGTAAGGTGAGGTGGTACTTGGCTGGCACTGGAGGAGTGAGCCCAAGAGTCCGTTGTGCTGGATACTGAAGATATCCTCAGCCCTGACAAAAATATTTTCTTTTCTGAATGTGACCTGCAGAGAGAAGAGACATTTTGGGATTAATGCCACAAGGTAAGAGCACTCAGCACCCAGCTCTTGCCTGGGCAACACAGCTGGAGTTACTGCCAAGTGGAACCAACAGAAAAGCCACAGACCCAAACCCAGCATGGGGGGACATTTCCCCACTCCACTCCCCTTGGCCACTCCACATTGAACGTGCTAATACAGCAGTCAGCTTCACGCCCTGTCTCTGCTGTGCAGGTGCAATGGCACAGCCCAGGACACCTGCAGAGCCTTTGGACCAGCCACGCTGTCACAACTGGTTACTGCGGGGAGCTCATGGCTTAGAGTGGGGAAGATGGAAAGTGGTGGCATGCGTGACACGGAGCAAATCACTTCACTTGCACAGACTTTGGCACCTCCACCTGTAAACTCGCAAGGACTCTTTATTTACCCTGAGCACTCAGGAGGAAACCGCCCCACCTACGCACTGCTCCCAGCAGCTCATAAACACTGACCCGGTACTGGGAAGAGGGGCCAGCGGGTATCGTGAAGAGAAATTCCTTGATGAGTTCATAGCCGAGCTGGCTCTCATTGTGCTGAAGGGAAACGGGGGCAGGGCTGCTGGCAAGAGAACTGTTGCCACACTCGGTCGCGTTGCAGCAGTTGTTTGGTGACGAGCACAAATCAGTCAAGTGACACCACTGGAAACCAGGAGGACATTCAAGTAGCGTCCAGTTCCCATCATCCTGAGCAGAGTGGAATGGTTCTGTAGCATTTTTTCCCTCCTGGTAGTCTGGAAGAAGTGATAGAGAATGCAACAATCACCCTTCTGACAAGTAACATCTCTAGCACACTGCTCCTTTGCTCCAAATTCACCACTTTTTTCCACTTTGACCGACAACTACTCCACTCTTATCAAAAGCTGCAGCTGCACCACGTCCTGCTGCTACGTAAGACAAGTGTCCTGTGTTACTGGAAAATTTCACGGAGAGCATTAAAGACAAGGTCAGTCTCTTTTCCAGTGAGGACACACCAATTTGCAGCCTAAGAGAGATCTACATTCAAGCAAAAGAAGTCTGAGCGAAAACAGAGCTGGCTTTGACATTGAAAACGCATTAAGCAACTTTTCTAAGTTCATGTTTCGATGTCAAAGTATCAGCTTTTCAGTGTCAAAAATATCCTTTCGTAACCAGCCAACCCTATGGCTACAGCAAACACTCTGCTGCAGAACTAACTGTTGCCAAAACTGTGACTATGGAGCTGTTGTACAAGGATTAAAGGGATTATTAGATTATCTGATCCATCAGGAAGAAACGGGCTCAGGAAAATGTTCTTCCCTGTTAACCTGTGGGGCCCAACGGACCAGAACACATTCCCGTTTGACACGTCATGGCTTCCCACAGTATAAAAATTAACGCTCAGAAGATTGATTCCCTTCTGCGTGTTCCTTACACTCACACTTTCTTCACGCTCTCACACAGGTTTCTCCTCCCTCTTAATTTCCCCAGGACAACCACTTCTCCGAGGCCACCTCAGGCTGTCCAACAACACCTGCAGATGTTGCACTTCAGTCTCCACAAAAAACAGCAACCAAATCTCTGAGCCTCAAGGCTTCAAAGCTTCTGCTCTGAAGAGAGGGGCCAGAAGGCCAGACTCGCTCCTTTTGGTGTGGCCCTGATGGTGTCAGCTCCAACAATACCACAGTGTTAGAGGAGATGCCTCCTGTCTCACCTTCTCCGTCTATCGGTCTGTGCACCTGAAAGCTCACTCGAACGGGTTGATGCAGCTCCTGTGTCACAAACTCCAGGGCAGTCAAATACCCCTCGTGCCTTACTGCCAGCTCAGGGAACACCATCACCTGCAAAACACACCAGGCTCTCACCCGCTGCGTCTCCCCAGGCTCCCCCCGTGGCAGCAGGATGAGCAACCCCTCCTCACCTCCACAGCTTGCCATGGAGCTGACACCGCATCTTCTGTCACGGCTTTCACAGCCTCGTGTGCGTCAAACACAGGGTCTCCCACAAAGAAGTTTTCGGCATTTAAGAGAACTCCTGTTTACAACGGAAATATTTGGACGAAGCCCGTAAGACTCGGCAAGGCCTGGAGCTGCTCCCCGTGCCGTGTCCATGCTTGCTCACACCACACAGCAAGGCTGCAGCAGAGCTTGGGCCACTCGGGAATCTCCAGCTTTACTGGAGAAGCAGCTGCTGTATCCTGTAGTTTCCTCCTTCTTACAGGTCCTTTCATTTCTCCTCATCCCGCACAAGCCATGTTGGCATTTGCAATTCTCAGCAATTCTGACTTCTAGGACCTCTGCAAATACTTCTCCCTTCTCCCCATGATTTACTTTGAATTTTTGTGCAGGAGATGTGCTCCCCATCCTCCCTGTGCCCCTGGACTTCATGGGAAGTGGGGCCAGGACCAGCTGCTTTCCACCAGCAGCAACACCTCTGGCTCATTCACACCCGGTCAGGCTCTGGGGATGGACCACGACCAGCTGATGCTGTCCCCCCTCCCAGGGCCAGTGGGCTCTTCTCATGGCAATGGCTTTTCCCTCTCACCTACATCTTCTCCTGTATTTCATGTCCTTTCTGCTTCTCTTTCTTACTCCCTACACCGCTTTGGGAGGTTGCATAAACACAACCCCCCACAGCACACAACACAGGGAAGCTCACCTCAAGATCTCCAAGGCTCTCCAGTCTGATAAGACCCCAACAGCTTCCAAAAAAGAGGCTGCAAAAGGACAGCAAGAGCCACCAAGGCATCACCATGGCCTCAGATCCTGGCAGCAGCAGAGGCTGCTCAGGTAAGAGAGAGAAGCCATTTCCAAGCCCTGCCTCAGAGCTTCGCTGATGGCAAAGATCAGAGGGGGCCAAATCCTCCTGGTGGTTTATCAGTCAGGCCTCTGTTGGGAATAGCGTGGTTACCGCCAGCCCCACCTGCTCTGGGGTGATGCTCTGGATGATGCCCTCCAAGGAGCCTCGTTTTTCCCCAGTACACGGCAGCGAGCAGGACACCCACCAGCCCACGAGGCAGCGGAGAGCAGGGGAGAAACGGAGCCCACCTTGTGGCTTGTACTCGCAGACGTAGCTGTGCTTGGCCATGCACAGGTCGGTGTTGCACTGCCCCGTTGGGCCCATCCGGACACAGTGGTCCGCGTGTGACGGATCGGGTTCTCCGGGCAGCCAGTTCTGACAGCTCTCCAGGTTAAATCCTTCGCCTCTTTGCTGTGCTCCAGTGCTTGCAAAATCGTTGAATCCAATCCAGACATCGAGGCTTCTGCAAAAAGAAATAAAGGGAAGGGGATTTCAGGAAATAATGAGTATTAGAAAGATGTGGGACAGATGCCATCTACGGTTGTCTACAAAAATAATAATCTTAACAACAGCAGCTTCAACCGGGTGTCACTGGTGGCATTTAATGGAGCCTTTTAGTTACCGAAGGATGTCAGTATCCATTCCATCACCAGAACCTCCCTCTTCAGTGACAGCTCCTTCACATCACACCATCCTGCTATCCACCAGCCTTCCAAACCTCTGACCTAAGAGCCACAGAAAGCCACCAGAGCCACCAGCCCTTCGACGAACTGAGGGGACAGCTGAGCCAGAAGGATCTGGTCAGAGCAATGGACACCAACACCGCAGGGCAGTGGCTCAGGAGAGGGAAGCAGCTCAGGGCACCCCTGTGTGCAGCCGCAACAGCCCCCTGATGATCGCTGCCCCACAGCTTGAGTCAACCCATGCCCCAAATCCTCTCACTCAGGCTACAAGAGGAGCCAGTTAAAGGCTCCGTCAGCACCACAAAGCTCCTGATATACTGGTGAGCACTGAGTCACACCTGCCACAACTGGTTCAGCACAAAATACCAGGGAGGGTAATAAAACACGGGCAGGAGATGACACCGGCTGGAGAGGAGAACCAGGGGGTTTTGCTGTCTTCAGAAATTCCCAGGACTCCCTCCAACAGCACGTCTTCTCCTTCCCCAGGCTGGACTTGCTCCTTCACATCAGTATGTTTATTAACTAATCCCCATGCTGCCCGGCCTCCCCTCCTGGCAGCACGGAGGGCCAGTGGCCACGCGCAGGGCTGGAGGGGTCGAGACCAGCTCTCCGTGGTGGAATAAGCCCCACACAACACTGGGACGTGGGATTATCCGCACACTACGGCGTGTCAGCAGGCTGACTTGAGCCTGAGAGCCCTCTCAGGAGAGCAGCCTGTCCAAGTGACCTGCTCTGCGGTTTGAGTGACCCTCACAGACACTTTTAAGCCCGTACTGAGTCACGACTTCAGAGGAATGGTACCATCAGACGTGCTGAAAAAGCTGCATCTTTTGCTTTAATTCTGCAGACCTGGGGAATTTGCCACTAGTCAACTCTGCACTGCAAGCGGCACCAGTGCAGGATTAATCCTCGGATGGTGCCAGGAATGGGAGCGCCTGTTCTCTGCTGGGGGATCAGCAGCAGCTCAGCCAGCACCAAAAGGCAGCGGCCGCGGGGGGCCAAGTCACCGGCAGCCAAGGCCAAAGGGCTGCAGGCAGATGAGCCCCACATGCAGGAGAAACCACCAGGGTTGGTTTAGGAGGATGAAATGTCCCGTCCACATTTGGAACCTGGCAGAATCCCAGCAGAGATGCTGGTGGAAAGTGCTGAGCGGCCTTTCCTAGCCACAAACAGCCTGGACAACTGTTTCTCATCGCACCCAGCAGAAAGAGAGGCACTTGTTCCATATTAACTTCTGGAGGAGGGGGGAGCAGCCTCATCATGCCCCCTCCAAAGCCCCCGGCTCCTCCTCCACGCTCCCCCCGGCAGGTTGCAATCGATTCTGCTACGGCCTTGCCCCTCCGCTCCCGGGTGGTACCGGGTGGGACCGCTGCCCCGCACAGAGCAGATTGGGGAGGTAATTGGTGTCTCTCCACCACTCGGCTCAGCCAGATGAAATGATGAGTGAGGTCATGCTGAAAAACGACGACGAAAATAACTGTTCCCTGAATCAGTAGTTTTCATTGCAAATAAGATTAAAAACTAAATAACCGCTGTGCTCTGCTCCCAAACCACTGGCAGGGGATGAGGGAGGACGGGCGAGGAAACCGCCTGTTTGCTGCCATCAGGAGAACTCGATAGAGATTTTCCTTTTCTAATTCCAGCTATGATCTAACTGCAAGCCAGCTAAAGAAAAAAGAGGAAAAAGGCTGGCTGGCTGGCTGGCTGCCCACCCCTGCCCCACCGTTTGGCCCGTCACCTTGCAGGGAGGAACAAGAGGGCTCTCGACATTCTTTTTTGCAGCAAAGAGTGCGCATCCCTCTGCCTCTGAGGAAGGACCGGGCAGAACGAAGCCTGAGGAGGCTTGGAAGGGGAGAGGGGCTCCTGTGCTGCCTCAGAGGGGAGAGCAAGGTCCCCTGGAAGGGCTGTGGGCTGGAGCACCCTGGTTCTGGAGCAGCGAGGGCACCGGCTCAGGTCCTGAGGAGCCATCAAAGGACAGGAGCGAAGGAGCAGGGAGCGCAGTCCTCGCTGCTGCGTGCTCTAATGGGAAACAGATTCTGCTTCTGTCCTTTTCCCACAAGAAACTACGGAGGCTGCGTGTTCCAAAAAACTGCAGCTCCACCGATTGGACTTCTATTGCCAGGGAAATCGCATCCTGGAACTGCATCATTCATGTTTATCTGAATGGATTACTAAAATAAATACAAGATGTAAAGCGGGCTGGGGAGGAGAGCAACGTGGGGCAGCAGCTGGGGAACAGCTTGGGCGGCTCGTTCCCTTCCGAGGTCTCATGATGTCCTTGTGCTGCAGTCCCTCAAACACCCTGCACGCAATGCCTGTCAAATGAGAGCAGAGAGCCACCAGTCCCCAGCCCGCAGAGTGGGACAAGGCTCCTCTTCCCTGGAACAGGGAGCCTGCCAGTGTGATAAACCCCAGCATGATAAATCCCGGCACGAAGAGAACAGGGCAAGGATACAGGATTGGGAGAAGGGGTTGTCAGACTTTCGGCAGGACCGTTCAAGGCCCATCACACGCAGCCGTTCCTTTTGCATGTGCTCTCTGGCCCGTGTTTCTGAAGGGGCCATCTCAAACCTCTCCATCTGGGTGCACTGACAAGAGCTGGCAGGGCCCTGAAAGCTCGCCTGGTCATCCTCCCCCCAAAGATGGCTGGCTGCAGAAAGGGCACTCAGAGGGGCGGATTTAACCAAAAGCTGACACTTGCAGTGCTCTGTTTATGAAGTCCAAGTCCTGAGGTGGAACAGATGCTGCTGGAGCCTGACGCTTGCAGAGGAGCGCTGCGCCTTCTCAGGAGGCAGCAGGAGAGGGGAAGGGGTCTGGGCTGTATCTGGGAGGGTGTGGGATCCCGGCTGGGAGGCAGGGCTGCAGCACCGGCCTCGGCTCTGCTAGAGCGGCCGCTCAATGCCGTGGTGTCACCCACGGGACAATCCAGCTGTAATTCAGCTGATGGAGCTGGTTGCAAGGTCACCCTCAGGCCCTGGCAGCCAAACACCCTCCGGACACGAGCAGCTGACCCTCTCCACTGCCCAGCCTGATCCACAGGTTCTGCCGAGCTCCCAGGCGGAAGATCTGCTCAGCCCAGCCTCGTCTGCTCCTGACCCTGCACCTCTCCGCACCATTTCAGATGCACCCACAGGCACAAACGTGGGGTGCCAGACACCCACCAGCAGCAATCCCACAACTCCCAGGTCTGACTTCCAGCCTTTCTGCCCCATGCCTCTTCCCTCCACAGCCTTTAACCAAAGAAGCCGAACTCAGCCAAGGCGCGAGCTCTGCTTATCCCTCGTCTCTGTTCAGCAGCCTCACCCCTGCCACCTCCCCGCACTCGGCCGGGACCCATGTGTCTCTCCTTGCCTGAGCAGGCAGCTGGGCTCAGCAGGACCCTCCCTCCGGACCCCTCTGCAGATGTGACCCCAGGAACACCACACCTGTCCCCAGGAAATCTTAACCCTGACCCTCCTCGCTTACCTGATGACATGAGCCACCAAGAAGCTCTGGATCTCGGGGCTGCTCACAAAAGCCAGCTCTCCATCGCCATGCTCCTGGCAGTGCTGCTGGGCTTCCAGCCACTCAGCCTTCTCCACCACCAGCTGGTAGCAGTGGTTATTGCCCGGGAACACCAAGCCATCGGGAGGACACATGGGGTGAACTGCTGCAGGAGGCAGAAGAACACAAGCATGATGTCCTTTCTATGGGCCCACACACCCCAACCCAACCTGGGGAGGGAGGCACCAGGAATATCCTGTCCTTCCTGAAGCCCATAAATCCCCTTTGCTGTTCAAGTGCACTCTGTGCAGTCACCTTCTAGGCCCAGGCCGGTGCCTGGTCAGCCAGGGGAGCAAGGAGTGCCCAAAGGAATGGAAAGAGAAGTCCCAGGACCCAGTGCCACCCCTCCCTTGCCCAGCACCCACCCAGCTGACCCTACTCACCTCTGTCCAGGTCTCCAGCCTCTGCGGTGATGCCGTACAGCACCGTGAGGCCAGTGCCACCTCTGTTGCGGATCCGTATGTCCAGACTCTCATTTGTCTTGACCAAGGAAGGACACTGCAGTTCTAACTGTTGGGGTGAAGCCACCACCTCGATTTCTGCCTGCACATGTAAGTCCTTGGTGCCCACAAAGAGGGTGGCAGTGACATTGTACTGCCCAGGTAAGGCATACATGTGGACAGCTGCATTTCCAGTGGTGTTGAGAACCTCTGTCTGGTCCCCAAATTCCCACCGTAAAGTGCTGACAGCAACGGGAATACTGACGTTGAAGAGCACGGCCTGATGTAGGCTGTACCGGGGCTGGAGTCCTGTGAAAGACACAGAGAGCTTTGCCTGGAAGGGAGAGGGGACGAGGGATGGGCCACCACACGCCAGCCCGGACAAATGCTCAGTGCAAAATGGCAAACAGTCGGAGGAAGAGTTTGTTTCATGGGCAGTACCACACAAACACTGCCCCTGGGTGCTGAAACCTCCGTACTCCTGGTCTTCGGCATAGCAGAGGGCACTGCAGGTCTCCTCGGTGAGGTTCCCAGGGTGGACAGACGTGAAGAGGATGACAAATTCAGCCCCTTCCGTATAGTTGCTTGTCAGACACGTTATGTATTGAGCTCCTATGGGACAGAACAGAAGATCTTCCTGCAAACTGACCCTGTGAAGCCATGGCTTGGTGAAACCCTCCAGGAGACACCACCCCACACTCCTGCAAATGGACTTCTGGGCAGCTCCTACTCCAAGCATTTCCTTTGTGAGACTTGCCTGGGAAGTCTTTAATCCCTCAGCAAAGATTTCCAAACTCTTTATGCTAAATACTGATGACAGAAGTAACGAGCCAGTCACACAGATTTATGGAGCAGCAACACTCAGTAAATAAAACAGGTCTTTGGAGAGCCCGACAGTCCCGTGGGACATGGAGCTGCTGCAACTGACCCTCAAAGGAGCTCACGGGACAAACCACCATGTAAGACCATGACAGAAGGCGGCTGTCTCCTGGCTGTACCTTGCTCTGGTGCAGCACATTTCACTGCATCCTGCCTGGGGCTTCCAGCAACAAGTCTATAACCAAACACACTTGGGCAGAATGGCACATCAGGGGCAAGACCACCAGCCTCTGACCAGGCCCATGCTAGAGCAGGGCTTCTTCTCTGGGGACAGCCAGGAGCTTCCCACCGACTTGCAGGCAAAAACCAGTGCTAGAAGAAGAGGGGGATGCCACAGGCAGCCTGTCCCCGAGGGGTGTGGAAGGATGCACACATGTGCCTTCATGGGAAGGGTGAGCAGAAATAACATGTGCCCAGCCACTGGGAGCACCAACACGTGTGTGCGTGGACACACAGGCACACACAACAATGGCAGCCACGACAGCCCCGTTCTCGGAGCAACAGCTCGCGCCTTTCCCCTCACCGGCTCGCAAGGGGTGGGACGTTTCTCTACCACAAATGCACAGGCAGGGCCTCTGCCGCGTGCAGAGCCGCAGCCCCGCCGGGACTGCCTGGCCTCCCGTCCAGCTCTGCCCACGCAGCCCAGCCATGTTTGCTCCTCTGTTTCTGCTGGTTGCTACAACATCTCCCCCCAAACATCTCAACAGCTCCGGACTCCTGTGATCTTCCCATACCGAACCCATCCAACTGTCCGCCTTTCTCCACGGCCTTCCTGCAAACACTGAGCCACTTTTCTTAAGAACGGTCCCATGAGGAGGACCACAGTACGGGAACTGCTTTGCTTTTTAACACCAGCCTGGTCATCCTCCTCCATTCCCTGCCAGCCAGTAACTGTCAGTCGCTGGCGGGCTGTCCCCAGCCCACTCCCATTACCCCAAATTACCCAGAAAACAGCTTCATGTTATTGTTTCCACACTAACTTGAAGTCATTCAAGACAGGAATAACTAATTATCAAGGGGAATAACAGTGATGGTGTCATTCCTCTTGATAATTCCTCAAGGTACTGCAAGGCTGGGGGAAGAGGAGCGACCACCCCCTGGGTTTTGGCCAGGGGGAGCACTCGCTCCCACCCACTCTGGTTCTCTCAGCCCTCACCACTGCATCCTCCCGTCATGCGCTAAAGGAGACGCCTGATGCCTGCCAGGGAGCACCTGTTGTCCCTCCCTTACACAGAGAGAGCTGAGCAGCCAGGCAGGAGGGGCTTTCTTCGGAGCTCCCCTTCCCACCGCCCGGTTAAATGCTGCCTGGCGTTCCCGCCTGCCAAGGTAGACAGAAAAATGCACCCGGAGAGATGACGGCACTGTAGATGGGGGCAGCTCCTTCAACATTCCCGACGCTGAGCCCTGTCACCTGCAAAGATTGAACTTCGCGTGTCCTCAGGTCCCATCGACTCCAGGGAGATTTCACAGCTTAAAGCCAGACTGTTAAAAGCTTGAGAGAATGAGAGCGTAAGGCTGGAGGTCATGGAGCCGCTGTCACCTGAGGGCTGCTGGAGTGCGTTTGCTGATCTCAGCTCTGCTGTCACTGACTCAATCCTTAAGGCATCGAGGTAGAGTCATACACTAATAGTATTTGCTCAATTAGATTAGCATTGGTGACTCGAGGTCTAAAGAGCTCTGGATGTCATCCCCCCTGCCCTGCAGCCCATCATTTCCACTGGCTTCGTCACCTCCCCAGCAAAGCCCGCAGCATGTCCTTACTGCAAGTAGCATTGATGAACGGGACGTCGAAGAGGGAGCGATTTGCCACCTCCAGAGGGTAGTGGCACCTCGTGTCCGACGCCTCAATAACCTTCACTTTTCTGTCTTCCACCCAACGGGGCAACCAGGAAAGTTTGCAGTCACAAACAAACGGATTCCAACTTAAGTTTCTGTACAGGGAGATCAGACAAAAGTTGGGCATTATTGTGACATGCGCTAAGTGTTAATTACGGCAGCGTGCCGATCCCTCACTGCTCCCATCTGTGCCACTCCACCTAAATGCTTCAGAAGGAGCTGCGAGGGGAGTTAATGAATAGGGAATCAAGCAATAATTAACGTGATTTTTCTGGAGGCTAGAATTAGGCAAGTACTCCAAGTACTTTTTTAACTCGACAAATAATTGTGGCAATTAGAAGCAAATTACTGACACAATTTTATATTTAAAATAGTCTGCCATCGAACAGCCGTCGGACAGAACAGCAGCCGCTCCAGCTACGGGAGACTATTTACAGCTCCATTAAAAAACAGCGAAGGGAATAAAATTGATCTGTCAAAGAAGAAATGCCAAGTTAATGATAATCTTTCCATGTGGCAGCTTAATGAAAAGATGGAAACTTTAATTGCAGCGAAGCTTGATCCAAATTGCAGCCTTTGGCACTCTGCTGCCAAGGGGAAGGAGATGGAGAGCTGCTGTTGAGCTGACACCAGCTGGGCCAGGCTCTGCGGGGGCTGATCCCCGGTTTATCCTGAGAGCGCCCCTGTGCCAGCCAGCCCGGGCAGGGACAGACTCGCTTGGACCTTCTGCATTTCCAGTGCCACTCGTAAGCAAAGATGCAGAGATGAAAATACCCTCTGTGCCCTGTCTTCTCCTCAAAGCACGGGGTTTAATTACTTCCATTAAAAAAACAGTGCAGACCTAAGAACTTGGATCGCTTAGGGAGAACATCTCCAGACGTCTTGGACACCTCAGGCAGGGTCTCCCCTGCGGCAGGTCAGTGCCCTTTCTGTTAGAGCCCCCGGTCCCAAGTTGTGACCGCACAAACAGCAACAGTCAGTGCGACCCAAGGCTCAGCCAGAGACAAGAACCCTGGCAGAGCTGGTGTGGGAGAGAGGCAGGGAAGCCAAGGAGGCAGTGGCTGAGGTTGGAGCTATCCAGGAGGCAGAAGCAAATTCTAGGAAGGAATTAGGCTTGAAGGGCACCAGCAGGAGCCAGGAGCAGGACACAGCTTGAGGAAGCCGCTAGAGAGAGTCCAGAAGGCAGCTGCTTGGTTGGGTATGTGCCCCAGATCTCCCCAAGACAGTGCTGCATCCCACCTCACCAGGAAGGGAAGAGCTGTCTCAAGGAAAGGTCTAAATAAAGAACCAGGAAACAAAGAGGATGAACTTACATTTCACTTAAATTAAATAAATTATCAAATATTCCATCTTCTAATGTAGAAATCTTGTTGTGGCTTATATCTCTGTAAAAGAGGGGAAAAGAAAAGGAGAGTTCATCATGCTGGTAACAACTTCCTGGCCAACATAATGGATCACCCTCTGTCCCCAGCTCTGCTCGGGTACTAGTTACCCTCTGAGAACCCTGAGTCTCAAAAGCCACATGCATACGAGAGAAAAATGTCCAGCCAGGCATTAAGTCACGGAATCACAGTGTGGTTGAGGTTGGAAGGGATCGCTGGAAGTCATCTGGTCCAACCCCCTCTCCTCAAGCAGGGTCACCTAGAGAGTGCAGCCCAGGACTACATCCAGACTGCTTTTGTGTATCTCCAAGGATGGAGGTTCCACAACCTCTCTAGGCAGAGCCTGTTCCCATGCTTGAGTTCAGTTCCAGTGCTCCAAGTCTTTCCCTAAGTCCTCCTTTTAGGAGATGTTTGAGGTGTAAAGATGGCAGGCTGCCCAGGCTGCCAACTACTCAGCTGGAACCACCACAGCAGGTCTTGGTGCTGGCTGTATTGGTGCCTTTTTTGATGTGACAGCCCAATTTTTGTTTAAATAATGGTTAATCTTCTCTATGAACCATCAGCAAGTAACAGTGCAAACTCATCTGCTCAGCAGCTGAACCAGTGAGCTTGCTGATGGTCACAGCTCTCCTCCTCCTGGCCCACAGAGCCCAGGCCACTTTAGTGACCTAGGACAGCTCAAGCTGTGAGGACTGGTGGGACATGGGGCCTTTTCCAGCTAATGCCAGCCTCCTCCAAGGACCATCAGTACCCAACTCCCTCTGAAGACACACAAGCTTTAGGCACCGCAGCTTTATCACCATTTTCCATGTGCTAACACACATCTTGTGACAAACTTCATTCTCCTCCCTCCATCTCCTCTCCACCTGGCAGGACAGTGGGCCAAACCCTGCCTGACTCTGAATGCCAAACGCCTCGAGGAAGGAGTCCATGGACACGTCTACCAGGGGCTCGACAGAGGAGGTCAAGCAAGAACAAGGCTGACTTGTGGAACCCGCGCCTGTGTCCTAGGTTCCAGCTCCAGCGTGCCCAGTGGGCTGGAGGGCTGGAAGGGTGCAGCGGGTACTTACAATTCTGCCAGAGAAGTCAGGCTTTCGAATAGCTGAACATCTAAACCACTGATCTGGTTACTGGAAAGATCCCTGGAGAAAGAAAACACAATTTTCAGCTTTCACTCAGTCTCGTCTTGTCATTTCTCCATCACCAGACCTTAGAAGAGCCTCTCTCCAAACCCCACCCAGGCTCCAGAGTGGCAGGTTTTGGGGTGTCAAAGGGAGTGCTTCTCCCAGCCAAAAAAAACACCTTTCCCAGCTCTAAAGCATTTGCTGCTCGGAGCTCTGTCTAACGTGCAGCCAGAGCTCAGGACTATGATTCTGTGCACCCCCTTCTGCAGGCTTTCCGCAGCAATCACAGACGTGACACGTGTTACTGAACTTGATGTGTCCTTTGAAAAAAATAGTCAAGTCTGATGTACGTTCAAAGAAGTAATTAAGAAATAATTCAGACTAAAGTAGTAATTAACTTGGAGAAAAATTTATGAGGAACTTTCATGTCTATTTCTAGTGCCAAAGAACTGGTCTTTAATTACACAAGTGATGCGTTCAGCTTCTCCACGTTAAAGATCTTTTTGTCTCTGGAAAAGCTTAAAAGGGAAGAAGAACTAACAAGGAATATTTTCTGTTTAAAATCAGGTTAGAATTGTCCTTGTAACAGGAACGCTGTTTTCCAGAACTCTCATCGCCCCCCGTAACACCAATAGCCTTCAGCTCTCCCGAAGCAGAACTGCCTCGGTCCTCCCGCCCAGCTCTCCCTTTTCACCCCGCGCCCTCCCTTTCCATTTTAAAGTGTCACCCAGCTAAGAAGGGAATGTTCTGCTGATAGGTCTCCGCTCATTCCCAATAAACTTCATCCTCCGGTTTCAGACAAATCTCCTTTGGCCAAAACCTTCTTTTAGCAGCATCAAAACACTCATGCCGAGCCCATGCAGGGGTTATTACTCTCCAAGGTTCCTGGCAGAGCTCCAGGGAGGTGGACAGGGCTGGATCCACCCCAGCCACGGCTGTGCCTTGCCAGCGGAGACACTCTCCTGCCCAACTCCTTCCTCACCTCTTCTCCTACAAGCATCTCCCGTAACTCCTCTTTGCTGTCTCACCTCTTCTCTTCATCCCCTCATCAAGTAATTCTTGGTTTGATCTGGCATTCAAACTTCATTTATCCAAATTAAGAGAGTCCTGCCACGCTGGCAGGAAAATGACGAATGGTTCCAGGAAACTCAGGGGATAAGTAACACGGACGGGTATCTCTTTAAAAGGTTTATTTTCCCTGATTTTGCTGTCCAGGAGTTCTTTGCCAAGCCCAGAGCGGATTCAGAAGAGTTCACCAGCAACACCAGTAAAGAAGTCCAAGAAATGTGCAAAATAAAAGCTCAAGCCATACACTTTAAGAAAGGATCCTGCAAAACTACCCGACCCAGCCAGTGCCGGGGCAGCTGGGCCAGCAGGTGAAGATACAGAGCACCCATTGCTCCAGTGACACAGGCCACATGCAAGTCACCTCCAAAGCCACTTCCAGCTCCCACTTGCAAGAGAAGCGCCCAAGGCAGCTTGGACTGGAATCCCTACTGCTGCTGGTCAGCCAGGTCAGACCCTTCCTCAGAAAGGCTCCTGCTCCGCTCCTCCTGGAGCATCTTCTGACCATTGCACTCCTCTGCCTCTGCCCCTCCTTCCATCACTTGACCAGTTTTGGCAGGGACCAGACCACCAGCCAGGACGAAGACCAGTACAACTGTTTCTCTCCCCTTTGGAAATAACCCATTTAGTTTTCCGGCAGCACCTCAAGCCCGAGACTGAAGGAAATGGTGTTTCAGCTCTGATGCTTCTTTGCTCCTTGCCCAGACAAGACAGACCTCCAAAACAAACCATTCTGCTGCTACGGAATCAAGGCTTTGCCATTTCCAAGAGTCTCTTCCAAAGCACTCCTTGGCTGCGTGGAGCAGCCAGGGTGCAGGGCAGGGTGGAGCTCTCACCATCGCAGATGGCACAACGGGGCACCTGAGCCAGGCAGGGTACCATCCAGACCCGGCACTAGATGGCAACCCACTAGTGCCTACAGTCAGAGCCCAGTTCCCTTAGTTTTCTACCTTTGCCTTCAGGATCTGATGAGGAACCAGTATAAAACCTCCCCAGACCTCCTCGCTGCAGAGCCTGACGGGGAAGCAGAGCTCCCATTGGCAGGACAGCTTGGAGAAGCGAGGAACAGTGGTGGATGCCAGCGCCTGCCACCTCCAGTCGTGAGGCAGTGAGCTGGGCTCTCAGTTGCCTGTTTCCTTCTCCCACTGGTCCCTCTCCAACTTGTGTGGAAAATCACATTATGCCTTCCTGGCATGGGAGAGACGGCTGAGGACCAAGCCAGGCTGCAGGGAAAAAGAATAATCAGGAAATACTGAGCAATAAAAGCCAGGGCAGAGGCTGTGGGACAGAGCTGAGCCTCTCAGTGCCACAAACTGCCACGAGTGTGTTTTCCCAGCCCAGTGCCAGGCTGGAGGAAATTCGGAGCAGGTTCAGCGCAGAGCTGAGGCCAGCAGAACACAAGGCCCCCCACTGAAATGTGCCGCACACGCAGACTGCTGCCCTCTCCATGAGAAGAAAAATTCCCTTTATTTGTGCCACGGGGGAGATGGAGAACACGCTGTGTTGACTGGAAGAAGGCAGCTATGGGCCAGGCACAACTCCTCAGTCCTGCCTCAGTTTCCACAGCTGTAAAATGGAGCCGTGTAATGCCAGAGGAGGCTGGCAGGGACGAGGGCACCAAGACCCACCAACAACTAGGGTCTAGAACAAGGGTTGTGCAGGAGATGCCTTACAGAGAGCTCCCTAAACATCCCAGCAAACACGGACACATCTAACTCACATGCCCAGAAAAGGAAGCGTTTAAAATACTTCTGGATGAGAAGGTGGTTGTGTGGGGAAGGAGAAGCTTCGGAAAAGGGAACGTTTAGTAATGAGGGCATCAACCTGAGCCTTGGGAGCCTTCAGCTCCATCCCAGCTCTGTGACCAGCTCCCTGGGAGCACCATGGAACCTCTCCAGAGCCGGGTGTGCCGCAGGGCTCACAGCAGCCTGTCTCACCCGAAGTGTGACGGATCCGTCACAAACACCGCCAGCGACATCCACAGATGAGGCCGGGTAACTTCTGGGGGTACAAAGCACCGAGCACCGGCTGTCCTCGTGTAGCTGCTGATGGAAGCAAGCAGCAGGGCTTGGTGCTGCTGGCTTTGTCCCTTCGTGATGCTCAGACGGGCTCCACAGCTCACCCTCCTGGGGCAGCCGGGGGGTTCTTTCTGCAGCGCGGTGGTGGACAGGCTTTTTTTGGTGCACTGCTGGTTTTTCCTTCGTTCCACAGCACTTATACTGTTGAGCAGAGCACAGCACGCCTGCGCTGGCCAAGCCTGATGTCATGCTCTCATGTCATTTGTGGGCCCGCTCTGCCTTCATTTCGAAGGGAAGGGAAGGGAAGGGAAGGGAAGGGAAGGGAAGGGAAGGGAAGGGAAGGGAAGGGAAGGAAGGGAAGGGAAGGGAAGGGAAGGGAAGGGAAGGGAAGGGAAGGGAAGGGAAGGGAAGGGAAGGGAAGGGAAGGGAAGGGAAGGGAAGGGAAGGGAAGGGAAGGGAAGGGAAGGGAAGGGAAGGGAAGGGAAGGGAAGGGAAGGGAAGGGAAGGGAAGGGAAGGGAAGGGAAGGGAAGGGAAGGGAAGGGAAGGGAAGGGAAGGGAAGGGAAGGGAAGGGAAGGGAAGGAAGGGAAGGGAAGGGAAGGGAAGGGAAGGGAAGGGAAGGGAAGGGAAGGGAAGGGAAGGGAAGGGAAGGGAAGGGAAGGGAAGGGAAGGGGGGACAGTGCTGGCCTGTGCCTTCCCCAGCCCTTTTAGTGCGTGGAGCCCAGCCAGAACAGTAATGGGAAAAGAATCCGCAGACAGAGAGAAGCGTCTGGGCAGAGAGGAGCTGGGGCAGAGCTGCGGCGGTTCAGGAGAAAACAAGCTCCAGGTCTATAAGCCACAGTGAAAACTGAGAATTCTGTGGGTCAGTGAAGCTGCAGAGGTGTGAGGGAAAGGCGGCAGCTTGGGTGGCACCGTATTTCCACCCAGAGTCTGCACGGGAGCCCCTGCTAAGGGGCCTGCAGCAGTGCAGGGAGGGTAAAGCATCTGCCCTCCGCTGCCGGGCACAGCTTGGGGAGAAGCAAGGGAGAAGCTTTTCCATCTCCCAGCCCGTCCTGCTGAGCCAGGCTGGCCCAACACAACACTTGGGGTGAGCACGTGGAGCATCTGCCACAGAGACCCTGTCCTCTGGGGAAAGCACTTTGTCCCTGCAGATCAGCCAGGCTGAGCCCCCCCCAGCCAGCCAGTCTTCCCTGATCTGGGGAAGGACAGAGCTGAGAGGAGAGACCTCCCTGAAACAGAGTCTGCCTGGGGTCAGGGCTGGGCCCTGTTTTGGCCCACACTCTGTTTTATCAGCAGAAGTGGTTGCAGGGACACAGCAATAGCTCTGCCCCTGGGACTGAGGGTCCATCCTGCGCCAGATTCCACCCCCAGTGGCAGTCAGTACCAGGTACTGAGGGAGATCCACGAGCAACCCTTCTCTGAGACACCTCCCAGCTCTGGCCAGCCAGCGATGGAGGAGCCTCCAGAGCCAGATCCCGCCAGGATGATCACCTTTACCACCACCTGCAGACCCAGCTTCCACAACGCCTGAGCCAGCCTGGGCTCCACAGAGCCTACAGCACCAGCTCCATAACTCACGAGCTTTACAACAGAAACACCTTCTCTGGTTTGCTGACACCTGCTAGAGACAGCACTTCACCGGCTTCTGCGTCATCTTCTGCCTCGCGAACACCAAGCAACCCTCCTCAGCTCCCTGCTCTGCCCCGCTGACCACAGAGCCTCTTCACACTGCCTCGAGCCTCCTTCCCAAGCGCTGTCCAAACAGTTCTCCCTTCTGGACTTTGCCAAAACACCCACTGAATTTCACCCTCAGGACATGAAGGCGCTGGGTCCCGGCAGTTCTCCGGCTAAAGCCTGGTGGCAACCAGGGAGGAGCGGCAATGACTGACGTGAGCAGCAAACCCAGGCACCGAAAACACTCCCAGCAACACAACACCCAGCGACCCCTCTAGCAACGCCAAGCCATGCTCCCAGCACTGCCCAGCCATGCTCCCAGTACAGCCCAGCAATGCTCCCAGCACTGCCCAGCGACCCTCCCAGCACTGCCCAGCCATGCTCCCAGTACAGCCCAGCAATGCTCCCAGCACTGCCCAGCGACCCTCCCAGCACTGCCCAGCCATGCTCCCAGCGATGCTCCCAGCACTGCCCCATGCAGCAGTGTTGTGCTGACACAGCCTGATGTACATAACAGACTTTCCAGAAAAGAGGAGGGAAAACCCTATGTGTTTTTGCACGCTTGAGCCAGGAAAAATTACAGGTTTTTGCTGATCTGACTCCTTTTTTTCTTCGCCTTTTGGCTTGCACCTCTCCTAGGGAGCACAGCTGAAGTAACGGCGCTTGTGTGCACGGGGGTAGCAGAGATTCTTGCCACAGTGACTACAGAAGTCCAAAAAACCACCAATGTTTGTGTGTGCTGGGTGCAGGCAGCAAAGCTGTGTCCTGCTCCAGGTGCTGGGACAGCCCGGCTGGCAGGAACAACCTCGCCAGCTCTCCTGCACCATGAGCTCTCCCTCGCCTTTCAGCACAGACAGGAGGGCAACAGCATCTGGAGAACTTCAGCAGCTACTGGTTCCAATCTCACTGAGGCAGGATTGTCCAAGGCAAAGGGATTCCAGCTCCACCACACATCAAGAGCTGCAATGGAACACAAAGCGAAGCCTTTCACTGGCGGGTTTCACCCCCTTCCTCCCCCGAGCCAAGTGGCAGTGGGTCACTGAAGTCATACATCCCACCTCAGAGAAGGCTGCATTTCTTCTCCACCGCAGAGATCCGCTCCCAGAGCACAGCAAATACACGAGGTGGAGCGACGGCTGTGCAGGGAAAGGCTCGATGGGAGACACCAGCCGCTCTGAGCGCAAGTCCCGAGCAGAGAGCTGCACGCTGGGGCTGGCAGAAGGTGCCAAGCACCCTTGTCTCCCTGAGGCTGTCACAGCACGATGATGATTTATTTGCTCATTTTGAATTTATGGCTTTCAAATGCTGGCCCAAGTCTTGCTCTCTCTAAGGAATTTGCCCCAAAAGACTTCTTCACAACTATTCATCTAAAAACTACATGTTTTTCGTCCCACAACAACATTGTAACTGTTGATACGAAAATGTAAGGCAAGGACACAGAAGTTTTTGCAATGTTCTGTACGCTCTGTGCTCTCCTGAGAGCTGAAAGAAGAACTGAAAGCATTCTCACACATGCCCTTGCCAGGCAGCTGTGCCAGGAGACGGTTGGGTTCGACACGAAGCGGACCCAGATGTAACTCCCAGCCCCATAGCAGACTCGCTGCAGGACCACGAGCAGGTCGTCCCATCACCGCGGGCTCCCTCTCAGCAGCAGGAGTGATGTGATGCTCCTTCCCACCCCACTGCCTGCCTCGTCCTGCTGCAAGCTTCTCCTGGAGCACCAGCATGATGTGACCCTCAGATCTGTAGGAGAGGATCCTACTTGTCTTGCTGGGTTAGGGCCTGGTTGGCAGCTGAGGATCACAGAGTCAGGCTGGTTTGGGGTGAAGAGACCTCTCAAGCTCACCCAGTCCAACACCCTGCAGGGAGCAGGAACATCTGCAACCAGAGCAGGGTGCTCAGAGCCCCAAGGTCCAACCTGACCATGAAGAAAAGGAGCTGTGAGAGCCTGTGCTTCAATCACTGTGGGAAAGACATCCCTGAGCCCTCGGGACACCCCGGGTGACACAGCAGTCCCTACCCAGTCACTGCTCACTCACACTCCCTCTGCTCCTGCGCCTGTGCCCCATTCCTGGAGCAGACAGAGGAGGTGAGGCTGTGCGTGCCTGTGGGATGCATGGCCAAGGCATCCCCACCATGGCCAAGACATCACCACAACAACCAGGGCATCCCCACCACGGCCAGGGCATAGGACATCCCCACCAGGGCCAGGTGGGAGCTGTCTGCAGTGCAGCTGAGGCTCAGAAAGCAGCTCCTCGGATCCCCACAGCCAGCAGCTTTCCGCAGACTTTCCCAAATATGGTTATAAAGTCGGACCAGGGATGAAGCCACTCGAACAAAGGGGACGTGTTACCTCATGGAGCGACGTCATGTTCTGGCAGGGCTGGCTCATAGGCAATGGCATCACGCACTCCGTCCCTCTCCTCCCTGGCCAGGAGGGCTGGGTGAGGGCTGCTTCACACAAGAGGCTCTCAGGAACCGGAGTGCTGCTGTCTGTGCGGGGACCTGCCATACGGCTCATTTTACGAGTTATTCTTAGACTGCCACTGACTTCATCTCCTCCTTCCCAACACCGAAACAATGAAGCCAAAGGCGAGGGGGGCACTGGGGAGTCACCACGGGCCTCCTCTGCTTGTGGAGGTCAGCAAGAGCTTCTGCAGGGTGCTCCGGTAGGACAAGGAGCTGGACACAGGGATGGCCACTACTAAGAGAGAGGCTTTTTATGCCAGGTCCCACCTTCTGAGCCACCCAAGCGAGCAGGAGCCGGCACTGAGCGGAGCTGGTGCTGGACGTGGTCCTCCCCGCCACTGCCAAGAGGTGACTTCACGTGGCATAAATTAAGGCTTGAAACATCAGCCCTGCTCTCCCTCTGCCTCATCACACTAAAAGATGAGAACAGGGAGGACCTTCAGCTTGGGAAAGCAGCAACCCAAATATTTAAATAAAGTTAATGTCCATAATTAGCGCTGCACATAAACAAGCTGTCTGCAGTTTCATCCAGCTAAATGTCAGCCCTGCAAATTCACAGTTGTTTCATGGAAAGTTTGCAAAGAAACCAAAGACACGATAAAACCAAGGATCTTCCCAGCAACACGTGGCAGAGCTCATACAGACCATACCAAGTGCCTGCAGCCCAAATCCAACCACTTCCCACACAGACACCCACTTCTTCCCCCAAAACACATGTGCCCGAGGAGCCACACGCCCCAGGGCACCACACGCCAACACGGAGCTCTTACGACGCCGAGCTCCGGTCTCCTGAAAACCCAGAGTGTTTCCAAGGCGGCGTGTTCGGAGTCCAGGGACATTGTATTTTACCATGAAGAGGGAGCCTGCTGTAAGCTGTAATTTAGGAATGACACTGCTCAGCTACCAAGTGCTTCATCTGCCTCGCAGAAAGGGCAGAGTCCTCAATAAATGTTTAAGTATTGTTGATGTTAATTCACCACCGGCACAGGGATGGAGCAGATAATCTTTGGGTCCTGATTCTTCATTATTCTGTTTGTATTTATTTTAATGCCTCGCCTGGACAGCTGCACTCCAGGATGTGATTTCTCTGTGAGAACTAATACAACCACAGCACTCTTTTTTTCCCCAGCACCGCGAGTTCTGCGACACCCAACAAACGGGAGCCATGGGCAGGTTTGCAGGAGGCTCCAGATGCCATTGAACCAACAGCAGCGATACGTCGCTGAGCTGACACAGGAGCCCAGAGACACAGAGAACCCCAGGATCGTCTTCTCCAAAGCAGACACCCTGTTCACAAACCCTGACACCGTATGAAAAGACACATATATGGCCTGTTCCATGGAAACCTTCTGGGGCATCCGTGGTTTGTATCCTAAAAGGAACAGTGGAACAACTTGGGCATCAACACAGCCCAAGAGCCATGGACCAGGGGCTGCCTGATCCCCCGAAACGCACGAGGAGATCAGCACAAAATGTACTGCCACTTCCCAGCGGAAATCAGAGTGCGAGCCGCCTGGAGACAGGGAGATGGTCAGGCAGGGTCAGATCAAAAGTCATTCCTTCAAACAGCCGGGAAATGCTTCTCTCATTTCTCGCACGGGGAGAACAGGCAGGATGTTGTCAGGCACCGCACGGCACCAGCAGCACATGAGCAAGAGAAAACAAAACCACGAGGCAGCAAAACACGGGGGTTCATGAGGGACTGAGGATTTTGGAGTAACATCACCTACCAGCCAAAGCCACCCACGCATGGCAGGTAAAGCGGACACGAACGGGGTACCTGGTACCCAAAGCAGTGCGGGAACAGATGGGGAAAGTCTCATGGCCAAATGCCATGAGGCCGCTGAGGGACAGGGTCACCGTGTCCCTCCGGGTGTGGGACAGAGTGGGGTGAGCACAGACACTTCCCACTCCAGCCCTCCCTCTGCCAGAGCAGTCGTTTGCAAAGTTTGCGCTCCAGCGCCCCAGGTCCTGCTCCAAACCCACCAGCCGGTACCTCCCACAGGACACGTGCAGCAGAGGCCGCCGGGGCTGCCACCAGCCACCGGCCACCAGCCACCGGCCACCAGCCACTGGCAACCGCCTGGCTGCCGAAATGGACCCGACTCTTCCCCCAGCCCTGGTAACGCCGCCCCGCAGCCAGACCTCGACAGCCCCTTCCCACGGGCAGTAACACCTTCCCTTCCGGGGCTGACAGCACGGGTTCCTTCGACCTCCAGCTAACAGCCGTCTCCAACGGACGAGCGAGTTTCCCAGTTCCTGCCTCAGAAGAACATTTCTGTGTGTATTTTAGCTCTGTCTGTTAACTGATTTGTTAATTGATTTTCATCTCCGATACATTTTACCAACAAGGGAGAGATTCCCTGTTCCAGGCTCTCACCAACACCCCTCGGCTCAAAGCACCGGACGCCAAGGAAAAATAACTGAACCGGGAAGAGGACAAGACCAGGCGGACTGCCCCAGGCGGGGGCCTGGCAGTGCGCTGTTAGCGATGGAGAGCAAGTCCCAGCAACGTCTTGCAGCCCAGCCCGTGCTGGAGCGATGCTGAGCCCCGTACTCACCTTCTCCTCCAGAGAGACAGCTCTGGCGGTTGGGGCAGCCACATCAGCACTTGGTGTGTTTAAAAATAGCACAAAGTAAACGGTGCTGCTCTGTGAAAACAGCCACGGCGTTCACAGCCCGCTGCCTGCGACAGAAAACCCACCACCCAGGGCAGCCGGGAGCAGAGGGAGAGGTGCAGCATGTCCAGGACCCCGGCCCTGGCCAAACCACGGCTGCAGCATGGGCCGGTTTGTGTTTGCTTTGCAGTCCTGGCGTTACGGCTGCTTCCTGCAGTCTCCTCGGTGAGGGCCAGGCTCTCCAGATGTTCTGAAGCCCTGGGACCTACCCAACACATGAGCCAGTGTCGGGAACGGAAATAGGACGCAGCGCTACCAACCCTTCCCTTCTGGCAGTCTGCTTCTTGGACCAACAAAGGGCAAGGAGACAACGCTGATTTTGAACGAGATCCTTCATCCCAACGAATCATGTCCTGCAAGCCATCGGACTCCTCACAACCAGGTCCTGCAAAACGCCTCAGCAAGCATTCCCCATCCTTCTGGAGAACGTTCCCATCTTCACGTAAGACTCATCCCTCCTGCCCACTAAACTGAAGGTCCTTTATTACCTTTTCTGCTTTTAACCACAACGACTCCCCAGGCTGCAGTCACCTACCACCTTCTTGCTGGAGCAACACCACCAGCTGCCTCACAGGAGACCATCCTTCAGATAGGCTTGTGGCTGGATTCTTCAGGGTATCGCTACCTCCACGAAGTGAGGGCACCAGGGAATACAACCCCCTGCTCCCCAGTTCCTTGCTCACATGTCCCTGGGTTGCACTACCCATTCTGATGACCATATCCTTCATCATGCACTCGACTACCGCACCTTTCTGTGGCCAGCTCCCCAAGCCCAGCAGAGCCCCGTTCCCTTTCCTGGGCTTCGCCACTCCCAGTACAGTGTCACCGATGTTTTCCAGTTTCCTCCAGCCTGTTGACAAACACACCCTGGAGGAAGTCCAGTCTGTGAGGCTTCACTGCCACTCAACTCTATATGGTGACCCCAGTTTATTCGTACACTCTGAAGCCAGTACTCCATCCTATGTAACGCTGACTTTTTTTCACTCCAATTTCCAACCAATACATGTGACATCGAGTCTGATACCTCACAGAAGTCATATGTGTATTACATCAACATCATCATCTTCATCTGCTCCATCTGTAAACTTACTCAAAAGGCAGAGGTTCACGAGATCTGTTTTCCATAAGGGAATTTTACACGTTGATGGCCACTCATCATACCACCCCTCTAGCTTCTTCACTGTATGGTTTCTCCTTGGGCTAGAAAATCAGGACAGCAGGCTAATGAATGCTTGTACCATCCCAGTTCCCTTCTGTTAACACTGGCACCATGTTCATTTTGATCCAGTCCTTGGGAATTTCCCTAACGCCCCCAAACCCACTAGAAGTGGACATTAATAGCCTAGAGGGCCCTTCAGCCCGACCTTTTAAAATTCCTGGATGCAAAATATCTGAATTCGCTCATTTAAGAAGGTCTAACATTAATAACAGCTGTTCAACATCCTCTTCAGTTACTGCTGGAGTGGAAAGTGTTTCATCATCCTCATATGACACAAATACATCACCTGGCTTTTTTCCAAACAGAAAACAGAAATATTTGCCTTTTCTCTCTTTTCATTGATAATTTGACCATGTCCATCTATTAACAGATCAGTACCATTTAATTCCCCTAATTCCCAATATACTTGAAACGCTCTTTGCTCTTCTCAGCTTTGCTGGCCACTGACTTCTCCTCATGTTCTTTTGCTTATCAGCATTCGATGGGCTTGAGCCCTCAGTCCATACTGATCACTATCGACATGTCTCTTTCCCTGTACTGTGTCTTGCACATTTATTTTCCATAGCTGCCTTCCTTTCTCCTCCAGGCTCCACTGGGGTTTGAGGCAGGGTATAAGGTACTCCAGCACGCTGATTAATACAGAGGTGCACATCAGGATGAACACACACTCCATGACCAAAACCTACCTGGCATCCAAACAAGGTTCTCCCTAGAGATACAACTAGCCCAAAAGGTTCTCACAACGCTAGAGACAGGGCTTCAAGCCACACGGCTTGACACAGAATAAGACAGTTCAGGTATGCCAAGACTGTCGCGACAGAAAGACAGGACCCATCCTGACCTGCAGAGGTGGGAACAGCAGTGCAGGAGGCACAAGGCTCAGAACTGGGGAAGCTGTCAGTGTGGGGCAGAGCCGGAGGACTCCCAGAGCACTTACACCAGAGCTGCTCCGGGCATGACAGACAATCCCTTCAAGGGGTCCTCTTTAAGGACCTGACACCCCAAACAGCTTTGTTCTCCCACCCTGTGCAGCAGAGATGATACCGAGAGAGAAAATTACACAAGTGAAAAACCGAGCGATCTCCTGGATCCTCCTGTAAAGAGGACCAGCCCTGTAAGACATTCCTCAGACATGGCTTAGTTTGAAGTCCCAGTTGCTGGGGTTCCCATCTGCCAGTGGCTGTTCCATAAAACGCATCTTTCAGTGTTCTCCACTCTCCATATAAACATTTTTTTGTTCAATGAAATCCCATCTTTCCATTTTCTCTAACTCTGGCGCATCTACAGCCTCTCCTCTTTGTCCTTGGCACACACATCCTTGGATACCTGCAGGATGTTATTTTGCACCCACTAAGCCAAAGTTTTCATCGTTCTTCCAATCCGTCTCCAGAAAACAGTAATATGTGGCACCGCGTAAAAGCCGATTGCGACACCGCCACACTCAGCTCCCGCGGGCTGCGGAGCGGGACCTCCCTGCGACCAGCCCGTGCGTCCCCCAGCCCAGCGGCAGCTCCAGCAGAGTCGTCGGGCTTTTGACACCAACAGGGCTCTGAGCAAGGTGCCCAGCCCGGGTCCGCTCCACGGGGCTCTGTGTGTGCGTGTGTTTGTTTGTGATTTTGTGAATAGAGCTGCTTAGCACGTTGAGTCCTCCCCGCGGGGACGGGGTGTTAGAGCGGATTGGCTCGCTAGTCCCCGAAGGAAACATCTGCACATTCCAGACACATTCTGTAACGGGAGTGAAACCCATCCTTGAAGTGAAATTTTACAGCCTCCACAGCACAAAATAACGATTGCTGGCAAGGACCAGTGGAAAAGTAATGTTTAAAATATTATTACAGGGAAGCGACTGCCAGAGCCTCAAATTAATCATCTGAACGTGTCTCTGGAGCGGAGCAGTGCGTTATGTAACGCGCGTCCAGCTCCAGCCCGGTGCCCGGCTCCTCTCCAGCCCCATCCCGGTGCTCTGCTCCCCTTCCCTCACCGAGAGCCCAGGGAGACCGAGGGACCCAACGCCCGCTGCCCTGCAACGCTGCTGCTGCCATGGGGACAAGTATTCCCTCTGTGAGGTCCCCTTCAAGAGATTTCAGCCAGGCCTGGGGTCCACATTTCTTCCAGGTGCCAAATTTCTTCTTGTATTAAAGAATATTAAAGAAATAAATATTAAAGAAAACCCTGGGAGAGACAAGGACAAGGGGTGTTTCTCAGTCACCTCTACAGCAAAATGAGCACCAGAGGAGCGGGGGGAGGCTTGGCTGCTTCCCACCATGGCCTGCAGGGCAGGGGAAGCTACAGGGTTGCTGGTTAAACCCTTCGGGCACTGGTCTTCAGCCAACCTGGTCTGCTGCCGACGGCCACGGGGCAGGTGGCAGAAGAGGGTCGTTATCTGCGCAGTGTCCTCGCCCCACGCTGAGCACCGATCTCTACCTCACGGGATCCAAATATCATAACAATGCAACCGACCGTCACAAAACAAAAAAAACCAGCCTCTGAAGGAAAGCAGGAACACAACAGCAGTGGATGCAGACACAGCTACAGGGGAGGAAGAACCAAATCGTTTGGCAGCCTGTACAGCAGCGGGAAGAGAAGTGAATGTGTACGTACGGGAGACAAGTCCTGTGCTACAGCAAGCAGAGAAGAGCCGCGGGCCTCAGGAAAGGACATTCTCCCAGCAGCAAGGGCAAAGCTCTGCTCCTCATCAGGCTGAAGACACCATGAACTCAGACAGAAACATCGCTGATGAGGACTTCTCCATCTCTCCTAGTCCATGGCTGTGTCGGGGATCCAGCCCTTCCAGGTGATGAGGGCTCAGCCCAGTCTGTGCCAGACTTCACCGGGTACACGGCAGGAACATGGAGGTGGCCTGACCGGAGCCATGTCTGTTGGGAGCTGGGAATGCAGGAGAGCCGTGGGAATGGATGACTCGGTTCAGGGAACGCCGACGGGAAATCAGGAGGTGAGGAGAGGCCACGTGTGAGCAGAGGTGCTGGCAGGGACATCAGACCAGTGTGAGCCACGGGGACAGCACTGGGATGATTCCAGGTGGCCCAGAGAAAGGTGCTACCAGGCTGCTGTGGCCTGTGTGCCGGCAGGGTCCCGTTGGTGCTGAGCCCAACAGAAGGGCTGTGGGTCTGCAGGTGAGCGCTCCTAACAGCCCGATCTCCTCCCTCTGCCTCAGGCTGGGCATGCAATGCCCAGCGGCACTTCGGAAATGTTGGCCAAGGTTTTTGGTTTGCAGCATCTCTTCTGCTTCTGAGTGTCAGTGAATTACCCACCAACAAACATCATGTACACTCGTTCCTAAAGCACATCCCCTTCCTGTTCCTGGCTCACCGCCACGCTTCCCGGATCCCTGCTGTTAGGATATTCTGGGTTTGAAATGAGACAGACAGACAGATACACACAGACACACATACAGACTAACAGGTATTTTGCCCCCAAATGGACTTCCTTCTTCAAATATATTTTATCAAATACAACCTGGGACTGTTGTTCGAAATGCCCAAACGTGTTTCACTAGAGGATCCAGTTCTGCAGGAGCTGCTGTGTCTATCAGCACATAAAACACCTTTGGAGAAACTGCCTGAATGTGTAGTTCACATCCTGGTCTGCTGGGCAATACCTGATTTAGGACCAGCCCTAGAGGTGCCCTCTTTTTAAGGGGAAAAAAAAAAAGCAACCTGATTAATTAAGTGGCCTAAACGAATGGAGGTGTGACTGGAGGCAGAGGTGCTTTGGCGGCAGGCGGACTTGCGCCTCGGGTGGTCTCCATGTATCACAGTTCCTTCCAAAGCTGGAGGTAACAGCATTTCCACGATTCCCTGGGAGGAAAAGGCTTCCAATCTGCTCCGTTGTAAACATCTCCCTAGCACAAGGGCACCATAATTCAAAGTCAAGCCCATGAATCCCTACTGGAACAGAAACGCTCATGGAATTCATTAAACAGCAGCTTTGGTTGACGTTATGTGCCATAAATCACAGGGCATGGTAAAAAGCCAGGGCCGGTCTGCTCTGCAACTGGACAGACAGAGAACAGAGAAATGGTTTACAAGACGCCCAAGGACAGCCCTTCCCTTAATCCCCGTGTTCCGGCACTGACACTGATACGAGCTCCCCGTATGTTTTCAGACGTGGTTGTTTGGGTTGGAGGCTCTGCTCTGAATGCTTTTGGAATACGTCACTGTAGACTTTTAAACATCTTCCTTCTGAAACGACAAACAGTTAGAACCCAAGACAGACCTGCTGGTTCCAGTACAAATGGATTTGCATGTTTCTGGCATTAATAATGCGTGTGGTTGGGTGGCTTCCTTTCAGCATTAGAAAGTCATCTGTGATGCAGTCAGGATATTTCTGCTCCAAAAAACGCTGATGTTCAGAGGCCCCAAAGTAGGTACGAAGGGAAATGAGCAGTTTGCTTGGGCCTCAGCAGGGGTCCGAGCTCAGCAGCAGAGCTGCCCCATCTCAAAGACCTTGTGAACAGGCCTCCACTGCCGGGATCAGAGCGCAGATGGGCTGAGGAGCCCCTGCCATTCTCCTTATCCTCCTCCACCCAACTCACCCTGGTCTAGGTACGAGCACAGAGGCTTCAGCAGAGACAGCTGACCCCACACTCCACAAGAACTGTCCTCCCTTCCCTCCCTGGGGGCTTCAAGGGAAAGCACAAAGATGGAAATCTCCTTCTCTTGAGGCTCCTCCAGCAGCCAGCTCAGATCCACCACCCAGAAGCCATCAGAGGAGGTTTGCCCTGGTCACTGGCCATGCTTTGTGCTTCTTCAGCAGGCTGTCAGGCTCAGTGTCTGCAGATACTGCTGCCAGCATGGTGGAGGTCCTCACCAAGCCAGACCACGTGCCAGGTTCGGGTGCAGGGTCATGTATGTTTCTGGTTCTTTTCTGGACGACTGTGCACAGGAGTCTGCTCAGCATCCTCCTCTGAACCCATCCTGTTTGAGCACTCCGCATCATTACCAGCTAAACTCAGTTTGAGCAGGATCTCCCTCACCAGGGCTGATGGGCCTTCACCTGCTCAACCCATCAAAACAGCCAGCGAAGGGCAAAGTACAAACCCACACGAATTATTGGGGGTTTTAGGACAAAAGCTGTCAAGCAGCGATGGGACAAATTCAGCCCTGAGGCCACCAGACGCCCCCAGGGATCCACGCGTTTCCACGTGTTGTGCATTAGGAGAAGCCAACAGCTCCTCACCGTGCAAAGCCTTCCGCTGGCACAACCGACACATCAGCAGTGATGCGGCTGGAGCAACGCGGGGCCTGACACTGCAGGAACGGTCGCACGGGTTGAACAGGACCTGCACATCTAACTCTCTACCCATTGCTTGGAAAACTTCAACACGATCTGCCTGGGACAAATAACTGTCCACACTTCTGCCAAATACTAACAGCTGATAAATCCACTAGGCAACGTATCTGGAGGTGTGGGGTGGAGACCAAAGGACAGCCCCTGGAAAGAGCTCTGGAAGAATGCTGCAGTCAACTCCTCAGCTTCTCCTGGAAAGATGCAACTGACCTCAAGATAACCTGCTTTAGACCGCTCCCCTCAGCTCAACCTCTCCCCCTTGACATGGACCGACCTCACCTGCCCACAGCAATGAAAGCAATGTACCTCTGACCTCTGGCTCAGCCAAAGACCCTCCTGGGCTTTCTCTCCCCTGGCTGTAACACAGCTCCTGTGTGGCTTCACTACAGCCCACGAGACCTTCAGCAACTGGAGGCTCTTCCTACTACCCGCTGCCTGGAAAGACTTATGCCAGGGTCCGAGAGGACAAAGTGGGGCTGTGTTCAAAAGCCACCTCTGACTGAGAAAGCAGAAGGTGCTGCTGCTTGGGGCGAGCTTCCACTCCTCCTGGACAGAGACACAGAAGGCCCTGATCCTTCACAGCCTCCATCCCGTCCCGGCACACGGATTATCCATACACATACGTAAGCCTCACATGCTCTCGGGGCAAGAATACATTATCTCTAGAGCATCTGTCTCAACTCAGCCTGGGGAAAATCAGGAGGAAACCACATCAGCCATTCCACAGGCTACAGAAAAGAGGCTCAGAGGTCCCAGTGGAACCACAGTGGGCACAGAGCTGGTGCGAGCTGACTGCACCCACATCCCTCCCTGCACAGGGAGGTGCACAAGGTTCCCACAGACTCCTTTCTCTGATCAGCTTTGGGAAAGGGGTGTCTCTCCCTCAAATTAAACACAGAATGGAGACACAGTTGGTCTGATTTTGTTGGGAGGGAATCACAGAAAGGATAATTTCACTCACTTCAGAACACAGCGCACGTCAGTGATCTATGGAAGGAGGATCGCCACGGTGTCTGTCCCTTCCTCCCACGGGACCAACGCCTATAGCGCTTTTTTTAAAGCATCATTATGTGGAATAAACTGCCTAGGGGGAAAAAAAGGGCCTTGCTACTCTGTTAATCTCTCTAATGATTTAATACCTGCAAATACTGCCAGGAAGTATTCCTCTCCTGATCGCATCAAACGCCGTCCCGTTAAATGGTTCACTACACTTCAGCATTCCTACCGTGGATCTTCTTTTAAACAAAGCCAGTTTCTCTGGAGACTGAGCAGGGGGTTTGCCCTCACAACCCCCCCTAACTTTACAAGATCTCCTAATGCCTGCCCAGGGGATTCCAGTAAGTCCTGACACAGACCCTCCAGAGAGCAGCAAAGCTAAACAGGTACGGCTGTTACTGGGGAGATCCCGCGCTGCCTGCACAAACCCCGCAGACCGGGACCGTTCCACCTTTTACAGCAGGAAAGTCACGGACAGTTGACAATTCACAATCAGCATTTTCTCCTTCTACTCCAGCCACCCTCTTCCTTTAATTATTCCTTCTTCCTGGCAAGCATCCCTGCCCTGCACTTCTTTGTGACGCTTTCTCCCCCCGATTTCTCAATCACATTAGCAAGAACAGGCAGGGGACAGCCCCGAGCCCACAGTTCCACTTCTGCATCTGCTCGAGCCGCCATGTGCCACGGCCATGGCACGAGGCTCCCGGCAGAGGCTGCTGAGGTTCAGCCAGGCAGGGTGAAGTGTTCCCCTGCGTACAAGACCAGAACAAGGCCTGCGAAACGCTCTTGTCCCCCTCAAGACCTCAGAAGAAGGCTGAAGCAGTTTCATGGGCCGTGTTTGTGCTGGCTCTGTGCCCGGGGTGAACCTCACACCAGCAGCCTACACTACCCACTTCTCCCACGCAAAGCCAAGAGACGTCTCTTCCCCAGGTCAGTATGCACAGGCACATCAAACTGTAAAATCTGTTAAATCATTGTCTCCTCCCCTTGCAAACATGTGCCAGGATGGACCCAGTGGCGCAGGGACTCAGCACCCTGTGGTGATGAAGGTCTGTCCCAGCACAGCCCGCTGGTCTCTCCTTCACTCGTTTCAAACGCTGCAGCAAAGGGGCTTTCCCCCTGTGGCCGATCCTTCCGCTCAGAATCTTTTCTTGATTAATCAGGTCAAACCCTCCTCAGCTCAGTTTACTCCAAAGCTCCAGGCACAGGTTCTCTGACGCTGCCCCGATCCGCAGGCATTTACCACTCCCTAACCCCCACAGCCACAGCCCGTCCTGCTGTTGCCAAAGCATGCACCAAGAAAGGAGAAAGGAACCATCAGAGACCCAACGGGGCAGATGTCACTCACCTTCAGAAGTAAAAGTCACACCCCTGCCACTTCATACATTTATCTCCTGCTGTAAACAGATTGATTTTGTGGTTGTTGTTTCACTCTCTGTGGAGTCAAACAGAAACCCAAAGCCCGGTGCTGCTCAAAACGAAACAACAGCGCTGGCTGAGGAGTGCTTGGGGAGGCTGATGCCTCACTTCAGGTTCAGGCATCTGCCTTGGGCAATGTCTCAATTTAATGACTAAATACAGAATTACTCTACCCTATTCTTTGGGGTTGGACTGGACGATCTCCAGAGGTCCCCTCCAACTCCCACCACTCAGTGACTCTTCGTAAGCTGAAGATAAAAACCCCACAAGGGTGATTGTGTAAGAGGGTGTTAGCGGTAAATACCAACCACCGATAAATTTGCTCTGTTTAAAACGGAAAGAAGAGCATGAACCCACGCAAAGCCCAGCCCAAAAAAACCCTACGGACGCGCGGCCCGCTCTCCTGGGTCATGTGGCAGGCGAGGCGGGCACCCTGCTACCACCACCCTCTGCCTCTGCTCCGAGCTCCGCAGAGGCTGGAAGGCTACCAAGAGCAGGCTTGGCACAGCAGGACATGTAAATTCAGTCTGAGCCCTTCTTAGGCTCCATATGGAGACTCTGGAGGGTTTTGGTAAACATCCCGGGTAATCTTTGGTCACCACAGTAATGTCAAGAAGTATCACAGTCATAAATCAGACCTTACATCAGCTCTGCTGGCAGGAAGAACATTTGCCCAGTTCTCGAGGCACGCTGAGCCTCAGACGGCATCATCGGTTCTCAGGATTTATGGTAGACACCAATTTAAGCTGAATCTTTGGTATTATGTTAAATCGCCTTCTTGCCAAGGCTAAAAATTGCTCCATGGTGTAATCACAAACTGAGGCAGACGAGCTAAATAACAAATTTCATTCCCATTTAATAATAACAAGTTACGTTTCCATAGCACCCCTCTTCCTCTCAGATCCAAAAGGACATTAACTCCCTGAGGCAGGCTCCGTGCACAGGATGATGTACTCCACCGCCGAAAGACAGCCACGGCTCCTTCAAAGCGTGACCCAGCCCTAAAGCAGAGTTGCAGACGGACCAAAGGATCACTAGCGCACCAGGAAGGGGATGCCATGGAGCAAGAGCTGAGTCCTCACCGTGCTGCTGATGCGAGGATGGACAGACTCTGATGCGTGGTCTGCACTCCGCAGATCTGTCAGAGGAGACGTGCTGCCTTCTGCTGATGTACTAAGCCCAGACCTCTCTGGGACAATGACAACTGCTGGAGCCAACAGGGCAGCAGGACTGTGCCATCCCCGCTCAGCTCAGGGCCATGCTGCTGGGCGCCCCGTGTCCCAGCGGCTCTGTCCTCCCAGGGAATGCTGCGTTCTAGCCATCGGGGAAACCACAGTCCGGGCACCTGCGGGCTGAAAAGGTCCTGGGTCATGTGCTAGAAGACAAAACCAGTCCCTCACTCAGCCAAGTCATGCTGGGATCGCTGCCCAGCCGACCCACACTGACTGTACCCCTCTCTCTGAGCAGCTCTGGCTGGCTGGAAGCTGTGCTTTGGGTTAGTCGGTGGCTTCAGGAAGACAAAGACGCCGAGGCTTTTCCCCATAATAGTCTGTCTGACCCATCTTATCCCTTGGAAGGCTATCAAAGAGCTACTGTTTCCCTCAAAAGAAAATAAATAAATTAGAAGAATGTAGGGATTATAAGTACAGAGTGAATGAAGAGGGATTTCATACAGCGGAGGGAGCGGGGAGCGTGCGGTGCAGAGCCCCCCGCCTCCTGCACACGCCTGACCCTGAGGCAGACAGAGCTACAAACTGCCTTTGCTCCATTTTCCCTTTCCAACGTTTTCCACACCCTTCTGCCAAGAAAACGCCGAGCACTGCCTGCCCTGTCTGGCAAACGGTTCCTATGGCAGAGTCCCCCCCCATCAGCACACACACGGAGGGACCCGCACCAGCACCAGCCTCGCTCCTCACCGAGGGGCCGGGACTGTCCCCATACGCTCGAGAGACCCGGGGAGAGCGAGGGCTGACGCTGATGTTTATTGGGCATTTTGGGTCCTTCGCAGGCAGCCAGATCCTGCAGGGTTTGGAAGGCACCTAAGATAGAGGGATCACGCCGAGGTTTACAGCGGGTGCAGTAAAGAGGGAATATAGCGTGAGAGAACTGCTCCCTGCTCGCGCTCGGGCCTGGGTGTAAACGCAGAACGGGGTTTGTACTTGTGACTGGTGTCCCCACACGTCACACAAAGGAAGATCCCCTGGTCTCAGAGACCCAAGCGTGGATTTCACATATTTTTATCCAATTTTTGTGAAGCTACCTGGAGCCCCAGCTCCTACATTCAGCACCATTTGAGCAAGCAAAAATTTGCATCTGTGTCTTGCGTGTTCGGGGTTTTTAATTTCCTGCTGAGTGAAACAGGAGGAGCAATAAAACCAAATCCTTGGAAACAAATGACAATTGTTTAATGGAGCAAAACCAAATCCCAACGCCTTCCTCGGCTGCTTGTGCCACAGCTACTACATGCACGGCTGCTTGCACAGGTACAAGAACAGGCTCCAAGTCCGGACTTCCTCCCTTTTATGGGTTTAAATTGGATCCCACTAGGTGTTTAAGGCCATTGTTGAACTGCTAACGCAGTCTGCAGCAAGACTAACAGCAACCGGGTTATTTTTCATACTCACTTGAGCAGTTTTTTTGCTCCATCTGCCTGTCATGGCAAACAGAGCAGCAGGTGAGGGACAGCCGGTGTGCTGGAGGTGCACAGAGCAGGGAGGAGAGCTCCCCAGCAAAGCTGTGGCTGAAGAGGTGGAGGGACAAACTCCCACATTCCCTGACTCAAGGAGCAAAAGGGACAGGTGAATAGGGCTCTCTTCCAGAAAAAAGACAACTGGAACTGGTGTGGCAGGGTAAGGCAGAACAGCAGAAGGAGAAAGATAAAGAGCTACGGGTCACTGCTACACAAGTCAGAGGAGGAAGGCGACTCCCCGCGAGGCTTCAGCCCTCAGTGACCAGCTGCAGGACCTCTCCTCACTTTCCACTGCGTTTGCAGCAATGCCCCTGAAAGCAACGCTCGGCCCCATGCCTCCAAGTGGCTGGGGAACTTCGTCCTCCCTTGTTTTCTGAACAGTGACCAGCAGACTGGTCAACTGCGTGCGCTTAACTGGTCAATCTGGCAGCAGGGACAGATCCAGGCCCCGGCAGTGGCTTACGAACACCCTTTTTCCTACCAGGAAAAGTCTTTCGCAACTGGGTGTCTCTGAACCGTAGATTCTGAATTCAGAACCTCACTCCAGGATCTCTCCTCCTCCTTGCCAGACCGTGGCTTCATCTTAATGGAGGAGGCAAACTGGGTTGGGAACATTACTAATGGCATGGAAAGAAATGGGAGAGACTTCCCAAGAAATGCAACCACAGAGCCGGTTCCAGGAGCCCCTCCCTGCCCAGCAGCAGCTCCCAGAGGATCTGAGAAACAGCCAGCATGCTCGTCCTACCTGGGGTCTTAAAAGTCTCCAAAAAAGCCATGCAAGAAACTGTCAGTAAATTAAATCCCACCCTTCCTTGTAATGACTTGCCTTTCTTGAGGTGAGAACAGCCCCAACCCTACAACTGCTGGGGAACGGAACTACAGCAAGATCTCCGTATCATGGCAGCTGTACTCTGAGACAAATCTTCCTTAGCTCAACCTATCATCAAAGACTTTAAAATGCTCCCTCTGCTCTCCCGTTAACTCTGATGAGATTCCACAGGGCGAGTCCTGGTACCTTACTGTGAGCAATCAGGGGCTGCAGTTTCAAACTAGAAACCATCAGCTACACGAGCAATCGGTCCACGTCCGTGTGTGCAGCCACCCCAGGGGCTGGCACGAGCCCTAACACTCGGCATTCAGGGGCTCTCAAGCTCTACCAGCAGAGCAAAGTCAATCTGTTCTCCCACCGACGTGCTCCTGGTTTGGGTTTACAGCGCTCAGCTGACCAATGCTGTGACCTGTGCTGCCAGACTTGGCAGAAACCAGCTTCAAATGACAGTACTTCACCAGAGCCCTGAGAAAGTACAGGAAGAGTACTGGTATGATAGTCCCATTGAACATGTGGAGAAGGTGAGGTGGAAGAATGGAGGAGACCTCGGAAATCAAAGAGTGAGCTGGAGGAACTTGCCCTTTCCATTAAATACTTCACAGTACTTGAATTTGGTGCTACCCACTAATTACAGGTCCCAATCACAGTCACCCCTCTTGGGTCCAGCCGGCGCTCCTGAGGAAGACAGCAGTTCAGTCACATCACATCCCCAGCTCTGCAACCCCCCTGGAACTACCACCCCCAACTATACAACCACTGCTTTGCCTCAGGAAGAGGCAGAAGCCAGAAGCTTAAGGATAAAATGTCTCAAGGTGTGTGGTGGCTGGGAGGCGAATCGGGGCTGGGAGGGAGCAGAAGGCAGACTCAGGTTCCTGGGTCGAAGGCCAGCTCCGTCTGGTGCAGTTTTCAGTCCACCCTTGGGTTACCCACAGATTAAATATTTACCTCTAAACAGCAGAAACGTCCTACAATCCATCTGATCACTTGATAAATCCTCTAAAAACAACCCTCAAGATTTCAGCTGTCTCTTTAGCAACCTCAAAGCCTCTATCAACCTCGCTTGAATCCCAACCACCTCCTCTACGACCACTCTAGATGACACGCTTTTACCCCAAAAAGCGAGGTAGAAGATATACTCAGCCTTGCCCTAAAAGAAGTGGTGGGTTCCCTAAAGCTGCCTGCTGGAATCACGGCATTAAATTATAACCTCTGGTTTTTAACTTCACTTCTATTTGTTGAAGTCTTTTCCCTAACGTCTCCTACAAGGGACTTCAGGTTCAAAACCCCGAATGCAACAACATTTGGCCTTTTTGGTTTATTTTTAATCTCAAGATTATGAGAGGGAGCTGACTCATGTTTTGGCTGGCGGGGCTGGACTCTTGTAAGTAATTGCATCCTTGCTATTTTATTAATTAAGATAAGTTTCCCCACTTCTGTTGGAGGTGTTGGCGATGCCACTGACTACTGTGAGATCTTTGCCGTGAGTCTCAGGCAGGTGAAGGGCCAGACGGTTCCTTCTTCAATCTCTGGCCCAAGCACCCAGAGCGAGAGGTGCACATCTATCCGATTTCCCAACGCTGCCTCAGCTCTATCTGATCATTCCAGCATCTCCTGCCACAGGGGAGCTCCACCCTCAGCAATAGGCAAGAAATCCTACACACACCAGGGCTACTGTGACTTGTTAACTACGGTTTTGCTTCACATACCCCGATTTCCTTTCCAGCAATGCACCAAAAAAAATACTGAGGAGGGAGTTTGTAGCGAAGGAATTCAGTGAATGATTAACTCCATCCTGCCTATTAAGTATCGCTCTCCACTCCCTCGTGCCTCGCAGAAACCCCAGTTCCGGGTAGCAAAGCCATGCCAAAATCTGACACCCCTCCGGGTTTGCTGGCAGAGTCGTCAGGTGATGCGGGTGGTTCTAGCTTTGAGTTCAACCCATTAAGTCCAGTAATGATTAATCCAGAACCCCGGCACAAACTCACGATGAAATGTTGTTCCTCTTGTCACACCACATCTACCTAAGTGAATCCTGCTCCATGGAGGTCACAGAATCACAGAATCATTTTGGGTGGAAGAGATCTTAAGATCATCGGGTCCAGCTGTTGGAGGAACCACGGAGGACTCCATCGAGTCACCAGGGAGGAACGCTCTCCACAGAGAGAGGCAGGGTGTCCGCACACACAGGAGCAGGACAGCTCTCCGCAAGGCAGCAAAGGGATACGGTGACTAGGGGCTGCTCTCCCCGCTCCAAAAGGAACCACGTCTAAGCCACGTTGTGCTGCCTTTGGGCCTCAGGCAAGGCAGCGAATGCAGCTCTGCCAGTGTGGAGATGTTTCAGACCAGTGGCAGCCAGACAGATGTGCACCTCCAGCAAAGTCATCTCACACAGCGAGATCTTCACGGCAGTCTGGCCCCACATGCACGTGCAAGCCCATGTGTTGATCACACTCAGCTGCACCTCAGAAGACTGGGAGGCTCAGAGCTGGACTGGGACACAACTCCCCGCATGACCTCAGGCAACTCCCTTACTCTCTGTGAGCACAAAACTTCTTACAGCCTTATCCAGACAAAAACCAGGAAGTCTTCCTTCTCTTTTTGCCTTGTCTGTATTCAGCAGGCTCGTGTACCCTACCCACACGGCACCGGTCCCAGACCTGCCCAGGGATTGCAGCACAACACATACGAAAAACAATTCCACACGCACCATGTTACCATGCAATGGAGATACAACTGAACCTCTGCATTTTGAACTGGGCTTTCTGGGGTTGACACACACAAAAAGACGCCAGCACTGCTGACATGGAAGGAATTTACTCCCCAGCTGCTGCTTCATCACCCAGTGACTGGTAGGAGGCAAGAGGCCTGGAAGCCCTGCTCTGCTGTCAGCACAGAAAGCTTTTGGGTCCAACATCAGAAGTTCAGAATGTCCTCCCACCAGGAGAAGGACGACTGTACCATTTCACCAGCATCTGCGGGAAGCCACTGCCACTTACCACCCGTGGAGGTGCTGGCAGCACTGGAGAGCCACCCCCCCAGGGTGGGTAAGACCCCCGAGCATGGCTGCAGCCCTGCTGCGAGGGGCCATCTCGTCCCAGCAGCATGGCTCTGGCCTTGCACATCCACCTCTGCTCCTGCAGTCTGGAGCTGCCCCTGGCGAGGAAAATGGTCCAAGCCCACGTCCTTCTGCCCATGGGGAGCAGCCCACATCCTCTCAGGAGCTGGCACCCTGGGCTGGACCCAGCGCTGACTTCCTCATTTGGGGCTGGGACGTCTCTGGAAAACTGATGGCACTGCCTTGAAACACAGAATAAAGTTGGGCACGAAGCACTTTTCTTTTTTTCAGATGTGTTAAAAGAAAAACAAATGGTTCTCCAGTCAGGACGGCACAGTGGGACCCTGCCGGCTCTGGTACCTGCCACCCAGTACATACCAGCGATGCACCCTGTGTGCATCTTGGAGGACGATGGCAGGAAGGGGTCAAAACACAAGCAGGAGTGGAGAGGCAGGATCTAAGTTACCCACGTACACGAACATGTTTCGCTGCCCTGCCCTTTACCCTGCTCTCAGTGAAGATTCAGCTTCACAGGAGCTGATGCAGGATAATGCTTTGCTGCCTTCTCACGAGGATGGCACAGCACCAAGCGAGGAAGAATTAGAAATCCAGGGCATGTATCCAGCAGCCAACACAAGCATTTAATTCCCATCAATAATCACTACAACACTCCCGCGAGGCGAGGAAGCACCAGCCCCAGTGCTCAGACAGGGGAGACTGAGTGCAGATGAATGAGCGACAGCCCAGCCACAACAACCAGGGTCAGCGCTGGAAACAAACCCAGCCGACCCGCTTTCCCTGCTGCGTTCCAGCTCTTAGACAACACTGCCCCCAGAAGCTCGCCATCCGTGCCTCAATCCCCTCATCACCAGGGGAGAAAGACAGAGGGGGAAGCAAATCCTGGCCTTAGGCACACTGCGTGCAGCCTCCACGGCTGCTGCAGAGTTTGGCAACTTCCAGGATCTGCCGAGCAAGGCAAGAGACACCTCCCCAGCTCTCCACAGGAACGAGCAGGAGCTCTGGTCAGTCCATGAAGGGAGAAAAAGGTGCTCCGCATTGCTGGCCAGACCAAGCCCCTGCAAAAGGAGAGGATTGGGAGCAGAGCTGCACGTCCTCGGAAGATCAAGGACTCTCCGGTGACTGAGGAACATGTCTTACCCAAGCAGCAACAGTGCATCGACTCCACGGGAAGCATCGTGTCCCGCGGGGGTGCTGCAGACTCGGTTCCCAATGCAGTCTCCTCTCCCAGCTTGCTCTGAAGCCATGGGATCGAGCTACGGGCTTGGATGTGCCTCAGTTAACCCAGAGGAAGACAGTAGGCAGCAGCTTTGCTGGCTTGTCTTAGAGATCTGATGGCTAGCTATCATTAACCCTTGAAATGCCAGTCTGGCTGCCTAACACAGGTCACCACTCCGGGGCAAAGCAATCCCAGGTAATGCACCTTAAATTGGTGGTTCTATCAGATGCAATCAGTGCACACAATCAGAAACTAAATCATCCAAGGACAATGACATTGCTACCTTGACAGGTCACCCTCCTGCAAGCTCTGGAAAGGCCGAAAGCTTTTTCCAGAAATGCCGTGAGTGACAAGAGGGGAAGCAGCGAGCGCCAAGGGTCTGCATTCAGGGCCAGGCTGTTGGGTCACTGAAGTTATTTCATTATTTCAAGCACCAGCAATGCTCCTGGCACTCCCTGCAAAAATTGGGGTGTGTCTTCATCTGAATTAAAACCCGGGAATGTGTGGTGTCAGTCCAGCAGAGCCTCCAGTACCACCCAGTTACTTCAGCTTTGTCTCCATGGCGCTGCCCCAGTATGTGCTGTGCCCCAGAACAGCGTCACTGCCCACAAAGGGGCAGCAGTTTGCTTTTGTTTCTTAAGTAAAGCCACCCCTTACTGCCGGTATCCACCACATCCATCAGCTACAGGGAATTTTGTTAACACAACTGAAAGACCGACCAAGCCCAACCCTCGGCTTCTTCCAGCCTTTGTCTTATCACCTCAGTTTTGTCTACACTGAATTTTTTCAGACTTCTGATACAAACTTTGTACCGATCAGTGGCTGCACATCAAGGCAGGGTTCAGCCTATAAAGCCAGTGACTTCGTGTTGTTCCCTCTGTAGGAGTAAAATAACGTTCCCACACTCTGATAGAAACCTTTGCTCTGCACAGATTTAATTCATTACTTATGAATCTCTGGCCAACGTCACTGCTCGTTTCGGCGGCTCTCTACTTGCAGTCGTCTCCTGAGTCCGGGAGGACAGGAACCTTTTTTTTTGCCGTTGTAGTGAGGCAGCAGCGGAGGGATCCTGACTAATGGCTTCACCAGCTTGTTCTTATGCAACAGTCCTAGAAAATCACCCAGGTCACAATAACCAGCCACCCTCTGCAACTGCTTTCCAGAGGGCTGGTCAGGAGCCAAGCCGTTTTCCAGTGGAAACTCTTCTCCCAGGGAATCACCCTGCATCGGATTTCAGATGAGGGCTTTGTTTTGGTTGAGGGAACAGAGGTTTATTTTAAAGTGTGCTATGCTTAGGTGCAAGGGCAGTTTTGTGACACAGATCAGTGAGGAGCCACTGCTGGGATCATTTATGAGACCGAGTAGCAGCAGCTCTACGAAGACCTCAAAGGCAAGTGCCCGTATTCCAAGCCCATGCTTTTGCAAGACTGCTTGGACACCGCAGGTCTCAGGTATGAGCTGACTCTGCTGTGTCTGCACTGTGCTGAAACTAGGAGATCCAGAGATGGTGCAGCAGTAAGAAATATTAAGGGTGCCAGTTGATGGCTCTTTCCATATCCAAACTCCTCGTTTGAAAACTCACTCTTTCCAGAAGGCTTTCCAGTTCCTTTCATCTGGGGAGGGGTGAAATGCAGCTCTCTGCCGAGGCAGGCAGCTCACGGTGCTGTCTGTACCAGCTCAGGCGGAGCACACCCTTTCACGAGGTCCTCACAACACTCCAAACCAGTGCAAAACAAGGAAAGACCCTGCCCCAAAGACCTTGTCCCACTCCCCTTTCTGAGGAAGCAATGCAGCTTCAACAGGGGTGTCTGAGGCAGCAGAACACATAGCTCAGCAGAGGGGATGTGGCTGCAACACTCTTCTCAGAGACTCGGCGTCTCACTGTGGTTTCCAGCAGCCCTCAGCTCTCTGAGCCCCAGGGGAGGATATGCAGCACACACGCTCTGCGCTGGAGTGCGCGTCACAGGACGGGGCCCACAATTATTATTCTTATCACCCCAGGGCTGCCTGGCACTGGCTGCAGAGCGTGGCTCAGACGCTTCTCTGCTCACAAACAGCGATGCAGCCTCTGCACATGAAAGCCATTAAGCAACAGCACAGAAGCACCCCAGGAGGTACAACCCGTGAACATTCCGACAGCACACGGTACCCGTTGCCAGCATGACACCGGGGTCCCGGCACTGGGCTGCACGCAGGTGCTGCCCGGGAGCCACGTGCTCACCCTCGAAGCTCACGCTTGTGTGGCCAGCTCTGCCAACAGCTCCAAGAACAGGACACGGAGGGCCGAAGAGCCCTGCAGAGCCTCCCCTGGCGCAGTCAAGGTCCTGTGTGCCAGCGCCATGTGCTGCTGTCGGAGATGTGGCACATGGGAGCATCGGCAGTGGAGACAGGAAGGGAAACATCTGGTTTTCCCGAGTCACTTGGAAAGGCTAAGCTGTATTCCACCCGTAAAACACATCCACCCCAGCTGTGAGGCGAGCAGACGAACAGAGAAGTACAAAAATAGCCCCTTCTGTAGTGCTCTTTCAAGCAACATGAGGTTGCCCTACAAAAACAAATACACAAAACGGAACGATCATGGGGTTTTTTCAGCTATTAAAGGGACCCATGTGCTCGCATCTCTGCAACGCGGTAACAGGATCCACCCCCTCGACTCCCAGCTCTGTGCTCCCGGTGTATTCCCACCACCACCAGCTAAACACACTGGGTCTGTTTGCAGAGCAGCAAGAATCACAAGCAGCCTCCACACGCGGCCCCTGATGGGACTAGACACAGACTCTTTCACCAACCTGACCTAGACCCAAATCCGCACGCTTCAGGCCGGGCTCACTCCACCCCCTTCCCAAGGCGTGGCTTTGAGAGAGAAACCAACGGCTTTGGCCAACACAATTTGTCTGGGCTCTCGCTTTCCCAGGCTTAGCTGTTCCTCGGGTTCCTCCCTCAGGAGGACTCAACCCACACCCCAGATCCTCTTTTTAGAGAGCCACTCCCACCTCTCCCTGACCATGAAGCATTTGCTGTAGCAGAACCTATTTAACCCGTTCCCAGCTGGACCCGTGTCCCCTGACCACAGGGAAAGGTTGTCAGAGAACTCCACACAAGCCCCACACCAGGGAGGAAGGAGGAGGCTTCATCCCTGTCTCAACCAAAGCTGCGGGGAAACTGCTTTTGCTTCTGGAGTCCTCCTCCCTGCCAGAGGAGCCCGGCGCAGCAGGGATCCCGCGGGAGCCAGCGGCGAGGACCTGCCAGGGGATGTTGCAACAGAGCTGCAAAGAGGCCGTTGCTGGGGATCTGCAAGCACCATCAGCGATGTCCGACCAAGGAGTCAGGCACAGGCTAGAGCCAGGGCTACCAACTCCACCCTGGAAATCTCAGTTTCAAACCAGTGATTAGACCTCATGACTTCATCACCCACACACAAAATAGTATCTGCACAGAGCCAAATGTGTTCTGTGACAGAAGGAGTGTCTGTGGAGTTGGGCTGTACATGCCCAGCTATGCTAGAAGAGAAGAGGGCATGGTATGGGGTCCAGGTACCATTTCAAACGAACAGGGACAGGCTGGCTGAGTCCTGACACAACTTATGTCACTACAGATCGTCCCACAGGCTCGTCAAAAGCAAGACTGTCTGCTGCCAGGGGTGTCCAGCCTTCTGGTGATGCTCAAGAGCATCTGCCTGCACAATTGCGGCGGGCAGAGAGTCCCATCGCCTTCCAACACCACGGTTAACACACAAGCACCGCGGCTGGAAAATGCCATAGGTGGGAGATTCATTACCACAAGGTGAACGTCGTCATTTCCTTCCAGCCAGCACTGTTACCAAACCGGCGTATCGCACTGTCTTAACTAATTTGATTTAAAATGATGCTGGATTAAACAAAGTAACACAAGACCAAAAGGGACACGTGAAACTTCATCTCCCATCTCAGCTTATTAGAGTTTTTACACGGCCTGATGCCAGGAAGACAAAGAGACGGACTCGTTCCTCACCTGAGGGACCACTGTCGATGCTCTTCCAGGATAACTACCCTTTAAAAACATGGCACCGGCTGTAACCATGTGGGTTCGCTTGCTGTGCCCTTTGCAAGGCACAAACTAACATTATATTTCAACTTGAATTTTTAGTTTTGGCAAACAGAGGTGCCAACAGCTTCAGTGTCTAAGTAAGCAGCAGTTCCTTGATACGAACAACAAGCTAATTCTTTAGTCTGCAAAAGCAGGTTAAAAAGAAGGGCCAGGGAGGTCCGATTTGACACCCCCATCCTCTCACTGGGACAGGCAGTGACCTTCGGCAGAGCACGTTCATGCAGGCGGCGGGAGCTGCAAGGTCGGTAGCCCAGCAGTGCCGCAGCTCTCCAGCCTTTAATCCCAACCTCAGCAAGGCCTGGAGAGAAGGGGGGGCTGATGCGGGTGAGAGAAGGGGGGCTGATGCGGGGTGAGAGAAGGGGGGGCTGATGCGGGGTGAGAGAAGGGGGGGCTGATGCGGGGTGAGAGAAGGGGGGCTGATGCGGGGTGAGAGAAGGGGGGGCTGATGCGGGGTGAGAGAAGGGGGGCTGATGCGGGTGAGAGAAGGGGGGGCTGATGCGGGGTGAGAGAAGGGGGGGCTGATGCGGGGTGAGAGAAGGGGGGGCTGATGCGGGGTGAGAGGGGGGGCTGATGCGGCGTAGCAGCCGCTCCTCCCAATAGCAATAGTGCCGTAAAGTGCAGCCCACGAGCGGAGCTGCCAACTTTCCACCGTGGAAAAGACAGAAATTCTCTTTGGGCCTGACAGCGACTGCCTAGGTCGTGCTGTTGGCTGCGGAGGGACTAACTCACAAGTGCCCTGTCGCCCACGTCCCGTGTCTACCCCATCCCCTGTGCACTCCTCACGGAACGAGCGAGAAGCTCTGTGTGTGCAGCTCCCAGCCCGCTCCAGCCTGTCACTGGGAAGCATGTCTCTGCTCCTGGGCTGTCCTTCTTCAGCCCCACTTAGCTTCTTATTCACTTACTACAACTCCAAGAACTGTTTGGGGACATATGGGGTAATAAGAGAGAAGATACAAAACCAAGCTGAACTGCAGCGATCAATCAAAGGACATCAAAGCTTGAAGAAATGGAGAAAGGGCGATGCAGAAACACATTACCGAAACCACAGCGTGGAAAACGTGGTGTGGGAAGAGATAAAACAAGGAATCCCATTAAATGGCAACCAGGGAGAGGAGCATTAACAAGTCGAAGGAGCCCGATTCACCCCACTTTCCAACTGCGCGGTTTTCTTCAAAACCCCTCTTTGTGAGAGCAGAAGGAAAGCAGCTGGGTGAAACCTGCGCGGGGCTTAGAGCAGGAGAAACGCTTCACTCCAACGGGGAAAAAGCCAGGCGCAGAAAGACACCACTCAGAAATTGCAGGAAATACGGGGGGAAACAGGACACAGGGCGGTTTTGTTACAGGACATTTTAAACACCATGGAAAAAAGCCCAAAGTTTTCATGTGAAAAAGGGTGAGCTTCTCACTCAGGGGAACGGCACTCCAATTTCTCTGAAGCTTGAGGAAGGAGCACAACAACCAAACCAGACCTTCTGCTGGTGCCGTGGCTGTAACGGTGACACTTCACCGACACCAGGGACCGTGAGAGAACAACGCAGAATCGCCTCCTTGTTTGGTGCTCGAACCACAGCTACAATTTCCTCACATGCTTCCAGGGGCTGAATGATCTCGTTTGCAAAATATTTATCTAGCACCTCATTTGGGTCTTTTCCCCCTCCAAAATGTCTTACAAAAGAGAAACACAGCCTTGTTTTCGCTGGGGATACGGCTTCTTACAAGGACATTCCAGGCTGTTCAAGTTTTTTCGAGGAACTGCAGTAAAAGCTCTTTTGCCTTTGCAGACTGGACACTGCTGCACAGACACGCCACTGCTTGTGGCTCTCTCTGGATTGGATTTTGTTTTAATTGGATTTTTTTCCCCCAATAGCTTTTGAAGACACCTCCAGCCTTAAAAAGCCTTTTACTGCATCACAGATACCAAAATCTACGGACCGTTGCCAACTCTTACCATTTAAAATATCACAGACTGTAGGTTCCTGAATCATAAAATCTGTTTATTTTAAGAGGGTTTGCTTAGGTGAAGTCACCAGCTGGGCAGCGTAACCCTGGGGCTCCCTGCCAAATCCGCCCAGAAACCCTGCTGGGCTTTGGAGGGAGTTACAATCCCCAAATCCGCGAAGCTTCTGCTTCTGCAGGAGCGTGGTGACAGCAGAGCTGCTCCACTCTTTCCACCTTCTCGTCTCACCCACCCACGATAGTGTTCCACATAAAGAAAGGAAAAAAGAAGTGAGTTTCAACTCTAGTCTCAGAAATTCAGACTCTAATCTCCAGAACTACACGATACTAAAGATGTGTCAGAAAGAGTCAATATTTGCAAGGGAAAGTCAGAAAAAATCTTTTTGAGGTTTATTTCCAGTTGAGGAATGAAAGAAGTGAAATGAGCTCATGAAACAGTGAAACCTCAAAGTAAATGTGAACAAAACCTGTCAGCCCTGCAAGCAGAGCCCTTGTGAAAGGCACTGGAGCAGAGCCCTTGTGAAAGGGCACCGGGGCAGAGCCCTTGTGAAAGGGCACCGGGGCAGAGCCCTCCTCAGACGCAGGAGCTCAGGAGCACAAATGCTGCCGCTGGCAGCGCGCTGCTCTGGAAGTAGAGCTTTTTGATGTTGCGCACTGCAGATTATTTGGAAAAACAGACTTTGCTCTTGATTCCAGCCAGACTTCGCGTTCCACTTCCAGAACCCGACTCTGGCGATGGGAGGGGGCCAGTATTCCCGCTCGGTCTGCCTGGAGACTGCTTCCAACTAGGTATGTGCGTCTGCAGGCAGCAGAGCTTATTTCCTTAGAGATTCTTTGGATGGGGCATTTTCCTGTTCTCCAAGTAACAGCAGCCGAAGTTGGCATTCATTTCTTCAGAGCTGCTATGTCTATAACATCGGATCCGAGAGGAACCCTTTCCCAGGCTAAGGTGCGGTGTCACCTATTGCCAGGGGTGGTCACCCCCCCTCCCCCCCCCCCCCCCCCCCCCCCCCCCCACATGCCTGCCGCGGAACCACGGAGCTTCAGCGCGGGTGATTCTCTGAACCGGCCTTCTTAAAGCTGTTTTCATTTCAGAGTCAGTAAAAGAAAAGTTTTGTTGCGATATTAAAAAAAAAGCTTTCCTCTAATGGGAGAACAGACAGCAATCATTAAAAGTGTTACGTACTTTATGTCGGTGTTCAATAAAGGGAATGTGAAGACACCGTGCTACAGGCCAGTCCCTCTCCTCCCGGCAGAAATGAACCCGTCAATGGCTCATGGTCATGATGACAACGTAAGTACACGGGCCTTCTTCCCCCTCACCAGGAGTCAAACAGGGCAGTAACCCTCTCCCCAAAGGAAATCCACATCCTGCACCAGCCACCCAGTATTACCCGCACGCGCCTCTGCGGCCGAGCCGTGACTGCGCACACACGATGATCTGCTGGCTGACAGAGACGACTCTACAGTCTGGATCCCAAAGACAACCACCCCTCGGCGGAGCGAAGCCCTTCCCCTCACCGCGCTGCTCGGACAGTGCTGGAAACACACATTTCTCCATCGGAGGAAGATGTCAGTAACTCTCTGGCTGTTTTGGCCCTTGGCTGCTGTAGATTTCCCTTTCCCATACTCCCAGCACTTTGTTTTGTTGACCTGCAAGAGCTTTATGTCCAAGTTCAAGTTGTCATTGCACCACAGGATCTAATCCAAAACGTTCTGGGAGCTCAGCTTTTACCACTCAACGCCTCTGAACAACAATAACATAAACAGTCTCAAGTACTTGCTACCGAAATTAATAATCCCCAAAACACACTGTAATAACCCCAAATCCTTCAAAAGCCAAGTGACGGATTTATCAGCACAGGCTTCAGAGGCTGCTCTACCAGCGCCCAGCGAAGCGCCGGCACGTTCCAGCCCTGTCGCAGCAGCACGTTCGGTCTCCAGAGCTGCAGATGCCCGTGTCTAGGTGACAACCGATAACGCGGCATCAGACACCCCTTAATAAAAACCAGTCTGTCCCAGTTCGGGACTTTCTGCAGCAAACAATGAGTAGTTTGTTTGGGAAAGTCTAAACCAGCTGGAAAACACCTTGTCTGCTGGATTTAGAGACGCACACATTTCCCTGAAGTTAGTCCAGACAGATTGCCAACCTACAATTTATCGTTCACTGCGGTATTTCGCAGCTCCTGCAATCTCTCTTCATCTACACTGGCACCAGAAAGTGGAAACTTAGTTAAGAACAGAAAAACAGACCCTGAACTTATGGAAATACCAGTAGAAATTAGTTCATGGGAGACTTTTCTACTGTGCCAGGTCCCACATCATCTCTCCTACTCCAATCACTCGATGCTGTGGTCTCGTTAGGAGCAGAAAAGTTGCTCCCTAAGGAAAACAAATCTAGGTGCAAAATAAATTAAAAAAAAGCCCAACACTTTTCCCCTAAGTCTGTTTTTTGTGTCACACAAGAAACTTTACTGAAGTGCCTGAGCACACGGACCATCCCAATGCCCTCCAAAACCATCCTTCTGGCTGATCTTCCAAAGCAACCAAATCAGCATCCACAAACACGACTGTTATCCCACCCCAGCACTTCCACAGCGAGAGAAAATTTTTATGTGAACTTGTTCACTGACTTTTGGATTTGCTGTTAACGGAACGGTGTTTAAACCACATCCAACTGCCCGTTTCCCGACACCGCTCTCCTGCCATTTCCCCCAGAACCTCAGAAATTAAAACCTCCACCCGCAGCAGCTCCCCAGCCCTCTAACCGACCCCCGGGGGACGTTACCGAGGGCTGCGGGGCTGTCTCTGACCCCACACCCCGGTGATACCCGGCCCACTCGTGGCGGGACACGAGCAGCGTTACGGGACGACCCGGCTCGGGCCGATCCCCAACGCGCTTCTCCAGCTGCCGAGCCCAGCGCATCCCCACGGCCGCCACCTCCGGGGGCCACGGGCCCGGCCGCGCCAGCCCTGCCCCGGCTGAAGGCGCCGAGCGCCGCAGCGGGCCGGGCCGGCTCCGCGTCCTCCCCGCTCGGAAGCCGTTCTCCCTTTCCGCCGCTCCTGCCCGCGCCTGACCCCGCAGCAAACTTTCTGCCCTGTCTCCATGTTTGTCCCCGCCGTCACCAGTCCCCTCTCCATCAGGCCCAACGCAAAACACCGCTTACGGCGATACCGGGGGAACAAACCGAACCGCCGGGCTGCTCCCCTCAGCGGAGCCGCCGCCCCGGCCCCGCCGCCCCGGCCCGGCCCGGCCCCGCGGTACTCACAGCGTCGTGGCGGCGGGAGGGACGCCGGTCCCCGGGCGCTCCATGCCGCGGGCAGAGCAGTTGACGAGGCAGGCGGGGCCGGTGCAGGTACAGCCGGCGGCGCAGGGCTGACAGGCGGGGGCCGGGGTCGCCGCCAGCCCCCGCACAGCAGGGAGCAGAGCAGGCACCAGCCCGAGAGGGGCAGCCGCGCCGCGGGGGCGCCATGTTTGCGCTGTGATCCAGTGTCTCCATTTCCAAAAGGCATCTCTCCCTACGGGCATGGCATGGCCCCGGCCCGCCGCTCCCCGGCCGGCCGGGCCCGGCCGCGCCCCGCCCCGCTCCGCCGCCGCCGCTGCCGCCGCTCCGCCGCTCCGCGCCCTGTGCCCGGCTCAGCGCCCGCCCGGCATGGCGGCCTCCCCCGGAGGGCTGGCGGTGCGGTGCGCTGGCCCGGCCCGGCCCGGCCCGCTGAGGCTCCCGTTCGCGGCGCTGACAGCCCCGGCCGGCGCCGTTCGGCTTCTGCGCGCTCCGGCCCGCGGCCGCCGCCTCCCCGCTCCGCCTCCCGCCCGCGGCGGAAACCCGGCGCCGCTCCAACCCGCCGCCCGCCCGGTCCGCCACCGCCGCGCCGCCACTTCCCCTCCCCGCTCCTCGTCCCGGACGGCGGCGAGGGCCGGGCGAGGGGAGCGCTGCGCTCCCGGGCGCGGCGGCTGCCGCGGGGCTTTCGGCCCGCGCTCCCAGGCCAGGCCCGGGGCCCCCGGGCCCCCAGCCCCCTGCTCGGCAAGGGGCTGCAGGGGAGTCCTGGGGCAGGGGTATTCCTGGGGAGCAGGGGGATCCCGGGGGCAGGGGCGTCCCGGGGACACGGGCATCCCGAGGGGCGTGGACGTGCCGGGGGACAAGGCCATCCTGGCGGTAGCAGGGGTTATCCCGGTTGGGAGCATCTCGAAACAGACAGGGCGGGCAGTGGAGCGTGGAATTCTGCTGGGTAGAAGCTTAGGTTGTCTCAGAATGACGGGGGGAGCTTCCCCTGCTCTGCACACAGGGGTGATGGGCAGAGGTGGGTACCGCACCCAGCTGCACCCTCGCACCTGGCTGGTGCCCACCCGGGGCCGCTGCAAGGCTGCTGAACCCAGCAGGGGCTGCAGGGAGCGGGGTGCGTTACCCACGGCAGCACTGTACGTGATTCGGGTATCTTGGAGAGAGATGAAGAGCACAGCAGGTACTCTTCAGTGCGGTTTTTTAATGCTAAACCGTAGCAAAGTCATTGGGTTTCAATGCCACTTGCACCCTGCGCTGGCCCAGGGCGCTGGCCGCAGCCTCAGGCCAGACCTGGAGAGGTCCAATCCTGTCGTTATAGGTGATGGCTCCTCAGGGATCCATGGCTCCTCAGCAGTCTGAGCTGGTTCTGGTTTTAAGGTGCCTGAAGACTAAAATAAAGTCTCTATACAACCAAAGGAAGCATAATTCTGCCCACTTGCTCCTTTCTGAGGAGGGTACTTTCTCCTTCTAAGGTTTGCTGCTCTGGACAAAACTTTCAGCAGGGTTTCTGCTAAATGAGAACAACAACTTTGTTTATGTGTTTCATTAATTCCTGCAGCAATTCACACCCTTAAGATACTCCTACCTAATGTTTTAGCGCACTGGGTCACTCCAGCTCAGCCTTGGCCTCAAGTGCGCGGAGTGTCCCCGGTGTGTCCTGAGACTGCCCATGTGCTAAACTGAATCAATCAGAGACATCACAGGCTGGTTCGGGGTTGAAGGGACCTCTCAGGGTCACCCAGTCCAACCCCCTGCAGGGAGCCTGGGACATCTGCAACCAGAGCAGGGTGCTCAGAGCCCAAGGGACAACCTGACCCGGGATGGTTGCCAGGGAGGGGCTTCTCCCACCTCTTGGGCAACACTGGGCCAGGGTCTCACCACCCTCAGTGGAAACAATTTCTCCCTTCTCTCTGGTCTGAATCCCTCTGTCAGTTGAACCATCACCCCTTGTCCTGTCCCAACAGCCCCTGCTGAACAGCCCCTCCCCAGCTTTCAGACAGCCCCTTGAAGCACTGACAGGCTGCACTAAGGTCTCCCCGGAGCCTTCTCTGCTCCAGGCTGAACACCCCCAGCTCTCTCAGCCCGTCCCCATGGCAGAGGGGTTCCACCCTCGGGTCATTGCTGTGGCCTCCTCTGGCCCCGCTCTCAGCAGCTCCATGTCTCTGCTGGGCTGAGGAGCCCAGAGCTGGACCCAGCCCTGCAGGGGGGTCTCCCCAGAGCACAGCAGAGGGGACTTGGACTTGTCTGCAGCAGCTTGCACAGCCGAGCAGCCAGCTCACATCCACCAGCTTTGGCTGCTCCTGGGTGTATGCCCCAGTGTTTCCTAGTGTTCCCCAGCGCGCCGACAGCGAGCGTGCTGGGGAGCTGCCGTGCTGACACCCTACAGCGGGCATTGGGTCTGTCAGCAGGCGGGCTCAGGAAATCTGCCTGCCAGCTTTCAAGGGAGGAACCACAACAAGAAGGGTGGAAGGGAGCCGTGCTGTCCGCAAGCATCTGAAGAGTGCAGGCAGCGGGGAGCCAGAACAATTGTTCAGGGTGGTACCAGGACGAAGGACGGGAGCCCCAGAGCCGAACACCCCTGCTGCTCCTCTTCTGAGAATAGACCTGGGGGGAGAGGAGGGCCGTGGGGGCACGTTTGCGCTCTCGGTGGCTGGCCTTGCCTAAACCTGGTCTCTCTGTCGGTGCAAAACACCCTCGCTGGAGTTGTCCCATGGGCACATGTTCACTTTGGGGCCAGGTCATGGGTTTTCCACACACGCCGCGTGATGGCCTGCTGTGGTCCTGCACGCCCCAGCTCCTGCAAGCGAGCGAGCCACGGGCTGCTTCCCTCCACCGAAGAGCAACCAGCGACGATTGCGGAGCTGCCTCCACCTCGGGCACGCTGTACCCTTTGTGAGCTCAGGAAAGGAGGATGATTAGGAGGGTGACAGTCAGTTTGGGTTTGAATCACGCAGGATATTTTAATCTACTGGTGGTTTCGGGCAGGTGGGATTCTCTAGGGAGCGAGGGGCTGACCTGCTAGCGCTGGGTGTGCGTCCACCACGGGTTAGGAAGCGTTCCACCTCCAGAGCTGCTCCATCCAGGACACCCCCATCCAACAGAGTCCCGAAGCACCTGCGTGGTTGTAGGTACGTGTATTGTACCGCTGAAACAGAGGGGTGACAGCGGCTGGTATCAGGGGCTCTGCTTTCCCCACCCACAACGCTGAACAAACCTCAGAGAAGCAGCCTGACAGCGATTGATTTCACTCCTTCGAACGGTACTTAACGTATGTGAGAATTTACTTTCTGAAAACATTTTGTGCCTTTTGGACTCGAAATCTGCCTGAGAGACACATCGTCTATGAGGTATTGTGCCCAAAATAGCTCAGCGGTTACTACTTCCTCATGTGACCGCAATGTATTTATTTCCGCTGCCTCCGTTATAAATTGCTTTTTTGGGTGTTTTTCCCCTTCTGTACTGACGCCCGTATTTTTTTCGGATAACAGCGAGGAGAAAATATCCTGTGTATGGATTGGAATCAGCAGATGAGATCACTGATGTCATCCAGCAGATGTAAGGAAGTTATGGGCTCTCCCCCAAGAGCCGGGGCTGCCAAGCTGGAATGAGGGCAACGAACGAGGAAATCATCGAGTGAGTGGGAAAGGAGACAGCAAATCTCGGCATGGCTACAAGAGAATGATCTGTTCCCATCGACGCACAGTTTTTGATCTCGGAGGAAGGGCTCGTCGCCGAGTCGGGATGGGGTTTAAACGCAACTGCAGAAAGTGATGGAAGTGGAAATGTTCTCTGGGGCTGGAAGGCTGTGCTCACTGCGAGGCCTGGGAATGGCTTGTTGTGGGGAAGGGATTCTTCTGGTTCCTCCTACTGGCAAGCAACGGAGCGTTTCTCAACACTGTTTACTGCAAGTACAATTAAAACCCCAACTAAAGGGTGTTAATCCTCCCTGTCCCACCAGTCCTGCAGGCCAAATGCACCCAGAACATCAGCAGCGCCAGATACACTGTGGTCAGCAAAATGTGACAGAGCTGTGGCTGGCCAGGAACGTCTCTGCTGCCTCAGGCCTCTCCAGCCAGGTCCTGAAAGCACTGCAGATGCCTTCAGCAGCACCCAGACAGACCTGCAACCCCGCTGGGGCAGCTGGACCCTGCAGCACCCTCTCTCCGGCACTGTATTTTCTGTATATTAAAGTGGTGTTTGCTGCTTTTTCTCTCACCAGGAATCCTCTGCCACATTTACGCATGGGGCAGGGGCTGGGCAGGAGTGGTGGGGACACCTCGTCGCCCAGGTGGGTCCATGGCCTGTGGAGGGAAGTTCTGTGCAGGTATGGAGCTGGGATAGTAGGCTGGGACAGCATCTTCTGCCTCCAGCAGCTCATGTCAGCTGTGCCTTGGTTTGAATTTACCCTCCTGAGCTTTCTGTCCCGTTACCATGAGATCTGGTCCCTTTGGAGGCAGTTGTATTCACATATGGCCACAGTGCTCTCTTTGCTACTATGTCCCTGCTTAGAAAGTTCTCCTGCCTGATGGAAGAAGAACAGTCTGTCCTCAGCCAGCGTCCACGGCCAGCAAACTGTCCCATGGGCTTTCCTGAGGGATCTGGGTACCCAGAGGAGCTGAAGATCTCCGTTTCTCTTGGGAGGAAAAGACTGTTTCCATCCCTGCAGGTTGTTGCTCTGATGGCTGCGTTTCGTGTGCCCCTTGCTCTGCAGAGGGTCCTCGCTTGCATGAGGCCATGGGGGCGCCTGCATAGTGTCCCCACAAGAGCCATCTCCTTCCACCCAGGCCTGGCTCCTGCTATTGCCACCCGGTATGAGCAGTCCCCAGCTGTAATCCGTGCCCCAGATGACGGCAGAGAATAGACAATCACAGGCTGGTTTGGGGTGAAGGGACTGTCAGAGCTCCCCCCAGTCCAACCACCTGCAGCGAGCAGGGACATCTGCAACCAGAGCAGGGTGCTCAGAGCCCCAAGGGACAACCTGACCTGGGATGGTGCAGGGATGGGGCTTCTCCCACCTCTCGGGGCAACCTGGGCCAGGCTCTCACCACCCTCGGCGTCAACAATTTCTTATTCATATCTAGCTACAGTTCGATGAGGAGCAGCTGAGGGACCTGGGGGGGTTGAGCCTGGAGCAAGGAGGCTCAGGGGAGACTTCTGGCTCTGACAACTCCCTGACAGGAGGTTGGAGCGAGGTGGGTGTCTGTCTCTTCTCCCCAGGAGCAAGTGACAGGACGAGAGGAACCGGCTCCAGTTGTTGCAGGGGAGGTTGAGGTTGTCCCTGAGGAGCCATTCTGTCCCGTTGGGGTTGTGGCAGGCGTTGTCCCAGGCTGCCCAGGGCAGTGGTGGAGTCCCCATCCCTGGAGGGTTTCCCAGCCGTGTGGAGGTGGTGCTGAGGACAGGGGTCAGTGGGGACCTGGCAGTGCTGGGGGAACGAGGGGGCTCAAAGGGGCTTTTCAGCCCAAACGGTTCGGTGATTCCATGATAAACCTCCCTGCTTTGGTTTCTACCATCACCCTTGTCCTGTCACAACAGCCCTGCTCAGCCCAGCCAGATCATACGCTCCCCATCGCCCCCTAAACCCCGCCGCAGCGGCGGAACGGCCCCCGGGGAGCGCGGAGGGACTCGGCGGGGCTCAGCCCCTCACCGCGCCCCCCGCCACCGCGGGGCGGTTCGCGGGCCCCTGGCGCCCTCTAGCACCGCTCCCCGCTCTCCTCCGGAATCAAAACCGGGGGGAAAAAAAACCATACTGAGCGGCACCCGCAGGCAAACGCGCCCTAGAACGGGCTGCGGAGGGAGCCACGGCGGTGCAGCCCGTGTCAGCGGCGGCGGCGCTGAGGGCGACCCCGGCGCCCGCCCCCTCACGGGGTCAGCACAACAGCCGTGCCGCCGCATGCCACCGCCAGTGCCGGACCGGTGGCTGCGCAGGGCGGTGATACCAGCGCAGCCGCACGGAGCGGGGCCGCCCCTTGCCCGGGTCCCGGCAGCGCACCCCGCCTCTCCCGCCCGGCCGGCAAGCGGGACCCCGCAGCCCCCGGCTCGGGGCTCGGGCCGGTGCCCTCCGGTGAGGCGTTGAGCGCGGGGTTTCAGCTGCTCGGGGCTGAGCCAGCAGCGCCGGCACAAGCCCCTGCTGGGCTGTTTCTGGCTGATTTTTGCGGGCAGTTTCGGCTCGGAAGGGAATCGGTGCCCCGACCGCGGGGCGGGGAGGCAGGGCAGAGCCAGAGGTTTTGGCGACAGCACTTTCTGCACAGCAACTGTTTGGTGTCGATTCCGCTTTTACTTACCAAACACTCCTTCAAAGCAAACAAGACTTCAAGATTTCTCTCTGAAATGTTTTTCAACATTCCGGGCTTTCAGGGGTCCTCGGGTGATGGAGGGACATGCTGGCTGGGGGTGCTCTGCCGGGTCCCGCTCGGCTCTCCCCAGGGATCACTGTCCTCCTGGAGGGGTTGGAGCTGCTCCGGCTTTTCCTATACGCAGATCCATGCCGTCAGCCGAGGCAGGGTCAGAGGGGTGCTGTGACAGGAGACAGGATGGATGGAGAAGGGATCTGTTACTCACAAACATCCCAGGGACCGTGATGGGCACCGCGAGACCCGGCCGAGAGCCGGCCACGTGCACAGCAGCGCTCGGAGGACGCTGCGTGCTCAGCGTGCACGGGCTGTACACGTGGTGCTGCTTGGGCAGGAGGTGACCGAGGGTGGAACCCCTCTGCTGTGGGGACGGGCTGAGAGAGCTGGGGGTGTTCAGCCTGGAGCAGAGAAGGCTCCGGGGAGACCTTAGTGCGGCCTTTCAGTGCTTCAAGGGGCTGTCAGAAAGGTGGGGAGGGGCTGTCAGCAGGGGCTGTTGGGACAGGACAAGGGGTGATGGTTCAACTGACAGAGGGAGATTCAGCCCAGAGAGAAGGGAGAAATTGTTTCCACTGAGGGTGGTGAGACCCTGGCCCAGGTCGCCCCGAGAGGTGGGAGAAGCCCCATCCCTGGCACCATCCCAGGTCAGGTTGTCCCTTGGGGCTCTGAGCACCCTGCTCTGGTTGCAGATGTCCCTGCTCCCTGCAGGGGGTTGGACTGGGTGACCCTGAGAGGTCCCTTTCACCCCAAACCAGTCTGTGATTCTCTGATTCTTTGATTCAATGACCTGAGCTTTGGGGCGGGGGCCAGGTGATGGGGCCAGCATGGCAGGGGCTTTCAGCCTTATGTCACCTTTGGCTGCCACATACCCCAGTCCCCTTGATTGCTGGTGCTGCTGAAATCCCCCCTGCATGCTGGCGCATCAGTGCTGGCAGCAGGGACAAACCAGCCCCAGATTTTATTCCGTGTTGCTGGAGAAGTCCAAAGTGCAGGGCGGGAATGATGCAATCAGCCAGGAAGATGCTGGCGAGCGGGGAGGAGGGCTGCTCTGCGCGGTGGGTACCCCGCGGGGGTCTGGCCTCCCTGCACCGGGGCTGACCGTGGGATGGGGCAGGAGGCAGCGAGGAGCCATGGGTGCTGGTCCGGCCCCAGCGTGGTCCCCCCGAATCGCTGCTGCTCTGGCCTGTTGCTATAGCGATGCTGTTGTCGCAGTGCCGTCAGGAGGCATTGCAGAGCTGGGGCTGGCATCTTTCGTTGAGGCGAGTTGAAGCCATCCTGGGTTTTAGCTGGGTAAAAAGTCAGGGAGCAGCCAGAGCTGCTCATTTCCCCACCGCGGGGGCTTCAGGAAGCCCTCTCCCCTCTCCCTCACCTCTCGCACCCACCATCACGCCTGCTCAAGGGAAGGCTCGCAGCCCGCTGCAGAGAGCCAGGGTATGGTCCTGTTTCCACGCAGATGCCGTCGATGACAGGAGGTGAAGGCTGAGGCTTCCCCTCCCCTCTGCAAAGGGGCCCCCACGACCATTCGCACCCAGAAGGCAGAGCGCAGCAAACGCTGGTGAAGCCAGAGGGCAGCCAGCGAGAGGCACCGAGGCAGAAATGGGGTTCAAAACCTTTAGGACAGGCTGAGTTTAAGTCTCCTTCCACCTCCCTCCAGCCTGGTAAAGCCAGGGTACCAGCACCCCAGGGTGTTCCCCAAAACACCGGCAGGGCACAGCCCGTCACACGACACATCTGCTTGCGAGACGCCAGCTTGGCAAAGCTGCTTGCCAGCCGTGTTTTGGCTTTGAATTGGCCGTGGCTGGTGGCATGTGGCCGTGTCTCAGTCCCTGTCCTCCCCAGGCAGAGCGGATCGCTCCCACGGGGGCTCAGCTCGATTAGCCCCTCTGACAATTGATGCAAAGCAAATTACTTGCAGACAGAATGTTTGCAGGGCTGGGACAACACTTAGCTTCGCTGGGGAAGAAGGTGTTTCCAGCAATAAACGCTGTTAAACCGACCAGGAAATTGTAAAATCGCAGAAAAGGGAAGGCGAGAGGAGACTGGATGAGCGGATCTACTGCAGATCAGAGCGCAGGGCACCTGGAAACGCCGGGCTCTGGGCTGGCCATGCTGCTCACACATGGTCATCTTGAAGAAAAAAAGCACTTGCCCAAACTTCCCAGAGCTTCGCCTAGAACAAATGTTCAGCCTTTCTTGGAAAACCTTAACAAACACCATTAAAACTCCAAGCTGCATCTTTATCGTCCAGATTATTAATTACCCAGAGCGGTGGCAGTGGCTAACAGCTTGGACCAGGGAACGTCGTTATGGGTGGGTCAGAGGATGAGCAGATGATCCCCCCACTGCTGCCCGGGTCTCCTCCGTGCTCTGCCACCAGTTTGCTCTGGTGAAGGGCTGAACGGCTGCGATCCGCATCTCGGGACCCCAGCTCTTCATCCGCCAGCTCTGCCACAGGCACAAGACGAGGGGCCCTGCTGCTCTCGGTGCCCATGGCTTTCTCAGGAGGTGGGTTTGCTTTTTCCCCCCATAAGGGACCTGCCCTGGAGCAGGACCCCTGCCCACCGCTGCAGGGAAGCTCGGCACAGGCAGCAGTGCAACGACTCGCTCCGGAGAGAGAGTCTTCCCAGCCTGGCCCTCGGTGGTTGGATTATTCTCTGGAGCAGCAGCTTTATGAGCCTCTGCACGTTTCCACGCTGCTCATTACCGCAGCTGATTATTTTAGAGGGCCCCAGAGCGCTGCACGCATCCCAGCGCGGGGCTGGTCCCGGGGAGCTCTCCTGCTCTGCAGTGCCTCACTCACCACCCAAAGACGGGGGTTTTGGGGGTTTATGCTTGAGCTCCCTGGACTCCTTGGCAGCACTGCGGGAAGCTGCCAGGCTCGGGGCCACCAGCGGGCTCGTGCTCCTGGACGTGGACCGACTGGTGTGAACCGATCTGGGATGGAAACGGCTGAATGATGGAGGCACCCCGTGAGGTTTGTGCGCTTGCTTTTGAAACCATAACCGTGCTCTAGCCCTTCCCCATCTCAGGATGTGCCTGTATATGGCCACAAAATACCTTGGATAGTTTTAAGCTGAGATATTTCTAAAATATTTGGGGCACGTCTGAAAAGCATTTAAAACATACCAAACAGCCTGAGAAGATCTCATCTTTGGGAAGCTGGGCATTTGTTGCTCAGCCCTCCCTCTATCTCAGTATGACACATTTCAAAGGCCATTTGAACACCCAACTCTTCATCACGGCTGAAAGCTCTTGTGGGTGACTGCTGGAGCCGGGGACTCTCCTGCGCTCGGTCCTCCGCCGGCTAGAGCCTTGGCTCGCTTTGATCTTGGCACAAGGAGCATTAATTTCCTGGCCTCAGCCCAGTGCAGGCTCATTAGGATCTGGCACCATCACCCTTTTGTGTGCAGGAGGGGACGGCGGGGGCCTGGGGCAGCCCCACAGTTCCCTGGGGATGCCCGTGGGGACATGCCAGGGCTGGAGGACATGCCAGGCAGGGCCCATGGCTGGCAGGGATGTGGGATGCCGACCTAGAGGGAGCAAAACCCATCAGGTACAAGGCAGGGGTGCTGGGGTGTGTTCTATTTTATGGCCACACTGTGTCCGGCTTGGCCCCGTCTACTGCTGCCAGCTCCCAGTGCCATGCTATGGGTAATCCTGGGGTGCCAGCTGCAGTCAGGCAGAGGGGGAAGCCGTGCCCCACACTCTTTTGCCAGCTTGAGCCCAGGACTGCCAGCCCGTAACACCAAGGAGCTCTTGCTCTGCTCCGGAGGAGGGGACTGAGCCACCAGGCTCTGGAGCAGGGGGAGGACTCAGACCTGCAGGGCTGCGCTGGGGGCACAGACCCCAACCCATCCTCCTGCCGCCCACCTTGGCAGTGGTTTGGGTGGTGCTTTTGTTGCCGCTGTGGGTCCTCCTTGGACACTGCCAGGGGTTGCAGAGTGCTGGGGAAGAGGTTTTCTTCACTTTGCCTTTTGGAGAGGGAGAGGGGGCGAATGGGGGCAGTTTGGTGGGTGAAGGGGGGCTCAGACCTGGGCTGCATGTGCTGAGACAGGGCCCGTGCGGAGATAACAGCATCTCATCACCTCCGTGGTTTACAAACCCCGTGGGGAGGTGGTTGCCGCTAATAGCGTAAGTTGCTCCCAAAGCACCAACTCCTGCAGCCCGTGAATGTGCCAGCCCGCTTGCAGGGCTGTTTGCAGCGTGCCGGAGCTGCCCGGAGCGGCGGTGAGCTGCACCCTCCCGACCCCCAAACCTTCCAGGGTCCCACTGGTGCCAAAGGGAGCACGGAGCCCTCCGGCACTGCCGGTGAGACGGCTGGTGAGAGCCCACCTGCATGGCTCCATCAGCAAACAAATGATGGATTTGAATGGCAAGAAGCAGATTTGGTGGCAGGCTGGGCTCTCCCAACCTCCTGGGTGCTTTGCAGGGAAAACGGCAGCGATGAAGGAGGCTGGAGGGGGCTGCAGGTCCTGCCCTTCAGGACAGGTCAGAGAAGCTGAGGAGCCTGAGGTAGAAAGAGGGGGAAAGAGGAGAGATGGAAATGAAATAACCGGGCGAAGGAAGGAGGGTGGCAATGTAAGACCGGCAAGAGACAAAGCAGTCTTCCAGCAAAACACTGGAATTTAACTTTCACAGCTGTGAAAGGAAAACGATCGCTTCCCCCACGAAATTAACTGCCGGGCTGTGCTGACGAGAAGCTGTCTGAGGAATTTCAATTAAAAGCCAGCGACATGACAAAGGCAACGAGATTGAAGTGTTCGAAGGTAAGTGAGCAATGGGGAGGGAAGAACAATAAGCGGCGAGGGAGGGAACGGTGCCTGCTCAGCACCGCGTGGGCTGGGCCCTTCCCAAGGTGGCAGAGAAAAAAACCTCACCGCTGAGCATGGCAGGGTGCTGGGACCCACCTCCAGCACGTGTCCCGCAGCTGGCGCATGCTCCCTCTGTGTCCCCACTTGCCCCCGCGTGCCCCCGCACCTCCTGCCCAGCCTCTGCTGCGCAGGGAGATGCTTGCAGAAGCAGGGCTGGCCCCTCTGTCTGACATCTCCTGTGGATGTCTGCTCATGTGCCACACAAAACCGAGCTCCTCGCGTGTTCGAGTCAGCCCCGGCAGCGTGGTGCCCCTTCGTCCCCAGCTGCCCTCTCAGTGATGCCCACTGCCTTCAGGCCCCTCCTCTACAAGCACCGCAGAGCCGGAGCTGTGCGTGGCCTTGGCAAAGGACCTGTACCGGAAGAGAGAGCAGGAAGAGCTGGCGGGTTGACAGGTGATTAGGAGAAAAGTCCCCTGAACCTGGGCTGGTGGCACTGCAGTAGGTGACAGCAGAGGCAAGCTGAGCCGTGTCACCAGCAGCACGTGGGAAGAGCCTACACCGGTTTTCCTGCAGCCACCAGGCAAGGAAGATGAATCTCTCCCAAGAGGGTGCAGCTGACATCAGCTCTGATGGGAATAGCTCGTCCTTGCCCGCTGAAGAGAGGTCTCTGCTCCATCTGAGCTGGGACCTGGAGGGCAGCAGGCTGTGCACGCTGCTGGGCTGAGGGGGAAGCATCGCTAGAGCCTGGCCAGGATGAGGTGGGACACGAAGCATCGAGGAGCAGCCGAGGCCGGGGAGTGGGGGCAGCTGTGGCATGAACCAGCGATGGAGCAGCCTGGACCAGCAGGAGGAAGGAGGGGCGGCCTCGCACCAAAATATCCCGCTTGGGTCCAAGCACGGTGTGCCACCTGTGGCACCCAGAGAACTCTGCAAACCTCCGTGCCAAAGAAAACAGCCAGAGTGACCATCCCAAAGCCAGGGTTTGTGCAGGGCAGCGGCCAGAGCCCGGTGCCCAGCGGCAGGCAGGCTCTGCCTGTCTCCAGCCCCGTGCAGAGCTCTGGCCCCAGGCGGGGGTGGCCGAGCCAAGGGCAGGTGCCGTCCCCTGCGGCCTCGGGCTGCTGCTCAGCGGTAGGCACAGGCAGAAGCGGCTGGTGCTGGCTGGCTCTTCGTGCCTGCAGGTACAGCCCCCACCCGCTGCAATACAACGGCCCTCTGGGTCGACAGCTCTGATGGGGACGAGCTGGTTTTCTGCCATTCAGACCAAATCTGCTCAGATGTCGATGTGCCAGAGCACCAGCTAGCCACCACCTTGGCCGGCCCCGCGCAGCCTGCCAGGTGCCGCAGTCCTGCTTCCCCGAGGCACGCCGTATCGCCAGGCGCCTGGTGCTCCATTCCTCTATTTTTAGCCAATCTCTCCCTTAGTTCAGCAGCAGTTATCTGATTAGTTCCTGTAACTACACGAGGAGCAACATCTCCAGGCGTGACTGCGATGTTGAGCAGCCGTGGCTCTGCACACGCGTTTGCTAAAAGAGGGAAACTTGCTGAAGATGCTTCTCCCTGCGGCGCTCTGGGCTCTGGCGCTGCATGAGGCTGAGTTTCGGGGGGCTGCGGGCCCCTGACCCCCCCGATCAGCGCTGCTGCAGGCGCTGGAGCACCCACCCGACCTTTGGTAAAGGCAGAATTAACGAGGCGCGTTTCCCCGCTGCGCCTGTGATAAGGGGCCATCCTCCTCCGGTGTTGCCCCGATGCGGCGGCGATAAGCAGCTGGCTTTGTTTGCTCCTGAGCACGAGGCTGCTGATGGAGATTTCCATCGTCATCGACTGTGGAGGAGAGAGGGGAACAGTCCCTGGGCGCCAGCGCTCACGGCTGGCGGGGGGGGGTGTGCCCCAAAGGTGCCAGGGCTGCGGACCCCCTTCATCCGGGCAGATAGTGCTGGGGAAAAGCTCCACTGCGGCACGGGGACTAGTTACAAACCCTACAGACCCACAGACGGCTCCAGCACCACCCTTTGCTCCGAGGACTCGGCCTCCATTGTCTGCAGCTGCCCCGGAAAATCAGATTATAGTGCAAACCCCTGACATCGAGTCTGCTCTGACGAGTCAGGTCTTCCATCTCCCAGCTAGATCGTCAGGATGAGGAGCACGCGAAGGGGAGCGGCAGGATAACCTCCACCATGAGAGCTTTTCTTCTGGCTGGGTGCTGCAAACCCAAAGCTCCTCGGCGTTCCTGGGGCCCACAACAGCCATGTGCCCGAGGTGTGGGCTGCGAGAAGGGGGACCGCACCCGGGACCCACACACAGGAGCTCCTGACCCGGCTCATCTCCCTTGTCCGTGGCCAAAGCCATCAGAGCTCTGCTGCCCACTCCTCCTCTCCCTGGAGCGCTTTAGGGCCGTTGAACTGGGGTTAACTACAGATTTAAACGGGGCGGCAAAGGGGAAAGCTCGTCCATGCCCACAGCAAGAGCAACCCCTCAGCATCACCACGGCTGGCTCCGAGCTCGGCGCTGCCCTGGGTGTGCCGGGCTGCCTGCGGCACCGTGCTGGCCATCACCTCCCCTCCCTCTTGTGCAAGCGCTGTTATTTACTTACATCGGCATTGTGTGCCTGCCTGGCTTCTCACCACAGCAATTTATTTTCCACTCCTGCTTCGACATGACTGTTCAAGCCTCCTTTTCCAGGCAGGATGAGGCTGCGCCACTGGAAGTATGTCACAGCTAAAGACATTTATTTCAGTGAGAGACCCTCAAGCGCCTCAGGTGACACTTCAATTTGCAGTCAGGAAGAAAGATGCCAAGTGTTGCTCACTGAAACCAGTTGCTGAGACAGACTGGGGATAAAAACTTGAGCTTTCTGCCCTGGCAGCCCACGCTCCATCCACCCCACGGGCGGTGCCCTCAGACCTCTCGCAGGGATGCTGCCAGCAGCAGGGTAGAATCATGGAATCATCGAATCCCAGAACCGTTTTGGCTGGAAAAGCCCTTTCAGCTCGAGTCCCCCCGCTCCCCAGCACTGCCAGGTCCCCTGACCCTGTCCCTCAGCACCACCTCCACACGGCTGGGAAACCCCTCCAGGGATGGGCACTCCACCACTGCCCTGGGCAGCCTGGGCCAGCCCGGGACAACCCCAACGGGACAGAAATGGGTCCGCAGGGACAACCTCAACCTCCCCTGGTGCAGCTTGAGGCCAGGATGCCGTTGGCCTCTTGCCCCGCTGGGCACACCGCTGGCTGCTCTCCAGCCGCTGTCACCAACCCCCAGGTCCTTTTCCCGGGGCAGTTTCCAGCCGCGCTGCCCCAGCCTGGAGCGACCCCGGGGCCGGTGGGACCCAGGGCAGGACCCGGCACTTGACCCTCGTACAAGCTGATCCGTGTCCGCCCGGGTGACCCCCGCCCTGTCCCGACTGTGCCAAACCCGGGGCCGGGGAGGACGGGGCACCCTGCTGCTGCGGGACGGACCCCAGACCCGCACCCACCCCCGGAGCGCAAATCCGGCCCCGGCGGTGGGTGCCGGCGCGGCCCCTCCGCGTGCGCGGGTACCCGCCGGTTCCGGTGCGCGGCAACCGGGGCGGAGCGAGCGGGCGCGGAACGGAGCCCGGCCGGCCCCCCCCCGCCCCCGCGGCGCTGCCATTGGCGGCGGGGCCGGGCCGGTGGTGGCGGCGGCGGCGGCGGCGCGGCGGCGGCGGGTGCAGCCCGCGCCCCCCCGGCCCCGGTATGTCGCGGAAAAAGGCTTCTCGCAGCAAGGGCGGCGGTGCCGCGCCCTCCGCCGCGCTGCCCCCGCCGCCCAGGGCCCCGGCCGGGCCGCCGCCACCGCCGGCACCCGCGGGGCTCCGCTGCCGAGCTGCCCCGCAACGGCGGCGCGGCGGCCGGGCGGGCCCTCGCTGAGCAGCAGCGGAGAGTTCTACGATCTCGCTTCAAGGTGCGGGGCTGCGGGGAAGGGGGGGCTGCGGGGACGGCCGGGTGCGGGGACGGGTTGTAGCCATCCCCGCGGCGAAGTTCCCGGGACCGGGGAGCGGGCGAGCATCCCTCCCGGCCGGCAGCCCGCCCCTCCCGTGCCGCCCGGCTCGGCTCTCGGGCGGCCGGGACCGGGCTCGGTGCGGGGCTGCAGAGCCCTGGGCAGCGGGGCTGCTTCGGCGGGACTTTTGCAAGTGATGACAAAAGGCTTTACGCTCCGAGGAGTTCCTGTGACCTTCCGGATCCTCTTTAACAACCTACAGCATGGGGTGTAAAGCGGGGTGACCGTCCCTCGAGTCGCCTCGAGGTCTGCTCTGGCTGCTGGGGAAACGTCCCCAGCTAGCTCTCTTTTCAGGGCTCAGATGGCTTCTCGCCGCTTCAGATCTGGCGAGCGAGCTGCAGATCGAACATATTTGCACCCCCCTCCCCCTTTTCCATCATGCGACCTGGTGCCAGCCCAGCCCGGAGCTCGCCGAGCGGTTCTGGCTGAGGCTGCGGTTCAGCGCGACCCATCTGACTGCGTTTCTAACACAGCTCTTCCGAACCGCGCGCGGCGGGTTGCGCTGGGGAAGACGGTGTTTGCCATGGCAGGTCCAACCTTGGCTCGCTGGGTCGGAGAGCTCGGTGCCTGTGGCAACCGGCGTGGCCATCGCGGGGTTAAGGGGTTGGGACGAGGAGGAGAGAGGCGTTCGAGAGGTGAATTTGGTGGCTTTGGAGGGCGGTTGGTCCTGGTACAGCTGCAGTTCAACAGCTTCTCTAAAATGGAGCCATCTCCGTGTTCACGCTGGTCCCCGGCTCCTTGAGCTCACCTCTGCCCACCCGGGTGGGCGCTTTTCCTGGGGTTGCCCCCATGGCACAGGGATGAGCCAACGAGGTTGCCACAAACCTCTGCCAGCGGTCTGGCTGGTTTTTGGACCAGCAGCAGAGAGAAAACGCTTCGTATTCAGTAAACGCCTGGTTAATTAACTTTCTCTTTCCCTTACCCCTCTCTGAGGCTCCTGAGCTCTGCCAGAGGCAGCGGCCAAATGCGAGTACCCGGGCACGAGGCCGGATCCTGATCACCGAGCCCTTGGCATGAGCCAGCCCTGGGTGCTGCCGGTGCCCTGGGTGCTGGCGGCGAGAAGCTGCCTTTAAGTGTCTCCCTGCTCTAGAACAGAGGTCCAGGAAAGTTTAAAAAAACAATACTACTATCTGTACTAAAAATGACTTTTTTTTCACCCCCTTCCCTTGGCTTCACACAGATACACCCACTGGGCTCCCCTAACCTGCGTGGTGCGTGGTGCGGGGCTCTGCACCGTGGGCCATGGAGCTCCGTGGCCAGATCCTGACCACCTTCTCCCTTCCCAGTGCTGTCCCCTGCCCCAAAACAAGTTACGGCCACGGCGGGGGCTGCTGCCGCCTCGCGGGGGGCTGAGCTGAGGAGCGGTGCTGTGTGTTTGCTTCTGATGCTTCCTGCCTGGGTTCGCTGTGACCCAGGGCAGTGTCTGCCTTAAAACCGTTTAAATCCGGTCATGGGCTAGTGGCTCGTGTAAGGCTAACGGCACCAATTTGGGGAGAGAGGGAACCTGCCATGGCAGCGTGAAACCGTGCAAAAGCCTCTAACGCAGCTCAGCTGCGTGGTCTGGGATTTCTCGACGGTGGGAAGCTGTCGTCCTGCCGAGGAGAGCGGGGTCGGTGGCCGCGGGGGGCAGGAGGGCTTGGGAGGGGTCATGGTTTGAGCACAGGCTTCAGGGAGCTGCGTTTTGGGAGCAGCTTCAGCTCTGCCACGGTTTCTCTGTGGCAGGGTGGGGCCCACCCCGTCCGCACCCGGGGCTGCTGCTGAGTGGGGAAACTGAGGCAGGTGGCACCGGGAGCTGCTCCCCCAGCACCCGCTGATGACCAGGAAGGTGACCATGAGGCGTGGAGGGTGCTGCCAAAGGAGTTTGCTCACAGGGGGCACCCCTGGAGCTGGTGCTCATGGTTGAGGGACGCCCCATGGGCAGTGCCACCCTCCCAGAAAGGCCCACACGTGGCGGGGTGTTTCGTGGGTGCGGGGGCAGCGTGAGCCACAGCCATCGGGTCACACCCTGCTCGCCTGGCAGCACCTCGTGGACAAACAACCATGGGCGGTTTGTGCCCCCACGGGGGGTCTGTTAAGGTCTGGCTGGCGGAAAGGTGTCTCGAGTTTCCAGCAGTGCTCAGGGACACACGTGGCGCAGGGCAGGGAATGATCACGCTGTGAGTCGCCCCCTTACCTCCCTCCACCCTACCCTGGGTCCGAGGATGTCACTTTGGTCGTGCTTTTCCCCTCAGGAATAGGGGATCTGCTGGCCTGCTCCCGGGATGGGGCTTTGGGGAGGGAGCCGGGGAGCGGCTGAGGTGGGTGCTTCCTTCCCGAACCCCGGTGTCTGGACCCCCCTCCTCCTCCCCGCAGGTGATGCTGGTGGGTGACTCGGGCGTGGGCAAAACCTGCCTGCTGTGTGCGGTTCAAAGACGGCGCTTTCCTCGCCGGCAGCTTCATTTCCACGGTTGGGATCGACTTCAGGGTAAGTGCCTGGGGGGCTCCTCAGCCCCTGCCGCGGGGTCTGGCAGGTGAGTGACGGCAGAGGAGTTACAAAACCTGGCTCCAAGGATGTAACACTCGTTGTCCCTGTTTTGTGACAGCTCCAGCGGGGCACACTCGGGGCTGAGCAGCCGTCTGGTGGGGTGCCGGGGTGGCCCTGCTCGCTCTGCCAGGGAGGGGACGCCTTCTGCTGAGGGGTCTTGGAGCTCTCGGAGAATAATGGTTTTGTTGGCAGTGACCGAGCATCCCGGTGCCAGGGCAGCCCCGAGGGCAGTGTGTTCGGGGCTGGGTGTCCCAGCGAGGACAGCGAAAAGAGGATAATGTGGGGAGTGGGGGCAGAAGGGGAGACAGCCCATGTCCTGCAGTGCCTGGCCTGGGCAGAGCATCCTTTGCCGGACAGAAATATCTTGGTGCCAGCTGGGGCCCTCAGTGCAGCCTTTTCTTGGCTGCACTTCCCTGGCGGGTACCGTGCTGGGGAGCTGGGGCTGGTGGGGGCTGCCCAGGTCCAGGCAGCCTCTACTGCCACGGGCACCCTGGGCTGCAGAGCGGGCGCCCTGGGGTGGACGCAGAGCAACGGGGACTTCACAGAGGTGGCATCAAAGAAACCTTACAGCAGGCTGTGAAGTGCAAGCGAGGGAGATTCTGTAGGCAGCATGCCTGCCTTGGGTCCCAGGTCCCTCCCCAGTTCCCCAACCATCTGCTTCCCCCCATACCATGAGCTCTCTGCCCCCCAGGATGCCTGGCTGGTGCCACAGGCTCCTGGGGAGCTCAGCCCTCCGTCCGGGGCCGTGCCCGGAGGCTGTGCTCTCCCGGCCCTGCGGTGTCTCGCCGTGCGATGGCTTTTGGCCCCGTTGCGGTGGTGATGGGTGGGTGCGGGTGAAGAGCTGGTGGTGATGCCACGCACCAGTGTTGCATCTTCCCAAGTGCCTTTTCTCAGCAGGGTCTCGGATCTCCCCCTTCCTTGGGTGAGTTCTGGAAAGGGTGTCTCCCGTAACCCGCTGTTTCGCCGGGGTGTGAATAATAACTCGCTGGTTCAGTGACAAGTGGAGGAGCTGGGGGACGGCTCAGGAAGGCTTTGGAAGGGAAGCGATGTTCTCCCCTGCAAACAGGCTGTGGGTGCGGAGCGACGCTGCCGGCTGCAGCGGCGCCGTGGTGAGGGTGGTAATCGGAGCCCATAATTTTATACAAAGGTAATTACACGGTATTTCAGGTTGTTCTTAAAATGAAAGCTTTTTATTACTGATTGCAAGGATTGATACCAAGGGCAGTCGTAAAACCCTGTGACTTATTGATTAGAGCACTGAAACGACTGCTACCGAGAAGCAATCAAATTAGGGTTAATTTACCTCGGTAATAGAGCTGCTAGAGCTACACGGGTTTGAAACGGGCAGATTATACTGCGGGGAGGATCATGTGTATGCCCTAAAACTCATCATCATCATCTTTGTAAGGCGCTCGTAATATTTTGGGGGACGTGGAAATAGTTCTTTGTGCCTCTCCGCCGCCGTTAAGATAATCCTGTTTGCAGGCGCTGGGTAATCGTCCCCTCTCGCTGTTTGCATCACGATGCAGATGAAGCTCCGCGGTGGTAACGCTGGAGGCTTCTGCTGCGAGAGCGCGTTTGGGGTTTCGTTTGTGTCTGACTAATAAGAAAACTGTCACATCACGGCTCCTTCTCTCTGTAATCCCAGAATTTGGCACTGGCTCTTCTCACTGAGGGTGACCGCGGGCAGTTGTGCTCGGGGAAGGCGGTCGCTGGGTTTTTGCCGCGATCACCTTGGACCCGTGCGAGAGGCGCTGAGCAAGCACAGGGCGTTACGTCGGTGCATCGGTGTTTGCGGCGCTCGCTGAGCCTCGCTGGCAGCGGAGACCGTGGGGACCTCCCCAAGGCCAGGGCGTGCGGCAGCTACGCTCCCGTGCACGTGTGACCTCTCTCGACCGAGAGCCCGGTTCCAGGCTGGGGACATCGCGGGAACGGAGCTGCCCGGATCCTGCCGTGGTTTTCGGGACTGTCTCCGCTCCTCTTGATGCCGGCTGGTCTCTGCAAAGCGCCCTGCGACGGGACGGAGCCGCGTTGGGGGGCAGCCCCCGCGCCCACCCGGCTGCTCTCTGCCTCTTCCCCCAGCCTGTCTACTGGTCCCAGTGGGCTCCAGGATCAGCCGCTTGTTTTCGAGGGCGTCAAACCACTAGACACACGCAAAGCTACGGCTAATGGCTTATGTATGCCTGAGCGAATGTAAATGAATAAAAATCCATTTACAATTAGTCTGGAATCACGATTCCTAATGGCCCCGTCGGTTTTTTCCCTCCCACTGTTTTATGTTAGGGAGAACCTCTGGCGTTGCATTTGTTTGTCATCGTCTCTTAAACAAAGCGCAATGTTGATCCAAATGCATTTGGAAAATAAACTGCCGATACCAGGGAAATAAAGATGGCCGTGGTATTAAGAAATGCATCACAATGGCACCTACTGGCTTCTGGTCGGAGGTGCCGAGCCTTGCGCTTTCCTTCCTTTGAGAACTGGGTTGACTGGGAAGCATCCCTAGCTCCTGGCGAACGCACCAGCCCTCCCGTTGGGCAGGGGCAGTGCTGGGGTGTCCAGGGTGCTGAGCTGGGGCTGCACTGCCGGGGCAACACCCTGTCCCACCCCGCTGTGGGTGCCACCGAGGCGAGGCAGAGCCCTGGGGTGAGGGTCCTGCTCCCGGCGGGGGCTTCATCGGGGCAGGGGGCTGGCACAGAGCAACAAACATCTGCCCGAGTTCCTCCCGGGGGGTCAAACCCTGCTCTGCCTCCAGCGTCTCAGTCATAGGCATCACCTTCGGGGTTAATGGGGGGCTTAATTATCCCCTCCCATGAGCTGTGGTTGTGCTGAGGGCACCAGCTCCTCCTCCTCCTCCTCTTCCCAGGGGCCGCCAGAGCGGCTGGCTGGGGCAGGCGCTTTTCTAACCCCATACATCAGGGTTTCAGGGAGAAGAGGCTCCTGCAGAAGAGCAGGTTTATCGCTCCAGGGTGTGAATCCCATTTTTCTCGGTGCTGCCGAAGGAGCTGCCTTCTGCTGTCGTTTTGGGAACGCCGCAGAAACCTCGACTGCAATGAAAGCTGCGCTGCCAGCAGGACTTGGGTCTTGTCGGAGCAGCTCGCTGGCGGGAGACCGACTGGACGTGTGAGCCCACCGGGCACCGATGCTGGCTGGCTCCACGCTTCGCAGGGTCAGACGAGTTAATGTTTTTGTACTAATTGGACCTGAAAGGAGAAGAACATTAAAAAAAAATAAAGATGAGCCTTTTCTCCCCGGGAAGAGGTGCTAATGAGTTCCTCTGCGATAGCAGGGGGGGTGGTTTCTGCGTTCATCAGTGGGATGAAGCCGTTAGGAAGCGCTTTGCCGGCGGGGTTCAGAGCGGGGTGGCTCGTCTTCCTTTTCTCCGAGCTGTGTAGCGGTATCGCTGCTCTCCTGCTGCACCCAGAGGCGAACCAGCACCCTCCTGGCGCAAAGCACACTTAGGTGCTGTGGGAGGAGGAGGAGGGAGCCAGCCCTGTTGCTTCAGCACAGCTTTGGGCTTCCCGAGCAGGCAGCTGGGCTTTGGCACCCACCAGTTTGCACCAGCATGCCCAGGAAGGGATTCTGCTGGGTTTCTGCTGGGTTTCTGCCTCCTCCAGCAGCAGCCGTGCTCTCCGCTCCTGCCTGGCCCGTGCCGCAGTTAATCTGCTCTCTGGGACGGCTGCTGCGCGCTGTAAATAAAAGCTGTCACTTGTGGCCCTGAGCTTTAAGGACTCTTGATTACGTTCAGCCCTGTGCTGCTCTGGGGGTGGAATCAGCGGGGTATAATTTGGGTTTTTTGCATAAGAGATTGGTTACATCTCTATTTTTTACAACATGTGTGCACCTTCCATCGGCAAAGCAGCTGCCGCTGCTGGCTGCCTCAGCAGGCTGAGCTTGGCAGGAGGGGTGGGAAGCTTCGCTCCAGCCACGCCGGGTCCACACGCTAACGCTGGCCGCCGTCTGCATTCGGCAAGTCTGGTCCATGCGCTCCAGGGAGGGAGGTGTGGATGCCCTGAGCATCTGCCGGTCCCCAGCAGGCACCCGCGTCCCTGCCCTTGGGGCGATGCTCCAGCGCTGCCTTTGAAGGGTTGGTGCAACCTGGAGCCGTCTGAAAGCCAAGGGCTGGCTTTTTTCTCAGCGGTTGGCCTGGAGCGTGAGCAGGGCTAATTTTCTGATGGATCAATCTGGAAAAAGTGGGAGGGGATCTGCTTAGGCCAGAAGAAAGAAATGGAAATAAATTAATTCCGGAGTGTCTCGCTGCACAAAATCAGCCCTGAACTTTCGAGGGAAGGGGCTCTGGGCATCGAGCAGAGGGTTTAGTCGCTTCTGTTCACGCCCTTTGCCCTGTAGCGTCGTGAGGTGTGCGGGGTTGGGTGGGTTTGGGATGGTCCCCGGGTCCCCGGAGGAGACAGCCCCGGCTCTGCGCAGAGCTGGCCTTCCCCTGAGCCAGACAGCTCAGAGCTGCCTGGGTCACTGCGGCCGAATGCCGCTCTGCGGGGCTGCCGTGCCAGCGGCACCGCGGCTGCCCCCTCTCGGGGCTGGGGACAGAGCCCGGGACGGGCAGGGGGCTGCCTGTGCCTTGGGGATGTGTTTCCAGCAGCTCTTTGTCTGAAATCGGCTTGTTCTGCATCTCCGGTGGCTGCATGAATTTCAATAGGAGCCCGTGGCTGATTTCATACTTTGCCATTTCTCGCTGTAAGGAAAGCTGGGCTAAATCCGCCCACAGGAGCTTCCCCACAGCGCTTCGCGCCCTGCCTGCCTGGTCTCAGGGGACACAGGAGGTGTCGGCACCGGTGCCGCACGGACCGAGCGCTGCAGGACCCGGCGAGCTCGCACGGGGCGGGCAGGCGCTGGTTCTCCAGAGCGTGCCCCGATCTTATCGGTGCTTGTCCTGCCTGACTCTTGGGGTGACAGCTTCCTGCCCCCCCGCTCCCAGGACGGGCTCTCCGGGCAGTAAATAGCCGTTTTTCCTGGGAAATGGAGCCCGGCTTTGCTCCCCCGGCTGCTCCCCTCCCTCGCAGAGGGACGCAGCTTTGCACGGCGAAGCCTGCCATTTGCATGCAGGGGCTCAGTTGCCAAGAGATGCTGCGAGCAGCGCCCGTGGCGGGCTGCACCCGCTTCTCACATCTGCTACTATTTTATTCATGTTTCTTTGGCTCTCGCTTTTGAAAAATAATAAACCTCCTCGGTGCGCTCCAGTTCCGCAGCACACCAGCGCGCTGCAAACACCCATGTGCTGGCGGTAATCCCAATGGACAACAGATTCCTGCCTTGGGGAAGGCAAAAAGAAACGAGGTGAACGTCTTCAAAGCAGAGAAGCGCTTGAGCTGCTCGTTCAATGAGCGGCTGGAGCCGCATCGAGACCCAGAACCTGGTTAAGAAAACTCTTAACCAGTTTGCAGGATGGTGTGAAGGTGCTTTCCCCACTCTCAGCACGCTGGGGGCTCTCCCACCCCGTCAGTGTCTGGGAAATACCACCCTGAACAGATGGGGTGTTTAATCTGGGGGCGAAATCTTGCCCCCATTCAGCTGACAGCACTGGGGCCGTGGGGTTCCGCGGGAGATGCTCCTGGCTGGGCATCAGCCCTGCTGCTGCACGGTGGCTTCCCGGTGCCCACTGACAGCCGGCATCCCCGCGGTCCTGCCCAGCTCCGGGGTGGTTGGAATAAAAGGTGTCATCAGCTCAGGCGGAGGGCGGGAGGTGCGAGCTGCTCGGGAGCTGCAGAGCCAGGGCACCGGCACGGCAAGAATCCGCTCGGGAGGTGCTGGGGGACGGTCGTAAAGCTGCTCCTGAATCCGCCTGTTAGAGCTGTGCGGAAGCTCAGACCCCCTGAGAGGACGGGGACCGACATGGTGCAAACTCAGCTGGAAACTGCGATTCCTGCCCGTCCGCACCCTGTGGCCAGCGGGGTCGCCCCCCGGCCCTGCAGCCTCTGCCCAGAACGGCTTCGTCCCTTACCCTTTCGGTTCTTTCCCAGGCAAGTCGCTCAGCGGCACAGAAACGGGCTGGGGAGAGGTACCCAGCCCGTATGTTGTCACCGCGGTGTCCCCTGCCCGAGCCACCAGCATCCACTGCGGCCGGGCCAACAGCCAGCACGGTCCTGGCTCGGCACGTGCCCAGCGCTGGCGATGTGTGTCCCCTGTCCTCGGCGTGGGGATGGCCGCCTGCACCCCTGGAGCCCCGCCGTGCCTTTATCCGGTCCCTGCAGCAGCATGGGGAGGGCAGCGTTGCTTGGGGCACTGTAAAATTGATGATTTTTTGGTATTAGCTCGGTGACCGCGCTTTGCAGTGCCCTGTGAGGTCCCTGCAGGGAGCTGGGCTTCAGCGTGGCGTGAGGGACCCGCCCGTGTGAGCATCCTCGCTGCAGCACCCGTCTGCCGTGGGTCAGTGCCCCACAGCTCAGCAGGCTCCCCGCGAAGGAGCGGGGCGAGGAGGAGGTCGGTGCCGGAGGAAGGCTGCGGGGACACGGATGTGGTGTGTCTGCACGGCTCTGGGTGAGAAGTTGGCCCCGGGGAGGCCAGTCAGTGCCGGAGCCTCAGCTGCCCCGGTGCCGAGCCAGGCGTTACGCTGGGTGCGCTCGTGGTGCCAGGGCCTGCGAGGGAGCGTTTTAGAGCCAATAAAACATTTAAATGGGTCTCGAGTAAGTCCAAACGGTTTGAATATTTCATGGAATACATTTGGCTTAATTTCACTCTCATCTTCTCTTTATGAAAAAATACTGAGTTCGGCCGTGCAGAATCGGGGATGCTTTGAAAGTGGGTGGCCCCGCAGGGACGGGCGGGCTTTGGGGAGCTTGTGCCCCCCACTGCCAGCCCTGTGACGGGCATTTAGGGCACCCCTTCCCCACGGCTCTCGCCTTGCCCAGCCCCTGTGATCCCCCCAAGCCCTCGCCTCTCCCCTGAGCCCCCAACTCGTTTCCTTTCCGCTGGTTAGTGGTTTGCTCCCAGGAGGCTGCGGTTGATTCCCGGTGCGGGTGCCGGTGGTCTCGGTGCGCAGGTGGGGAAGAGCCGCTTTCCTTCCAAAGGGTGGGGACACCCGAGCCGTGGAGATAGGGGTCCGGTCAGGTCCGTCAGTGGGGCTTTTGCCGGGCCCTGCGGTGGTAACGCTGAGCATCAGCACAGCAAATGGGAAGGGCAGCGATCGGCCGCTCCGAAGCCTGGAACGGCGAGTGCCGGCAGATCATCCCCCTTAGGAAAAGATGGGAGAGGCAATCCCAGCCCAGGGGCTCGGTGCTCCTGGTGGAAGGAGGTGCAGCGTGGTGGTGTGTGTCTCAGCAGTTGTCCCCTCGTCCTTGGCGGGCGATGGGATGGTGGTTCGTAAGGCAACGGGGAATTCAGGGATCAAGGGCTTGCTTTACCTGCAGAGCCTTCGGAAGAAAAATATTTTGTCGGCAGCATTGTCGTGGGGACGGGTGAGGGACAGAGCGAGCTGGGGGATCCAGGGCAGCCGCCGGTGGGGAGCCCCGAGGAGGAGGAGGAGGAGGAGGGCTGGGAAAGCATGGGGAGCTGTGGGATTCCTACACAGGGCAACGCTACTGGCACCATGGGCACATCCCTGCCCTGGAGCGTGGCACCACCTCCTGATCCCACTCGCTGCCCGGTGAGACAGGAGTGAAGCCGCAGTGATGCTGTACACGCTGCTGGCTCCGTCCGAGAGTGATGGAGCTGCTCCTGCTCCCCAGGCAAGGGACCTCCCCCGGAGCGGTGTAACTCGTACAGCTTCGTTTGTCTAACAAGGGCACGCGGCGTTTTTATTCCTGGCCACGCACCGAGCCGGTGCCTCGAAGGGCTGCAGAACCTCTCAAAAGCAACAGCAAATATTTCATCTTTATGCCTGCACTGGAAAAAATACTTCTCCCTGATCACAGCTAATATGTGTGGGGAGCTCGTGGTCCTTCAGCTTTAAAGGGTGATGCCCGCTGCCCCAGTCCATGGCTGTCTTGGTCCAGTGAGAAGTGCCACGGTGGTCTGGGGGTCTCGGTGGTGCTTCAGGGCTTCAGCCCGGGGAAGGTGTTGGTGTGACCGACACAGCGAGCCTGGGGTCAGCACTGCCTGCAGGCAGGAAAAATCATCTTCCAGAACTCGTAAGACCAGCAGCACGTCCCTGAGGATGCGACTGGTCCTATTGTGAACGTCTGGACATCTCTGTGGGTTTGGTACACTTACAGAAAGGAGGGGAGTGGCGGGGAGCCGTGCCCGGCTGCGCCCACGCAGCCGAACCTGCCCCAGTCGGATGCCGCGGCCAGCCCGGCCCTCGCCAGCCCTCGCTCAGCCCGCCCGCATCTCGGGATGCTTCCCTCCCTCCTGACAAGCCGCGATGTTCCTGGGCCCGGTGACACGCTGGGGAAATGGAAGCTTTGGCTTTTCCAGCTTTGCTTGCGCGGGCGTCGCCGTGGCAACCGCGCGGCCGCGGCGAACGCCTCGTCGGCGCGCACCGCCGTGTGGCATTAACGCGGTTATTAGCGAAGCGCCGCCGCGCCGACACCGTTCGCGATGTGCCCCCGGCTGCGGCAGAGGAGGAGCAGGGGGTCCTGCCCCAGCACCGCTGCTGCAGCCCCTTGTTACTGACCGTGGCGCTGGGCTGACCTCGGCTCCTGGGGCCATGGTGGTGGTGGCACTGCTCTGCCCTTTCCTCCCCACCATGAACCAAGCTCCTACCTGTGCTTTTTTCTCCCCAAAGTGAAGCGCAGGAGGCTGCTCCAGGGAGCCCCAGCCCCTCTGGGGAGCGCAGCCCCCCCAGCCAGGCCCTTGCCCTCCGCCGGCCAGTGATGCTGAATTTGGACCAAACTGCTGGGGTTTGATTCCCTTGTGATGCTCAGCAGCAGCAGGTCCCCGCTGCTTCCCCTGAGCCCACGACTAAGACAAACACCACGGGCTGGACAAACGATTCAGCCCAGCGGCGTTGCTGGGGGGTTCGTAGTGAAGACCCTGGCCAGGGACCTCCTTGTCGGGGGGCACAGGTTCCTGGATGAGCATCTGTCCTGCCACAGGGGTTCGGTGCCCCAGGCGGTGCAGGGTCAGTCCAGTCCCTTTCCTGGGTGCACAGGGGGCCCTTCCTTGTGCAGCCAGGTGGCTGGGCTTTCATTCGGGTTTTTTATCCCGTGTGAAACACACTCGGCTCTCAGGAGCTGCAGGGACGCGGCCATTTCTCCGGGACAGCGGCTGCAGGAGGACATGGCATCGTATCCCCAGCGTGGCCGGGCACTTGCCCTCCCAGCCCACCAGCTGCAATGCCCCCCTGGACTGACCGCTTTCGGCATCGCCCCGTTTGCCGCACACCTCGGCGGAAACGCCGGGGGGTTGTTGCTACTCTCAGTGTCAATTTTTAGAGCGTGGCGGGGGTTTTGGCAGCGGCGCCGGCCAGCCCACGCAGCCTCGAGCAGCGCCAGCCTGGCGGAAGGACTGGCAGCTCTGCCGGGATGTGGCTTTCGGGGGCTGAGCCTGCCGTGCCGTGTGCCCGTGCACCTCCCCATGGCACCAGCCCGGCAGAGCTGGTCCCTCCAGGCTGGGCAGAGCAGCAGGGCAGGGCTGGGAGGAGGCGGTGCCGCCCTGCCCGGGGCAGCTCCCAACGGTTGTGTTTATTTTCTGCTGTGCCCATACGCTGTTGGGGCTTTCCACGGGGACCGTGGGGTGCTGTGCGGTCACGGCGCAGGTTGGCGTGTGGACAGAGCAGGGTCGGAGCTGGGAAGCATCTCCAGCCATCGCACCACGAGCGTGGGCTTCCTCGGGCTCCCCTGGGTCAGTGCCTCCTGCCAGACAAGCACTCCCGGGAGGCCGTGGGGTTTGCATGAGTGGGCTTCTCTTTCTCCTCCAAGTGCCCCAGCACACGCAGCCCGGAGCCAACCCCCAGCAGCTCGAACGGTGCCGGGTCCTGAGCCCTGTGGCACGTTCTCCTCCCGGTCAGGGAGCCCGGCCGCGGGCAAGGCCAGCTCCGTGCCCTTCTCCCTCCCCGGACCTGCCCCGCTTTGCTGCTGCCTTGGGGAAGTGCGGCTGACGTGACGGGACCAGAGCGGGGCTGGGAATCTCTTCCAGGGGGATCCCGCTGCTCACGTCTGGGAGAAGGGCTGGCTGCGGGGCACCCCCGAGCCATCCCCGCGGCACGTTCTGAGGAGAGCGGCACCAAGAGCTGAGCTGAGTGTAGTCAGCGACGAGGAGCTGAACCCGGGGAGCCGGGTCTCGCTGCGATGGGGGTCTGCACCGTACCCCTTCGCATCGGAGTGAGCTGCGGCTCGGCTCGGTGGCTCGGCTGTGGGGCTGGAGTTCAGCCCGGACTTTTGTCACTCCATTAACACGCTGCGCTTATAAATGTGCATGAATTAATGTGAGAAGTCCTTGACAACGCCTAAAATAACTTTGTTCCCAAGCAAGCGTTCATCGCGGCAGATGTGTTTTTCCCTCCTGAATAATACACTCGTGAGGTCAGATTGCTCCAAAAGCTCGGCATCGCTGGGCTGTTGCCAAGGGAGAGCAGCGGGGAGCTTTGGGGGCCATCGATCCCCCGGGGATCAGCCCTGCAGCTTGGTGCGGAGGTGGAAAACCCCTCCCAAGGACCCCCGGCCGCTCCAGCCTGAGTTCTTGGCTGCGGTCGGGCTTTCCACAGGGTCCCCTTGGGGCAACACAAAAATCGAGGCAACTGCATGTGGGTTTTGGTTCAGTCTTGTTTGCTTCACCGCATCACCCCCTCCATGGGAGCTGCCGCACCGCCGCAGACGCGAGCTGAGCACCCAGAGCCGGGATGTGCCGCTCCAGACTTGTACAGACTTCAGAAAGCCTCACGACAGTTGTTCGGTCGCTCTCTTTTCCTCGAATCCTGAGAAGGATTCAGCTGGGTTTGCAGCGCCCGGGGCACGTGGCTTTCGAGAGCTGTCTGCCGGGGCTGCAGGTGAAGGATATGTGTGTTTGTGTCTCTGTGTGCGAGAAAAAGCTACAGATCCGTTTGTCAAGTCTTCAGGCATTATTTTATTTTTCTCTAGGGCTGAGAAGCGCCATTTAATACCGCTGTTTGCAGCATCGTCTGCAGAAGCCACGGTGTTACTGCCGGGTGCTGCCGGGATCTTTGTGGCTGGATATTCAGACCTGGTTTTTTTGAGTTGTATGGCAAAGTCTTCTCCGGAACTTTGGGCGAGTTTCCATCGCTTTAGGTGCCGGCCCGGTGGTACGGAGGAGGCCGGCTGCGCCGTGGGCTGCAGTTGCGGGTCCAGCTAATTGCACTGCGCTGTGCAGGTAGACGTGGTGGCCGGTCTCAGCAGCATCTTCCCCCTGGTGAAGGGACCCCCCTGCCCTCAGGAAAGCCTCGGTTTACAGCCAGGACTGTACTGAGGGCGGGTGAGGCTGCCCAGAAGGCGAGTTTGTGGCCCCAAAACCAAATTATAATTTTCTTCAGACTGGGATAAGCCAAACGGAAAATGTTTGGACCAAGAGTGACACCAGGAAAAATGAGTCTTTCCTAATTGTTTGCGATGCCTGGGGGCTGCTGGGGTGTGCGGGGATGAGCCCAGGGCTCATCCTGCCAGGCTGGGGGTCTCCTTGCTGGATGCTTCCCAGTGACTTTCTCTTCCTTGAACCCCTTTGCTGCCTGGGCGCACTGGGGCCAAAGCAGTTAAACTCCTCCTGAGCTGGAGTGGGTTTTGTGCTGGAAATGAGATGGCTGAAATGTGGTTCTGAGGACCCTGCACCCAGAAAGAACCGGGCTGAGTCAAAATCACATCCCCCCATGTCGGGGGTAGCTCCTCCCGAGGGATCGTCCTGTTTATGGTCCCTGGCAGGAGCCCAGGATGGAGCGTGTGGGGCCGGGGAGCACAGCCCGGGGCTGGCTGCCCTCAGCGGGGCTTTGGCAAGGGTGAGGCGTGGGGCGGGCTGGCACAGAGGGGCTGCCCGGCTCGTCCCGCGGCTCCTGCTGCTCCAGCCCCCCGGCTGCTGTGATGGGAGCGCTGGGGGCAGCAGCGCTCCGGACGCAGAAACTGGCTTCTTTGGCATAAAAGCTGATGTGAGGCTTTATTTCCCCGCTCCCCGGAGTAGAGTAAACAATTCCTGGTGTAACAGTAATTGATGACCCATTTTTCATCCCCACGGCATTGGCAGGCGCCGTGTTTGCTGTGAGTGAGAAACGGTATCGCAGTAAATGCTCTGTGGAGATTCCTGTCCTGCTTCGCAGCACAGTATGTCCTTGATGAAGAGAACGAAGATAAATACGTCGAGCACCGCGCTACTTATTCTCGGTATCGGCACCCATCAGCGTGAGCCATCCCTGCCCTTTGTTTCCAAGGTGCCCGCTTTCGAAGTAAGCACGGATGTCTTTAAAAATATCCCTTCTATATAAAGCAGGAAAAGAGAGATGGAAGGGGTGAGTAACGCAGCCCAGGGTGTGGGGGAGCTGCCACAGAGGGGGATGTGTCCGTGGGCTCCATCCGCTCCCAGGACCTGACCACGTGCCGGCAGCCACAGGGATGGGCTGTAGCCTCCCTGCTGACTGGGGCGTTTTGGTGGCTGGGGCCAGCTGTGGCAGACCCTATCCTGTGGGTTTTTGAGGGTGGAAAGCCCCGTTTCCCCGGCTGTCCGCAGGGCTGGGGCACAGGCTTGCTCCAACGGGGCGGGGATGACCGAAAGCCTCGCACAGCCCCGTCTCCGCCTGTTGAGATGAGCCCGAGCAGCCCTGTCACGCTTAAAAGCATCAATATCTGAGTCTCGTCTGCCTGCGCCTCCTGCAAGGACCCATCCCCGTATCACCCCCTCAGGTGGAGCAGCCGGGCTGCGGAGGGAGAGCATCACCCAGGCGCTGCTGCTCCACCAGTGCCGGCAGCCGGGCAGCGGCGGGACATGCTGCCGCGGGCGATGCCGAGAAGCAGAGCATGACTTCATTTAAAAGTATATGATCTTAACCAGATCCTCTTACCTCTAATCTGTCCCTAAGACAGGATTCGCTACATCGTGCCAGAAAACCCTTTTATGTGCAGACTGATGTGAACAGAGGATGATAAATCCCTAATTCTTCGCCGTGTCGGCTCTCACGAGAGCCTGGGCTCTCATCCTCTGCAGGGCTGGCGGCCAGGAGAGCTCACTGAGCTCTAATGTAGCCTACCTGGCTCTTGACAAAGCGAGCACTGCAGACCCCCCTGGGGCGTTCGCTGGGTGCCGCGGGGTGACGTGAGGGGAGGGTCTGTGCCCACCCAGAGACCACGGTTTGGGGTGATTTCTATAGGGCAGGTTGTGCCCTGGCCAGGACCCGGCGTGCAGAGGGAGAGGGGACACGGTGGGGTGACCCCTCGAAGGAGGCAGGTGGAGGGGACGCGGGGCTGGCTCCGCCAGCGGAGCGGATCAGGAGCACCGTCTGCTGCAAAGGTGTCGTGTTAATCTGCTTCTCGCGGGGTCTGCTGTTGAACTGAGCAGCGAGCGCCGACACGTTACCGTTTCTGAAAGGATCTTGGCACCGGGGATCGGCGGCTGGCTCTGGAGCGTCTCTGCCGCAGGCAGGAGTGGGCAAGTCCCGGGGAGAAAAAAACACAGCAGAATTTCTATTTTTAGCTGCAGAGTGCAAATGCACAGAGCTGCCCAGGAAAGTCATCCCCTGCCCTGGAAGGTGAATGGTCGGGTTTTCTCTGAGACAGAGGGGACGAGGTGGTGGAGCCGAGGTGGCGTGTGCTGCCTGCCCGGGTCCCCCAGGACCTGTGCCGGGGCCACCCGGGCACGTCGCTGGCACTGGCATGGCTGCCCCATGGCTGAGGAGGAGGAGGAGGAGGAGGAGGATCACTGACGATGCTTCCCAGTGCCTGGGCCATCCTCAGCGTGGCTGGAGCAGGACGGTGTCCAGCCACACCACGGCACAGCCCTACACCCAGCCTGTGTCCCTGCCCTGCTCTCCCCATCCCCAGCAGCTCCCCAGCGGCTCCAGCACGGAGCTGTGCCCTCCCTTCTCCTGCAGGCAGCGTGCCTCTGACACGGAGCTGTGCCCTCCCTTCTCCTGCAGGCAGCGTGCCTCTGACATGGCTTTCTCCTAAGCCGGGGGTGCTGGGCTGGCTGGCTGCGCCTCCCCCGAGGCCAGGCTGTGCCGGACGCCTGTGCCACCCCGTCGCCCAGCGATGGGCAGAGCGGCCCCGCCACAACGTGCTTTACAAGCTCATGTGGAGTCGAGATAAGAGCTCGGCGCGGCCCTTCCTGCTCTGCTCTCTGCTCACGGCTGCTGAAACTTAAATATTTGCTCCTGGTTACCGGTTATCTCGCTGAACAGATCTTGATTTCGGAAGTGCTGAACCTGGTGCGGCACCAGCTCCCGCTCTCCTCCCTTTCGTCACCCCCAGCAGAAGTAACCGGAGGTTGTGACGCCAGCTGCCGCAGCAGTTCCTCCAACAAAAGCTCCCGTTCCTCGGGTCGGGTCCGCTGTGACGGCCTTGGGCACAGCCGCGCTTGGGGCTCCCCTGCGGCATCGCGCCGGGCGCAGCCGCTCTCCCAGCTGCTGAACCCCGCGGTGGGGGACGGCAGAGCCGAAACCTCCCGGCTGCTCACCCGGGGGCCTGGGGCTGGCGCCGAGCTGCTGTCGCGCTCCCCGGGCTGTGCCAGGGCTGTGCACGGGCTGCGAATACTGCGGAGCTGGAGAGTCGGAAAAGCTCCAGCTCCTCACCCAGAGCCAGCTCGAGTGGTCCCTACCCGGAGGCAGACCCTGCTGCTGTGACCCAGCCTCCCAGCACCCCTGGTCTGGGCACTCCAGCTTGGGCACCCTGTGTTGGCCAGGTCGGGTTTTGGGTTGGTGGTTTTTTGTTCCCTTTTCTCATTTTCAATCTCAAACAATCACCCAATTTGGCTGCTTTAATTTTGAGGGACCAAGATTTCAGAGACCAGCTTGTGCTGAGGGAGCGAAGCGGGGGCTGCTCTTCGAGCCGTGCCCTTGGCACGGGGCCGGGCTGTCCCCGAGCCAGGCGGCTGCTGGGGCTGGGGAAGATGCTGAGCCGCCCGCACAGGCTCGCTGGCAGCGGCAGGCGCGCGGGTGGGAAAGCTTCAGGGGTTTAATCAGCAAATTTAATGCAGTGTCCTGCTGTTTTGGGCAGCTTTCCATATCGATCCTCAATCTATTTTTGCAGCCGCTTTTGGAGGTGGTGGTGGTGGTTTGACTGTCTGCTGTCGCCCCATCCCAGCGGCATCCCAGCCCCTCCCGGCACAGCAGCGTTGGTGCTCGCGGAGGCTGGGGCTCCCCCGGGCTTCGCCGAGTGGGGCTTTGGGTCCGGGTCCTGCCTTGGCACGGGGCAGGGGTCCCCCAGCATCCCGCCAGCCCACTGCCCCCTGACGCGCTGCCTTTTTCCCTCTGGCTTCCTGAGAGTACAGGATGCCTTCGGTCGGGTCTGAGGTACAGTCACTAACGCAATTTTTTCCCCTTTTTGCAGGAACTCGCCCCGGTCAGCCCCAGGTGCTGCCTCCAAAGTGCACTAGTGGCATTTGGGGTTTTTTTTCCTTTTCCATCATAAAAGTGGAGATGGGGATGGCTGGGGGCCAGACCCCCACCAGCTCTGGGGACAGCAGAGGCCCCTGGCAGCGGTGACGGGTGCCCTCAGTGTCCCGGCACCCCGCAGCACCCGAGATTCTCTCCTCTCCCCCTCTCCAGGTGACAGCCCCAGTGGTTTGGGGAGGAGTGGGGCTGCGGGCTGGGCACACCAGGGTCCCTCAGCCGGTCCCCAAACACTGCCCGTCCCCTTTCTGCACTTCAGGGTCGTGCGTGCAGGGCTGCGGCCGTGCCCAGGACGTGCCATGCGGTGCCCACCCGTGCAGAGGGATGCTCTGATGGTTGTGTGGGTGCCGGTGGGTGCTCCCAGGCAGCATCGCCGGAGCCAGCACCCATCAGAGGCACCGAGGAGCCAGGGTGGGGGTTCCCTGGTTGGAGCCTGAGCAGTGCCAGCGAGCAGCATTCCCTATGTCACGTTAGCTGGGAAGCGAGTTAATCTGTGCATCTGATTTAATTTTTAAAGCTTTAATTAATGAGTTAATGCGTGGAGAAGCCAGGGAGAGGCCGGGTTGTCGTGTGATTGCTGACTGCAGCTTTCGCCGTCGCGGGCTCAGGCGCCTGCGGGGGGGCCGGCATGTGCCGGTCGCTCCCGGTGTGGTTCCCCGGCACCGTGGGGACCGGCGTTACCCAAACCGCAGCCACTGACGAGCCGAGCCGAGAGCAGCGCGGGGGCACCGTGATTGGGGTGGGAGCCTCATCCGTCGCAGCGTGCACGTTCTGGGGAGCAGCGCGGTTTCGCTCCATCGGGCACCTTCTCCTCGCTCCTCCCTGGCTCTGAACGGCCGCTCTCGGGCAGACACTGGGGCAGGATCACGCCGGGGCTGCAGCCAGCGGGGCCGTTGGCGTGTTGATAGCGCTGCGCTTAATTGAGGACCATCTGCACTTGGTAATTTAATTTTTCCAGCATCTGCAAGGTTCCAACTTTATTTATCTGACATCCTGAGGACTATTTAATGTACGAGCATCGTGTTCCTCCAACAAAGACACTCCAGGCATTCCACTGCAGCCCCCGCTGGAAGATATTTTAATAACACTGTCGATGCCCCAGGAAGAAGGACACATAAAAATTGAAATTGCAAAGGGCGGCAGCAGAGCCGAGCGGCGGCGACGGCTTTGGCGTGGTGGGCGGCCTGGGGGAGCGTTACCTCTGTGAGATTAAACCACACAGGATTCAGCACGGCCCCCCGACAGCCCACCCCTCTCGTTGCGATCAGGGCTGGCAGCGCCTCTCGCCTTTCGGCGCATTGACACCTTTGTCTTTGGATGTTCATGAGCTGTTAAAGCCCCAGCGGTGCCTTTGAACGGCTGCGAGCGTGCAATCGGACTGTAGCTCCGTAAAAATAGCGATAAGTGGAAGCTGGGAAGTCTGTTAGCCGGGGGCTGGGGGCAGACTTGGGCGTCTGGTTCCCGTGGCACTGATGGGAGCCGGCGTGTGCTGCTGGGAGCAGCCCCTGCCCTCTCCCACCCCGCTTCTCCCTCCTTCTGCTCAGCTGCTTCTCCTGCCCCGTGCTCCGGGCTGGCAGGGCTGCAGGCAGGGCTGCAGGCAGGGCTGCAGGCAGGAGCTGCTGCTCCGGGTGGCTCTGGCTGCGTCTCCTGCCTGCAGGAGCACCTCTGCAGATACCGCCGCTCTGTTCCTCGCCAAACCCCGGGGAAGCTGTTCTTTTCCCCAGCCTGGCCCAGCAGCACCTGGGTCCAGACTTTAAATAGGTTTACGCGTTTCCCCGTCCCGAAATGTAGGTCATCCGTAATTAGTGTGAATCCTGCTGCTGCCAGCTTTGCTTTTAATTAAGCTCCTGAAGTGGAGGGCAGGGCATGAGGTGCAGCACCGGCGCTTCGGCTCTTTCACCAGATGCTCTGAGGTCGCCTCGGCTCCACTGGTCCATGCTCAGAGCCAGGGCCATGTCCTCCCTCCCCGCCTCCCGCTCGCGGTGGCCATCACCCATGGAGCACAGCCACGGTGGGGACATGCCGCATCTCCGGGCACAGCCACCCCTCGGTGCACACCCTCCCCGCGCGCTGGAGGTGCTGGTGTGACCATGGGGCTGCGTGGCGAAAGGCACTTGTTTGGTGCCAGTTTTAACGTAAAGCTCCTGGTGTCCTCGTCCCTCGTCACCATCCATCACACCAAGCGTCCTCGTCCCCTGTGAGGGCTGGCAGATCTGGAGCACCCGGGTGCTCCAGGGCCACCGGGGAAGCACAGAGTGTTTTCCTCCCTCTGCAGCTCCGGGCACGGTGTCCCTGATGCGGTCCCTGGCAGGTGGCATCGGCAGCCGGTTGCCACCGACTGGGGACGGCGTCTGGACAAGTGTCATGCTGGTGCGAAGCCCTTGCAGGATGCGCAGGTGCCTCTGGTGCGGCCCCGGGACCTGCAAGGTAGGACCCAGGGTTTAGGGGGTCAAACTGAGCTCAGAGAGCGGATCTTCTGCAGAAATCTGCCCCGTCTCAGCCGTGAAGCGGGTTCCTGGCAGCACGGCGCTCCGACTGTTGGTGTGACAGCGAAGGGGCAGCTCCTCCACTCGGATTTTCTCAGCAACGTTCACCGTGGCACGTGTTTCCACCGCGGGGACGGCTCGTGCGGAGGCAGCGGGGCCGGGGAGCCCCCGGCAGCAGGGGGGACCCTCGGTTTTGAGCGCATCAAGCCTTCAGCAGCCCCGGCTTCACGTCCTGGGAAAGCCTCGGCTCACTGCGTGGGGCATGGTGAGCCGGCCCCGAGCCCCCAGCCCCTTCCGGCTCCCACCCGGCAGCCTGCCTGCCTATTTTTACCGCTCCCAGGCTGTGAATCACTGCGCTCCCTTGTCTCAGTCGCCGCCTTTGAAGGTATTTATAAACCGCCATCGTCTCCCCTGCACCTGCTTTAGCAGACGGTGTAAATTTAGCGCTGTGGCTCACTCCTGCCCTCTCCTCCGAGTGCCCCTGCTGCTGGGTGAGCATAGACGTGCAGGAGCCGAGGTGCTCCCTCTGCCCTGGTTAAACCCATCCAAGCAGCAACGAAGAGCCTCGTCGGCGCTATCCTGGGGGTGATGCCAGGTGCCTGGTGCTGGGTGCAGAACGGTGCGGGGGGCTCGGGGCTGGCTCTGGGCACACGTCTGCTGCTGTTTGCCTGGGAGGGTCTTGGTGGTGCTGGAGCTGGTGGTGTGCCCAGCGCCGGCAGATGAGCTGGGGTAGAGCTGTGCTCCTGCTGGTCGGTGCTGGGGAAGGGCCATGGGCTCCTCTGCGGCTCCTCCCGGCTCCCAGCTTGGCCAGGCTTGCTCCGGGTGCTCTCAGAAAGCCTCATGTTGGCTTCAGGGAAAACCCCACGGGGCAGCGTGGACGGGCACTACCCCCTTCCTCCTCCTTCCCACCCTTCCTGCTCAAACCAAGCAAAATGAGAAAAAACCACCCCAAACCTGAGAGAGAAATGGGTGCTCAGGGGAGAAAACCAGGTACCAACAGCAGGAAGAGGAGTGATTTGTAAGTCATTGACTGAATAGGGAGCAGTTGGCTTCGTCTTTTGAGGGCCGTTAAGACGGGTGCTGCTGCTGCTCATTAATTTATTGCCAGAGGTCTTCCAGCCCGTGCCGCACACCGCGCTAACCCAGCCCTGCAGGCGCGAGGACTGCAGCATCCCGAGCCATGGGGCTCCAGCAGGCGCAGGGACCGGTCCCCGCCTGGGCCGCGGTGCGGATGGCTCCAGCAGCACTGGGACCAGTGCGCAGGAGCTGAGAAAGCAGGGAGCAGGGATCAGCCTGCGGGCTCGAGGGGAAACTCCGCCCGGGATGGGTGCCAGGGTGCACGACGTGCCTCCCCGGGGTCCTGGGTGTCCCGCAGCCGCGCTCGCCCCTCACCGCCCTTTCTCTTCTCTTTCAGAACAAGGTGCTGTCGGTGGACGGGGTGAAGGTGAAGCTGCAGGTACGTCCCCGTGGCCCCGGGAGCAGCTCCCTTGCCCTCCTCAGTAGAGGAGCCCCCCAGAAGCAGGTCCCCCGTCTCCATCCTTTGCTGTCATGTTTCCTGCCCTTGGACAGCCCTGCGAGCCCTTTGGCTGCCCTGTCCCCTCAGCGGGAGCCTGCGCGAGGCTGGGGGCTGTTCTGGCCACAGTGACCCCCAACCCAGCCCGCCAGCCTCCAGGATGGAGCTGGTGAGACCGAGGCAGTGCCTGCGGGGTTTGCCTGACGGTTCCAGGCAGCTCCTGCTTTGGAAGAGCTGCAGAATGGTGGAGGGGCTGAGACCCTCTGGAGGGACCCACATCCCCTGGCTCAGCCGGCATCCAGCAGATTGTGCGTCCCCCGCACCCAGAGCCGCTCCGGACCCCCGAGACGTGACCATTTCTCTGATCTCTTTGCCAGGAGCTCCGTAACACCATTAGAGCCGATCTTCCCCTGACAGCAGCGTGGCACTCTGCAAACGGATTGCTGCATTAAAACCCGATAAATTAAATTAGCGAGTCCCCACACATCCATCTGCTGGATGGATTTTCCGATTAAGGGACACATCAGGAGCCCTTTGCCATGCACCACCGTCTCCACGCGCTGAGGAGAGCTTCAATATTTATTGCACTTGTCATTTTTCCCGTTAGTGTCCCTAGAAGCAAAAGGCTGAAGAGGCTGCCCGGGGCTGCACCGTGCCGTTGGGTTTGGTGCAGCTTTCGGTGCTGGGTGGGTCCCTCAGCCCACATGGTGGTGGGTCGTGGCTGACCCCTGCACTCCATCTGCCTTCCAGATCTGGGACACGGCCGGGCAGGAGCGCTTCCGCAGCGTCACCCACGCCTACTACCGGGACGCCCACGGTAAGCACAGCCCCCTCCCTCTGCCCACTCTTCGGGGCCCCAAGCACGGCTCCAGGCCAGGTGAGTCGGGAAACACCGGAGCGGTTTCCCCCAGAGGAAGCAGCCGCCAAGGTTGGAGGAGTCTCTGCACGTCGAGGTGCAGACCCCACGTGTCTGAGGCATTGCCCCTGGTGGATTTAAGCACGTTGCTTTATATTTTACACAGGGTGCCTTTGATGCCGCGTCCCCCGGTGTGACTGGCACCAAGGCGTGCGCTGCCTCCGGGGAGCGAGCAGAGCAAGCCCTGAGCCGTGGCTCTGCTCCTGCCCGGCGCTAACGCACCGTCCCTCTTCCCACAGCCCTGCTCCTGCTCTACGATGTCACCAACAAAGCGTCGTTCGACAACATCCAGGTACGGCAGCACCTCCTGCGCCTCCCTGTGCGTCCGTGTGCGAAGGGCTGGGTCACGGTGGCGGGTTGGCCCCGGGAAGGGGCACGTGCTGGAGGTGTGAGCTGGGCTGGTTCCAGGAGGGCTGTGGCAGTGCCCATCTGACAGCGGGTCTATCTGCGAGGGCACCCGGGGATGGGCCCCGAAGGTTTTTCCCTTCCGTAGCACATGAAAGGGCTGATGGATTCACTTCACCGGCAAATCAATGCTGTGTGTAATTACACGCCGGCTGCAGAACGTGCTCAGGTCATTGAGCACGGGCAGCCTTACCGAGCCAGCTGCTCCTGCGTCCTTCTCGGTACCTTCGGGTCCTGATGGATCGGGCATGGGCACCGCATCGCCCCCGCTGCCTCTGTGCCAAACCTGGGCAGGGGAGAGTGTGGCATCCTGCCGCACGCTCCTCGCCCCCACAGACCTGCTCTTCCCAACAACATATGGGGGGGTCCCTTGTGCTGCCTGAGTCTGCCCTGGCCCCCCCGGCTGACCCTGAGACCCGTGTGGTGCTTCAGGGGTGCTGGGGAGCAGTGTCGGAGGAGAGGGCTCTGTTAAATCTGGCAGGTGGGCGGGAAGCAAGTGCTGCCCATGGGCACGTTGCTGTGGGAGTGGGCAGGAGGACCTGACATCGGTGTCCCCTCCTCTCACCCCGTCCGGCTGCTGGGGGCCACCTGTGCCAGCATCAGCAGAACATGCCGCGAGCCCAGGGAGCGATTAGCCCAGGACAAATAGGCTGCGATTGCTCGTGTCCCGGACACGGAGTACAGCGGTTGCGGCTGCGGCGAGTTGGCTGCGCCTGCGAAGACACCCTGTTCAACAGCACGGGAGGTGCCATGCGGCATCAACACCCTGGGGCGGGGAGCTGTGACCTGCCACACCAGCTCCTGGGGTTCCCTACGTCTCCCTGACTCCCCGCTCTGGGTGCCTGGAGCGGTCCTGGCTCTGGAGCATCGTTCTGTCGCAGCCCCACGCCTGCCACCCCGCTGCACCCGCCGTCCCGTGCTGGCAGAGGCAGCAGGTGGCTACTTGCACTGCGGGGTCAGGAATTACGGGGAATTAGGGCAGGTTTGATTCGATTAGGCTGGATGAGAGGACAGGGAAGCCACCCCACAGCTTGGTAAGGCAGGTTCAGCCGCCTGCCAGGATGAGCGCGCTGGGCACAGAGGCAGTGCGTGCAGGACACAGGCACGGGGCATGTCCTGGAGCAAACCCTCGGCCTCATGCTCCCAAAGGAGGTTTAGCCTTAACGCCCCAACCGAGGGGCAATTCGGGTTCAGGTCCTACAATCAGGGGGGATCTGCAGGACCTGGCTGCTCCTGCCCCACACCGCCGGCTTTCTGAGCTAACGCCCAGCCACCTCCTCCCTGTGTCCACGTAACGCCCGTTTCCCACGGAGGCGACCCGGTGCCCAGGGCCGGGGCAGCCCCCCATCCTCCTCGTCCCCCCGCAGCTGTCCCAACCCCTCTCTCTGGCTGTCTCCCTCCAGGCTTGGCTGACAGAGATTCACGAATATGCGCAGCAAGACGTGGTCCTCATGTTACTGGGAAACAAGGTAAGCCCGGCCCAACTTTGCCAGGGCTTCTTCCTCCCCTGATGGTCCCACGATGGAGCCACGGGCAGGGGAGCCTGGGAGGGTGTAAGGGGACATGGGGCTTGCCTCTGGTGACCTTCCGAACCATCCCCACTTGCTCTTTGTGGTCCCTGTCGCAGGTGGACTCAGCCCAGGACAGAGTGGTGAAAAGGGAAGATGGAGAAAAATTAGCCAAGGTGGGTGAGGTGTCCGTCTGCTGGGGACGCATGACCCCGCCAACGTGTACCTGAGGATGTACACCAGCGAAAAGGTCAACTGGAGACCAGTTTGACCCAGAATACCTCTGGAAGCACTTTGCTTTTCTTCCCTTGTCTTGCTCTCCTCTTCCTCCTCATCTGCTCTTCCTCCTTTAAGCCTCCACTAACATTTTTCACTTCTTTGTCCTCAAAAATTATTTCCAAAGTTTCAAAAACAGTTTTCCAAAGTTGATTTCCAGCTTTTCCTGCCCACCGTGACAGAGCTCCTCTCCCAGGGCAGAGTGTGAGCTCCCGCGGCCGGCGCCCACATCAGCAGGGGCTGCTGGGGCTTGGCACGAGCCAGGAGCTGCCGGGAACACCCCGGGTGAGGTGTCTGACTCTTGTCCCGCAGGAGTACGGCATTCCCTTCATGGAGACCAGCGCGAAAAGCGGCCTCAACGTTGAATTAGCGTTCACAGCCATTGCGAAGTAAGTGACGGCTGCGGCGGCCGCGCTGGGCACCTCTGCCATGGGGAGGGGGGACGGCGGACACCCACCACTGCCACCCACCTTTTCATTCCCTGGGCTCCCACCTCCAGCTCTTGTGCTGGCACGAGGAGGAATGTCTCATCGGGGGGAGCTTTAGCAAACCCTCGAGAACAGGTGGGGTCCCACCGAGCTGCACTGGCGGCTCAGAGCAGGGCGGCACGGGCAGAGAACTGACGTGGTTCCCCCCTTCCCGCAGGGAGCTGAAACACAGGTCCATGAAGCTGCCCAACGAGCCCAGGTTCAAGCTCCACGACTACGTGAAGCAGGAAGTGAGAGGCTCGGGCTGCTGCCGGTCCTAACACGCCCGGCGCCTTTGTACAGAGACTCAGGCCCAGCATCCGTGTGCCGCGCTCTCCTCGTGGACAATGTGTGCATGTCTGTATGTCTGTCGTGTCTGTCCGCCTGCGAGGGGAGCTGAGACAGGGCGGTGGAAGCAGCAGCAGCCAAAGCTCTCTCGGGTGGGGCGGACGCTGCCTGGGCGCTGCTTTCCGAGCCCCCCCATCGCACCTATCCGCACCACGAGCCCTCCGGCTCCCCGCACGGGTCGCTCCCGCCTGGCTCGCAGCTGCTGGTCCCTGGTGGGCTGGGCTCTCGCTGTAGTGCCCTCCAGGGCCGGGGCAGTCGGTGGACCTGGCTGTCTCTACCTGTTGAGCGCTATGAGGCTTCTTTAACGTTAATCAGAATTAAGGTGTGAGTAAGGCAGACAAACGGCTTCTCCCCACCAAACATCTGGGCAGGGAAAAGCCCCCAGTTCCCTTTTCTTTCCCCTCGTACCTGAAATTCAGTGGTTCAGAGCTCTGGCCTTGGGCACACAGGTCGCCTGAGGCAGTTTGGTAGTCGCTTACTCCTGCCCGTCCGTTTTGTGGTTCATGCACCTCCTCGCCGAGGGCTTCTCCTCTGCCTGCAGAAGACGAGAGCTCGGCCGGCTGCTGAGGAAGCTCCTGCGAACCTTCGGGGCACAGGGGTTGCCCCAGTGCGGTGAAGGCTTTGGGTCTCACTTCCACCGATTCCAGTCTTTAATTGGGGAGAAATCTCACATATTGTGGCTTGTTCTAAACACCCTCCCATGAGTGTGACGGCGTTTTGAGAGTGCAGCCGCGCTTTGGTATCTCCAGAGTCCCTTGGGACAGCGATTCCCTTTAACTGAAGGCGGCTGGGGGATTCTCTGGTCTTGGTTTGACAAGCCTCAGACCCTCCTGCCAGCTCCCTTCAGTGACTCCTCACCCCTTTGGTCTCTGTCAGGCATTTAGCTTTTTTTTGGTTTGGTTTTTTTTTTTTTAAACTTTAAAGCTGCTCTTCTAAGTACAAATTTGAATTTGGATGAAGCATTTGGCAATTTTTCTTCTCCCACCCCACCAGGCATCAGCTGCACTGAACCTCCCTGCACTGCCCTAAAGCGGCCATTTAAAACCCCCTCCTTCCCCCTCCTGCCCAGCCCCAGCTCACCCCGCTGTCGGTTCGGGGTCCCTGCCCCTCATTTCGCTCCAGCGCTGAGTTCCCGCCATGCACAAAGACCCTCCGCAGCGACCGCGTGAGGCAGAGCCACTGCAGCGCGAGCAGCTGCTGCTTCCAGCAGGTCCTGCGCAGTGACAGTGAGAAAAGGACCCTTCAACCAACCTCCGGCCAACGGGGCTTTTTATTTCAGCTACTGACAAATGGATCCTGCAGGGCAGGGTGCAGGGCCCAGCACGGCAGGAGTGGGCAGCTGAGCTCGGCTGGCAACAGGGATGGCAGTGAGGACCCCTCCGCCGTGTCCCACCACAGCAGCAGATCTCCCCGCAGAGCCAAGGGGACACCAACATTGGCACAGCAGCTCCCACCAGAGCAGCAGCCACTGTCAGTTCCTCAGCCCAGACTTTCCCTGGAATAACTCACAGAACCATTTGGGTTGGAAAAGCCCTTTGAGCTCCTCAAGTCCCCCCACTCCCCCAGCACTGCCAGGTCCCCACTGACCCCTGTCCCTCAGCACCACCTCCACATGGCTGGGAAACCCCTCCAGGGATGGGGACTCCACCACTGCCCTGGGCAGCCTGGGCCAGCCCGGGGCCAACCCCAATGGGACAGAAATGGGTCCTCAGGGACAACCTCAACCTCCCCTGCAACAACTGGAGGCCGGTTCCTCTCGTCCTGTCACTTCTTCCTGGGGAGAAGAGACCAACCTCCCCCTCACTCCAACCTCCTGTCAGGGAGTTGTCAGAGCCAGAAGGTCTCCCCTGAGCCTCCTTTTCTCCAAGCTCAACCCACCCAGGTCCCTCAGCCACTCCTCAGCACATTGTGCTCTAGACCCTGCTCCAGCTCCATTGCCCTTCTCTGGACACGCTCCAGCCCCTCAATCTTCTGGGAGTGAGGGGTCAAAACTGAACCCAGGATTCGAGGTGCGGCCTCCCCAGTGCCCCCAGTACAGGGGTTGATCCCTGCCGGCCACACCAGTTCTGGTACAAGCCAGGATGTCGCTGGCCTCTTGGCCACCTGGGCACACTGCTCCCCCCTCTTCCCTCTACCTGCTCTCCAAGGAAGCAAAGCCCTGCTGCAGACGCTCTCTTTTAAGTGTCTGCACGCAGCAGGAGCACCCTGGGAGGGCTCTGGCCACTGCCCGAGCACTGCTGGGCAGTGCACAGAGATCTGCAGAACTCACTGCTCCCCGCTGCTTTGCTGAGCTTCGCTGTGCTTTGCTGCCCCAGCACCTGCCCTGCGCCCAGGGTCTCCCTTTCCCAGCCTGCCCATAGCAGTGCTGCCTGTCCTGAGGTGCCAGTGGCTGCGCAGGGAAGCAAAACGCTTCTCCCTAAAAGCAACAACATGCAGCAGGGTTTCCATAATGCTCCCACAAGGTTCTGCCTCCCCTCTCCCCTTGAAGACAACCCGGCACTTCTCCAGTGCAGGACAAAACTCAACACACCAACTGAATTTCCCTAAGTGAGGTGTAAAATGTTGCCCTTCAGAGCACTTCAGACATGCCTGTTGGGAGCCCACGCTGCTACAGCCCAGCCGTTTGGTGGTATTAGACCTGAACTCAAACCAGGCTCAGCCCCCCATCCCAAGTTCCCTCTGTACTGGTCTCCCAGTGTCTGCACAGACCTCGTCCTAAAGCCCTTCCTCGGACTGTTACCTGCAGCCTCCTCACACAGGCCTTTGCTGCCACCAAGCGATGAGGAATTAATCGCTCAGCGTGTCCAACCGAGCCGGAGGCCACGGCATTCCCTGCAGCTCCCCATTTCTGCTGGCTCCGGTTTACAGCTTTGTTTCATTCCTGTTAATAAAGTTTTTTAATAATCGCTGTGGCTACAGTGGTATTATGGTTGTCTAACACGTACCTGCACTGCCTAACCAGTTAGTTCAGCTCATCCTTGAACCCAGCAAGATCCTTCCAGCATGGTTCAGGAGCTCCAGTGCACCCACCACAAACTGGAGGCAGCTGGGCTGGAGCACATTTTTTAGCTGTAGTTCCTTTCAAGTGAACAGTAACAGCTGAGATGGTTTGCCAGGCACCCAAACACAAAGTTTAACATTGGTCTGTGGCTTTACACACCTTCTGTAGGGTTTGTGAACAGAAGCAAAAAGAAAACGAGTCATTTGAAAACTTTATTAAGCTACAAAATTGGCCTAATATAGAAGCCTAAGTGGAGCTGTTACAGCAGCAAATGAATTCAGAATGAAAAGGCTGAGCTTGATTTGAGCAGCTTGTTATATTCCAAAAAGCTGCTTAGCCTCAAGGGCTCAGGGTTTACATTATTAATATAAAACCTGCCCTGACTCCCGCGTTGTACAGCATGGGAAAGGGCAGCTCTGCCAAAGCACCGAGTAGTTCCTCCAGCCCCGGTTTCACCCACTCGTGCTTCCCCGGCGGCTGCAGGTGCTAGAAGCAGGGATGCACGGTACGCTGGGTACAAGCGATATCGCGTTTTACCAGCTCAAAGCCCTCCCCGCCGCCAGGTCCCACGTCGCGGTTCATCCTTCCCGCCTCACCGCCCCTCAGGCCGCCGCGATGCTGTTCCCGCCAGGCCCTGAGGGGAGAAGGCAGTGCGCTGAGAGCAGGCCGCGCCGCCCCGCTCGGCCTCCCCCGCCACTCCCTCGGGCCTCAGCCGTGGATGGTCAGCAGGGGCTGCGGCCGCCCGCCACCCTCAGACGAGGTGTCAGAAAGGTAAAAAGAGATCATCACCGGCCCGCCCCGATAACGGCCCCGGCCCCACCGGAAACACAACCGCTCCCACTCACCTCCCGCCTGGAAAGAACGGTTTGTCTGCCGCTGCAGCCTTTATAGCTTCCACCACGCCGCTATTGGTCAGCCTGCCTTGCAGGAACAGCCAGTCGTGAGCGGTTGGCGTGATCGCGCACCCGCCTCTCCCAGCTCTCATTGGTCACCGCTCTGCCTCGCTCCAATGGCGCGGCGCGGCGCAGCGTGGCCCGAGGCGGTGGTCTGCCACCGTCTGATTGGCCCCGGAAGAAGGCCGAGCCAAGCCAGTACCAGTAGTGGTTGTAGTACCGGCAAAGAGCCAATCAGCGCTTAGTCGTGAGGGCTGATGGGAGTTGTAGTCCGAACGTCATGGGAGCTCGGCTGGTAGAGGTGGCTGGCGAACGCATCGGACTACAAGTCCCGGTGAGGGCCGGGAGTGGGGCTTCCGGCCCGGGCGGCAGCAGAGCCGCTGGACGAGCGGGGAGCAGGCCCGGGGTCGCGATGTGCCGGGGCCGGGCACCGGCGCTCCGGCCGCCGCCGCTGCTGCCAGGTACGAGCGGGGTTAGGCTGGACCGAGGGGCCCCCTAGCTGAGGGGAGCCGGCGGGCCCGAGGTTGAGGGAGCTCGGTGAGGGGAAGGGCCGTGGTGGGGCCAGGGGTCCTGGGCTGCCCGTGGAGGGGCTCCGCGGAGGCCCAGGCGAGTGGCCCCGCTCTGGGGAGGTGCCTGCGACCGCGCCGCCGCCTCGTTCCCTTCCCGCGGGCGGTTCGGTTGTTGGTTTTAAACGCCGTGCAGGTGCCAGGAGTGCAGAGGAGCTCGTGTGTCGCTCGGTGCCCGGTAAATCCCGGCCGCGTCTTGCCTTCCTGGTCCCGGCTGCCTTCCCTTCGCTGTTTGACGAGCCTCATCGCGGGGCGTGCCGAGTTCTGTCTTTTTCTGCTCCGTTATTTGCCCGACTTGGGGCACACGTTGCTGATGGTTCTCCCTTGGTCTCCTCCTTTCCTGGGGCTTTGATTTCCCAGCCTAACGCCGTGTGGGATTACTCGGTGGTAGATCTCCATAACCCAAGTCTCGGAGGCAGCAGAACTCCGGTATCGCCTTCTCATCTCAGACACGCTGTTTAGTTCCGCCTCCTCCTCCTGCCAGGTCGCAGCTGCTGTTCCTCTGACAGACTCGCTGTCGGACGCTTTTCTCCTGTTTGATCTTGACTGTGACCTGATGATCCTGTTGTGTTGCGTGAAAGCCAGAAGCAAGGAACACCCTCTCAGTGCAGCTCGCGTTTGAGCGCTGTTCGTATCAAAAGCAAGTGGCTCAGCCAGGCTCTGCTGGGGGCCAAGGAGCGTGAGAGGAAAGCTGGTGCAGGACGTAGCTGGGTTTGCTATGTACGTACCAAACAGGTCCGGGCTGTTGTACCCTGCGGGGGTAACTGTACAATGAAGAACTCTGGCCTAGCAGCTGTTTTATCAGCTGTGCCAAACACTTTGTTTCAGTCCCAGCGCTTTAATTCTGCCTCCTTGTGTGTTTTCCCCCCGGGGCTGTGTTCTTTCCAGGCTGCACTACGCAGTTAGTGCTCCTGTTAAATAGCTGCTGTGTTTTGGCTTCCAGCGTTTGTCTGTGACTCTTGTGTACAGCTACAGTGACGTTTGGTGGGTTTGCAGGGAGAGGGTTGTGTGAGTGAAGGACGGTTCCAAAAACCCCTTGCTGAGGGAAAGCGGCGTGAGAAGTCAAGCACTTCCACGTCAGCCTCTGCGCACCTCCCTGGGAGCTGGGCAAGGAGGGGAGGTGGTTCACAGAAAGCACGTTGTGGTGAAGATGTCCCAGTGCCCCACCAAAAACTGGGGCTGCGTGGGTCAAGAACTGTACAGAGGACAGCTGACTGCAAGTCCGAAGAGCTGGCTGTCCCCATTGACAAGGGACAAGGGGACAGACGGTGCTGTCCCACCTGGGAGTGGGCAATCAAAGCGTTTGGGGTTTCTGAAGCATCATGCAGGGAACCGCAGGAGCGGGGAGCTGTTGGCAGTCTGCTGGGTCCCCACCCCGGGCACTGCTGTCTCAAGGCTGAGAAGGGCCAGCCAGGAAGCTCCGGCATTGGGGTTCAGTTTGCTGCAGCGTGCAGCAGCTGCAGATCCCGTGCAGGGGAAGCTGCCCTGTGGGAAGGAATGTCTCACCATGCGGGAGGTTAAATTTTACCAAGCAGTAGGGAACCTGGGCTGAACTGGAGTGACCAGGACATTTGGTCAGGGAATGCAAGTTCCTTCACTGGGAACCCCCAAAGGTGAATTTTCATGATGCTCATTGAACCAAAGGAAAAAGAACCAAATCCATGCTTTCAGGCAGTTTGGTTCCCTGACCCAAGGGACCGGGTGGTGATACCAGCACAAGAGTGGAGGGGCTGGGCCCACATCTGCCCATTCCTGTGGCAGTGCAGCCTTAGGTGACCATAAGCCCCTCGTGAAGCACCACAGGTAGGTTTGTGTCCCTGGACTGAACCCCTCCTGCTGTCAAGTGGTCCCTTTGTGGGGCTCTACAAACCCACCCCACTGCTGGAGCTACAGGGAGGTCCCCAGGCTCTGGGAAGTTGCCGAGCACCGTGTGATGGTGCTGGCTCTGCCTGGCCATGAGCTGCCGCAGCAGTGGCTGTATGTCAGCTGGGGGTTGTCCTGAGCAGTGCTTAGTGTTTTAGAATCACAGGCTCGTTTGGATTGAAGGGACCTCTCAAGCTCACCCAGTCCAACCCCCTGCAGGGAGCAGGGACATCTGCAACTAGAGCAGGGTGCTCAGAGCCCCAAGGGACAGCCTGACCTGGGATGGTGCCATGGATGGGCCTTCTTCCACCTCTCTGGGCAACCTGGGCCAGGGTCTCACCACCCTCAGTGGAAACAATTTCTCCCTTCTCTCTGGTTTGAATCTCTCTCTCCCAGTTGAACCCATCAGCCCTTGTCCTGTCCCAACAGCCCCTGCTGAACAGCCCCTCCCCACCTTTCAGACAGCCCCCTTGAAGCACTGAAAGGCTGCACTAAGGTCTCCCTGGAGCCTTCTCTGCTCCAGGCTGAACACCCCCAGCTCTTTCAGATGCCTTCCCAGCAGAGGGATTCCATCCTGCCATGATTCCTGTGGCCACCTCTGGCCCAGCTCCAACAGGTCCATGTGTCTCTGGTGCTTTCTTCCTTTTGCAGCTTCAGCTGATGTTCAGCAGTTGGTCACCTCGTGGGCTGAGTGTTTGCCTGTTCCACAGGCCCTTTCTCGCCCCCATAGCCATGACTGGTGCCTTCCAAAGCGTGATCGTACCTGCCTCTCGGGTTGGTTCAGCCCAGCCCAGCTGTGCCAGGGCAAAGGCCTTTGAGGTTAAACCCTTCCTGGGTTCACTAACTCGATATTCAGATGACGAGGACAAGTTCAGACTGTCAGAACTCTTCCTTCCTCATTTTTATGCCCTGTGTCTTCTCTTCCCTATCTGTTGACGTAGCGGCTGCCTGGGGTGTGGGAGGAGGCGAGTGGGTGCTTACAGGGGTACGTGTCACCCTTCCACCAAGCTTGGCAACTCCCCTGAGAGTCCAGGGCAGTGGCTCCCCAACTTACCCATTATTTACAGCCTGTGGTGCAGCCTGAGCTCAGAGCTTCACCGGTGTTACCTCGCTGCTTTTAATGAGGTGTTAAAAAAAAAAAGGTGTTTGGGGGCTGGAGTGGGGCAGTGCTTGCTCCTGGGAGAGCCTCGGCTCTGGGGACACAGTGTTCTTCGGAGTGGGTGGGTGTCCCACAGTGAAAGTCCCCCACCATCAGTGCCTGGCTTTCAGGAGAGCTCTGCCTCTTTGTGGCAGTTCTTCATTAACTGGGTGTCCCTGGATTGTCTCTGCGAGCAAAGACGGTGCTGCTGAAAGCCCCCTGCTATCGTTGGGCTGCGATATTCAGCACTGAGAACAGTCTGGGAACTTGCTAAAGAGAAACTCAAACTCCCTTTCAAGTGACCAAAGGGCCCTCCTGTCTTTGGTGGTTTCTCTGATCAGGGGAATAAATCTGTGTGTTCTGAGAGTGGTGGTTTTTTCTGCACTAGACTAAACCTCCTCAGTCTCCCAGAGCAAAGCCACGAGGCAGCACGGAGATTGGCTGAGCTGTGGGATTTTCCAGCTGAATTTACATATCGCCCACTGCTCCGCATGCCTTTCTGTTCACATCACTCCAGAGCACGCACACGTACGCACACACAGATAGCGGAAGAGACATTTTGACTGAGGAAAAGCCTGCCCACAGCTTAGGAACTTGGTCATGGTGGCACCTTGCTGGGCTTCACCGCTCCGTGCCGGCTGGGATGGTGAGTGTCCTCCGAGCTGAGGGATTTACCCTGGGAGCTGGGTGTCGGGCTGTGTCGGTGCTCCTGGGAGGCCGCAGCGCTTTAGTTGTGAGGGAGGAACTGTGCATCCCTGTGTCTGGATCTCAGTGAAGAAGCAGGAGGGTTCTCAACTCCAGCACTAGTTTAGCAGTGGGTCCGTTGCCTGTCCAACGAGCTGGAGCTGTATCATTGCTGATTCCGTGGTCCCTCTGAGCGACCTTTGCAGGGTCCTTAACCCTTGGCTGTGCAGCCCCCAGGGAGCGTTTCCCGAGGCTGTTTCAGGATGGAAAATCCTCGAGAGTCTTTAAGCAAGTTGTGAGCAGTGCTTAAGCAGCTGCTGAACATGCTCTCTCAGCTCAGCAGAGCTGGTAAAAGTAGTAGCAATTAAAAACGTCATTTTTGGTTTTGTTGATGACAGCCTGGTACAATTATGGTCTCACTTTAGCGCAGAAGTTTGTGTGAATTTTAAGAGCAATGCAAAAACATGTAAACAATAAAAGACTCTTTCTGTTCCACAGAACTAAAGACCCTCCAGATGGAAGGGCCGTCCTCTGTCAGTGAGGCCAAAGTCCTGCTCCCGTTTTACGCTCTTCTTTGCCTCGCATCAGCCTGCTTTCATTATTTTCCCTAAATGTGTTGCTCGATGTTTATCTCCATTTTTATGCATCTGCAACTGTTTTGTCTCCTCGGTTTTGTGAGGTTCCTCTTGAGTTCCTTACCATCAACATGGTATTTGACTGCTCAGAAGAGCTCAGTGTCATCTGCAAACTTGATGATTTCTCTGCTCACTCTTTGTTCAACATCTTCACCTCTGACCTTGACTTGTTCAGCAGTGGCTGTTGGGGAACCCTTGTGCAGTCTCCTCAGACCTGAGGAGGGACCATGGAGCTCCTCCCTCTGCTTCCTGTCCGGTGACCACCCTGATGGATGTCTATCTCCGTCATCTGCTGTAGCTCACGCGCGTTCTTATGGCACGTGTTTTACAAGTCCAACTAGATGCTGATTGTCCTCGTCACCACGTTCTTTAAGTCCTGTTAATGCAGTTTCCCAGCACTTATGATGATGTTTCCACCCGAGACACTGGCCAGGAAAGCCAGTGTGACTGTCCTGTGGTGGTCTCTGTAGAGAGTTGGCATTTGAGCTCAGGAATCCTGTCTCAGCTCTGCTTTGGACAGAGACCTTCCCTTGCAGGTCACTGAGAATCAGTTCAAGGAACTCATGGGCAATGTCTTGGCACTGCAGGAGGACCAGGTGGGCAGAGCCTGCCCAGCCCGGGCTGGATTCACCAGCCCTGTTACCTCCCCTAGATGAGCCCTGGATTTGTGAGAGCTTGTGATGCAGCCGAGAAGGGACTGTAGCCCTCACTCCCGCCCCGCTCTCAGCCTTGCCCGAGCTGGTTGAGCTGGGCTGTTGCAGCAGTGCAGGGTAAGAGCATTTCCCCACTGACATGTGACACTCTCTCAGGATGTCCCTTCTCGCTCTGGCCGCGGTGCTGTAAGGGGAGCAGAAACTTGTGTCTATGCCATAAATACCCAGGCTGTGAAACAAGGAAATTCCCGTCACCCACAGCTGTTCCCAGCTGGAGCAGGACAACCCCGTGGCTGCCTCCCAGCTGCAGCCTTGGCCCCACTCTCCAGCAAACGCTCCCACTGTGCGGGTTTTTGCTAGCCCAGCAGTTTCCTTGGGGGTGAGTAACCTTTGAGACAGCTTCAATGAACCGAGAGAGGGGAAAAAGGGAAGAACAAAACAGATGTAGGACGTGGCGCTGAGCTTTATGGGCTGTTGATTGCGTAAGGTGGGGACGCTCACAGGTCTCTCACGTCTGCCAGCCGCTCCGCAGCCGTGCCACGTCTCTCCTGCGGGATCCAGTGCCAGGCCCGTGTCTCGCCCCGGGGCCCAAACGCCCGCAGTGCTGTTGTGCCTGCAAAGGTGTAGTTCCCGCGTTAGGAGCTGAGTCTAATCGGGATCAAACATGATGTTTGTGAAGGGTGGGATACTCTGCTGTCCCTCTCCTCGTGCCGTGTCCCCTCTGAAAGCCCTGGCCTTGGTCTTGAGGTGGTTGTGAGGATCTTTTGCTGAGTATTTGGAATAGCTGGTGTGGGGTGGGATGTGCGCTGTGGGGGCTGAGAGGAGGGGAGACCCTTGAGGTACCCGTGCTGGTCCCACCAGACCCATCTTGTGAGCAAACTCTTCAGCATGGCCAGAGGATGAGCCGGGCCGCTGGTTCTGGAGGTGATTCCCTCCCTGCTCTGAGGTGCAGTGATGGGCTTGGCAGCAGCGTGAAACAGCTGGCAGAGAACCACTCCATTGCTGATCCTGTTGGCCTCTGCAGTGGGGAGAAGGAGCCCTGCTTTTCCCGGCTCTCTCTCTGACTGCTGGTGGTTGGGTTTTTCCTTGCCTTGGAGTACTAAAGTAGGAATTTTAAGTCTTTTCTTCTTGCTGAGTCTCAAAAGCCTGCATTGATCCCTGTGGTGTGCAGATGCTGAAACCCAGCCCTACCCTCCCTCGCATCTGGTTACTATCAGCCGTCAGGTTTAGCAAATAGCGGGTCCCCACAGCTTCCTTTTTGCAGGGTAGATTTTTTTTCCCCTCTTTTTTTGCTGTCAAAACCACTAAAGTTATATGTTGAAAAAAAAAAAATAATAAAAATTAACTCCAGGCAAGGAGAGTCTGGATCACAGGCGGATCTCGACGCGTGGGTCCACAGATGCCTCTCCGGTTTAGAGGGTGTTGTGCTGCCAGGACACACAAGTTCTTTCCACAGTTCTTGTCTTTTCAAAGCAAACAGAGCCCGTCCTCTCGCTGCATGTGTCAGGGTACCTCTGCAGCCCATTTTCCTGTAAATCATAACCTGACCCTATAGAGTTCTGGGCCAGACAATCGGGAGAATGTTTCCAGCATGAGGGCTTTGACCTGCTGCTCTGTGGAGCTGTGGAAGATGCTCGGGATTTCTGGAGCCACTTTATATGTGGTCCTCCGGGAGGGACTCGGCAGCCCAAGGGACTCTGCAATTTCCAGTACATCTTAGTTTTTCTTCTAGGTCACAGAGCGCATGTGTTTTGTAACACAAAATAGTTGATGCTTTCATGTTGTCGTAGTCTGTGTCCCCTCAGGACATGGTTCTGCTCAGACCCCGCAGACAGAGCAGGGGCAGGAGCTGCTGTGGCTGGGGCAGGGTGCCCTGGGGAGGGACACCAGCCACCCAGGAGGGCTCTCGTCCTCGTGTAGCTGGCAGGACCCAGCTGCCAGGCTGAGCTTCAGAGATCTGGTGGAGGTTTTTCAAGTGCTGTAGGAAGCTGGTATTAATATTGACACCACCAGCTCTTTTCTGCCTCCTTTTAACTATGATATCAGTAGGTAAAGGCCTTTCTCAGCACCTCCTGGAAGACGGAGATATAGCGAGGTGTCTGCTTCGTTGAACTGCTTCCTGTGTATGGTGGTTGTGGAGATTGGGCTGGAATCAGCTGTTTGTGTGGCGGCTGCTGTTTTGCTGCCTGGCTGATGCTCCACTCGATGTTCCCTGTGTGAAAATGCCTGTATTCCAGCCTGTGTTCCTCTCTTGCTTTGGATTTATCTGAGACCTGTTGAAGTTGGAATCATTTTGCATCTGTTTCCATGGGGCTCTAGGGCAGGGTGAAACTGGAGCTGTGCCTCCTCAGTGCCTCTCGCCCTGAGCAGTTCTGTGGCCTGTGGGGTCACCCCGAGAGCCGCAGCACATGGACACCTCCTGGCCTGTGTGGGAGTTTCCGACGCGGTTATCGGAGGGTCACATTCACCCTCAGCTGCAGCCCACAGCTCGCTGCTCGCAGCAGCTCAAGGCCTGTCTGTCACTGTTTGCACGTCTGATCCTACGTTTAGTGATATTACAAAACTACTCCAACTGTTAGTTGTCCTCGTTCTTGGTTTTTCCCATCTCCGTGCTCTGCAGTCAGTGCTTTCCCACTGCTTTTTTGAGTCTCCATCTGTTGTGTTTGAAGGCTCACGCACCCTGGAAATGAGAAGGGGGTGAAGCTTCTGCCTGAGGCTCCAGGCAGCCCACAGTCTGCTCTAAGGATGGGCTTCCTCTCCTTCCACCTGGGAGTGACCGTTTGCCTTAAAACCCAGTAGGAATATTTGATACACGATGATCCCTTAATGCTGTCGTGGCTGGTGAGGTGGGAGCACATCCCTGCTCTTGTCCTGAGTCGTGCAGGATAGAGGCTGTTTGAGTAGGTGCTGCTGAGGTTCTCTGAAGGAGGAATCATGAATTCATAGCCCTGAAAAGTGAGTCCCTCTATTTCCACCCTGGGGGCAGGAGGAGGGTGCCAGTGTCTTCTCCAGAGAGGTGGTGAGCTCAGCTGTGGGGAGCCTGTAGAGGAGGGGAACTTCAGGGGTACCTGCATGGCATTAGACACGAGGTAATGCAACCTCGAGACATGAAATCCCAGGAAATGGGGCAGTTTGTGCCATCACTCTTGGAGGTACTTTGCGTTATTTATGAGCACTGAGTCTGGAGGCCCCAGCTGAGGTAGAGACCTTTTTGTGCTAGACACTGCACAAATCTCCAAAGATTCTTTCCTCTTCAGGCTTCACAGTCCAGGTACGCTGTGCAGGAGAGGTAAATAGCGAGGAGGAAGCGGAGAGCTCCAGCAGCTTGCCCAAGGTAATGAGGGGCTGAGGCGGGGCTCAGATCTCCTGGGGCCACGGCCAGCGTGTTACCCAAAAGCTTTGTCCGCCCTCTTCCTCACCACCCACCCTCCATGTGCATTCTGCTGCCTCTGCTCTCGGGAACCACGGGAAGAAATAAACAGACCCTGACAGCCAACGCCAAAGTTCTCGCTTGCTGAAACCCAGCTTTAAACTCGGCAGGTCTCCGTGATGCAGCAGCACAACACGACTTTATTCCTGCTGTTCTTGAGATAGCTCCAGCAACTCTGCTAAGCCTCTCCTGAGGGATCTGGTATTTGCAAACGGCCAGGACGATGCTTCAGATGTGTGTAAAACATTATCCAGAGCCCTGGTTTTAAGAGGGTCTTGGGTTTGGGGGTTCTGTTTGGTTGGTTTTTTGTTGGGTTTATTTTTTTTTGGTTTAGACTGTAGCTTTTTCCAAGCTCTGAGACCTGAGCAGTGATGCCCTGGACTGTGCCGCTGCTGTGGTCTGGCTGCCTGACAGTTGTCCTGTAAAGAACTGCAGTGACCAGCGCCAAGTGCTGCATCAGGCGTGGCTGAGCTGGCGGCTGCCAGCAGAGCTTTGTCTCCTTTATAAAGAGCTTGGAGATTTAGGACTTCTCACCCTCGGAGAAGAGCAACCCAATTGCTAGAACCGCCCCCAGACAAGTCCCCTCCCCAATAGCTGGGAATGTGAGCAGCAGGAGTGTGAAAGCCTGGCCGGAGTGGTGCAGGGACCCAGAGCTCCGTGCTGGCCGATGGCGGGGTGTTTCTTCCGAGGTGCCCTTCGCTGGTGTCCTGCTAAAAAGGATTTGGGTTGTGTCTTAGGAAACTGGTTTTGGCCTCACTGGTCTGTTCAGCCCTTGGACTCTGCTGCTGGTAGAGAAAGTACCAACACTTAACCATGCCCAGGCCCGGAAGGGGTCTCTGAATCGGGATCCTTCCTGGAGCGCAGGTCCTGTCTCGGGCAGGAAGGACAGAACCTTTCAGCTGCTAGGACGAAGGTTTCAACAGAGGTTAAAGCAAACTCTGTATGTTCCTGCAGGTTGTTATTGCGTAATACCTGACTTGGCAAACTCAAGCGAGGAAAAGCCGGTGTAAACAATGGAGAAAGAGCAATGAGCCCCTTGCTGACTTCAGCGGGGAGAGGGTTTCCCTTTCTAGGTGGTGATCCAGACCTTGCTGGTTGTTTTTTTGCAGAAACTGGGAGCGAGATCCAGAATCACAAACATGTTACTTGCAGTGAGGTTTCTTTCGTGATTCCCTTGACCTCGTAGCTTAGACCGTGCTGGAAGGCGCTCTTTAATGCAAATGTAATGACATGAGAAGTGGGATTTTTGCTGTCCCAAAGATCTAGCTCTGGCTTTTGTGCTCAGCAGTACAGCCCAGGCTTCTGAACGAAACAGCAGAGCTCCCACTGAGTTCAGCACAAGGACAGGATGAGGCCTGTGCTCATCACACTCAAGTTCTTACATTCTGGGGGTGCAGGGAAGTTCAGGCTTTGGTTTCCTTGGCTGGACATACCAGAAAGCACTGCAAACCTGCCCAGGAAGGGGGCTGCCATGGAGGGGTCCCTTCCTGCCACCCCACTGATGAGGATGACGGGCTGCCAAGCTTCCAGGGCACCTGTTCCTTCACTTGGTGATGGGGAGTCCCGGGAGGAGGAGGGCAGTCAGAGCCCCTTACACTAAAGCAAAGCCTGGGTGACTGAATGGGATGATTCTATGCTGTGCTCAGAAGGTGGCCCAAGCCACAAAGCTGTGAGGGGACAAGTTCCCTGGGCTCTGGAGTCCAGACCAGCTCAGCTTGAGCCTCACAGCTAATGGGATCAGGGTTTTACTGGTGTAGCTTTACACTCAGAGACCTTTCCTGCCCTCCGTGCACTCAGCTCCCCGGCACGTGGGAAGATCACGCTGGTGTCTGTGGCCTCAGCTGAGGCCACTGCCTGCCATAGTACAGTCTGCTGTCTTGATGAGGGGCTCCCTTTGAGGACCCTGCTTACTAACCACTGTAAAGCGGTTTGGGAAGCAGCAGGCGAGCGGCTTCCTGAGCTATGCTCAGACTGGGGAGGGCGAGAGGACACAGAGCCTGTGTAGGATTCTTCCTGCTGGGACAGTGAGTCTCAACTGGTACATCCTCCCTTTGAACAGACCGAGGTGTGTCATGGCCGGTGGGATGCTGTGGTAGAGCACTCTCCTGAGAAGTCTCATCTGCTGTTAAAACAGTCATGAACTTGTAAAAGCAGCTAATGATGATGGGTATTGCAGTATTCAGGTGATTAAAGAGTGATTTTAAAAGATAATCGTATTTTTAGAAAATGCTGAACACTCATCCAGGAATGACTTGAAGGAAGCTGACTTTGTCCTTGCTGCTTGCCTCTGAAACCCTGGGTTTATGTGAGTTCAGGTAAATACTTGGACTTAATGCTACAGGAGAGCATTCTCTGAGCCCAGGAAACTCCATGCAATGAACCAAACCCTCTTTCTGTCTGTCGTCTTCCACAGAGCAAACCTCCCATGACTAACGAGTGCTGGCCTAGATTATGAGCTCGAACAAGAACGCTCGCTACAATCGTTTCTCCAGTGGCACACGACCATCGCTACTTCCGAGAACACTAACGGGTAAGGGCGGTGCGGCCGGCGGGGACCAGGGGCTGGGGCTGCTGCTTACGCTCTCAGCCTTTCTGTTGAGAAAATGAAGATACCTGTTGAAATTATGGTATTTTCTTGCCTCTTAAAAATCACAATATCCACAGAAAAAAGGTGGGAGTGTGCCTGTACGTCTTGTCAGCAGTTGGGGGAAGGCAGCAAGCCTTGGGCTGTGCTGCAGTGATACTCACTGACCTTCGTTTTGTCAATATTTCAGACAAGAATGGAAACAACCTTTGGCCCAGCCTACTCAGCTGTGACGACCATCACAAAGGGTGAGTGTGTCTCAGGCGTGGAGCTTCTCCCCAAAGCCCTGTGTGTGATTCCTGCCAGGTTTTGTGGTGGTTGTTTTAGAAATCGTGAAGCTGTGGGGAGAAGCACTGTGTTCCTCACAGACAGGTGTCAAGGTGCTGGTTTCATGCAGCCCAAGTATTACTTAATTGTGGCCTCTGATCACCAGGCATGATGGCAACGAGCGTGCACAGAAACGTTCTCCCATGAGGCAGATGGAACAGTACCACTGGGAAGCCCTTGCTGAGATTAGAGTGGTGCAACAGGGGTTGACACAGAGTTCGCTATCAAACCTTAAATATCCCTGTGACGTCTCACATAGTCGTTACCAGCACTGAAAATTCCCATCTCCGCTCTCTGCCTGACTGTGAGTCACTGTGGGTGCTTTGGTAAACCCCCCTGTGGACATTTTTAGCTCAAACCGGGGGTGCGAGTGTCCCTGCTCGTTGGAAATTCTCATGCTCTGTTCCTCAAAGCCCAGCAGCTGAGGAACCCAAGCCCTGACGTGTGGCGTCAGTGTGGGGGGACATCTGCTTTCATTTGGGAATAAAACTGGCCTCACTTCAGTAGAGACAAGCCGTGGCGCTTGGCAATGATTTAGATGAGGAAGTGAACACTTGCCTGGGGGAAGTGTTTGCATTACATTTGTCCAGGACTCTGGATGTTTTGCGACTCCTGAATATTCACATTCAAAATTTTATACCAGTCATTAATCTGATCTTGGTACAAATATCTTCCGGTTTAATTTAGCGTGCTTCCCTCTTGCAACAAGAATACCCAGACCTCCCTTGATTCAAGCAATTTTTGTTGGTGACTGAGATATGAGGGATTTTCCTTTTAACAGTAGTTTTAACCCGTGGAACTGGTAGAACATTCTCTGTGCTCTTTTCTGGGCATGCTCCCTTCAAAGAGCTGTGTGCATTTCAGCAAGCTGTCAGAGATCAGGGTTGTCCCGCCTGGCTGACATGTCCAGGTCAGGAGCTGGGGAATCCCTCGTCTTTTCTTCTTCCAAGGAATGCTTACAGCTACAGAGGCTGACCCATGGCTTGGAAATGTTACTGAGGAGCCTGAATGCTTTTTTAATCTCTTTGTTTGTTTGCTTTAAAGCAGACGGGACCAACACTTTCAAGCAGCATCGCCGGACTCCATCCTCCTCCAGCACGCTCACCTACTCCCCACGAGACGAGGACGATGGCATGGTAGGTGTTGCCGGGACCCCCCCTGCTGACTAGCTTAGCTGATTCTATGTCAAATGAGGGATGTCTGGAGCTTCTCTGGACTCCTCTGCCTCCCGTGTCACTCCGTGCACTGTGCTGTACCAGAGGCAGGACCAGCCTCAGCGTTCTCTGGCTGCTCCTGGGGCTGGTGCGGCGGGAATCAGAGGCTGCTCCTGACCTGGGGCGTTAGGCTGGCACTGCTGGTGCTTGTTTTCAGACTGCTTGAAAATGAGATGTGGTTGCAAAGCCCAGGAACTACAGAGCCCCCAGGCCTACCTGTGAGGGTGTACCTGCCTCCTGACCTGAGCACAGGGCTCGGGGCAAAACAGAGCTGCTGTTAGCGAAGTCTGGGGCTGTGACCGAGGCCAGTCACTCTCCATTTGGGCACGTAGTTGGACCATCCAGCAGCACAGCTAGCCCTGCAGTCATGACCAGAAAATCCATTCCTGTTTCCACCTCCAGATGGGGCTTCTGGCCACAGGGAGCAGGTTTGAAACCTGCTGAGTGGGCTGTCGACACTACAGACGGTGCTCAGCTCCTGAGGATTGCATCAACGGGGGCTTCTCACGCAAACCATTCCCTTGTCTCACAATTTCTGTGCAGAAAATTTTGTATCCAGCTTTGTCATTCATCACACTTCTGAATAACTTCTTTTTGAGGGAATTTAGAGATCCAGCAGGCCTCAGGGTTAGCTGCTTAAAGAGAATTAAATCAGCTAAATCAATTAAATCAAGAATAGCAGCAGCCAAGCAAACCTCAGTGAGTGGATGGATAGCGTGAGGTCTTGACCTTCTCCTGTCCCTAGTGCTCCAGCCACATCTCATAACCACAAGCTCCCATTTAGATTTATGCACCTTAGTAGTAGGCTGCAAATTAAAGTAAGTACTTGAGACTTTGTCAGGTTATGAGACCCAGCTTCTGAGCCAGGGATAAATGATCACTGCTCCTGCTGTGGTTAGTCACTGGCAGAGACTGGGGTCAACACCAGCATGGAGCTACACCACTTCTGAAAATACATTTGACGCCAGATTGCAAAGAGCTTTGTTGTCAGCATCCTGTAAAGTTCCTTCTGGTGCACAGAGATCTCGCTGTGTTTTATGTGAGCACGTGTTTGGTTTTCGGTTTTCTCTTCTCACAAAGCCCTTTGAGCGTTTGCCTCATGTCCTTGGCACATGCAGCTCTGTCACATCGCTGACCCCATGGTGCTGGGCTGCTCTTCCAGGAAGCCCTTGGCTGCCAGCACCAATCCTGTGGGCTGAGGGCTGTGCTCGCTGCACCCTTCTCATGAGCTGGGCGGTTCTTGCATGGCCCAGGGGAGGATTTTTCCAGAGGAGCGGGGGGACCTGGGGATATTACGTTTAGCCATGTCCAATGGAGGAGCTCCCTGACTCCTCTGAGGACCCCAGTGTCACAAAGGGAGGGGTGCAGCCAAGAATAGGAGAGATCTCTCCTAGGGCCTGGCCTGAGTCCTCTTGGACAGTCTCAGCCCACCTTCCCTGGAGAGCTAAATATTCTTAAACAAGAACAGCGGGAGGATTAATGAGTGGATCAGGAAGCAGCCTGCAGCAGGAGGTGCTGACAATCCAGAAGCACCACAGCCCTGCTCCAGACAAACTCACTGACCCTTTTAGGAAGCTTCCTTTGCTTTGTCGAGAAATAGTCTGGGATTTCCCTTCCTAATTGCTTAGTTTTCCCTTCTCCAGAAGCTGCCAAGGGCTTGTTGGCCATTGGAGAGACAGCTGGAGACAAGTCAGAGCCTCCTGTGACCTCCACCACCCCTCTTTTTTCTTTTTTAAGCTTCTGTTAATGAAACCAAAAGCAGAGCAGGGTGTTCTGGGAAGACCGAGCAGAGGCTGACCCTGCAGAGCTGAGCTCTCTCGGTTCTTAGCCTTGTTTGCTTGGCAAAAACAAAGGCTGCAGGTACCTAGAGGGGCACTGACCGCCAGTACACTCCTCTGCCATCCAGCATTGTCTCCACAGTGGAGTCATCCTTCTCAGCACATCAGCCTCTCTCCTGCGTGGTTAACACCAGCCAGGACACAGACCTCAGCCTGCAGGGTTGCGCCAGCCTGGCAAGGCTGTGTCTCTCACCCCGGCCTCATGGAAGGGCTTGTGGGCTGCAGAGCCCCCTCTCCATCGGTGATCCCACAGGTTGTTGCTCCTGATAGAACTGCTCTCTGCAGAGCCTGCCTTTGCTGCCCCCATTGCTGCATCACCACCAGAACGGGAACTGAGCACAGTCATTCTTGTTATTTTAATAACTTCTGGTACTAGTGGAGGGAAATAATAAAATTAATGGATACACATAAAATTGCTTTACGCCGTTACAACCATTCCTCCTCAAGGTCTACATATTTAGCCAGTAAATATGCTGTCTTTAAGTAAAAGAGCATTATACTTCGGCTTCTAAGCAGATGCAGCGTTTCTGAGCTCCTAGGATCCCAGCATCATAAAAGCTATGAAGCAGAGCGGTGTGAAGAACCGGCAGGATCCTGGTCTGCTCCTCCTCTGCAGTAGAGTCTGTCTGGGGAAGGCAGCAGGCTCTGAACCTCATCTTACATCTTTCATTGCTGAATTTTCCGACTGCCCCACTGGCCTCCTGCACTGCTTTTGTCTGCCCCCGGGTCTGATGTCACAGGGCAAGCACACAAAAGGCAGCTCGGGAGGTTTGAACATGAGGAAGAAATCGTTTTGCTCAGAAGGCAGCACAGGGCAGGAACCTGGGTGGCAGAGCCTCCTCTGTGCAGCGTTCCCCGACCCAGCTGGCCAGGGCCAGGGCTGGCCAGGGCGAGTCCTCGTTGTGCAGGCAGCAGGGCCAGCGATGTCCAGAGCTCCTCCCAGCCAGCACTTCCAGGAGTCTGCGGCTGACGTGGGCTATAGTCAAGCAGGTATAGGTGTGACATGTGCAGGCAGCCCAGGCATCGGTTATCTCTTGACGTTAAGTGTCTGAAGCTTACGGCTTCGTTCTTTGTCAGCCCATCCGTTCTGCTCCTTAAGACTGTTACTGCTTCTTTCTGCCCTCCTCCCAGTCTGCCAGCAGCAGGTCTCCCAGGGTAACCCACCTACCAGCTGCATGACACCAGTCTCCCCGTGGTGCAAAGCATCTCTGGTTTCTTTTTGACATCAAACTGCATTTCAGCTCCACGCTGCTGGTTGATATTCTGCCCATGGAGATGCGCTGCCGCTTAATATTCCAGCAACAGCATCCCCTCAGAGCCAATCCCAAGGCCGCCAGGACCAGTGGGATTTTTCTTGATTGGTGCATGCGATGTCCACTGAGCTCTGCCCTCTCGAGCAGGAAGCGACAGAGCCGGGCTGTTACTGAATTGAATAGAAGGAAGTCTGCACACTTACGCAGAGAAATTTGGCAGAAGTTAGATAGTGAAACAACAAGTGCTGCTGCAGAGATTACGGGGACAGCAGGAGCTGGGAGCTGGCTCAGGGCAGATTTATAAAGCTTTCTGTGAGGGATTAATTCTTCCAAACCACTGCTTTGCGGGCACGCGCGGTGAGTACACAAGCGAATGCACCTCTGAGAAAGTTACGTGCTTGGGATGAGGATGTCAGCCTGGTGTAGTGAGCTGAAGCAGAGTGGTGCCTGTCCTGGCTCCGAGCACGGTGGAGCGTTCCCAGCTGTGGGAAGGGCTCTCTTTGGGGCAGCTCAGTGCAGCTCGGCAGAGTGGATGAACAAATGGGGCAGCTCAGTTTTGCAGCGGAGGGGAATCTCTGTACAAAGGGGTTTGGAGCAGGGGGAATTATTGGCAGTAACAAGAACTGTTTCTTATCTCTTTGAAGCCTCCGATCAGCACCCCGCGCCGCTCCGACTCTGCCATCTCCGTCCGCTCATTGCACTCAGAGTCCAACATGTCCTTGCGCTCGACGTTCTCCCTCCATGAGGAAGAGGAGGAGCCAGTAGGTATTTGGGATTGTCTGAAGGAGCGATGTTAGGAAGTGCAGTGTCTAAAGAGTAACTTAGTGGACTCTTGTGAGTACACACAGTTATCACAGGCAGATTTTTCATGATATTTGGCATCTAAAAGCCTGTCAGGACTCCTGGTTTTAATTGTTTCCACCACTGACTTCTGCAAGTTCCTTTGCTTCCTTGTGTAGCATTTCCCTCTCTGTAAAGAGGGGACAATGGTGGGGCTTTTCTGCTTCTCAGAGGAAGTCTTTGCAAAGTTCTGCGTGACTCCCTGGCTTTGCTGCAGAGCAGTGGGAGGTTGCAAGGCTTAGCTGGTGGTCTGTCCCCAGGCAGTCAGATTAATGCAATTCCTCACGGGTTCAGAGCCCCATCCTGCAGGGAGGGCTGTGTGGCACCCCACTGACTCGATTGTAAGCCCCAGGAGGGTGCAAGGAATTGTCCACATGCAACTCTTGTTGGGGGAGGATGCTTTTAAGCTGAGCCTAGCTTGTGACCCAGTAACTAACCCCAGACTGGATGCATGAAAGGTCAGGCCGTATTGTGCTACAGGTCTGTGATAGAAGTGTGTGTTTCACACTGAGGGACCCAGGGGGTTATGTTTGCATTTCGGAGAGCAGCGTGGGATGAAAAGACAGCCCAAACTGCAGCAATTGGTTTGAAATGCTCTGAAATGTGAAGCCCTGCTCTGGCATGGAGCAGAGAGCTGTGCTGCTCTGGCAGGATGTGCTTGGAGCCCGCATGCCGGCAGCCTTCGTTGGTAAATAAAAATGGAGAAATGGGCCTGTTGCAGCAGGAACAATGTTGTTTCTGCTCATAAGGGGATCAAAGAGCCCTTCCTTCAGGATGTTTCAGAAATGCAAAGGACAAGCTGCTTTAAAATTGCTTTTAAACTCCAAGCTTAGTGCAGGGGACATTTCTGACCACACACTGTTCAGTCCAACCAAACAGAAAGAGATGAACGGTGCAGCTCACACAGCTCCAGTGACTTGAGTCAGTCTGACAGAAGTTGGCCTATGCACTTTGCTGTCGGGTCCTGATCCTGCCACATGCTGGTGGCCCCCAGTTTGTGACAGGCTGAGGGTCTCCAGCCATTCCCAAGTTCACTCCTCCCCTGCCTCTTATACACTGGAGGGCAGCAGGTCCAGACAGAAGTTTGTTCCGAGATAAGGAAATCCTTAGCGTGCCCCATGCCCTAGGCTCTCCAGGGCTTCCCAGGGCTCCCCACTGAAGAGTGGGTTTGTTGCCACTGGAAGCTCTTGTGTTTGGAGTAACCCTTGCGCTCTCTGTCCCTTTTTCTCCTTTTCTTCAGGAGCCGCTGGTGTTTGCTGAGCAGCCATCCGTGAAGCTGTGCTGCCAGCTGTGCTGCAGTGTGTTTAAGGACCCAGTCATCACAACCTGTGGGGTAAGGCAGGGCTCTTCCAAATCACAAGTGAGGGCTCCACATGTGTCCTGTGTGAGATGCAGCCGAGGCCTGACTGTCCCCAGTGACTGTCCCCCTGAGTGAGCAGCAACAAGGCAGCCCTGGCCGGGGAAGCCAGCGTAGGAGCAGAGATGCTGACGGCCTCCCTATCCCAGCCATGGTCAGTCTCCTTGGCATGGCTTCAGTGAGGTTTCCAGCTCCTCGTTCCCTGTCCTGAAGGGCTCTGCAGGGCATTGCTGCCTCCTGAGCACCCCAGGGCAGATGCTCTTCAGCTGTGAAGAAAGCGTTTCTTATAAAACAAGAATGACTTGAAGCTTCATTTAGTTAATGCTTGCAAAGGGATTGAGATCCTCTAATGAAGGCACAGAGTGTTATGAATATTCTTCTACATTCCATTTTACTGGGATTTAATAGAAACTGTATATTATTCCTGTTTCTGTGCTACATGAGAAGAAAGATGGCTTTGTGCAGGCTCTCTAATGTTTCCGACGTGCTTCTGATTGCCAGGATGGAGCTGGAGCAGCAAAAGCAGAGAGCAGGGTTGTTTGTTGCAGGGAGGGTGCTATCCCCAAAGGTGCTGGAATTTGGTGGAGGTTTGCCGCACCATTTCACTAAGCGGCTCTTCATGGAGACACTGAGATTTACTGGTTAATATGGAAAAAAAAAGAAATCTGCCGCAGGAAGCAGGCTGGCTTCATTTGCAGTCCTGCTTTGGCAGCTCTGGCAACAGCATCATGCAGCTGCACCCTGCAGGAAAAGGCCGCCTGAGCAGGGCAGCAGATAACGGCTCCAGAGAGTGACTTACAGCCTCTCCGGTGCTCCTGCCAAACGCTGGCCCTGGGGCAGGGGAATGTGGCTGAGGAAGCTCCAGGGAACCCGCTGGGCAGATTCAGGACCTGTGAAACGCTGCAGCCTTTGTTCCTCTCTCTATATTCATTAGCACCTTAGGTTGGATTTGCTGCTTTATCAAGTTAAATTGTCCTGCTGTAAGACTAGAGAGATGGAAGCTATGGAAAGTGGTAAAACTTACAGTGCCTGTAATGGCCTTATAAAGCAACCGAGAGCAGGACAGCTCCAGCTTCTTTAGGAGAGCTGCAGAGGGAGGGATGGGTGTGTTGGGCTGACTGGCCAGGGACAGGGAGAGGCCAGACTTGCCCATGCTCTTCCCCTTGAGGATTTCTCAGGGAGATGAGAGGAATGACATGGACTAAAGCAGAGGGTGCAGTAGAGAACCATGGAGGGTAGGAACAGCAGGGTGAGGCAGAATGTGCCCGTGGCTGTGGCCTGCACCATGTTCATGGGCTGATCCTGAATGGGGCAGAACCCCCAAAGCTTCAAACCGTGTGCTCGGTGCTCCTCAGGAGCAAGACCCGTGTTCCACTCTGAGCTGCCCGAGCAAGCAGCTGGGTTTTGCCCTGTGGTGCGAAGTCAGGAGAGCGCTGAGCAGTGAAGTGGCAGAACAGCTGCTGAGGCCCCTGAGCCGCAGGCTTTGCTCTCTCCCACCTTTCCCGTCATTAGCTGCAGTGAATAATTTGTCTGAATTGTTTACGCTGACACTGCTGTTCCTCTTTGTCTCCATAGCACACGTTTTGCAGAAGATGTGCCTTAACATCTGGTGAGTACAGACCTGCTCTTGGGTGACACAGCCAAATGCTGTTATTTTCTGGTTTGTTGCTTTCACTTAAAAGAAACCTGCAGGAAGATGTCTGAAGGGCTTAAAACAAGCTGTCAGACCCGGGCTGCTGCTGCAGCAGCAAGGGGCTGGGCTGTGCAGCTTCAAGCTCTGACGGTATGCACGGTGGCTTGGGCACTGAGGGCTGGGCCCGGCTCTTGGATACAGAATGTTCTCAAATTCTGGAATATGCACTGGATAATCTCAGGATAATACGTCTCACCCAGAGCTGACCCATTGCTTTCCAACAGAAAGCTTTCTGTGGCTGCCTAGATAAGGAACAGGGGGGCTGCGTTTCGCAGAGACCCATCAAACCCCTTCTCCCCGCTCCCCTTAGTGCCAGCTCTCTGGCCACTGACTGAGCCTGGGCACAGCAGCACAGAGAGCTGCTTTAGCTCACCCAGCTCTTCCAGAAACCTGATGGAACCCAAGTTCTGGCTGCTGGCCTGGCCTAACCAGCTCCCACTTGGTTCGGATTCAGCGCTACAAAATAAGGCTTTATTTGGCAGGAGCCTGTGCCCCTCTTGGAAAGCTGCTGTGCAGCACAAAGCCAAGCCGTGCCCATTACCAGAACAGTGAGCCCTGAAGAGGGGCACCGGGGAGTCCAGCAAAACAGCTCTTTCTGCCTTAAGATGTTGGTCTTCCACACATGAGGGGTCCCTCTGCTTTGCGTGCTAATCGTCTCTCACCACGCTGTGCTTTATCTATCCCAACCAACAGACTGGTAGCAAATGGCTTTGCTAGTTGTGATCCTGAGTTGCTCGGTTTTGCTCCTGCCCTCAGGGCTGGTGTCTTTCCTTCGCAGAGTGTCCCGGATTGCAGTGCCCCAGGCTTGGAGGGAACAGGTTGTGCATGGGGCATTGGCTGGTTTGTGGCCACTGCCTGTGAATACTCTCACTTCAGCAAGCACAAGGTGGTTCGCTGGCAGCTAGCTCAAATTATCATGGATTCATATAAACTGTAACTTCTCACCAAGCCCCAAGACAAACCAGAGACGGTGGCTTGCAGATCTGTGAATATTCATGGCTCGTTCCCATCTGGGAGTTGGCCATCTTGGCCAGAGAAGGCAAAAAAATAAAATCTCCGCACAGAGGCTCTTGGAAATGCTCCTGCAGCGTCTCAGTCCCTGCTGACTCTTTTTCTTCCCTTCCTGGCAGAGAAGTGCCCCGTGGACAACGCCAAACTGACCGTGGTGGTAAACAACATCGCGGTGGCTGAGCAGATCGGGGAGCTCTTCATTCACTGCAAGTATGGCTGCCGGCCCGCAGCCAGCAGCAAGCCCGCTGCCTTCGAGGTGGACCCCCGTGGATGCCCATTCACAATTAAACTGAGTGCCAGGAAGTAAGTGGCTCGTTCCCAGCATGCAGCCTCTCTGGGAAAGGGCTGCACCACCAGCAATCCGCAGTGGTATCCGAGCTGCTCTGGGTTGGGGCAGCTCCTGCCAGCAGGGCTCTGCTGGGGTGTGTGGGGCTGTGGAAGTGGGCAGGGTGGCTTCAGGGGACAGCTCTTTCCACTCTGTCTCAGGACAATGGCAGATGGGCTGGTCTCAGGGAAAAGACCCTGCTCTTTGTTCCCAGCGTACCCGAGTGTCTCAGCCGTGGGACAGGGCAGCTGTGCAAGCAGCCACCTCACACCTGGGGTGAAACACTGTGGCTATGGTCAAGCAGAGACTTTTCTGTAAGAGGAGTTATCCTAGTTATATCCTGGGAATCTGGAATCTATCTCCCTCCCCATCCTAAATGCATTCACTGTCTTCCCTATCCCCTGGCCACTGCCTGAAGGCTCGGCCGACCAGCCACAGAAGATGTTCCCTGCGTAAATGTGGCCTATTACTACTCTCGGCTTACTGGCCAAATGAGAGTTTAAAGCTAAATTGCAGTCCTAGAGCAGGAGGCTTTCGATCACCCAGCAGCCTCCCAGGACTGGTTTGCTCCTTTCCTGAGAATCTGTGTTGTTTCCATTAATTTTTGCTTGTCGCTGATTTTTCCCTCCTTTCTTCCTCTCCATGGGCAGGGATCATGAGAGCAGCTGTGACTACAGGCCAGTTCGCTGCCCCAATAACCCCAGCTGCCCACCTCTCCTGAAAATGAACCTGGAGGCACATCTGAAAGAGTGCGAGCACATAAAGTGTCCCCACTCCAAGTATGGGTAAGGAGCTGGTGCTGGTTAGTGGGAGGGGTGCACTGACCTCATTTCTGAGCAGCTTTTCAGCTCTGGCAGCTTTGGGAGAGCCCTGTGGGCTCTGAGCAGCTCTACCCAGTGCTGGCATGGGCCTGAGAACCAAGATCAGGCATGCAGGGCTTGCAGAAGGCAGCCCCCAAACCTCTTGTTGAGGACGGGCAGGTCATGCTGCCCCGCTATAAGCCGCGCTGGCAGCTGAGGAGGAGGGTGAGGTGCGTAGGCAGAAGAAGCAGCTGGAGGAGCAGCAGGGCCAGAGCCACACAGGGAGGAGGAGGAGTACAAGAGTAACACGGGCGCTGTGGCAGCGTCTTTCAAAGCAGTCCTTCTCCCAGGGCAAGGGAAGTGCTGATCAGCCTCGCAGGGCTGACTGTCACCTGAGCAGGAGTGGAGCCCGGGCTGGGGCTTCCCTGCAGGACACCCAGGTGAGGTTGTGGTGCAGGCAGAGCTGTCTTGGCAGAAGCAGAGCAAGGTGAGTCCTGGCAGAGCAGCCCTGACTCCCTGTCATGCTGCAGGCCCCAGTCAGCATCTGCCCAGGTCAGCTGCATTTTTCCCCATTGGATGGCTCTTAAATTGGGCTCCTGGGGAGCTCACGAAGTGACGACTCATTGTGTCTCTTGCCCAAGACCTGCTGCAGCTACCTAGACAGGCAGTTCAGTTTGAGGCCAATGCCCTGGCTAGAAGCATGGGAGCTGCTTGGCCTCTCTGTTGCCTCGCAGTTGCCTGCACCCAGCAGGATGGTGAACCTGGTCCTGGCAGGAGGAGCAGAACAGCTGGGGACCCACAGGCTTCAGACCTCCCTCTGCGGAGCCAGCTGAGCAAGGAGGTCTCCATCGTGAGCCCTGCTCCAGCCCGTGTCTGCCTTCCCTCGTAGGTGTACCTTCATAGGAAATCAAGACACTTATGAGACCCACTTGGAGACGTGCAAGTTTGAGGGTCTGAAGGAGTTCCTGCAGCAGACGGATGATCGCTTCCATGAGATGCAGGTGGCGATGGCCCAGAAGGACCAGGAGATTGCCTTCCTGCGCTCCATGCTGGGGAAGCTTTCGGAGAAAATCGATCAGCTGGAGAAGAACCTGGAGCTTAAGTTTGGTGAGTCTGCACCGGATGAGCTCTGTGGTCAATGCTGTAGGGGCAGGACAGCTCCTCATTAGGGTGGTGCGTTACAGGATTCATTCCGTGTTTAAAACTGGTGCTGAGCAGGTTCAGATATTCGTCGCAGAGGAACAAATAGGGGTTCCACTGACTTCTCTGCTGCCAGAGACCTAATCCTGCAGTGAGTGGACACTGGTGGCAGCCACCGCCTTTCTCCTGTGTCTTTTTCCTGTGCAGCCTGTGGGCACAGGCCCCCATAAAAACCAGCAAGTCGAATAGCCAGCAATGCAGCCGTCCTGGAGCAAGCACAGTTCTTGGTCACCTTCTCTGTGCCCAGCCCTGTCTTGCCTCCGGAACTTTCCGGGTCTTCAGCATCCAAGTACAATTTGTGTTTAAGTAGCAGAGTCCTCCCTGCTTTTTCCCTGCGGATAACAGCAGTGGGTTCTCCTCCCTCCCTGTTTAGAGGTTAATTGGCAGCGGGTGCCCTCTGCTCAGTGACTCTGCGGTGACCGTGGACCTCTCCATCTCTTGTAGATGTGCTGGACGAGAACCAGAGCAAGCTGAGTGAGGACCTGATGGAGTTCCGCAGGGACGCCTCCATGCTGAACGTGAGGAGGGGCTGGACCTGGGCCAGAGGAGCAGGGATTACCTGCAGTTAGCTGGTTCTGCTGCTAGTTAGGCTTCTCTCATGGTGGGGGGAGCCCCTGTGGTTCCCTGCTGCCCCCTGGTTCAGTTTGCTTCTGCTGGGTGAAGGTCTCCTCTAGGCTGAGGTAAAGGCAGCTCATAGAGCACATTCTGGTCACGGCACCTGGGCTACCGTTTTAACTGGTTCTGCTGCCTTTTTTCAGCCTGTTGCTGCTCTGGAAATGTGTGAATAGAGGGAAGGACCCCTGCAGCAAGGAGAGAGCCCTCTGCTCCAAAGCCTGGGCACTCCTGTGCTGTTTATACGAGCCAGGGACAGTGGGCCCCCCTTCCTGCCTGCAGGGAAAGCAGGAGGATAAGCAGCTCCCTGCTACAAGCTGGCGTGAGAGCTGTGTCATGATCTTGGACATATTCACACACCGATGTCGGAGAGACCTTCCTCCCTCGTTCAGGCAGGCTGCATCCTACTGGCTGTACTGGGTTGGGGTAGCTCCCCCTGGTTTACCTAAGTACACTAATGAAGAGGGTCCCCATGGACGTGGTAGGGACCAGACCGTGGGGGAGACTACAAAGAGACTTTCCAGCAAGGTGGACTTCAAGAGCCCAGCCAAGCTAGCCGTCCCCGTGACCCACTTGATTATTTTTAGCAGTCTGATGAACGGTAGAGCAAGGGCAGCGTATTCTGAAAGGTATTTCTGTGCCTGCCTGAATACTGAAGAGTTTAGAGCAGGTCTGAGAGCTGGCAGAGCCCTGTGGTCTCTGGAGGGAGGTGACAGAGGGACTTACGCAGAGTTAGCTGCTGAAGGAGGTGGGAGTGGTCTTAGCAGTGGAGGGGGACAGTCTTTTGATGCCTCTTAAAGTCTCTTGACGGCTCTGCAGCTCAGGTGGCTTGTTCTCTTTTCCAGGATGAGCTCTCCCACATTAACGCTCGGCTCAACATGGGCATCCTCGGCTGTGAGTATGCGGGTGGTTGTCCTCCTCCCAGGCTGGGTTTGGGGTGATGGCCCCTTTCAGGCGAGGTCGCAGACACGCGCAGAATCACTTGTCTCTGAGGGCAGCAGTAATTTGTTCACTGCTGCTGCAGGAAGAAAACACAGCTGGGAGAGCTGGCCAGAAGCACGGGGTGTTCAGCTGTTGGGGGGAGATGTCAAGTATGCTCCCCAGGTCCAGCCTGGGAGCTGTGTTAGGGAGACGAGTCCTGGGGCTCAAAGCAGTGATGAGCTGTAAGGGTGGGACATGAGACCTTCTAGCCAGACTGGGAGGGTCTCACAGTTCCTTCTGGCCTGCAACAACGTGAAGTGCAAGGAGGAGCTGCCAGGCCAGCGCAGGGAGCTCTGTCCCCTCCGAACCTGTCCCCCTCCTCACCTGCCCTCTCGTTTCTGTAGCCTACGACCCTCAGCAGATCTTCAAGTGCAAGGGGACCTTTGTGGGACACCAGGGCCCTGTCTGGTGCTTGTGCGTTTACTCCATAGGAGACCTGCTCTTCAGCGGCTCTTCAGACAAAACCATTAAGGTAAGAGCTGGCCTCTCCCTGCATCTTCTGCACTTGTGCATGTGTTTCAGGAGGGACAGAAGCTGAGCTGCAGTTTGTGGGGTGGGGGGGATGTCGCTTCCCAAAGTTTCTCCTGAAGTATCTTTGCAATCAGAGTTGCACAAAATCCTCTACGAGGAACCGTGGTAGTGAAATCGAGAGACAAGCAGTGGGCTTTGCAAAGCCCTGATCAGAATCTCTCTCCTGTTTTGCTGTAGGTGGTGTTTAGGGCATTCAAGCCTATTTCTGATTTATTTTCCCTTGTTATAAAAAGTCATCTTAGAAAAAAACATTTTTCCCCGATTAGATGTGTCCTTTTTCCATTTTACGGCATGGTTTTTTTTCTTGGTCCTGTTTTCCGTCACTCAAACTGACAGCACTGCTCCCGTGCAACTAACAACGGCTCCCAGCATTACCGTGGTGGCTGCTGGCTGGGCTGGGAGCCACGAGCCCTGCCAGGAGCAGAGCTTTGCTTTAGTTTCTTTGAGCAAGAGCCACGCGGAAGAAAATGGGCATTGCTGTACTTCATTGAAGGAAAACAGCTTTGTCCCCTGTCCTGTCAGCTCTGGGAGCTGCATCTCCATGTTCCCTCTCTTGAGAGTGGTGTGTGCTCAGGGGAGGAAACCTCTGCAGCAGTGGAGGAGCCCCCGCACAGGGTGTAAAACGCTAAAGCAGGAGCCTGGGAGCTGCTGCTCTGGTTCAGCATGTGGTGCTGGCCTGGGCTGTGAGAGGCAGGGCTGGAGGGGGCTGATGCGTGCTGCTCTCTCGTGTCTCGCTAACTTCAACCCGACCCTTCGCAGTACATTTCCTTTCCTACACAAGCTTATCTCTGCCCGGGAGCCCGGAAGGCAGGTGCCCAGGTGACAGCCTGTTTCCTCGGTTTTGTGGCTTTGCTGACATCCTGCCCGGGTCCCCAGCGGCAGCATCTGACTCGTGTTTCCTGTTAGGTGTGGGATACCTGTACCACATACAAGTGCCAAAAGACCTTGGAGGGTCACGATGGAATTGTACTGGCTCTCTGCATCCAGGGGTGAGTGGAAAGGGACACCTGCCCCTGTGGGAGAGAGCGGGGAGGGCACTGGGGCTCCTGATCATCATATCCCAGACTGGTTTGGTGGGAAGGGACCTTCAAAGTTCACCCAGTCCAACCCCCTGCAGTAAGCAGGGACATCTGCAACTGGAACAGGTTGCCCAGAGCCCCAAGGTCCAGCCTGACCTGGGATGGGGCTTCTCCCACCTCTCTGGGCAACCTGGGCCAGGGTCTCACCACCCTCAGCATCAACAATCTCTCCCTTCTCTCTCATCTGAACGTCTAAATGTCTCGTCTAAATCACACCCTTACAATTCCTGTCCTCAGTCCTGCACATGCCCACGCTGTGTCTGAGAGGCACATCTTGCCCCTTTGCTCTTTAAAGATGGACAGACACTCTTTGGCCTTGCTGCTGTCCTGGCTGCCTTCCCGGGTCACTCGCAGGGTGCCAGCCTCCTGCTCGCGGAGCCGATCCAGCCTGGGCTCCGCTCCTGGGGTTGCTGTGTTTAGCCTTGGCCCAGCGAGGCTGTGGGACTGCAGCTCCTGGCCCAGCACAGCTCCTGGGAACAAGCTGGGACCCTGCACGTGTCACTCTCCCTCGCTGACCTCCTCTTGTTTTCTGGTGACGTTGCAGGAACAAGCTGTACAGCGGCTCTGCAGACTGCACCATTATTGTGAGTACCCGGGAGCCCTGCGCTGCTGGGGTGGGACATCCATGGGCCAGGCCAGTGGCTCGTGTCTTGCTGTGGCTTCAGCTGTGTGTGATTGCCGGCTCCCAGAGGCAAAGGGCTGCAGCTCAAGGGGCCTGCCCCTGCCCCTGCCCCTCATGGATGCTCTTCTCCTCCATTGCAGGTCTGGGATATTCAAAACCTGCAGAAAGTGAACACGATCCGAGCACATGACAATCCTGTTTGCACTTTGGTCTCCTCGCACAACATGCTCTTCAGCGGCTCTCTCAAAGCTATCAAGGTAGAGCTCTGGGGTGGCTCCTCTTGGCCTGGCTGGGGACCAGGGGTACAAACTGTCAGGCAGCAGTGTCCAAACGGGAAGGAACTGGCATATTTGGGCTGTAGGTGACCAGGTTACCATGCTCTCCTGAGGCACGCAGAGGAGCACAGCTTCACAGAGCAGAGCTTTAGCCCATGCTCCGTGCTGAAGTCAAAGATGTTCTGGGACCTGGATGATAAAACATCTCTTTTTTTCCTGGCTCTGTAAACCTCAGGCTGCGGGTGGAGTATCTTGGCAGTGCCCAAGTGTGTGTGTCTCCTTGGGTGCCCAGCAGACCTACTCAGATCATTGGCAGTTGTGTCTGGGGACCAGGAGTGGCTGGGGATTCCGGCTGCCTGTTTTGAAACCCGCTCCAGAGGATCTTGAATCTGCAATCTGTACCTAAAGCCTGCAGAAACCAGGGAACAGCTTTGCAAGCTGCCCTTCAAAGCCTTGGCTAGATTCCCTTGGGTCTTCTTCCAGTTCCTGGTGAGATGCTTACAGGACCATCCATCTGTAAGAGGACACATGCTCTTTTCTTTGTCTAGGGGCTGGAGGAGCAATGAGACAGCAGAACTTGGGGCCTTCTGGTTTTGTTCAAGCCCGTGGCTCTGCTGGGGAAGGGTCTCTGCCAGCGATGCTGCAGGCTCCCGGCTGGCTCTCCCAGGCCCTCAGGGAACACCCTGAGTCAGCAGAGTTATTGTGTGCTTTATCTGCCAGTCAGTGGGGTCAGGCGATTCCCACCGGGCAGAAGAGCCGTGGCGAGCTGGGCAGGCCTTGTGCTGGCTGGGCAGTGCCTGGTGCCCGGGCTAGGGGCTGACCTGGGCTGCCTCACCACTGCCCTGTCCCACCGTGTCCGTGTGTCTCTCTGTGCCTCCACAGGTCTGGGATATCGTAGGTACTGAGCTCAAGCTGAAGAAGGAGCTGACAGGTCTCAATCACTGGGTGCGAGCACTGGTGGCTTCTCAAAACTATCTCTACAGCGGATCTTACCAAACAATCAAGGTGGGACCCTGAGGCTTGTGGCAACCATGAGCCTTCGGCTCTCCTGGTGCCTGTACCCTGCAGCAGGGAGGGTGGAGTGGGGCAGCAGGGTGGCAGAGCGCTGCTGCAGCATGGCTGAGCCGCCAGGTTTTACTGCGCTGGTTGCATCTTTGTGGGCGCAGAGGCTGGGATTTGGCCGGGCCTTGGGCAAGCAGAGATAACAGGCAGCCTTGCAGCCGCGGCACCTCGCGCTGCCTCTGCAGCGGTGGCTGCGCTGACAGTGCTGCTGATAAGAGAAGGTCACCGGCTGGCCGCAGCATTGCCAGCAATCGGTGTGGGGTTTCTGCGCTGCCCTTGGTCTGTGCTGGCTTGGGCTGTGATGAATAGTTCACCTCCCACGGCTGGTGACACGAGAGCATGAGCAGTGGCCTCCTCAGCGTGAATAAATCCCTGTTAATGGGTCTGCGCCGGTTCTTAGTGCGATTGAGGGCTGGGTTGTGCGTGCACAGTCACATGCACAAGCTCCATCGCTTTTTCAGCCTGGATGGCCAAGGCTGGGCAGCTGAATAAGGCAGCAGGACTTTGCTCGTCAGAACTGGACAGATTTGTCCTTGGAGGTGTGATGTGGGCTCACACGGAGACAGGCTGACTCCGTGCCTGGCTGGAGAAGAGCTTCAAGGGATCTCCCTTCTGGAGACGGGTCCCTGCGTGGGTCTCATCCTGCCTTTGCTCCGGCAACTCTTTCAGATCTGGGACATCCGCAACTTGGAGTGTGTCCACGTGCTGCAGACGTCGGGTGGCAGCGTCTACTCCATCGCTGTGACAAACCACCACATCGTGTGTGGCACCTACGAGAACCTCATCCACGTAAGGGCTGTGGGGTTTGAGGCAGGGTTTGGGGGAGAGGGGCAAGGGCTCTGCCAGACCACCTCAGCACCCACCCCAGAGCTGGAAGCTCCTGGCGGAGGGGAGGTCGGTGGGCTGCAGCCCGGCACAATCTCTGAGCCCCGCTCTCCTCCCACAGGTCTGGGACATAGAGACAAAGGAACAAGTCCGCACGCTGACTGGGCACGTGGGTACGGTCTACGCCCTTGCCGTCATCTCCACGCCGGATCAAACCAAAGTCTTCAGTGCATCGTACGACCGGTCTCTTAGGGTGCGTGTCCGGAGCTGTGCTGCTGCTTCTCTGCATTCGTTAGAACACGGACAGCCAGGAGGGACAGGGAGGATGGGGGACTCACCCCTGCATGCCACATGTCCTATTTAACTTGGGTCACCTGGCGGCACACAGCATCCCCTGTCCCTCCCAGGGCTGGGATGTGCCAGAGCCCTGTGCCCCGCTGGCCTGGCTCACGCCTCCTCTGTGCCTGCAGGTGTGGAGCATGGACAACATGATCTGCACCCAGACGCTGCTGCGACACCAGGGCAGCGTCACTGCCCTCGCAGTCTCCAGGGGCCGCCTCTTCTCTGGCGCTGTGGACAGCACTGTAAAGGTTGGTCTCCTCAGGCTTCTCCCTGATGGTTTGGTCCCTTCCAGTACTAGAACTAGGGCGTTAAATGAGTTAGGAGCCGTCTTCGAACAAACAAGGGGGTGCTTCTCAAGGGGTGGGAGGTTTGACTGCTGACAGAGGGTGTTGTGGGTGCTGGAAGCCCACAGGGAAGCTCCAGAAGAGGATGGAGAGAAGCCCACAGAGCTGCTCAGAGCAGTCACTGCCATGGGTTCCTGCTGTCTCCTTGCAGGTCTGGACGTGCTAGCGAGAGCCCCACGCGAGTCCTGCACACTGAAAGACCAAAAACTCCTCGCCTCCGTCAGCCTGCTGGGTGACGAACACCACTACGAGATAACTGCTGCAGCTCCTCTCCGCACCGACCACTGCCTGCCCTGCCCGCCGGCTGGTCCCCCCACCCGCCAGGAGCCCGGCTGGCAGCTCCCGGAAAGGGTCTGGCCCATGGATGCTCCAGACGCTCCCTCAGCTCTGCCCTTACAGGACTGGAAATGCAGAGGAAGCCATTAGGGTGCCCTCCTCTGCCGCGTCCCCCCCAGCTGGGGAGCATCCTCCGGGGCCTCCAGGCCAAGGCAGCCCCGCACAGCACTGGTCAGAGGCCACGCAGCCCTGGGCCAGGGCTGGGCCTGAATGGTTCAGCCGGTCACTTGCCTGGCCGGGGCGGTGGCGCCGGGAGGCTGCTCCCTTGTAAATGGTAGAACCGAGCATTAGGCCTTGCCCTGGGTGGGAATCCCACCCCTGTCTGTCCCTAGTATTTAATTTTACTGCCAAAGCATCAGGCTGATCCATCCGGGGGATTGAGGTGTGTTCTGGAGTAGCCAGGTACGATTTTTATGCCACAGCTAGTTCTCAAATCAAGCAACACAAGCCCATTGTTCACCACTCTGTGATAACGGTCTCCACATTAAAGAGAAAAATCCTCTGTTGCATTTTTACTCACATTTTCTACTGTTTTTAAGATTGTAATATAGATTTGATTATTTCTTCATTGACAATAAAAGCAGAAAGAGTTGTTCCTGGCCAGCCTGAGTTATTGCGGGCCCTCGGCAGGAGCTGGCGGCCAGCACCAGCCCTATGGCTGCTCCAGCCCACGCCCCTTCACCCCAGAGGGGTTGGGCACGGCCACAGCACCCAGGGACCGGCGCACCTCGTGTTGGGGAAGCAGCTCCCAGCCAGCCTGGCCACCGCACACCCCACAGCACCCTGGCACCCGGCCAAGGCAGAGGCACCCACGGGTGGCCTGGGACCCGGAGAGACGCGACTGTGCCACGAGGCCCCAAGTGCACCGCGGCTGCCCGGTCCCCACTGCCCGTGACGGCTGGGGGTTCGTGGACACAAATAGCGGCGACAGCCCAGCAGGGGTTTTATTGTCTTTATTTTTCTTTAAATATTTGTTGCCAGACTTCGTATAGGAGCAAACTTCTTCACAGCACCACGAGCCATCGACTATTCAGAACAGGGAGAGAAAGACGAGGAGAGGTGAGAGCTAAGCACAGAAGAGCAGGAGAAGCACCAGGATGCATCGCTCGACAGATGGGGTACGATACAGAGTCCATAACTTAATCATAAAAAATATATATATGTATATATCCATCATGGAGAACCTCATGGAGTTTTATCTTTTAGATACATATCTTTTTTTCTTTTCAACAGATATTTTCAGGCGAGTGAATTTTTTTTTGTTATTTTTAAAGTCTTTTTTGTTTTTTAAAAGAAATTTCAAAGTTGTGCCAAACACATCTGGATCAGCGACCACAACGGGAGAGACGGGGGGAAGAGAGAGAGAGAGAGAGAGGGGAAGGGGTGGGGGGAGAGGAAGGCGGAGGAGAGACCACTCTGTACGTTTCGGAAAGGAAAGGGACAGCAACACTTCTGTTTTGAAACCACAAGCAAAAAATAAAAAAAAAAAGCATTCATCAGGACTCAGCGACTGAACCAGACTCCAGTTTATACAGGAATATACAGCGGCGCGTCCTGGGAGCGCACGCGAGCACACGCACACACACCCACCCCACGCACCCAACAAATGCCAGAAAAAAAAAAAACCCACGAACAAAACACCGGAGTAATAAACACAACCCGGCCCTGAAGACACTCCGAGAGAAACGCAACACCTCCAGGAGAGGAATTAACCAAAACCTCCGTAAAACAAGGCACATCCTTTGAGTTCTGAACGGCGTGAAAATGAAGACGCGACACAACCCCAACGGAAAGAACCGCTCGCACGTACCTTCCACCCAGAGACGGTAAATATTTGTGCTACTCGAGGATGAGTTTGCCACAAGACACACAGCTTAGTATAGTCTAATAGTTTTTCTCAAGCTAAAATCCAGTTTTCTCTTGATTTCTTTTAAACTGCTTTATATATAATTGCTAATATTTTTAAATCTTTTAAATATATATTTTGTTAAAGTTTATTCTTTTTTATTATTTTGGGGGCGGGGGAAATCTGCTTTATATCTTTTTTTTTTATTTTTTTTTTCCCCCTCCAATAAATTAATACTTCTTTATAGCTTATCACTGTCCTCTCCCCGGGCGGGGAGGGGCTGGCCAGGGGCACGTCCCGCTGCCCCCCGCCCGCCTGCGCCGCCGAGGACCCCGAGACGGGGCGTTCACTCCCCGATTTGCAACCAACGCCAACAAAACCCCCTTCCCACGCCCGAGGTGAAGCCCGCTGCCAAGGGGAGCCCCGCGGCCGGGCCCCCCCGCGCCCCTCGGGCAGCAGCCCCCCGGCCTGCTGCGACGCCGCGGAGGGACCTCACTGCCCGCCCGCCCCCAGCCAACCACGGCGGAAAAAAAAAAGATAGATTTACAAAGGAAAATTAAAAAAGGAGCAAAGAAACCCAAGTGCATTTGCCCCCCCCCACCCCCGGACCTGCCACCGGCGCGGCCACCAGCAAACGCCATCGGCCACGGCGCAGCCACCGCGCCGGGCAGGGGCTTGTGCTACATTCGGGCCGCAGCGACCCGCGACGCCAGGGCACGGGCGCGACGGCCACTGGCCAGGTAGGTAGAGACCCCCTCCCCGCGCCCCGGCGGCCGGCGGGGGCCCTCTCGGCCCCGGGCGTGTTGCTTTGTTTCTTCTGTTATTTATTTTTTTGCTTCTGCAAAGGGAGCCCTGCCGGAGCCGGCGGCGAGTCCGTGAGCACAATCCTGAGGTATCTTCTTCTTTGTGCAAACCCCGAGGGACGGGATGTCCGGGAGGGGACGGCTGTACAAAGGGGACGGGGCTGGGGGAGAGGGCGGCGGGGCCGGGGAGGGGGTCGTGGATCGTTGTGCCCTTGTGCCCACGTAAGCCCTGAGGTTCGCGGGGCCCTGGCGCCCCTCACTCCAGCATGGCGTCCAGCTGGTCTGCCAGGTCATCGAACATGCTGCCGATGTCGTCCAGGATGCTCACGGTGCTCTTCGACTCCACGGCCGAGCTGGGCGAGCAGCGGGGACGGGTCAGCGCTGCGCGTGGGACGGCGGCACCGCACGGTCCCCCCGCCCCGCCCCACCCCACGGCCCTCCTGCCCCCGCTCTGCCCTGCGGTGCTCAGCACCATGTCACCAGTGTCACCTCCCCAGTGCCACTGCACAGCTGACGATGCTCCAGCTCGGTGTCCCCCAGTGTCACCTCTCCAAGCCAGCCCCCAGTGCACCCGGCTGCCCAGGTCCCCCTGCCCGTGCTGCTCTGGCACTGTGTCCCCCATGTCACCTCCCCAGCGCAGCTCCAGCCAGGACCCGTGACGCTCCAGCACAGCGTCCCCTCAGTGTCACCCCTTGCCCAGTCCCACTCCCACCATGGTGGCACAGCCCAATCCCTGCCCCGATGCTGCTGGCCTCCTGACCCACCCCATCCCCATGCAGCTCAGTGGCACAGCACAGCCCCACGCCCTCCCCAGGGACCGCCGGCCGCCCCGCGCCCACCGCCCCGCGTCCCTTACTCTGCTGCCTGACTGTCCTCCTGCTTGATCTTCTCCTCCACAGCCTGCAGCGCGGCGGCCAGGGACGCGCTCGTCTCCTCCAGCTTCTGCTGCGCCAGCTCGGGGCCGGCGCTGTCGACGGAGGGGCCGGTGATGGCGGAACGCGGCGGCTTCACTGGCACCTGCTGGGGCTGCGCGCCGGGTGAGAGGGGCTTGGCGGGGCTGGAGCAGAGCGAGGGCGGCGTGCTGGACGGCTTGGCGGTGGTGGCACCCAGCTGCCGGGCAGGGGACGGGGCCGGCGTGGAGCTGGCGCTCACCGACTGGATGGCGGCGTGGGGCTTGGGGGGCTTGGGCGCCGTGGGGGGCGGCGCAGGCTTGGGGGACACCGGGGGTGGCGTGCCATGGACTCGCTTCACCTCTGTGGAGAGAAGGGAGAGGGGCAGAAGGGTAGTGGGACCAGCCGGGACCCCCGGCACCCACCCGGGAAGGTCCCATCCCAGAGGGCAGCTGGTGGGGAACCTACCTGGGCTGCTGGGGCTCGGGGTGGGCACCTTTTTGGGGATGGGCGCCGGCAGCCCGGGCATCTTCTGGGGCGGCGGCGTCAGCACGGGCTTGGGGGACACCGGTGGCTTGAAGGGCTTCTTGGGCTCGGTGGGCGGCGGGGCATAGTCAGGGCCGTCGGGGCGAGTGGCGGGCGGCGGGGTTGGGGGCGGCTCGGCCCCGCTCAGCTCAGAGGCCGGCCGCCGCTTGACGGTGCCGGTGCCGTTCTGGTAGACGGCGAGCGAGGCCGGCTCCAGCGCCGGCTCCTTGTCCTTGGCCTTGGGCCGGCGCTTGACGGTGTCGGACTCGGTGAGGACGAAGCGGACGCCGTCCTGCTGGCTCTGCCTGGCCCGGATCCGCCGCTTGAGCGTGGCGCTGGCCTCCACCTTGGCCAGGTCCCCGTGGCGGTGGGCTGGGGACAGCCCCTCGCCCGCCTCCCCCCGGGCTGGCCCCAGGGGCCGCGGCCGCTGCTTGATGGTGAGGTTGCCCTCCTCGGCGAAGGGGATGCCGTCCGGGGAGCCGCCACGCTCGACCCGCAGCCGCTCGCCGGGGCTTTCAGCACCCGCCTCCGACCGCACGCTGTCGGCGCGCTCACGGCGAGCGGCCGCCACCAGCCCGGTGACGGGGCCGCTGATGGTCCGGCGCCGGTTCACCACCTCCCCGTCCAGCCCGATGGCCTCCTTGTGCTTGACGGTGGCCAGGACAGTGGCCACGCGAGCACGCTCGGGGCTGCCCGGGGGAGCCCCCGGCTGCAGGTAGTAGCCCTCTGGCACCTTGGCTGGCCCCGGCCCGCCGGCCACGTGCGGCTTCTGCAGCGCCAGCGCCCGGGCCCCGCCGCCGATGGAGGACATCTCCAGCATGGCCGCGATGCTGCGCACGCTGCCGGCGCTGCCCGTGTCCACGCTGCCGCCCAGGTCGCTGGCCCGCCGCTGCTCCCGGCGGCTCTCCCCCTCGGCGGCGGGGGCCCCGGCGGCCGCCTCACCCTCACCCTCCTTGGGGAAGTCCTCGACCATGCCGGCGCTGGAGATGGCGGAGCTGGAGCGCTTGGGGGGTGGCGGTGGAGGCCCCTTCTTCTTGGGGCGGACGGCGAAGGACTGGCTGCGGTTGACGTTCTTGTCACCACCGGCGGGTGCCCGCACTGAGTGGCTGCGCCCCACGCGCCGCTGGACGGTGGCGTAGGGCCCCGCGTCCGGCACCAGCAGCTCGTCCCGCTCCTGCTCGCTGTCGGAGGCGGCGTAGCGGTTCAGGCTGTGCGCCCGCTTCTTCGGTCTCCCCGGCTCCTCCTCGCCCTCGCTTGCCGGCGGCAGGCACAGCACCGGCACCGAGACGGGCAGGACAGGCACCCCCGGGGGTGCCCCCTCGCCCTCGGCGGGCTGCGGCAGGACGTAGGCGAAGCCGCGGTGGGTGGGCGACTGGGGCAGGGAGCGGGGCGACACGGGACGCTCGCCTGGCGGCAGCAGCTGCGGGGTGGGCTTCACCTTGGCGGTGGCATGGGGAGCCGGCAGACCCTGCGGGGAGGGCGGTCGTGGCTTCCCGGGGGTCTGTGGTGGCGTCAGCTGCCCGGCAGCAGGCGGGAAGGGCTGCCGGGGCTTGCCGGGCACTGGCGGCACGCTGGCACGCTTGACAGGGTGGCCATGCCGGGGCGGGCGCCCTTCCTTGGGTGGTGCAGGGGGACCCTCGCTGGCCCCCTCCGCCAGGTACTCCTGGCTCTTGGAGATGGCAGATGTCGGGGGGCCCCGCGGGCCGTCCCCCAGCAGCTCCTGCGAGCTGCTCATCAGCCTGGTGCGGCCGCCCAGCCCCGGGGGCGAGCGGTAGCCAGGGGCCGGGGGGTTCACCACCTTCTCGGGGGTTTCCTCGGGGGCTTCGCCTGTCATGGCCACCTGCAGCTCGCTGCTGAGCTCGCTGTCCTGGAAGGTGGTCATCTTGGGCGACTGGCACTCGGGCGGCTCCGGCGGGGGAGACTCGATGGTCAGCACCTCTGGGCATGCTGCTGCTGCCGCCTTCCTCTTCAGCGTGCCCGGCTCGTACTTGCCCAGCTCGGCGCGCTGCAGCTCTGCCAGCTTCTTCACCGCCAGCATCAGCTTCTTCTGGTGGCCTGGGGACAGCATGGGGCATTGGCGCTGCTGCCAGAGGCTGGGGCCACCGCAGCTGGCACTGTGGCACAGGACCTTACCCAGCTTGGTGATGCCGATCTCCTGCAGGTCCTCCCAGGTGATGTCGGTGATGAAGTCGATGTTCTCGTAGCCATTCTCCACCAGCACCTTGTAGTACTGGGAGAGGCCGATCATGGAGAGCCACAGCGCCAGGTTGGCCTGGGGAGGGGGTGCGGGGCATGGCTCAGCACTGGCTGGCAGCAGGGTCTGGCACCCCCCTGCACCACAGCACCCACACCACGCAGGTGACCCCATCTTGCTGGGGACTCCCCTTGTCCCCGCACTGTCCCTGTGCTCCATGAGCACCCAGGACGATCCCCAGCCCCATCCCTATGGGAATCCCCTTGCTGTGCCCAGCCGATGAGGCAGGAGGGGGGGCACAGGAGACAGAGTGTCCCGTCCATCTGGTGACAGGTGGCACCAGCCTGACGGTCCCCAAGCTGTTGGGAGGGGATGTGCACAGCTCCGGGATGTGGGATGCGGGCATCATCTGGCAGTGGTGAGCCAGCTTCCACCCGTGTTCCCCTGTGCCACCCCCTCGCTGGAGGCGACAGGGTGGAGGGGACTAGCTGCCACCCTGGGTGTGGCTTCAGTGTCCCCAGCCCCATGCAGCCCTTACCGGCTTGTATTCCGGCAGCCACTCGGGGATGTTGAGGTTGTTGATCTCGGAGGCGATCTTCTTCCTGTGCCCCGGCTTAGTGACGCCGATGGCCGTGAGATCCTAGGGCAGAGAGGGGGGGTCAGCACTGGCCGTTCCTCCCTCCCTCCCTCCCCATGGCCCTGGCCAGCCCTGGCGGCCTCACCTCTGGCGTCATCCGGCTGATGGTGGTGATGTCGTAGCCAGAGTTGATGAAGTTGGGCGCGTAGAGCTGCAGCTGGAACTTGCAGAGCCACTGGTACACGGCCTCCGAGCTCTGGGGTGAGAGGGACGGCACGGGGCAGCCCCGGGGACGGGGACCTGCCACCCCTGCCTGTGTCCCCGAGGCTGTCCCCACACCCATCTGCTTGGCGGCAGGAGGCCCCGGCTGGGCCCTGGCACGGCAGAGGGTGGCGTGGCCCCATGGCTCGGGGCACCCTGGGCACACATCTGTCCCTTGGGGCGTGCAGGGGGCTGGTGCCATGGAGCTATGGGGGTCCGGCAGCCATAGGGGTGATTCACACCCCTGCCCCATGGGCGCTGCCATTGCACCCAGTGCCATGGCAGCCTTGGTGGCTGTGGCACAGGGCTGCCAAGGCACCTGCAGCTGTGGGTGCAGGGGGGGGTGCTCCCGCCCGTGTCCCCTCCCACACTCCACTCCACCATGGGGCTCCCCACGCTGCCCCAGCGCTCCCTGCTCACCTTCCCCTCCGATGGCGGCTCCATCTTCTTCAGCTGGGGCTCGGCGGGGGGCTGGGGGCTGTACGGGGGACTGGCCACGCTCTGTGACCGCGACGAACCTGCCGGAGAGGCAGCGATCAGCAGGGATGGGGCTCACCCACCTCGGGCTCCGGCCAAGCAAGGCGGGGAGCTGAGCCCCTGCCCCGGGAAGGATGGCGCAACCATGGCCCCCAGGTTGGCAGGGCCAGGACAGGCATGGCAGAGCAACAGCCACCCCAGCACGGCAGCCCCGGGGCACCTTGGGGTGCCCTGGACACGGGGTCTGCTCCCCTGGGACAGGCAGAGGTGGTGCAGGGCGCTGTGCTTGGGCACTGCCGTGGGGTCACGGCCCCTGTCGCTGGGTCCTGGCGAGGCCAGTCACGCTGGCACCGGGCTCTCAGCGAGGGCTCCAGGGCTCTTCAGGGCACCCAGCGGCAGCACCACGGAGTACACAGCTCCTGGGTGCTGCGGCACTGCTGGGGCAAGCCTGTGCTGCTGCCCTCGCCCACCAACCCAGCACCAGGCGAGCCCCCCGGCCCAGCCGAGGGTGGGGTGCTGCTGTGCCCGCCCCCCCCCCCCAGTGCAGCCCTGCACGGAGGGACTCAGCTGGACTCTTCCCCCAGAGCTGGTTTCCCTGGCTGCCCACCTTCCCGGGGCAGCATCAGGAGAATCCTGCTGCCCAACGCCCTCCGTCCCCGCTCCTCCAGCCATGGCACCAACCCAGGACGGGGCTCGTCCGCCCGCTGTGCCCCATAGGGAGGGTCTGGCTGGGCAGGGCATACTGGCACAAGCCACCTCGTCCCCTGGGACCCCGACACGGGCACCCAGGCAGGTGCCCATCCTCCAGCGGGAGCCTTCGCCAGCCCTGGGCTGAGGAGGGCTGCCCAGACATTCCCACCTCGTATTGCCGATCAGGATCGGTGTGAGCAGCCCCATCCCCCAGCGGCAACTGCATCCTCCCTGTGTGTGTCCGTGTGTGTGTGTCCGTGTGTGTGTGTCCGTGTGTGTGTGTCCGTGTGTGTGTGTGCATCCTCCCTGCATGTGCATCCTTCTGGCATCCGCATCCCACTTGCGTGGGCACCTCCTCACATGTGCCTCCCTCTGCCATGTGCCTCTCCCTCACGTCTGCACCCACTCGCGTGTGCATCTCTCCAGCGTGTGCTTCCCCCACCAGCAACGTGTGCCTCCCCTCCCTGCCTGTGCCTCCCCCCTCTCTCTGCGCATCCCACCCCCTCCCCAGCCTTCCACCCACCCTGCGTGTGCGTCTCCGCAGCCCCCCGCTCCATGTCCATCCTCCTCCCCTCCCAGCATGTGCCACCCCCACAGCGTGGGCACCCCGACGGCGTGGTCCCCGCCCGCAGCCCCCCCTCGGACGGCGCTGGCGCTGGAGACCCCGTCTCGGGCTCCGGCGAGGCTGGCGGGAGGCCAGGGAAGGGAAGGAGCCGGGGAGGGAGCGCTGCCGCCCCTCCGCTCACCCACGCCGCTGCGCATCCCCCCCCCCCACCGCCCCCCGTGGGGTCCCCACTAACCGAGGCAGGAGAAGGCCTGGCAGCAGCCGAAAGGCGAGAGAGTCATTTTTTACCCACACGTTTTTCTTCTGGCGACGGGGGCCGTGGCAATAAAAAAAAAGACAAGTCCCTGGATCCCCGGCTGGCCCGCGGCAGGGCCAGGGCTGCTCCCGCTCCCGGCAGCCGGGCGGCCGGCGGCACCCACCTGCGGGGATGTCCTGCGCCTTGGCCGGCCCATCGCCCACGGCAGACTCTTGCGCAGAAGCCTTCTGGGAAAGAACCGTTGCCAGCAGCTGAAAAACACCCAGGGAAGGGGGGAGAGCAGGCAGGAGTGAGGCGGGCGAGCGGCGGGCGCGTGCCGCGGGTGCCGCGGGTGCCGCCAGCCCAGGCGAGGGTGGGCAGGGAGAGGCGCAGCAGATTCGGGCTGCAGCGGGGAGAGCGGGAGCAGCACAGATGGTGCTTTGCCGGCAGCAGGAGCCCGCAGCGCCACGGCACCCCGAATGCAGCCTGACGCATGCCCGGCCCGTGCTGCCGGCGCGGGCTGCAGGGCCCCCCACACCTGCAAAGCAGGACCCCCACCCGCAAAGCAGGACCCCCCACGGCCATCAACGCGGTGCTCGGCTCGCACGGAGCCTGGTGCCCAGCCTGCGTGGGCATAACGCAGGCAGGATGCCAGAGGAGGTGGGCTCATGGGTGCCTTGGCAGCGCACAAAGCACGGGGGGCAATGGGCGGGTGGGCAAGGTGCAGGCAGGAGGGTGCAGGCAGCGATATGCAGGCAGGAGGGTGCAGAGGGGTGTGTGGGCAGCAGCAAGCAGACAGCCCCGTGCAGCGCGGAGCTGCAGCGGGCAGCCTGCAGGGTGGAGGCACCCTGCGAACAGCCGCAGGGATGCGGCACGCAGCCCCGGCTGGACCCTGCAGCCCACGGGGATGTTGTGCCGGGGGCTGAGCCTGGGAGGTGACACGCTGGCAGACACCGTCAGTGACAGCCGCAGTTGGTGGGACCAGCAAGACCTCACAGCGCCCGGCCGAGCATTGATCCCAGCAGGGACCGGGGCCAGCTCCAGGGGCCGGTGCTGGGACTGGAGCTGACTGCCACCGTGGGCTGGCGCGGCCGCCTCGGGGCTCGCCTTACCTTGACGCCTTCAGAGCCAGCGTGCAGGGCATGCGCCCCGCTGCCCGCGCTCTGCCCGCTCCCCGAGCTGCGGGCAGAGGCCACGCTGCCCGTGCTGCCCAGGCTGCTGCGGTCACCACCTGCGCAGAGAGAGGAGATGCCATCAGGGCACCGAGCCCTGTAGCCAGGCCGGGGGATGCCACCACGCTGTGGCCAAGCCCCGCTGGAGCCACCACCACCATGTCCCGGTGTGTGCCCGTCCCAGGGACAGGGAGGGTCCCAGCAGCGCACACCCCCCTGTACCTGTGAAGGGTTTCCGCAGCACCCAGATCTCCTCTGCGGGAGCTGGCGCGGCCGATCCACCCTGCGACGGTGAGAGGTGTGACGGACTCATGTCGGCCCCGCGGGACCCTTGGTGGCAGAGCAGAGAGCAGCGTCAGGCGTGCGAGGCTCCATGTGCGCGGGCTCGCAGCAGTGCGGCACGGAGCGAGGTGACCTGCAGCCCCGCGACCCGTCGCTGCCGCACGCAGGGAAATCTCCGCAGCGAAGGTGTGGGGTCCCCAGCCGCGGCTGTGCCCAGGGATGCCAGCGCTGTCCCAGGGGCCTGGCCCCTGCCCAAGCAGCTGGCACAGGGTGGCAGTGACCAGTCCAAGGACCCTGTCCTGCTGCCAGCCGGGGACAGACCCATGGGGGGATGTCCCAGAGCCCCAGCTCAGCCTGGGCAGGGGACAGGGACCATGTCATCCCTGTGCTGAGCAGGACCGGGACATGACCCAGTGTGAGGAAGCAAAGGGAGCCGGGCAAACTCGGGCAGTGGGGACCAGGGTCCCCAACCTGCTGTCCCCCAGCCAAGATGGCACTGGCTGTGCCCCTGCAGCTGCCTGCACCCATCTGCGGGAGGACACAGAGGCCGTGTGGGGCCAGGCACCAGGTGCTGAACCTCCCCAGGGTGCCCCGCGGGTGACCCCATGGGTGACACAGCAGTGGGTGAGAGGACCTGGCCATCCCAGCTTGAGGGTCACCCCCGGAAGCACCGCTGCTTCACCGGCTCACCCGCCTCTGCCAGGTCCTGCTCGCGCTGGGGCAAGCCGGGGACACCCAGCGCTGAGCCCGGACTTCAAACCAGCATCAGATGAGGTGGAGAAGAGCCCTGCGAGGTGCGGTGCTGCCACAGCCCCACCACCGGCCACCGAGAAGCCCGGCCCCGCCACCAGCCACGGGACACTGCCAGCCGGCACAGGGCACTGCCACCCCGCCGCTGCCCGGGCTGGTATCACTCATTAAGCCGCTCGCCCCGTTACCGCCTCGCCGTGGCAGGGGATGATGGTACAAGGTGATGAAGTCACGAAGGAGCACGAGGGGGAACAAACGGCCACTCCGCAATCAGGCTGTCCCCAGAGCTCTCCCAGCACAAGCCCCTGCACCGCTCTCACCGGGGCACGTGCACAGACCCTCAGCGAGCTGGCGGCAGCCCCGTGGGCACAGCAGGGCTGTGCCCCTGCAACCCCCCAGCTAAATATCTGCTCTCTGCTGCTCCCGACACATAGACCTGCAGCGTCCACCGCCTGGCCGTGCCGTGGGAACGGTCCCCAGGGGTTAGCTGGGCACTGCCCGCGCTGAGCCGGCCCCAAGAGCATCCCCCAGGAAAACACACCTGGCACCGCAGCCCCCTCCCACCCCGCTGGGCGTCGAACCAGCGAGGCTGCAGCGGGCAGAGAATCCACCGGCCATCACGCCAGGCACACAGCCTGGAGAGTGCTTTTGGGGGTCCCCACGCACCCAGACAGGGTGGGCAGGAGAGCAGAGCGCGCAGAACCGGCAGCACGGTGCTGCTCCGCAGCCGGGGACACCGGGGGCACCGGGGCGGTGAGGGTGGGGTGTGCCGGCTGCAGAGCCGTGGGCCACGCGGAGCTGGAGCAGCGCTGGAGAGGGCGTGCAGGGGAGGGGGCCGGCGGCATGCACGGGTGCACGGCCCCGCACGCCCCTGCGCACGCACGCACACACGCATGCACACGCTCGCACATGCATGCACGCGCCTGCATGCACACACACACACGCACCCACGTGCAGGCGCTTGCGCACGCATCACGGCACAGGGCGGGGGAGAGAGGCCGAGCAGAAAGAAAAGACTCGCTACACGCTTTAAAGGGAAAGAAAAGAAATCCACGGAGAGCCCGAAGCGAGCGGTGAACTACCTTGTCCGTAACGCGGCTCGTCGGCACTGCTAGGGGAGAGCCTGTGATAGCCAAAGGAACTGAAAAGAGTCTGATGGGAATGTGGTGGTGGAGGTGGAGGTGGAGGCAGGGAATGGAACGGATGGGACGAGGCGTCACCGTTTAGCACAGCAGCCCCGAAAGCCGGGAGCGGGATCTTTTGGTACTGTTGGGGGATTGTTACAGTCTCCCATGAACCTGATAATAAAACATAACAAGAGACAAAATGAAAAGAATCAAAATAATAGAGACACGCTCAGCGCCACCAAAAAAAAAAAAAAAAAAAAAAAAAGAAGGAAAAAGAAAGGGGAATAAAAGCAGCAAAGAAAAAAAGCAACCAAAGGAATGTGGAGAAGCCGGAACCGAGACCCAACCGGTGCGGAGCCGAGCCAAGGAGCAGCAGCGGGAGCTCAGCGCAGGGCCCAGCCCAGCGGCAGGGTACGGCCCGTGGGCACATCCCGCAGACGGGCCACGGCTCCCTGCACTCGAGGCAGCGGTGGCTTGTGGGGCTCTGGCAGCTGCCGGGGGTCCTGCTCCCCATGAAGGCATCCCGGGAGGAGGGGCGCTGTGGGCACGGCTGGGCTGGGGGCTGCAGCGCCAGCACCCCTGTGCCCGGCCAGCCAAGCCCTGGTGCAGCCGCCGCCTGCGCCCCAGGTGCCCAGGGCTGCGGCTGATGGGGTGGCTACAAAACCCCACACCCTGGCTAACGCTGCTGCGGAGCTGCGGACCTCATCCCCGCGGTACCGACACTCAACCCACGCCCGGAGGGCAGCTCTGCCCCTGTCCGCCCAGCACGTGGCACCTCCGCGGCCAGTGCAGCACTGCGCAGCAGCCAGTGGGCACTTGTGCCACCGCTCCCTTGGGATCCTGTAGAGTGCCACCATTCCCTGCCCATGCCCCAGTGACATGGCTGTCCCTGAGGTCGCATGGCACTGCCGGAGGGGAGCGAGCCAGCTGATGTGGGCACCAACGCTGCTCCTGGCAGTGGGCACAGCCAGGGGCATCCTGAGGGACCGTGCACCTCACTGGGAGCCTGCTGGGTTGGGGATGGGGACAGGCAGCCGCAGGGCAGAGGAGCAGGGTCCGGTCCCTGAGATGGCCCCTGGCCAGGGAGAGGGTCCCCATGGGACAGCGCTGGGTCCCAGCCACTGGTGCCCTGTCCCCCTGCTCAGACACGGAGCACCAGGTCCCCTGCCTATCCCCTCCAAACCACAGTGCTGTCCCCGGCTCTCCCCAGGCACCGACCTCCTGGCACCACAAGTGCCTCCCCCAGCCCAACGGCAGCCTGGCCCTGGGGCTGCCCCGGGAGCACCCCAGGGCTGCCGGCACCACCCCCGACACGCACCGGGTAAGCACAGACCCCACACACTCCGTGGGGACACCATCCCCCCGTGCACAAGGGGGACACTGGCCCTCCACACTCCAAGGCACCGTCCCCACGCACACGGCAGGGACACCGACACCGACCCCGACCCCACATGCATGACAGGGCATTGCTCCAGCTTGGCTTCACCGGCTGCACCCCCAGACCAAAATGGGGGTCTCTGGGGCTGCGGGTTTGGGAGCAGCCCCACGGGGGGGGAGGTGTTGGGGGGGGGGATTATTTGCCTGTTCGTTTGCTTATGGCCTCGACGAGGCTGGAGGGGAAGTAGCCCACGCGGTCGTTGCCGGTCCGGTTGTCATGAATGCAGCCCTTCCAGCGCCCGTCTGCGTGCTGCTCCAGCACCTGCGGGCAGGGGCCAGGTCAGGGGCTGGCAGTGCCAGCGGCGTCCCCCCCGGACCCTCCCAGCCTTCACTCACGGTGATGACGTCCCCGGCTTTCACGTTGAGGCTGGTCAGGTCGTAGTTGTTGCAATAGTCCTTGACCGCTCGGACCTGCAGAGCGGCGGAAGCGTCTGTGGGGACAGAGGGGGAGTGTTGCCGGCTGCCCAGCCCAGCAGACCCCCAGTGCCAGCGCAGCCGCCCCATGTCCCTCCAGCACCCCCCTACCCCGCAGCATCTGCTTGATCTCCTTGCTGGCCTGGCTGGTGGTGAACTGGTTGACGATGTCCAGAGCTGTCTGGTTGTAGGTGTTCCTGACGTGGGCATTGATCCCGCTCTGCAACGGCATGAGGAGGGCTTGGGAGGGGGCTGCCCCCTGTCCTGCCACCCCCCAGCACCCTGAGGGCCACCCCAAACCCAGCAGCTGGAGGGCACAGCTCTCTACCTTCGTGCGTCCCCCCCAGGACCCTCATCCCCATCTCCCAGGAGAGGTGCACGTGCTGCTCCACAGCCCCCAGCTGTGGGTTCCCTCCCTTCCCACAGCCCCTCCCCGGGCTGGGGGTGCCTGGGGGTGCCAGGGGGCTCTTACATCCAGCAGCAGCCGCACTACGTCCGTCTTGCCGCAGAGGGCTGCCTCGTGCAGCGCCGTGCCCGCCTTCGTTTGCCGGTTGATGTCAATGCCAGCCTGCAGCAGGAGCCTGTGGGCAGACGGCAGGGTCAGCGAGGATGAGGGGGGGACCTGGTGCTGCCCACCCTGCCCATGGCACCCACCGGATGATGTCGATGTGGCCATTCTTGGCGGCGAGGTGCAGAGGGCTGGTGCCGTTGGGGTCGGTGGCGTCCCCCGGCTTGGGCTCCAGCAGCGCCGCACACATGTTGCTGTTCAGGAGCAGTTGGACCACCTGGCTCAGCAAACACAGACGGAGCAGGGCTGCAAGGGCGGCTCGGCCGCCTCCGGGCCCCAGACCCCCCCAGACCCCTGGACCCACCTCCCCTCCCTGCTCCGGACCCTCCTCCCCTGCAGCGGTGGCACTGTGGGCCCCCATCGCCATCCCGCCCCAGGCTGCTCCAGCACCCCCAGGGACCTCGCCGTGCCCCCGCCCCTCCCCATCTTCCTCTCGGGGGTCCCGGCCCTGCGAGGACTTACCCCGACCCGGCCGAACTCACACGCCAGGTCCAGGGGCGTCTTCCCCGAATTGTCCATGATGCAGGGGTTGGACTGGTGCTGCAGGAGCATCTCCGACTGCGGAGGAGCAAGACCCCGGCTCAGCAAGGGCAGGGAGGGTGGCGCGGCTCCCCCCCGCCAGCGCCATGCCCCACCGCTGTCCCCACCGTACCACGTCGTAGTGCCCGTGCTGTGCGGCGAGGTGCAGGGGGATCTGCCCCTCGTCTGACGGGATGTTCACGGAGGAACCCGCTTTCAGCACCATTTTCATGGGCTCCTTCTTGCCTTGCCAAGCCGCGTAGTGCAGGGGTCGCATGCCTGCAGGCAGGAGGGATGGGCGCACCGTCAGCCCCCCGGCACGCCGATGCCCCCAGCCAGAGCCTGCAGAGGGGTGAGCAGCCGCGGTCGGGACACCGGGACTCGCCTTTGTTGTCCTTGATGTCCACCGCAGCCTGTGCCTCCAGCAGCAGCGAGATGAGCTCTGTGTTGCCGTTGAGTGCCGCATGGTGCAGAGCCGAGAACCTGGGGACCAGCCACGGTGTCAGGGGTCCTACGTCCCCGTCCCCTCCACAGCCCCACCAGCTCCTGCCCAGCAGCGTGGCCTCCCGCAGCCACCCCTCGTGCACGTGTCCCTGAGCTCCCCGGACCACCCCCACCCTGCATCCCTCCGTGGGCACCCGGAGGAGCCACCGCAGGGACCAGCCATGGCAGAGCCACGAGCCAGCCGCGTCCCAGCGTGCAACAGCGGCCAGAGGGTGGGATGCGCTGGACATGGCAGATGTGGGGTTGCTCTCCAGCCCATCACTTTATTGGGCTTTCCCTGGGGGGCTGCAGTCGCAGGACAGACCCCCGCCAGCTCACATGGTGGGAGGGCTGAGGATGCCGCCAAACTGGGAGTGGGGGCTGCTGGTGCTGATCTGGGGAGGCTGGGGCGAGATGGATATAGGGAAAATGCTCTCTAGAGTCATTGAGACCCCATGGGGCTGGAGGCAATGGGCAGGGCAGGCACAGGGGGGGTCCTACTCATGGTGGGGGGTGCCAGCTGACCCATTTCCCCCAGCCTAGCTCTGGCAGCACAACCACAGGCACCAGCATGGGGGGACCAGAGCCCCTGTTCAGCGCCATGGGGTGGGGAAAGCCCCCAGCCCCACATCCTGCTCTCCTTTCACAGCGCCTGGGACTGGCCAAACCGGGAGGCTCGTGGCTGGGAAGCAGGCCAGGAGCTGACCTACTTGCTGCTCCCAGCAGCGACATCCTCCACGCGGCTGCGCTGGCGCCTGCCGTCCCCCAGCTCCGGGCCCGGTCACGCACAGCACCCCCGTCCCAGTCCCACGGCCGCCCTGGTGCCACCAGAGCACGGGAATGGGCTATGGACCCCAGCAGGACCTGCCGGCCCCCCCGCTGCTGCCCAGTGCCCCAAAGATGGGCGGTGGGGCGGTGATTCCACCCGCCCCCCATCACCAGGACCCCCAGCTGAGGAGGGACACATTCCCGGCCGTCACATTCCCTGCGGAGCTGCCACCTGCGATCCCCCGGCGGGCAGCGGCGATGTGAGCCGACAGCTCGCGCGGGAGGCCGATCCCCAACGTCTGCCTGGGAAATGTCAACATTTTCCACTCCAGCGCCCTGCTCAAATCCGCTCAAGATGGTGCAAGTCGCAGCCCTCCCGCCAGGCTGCCTCGGGGGTTTGCCCCGGCGCAGCCCAGCCAGACGCAAAGGCCAGACGCTGGGCAGGGCACCGTCTCCCCCGGACAAACGTGGGGACACCAGCACGGTGCTCGCCCGCGGTGCCCACCAGCCCAGGAATCAGCAAATACAACAGAGATGGGGAAACTGAGGCACAGCGGGGAGCTGGTGCCAGCACGCCAGTGGCAGAGTGGAGCACGCAGAGGCTGCAGCCTGGGTCTGTCCTGCGCGTTCCCAGAGCGGATCCTTTCCGGGAGCAGCGCTGGAGGCTGCTCACCTGTTGCGGGGCTGTTCTTGGACCCCCCCCAAGCTGGCAGGGAGCCGCAGGCCCTTGACTGCTGTCCCAGCCCTCTGGCGAGGAAGGACCGATGAGGAAGGACCCAGGCTGCTGCGTCTGCGTGTCCCCAGTGCGTGTCCTCCCGTTCCTGACCCCGTCGGGCCCTTCCGCTCACAGCCAATTCCATGGCCACAGCAAAGGCACCCCCGGGGACCAAGTGGCATCACACAGGGCACGGGGAGACGGGGGACAGAGGGGCAGGGCTGCTGCCCAGCCCTGCAAGCGTTACTCCCCACTGCCACCGCAAGCCCCTCATTAGTGTCATTAGCAGGGGGTGAGCCTGCAGCCCCCTTCCCCACCGCTGGGTACTGGCTGCGAAGCATCGCACCGGTGGCGCAGCCTGGCGGGGTCACAGCCCGGCGGGGTCACAGCTCACCCATCCGGCATCCCACGGGGCAGCACCCCATGGCACCCACACCCTTGCCCGTGTAGCCGGGCACGAGGCTCTCACTCACCCGTCGGTGTCTTGGAAGTTGACGTTGACTTTCTTTGCCGATCCGAGTAGCTCTGGCAGGGAGGGAAGGGGACAGCAGGTTAGAGTGGTGCGGTGTGGGAGGTGGCCGGGGCAGGGACCCGGGGTGCACTGGGGAGGTGAGGCGGCTGCAGCTCCAGGTTTCCCTCCCCTCCCAGGTTCCCTGCAGCTCTGCAGCCCGGGCTGGGGCACAGCACGGTGCTGTGCAGGCAGGAGGGCTCAGTGTGGAGGATCCCACCAACAGTGGCAGAGCCCAAGGGCTTCTCCTGGCATCAGGGTCTCCGTCTGTCCAGGCTGTGGTGGGCTTGCCTGGGCTTCCCTGCCCAGCTCCTTCACTTTGCTGGGGCTCCAGCATGACCCCATGGAGCCCAGTGCCGCCCTGAGCTGCCACACTGGGCTGCTTCAGCAGGGCAGGGAGCTCGACACGCTGCCCCGTGCCCCAGCACGTCCCCTGCCCCTGCAGCCCCCCAGCGGCACTGCCCCGCTCCCACCCCACGCTTGCCTGCCTGGGAAAACAAACCTCCTCGGGGCAATCCAATTAGTGCCACGAGGAGGGATGGAGACAGATTTACACAAGATTTAACCGAAAAATGCCACTCAGGCTTTCCAGTGAGCCTGCTCTTCCTTGCAGCCACAGCGGGGAGCCGGAGCAGGAGGAGGAGGAAGAGGAGGGTGGCTGCAGCATGGCAGAGCCCCGGGGTTGGGGACCCATGCAGCAGCCCCCATGCCGACACCGGCACAGCCCCGAGCCCACGGGAAATAACTCAAAGGCTGCTGGCCTGGCAGGGAGAAGGGGCAGCCACCGTCACTGTCACCCCAGTGGCTCGGCTGGAAGCGCACTGGGGACAAGCGCTCGCTGGGAGAAACCGGCTGGAAGGAGCAACTTAAGGCAGGGAGAGGAGACACGGGACCAGAGGGCTGCTCCCTGCGCACCACGGCCGTGGTCTGGCTCGCTCCCCCTGTACTGTGTCTCCTTGTTGGCATCCCAGTGCGATATTCACTTATTTGGCACAAAGGACCGTGTCAGCAAACGGGGCACAGGGGTGCTGCGGGGTCCCCGGGGTGTGGGGAGGGACAGGGGCACCGTGGGGTGCCCAGGGAGAGGGGAGGGACGGGGCACTGCGGCTTCTCCAGGAAACGAGGAGGGACGGGGCACCGCAGGGTCCCCACAGCCACCCCCACTCACCCCTTCCAGCAAACCGTCTCCAGCCCGAGCCCCACATGAGGGGACAGGCAGCATCCCTTGTCCTGGCAGCCCGCACCGTTCGTTTAACAGCAACAAACCCCCATGGGGACAGCCAGACCCGGGGAACAGCCCTCCACACCCCATCCCAACTGCAGCATCCCCCAGGAAGGACGGGACATTGCTGGTGGGCAGAGCCCACCCCCCCGGCACCGGGACCGACCAGGTCCCCGCCAGCCCCGAGCTGCCGCCAGGGTCCCCAACAAAGGTGCCATTCAGCGCCGGTGGAGAGGAGCCCAGGGCCGCTTCCGCTGCCGCCCAGCGCCAAGAAGCAGCTCCCAGGAGAAGGGGGCCGAGCCGACCCCCAGGGACGGCCGGTGGACAAAAGAAGCCGGTGGGCGCAGTAGTGGCACCGTGCCCGGCACTGGCTCAAATCTCTGGCCCCGAGACGGGCCCCGCTCCGGCTAACCGGTCCTCGCAGACGGACGGACGGACGGATGTCAGCAGGGCTGCGCTGCCTGGCCTTTCCCACGGGTTGCTCACAGCGAGGGGCTGGGATAGGGCAATGCCCCGGGATCGGCGTCGTGGGGTGCAGCGGTGACGCCAACAGCGTCACCGCTGCACCCCGCGACGCCGATCCCCGGGTGCGTGCCAGCAGCTCCCAAGCACCGGCATCACACCGTAGCGGCAAATCTCTCCTCCCTGCACCTGCAGGAGAGGCTGCGGCTGCCAAAATCTGTTTAGCACTTCCATCCTCGCCGGTGCCAAGTGCTTAGTCAGGGACTTCCAGCCGCGCAGCGGTTTGACTTTCGTTAAAGCTCTGGCAGCGGCCGGGAGCCTGACGGTGCCCGTGCGGGGCTGCGGCAAGCTCAGGCCCCAGCGTGGCTTTGAGAGCTGCTGGGAAAAGGTCTTCTGGTGCTGCATTGGTCTGGGGAGCAACTGGGTGGTCCCACATCCTCCTGGGGTGCAGCACTCTGGGGTGCGAGGTATGGATGGTGGCGTGGCGGCTGGCACCCCCGCAGGGCCAGCAATTAGGCTCCTCCTGTAACGATGTGTTGTTCTTGCCCAGCGTGGCATTGGCAAGCCTGGCACGGGGCACGACGGAGCCTGGAGCCCCACCGGATGGCCCGGCCGTGGCTGGGTGCTCGTGGTTCCCAGGGCAGGGGGAGCAGGATGGGTGCCCTGACATGCTGCTGGATCCGCAGCCCAGGGTCGTCTCAGCCCCGCTGCTGCCGTGCGGGACTTGCAGCCTGTCTGGGGCGGCGAGACGCGGGAGAGCTCGTTAATGCTGGGTAGCACAAGGAAAACTCGGCTAACGAGGGAGAGGGAAGGGAGCTGCCAATTAAAAATAGTGGCCACAAAAGGAGACGGGCATGGCGGGGAGGAGAGCAGAGTCCACACGGCCACACTGCCAGCGGGCACTGAGCATGTCCCTGGCTGCCCGCTCTGCCGGAGGGGTGACGGAGAGCACTCATGAGCACCCACGAGCACCATCCTGCCCTGCCCTCACCGAGGCAGATGCTGGGGCCATCGGGCAGATGTTGCAGCACAGAGGGACGCTGGGGCCCTTGCTCAGACCACGTGAGCTCCACCAGTGCCCCCAGGACTCCCCGAAGTCCCCTCTTTGCTCCCCATGGGCTGCACCCCAGCCCCACGGCATGGCCCCACCACGGCTCTTGGAGCAGCTGGCACCCCATGAGCATCCCGAGGGTCTGGCGGTGCTGAGCAGGGTCGGGCAGGACCCCATCTCCAGCCCCAGGAAAGGGGGACGCACTGCGCTGTGGCATCCAGGGAGCCCCAGCACCGCCGGGGCCGGCTCCAGCCCGCAGCTCCTGCGCACACCGGAAGCCGCAGCGTCTGCCATAGACACCGGCCATAAACAGCGTCTGCCGCGAGTAAACGCCGCCGCGGGGAGCCCAGCCCAGCCGCTACTCCCAGAAATGCCTGTCCTTAAACACGAGCATCACGGTAGCTAAACGCACGCTCAAATCCAGGCCGGCGCTCTGCGTGCAGCGAGGGCAGCCAGGTCCGCGCCAGCCCCGTCATCCCCCGCCACGTGCCAGCCACCCCGTGGCAGCGACGCCCCGGGCGGGCACCGCGACGCAGGCGACGCACTAGCTGCTGCACGTGCAGGGACGGGTGTGCATGGGGGAGCCGCTTTGCCCGACCCCCACGTCCAGCCAGGCACCCCCGTACCCCGCCTGGCCACTGCTGCAGGCCACAGGGAGACCCCCGTGCCCAACCACTGCTCTGAGCATCCCAGCGCATACCACAGGGAGACCCCTGTGCCCAGCTGCTCCAGCCCTTCCCTTGCATCAGTGACCAAGCCCCACGCGGGGGGGATGCCTCAGTGCCTCCATGGCCCTGGCTGGGGGCTCCTCTCCCTTCCCGGCAGCGGGGCCACGCCGCACCCGTTAGCGTGCTCGTGCGCCAGCCCCCAGCCTCTGCAGCCAGCACAGCGCCAGCAGCGATCGATCGATGCCCGCCCGGGGCGTGGGGGCTCCCAGCCAAGCCCCCGCTGACGAAGCACATCCTCGCTCAGCTCCCCACCCGGCAAGCGCCACGCCAGCTCGCAGGGAAGGGGCGGCTGCTCCAAGCAGATGGCTCCAGCCTCCGCTAAATCAACATCTACTTAATGAGGGGAAAGCCGTCGCTGCCCCCTCCCCAGCTTGGCGGCAGTGGAGAATGAGCTGGGGCAACCTCCCCCAAACTCTCCCCAGCCCTTCCATCACCCCACTGCAGTGGTCCCCTTCCCCTCCAGCCCCATCACCCCTGCCACTTCCCCCCTCCCCAGCCCATGTCGGCAGCAGGACCCCTGCATGTCCCCCCAGCCAAGCACATCGGAGACCCCTCAAGCAGGATGACACCACGTACACAGGGGGAAGACATCGAAGGCAAAGCGAAATGCCTGTTTTGGAGAATGGGGGGAGGACCCTGCAACGGCATCGCCGTGAGCTGCCGGATAAAGGAAGCATCCAAAATAGCTGCTCTTAATTATATCCTTGCTGACAAGAGCCCGCAAACAACGGGCACTGCAAGCGCTCGCTGCACGAGGAACCCTGGCACAAGTGGTGTGATTCCTTGCAGCGAGCACAGGGTCCACACCGTGGGGACCCCACAGAGGCCAAAGCAGCCCCGGCTGGGTCTGGTGACAAAGGGCACACCTGGGAGCCAGTTCTTGCTGGTGTCAAGACAGCAAGAGGCTTGTACTCCTGCAGCCAAGGTCGTGTGGAGCGCTGAGGCCAACGGGATGTTCAGATGCTAATGAAGCCGTTATCATCTCCGGATCGATCCAGACTGCATAAATAATGCACCGGGAAGCTCACGGGAAGGGATTGCCCAGGGCAAAGAGGTGGCCAGGATGGGGTGGACCCATTCCAGCCTAGTGCCCACCACAGCTGGATAGCCCCCAGCTGGACACCCAGGGCCCTCCACAGCTGGACACCTCAGTGCCCACCACAGCTGGACACTCATCATAGCTGGACGCCCATCACAGCTGGACACCCCAGTGCCCACCACAGCTGGACACCCATCACAGCTGGACACCTCAGTGCCCACCACAGCTGGATAACAACTGAACATTACAGCTGGAAACCTCCGTGACAACCACAGCTGGAGAACAACTGCACATCAGAGCTGGACACACACCACAGCTGGACACACATCACAGCTGTGCAACTGTCCATCACAGCTAGGTAGCCCTTCTCATCACAGCCAGACACCCACTGCCCATCACAGCTGGATATCCACTGCTCACCACAGCTGGACACCCCTCACAGCTGGCTATCTACTACCCCTCACAGCTGGACACCCCAGTGTCCATCACAGCTGGCCACCCCAGCGGAGTGCCCTGTGCCCACCATGGGCCATTTGCCAGATCCCAGGGCACAGTGGGGGGCTGCTGGCCCTGTGCCCACCATGCCTGCCTGTGCTCCAGTCCTCACGTCTGGACCCTTCCCCAGGGAGCAGCGATATCTGCGCTTCACCATCGATCACCGGCTGTGGCAGCCTGAGTCACGGTGCTGCGGCAGCGCAGGGCTGTCCCCCGGGGCCAGCACGAAGCGGCTTAAATGCAGCTTTCAAGAGGCAGCGGGGACTCCTCTGTGATTTTCTTTCTCTAATAAGAAACTTTTTGATCCCAGGGGAGGACGTGGGGCTGACCCTGCGGGCAGGCGGGGATGGTGGATGCGGATGCACCCCAGGCAGAGACCATCTGCTGAAACCTGGAGCTGGCCAGGGCACCCAGCACCCCACAGTGCCCACCAGCACCGTGCTGGGGCAGCGGTGCTCACCAGTGGCTACCATGAGCATCCCCTGCCTCGCCACTCTGTAGCCTCGCCTGACCTTGCCGCATAGTGCCATGGACCTAGCCGAGCATCAGCCAAGTTCCCGGGGGCAGCCCACACCCCCCAGCACCACAGGGACTCCCCCAGTCCAGTTTGGGGCTCAGCCTCCCAGCCCCTGGCTCGGCAGATGCGGGGCCGCTGCCCATGAAGTCCCAGCAGCCTCCTGTCCGCTCTGGGCTGCTGGCACAACAGCTGACCCCCAAATAACACATGATGCCACGCTGCTCTGCCGTGCAAAGGATGCCGGTGATTTGGCCCCCACGACTGGGGACGCGGGGAAGCCGGCAGCAGGGATGGGCAGTGGGACGGGCCACAGTGACACATCAGCTCCGGCCCCGCAGGTGGGACCAGGAGCTGTGCCCGGCCCCACGGCCTCAGCACCAAGCATCGCACCAGCCCCGCTGCACCCGTCGCTGCCGGCTGGATGCCAGCCATACGCCCACCCTCGTCTCCGCGGAAATGCGTGTTGGTGCCACTTCCCTGGAGCCGCTCTCGGCAACCTGCTCTCCCCGCGCCGGGGTGGCGGCAAGCAGGTAATTTTCAGTAATCGCCCTGGCTGGAAGGAGTCACCACCAGCACGGTGAGGCTGCCGCAGCAGGAGATGGGATGTGGCTGCTCAGGGCCACCACCAGCCTGCGTCCATCCATCTGTCCATCCCTGCATCCACATTCCAGCGCGGCTGGCACTGTGCATCCTCGGTGCCCAAGCAGAGCCTGCCCAGGACACGGGAGCAGAGAGAGGCGGATGCTGGCACCGCTCGCCTCCACCCTGGGGCAAAGATGATTGTGGCCAGCCCCATCCTCATCTCTTCCTCATCCTCACCTCCTCTGCGGTGCCAGGGAGCCCTGGGACGACTGACCCGGCCACTCTGCCCTGCAGGAGCGACCAGAGGCTTTGTGTATCTTCAAGCATGGTTAACTAATGGACGGTTTGCTGTCATCTGGCCTCCAGCCGCAGTCCAGCATCACCGGGAAGCAGCAGGGAGCTCCCCAGCAGACACAGAGCGGGTGCCGGGTGCACGCGTGTGCATGCAGACGGCCCAGATAAATAAGAGAGCAACAGGCGCTGCTGCAGCTCCCGCACAGTAAACCAGGCCCTGGGCTCTATTTTAAACATGCTGCCTCTAGTGCCATCGTTTGTCCTCGTCCACGTAACAGCCTGGCTTCCGCGCGTGCCGGTGCGCCGTGCCCACCCCACACACCCTCGGCACCACGGCGGCTTTCCCGGCGGTGCCCATTGGCAGGATGGGCACAGTGATGGGTGCATGGGCTGGCAGCTGGGCGATGCTGGGATGGATGGGCAGAGCGGGAATGTGCAGCCAGGCGATGCCGGAGGCCTCACGCTGCTCCCAAAGGCATCGTTGCTGGGGAAGGGCAGGACTCACAGGACGCATCCCAGCGTCCCCAGTGCCCCCAGCACAGCAGGCACTGCAGGGGAGTGCAGAACCACCTGCCCCATCGCTGCCGGGCGCTGGGGCTGAGTCGCAGCCCCAGGATCCGTGCACGCCGGAGCGGAGACAGCCGGGAGAAGAGCTGCTGCGGAGCTGCACAGCCGAGGAACGCCGTAAACAGCCCAGCTGCAATGCAGGAGCCGGGCAGGCGGCTGCTTTGTCTGCTCCAACTGCTCCGGCAGCCACCGACCAACAACCTACGGGGGCCTCGGCAAGGAGGCGGCGCAGAGCTGGGCTCCCAGCAGCCACATCTGGAAGAGATCAGCCAGCTGCTGCCGCCACTGCCGCCACCGCGAGCCGTTCCCAGTATCCAGCCCCACGCCGGGCCGGGGAGGAGGCACTGGCAGAGCTGCCAGCAGAGACAGCCTTGGCACACAGCTGGATGGGGCAGGGGCACAGGGGCACACAACACAGAGGGCTGCAGAGGGGCATGCACAGGCTCGCTGGCAGAGGAGTGCTGGAGCAGAGCAGCCAGCCGCTGGCAGGCACGGTGCTCAGAGAAGCTGTGCCCGCGGTAGCTGCTTGGGCACCATCTCCAACCTATTCCATCTGCAGCTGATGGAGGCCATGGCGGGGCGCAAAGCTGGGGTCCCATCGTCCTGCTGCACCCTGGGGCACTCCAGCCCCACCACCCCCTCGATCTCGACTCTCACCGGGCGGGCAGCAGTGACCTTGCTGGTGAGAACCAAGGAGACCCGGGCAGAGCCGGGACTCTCCCACCAGCCGCTCTCCCAGCCATCCCGGCACCGTGCTGTGCTGGCCGGATGGCTCATGCCGGGCACCGGCACCCATCCATCACTGGGGCAGGCCGACAGCGGCAGGGCTGTCAGACCAAGCAGAGGCTGGCGCTGCGTCCCCGGCTTCCCATTTCTCAGGCTGATTGCTCCTGTCGCTGTGGAGCCCAGCGTTAAACACCTCATTTTCTACTCCCGTCTGGAGTTGAAAAATACTATTAACATTTCATTACGGCTTAAAGATCCCTCTCAGCCCGGCACGAAGAGCCAGCCAAGCGGCCGGATCGCTCCTGTGCCAGGCGGGATCGCTCCTGCTCTGGGGAGAGGCGATTGGGATGGCGAGTCCCACATGTCCCAGCTGCGGGACGGGACGGTAACCTGGGGCAGAGGTGGACATTGGTGCTGCACGCCGGCTCGGCGACCAGCCCGGCACAGCTCGTCCTCATGACACACACAGCAGCAGCTGGAGCACGAAGCAGGGAGCAGCGGACCAGCACGAGCCCAGAGTGGGTTTTGCTCCCCAGCACCTTTCCCTCACCCCAGGAGCCAGGCCCAGCAGTAACAGCATCACCCGCTAAATACCAGCTCATTCGTTCTCCAACGCTCTCCCGACAGTGTCTGACCACTTGTGAAAGGCACCTTTAGCCGCCGGCTGGCGAGGGCAGCAGGTCCATGGCCAGCGTTCAGCAGAGGCTCACCAGCCCCAGCTCTTCAGGGTGGCCAGCGGTGCCCAGCAGCACACGCCGCTCCTGGCACACACCACTCCTGCACTGGCACCAAACTCAGCCCCAAGCATTGCCCCAGAGCCAGGCGGTCCCTCCGCTGCTCACCCCACCAGTGATACCACAGTCCCATGTGCCAGGCATAGGACCACCACCACTTCAGCACCCACCTGGGGGCAACCTGGCACAGCACCACACAGCCGCTGTCCATGGGCATCACCACTGTGGCCCATGGAGCATCAGAAGGGGAAGGGAAGGGGGCCGGGGGCACCCAGGCACACCGAGCCAGGGAGGGGCCTGATTTCAGCCTTTCCCAGTGGCTGGGAAGGGGAGGGAAGGGTTAACGGGAGCACAGAGCAGGGGAGTAGACGCCAGCCTGGCTACTGGAAACCACTATGGGCTGGCAGCAAAGGGGATGGCTGCCGAAGGGAGCTCAGGGCACCCCCAGCACCGGTCCTGCTGCGCCACTGGCACCCCGAGCACCCACGGCACCGTTACCCTCGGGTGCAGCCTGGCCCTCCCACGTCCCCGGCCACTCCCTGGGAGCATCAGCCCACCCCGGTGCATGGGCGGCAAGGAGCACCCTGGCGCCCAGCAGCAAGGTCCTCGTGCGGGAAATGGCCAGAGCCGGCGGCCCCTGAGGGCACGAGGGACAAGTAGCCACTGGCAAAGGGCTGACTGGTGTCAAGGCAGGGGAATTTGGGACTGCCACAAGAAAACCAGGCCAGCAAGGGAGCCTCGAGCTGGGAGTGGAGTTGCCAGCCCACGGCCCTGCTGCTCCTCGGCGGTGCTGGCCAACAGCCCCGGGTCCTCTGCAGCATCCCCCAGTGAGCAGGGACCCTGCGGCCGGCCCCAAGACAGGAGCTGTGCTGGGGGACGGAGGAGGGTTTGCACCCGCAACTCCAGCCCAGCCGGAGAGAGAGGCAAGAAAATGTAAAATAACGAGACGTCACCCTGGGCTGAGTAACAAACCCCCTCTGGAAGGAAGCTGGGCACACGCCAGCCTGCGCCCGCCTGCCAAGTGCTGCTGGGAGCGAGGTTTCACGCGCGGGCTACAAACCCCAAGGAGAAGTTTATAAGGGACCTGCTGACACACCGTTCATTAAGCACGGCAGCGGCAGGAGCTGCCCGGCCCCGACCGCCATCCCGGGTGGTCCTCAGGTCCCGTGCCTCGGATGCACCGGCATCGCCCCGTGCCAGCATCGCCCCAGCCCACCCCCTTGGTCTTTTGCCCCTTATCTCATGCCAAGGGGATCGGGACCAGCACACAGCCACGGGACAGGGGATGCACAGGGACCCGGCACCGCTTTGCAGCCCCAGCTTGGCCAAGGTGCCGCACTATCCATCCCTACAACCCCTTCCTGCCGCTCCAGCCGTCCTGCCCAGCACCGATGGCTCCAGAGACCAGTAGCACCAGTAGCACCAGGGGCTCTGATGTCCCAGCAAGCACCACCTTCTCCCCACCTGTCCAGGCCTCCCCGGCAGCGAGGAGCGGGCTGCCCCAGCACCCACGGCACGGGAGCAGCAGCGGGAGCCATAGCAGCGGCTGCTGCCCCAGGGAAGTTCCCTGCGTTACCGGAGGGCTGGGGCGAAGCGGGCAGCTCTGGCGGCTGCCGGCCACGTGTGCCCTGGGCACTGCACCACAATTGGATTTGCAGCTGCCCTGCCTTTTACTGCATGGAAATTGAATTGTAAAATGTCAAAGACATTTCCTAACTGCGCCATATTAGCCTGGTTTTATTAAATACTGTTATCAGAGGAGATTATTAATGCAATCAAATGCAGGCAAAAAACCGGGAATTAACTGGCCATGGCACAGGAGGACGCTCTGGAGGGCAGGAGGCAGCTGGTGAGGCCCTGCCCGAGGAGCCCATGTCCCCACAGGGTCTGGCTCCAGCCTCCCACCACCCCGGCATCCCGGAGCACCAGTGAAGCGGCGATCCCACCCAGCCGCAGCAGCTCCGTTTGCATCCCAGGATGGGTCCCCGAGGGAGATGAGCCTGGGGGTGCTCGCTGAGCATTGGGGTCCCTCCCCTGCTGCCCGCTCCCAGGCTGCCCACGCTGCCTGCACCATGCACACCCCTCTGAGGAGCTGTCTGGCTCCTGTTCCAGGCTTCTCACCCGTAGCAGGCTCTGACCGCCCTGCACAGCCTGGAGCCGGGAGCAGCGTGGCCAGAGGCAGCCGTGGGGCCAGGCTGGGCTGGGTTACCCTGGCAGAGTGGGGTGCAGGGCTCCGTGCCCAGCTCCTGAGCCCAGCCATCAGCGTGGCTCACCCAGCCCGGGGCGTCCCGGAGCGATGGACTCAGAGCTCCAGCGGCACGTAAGGACACAAGCCCTGATGGCAGCCTGGGGGGCCACGTGCTGGGACATCTCCTTTGCCGCACGAAGCTGCCGCACGTGGAAGCACTTTGCAAAGCCTCCCAGTCTGATGAGAGGAGAAGCCGGGGCAGAAAAGCCCAGCCCTTGGCTCGATGTCCCTCCCATGGCAGCGGTGGGTGCCACGCAGAAGCCGTTCCCAAAACGGACGACCCGCTGGCAGCACCAGCCTCAGCAAGAAGGAGCCACTCGCTCCAACACACCATAGCTGAGGAACTGCGGTCCTACTGCGTGGCACAGCGCAGCCCCAGCCCCCACTGCCCGGGACGGGGATGGTGCAGCGGGCATGGGTGCTGCTGGGGACCCATCCCGTCCCACGGCGCTCGAGCCGGGGAACCGAGGGGAAAACGCCAAGTCACTACAATTCTTCGAGGTAGCACCGGGGAGGAGGGGACCGGGAGGGAAACAGTTTACTGCCAAATCCCTGCATCTGATTTGCGTAACTTTCAGACAACCTCATCAATTATGGATGCCCGGGAAGGGAGCGCGGTGCGCGCTGCGGCCGGCCCGGGCCCCACGAACTCGTACTCCACATGCTAAATTGGGCCCCACGTCGCCATGGCAACCCGTGTTAATTCACGCAGGGATTTTTAAAATCTCGTTTATTAAACCCCACATGAATAGGATATTATCCAGATAACAGCGCTAAGTTACAAATCTTCCTGGTGCGGCGCAGCGCGGGCAGCGCCAGAGGCACGCGTGGGACCAGCGCACGGAGGGGACGTCCAGGGGACGTCGCAGCGTGGGGCCAGCCCCTGCTCGGTGCTCGCCCACCCAGTGCTATGCATTGCTCCCCCAGCCCTGCTGCTGCAGCCGGAGCTGCTTGTGACCCGAGGCCGGGAGCATGGCACCCGCTGCCGCGGACGTGGCAGGAGAGTCGGGTCCCACGGGGAAATGGCACCAGCGCAGCCCAGCACCGGCACTGGGGGTCTGGCAGGGCTGGAGACGCGCAGCCCAGCTGGGGGTCGGACCAAGCATCCAGGCCCGCAGCGGGAATCTCCCCAATGCCAGGCTGGCCGGGCTCAGGCTCGCTGGGTGTCCCTTGTCCCTCGCCCGCGTGCCCAGCACGGGGAGCACCGCTGGCCGTCCTGGCAGTGCCCGGTGGCCAGAGGGCTCTGCAGCAGAAGATGCAGCAGAGCTGGGCTGGGAAGGAGAGGGATGCAGGAGGAGGTGGTGGTGGCACTCCAGCACCGCTGGCCGTTGCCACAGCAACACCAGCTGTGCGCTGGGGCTAGCGGGACTGGAGAGGGCTGTGCGGGGATATCGCCAGGCCTTGTCCCCATCCCTGCATGCTGCTCCAAGAGGCCACTGGCGTGGCAGCACCTGGAGCAGGTTGGGATGAAGTGGGGTCTGTGATGAGCCCCTTCTCTCCTTGCGCGGGCCCTTGGCAACGATGGCACGGGGGACATGGGGGACACCAGTCATCGCACCAGTCCTACGCAGCACCAGGGACACCGCGCTGGCCCTGCTTGGCACTGGGGACATGGTGGACGCTGTGCCAGCCCTGCACTACATCAGGGACACGAGGGATGGCACGCTGGCCCTGCTCAGCACCAGGACACAGGAGATGCCACACTGGCCCTACTCGGCCAGGAACACCCCTGCGCGCCCAGAGACGGGGACACCGCACCAGCCCTGCATGGCCCCGGGGACACGGAGGTGCCCACATCTAGGAGCGCTGGACCCCAGAGGGAGAGACACGAGGTGCAGTGGCAAAGAGGCCACATGCCCAACGACCCGATGCCACGTGAGTGCTCCCCGTGGTCCCTGCCCGTGCCCACGGCCAGTCCCCAGCGCCCCGGGTCGGCCCCACGCTCCAGGCCTGAAACCTGCGGCTGCATCAGCGCCATGAATAATTCAGCCCCGGGTGGAACGCCTCGCCAGAGCGGTGAAATCGTACGGAGAGCAGATACTCACGGAGCTCCACACACGTACGCACACGCACAGACACACGTACGGCCCCGCAGCCTCCCGCCTGGACGCGGGCACCCGGCTGCACCCACGGAGACGTGCCAATCCAGCCGCGGCGACGAGCCCCGGGAGACACCCGGGGAGCGGCATCCAGACACCCCCACGCGCGGGAACACCGACACAGCCTCATCCCAACACGCATATGCCAGGGTACACACCGACACGCCAGCACCGCCACGCACCCAAACACAGCCACACACGCGCGCCCCGCGCGCACGTACCCGCGCGCAGGCACACGCAGGGCTGCGGGGCCCGGGCCGGCAGCCCCCCGCGCGCTCTGCCCGGCCGCAGCCCCCTGCCCGCGGCCGCGCCCGGGCTGAGCCCCCCGGCTGGCACCGGCCCCCCGCCGGGGCTGCTCCCGGGCGCGGGGCAAGGGCAGTTTGTTGCACCGGGGGTTGCACCGGGACGGGCAGGGCGATCCTGGGCAGCGCCGAGCACCCGCGCAGCGCCCCGGGATGCTCCGCCACCGCCAGTCCCACCTCCCTGGCCGGGCTGCCCCCCTCCCCGCTCCCCAGGGTGCCACCGGGGGTCTCGGGCACGTCTACGGCCCCCGCCCGCCCGCCGGCGCCGCACCGGGGAAGGGCCGGGGGATGCTCCGGGGCCGGGCAGGGCGGCTTCTGGGCCGGGCCCCGGGAGCAGCGGGCGGGATGCGGGCCCCGAGCCGCCGCGCCCGCCGCTGCGATGCCGGTCTCCGTGGCTCCCCCCCCATCTCCGCCGCCACCGGCGAACCCCGACCCGGCCCGGTCCCGCCGCCGCGGCACTCACTGGCTTTGCCGGGCTTGGGCCTCTGCAGCAGCTTCTGCACGGCCGCGATGTCCTCCGCCTTCACCGCCTGCACCAGCTCCTGGTCCTTGCCCATGGCTCCGCCGCGCCGGGGCTACCGGCTGCGGGCTCACGGCCCGAGCATCCTCCGCGGCGCGGCGCGGCGCGGCGAGGGGCGGGCGGGCGGCACGGCTCGGCTCGGCTCGGCGCGGGCCCCCCCGCCCAGCCCGCTCCGGAGGCGGGGGCGGCGGCGGCGGCGGCGGCGGCGGCGGGCGCCCGGGGCGGGGCGCGGCGGGGCGGGGGGGCCGCACCGGGAGGGCAGCGGGGAAGGAGGAGAAAGAGGAGGAGGAGGAGGAGAAAGAGGAGGAGGAGGAGGGGGCGGGAGCCGCCCCGGTGGCTGCGGGCGGGGCACGGGGATCCCCTTCCCGGGTGCGGGGGAAAGTGCCGGGGCCCGGGGGACGCCCCGGAGGGAACCGCCGCTGTGATGTGTAACGAGCTGGCGGGTCTCGGCGGGGAGGAAGGTTGCGCGGGGCCCCCTCTTCCTCTGGGCCACCCAGACCCCCCACGGGGGCACGCCGTGCTCCCCAGCCCAGCGCCGGGCTGCCCTTCACCGGCCCCGTCCCGCCGCTCTGCCCGGCCGCGGCAGCCACCGAGCATCAGCGCGTGGTGTGGTAATGGGAACCGGGAGGGAGCAGCTCTTCCATTTCTTTAAATAAAGCCCTTATAACCGCCTAATTTTCCACTTCGCAGACAAAATGGCCAGTGACATTCGTCCCCTTCTCCTGGCTTAAGTGACCGAGACACTGGAGGCGCGGGGGGTGCCCGGCTGTGCTGAGGATGCTGCCGAACCAGAGGGAAATGGGGCCAGCGATGGACGAGGCGTTACTGGGCTAATGGTGCCCAGCCAGTGCAGAGCACAGCCATCACCTGTGCAAAATCACACCCAGATTTCTGCTCTCCCAGATGAATTACGGTCTAAAAACCTCCTGCCAGCTCCAGCAAACCAGCGCTGGGGCTGGCGGTGCCCAGCTGGCCACTGCAGCGTTGGTCACTGCAAGGCACGGGGACAGGCGGCTGCAGTGCACTCGTGGGTGCGGTGACACGAGGACAGGCGGCTGCACACCCAGGGGAAAGATGGAGGGAACCCAGCCAACTCTGGACAAATATGAGCCAAGCTCCTCCTTGATGCCCCCTGCCACCCTGTGCTGGCCCGTGCCCCCTGAACTGGAGCCCAAGGACGCCCTCCACAGCCCACAGCCCCCTCCATGGCCCTCAGCTCCAGGCTGACCCCCCCTCAGGGGCAGCAGGGTCTATCTCCTCTCCCCACCCCCACTTTCCAATCCAGGACGTTTGGGTCGCCAGCGCGAAACGCCGTCTAATCTGCCCTCTAATCCCGCAGCCTGGCGCTGTGCGGCTGCACGGGGGGCCTGAGCCGCTGCGGGGCTCCCGGGGCTGGGGGCGGGGGCTCCGCGCGCAGGTTGGGGGCTTCCCTCCCATCTGCCACCGGTTGATAACAAATGAAGCTCCACAACAAAGGTCCCTTTGTGCCCCACAGCTCTCTCCTGCTGGGCTTCCGCACCCAGGGACCCAGCACCGGTGGGGACGCCCCGATGGCCTCGTCGGGTACCAGCACCTTTGTGACTGAGCCAGGACACGCCGTGGGGCTGAGCGGAGTGCAGAGCCGCCATCCCTCCTCCCCTGCCTGAGCCGGGCTTTTGCAGAAGGAGCTCCAGACCGCCTCGCATTTCTGTGGCTCCCTCCAGGCTCTTGCCAAGTCGGGTTGGTCTTTGCAGAGCAGAAAAATGTGCAGCGAAATGTCCCTGTTGCCGCCCTACCCCCAGCCAAAACCAGCGCTCTGAACGGGCAGAGCCGCGGGCACGGGACAGGGGGTTTGGTTTGCGGGGACATGGAAACCCTCGTTTGCAGGAGCCAGGGGCATCACCAGCAGCAGGAGGGCTCACCCCACACAGGGGTCCCCCCTGCGTCCCCCCATCACGGCTGCCTTTCCGATGGCGCAGGCAAGGAGCGTGGTGCCGGAGGCAGGATAGAGCCGGGAGCGCACGGGGGCCGGGGAATTGGGGTAGCAGAGAGGAAGGAAGAGATGAAAGCAGCGCTTGGAGCTCGGCTCAGCCCCCTCCCAGCGATCAGGGGCTCCTGATGGCGGCTGCTGCTGAAAGCAGACACAGGGTTGGGGAGGGGGTGTGCTGGTGGGAGCCTGGCACGGCCCCTGCACACCCCCCAGTGCACTGCCCCATGCCGGGTGCCAGCCCTTGCCCCGTGGCACGTGGCACCCAGCACCCGCGCTGGGCTGGATCCCGTCCTGCAGCGAGGGCACGGCCGCCCTTGAGCGCAGCTCAAGGCACATGGGTGTCCCTGTGGGCACCGCAGGGCATGGGCTGCCCTCTCCATGGCCTCAAACGGCTGCCAAATGTCCGGTGGAGCAGGAGCAAGGGGCCCCGGAGCTGTTGGAGGGCAGACCCCAGCCCTCCACGACACCCCCAGCTCCCCCCTACCTGCATGTGCCCCCCACCCCCAGCACCCAACAGCATCTACGAAAATACTTTATTGTGGAAGTGGGATGTGCAGGAGCTCTGTACAGTACAAACCAACGGCAGCGACGCAGTCACCAGCACAGACACACAACGGTGGCACCCGAAAGCCCACCCTAGACTAGGGCAGCAGTGGGAGCTGGGGGGGCCGTGGCCCTTGTGTCACCTTGGGCCTGGCGTTGAGGCGGATGATGGCCCGGTAGTCCCGCACTAGGTCCCGCAGCTGGTCCAGGTAGGGGTTGACGTTCTCCTCCATCCACTCCTCCACCGTGTCGGGGAAGTAGACTCTCTCCAGGTGGGTGTGCAGGTCATGGACGAAGCTCTCCCAGTCCTCATGGAGCCTGGTAGGGGGAGAGCGGGGGGGGGGGGGTCCATCTCCCTCCTGTGAGGGACCCCTCCCAGCCCCAGGCAGGCACCCAGGGTTGCTCCTGGCCCCCAGCACCACGTACTTCAGCACCTTGCTGCCAAAGGTCTCCATGTTGCGGGGGTTGCCGAACTGGCGCTTGCGGTGATAGGGGCTGAACCAGCCCTTGATGGCACTGGGGAGGCACGAGGGGAGTGGGGGGCACGGTGCCACCCAGGGACGGGGAGCTGCACCTGGGCAGGTTCCCTCCCATGCAAAAACTCTCATGCTCCAGCCCCAGGGCCAGAGCCGGCTGCCCCCGCTGTCCCCCACCATTACCTCTCCTCCTCCAGGGCCTTAAGGATGCTCTCCTTCAGGTGGCCGTTAACCTGCTCCACCATGTGGTAGATCTCCGCGCCGGGGAACGCTCCTCTGCCCTCGCTGGGGACAGGGAGGAGGAGGTGAGAGCCCGACACGTCGGGTGCACTGGCCCCACTGGCGCTCTGGGCTGGGTGAACACCAGCACCCTGCCCAGCCTCACCCCAGGCGGGTCTGGGGCATTTGGCAAGCCCCCACTCCCCTCCAGTGCATCCCTTCTGATGCCACCAGGGCGGCAGTGCCGCAGCCGCCCTGAGCCACAGCCAGGCTGTGCCACGCACCACGTGCTCTGCTCCAGCTGCATGCTCTGGAAGCCCAGCATGTCCAGGACCTTCCTCTTCGCCTCTTCCGTGAAGCCCCCTGGGGAAGGCAAGAAGAGGGGCAAAAGGGCTCAGGCCACCCCACCATCAGGCACTCACCCCTGGCTTCACTGTGCCCCCAAAACTGGGGGAGCCGAAGCTCTCCTTCCCCTGCCTGCCACCTCCCTCTCAGCATCCCCAGGGTGGGGAGATGGGAGAGGAGCTGGTCAGTGCTGGTGGCAGGGTGGTGGCTCACCGTTCACCAGGGTCTGCAGGCAGATGGCCAGGGAGGGGATGCCAACGGGCAGCAGCTCGCACAGCACCGAGTAGTGATCGTACCTGCGGAGCGGGGCCAGCCATGCCATCACCTCCCACCCTACCACTGGTGAGGCTGCGCGGGCACCGGGGGGAACATGGGTCCTGCCACCCCTCACCTCTGCCAGCCAGTGAGGACAATGCCCTGGAAGCGCAGCGGGGCCAGCTGCGGCAGGGCCTCCATCACCTTCAGCCAGCTCAGGTGGTTCTTCAGGTGGTAGCTCAGGGGGGGCCAGGTCTGCGCCGGTCCCGTGGTGCCCTTGAAGGCGCTGGCGAACCACACCGCCTCGAAGCCGCTCTCTGCATACTTGGTGAGGAATGGCCCTGCAGTGGGACAGGCGTGAGCCACCGGTGCCACTGTCCCTGGGGCGCGGTGGGGGCTGTCACCTTGCCAGCCCCAGGAGCCTGGCACGTTGCCTTACCGAGCTGCTCAGCCTCAAAGTCGGGCGCGTAGAACCACACCACAGGTGAGACGTGCTTTGCTATCCCGGATTCTGTGAGGGGAGCAGGGATGGGAATGTGGGCACCAGTGTCAGCATGAGGAGGATGCCTGGAGCTCCTCATGCTCCCCTGAGACCTGTGTCCCCGCAGGGCCAGGCACAGGCACCTGCTGGGCACCGGGCACGATGCCTGCCAGGGCAGCCAGACAGACGGGTGCTGCCGAGGCCCCAGGCTCGGGTGCCACCGCTGCTGTCCCCATCCTCTCACCCCGCAGGGCTCCCACGCTGATCTTCCTCAGCATGTCATCCCACATGAGCGCCCGCAGCCCCCGGTACTGGGTGGCGATGAAGCCCAGCACCTCCTTGATGTGATTCAGGAACATGGTCCCCGTGTCACCCCTGTTGCGGCTCATCCAGTTCTTGGAGTCCATCCCCTCCCCGAGATGGAAGACCTGGATTCGGAGGGGCAGGGGGATGCTCAGCACCCCTGGGAGCAACCTTGGTGCCCAGGATGAGGACTGGGGTCCCGGCAAGGTCCATTGCCCACCTCGTCCGCGCCGATGTGGATCCAGGCAGAGCGCCTGTGCTTCTCCATCACCTGAGACAAGATGGTCTTGAGCAGGGCCAGGGTGTCAGGGACGTGGGGGTTGAAGCTGTTGGGGAAGCGCTCGATCTCCCGCAGGTGCTGGTACTTCTCGTGCTTGAGGATGAACTGTGTGAAATGAGCCATCAGAGGGGCCTCCAGGGGGAACCCCCCGTGATGCAGGATGAGGAGCAGGACCAGGACCCCCTACCTCCACGTGCCCAAAGGTCTGCACCAGGGGAACCACCTCCAGCTTGTGGAGATCCGCCAGCTGCTGGATCTGCTCGATGTCCTCCTCACTGGGAGGGCAGGGACAGGTTCACCAGGGGATGCCAGGGCAGAGGGCAGAGCTGAGGGCACTCCCTCCTCCTCCAGCACCCTGCCGGCGTGGCCCCGGCAACCCCAGGCCTGTGTGGACTTTACTATGGGGACACAAATATTGACCCAGCGAGGCAGGATGCTGGCACTCTGACCACGGTTATGAAGGGCATGGGTCCAGGCAGGTAACACCCAGCCCCCAGCACACCGGGACCTGCTGGGGCCTCACCGAGCTGGCAGCCCCCCAGCCAGCTCAGCCCCCAGCCCCAGCTCACCTGTAAGCGTACGGGGACTTGAGGATCTCCAGCTCGCCCTTGAAGGGGAACATGTCCTCATATTCGATGAGGATGCCGTTGGCTCCCAGCTGGGACAGGAGGGGGAACACCTGCAGGGTGGGCAGGGTGGGCTCAGCCCACGGGGACAGCACAGTCCCTGGGGACCGGTGGGGACAGCTGGCAGGTCTCTGCCCCCTCGGCACTTCCCTTCCCGGCACCTCCTCCCTGTCCCTGGGCATCCTCACCTGCTCCAGGTAGGAGACCCTGGGTGCAGCTCCCTTCAGGTCCAGGTGGACCAGCCTCATCTCGGTGGCACTGACGTCCCTGGGGACCTGCTGCCCAGGCTCGTGCCTCGGGTCTGTTATCTTTGCCGCTGAGAGCTCCAGAGCCTGGCTCCGGGGGCCGACATTCTGGCCGGTGTCACCCGCATCCCCCCAGAACCCACTGTCCTTGCTGACATGCTTGTGCAGCTCCAGGGTGAAGCTGCAGGGAGGGGAGTGGGGCTGGGGGTGCTGTGGGGCACCAGCTGCCCCCCAGCACCAGGTCCCCACGTGAACATGACCCAGGGGCTCCCCACAGACCCCAACCCTGCTGGGACCCCGCACCGGTGGTCCTGCTGTTCCCCTACCTGTCACGGAAGAGAAACTTGATGCCGGCCAAGGCTACAAGGAGCAGCAGGACGAGGCGCAGCAGGTTCAGCCTGTGGCTCCGCTGGAAGGCCATGGCTGTGGGGCACACGCAGGAGTCTGGCTGTGGGGGTGACCCCGTGCAGTCCCACACACCCTGCCCTCCTCCCCTGTCCAGGGCAGCAGGAGACCCAGAGGAAGGGGACATGGGGGAAACCCATCCCACCACCCTGGTCCCCATCGGGGACAGGCACAGCGGTTCCCCATGTCCCTCTTACCTCATGTGCCCCAGCACGGGGGCCGGTGGCTGGACCTGCCTTTGCCTCTGCCCGCAGGATGCAGGCTCCTCGGGCTCCGCCAGCGCAGGAGCAAACAAGGCGGTGGCTGCAGGGCAGGTCCCTGCCGGGGATCCCCTCGAGCCGCTGTGTTACAGGCTGGCTGGGTGGGGTGGCATCACTAAGCGGGCACGGTGCAGCCGGGGCTGGCCAGGCATGGGAGGTGATGGCCCTGTGCATGAAGGAGAGGAGGTTGGGAACACCCACATGCAGGCACCGGGCTGCTCTGGGGGTGGCCACAGGCACCAGTGGGGCAAGGGTGGCAGCCTGGACCACCCTGGCACCCGCAGGGATGGGCACACACTCTCCACATGAAGCTCACAGCATCCTCCACAGAGGTGAGACCCACCGGCACCACGGGGGGGAAGGGGCACCAGCTGCTTCGCCTGCTGGGAAACAACCCCAGAGCGGGGCAGGAGCCCAGCGGGGTCCGGGGGGACCTGAGTCGTGCGGCTGTACCCCCCCGCATCTGGTTGCACCGATGTTTGGTCCCTCGCGGGACACGCAGGACAGGCCACGCGGGGAGCAGGGAAGGGCTCGTGTCAAGGTGCTGTCACAACTAAGACGACTACATTTCATGTGAAGTCTTTTCTTCCTGAACTGATCTGAGAACTCCTGAGACGGGCGTCTCCCAGCTGAGATGAAAGTGGAGACACTGCCACGACTGGGGACGCTGCCACAACCCCGCCAGCTTCAGGGAGCCACTGGCCTCTGCAGCCCCAACGCAACCCCCGGGAAAGCACCACGGGGAGGGGGAACGCCAAGCACGCCCCAAGTCCTGCACGTCCATGCTCCTGCAGCCCCCTCGGGGTCCTCCCAGGTGACAAGGGACCCACAGTGACCCCAGGAGCCTGGGGACACCCTGCTGTGGGCAGCGTGTCTCCCACGGTCACCACAGGCAGCAGGAGTCCTGCTGGAAGCGGCACGCGAGAAGCACACCATCATTTCTGCCCTCTTTTCTCCTTTTTTTGCCAAGTCTGACGTGGCGGTGGGTCGAGGATGGGGCAGCGCATCGACACCCCCAGCCCCCAGCCCGGCTGCCGCTGTGAGCACCGGGGCAGCTGCCACCGCTCCTTTCGGTGAGCCACCACCCGAACGCGCCCGAGCTCAGGGTTAAATCCCGATCTGGGGCCTGAAAAGCAGATTTTGGCGGCTGCCAGGCGGCTCAGCTGATCGCGAGGGTTTTGTTGCGCTGCCAGCACAGTGTCACCAGGGCAGAGCCGGCGCTGAGCCGCCCTGCGCCTCCAGCTCGGAATTAGCCCTTTTTCTGGACGCAGCCTTAATCCCTCCCGACACGCTCCTCCCGCATGCTGCCACGGGGCACAGGGAGGGCACGGGACCCCCGTCACGTCCTGCAGAGCCAGCGCGGGACCCGCTGTCCCCAGAGCACGAGGCCCCAGCAAGGCCACGTTGCAGGGCAGGGCAGCACCCTCCCCATCCCTGCTCCGTCCCCATCCCTGCTCCAGCCCCACTACCCCGTGCTCAGGGGTACCCGCTCCCCCGGTGCTTGTGCACAGGAGGCAGGGCAGGAGGCTGCTTTTGGGGTAGGTCGTGCCCACATTGCCCCCTGCGCCCCATGTCCCTGCATGGACAAGGTGCCTCACGCTCAGTGATGGGGGGGGGGGTGGGGGGCACAAACGCAGCAACCGCTCCCTGCCTGTCCCCGCTGCGTTTCCATCCTGCCCGCCCCTGGATGCTCCTGGCAGCCCCAGCACAGCCCAGCAGGGATGCGCCAGGCTGGGGACTGCTGCCAGCCCAAGGCTCACTGTCACCGGGTGCACAGGAAGAGAAGGGGGGTTCCACGGCCCCTGGGCACGGGGCAGGTGGGCATGGGGAGCCCAGCACCCAGGAAGGCCATAAATATGCAAAGTGCTAATCACGCTGTCATGGGAACACAGCGCCCGGTGGGGAGAGGGATAAATATTTAGACAGAGCTGTCAGCTCGCCAAGGTTTGGCGTTTCTAATCGGTGTTATCTTAGTTAGATAGGGAGCAGGTTTCCAGGGTTCGAGCCTCCCCGGCGTGACCCAGGTGAGGGCAGGATGGGTGCAGGACGCTGGCGGGGTGCAGCACGACCCTGCACCCCTGTGTGGAGGGAGACCCCTTCGCAGCGAGGGCTCACTGGAGGATGCTGCCCCCCTAACCTGGCATCTCGCCGCCAGCCCCCGCGATGTTCATTAACGTGACATCTTCCTCTGCCAGCCCTCTGGGGATGCTGGCACGGGGCACCAGGAGGCTCAGAAGAGCCCACGGCTCCTCGCAACAGCCAGCCGGGCTCAACGCTCTCAGCAGCTGTGGGGTGAGGAGGGGGCTGGACCCTTGCCCCCCTCCCTGCAGCCTACGTGGGGTTTGCTCCTGGCTCCCCAAAACCAGCCCAGCTCCCCACTGACCTTCCCAAGCCTGGGTAGCGGAAAGTGGAAGCAAACCCAAACCTGAGCCTGGAGAGAACGGGGCCGTGGAGGGGACGGAGCCCAGTGCCCCCGGCTGTCACCCCCCCCAGCCCCAGGGGCCAGCAGCGAGGGCTTCGGGTGCCACCGCAGGGTCCGGATGCCGCCCGGCTGCCCACCGCCCCGCTCCCGCGTCCCCCATGCCGAACCCTCATGCTCGACGGCCACGGGAAGAGCCACTGCTCCGTGCACGCTCCTGTGCACATGCACCTGCGCACGCTCCCACGCTTCCAGAACTTTCCTCGGTCAGCCCGGCCGAGGCCACCCCTGGCCCTGGCACCCCACCCGGGTCCCCACGGCGCTGCAGCCCCGCGGCCGGGGGCTCCTGCATGGGGCGGCTGTGGAGCCCGCCCCGCGGGGGCAGGAACGCGCTGCTCTCCCGGTGTCCCGGCAGAGCCGACCCCTGTCCCCGCCTCCCCGGGAAGCTGGAGCACACCCGGGGCAGCCCCTGGGCACGGGGCGGGGAGGACTTGCCGCAGCCCACCCACCCGCACCCCGCAAGCCTGGGGCACCCTCCGTGCCCCCTGCACCCACCCGGTACCCCTCGGGCATCCCCGCGCCCCACGGCACCCTCCAGGCACCGCTGGGCATCGCTGCGGCCCCGGTCCCCACTGCGGCACCGAGCATGGCACCGAGCATCCCCCTCGGCATCCCCCCGGCACCGGGCGCGGCATCGGGCATCCCACCGGGCATCCCTGCATCCCCCCCGGCATCCGCGCGGCACCGGGCATCCCACCGGGCATGGCACCGGGCATCCCTGTATCCCCGTTTCCCCCCGCGGCCCCGAGCACTCCCGGCCCTTACCGGCAGGTGCGGGGCCGCCGCGGGCACCGCCGGGCGCGGGCGCGGGCACGGGCACGGACCGCAGCCGCCGCCGCTCTTAAAGGGCCCGGGCGGCGTCGGTGCCGCGGGCGCTGCGGTGCGGTGAGGGGCGGGGCGGCGGGTAACGGGGGATGCTCCGGCTCCCGCCACCCGCCGCGCAGAGCGCGGCGACTCCGTCAGCGCGGGGAGCGGGCCCGGTTGCGGCACCGGCGCGGCCGGGATTGCCGGCAGAGCGCGGAGCCGCCGCCCGCACTGCCCTGCCCCGGGAGGCAGCGCTCTCGGCGGGAATGGCCGTGCCTGGTGCCCGCCCCGTGTGCCCGGTATGCCCTGTGTCCCCGGTGTGTCCCCTGTGTGCTCCCGGTGCCCAGTGTGTGCCTGGTGTGTGCCCGGTGTTCAGTGTGTCCTCGGTGCCCGGTGTGTGCGTGGTGCGCGCGGTGTGCCCCGTGTGTCCCCGGTGGCCAGAGCGTCCCTAGTGTGCCTCGTGCGTTCCCAGTGCCCCCCCGGTGCCCCCTCGGTGCCCGCCCCTGCCCGGCGGTTCTCGGCGCTGCGCCCCCTGGCGGCGCCGCTAGGGCCGGACTCCCCCCCGCCCAGTTCCCCGTGGTCTCGCCTCACACCACCCCCCCCGCCCCGTTCCCTGCACATGGTACCGCCCGCCGCGGCGCTCCGGCGCATGCGCCCTCTCACCGCCGACTACCCGCGAACCTGCGCGTCGGGACGGGGAGCCACGCGCAGGCGCAGCGGACAGCCCTGGCCGCTTGGCGCAGGCGCAGAGCGATCCGCGCCGGTACCGGGGGAGAGCGGGGGGCGACAGGCCTCGAGCTCCCCCGCGTCGTCAGCGAGCGCGCGGGACGGGTACGGGAGTGCAGGCGTGGGCCCAGCGCGAGCTGGGTGCGCCGGGACCGGGTCCGGGTGGCGGCGGGGGAGCCTGAGCGGGCCCCGGCGGCGGGACCATGAACGCAGCGCAGGGCACGGTGGGCAGCGACCCCGTCATCCTGGCCACGGCCGGCTACGACCACACGGTGCGGTTCTGGCAGGCGCACAGCGGCATCTGCACCCGCACGGTCCAGCACCAGGACTCCGTATCCTCTGCCACCGCCCCGGGACGGGGCCGGGGGGGCCCGGCGGGGCCGGGGAGGGCCGCCCACGTTCCCCTTCTCACCGCCCCACGGGCACTGTTAGCTCGGTGTCGCACCCGACATTGGGGAGCGCTTGGATCACCAGTCAGGTCCCGGCTGCTGCTTCTTGGGTCCCACCGACCCCCAGGATCGCTCCAGACTGGGGCAGAGCGGCTGGAAACTGCCCGGGGAAAAGGACCTGGGGGTGTTGGTCACCACCGTCTGAAGAGGATCCAGCAGTGTGCCCAGGGCGCCAAGAGGCCAACGGCATCCTGGCTTGTACCAGCACTGGTGCGGCCAGCAGGACCAGGGCAGGGATCAACCCCTGTGCTGGGGGCACTGGGGAGGCCACACCTCGAATCCTGGGTTCGGTTCTGGCCCCTCACTCCCAGAAGGACCTTGAGGGGCTGGAGCGTGTCCAGAGAAGGGCAACGGAGCTGGAGCAGGGTCTGCAGCACAATGCGCTGAGGAGCGGCTGAGGGACCTGGTGGGGTTGAGCCTGGAGAAAAGGAGGCTCAGGGGAGACCTTCTGGCTCTGACAACTCCCTGACAGGAGGTTGGAGCAAGGAGGGATCAGTCTATTCTCCTCAGGAACAAGTGACAGGACGAGAGGAACCGGCCTCCAGTTGTTGCAGGGGAGGTTGAGGTTGTCCCTGAGGTACCGTTTCTGTCCCATTGGGGTTGTGCAGGCGTGTCCCAGGCTGCCCAGGGCAGTGGTGGAGTGCCCATCCCTGGAGGGGTTTCCCAGCCGTGTGGAGGTGGTGCTGAGGGACAGGGGTCAGTGGGGACCTGGCAGTGCTGGGGGAACGGGAGGGCTTGAGGAGCTGGAAGGGCTTTTCCAGCCAAAATGATTCTGTTATTCTTACTGACCTTAACGGGCGGCGGCAGCAGGTGAATGCCCTCGAGATCACACCAGACCGCAGCATGATCGCTGCTGCGGGTGAGTCCCCTCGCCACCCTGGGCACTGGTGACACCAGGCACGGGTGGGGAGACATTGGTCATCCCCCGTGTGGTCGTTGCTGCAGGTTACCAGCACATCCGCATGTACGACCTCAACTCCAACAACCCCAACCCTGTCATCAACTATGACGGCGTGAGCAAGAACATCACCTCCGTGGGCTTCCATGAGGACGGGCGGTGGATGTACACGGGTGGGGAGGACTGCATGGCCAGGATCTGGGACCTGAGGTGGGCAGAGGTGGCAGGCAGCCCTCTGGTGGACCCCTGAGGCAGTGGAGCTCACGGCCCATGCTCTTACACATGCTCCTTCCTTGCTGTTTGGTTGCAGGTCTCGTAACCTCCAGTGTCAGCGGATCTTCCAGGTGAATGCTCCCATTAACTGTGTCTGCCTGCACCCCAACCAGGTGAGCACCAGCTCCTCCACCATTTCCCAGCCCACACTCTGACATGGCTCCTCTGGGTAATCGCCAGGGGCTGCGGAGTTTTGTACTGGTACCTGTGGTAAAAGACCAGGAGGCTGGCTGGGGAGGGCAGCCCAGAGGCGCCAGCTCTTGGTGGCTTTGCTGGAGAAGCAGCAGCCGCTTCCTGCACCCTGTCTGCCTGTCTACCTGCTCCCTCACCCAGCTGCTGGGAGCTTTGGGTCAGTGTGGGACCAGGAACCAGCGCAACAGCCATGTGGTCCCTCTGTCTGCCCCAGGGAAGCCAACGCTGCTCCGTGCACTGGAGCAAACCTCCCCGAGCAGGTACCGCAGGCTCACGCTGTGCCTGCAGCAGGCGGCCAGGCCGCAGCCCAGGGACTTTGGCCGCTGAGGTCATTTGCCAGCCAGTGTCTTCGTGCTAATTTCTTGGGACACGGCACTGGCCTCTCGTCCCGCAGGAGGGAACGTGCCTTCGAGGCCATCTCTGCCTCAAGGGGACGTGATGGGAGTGGAACTGGTAGCGTGGTGAGGGCTGGGGAGCTTGAGGGTGACACCACTGCCAAGACAAAGCGTCTTGGGGCCTGTGGCTGTGATCACCTTCAGGACTTCAGTCAGACTTGCTCTAGATTCACCAGTCGGTCCAGAAGCTGTTGATAAACAGGGATGGCCGGGGTTGGGGCTAAAGGGGTGCCTGAAGGGTCAGTGGTGAAGATCAGTCCATGTCATTGCAGCATTTGTAACCCTCTGGTCCCTCTGCGTTCCCAGCGCTGCAGGGTTTGCTCGCAGACCCGCGGCTGCAAACCTTATTAAAAAGCCAAGTAGCAGAAATGTCTCTGATTAGATTTTGCAAAGGTTTAATTTTGCAAGCCCAGAATTTCAGACCAGATTTGAGATCAGTTGTTTGGACCAGACTTTACCCAAACGCTGCTGACGCTCCTACAGTGCCGGTGCTCTGAGAACGCATTACATTAGAACAAATGTTATTGCTCTGACATGTGAGATAATCACCGACAGGGTGCTGCTGAGCCGTAGCAGCGTTGGTTTTGAGCAGGACACAGTTCATTGGTCCGAAGGCAGCAGCATTTATTCTGATGGCTTCATGGCGCTGCAGCTCCCCGCTGCAGCGATGCTGATCCAGTTACCCGAGAGATTCCTCGTGGCCTGGGCAGAGCCAGGCTTTAGCAGCTGCACTTGGACCTTCTAAGAGAGATCTAAGGATGGAGGCGTCCAGAAGATGCTTCCGTGCTGTGCAGCTAGCTAAACATATCGAGCGATGATTGTCTGCCTCCGAAACCAGCCTTTGCTCGCCGGTTCGGGTGTAGCTGCGCCCAATGACCTGATCTCCTCCAGGGACTCTGCTAAAATTATGGGCAGCGCAGGACTGTCGATAAAAGCCCCGTTTTAATGGAGAACTGCCAGCATTGTCTTCTGGTCTGAGCATGGGATCACAGCCAGAGCTCCTGCCCTTCAGCTGGTGCTTGTCCTTCCCCATGAAGGGGAGAGAGAAAAGCCCATTTAGGCTTGAGTTTTTCAGGTGTCTCTACACTCTTGAGTGCTTCAGTTGTTCACTGGCCAAGCTATATCTTAATGCCCCCTTCTCAGACATGCTGAAAAGCGTTTGGCTCCTGTGGATGTTGTTTGGAGCTGTAGCTATGCTGCAGTTCTGGAAACCAGGCAGCACTGTCTGCTCTGGGCTTTATAAAACCCCTTTCTGGGAAGGGAAACAGCCTTTTGCAGAGCGTAACGTGAGATCCGTGCTCTGCTTGCTGTCCATGCACGGGGCAGTCAGGAGGCTGCAGGGCCTCTGAACCAGCCTCGTGCTGGAGAATCCTTAGGCAGAACAGGACCCTGATGCTTAGAAGCAGAGCAGGGCTCCACGTGGGGCTCAGTCTGGGCACTGGCTGGAGGCTGCTGCCTGCGGGGCCCTCTCAGAGGGACAAGGCTGCTGTTTTTTTACAGGCAGAGCTCATCGTGGGTGACCAGAGCGGTGCCATTCACATCTGGGACCTGAAGACCGACCACAACGAGCAGCTGATTCCAGAGCCTGAAGTTTCCGTGAACTCGGTTCACATTGACCCCGATGCCAGTTACATGGCAGCCGTTAACAGCTCGGTGAGCTCTGACGGCCCCGAATGTGGGATGGGATTCACAGGACTCCGGCCAGTGCCGGGCTCTGCCTCCTGGGTGCCGGGCTGCGCCTGCTGGCTTTGCCCGCAGCTTTGCTGTGCTGTGGCCAGTCATGGAAAGTCCTGGCTGGTTTTGAGTGGGTGACCACCAGCCCGGCTGCAGATCCCCCTGTCTCGCCACAGGGGAATTGCTACGTGTGGAACCTGACGGGTGGCATCGGGGAGGAGGTGACCCAGCTGATCCCCAAGACCAAGATCCCAGCGCACAACCGCTACGCCCTTCAGTGCAAGTTCAGCCCCGACTCCACGTGAGTGTGTGCCAGCCCCTCGCCTACCTGTGATGGGACCAGATGCTCCCCTCCGGGCAGGCAGAGGCCAGCTGTGCCTCCAGCTGTTGGCAGATGCTGGCTCCACACTGCCCTGCAGTCCCCAGGGGCAGAGCGGAGTGGGAGGCCCGGGACATATGGCACTGGGTTGCTGGCAGCGGCATCCCGGCCTCGTGCTCTGTGGTCTCGGCAAGTTCTGCAGCCACGAGCTGTTCTTGCAGCTGGGATGGAATTGCTGGTGGCCAGCAGCAGAAAGTGGTGGGCTTGGTGTCCTCCTTCACTGAATCTCAGCTGGAGTCACAAAGCAGATGACAGAGACGTAGAGAATTCTGATTACAATGAAGGCAGCTCTCCAGTTCGTTGCCATCCCACATCAATGAGAGGCCCTTTGGCCTATAGCGTGACTAATAAGGTTGCCCTTGACTGTCTCTTCCTTGCAGGCTCTTGGCCACGTGTTCTGCAGATCAGACGTGTAAGATCTGGAGGACTTCAAACTTCTCTCTGATGACAGAGCTGAGCATTAAGAGCAATAACCCAGGGGAAACGTCTCGGGGCTGGATGTGGGACTGTGCCTTCTCCGGGGACTCCCAGTACATCGTCACAGGTGAGGCACCGCTTGGCGTGACTTCCGCCAGGCCCCAGCACTAGCCCAGGACTGACCAGTTTCTCTGGCTGGGACACGGCCAAACCCCTGTGCACCAGCATGGGCGAGGAGCGAGCACCCAGCACCCAGCCCCCTGCCCATAGCGCACGCTGGCAGCTCCCTGCTTGCCTGCGCTGCAGTGGGGCTTCTCTTGAGACAGGCGGGATGCTCTTCATGCATGTGGTTTGTTTGCGGGGAGAATGCTGACAGTCCCGCCAGAACATGCGGGCTGTCACAGTGACTTCTCGCCAGGATAATGAAAACCTCACCCAGCCCAGAGCTGCAGGCTCTGCACAGCTCCCTGTCACCAGCCCCGACCGCTCTCCTGAGTGAAGCGAGAGGAGTCTTGTGATAAAATAGAGCGTAAACGGGTACATCACGCTTCTCTCTCCACTTTCTGTTCCAGCTTCCTCTGACAACCTGGCCAGACTTTGGTGTGTGGAGACAGGAGAGATCAAGAGGGAATACAGTGGCCACCAGAAAGCCGTCGTCTGCCTGGCTTTCAACGACAGCGTGCTGGGGTAACGCTGTGAGTGGGGAGGACTCTGCTCCTGCTCCCTGGTGAGCACCCGCTCCGGAGCCCGAGACACTCACTTGTAGCCACCCCCTCCTCTACGGGGAGGGCTCGGTCTCTGCAGGAGCAGCCACATCTGCCTGGGGTGAGACCAGGCTTCAGCTCCCAGCAGGTCCTGAAACGTGTGTGGCCTTTAAGGGAGGACAAAAGGGAATGGGAGGGGGAGCCCCGGTCCCACTGTGAGGAGCTGGGTATGGTGCAGCTGGAGGAATCCCTGCGGCATCGGCTGCCGACAGCTTTATCATGTTCTTGTACCCCAAAGTTAGAAAAAAAAAACCCCAAAATCAGCCTAAGTGATGGAAGAGGCTGAGCAAAGAGAGGAAAGGCAGCTGGTGGCTTGTTCTGCAATCCCTTTATTCGAAGTGTGGTTCACAGCCTCGCTGAGGAGCTGCCCTCTCACAAAGCCAACACCCCCCAGCAAACCTGATCACCTCATGTTGAACAGGGTGCGTAGCCCCTAAACGCAAGTGACTGCACGCGGTTCCTCTAGGCCTGGATCTCCTAATACCTACGTGTAAGGTGCAGCCCTGGAGCAGAGCTGCAAATAAAGTGTCTGTACTGCTGGGGCCGAGCAGAGTCCTGTGATTTTTCTAAACGCTCCTGAACTGCAGCACAAAATCAGTAGAAAGCTCCTGGGGGATCTCATCGCTGTGACCTTCCTTGTTGGAATCGGAGGCTTTCCAGGAATCAGTTCAAGTATGTAGGGCAGCGAGAGGGCATCCGTGGCTGCAGGACTTACTCGGGGAGGTAATAGAAGCAGATAGACACACAAATGTTGCTTGGAAAACAGATGTCGATGCACAGGTAGATCAGCCGCTGCTTCCCCGGCCCTGCAAATGAGCAAGGACAGAAGTGGTGAGAGGAGAGTCCCTGGGGAGCCAGACAAGGGGGAAGCCTCAGGGAATGGCCTTCCTCATCAAAACTGGAGTAAAGACGAAAGGAGAGCTCAGCAGACTGGTCTGGTGAGGAGGAAGGTGACAAGTGCTAAGTCACCCGGGTCTGCTCTGTGGTGTGGTCAGGCCCGGGAAGGGGGCTTGGAGCCTTTCCCAGCCGGCACCACGGCTCACGGCAGGTTACGGGTACGAGCCAGCGCTCGGTGATGGCTGAACGATGGTTTGATACTGAACTAGAGGTCACCTGTCCCAGGGCATGCATCAGCTTCTGTGCAGCACAGCCTGCTGCTGTCAGTGAACCAGAACCAACCATGCTTCCCCCTTTGGCAACAGGACTCGTACAACTCACCCTCCCCTCTCCTGACCCAGAAGGTGGTCGTCTGCTCGCACAGGGTCTGCACAGCCTCCCCCAGGCTTCTGGGGTCCACCTCTTCCCCCGCCAGAATGCCCAGGAACTCGCGGTAGTACTTGGTCTGGTTGTTCTGATGTAGCAGCTGGTCATCCTGAAAGAACCATCCCTGTGAATTCCTCCCAAGGCACCACGTCCCTCCTGGCCCTGCCCTCCACACCAGCTCCCATGCGACAGCCCTGTGGGCTGCTGGTAGCCCTGGCTCCACCAACTCTTCTACTGCTGTGAAGGAGCCCCAGAGCCGGGCAGATGCTTTCTGCTCCTCGCAGCCCCTTTGGCAGCCCCTTTGGGTGCCATGTTCCTATGCTCCTCTGGGTTAAACCCTGCCCATCGCTTCCCCGTTGGGTGGGAGCAGCAGGAGAGGGTCGAGAAGCCCCCAGGAGCCCCCGAGGACGTGCAGACCAGATGGCAGGAACACACAAAAAAAAATGGGGCTGTCTGTCATCTTGAAACAGAATCTGCGCCCCCATGCTCACGCATCCATTGACATTTTGTTCAGAGGGTCCGTGTACAGGATTTACTCCGGTGTTTTTCCCCTGTGAATTGCTAACAAACCCCCTTTGTTTTCTGTTCCGCAGATTTTTGAGCAGGTAACAGAACCCAGTGGGAGCGGGTCCTGCGAGGGCTCTGCTATTCACCGCTGCGGGACGGATCCCCCTTCCCCGACCGGCAAGCCCGTTGGTTCTCACGGAGCGTGGGACATGGGTAACCCCGGGAGCTGCTGCTCTGGGCTCCCACGCCGCAGGGCAGAGCGCTGCTCCTGCGCCAGGCACCAGCCCCAGCAGTGGCTCACGTAGAACACGGGCTGCCGCTGCAACCCTGGCTGGGAGAGCCCGCCGCCTCGTTTGGCCACGCTTGGGATGCTCGTGTTAAAGAGTCACCGTTGCAAACACAAACCCACAGAGGAAAGGGCCTGGAACGAGCGAGAGTTCCGGGCAAAGCCCAGTTCATCGCCCCACGCCGCTCAGCCGCCTCGGGGAATGGCCGCAGCCACTGCTCACCCTCTGCTCGGACGTATTGAGAGATGTCTGCAGGGTCTGGAGGTCCCAGGCGTCCATCCGCCGCAGGTAGCATGTGCGCTGCTCCACGGGCTTGTAGCACACGTAGCCCTGAGGGACAGATCGTCCCCTTAGAGCAGGCAGCAGCACCCAAAGCTGTCTGCAGAAATAGTGTTGAACAACAGCTTCTGTCAGCCTGCTGCGCCCAGCAGGACCAGGGCCGGGATCAACCCCTGTACTGGGGGCACTGGGGAGGCCACACCTCGAATCCTGGGTTCAGTTCTGGCCCCTCACTCCCAGAAGGACCTTGAGGGGCTGGAGCGTGTCCAGAGAAGGGCAACGAAGCTGGAGCAGGGTCTGGAGCACAATGCGCTGAGGAGAGACTGAGGGACCTGGTGGGGTTGAGCCTGGAGAAAAGGAGGCTCAGGGGAGACCTTCTGGCTCTGACAACTCCCTGACAGGAGGTTGGAGCTAGGGGAGGTTGGTCTCTTCTCCCCAGGAATAAGCGACAGGACGAGAAGAACCGGCCTCCAGTTGTTGCAGAGGAGGTTGAGGTTGTCCCTGAGGACCCATTTCTGTCCCGTTGGGGTTGTTCCAGGCTGGCCCAGGCTGCCCAGGGCAGTGGTGGAGTGCCCATCCCTGGAGGGGTTTCCCAGCCGTGTGGAGGTGGTGCTGAGGGACAGGGGTCAGGGGGGACCTGGCAGTGCTGGGGGAGCGGGGGGACTCGAGGAGCTCAAAGGGCTTTTCCAACCCAAATGGTTCTGTGGTTCTAAGAACCCAAAAAATGGACATTCCTCCTGTTGCCCTGCATTATCTTTCCTAACAAAAGGTGCAGAGAAAGGCACCAAACAGCAGCTGGCTGATGTTCTTCCAGGTCTGCATCTCCTGCTCTCAGCCCAGCAACTCTTGCCCCAGCAGCCCGGGCTCCTCTGTTGGCTCCCAGGCTGCTGAGGCAGGTCGTTGGCCCGGCACACTTACGTTCCTGCTGTCATAGAGCACCACGGCGCTGTGGTTACTCTGCGAGGTCACATAGTAGGTCACGGTGCTCCTAGACTTGTCCACCAAAGCTGTCTGGTTCCTCAGTGGCTCTTGCTGGCCCTGGAGCATCAGCCGGACGAGCTGCGAGCCAGCCTGGGCACCACGAGAGGGAGGGCAGCACCGACCATCGCTTCACGGTGCTCATGGCCAGCATCCCCACCCCACCCTTCGCTGGCTTTTCTCAGTGATTCAGCAGCGAGAAGCAACCTCTGGTCCCAGGAGGGGATCTGTGGAGCAGCTCCATCCTGCAGGGCTGGTGGAGAGGTGCCCGTGTCCCTCCCGCCGAAGCACCCACCCTGCCTGGCAGCGAGGTGCTGGGGAAAGGGCAGGGGGACTCGCCAGCCTCCACCGCAGCCGCACACGGAGGGAGGCTGGGACGTGCCTCCCCAGCCAGCTCCGCTCACCGGCAGCAAACGCACTCCCCCCTCGCCTCCACGCGTTGGAATGCACCGGCCTAGCGCAGCACCCACTCGTGGCCGTTATTTCCCAACGATGCACTGAGGTTCCTCTCATTTAAGCAACGGTTTCTGGCAGGCGCGTCACAGGGGTGAGAGAGCCGCTGTGCAGCTCGCTGCCAGCAGCGCTGCCAGAGCCGGGAACCAGCCAAACCCAGCCCCGAGCTCAGCCCGCTCATCCTGCCCGGCACGGGTCAGCCTGTGGCAGGAGGAGGCAGCATCAGGATCCCTTACCTGGGCAGAGCTGGCGGAGAAGCCGAGAACCCCCACGACGCTGATGCCAACAACTGCAAAGAACAAGGCGATGGACAAGCTGATCCAGAAGGTCCTGGATGGGGCTGTGAGGCGCGCTGCAGCCCTGCTGTCCTGGGAGGCAGGGCAAAGGACAAGGAGCAGGAGTTAAAATCAACCCTCTCTGGCGATGCGACCTCACCAGAACACACGCTTCCTGCTCGCGACGCAACTCACCGTGCAAACTTTGATCCCACAGCGCTGGAGTCTCAGATCCAACATCCTGGTACCCAGCACTCCCAGAGCTGAGCACCTTCCTCCCACGGCTGGGGGAGCACCAGAACACTGCGGCCCCGCCGGGGACGGGCTGGAGCCAGAGGCTGTCCCCAAACAGGGGCTGCTGCTGCTGCACTTTAGCAGCAAGTTCAGTTATTTGGTTTATAGCAGAAATCCCCAGGAGAACCATCAGCATTTGAAACATGCCCTGTGCCGAGCGATGCTGCTCCCTCGCCCCTCTGTGGATTTGGTTGTATTTTATTGCGTTGATAAGCTGCTCTCCATGCAGACCAAGCTGTTCCTTGAAGCAGAAAAGCTTGGCGATTGTGGCACTTCTAGTGGCTCTATTAAAATTTACTTTAATTCTTATATTGAAACAATTAAATGTAATTTGATGGGACATCAAACCATTTTTACATGCTTTCAGTAACCTCAACTGTACAGTTAAAAAAATAATCTGTTTCACAATCCTCTGAAGCATGTAGAAGTTCAGTCAATGCCCATGGCCAGGTTTGCCACGGCTGTGCGGGAAGGGGCTCGTCAAGGCTCCGGGTCAGTTATTGATCTTTTTCGGTAACATGTCCATATACCCCAGCAGAAAAGCAGCGACTCTTAACGAAGCCAAAGCCGAACTCTTCCCGCTGGGACGCAGAGCCCAGGCCCTGCAGCAACGGGGGGGTTTCCCACAGCTAAGGGGACTCCCATGGGTGGGAAAGGTGCAAATACAGAGACGCAGCGATTCCCCTCCCACGGCAGGTCCCAGCTCACACGTGCTCACACGTCTGCCTGTGAGCCGGGGTTCTGCGGCACCGCTGCCCTGTCCCTGCCACGCAGCCAGTTTGTGCCGTCGAAGTCCGGGCACTCAGAAGACAATCCCGGTGAGGGAGTCTAACAGGGGCTGAACCGGGGGGTGCTGAGTGGGGGACGAATAAACCCTCCCCAGCACCCAGGACAGCGGGAGCTCTGACCTTTCCAAAGCGGACCCAGGCAAGCACAGAGCGATAGCTGGGGACTGGCGATACTCACTGCAGGGGCAGCTTCGCCAGGGCTGCTCCTCTCCTCCATCCTCCCCTTAGACGAAGACCTGGCTCCTGCGGCTCTGCCTCCCGACAGCGCTCGGCCTCTGCATCATCCCCAGCTCCAGCGCACCTGGGAAACCTAAGAGCGCGTCCGCGACACGTCAATACGTGTCTCTCGCGGCCAAAGGGCTCCTCGACTCAGACCTACGGGAGGGTGAAACCTTAGAGCTGCCACCTGGGCCGAGGAGGAGGGAAGCGGGGGTCAGACCTCGGGCTGCCGAGCGATGCTGTCAGGGACAAAGCCGCTCTTCCTGCTCACCTTGTGAGCAGGCTGGAGTGGAGCGGGGGGACAATGGGGGGCTTTGTGCTGGGCTGGCAGGCCCTAACAGCGGGAGCGGGTACGTCTGGTGAAAAGATACAACGGACAGAGAAAGGCAGCAGCCTGCCCTTGTCATCGGTTATTTCTACATTTCAGCATGAACTTTGTGCTGCCGGAGCTCCGCGGGCTAAAGCCAGCTGTTTGTCCTGCAGCCCTGCCAGCGCAGATGCGCCCGCGTTCACCTACAGGCCTGGCTCTGTTCAGGGCCGGGGAAAAGGAGCTCTGCTCCAAAGGCATCACCATGACCTGAGCTGTGCTCTGGCCAACACCTGTGTCCTGGGACAAGAGGCAGCCCACGGGGAACAGCGCTCCCAGGCCACAATTCCACAGGTTTCCTGAGCAGTCCAGGAACCCCCGAGAGCTACTGAGGGGTTCCGAGACCTACCTGAGCAGAGGCGAGGAGCAGCTCAGCAGAATTCCTTCACGTGGTGAAAGAATCAAGGGGAAACACTCTCCAGGGCTTGATTTCTTTCCCTGATGCTGTATGTGAGGAGTAAGCGTGATAAACACCAACAGCATCCCCCACTCGCCACATTTCCAGGCAGGTCGGCGGCAGCACGGCTGGGAGACGAGGCAACAGAACAAGGGGAGGCCAGGGAAAGCAGGTTTCTAAGTTTAATGTGAATTCAAGTAGAGGCTTAAAAACCATTTGGAAGTTGATACAGAGGTCTGAAGCGTGACTGACACCTTCACCCGTACATTTCGGCACACAGGGTCGAGGGAAGGGCTCCCTCGCGCAGTGGACAGGACGCGGGGTCAGTGTGCTGCTGGAGCGAGGCTGAGCACCTTGTTTGCTGCTTTACTTGACATATTCCAAGCACCAGACATGGGGACTGGATCAAAGAGCACGGCGTTCAGGTGGAACCCACCTGCTGTAAACCCACAATGTCCATTTCCACGTCACCCAGCGAGTGGAAGTTCTACCTGTAGGTATTTCCGTGTGACACAATGCAGCCTCAGCCTGCCAGACACGAGCAGGGAGGATTACCCGTGCCGCCGGACATGGCTCCGGGGGATGGACAAACACCCGTTCACCGGATCAGCCAACGTCCCGGTGACACGGACAGACAACACTACCCGCATGGTTATTGCTGTACAAACAAGGTGACGAGTCCACTCCTTTTGAGTGTCCGAGCAGAAGGAAACAGCATTGCTGCTGCCAGAGCTCCTCAGCTGAGTGGGACAGTGCTCAATGAACCGCTGGTAACGGAGTCTAGGGAATACAAGCCTGTTATTTGCATATATAATTTTTCACTTAATGGTGTAACACAAAAGCTTTCAACTGAGGCCTTCGATTCAGCCAGCAGAAAAATGTACCCCACAGCCCGAGCCTGAAGCCACCTCAAGATCGAAACAGTCACCTGAGCAAGCTGCTGGTGCCAGCCCCCACGCTGGACATAGGCGGAAGGGCTCGCCCTCAGGGACGGGAAGGAAGCACGTGCCAGCGCTAACCCACACCCTGCAGCTACAGCCAAGGCAAGGGGCTGCTTTGGGGCTGAGGGAAGTGCAAGAACTAACTCGGTACTAATCGCTCCCGCTATTCTGGGGGAGCGGCGGTGCTGAGGACAGTCCTACGGGGTTAGCTTTTCCTGCATTGCCAAATGCAGAATTAAACCCACTGGGATCGGTGAAGTACATTCCTCTTACCCTCCCTTTGGGGCAACAAGATATATTATCATATACTCTAGTTAAATTTATACTTTAAATATATTCTGATATATATTCGGATGACGGCAGCTCTGTACGTACAGGTACTTTACACGCAGCCGACACCCTCCGCACTCAGCGAGGGGAACCACTCCACTCCAGACAAGTGCCATTTGCAACGGTCAAATAAAGGAGATGGGATTTCAGTTCCTGTGACCCCACATCGCACTCACAGCGGCTGCACCTGCTGAACACGACCCAGGAAAGAATCCCAGGAACCTCAGAGCAAGCGCTGCCTCTGCCAGCCACTGCGAGAGCTTCCAGCACGGCTGCTGTGGTGCTGCAAGAGGCATTTCCCTGAAGAAACCAGACTGAGCCGTGGCCTGGCCAGGCGAGGACACACCAGGGCGTTGGGTTCTTACCCTCACATCACCCAGCTCTACTTTCCGCAGCTCAGCCTAGAGGACAACATGACATCAGGTGTCACAGACACAGATAGATGTGGGGCTTAACCGAACAAGAAGCCCGAGCGCCCTGACTCGGGTGACACCATAATGCCCTCTTTGATTCAAAGTGCATTTAAAGACCGAGATGTAAACAAAAATCGCGTGGTGAGGACGGGGAGGTTAAAAAGCAAAAGGGCTGCTAACTCCGGGTGGGATCCTACGAGTATGAGGTGATAACGTGGACCCCCTCGGGGTGCCGCTGCGGGGGCTGCGAGCACGTGGCTGGGCTAATCGCCCAGCGCGGGGAGGAGATCGGCTATGCTGTCAATGTAGTAATCGGGCACCAGGCGCTGCCTGGCAGGACAGTCGCTCTCCTGGTGGCCCTTCACTTCGTCCAGCGTGGAGACCCCAGTGAGCGTCAGCAGGGTAGTGAGGCCGCAGCTATTGCCCATGAGGATGTCTGTGTCCAGCCGGTCCCCCACCATGATGGTGCGAGCGGGATCGATGTTGAACTCGCTCACCACGCAGTCAAACATGTACCGGTTGGGCTTCCCCACGATGAAAGCCTCACGCTGGGCTGCCGTCTCCACTGCTTTCACCAGGCAGCCGGTCCCTGGTGGGGGGGAAAGGAAACAGCCATTAGAGACCGCAGCAGCCTCAGCGTTGAGATATTAGTTATTTAGCTTAAATAGTAAGTTTTAAATAGCACGAATCACTCAGAGACAATGCTGGGTGCTTTGACGTGCTGTTTGCTTGGCTTTACTTCCTGAGCAGGAGGAGCTGGATTTGTTAAAGCCTTAAGCTGTAAATTTCCACTAGGATTTACTGAACTTAGTCAAAACAGGGGCCCCCGAACCAGCACACAGCAGAAGATAAGGAGCCTTCAAGGCTAAAGCCACCATCAGCAGCTGCAACGAGCCAAGATAACAAACAGCCTGTGCCTGGAGACAGGGAAGGAATCCAGTACGACGTGGGAAGGTGCCGGAGAGCCTCAGGCCAGAATCACCATTGGACCAAAGGGTGCCTGAAGGGCACATGCAGATGGTGCAGAGGGTGGACGCTGGGTCGGTAGGGGTATAAATGTCCAGGGACTGCTCTGTTCGGGGCCTTCCTCGCGCTGCCCCTGCTGCTGCACCACTCCAATCAATTCGTTATTTCTATGAGATTCCATACCTGAGACTCTTCTTTGGGAATTGAGGGTTTGGACCACACCTCTCCAACACTCGGCACCCACACGAGCTGGTACAGCCCCACGGGGGCTCTGGAAACACAACACCTCAGCTTTACAGCCCAGAGGAACGATAGAGTCTCAAGAGGCTGTGCAAAAAATCAGGAATACCGTCCCCAGCCCAGGATCTGAAAGGAACCGCTGTTCCAAAAAACCTGGAATACCAACCTGCGAGATCGAAAAGGAAGCGCTATTCCATAAAACATGGAATACTGCCCCAGGAGGTCAAGAAGGAAGGGCTCCTCCATAAAACCTGGAATACTGGCCCACATCGCAATCAAAAAGGAACCGCTGCTCCCCGAGTAAAGGATCAGCAAGGATTCTCTCTCCTTCGGTGGGGTGCAGTGAGGAGAAGGAGGGGAAGACCAGCCTCCAGGACAGCCCGACTGCTGCACCAAGGTACAAGCCCGATGCAGGGCCGGGACCAGGGAGGCCCCCAGAGCCCGGGGACTCACCATGGGCACCTCTACGTGGGCCGGGACCACTTCTCTTCCCCCACCGTATGGCTCTGCCCGGGCCGGGGCCCCCTCCCCAACCCCACCGGGCAGCAGGCGAGGCGCCCGGATGTCCCCCCAGTCCCCCCCGACCCGCGCACCGGGGATAGCGGCGCCTCCCTCGAGCGGGAGGCGGTGGTCACGGTTGGTGCCGACGAGGAGGCAGTCGGGACCGCCGCGCAGGAGGTAGCGCAGGGCCTGGCAGAGCTTGGCGTAGCTGAAGTGCTCGTCGAAACCGACGAGCACGGCGCGCACCGCGGGGTCGAGCGGCGCTTGGGCCCAGTCGGCGGGCGCGGGGCCGGGCAGGGCGGCGGGGCCGGGTCCCAGGTGCGGGATACCGACGGCCTCCAGCTCGGCGGCCAGCGCGGGGCTGCCCAGCACGTAGGCGGCGGCGCCGAGCGGCAGGGCCTGGCGGAGGTAGCGGGCGGCGCAGTAAGCCGAGCCGAAGACGTGGCGGGGCTCGGCGGGCGGGAAGCCCAACCGCCGCAGCTTCTCGGTGTAGGCCACGCGCGTCCGGCTGCTGTTGTTGGTCACGTAGCACAGGCGTTTGCCCGCCGCCGCCAACCGGCCCAGCGCCGCCGTCGCGCCGCCCACCGCCACCTCGCCTCGCCACAACACGCCGTCGCAGTCGAAGAGCAGCGTGTCGGCGGAGCCCAGCACGGCGCGGGCCGCCTCGACCTCCAGCCGCCGGCAGCGCCGCGACCCGCCGCCCGCCATGGCCGCCATCGCCGCGCCTCAGCCGCGAGCCCCCACCCCCCAGCCCTCCCCATTGGCCGCGCCACTATCGGCCCGCGCTTCCATTGGTCCGTGGCGGCCCCGCCCACCCCCGCCCGCCGTCCTCTCCCGTCCGTCCGCACGTCGCCACCGACGGCGGCCGGCTCGGTCCGCTCTCATTGGTCGCCCATCTCGCTGGCCCGCCCCCCGCGCGCTGCTATTGGCCAGGAACGCGCGGTCACCCCAGGCGCTCCGCGACCCATTGGGTCGTCCACCCGCCCCTGGGGCTCCTTAGGTAACTCGTTAGGCTCCGGTCCGGCTGGGCACGGGGGGCGGAGGTCACCGGTGGGGCGCGGGGAGCCAGGCGCCACCGTCGCTTAACGGCGCCGGGGCCGCGCGCGGCTCCCTTTCCCCGCCGAGCCCCGGCGGCACGCGGCTCGGTCCCGCAGCACGCGGCCCGTTGTTATGACGACACGGCCGTAAAGCCGCCATCTTGGCGGTGCGGCTCGTTGCGACATGGAGGCCGCGATGGCAACGGGTGCGGGGCCGGCGGGGCTTACGGCAGCCGCGGCCGAGGAGCGGGAGGGGGCGGCGGCCGCGGGCTCCGGCCCCGCCGCGCCACCCGCCGGCCCCGCCGCCTTCCTCAGCCTCCCGGCGCCCTTCAGCGAGGAAGGTACTAGGCGCGGGGCGGGCGGTGCCGCCGCGGCAGGGCCCCGGCCGGAGCCGCGGGGAAAGCGGGGCCTGGGGGGCGGCGGGGCCCGCGGAGGCGCCCGAGAGGGCCCGGCTCGGCGGAACCTGGAGCGCGGCCTGGGGTGTGGGGAATCTTGGCTGTGCCCGTTGTGTCAGCGGGGGTCGGGGAGGCGGCTGGCGCTGGAGTGTTCGTGCCCCTGTGCGCCCCGTCCCTCCTCCGGGCGGGGAGAGCGGAGCCAGGCCGGGGGGATCGTCCTGTTCCGCTCCAGAAACCGGCTCTCTGCGGGGGCGAAAAGACCCTTCGGCAGCCCCCGCCCGCGGGTCCCTTCTCCCTGGACGCAGGGGCTCACCGGGACAAGCGGAAGGGACGTTTCAGGTGTAAACCTGCGCGTTAGTCGGTGTCGTATTTTCCTGACGCGCTGACGGGCTTTTACATCGCAGATGAAGATGACGTGCATAAGTGTGGTCGGTGCCAGTTGGAGTTCACCTCCCTGGAAAAATTCGTGCAACACAAGCTGCAGAAGGTCTGCCAGCGAGCTCCAGAGGCTCTGGCTGCTGCATCAGCAAGACTCCTCAAGCAAGAAGTACAAAAGGTGACAGCAGGCTTCTCCTCGAGCCGTGGCTGAAAATAATTAGGATGCAACGGTCTGCTGGGTTGGAGAGGCGAGAACAGAATACAATGTTTGTGAAGGTAACAAAACTCTTCTGCTAAAACGGTATCTGTTACAGCAGGTCATTCCTTCCATCGAGGAGTCTATCACTGTTGCTCATATCGTGGTTGAAGCATCTTCAATAGCAGAGGAAATCGGCAACGCATCTGCTCTAGTAGGTGAGCTGCCAGGCGCTTGCCTTTCACCCCTGCTGGGTCAGGAGCGTCTGTACCTGTCCAGGGTCCACTTCTCTGTGATTTGTGCTGAGGTTGGGTACATGACACCGCGGTGTCACCAAGCTCTGGGTCCCAATGTTACCTCGGAGGTGTGAGCGAGGCAGCCCTGGGCCAGCTTCACGCTCTTGGTGTTCATACAAATGGGATTTAAAACCAGAAGTGTCCATTTTAATATTTGTGCTGCAGTGATGAGAATGTTGCAGAGGTTTAAAGTACCTGTTTCTCCCTCCTACTGCATGAAATGCTGGTCAGTAAACTGCTCTAGCTGGGTAAAGGTCTCTTCTGTGAAGAGCATCACTGTCTCCCTCTCCCTTCCCCAGGCAGTGGGCACATCAAAGAAGTCATTGTTGCGGGAGACCACGTTTTTGAAAACCCAAATGGTCACGTTGACAGGCAGGTCGCTGAGGAGCAAGGCACCCCCTACACTCACGAGCAGGATGCGTCCACAGAACTGGTCAAGGTTAAGCTGCTGGTTAACAAAGAGGGGCGATACGTGTGCGAATTGTGCCAGAAGACATTTAAAACAGTAAGTGCCGCTGCTGCGTCTGGGTTGAGGGGTTGTTTAGGCCAGCTGTCAACGAAGACACCTCCTGACTTGCTAACCCTGGGCTTCTCTGCTGCGTGCTGCGCTGGCAAAAGGGAGGCTCTGCTTTCAGGAGGAGAATTGCTGTTCTTCACGGTTGACGTGGAACATCTTTTACAGTGAAGCTCTTCCCGCAGGCCAGCATCCTCAAAGCTCACATGATCACGCACAGCAGCAGGAAGGACTATGAATGTGAACTCTGTGGAACGTCCTTCAGGACAAAAGGGTCTCTGATCCGACACCATCGGTGTCACACTGGTAAGACACTTCACAACCAGAGCTCCTTGTTGCAGTGTGGGGTTCACTGCTCCCTCCCATCTTCTGCTGGGCCGAGACTGTGGGGCTCCCCAGTGTCTGGGGTGCTGGGAGGCAGCTTGAGGTTCTGGGATCAGCCCAGTCTGCTTGCTGCAGAACCAGAAGTGTCCTTCTGGCTCTGTCACCCAGAGCAAACACTGGCTGGGGGGGTTTTAATACTGTTGTGCCGATTCTCATTATTTCCAGATGAAAGACCTTACAAATGCAAGAAATGTGGGAAAAGCTTTCGGGAATCGGGAGCTTTGACTCGGCACCTGAAATCTCTGACACCTTGCACTGAAAAAATCCGCTTCAACATGAACAAAGAAATAGTCGTCCATAAAGACGATTTGCCCACAGGTCAGTGATGCTGCCGGTACCTGCCTTGTGCCTGATAAACCTGATTCTCTCTCAGTTATGAAAGAAAATATTTCTGTGGATTGAGTTTAGAACTTTTATATGGGCAAAAGTCATTTATAGAGCTAAACTATGAACCTGAAGCGTGTGTGGCCAGGCGTTGTCTGTGAGCGTCTGGCTCAAAGGTGGCTGGAACAGGCACCTCGTATTCTCAGACACGTTTTGAGCCAGGGCATGGCATGTTGCTGAGGGGTGGCACTTGGCCAAGCGGTTCCTTATGCTGCTTCTCTTGAAGGATCCTGCAGCTCCAACACGGATACTGTCTCATCAATAGCGAGTGAAGCCATGGAGACCTCCCCTGTCATTCATCTCATGACAGATGCAAAAGGCAACGTTCTTCATGAAGTCCACGTCCAAATGCAGGAACTCCCTGTTGTGGACGGGAAACCCCTGGACCAAGATGTGAGTGTTGTTTCTCTTAAACACCCTTCAGATGTTTATGCAAAGGGCTTTGGAGTGTGTTGAAGTCTGTATTCCATGTTTTCAGAGTATAGATTCACCCCATCTTCCTCCCCAGTCCCAGACCATTCCCTCATTGATCTTTGAACCTTCTGTTGCGGCACTAGACGCCCTAGAAGGAACGACTGTTGTAGCAGCCTTCCATAAAGAAAGGGCTACCTCTGCTATTTGCTGTGCCGGTCACTGACTGTTTGTTCCTTCAGCGATCCCACCCCGAGGAGCTGCCCTGTGAGGGGGAGGTGAACAGTGAGAACCTGCTGAGACAGGCCATGAGGAATTCGGGGATCGTGATCGAGAGAGTTGCGATGGAGGAAGCGCAGAAGCCAGAAGAGCCTCCTGTAGCTGCTGTGGAAGAACTAGAACAGGAAGCGGTGGAAACAGAAGAGGAGCCCTGTGGGGAACAGTGTGTCGAGGTCGAACAAGTGGAGTCTGTATGTTTGTATTCCATAAATAGGTGAATTTTTTAATCTTCCTTGTGGACAGCGCTGGTGGCCTCACAGCCTGCATGTCCCCCTTGGCGCATCTCGTGTGCCCAAGGCCTTGCATCAGTTGTTATCGTTACGTTTTTCATATGTGCTCTAAGCGCAGTGTTAGCACACACATGCGCTTGCTCTCCCTGTGAACAGTGTCAATCTCTCTCTCTGTCATAGCTGGGCTGTTTCTCTGGGAAGTGGCTGGTGATAGCTGCTGTGCACCCGAGTACCAGAAATATTGACGTTGTGCCATTTTCTTTCCAACAGACAGATGCAGAAAGAACAAACGGGTACAAGAATTACGTTTGCCCTCACTGTAATGAAGCCTTCGGTGACGCTGCTTCCCTCGAAACCCACCTCAAAGGCCATTTAGGTAAAGCTCTAGTGTGACCCCCAGCAGAGCACAGCTCCCTTCGTTTCAAATTCCTCGCCTTGACGTGGCCGTTAGCTGTGCAAAATCCATTGACTAATAGGAACAGGTTGACTTTGGCTGAGCTCTAGAATAGAGAATAAAAGAGATATTGAAAAAAAAGAAGTTGCCCTGTTTCTGGGCTCACACTGTGTCCTTGAAAGCAGAATTTGGCGAAGAGGCCAGTAATAGGGTTAGTGAGGCAGAACAGCTTGACAGGCTGGAACTGCTTCCTGAAGGGCACCAAAGGCCATAAGAGCAACCTCTGAGCAGAATTCCATTGGGAATGAGACAAAGACCGGACACGCAGTTGAAAATATAATTTCCCTCCTTCTCTGGGTTAATTTTTGGGTAAGAATTTTGTCACAGCGTGCAGTAGGTACTTGCTGGTGCTGTTGCCCCACATCAGCTGTGGGTTCTCTCTCTCTCTCTCTCTCTCTCTCTCTCTCTCTCTCTCTCTCTCTCTCTCTCTCTCTCTCTCTCTATCTCTCTCTCTGTATCTCTCTCTCTCTCTCTCTGTATCTCTCTCCTTCTCCCTAGATTACAAGCCTTATAAGTGTGAGGAGTGTGGCAAAGAGTTCACCAAGAGCTATCTGCTAAAAAGGCACCAAGAAGTGCATGTGAATGAGCGGCGTTTCCGCTGTGGAGAGTGTGGCAAGCTCTACAAGACCATCGCCCACGTGAAGGGGCATCGCCGGGTGCATTCCGATGAGCGGCCGTATTCCTGCCCAACGTGTGGCAAGCGGTACAAGACGAAGGTGTGTCTCCCACCCAGCAGGCTGGCCTTTGTAGTTTCCTTTCCAGAGCCCAGGTTTGGGAGAAGTCAGGAGGTTTTGCTCCTGAAGGAACAAATGCTGGCTCACCTGCCTCTGCTGTGATCTGTTGCAGCAGGGCCAGAGGAGGCCACAAACATGATCCAAAGGTGGAACCCCTCTGCTGTGGGGACGGGCTGAGAGAGCTGGGGGTGTTCAGCCTGGAGCAGAGAAGGCTCCGGGGAGACCTTAGTGCGGCCTTTCAGTGCTTCAAGGGTCTGTCCGAAAGGTGGGGAGGGGCTGTTCAGCAGGGGTTGTTGGGACAGGACAAGGGGTGATGGTTCAACTGACAGAGGGAGATTCAGACCAGAGAGAAGGGAGAAATTGTTTCCACTGAGGGTGGTGAGACCCTGGCCCAGGTTGCCCCAGGAGGTGGGAGAAGCTGCATCCCTGGCACCATCCCAGGTCAGGTTGTCCCTTGGGGCTCTGAGCAACCTGCTCTAGTTGCGGATGTCCCTACAGGGGGTTGGACTGGGTGAGCTTGAGAGGTCCCTTCACCCCAAACCAGTCTGTGATTTGATGATCTGAAGCTCCAGATGGAGCTTTTGTTTTAGCGGGGAAAAGAGGGACCGTTTTAATGAAACCTTCAAATTTGTGAAGAAACTGTTCCTTGTGTGTGTATCATGTCTTATGTGAGAGTAAGTCCTCAAAGATACTGATTTTTACCCAGGAAGCTGCAGTGCTGCTGGCTCGAGGTTGTCATTCCCTACAGCTGCCCTCCTCTTGCTTCTCTCCCTACAGAATGCCCAGGACGTTCACTTCCGCACGCACCTGGAGGACAAGCCGTATGTCTGCCAGTACTGCAGCCGGGGCTTCCGGGAGAAGGGCTCGCTGGTCCGTCACATCCGCCGCCACACTGGGGAAAAGCCGTTCAAGTGCTACAAGTGCGGCCGAGGGTTTGCAGAGCATGGCACGCTCAACAGGCACTTGAAAACCAAAGGTGAGGTGGTAGCACTGGTCTGCCTCGGGGTGGGGCGGTCTGGTGTTACAGGGGTGGAGAAGCCACATTTTGGCTGACTGGCAATGGTTTTTCAGAGTGGCTCCAATGACCTTTGTCCAAGGCTGTTTGTTTATCTGCAGCTCAGTTCCATCAGAAGGACGTTATGGTTTTTTCCATCTCCATTATCGAGTATTTCCATTGTGATTTTTCTGACCAAAGCCGATGCTGAATGAACAGCCATAAAACAGTTCTAAGATAAAATCAAGGTTGTTTAAATAACGATAACCAAACCAGGGTTTGCATTAAGAATCTAACTGCAGGCATGCTCTGGGCTCTCTGCCCCAAAGTCTGGCTTTAGTGGCCTCTGCAGTGGCGCCAGTGCACGTATTATGGTTAAACTTACCAGTTGGGGGCTTTTTTTGGCATTAAATTTGTACCAGTTTGAAGGTTCTATGAAATCCTGTAAAAACACAAAGTGTGGATGTTCTGTGAGGAAAATGGCTGCAGTGGAGTTAAGTTCTCACAGATAATCTTGTTTGATTGGATTAGTTGCACAGGACCTGCTGTTCCTTTAGCTCCCGCAGACAGGTTTTCAACCTTCAGGTTGGGCTGATTATGTATTACATCATGTACATTGAGACCCTGTCTGGTTTTACCCCTCTGGGTAGAGTTGTGTGTGTTTTGAAACGTCACAGGACGAATGCTCTGCTCAAGGCTCTGTTCTGTTGTCTGGTGTTACTTAGGCCTATTCTAGGCCATCGCTTGGCCTGTCTTGGTGGAATGGCTGTTGTCTGGCCACTGGTCACTTGTCAGTGGCACCCTGTTGAAAGGGTTTGTGCTGCTTGGTATTCTCCAGGTACACCTACGTTTGAGATGGTTATGAAAAATAGTGTTTTTCTGGCGTTTTTGGAATACCATCCAGGTGGCTGCCTCCTGGCTTTGAAAGAGGTGGAAGAAGTGGTGGTGTCTGAGGAAAGTCAGTCAGCTGACAACTTGGCTGCCACCGTCATCTCTGAAGACCCTCACACTGTCCTGGTGGAGTTCTCATCAGTGGTGGCGGACACTCAGGAGTACATCATTGAGGTGAGGCCTGGGGCTGCAAAATTACGCTGTTAACTTCAGAAAGTCCCGTGACTTAGAGGAGACCGAGCTGAAAACATCACTGTATGGAGAATTGGATCTGCTCCAGCTCAGACCAGGACCAGTGCTCATCCACACAGAAAACCACAGTTCATTCACTGAGTCCCTTTACCACAGGTTTTCTCCAATAGGAGAAAAATCCACCATCCTGCTGAGAGGCGCCGTCGTGTCCATTACTTGTGAGCACACTGTGTTACGTTTAAGTAGTTCTCAATAATGGGATCTGGAGGGTATTTCAAGGAGTTGTCTATCCCCTGCATCAGGGTGGAACAGAAGGACTTTTGTAAACCATTGCAGTCTTATGTCTTGGTAATAGAAGATGATTCCATAATAAATCTGAAGAGGGACTTATAATGTTTTGTCTTTCCAGACTGCGACTGAAGACATGGAGACCAGTGAAGCGACTGAAATAATAGAGGGAACAAGACACGAGGTAAAGCAGCCGCATAAATGGTTATTTTGGGGACTTGCTGTAGGTGAAATGAATCAGTTTTAGTGTCTGAAACTTCAAATAATTCACTCACCCACCTCTGCAGTTGCAGACCTGTCTGTGTGAAAACATAATACTGGTCATAGTGGGTTTGAGCCTAGATCCCCTCTGTGATGGTGGCCAGAGACTTTCATGGTGTCACACACGAGCAGAGCTGCTGTCTGAGGAGAGCTGTCTGAGGAGAGCTGTCTGAGGAGAGCTGTCTGAGGAGAGCTGTCTGAGGAGAGCTGTCTGAGGAGAGCTGTCTGAGGAGAGCTGTCTGAGGAGAGCTGTCTGAGGAGAGCTGTCTGAGGAGAGCTGTCTGAGGAGAGCTGTCTGAGGAGAGCTGTCTGAGGAGAGCTGTCTGAGGAGAGCTGTCTGAGGAGAGCTGTCTGAGGAGAGCTGTCTGAGGAGAGCTGTCTGAGGAGAGCTGTCTGAGGAGAGCTGTCTGAGGAGAGCTGTCTGAGGAGAGCTGTCTGAGGAGAGCTGTCTGAGGAGAGCTGTCTGAGGAGAGCTGTCTGAGGAGAGCTGTCTGAGGAGAGCTGTCTGAGGAGAGCTGTCTGAGGAGAGCTGTCTGAGGAGAGCTGTCTGAGGAGAGCTGTCTGAGGAGAGCTGTCTGAGGAGAGCTGTCTGAGGAGAGCTGTCTGAGGAGAGCTGTCTGAGGAGAGCTGTCTGAGGAGAGCTGTCTGAGGAGAGCTGTCTGAGGAGAGCTGTCTGAGGAGAGCTGTCTGAGGTCTGAGGAGAGCTGTCTGAGGAGAGCTGTCTGAGGAGAGCTGTCTGAGGAGAGCTGTCTGAGGAGAGCTGTCTGAGGAGAGCTGTCTGAGGAGAGCTGTCTGAGGAGAGCTGTCTGAGGAGAGCTGTCTGAGGAGAGCTGTCTGAGGAGAGCTGTCTGAGGAGAGCTGTCTGAGGAGAGCTGTCTGAGGAGAGCTGTCTGAGGACGCTTCACCTGGGGGAGATGACCCCTGTGGGGCATTCCTGAATGCTGGAAGCAGTGGCTGCTGGAGCTGGGGTCTGCCTGGGCTCTTGAATGTCCTTCAGCCCATGCAGAGTTCTGGGCACACGTGGTTATGACTTTTCCCTGGACAGTAGGTTGACTTTCTGTAGGAAGTACCTCGCTGGTGAAACGTCTTCAGCGCCGTGGGGTGTGACGTGTTCTAGGAGTCTGCTGTTCTTGAGGCGATGAGAACTGCAGTGAGCAGCTGGAGGAGATGGGAGTGAAATACTGCTGCTTGTCCTGCCCTGCTGGTCATCACGCACCGTTCACGGTTAAAACGGTCTGTACTTAGGGCACAACGCACCGAGAAGTAATGTGGCCTCTTCTCCCTTCCTGCAGGTTGACAGCCACATTATGAAGGTTGTGCAGCAAATAGTAAACCAGGCGAACTCTGGCCACCAGATCATTGTACAGAACGTCACCGTGGCAGAGAACTCAGAAGTGACCACCGACGCCGCCGACACCATCACCATCGCGACCCCTGAAAGCCTGACAGAGCAGGTCGCCATGACGCTGGCTTCTGCCATCGGAGAGGGAGCGGTGCTGACTACGGAGGGCAGCATCGAGACAGAAGAAGCCACGGTGACAATGGTGGCATCTGAGGACATTGAAATCATGGAACATGCAGGAGAGTTTGTGATTGCCTCCCAGGAGGGGGAGGTGGAAGTCCAGACAGTGATCGTTTAATGAACAGCGTATGGCTAGTGGCAGGTGGTAATGGAAAACAACCATTTTTCTCCAATTTGGGGAACTGGATCAGTCCTAAGTTTGCTGTTACAGCTGTTCAGAGAGCACGGGAGAGAGCACTTTGGTGGGTAAGTGGCTTCACAGGGTGGAATGGCCCCGGGGTGTTTGCTGTTCATCATGGAAATAGCAGGAGTTACAAAGCCCTGCGTGCTTACGCAGCGTTAGGGACCGAGATGCCCTGTTCGACAGTATTTTGTACAGCTGCCTCCAGTAAAGGAATCTCCTGGGCGAAGCAGTGCCCTCTGACTTCAGGGCAGGCATGTGCTGGTGCTTACAGGACTCAGAAAGTGAAGCGAGTACGTAGGGTCTCTAATGAGACCACTTAATCATATGCATCTAAAACAAACCAAGAAAACCAAATGGAAGGAGTTGGGGTGTACACTCCCCACCTTTCATGCCTTTAACCTCACTCCTCTCCTCCTACTAAGGCATGGTACTGCAGTATTTTTCTTTCCTTTTATATCCTGGACAAGTAGCCTTACGTCCTGGCCTCCAAACGAATGCATGGCTGTACCCTGCACTGCCAGACAAGCTCCTCTGTGAGCAGTCGTTTGGCCTGAAAAGCCATATTGTATAGGAGTGTGGGTTTTTAAACCAGATAGGGATTTTTAATTGCATATTGTACAGATTGGGCATGTAAATAAATACATTTTTAAAAATAAAGTTATTTAAATTCTTTATTTTTCCAATTTCTGCTCTAGTGTCACTCAAAAGGTGTTTCTGGAGAACGGGGCCTCTTCACGGGGTGCTTGAGAAACCCTCATGGCTGGGCGAGCCAAACGTGCTGGTTTTCCCCAAACAAGCACAAGCTTCAAAAAGCAGCTGGTACATCCGTGCTGTGTGATCCTGCCAGGGGTCCCCAGTCACTGGGATTGCAGAAGGCCACGTCTATGTACGTGTGTACACATCTGCAGCAGAACGTGGTTTCGGCAGGCTGAGCCTGCCAGTAATCGGGGAGGGTTTCCGCTAAATACCGCCTGTTCTACCTGTTGTTAAGAGTAAGGGGTTAAAGACACTCACAAAGGTGAGGCTCCCTCAAAGTTCGCCACTGCTCTTTGTTAGCTCTTCCCTTGCAAGTACATGCTCAGAGAAAAATGTTCATTTTGGTAAGATGGACCAGACTCGCCTCTCCGCACCAGCCAGTTCACTACTAGTTCCTCTCACAGGAAACACGAAGACTAAGCTTAACCCCAGAGATCTCACCAAGTTAAAGACTGCTCTGTTGAGGGATCATTACCCAGCCACGATGCCGTTGGCCTCTTGGCCACCTGGGCACACTGCTGGCTCCTCTTCAGCTGCTGTCACCAGCACACCCAGGTCCTTTTCCCTGGGCAGTTTCCAGCTGCTCTTCCCCAGCCTGGAGCGTTCCTGAGGTTGTGGTGACCCCAGGGCAGAACCCAGCCTTTGGCCAGGTTGAACCCAGGTCTGCAGAGCTATGTAAGATGTACCAAAGTACCTGAGGAGCTCGGTTTGCCTGTGACACAGGGGTTTATACTATGCAGGATACAAACCAGCAACCATTAAACCCCCAAAGTTCCTTGCGTTCATTGTTCCTTCACTGACCAGAACTCCAGTCCCCGTCTTTCTGTCCCAGCCCCTGTCACCCCCGGTACCAGCAGTGGCACAGAGAACCTGGAAGAACTCTAGTTTCTCAAAGGTTTATGAAAGCATGGTTTCTAATTACTGAATTGAAATCATCATCTTTTTACAAAAGCTGTTTGGGGCATCAAAGCACGCTGCTGAAATAAAGTCTTACAAGAAGTTTAAAGACAGATAAATAATACCTTCATGTTTTCTTCCTTCTTTCCAACGCTGTTGGAGGCTTAAAGATCTCCTTTAAATTCATCCAGACTCCTTTAGAATAAATGTTTTTGTAGGCAACTCGTCTGTCAGGAGGCCGCAGGGTTGGGTGGTGGGAGCACCTGTCCCGCCGGGATTTGTACCATTCGTTGGAAGTTTGGTTGGTTAAGGCCAAATACAGGCTGAAGCAGCAGTACGTGCCCAGGATAAGCGTGAGGAGGAGAACAAAGCCAAGCATGAAGACAATCCTGGGAAAAGTCAGGAAAAGGTGCTGCGAAGAAAGAAAATAATGACGTAGTTAACAAGTTGGAGCATTAAATCACATGGAGGCACGTGAGCTATGCGCTGGCTGAAACGCATGTCCATCCACACAGGTAACGGTGTGGCCCCAGGAGCAGAGTCACGGCCCAGCTCAGGAACAGGCCAGGCCATCCCTGACTGACTCTAGGTAGAGGATGCACGTTCCCAGGAATTTCTTTCCCCTTAGCCTTGCTAACGTGCAGGAGAATTTTCTACACCCGCCGTCCCTGAATGTGTTTCATACTGGTGTGGTGCTTGTTCGGGTTTTGTTGTGTTTTTAACTAAAGAAATAATTAATGCAGATCATCTGAAAACAAACTGCCAAATGAAGAGGCTGCAATCTGGTACAATTTGAGGTTTTGCTGACACGATGCAGCTCTTTCCAGAGTTAAATTCCAGTGCTGGGGAGCAGTAATGGCACTGCTCAAATCTGAGCAAACCTTCCCTGACCAAGACCCCTTCATGAGTCCAGGGCTGAAACAGCTGTTGAATAGATGAGGAAAAGAGAAAGCATTTACCGCCTCCCTGCCATACCACAGAAAGGGATGAGGGGACTGAACTGCAAATGACTCAAGTGCCAGAGAGACTCAAAGTCACCCTTTGCTTATGCTTGACTCAGGTTATCGAAATTCCAGGGTAGCAGGTCCATGAAGACATCTCAAGGACTGACCACTGTTCCCTAAAAGTTACTACAGCAGACGGTCACTGGCATTTAAAATCATTGGTTATGAACCCAATCTGCTGAGGGAAGGCAGCCTGGAGACAGAAATCCGAAGGACAGGGGAGCGGAATGAAGTGCTGTGAGAAAAATCCCCTATTTTTCAAGTATTCTGCCATGGTGGTTTTCTGAACTTAATTAGCTGTGTAAAGCTGGTGAAAACCTGCAGCGTGTCCACATCCTGCCTGGGAGAGCTGGTGGGCTGATGAGACTCCCAAAGGCAAAGACCGAGACAAACCTTCTGACAAGCTAATAACGCAGACAGCATGAACTGACCTGGATGAGGAAGAGAAGCTCCACAGCATGCTCTTGTCCTTGGTCATCGATGTAACTCCCATGCATCATGTCCGAGAGCAGCACCACCTGGACGAGCAACGCCGCGGTGACGATGGCCATGGTGGCAGCCATGGCCGTCAGCGTGAAGAGGTACAGCAGGAAATACCTCGCGTTGAAGGCACCGACGCAGTTGTTGACCCACACGCAGTGGTGGTCGAAACGATGTACACACACGCTGCAGAAACCTGAGAGCAGGGAGGGACCAGGCAGTTCAGCTATTTGGTTTTTCAGTAGTCAGTTTGGTTTTTACACAGTTTAGGATAGTTTTGCATTTGGAAAAAATCGGAAGGTTATGGTCATGATGTCGCTGATGGCTTTTTAAACAAAGACATGCATGTGCTAAAACCCCTGATACTAAACCCAAAAACATGTAAGCTCAGTTCCTCTTTTATTCACCGGGACTGCAGCTCAAAGGCTTTGGTTTCTCTGCCAGCCCTGCCTAGCACAGCACACAAAAGGTGGAGTCGAGCTCCCAGCTTTATTTTAGCTGATAACAGCATATTCTGTAAGAGAAACAAAAAATCCTTGTGTATCCTTGACAGGTGGTAGTTTTTCATTTAACTTCTAGATGCTCAAAACTTGCCTGTTCCTGACCCCAAACGATACCCTCGGGACAGGTCATTTCTGTGAGAAGAAATAGCAGCAAACTAGTTCCAGGGATGGGCAAAGGGCAGCTGGGATCCCAGTAAAACAACCACAGTGGTGTGTGCCTCGAGCTGGGTAACAGATGGGATGTAGCATGAGCTGCAGCTGTTGAGGGAGAATTAATGTGGAATGTGCTCCTGTACGCTGCTCAAGGAAGTGAAGGTTCTTACTGCAGTGTTTGGACCTGGCTGGCTTCTCCATGTTGCACGTAGGACACAGGATGCCGTTCTGAAATAATACACCATCAAATGCATAAATCTCAACCAGTGATGCGTGATTTGATTTTGTTATTATACCTGTGGAAGAAACGAGAGACACAGTAAAAGTAACAGTGGTTTTGGGACATTTTTTAGGGTCCGTTTTCAAAGAGCTGCAGCTCACAGTGAGTGTGAGCTTACCAGGGTCGGCCCGGGAGCAGAGAAGGAAGCAGCCCATGTTCCCTGCCAGCAGCAGGTAGGGCAGGAGGAGGAGGAGCAGGGGGAACTGCAGCTCCCAGCAATACACAAACACCTCCCATGTGTACTCCCCGTACACTGCAGCTTGCAAGGCGACATGCAGGCCAACAAACAGACAGCTCCTGCAACAGAAAGGGGACAGTCTATTTAATACTCAGCATGTGCTTAACAGGTCAAGAACACTCCAAGGTGATCAGCAAAGACTTTCCAGATGCAAGGAGACACCTCTTTTAGGTTTTCAGGCCAGCGTGGATTGCATATTAATAGTGTTTTCTCCGACCAGCGGCTTCTCCTCCTCCTCTTCCCACACACACTCCTTTAAACTCACCAACTATGCTCACTCCCATTGCTGGCATGTCCTTTGGATATTTCTCCCATCATCAGAGTCAAGTACAAAGTCTCATAAACATTATTTTAGTGCTGACAAAATCTCCCGCAGCAATAGGCCACAGAACATTCTGTCAGAAGCCATGTGCTGTATGCTGCTCTGAAAGCAAAACCCAGTGAAAGGTCATCCTAAAAAACCAGAAATGATGTAAGCAGCGTTAGGAAATGGGGGTGGCAGGAGGCTGGCAATGGCCACACTGGTTCCAGCCTGTCAGCAGAGTATAGGGAGGTTGGTTTGGGATGCACCACGCTGAGCAACTGCTTTCAGCCTGGAAAATGGGTGCTCAATAAGCCAGGCGTGAGGACAGCAACACTTATTACTGCAGTACTCTGCGTTACACATCAGTTTGCTGGACTTTTACTGCAAGTTTTCATTAACTAGGGCTGTGTGTTTGACTGCAGCCCGTGGCAGATGAGCTCTGCCCCACACCGTTTCTGTGTGCAACCCAGCAGCATCCTGCAAAGCCTCCTCTCAGCTGCTGGGTTCCAAGAAGACACCCTCCACTCTGCACCTCACTGGACTTGTGCTAAAACTGGAGAATCTCTCACTTGAATGAGGTGGCGCAGTTGAAGGGTGTATGTGGAGGACCAAAGTGCCTCCACTGCACGGCATAACCTAGCAGTGACAGCTACACCAGGCTCCTCGGGTAACTGCTCGGCTGCTGCCAGCGTACCCGCTCCCTCTCAGGCTCTGTTACCAGCAGAGAAGCTGCACAGCAGGCAGCAGCAGGACTGCAGCTCACACTCAACAGCTGTAGATGTGTCTGTCACACTGCAGCTGCTACCCCCAGAGGAAAGGCCTTTAAACCGTTTCTGAAGCAGAGCCTAAAGCACCGACATTTACAAAATTCACCGTAGTGCAGCAGGCTGCATGTGGGCAGCTTCCCCTCGAGTCACCTGGACATCCGAGCTGTGGGACTGGGGCTGGTGGGATTTGAGGGAGAGGATGGAGATGGCTGGCTCTGTCTGAACTCAATCTGCAGCTGCCGGGGTTCTGTGGTAATGCTCCTGTGGATGCTGCCTCCCACCAGTGCAACCAACATCTGTTCCACGGGAAGCTCCTGAGTCACATTATTTGTCAATATGTTCAAATGTTCCAGGGTACCATCCTCCCAACGACAAACAAGGAATGGAAAGACAGCAGCCTGGCAAACCTTAAAGGGGATCTGTGACCCTACCAGCACCCCTAATGAAGAGAGAATATCCAAGGATACTGACAGCTCTGATGGTGGCAGGAGGTCACCTACAGCAGCCAGAAATACTAGTGAAAAATAAGGTCAAAAGCATTAAAATAAAATGCAATACCTTGTGTGGAAGAGCCTGTGAAGTGTCCTGTGCATCATGCTCTGGAGCTGGGAGGGGATTACAGATGACAGTATCTGAAGGACATGAAAACACTGCGTTAACTGAACAGCACATTGCTTCTCCCCTGGGGATGTTCAAATAACAACGCAAGTCGCCTGATCTCTCAGTTATATATCTGCAGTCATTGCACTGGAAAGGATGTTTGTTTCCTGAGCTCCTAAGAATACAGGCAGGGTGTTGCTGGGGTCTTCAAACTGGGAGTGAGGTTCCACGCTCTTGGGAGCCCGACAGGCACAACAAATGTATCTGGGTTAATGTGTGAAAGTTGTAAGGAGCTTATGTCGGGTTATAGGCTGGGTAACCGGTTAAGCAGGGGATAGAACTGAGCAATTTCCGAACTACAATATGCTCCATCAGGACATCTGTCAGATGCAAGAGGAGATAAGCCAAGGGATAAACACTGCTCTCCTCCAGAAAAAGGAAAAAAAACCACACAGCCCAACCAAAACCCAACCAAACCCCAGCAAACCCCCAAACCCCCCAGTTCCTTCGGCTACCACCATGATTCAGCCTGGTAACTCCATGGCTATCTAAGTGCCCTTTCAAAACCAGGCAGACAGAGTGAGGAAGACAAGTGCCTGTCTTCACCCCGTGCAATCCGCAGCACTAGTCTGTGACTGCGGGACTGTGACTCTGCTGCTCAGGAGACAACAGATCTCTATAGCAACACGCTGCTCCATCAGCAGCGGAGGAATTAGAGCAGCCAAGCCTATTTCTAGCTGACGTGGAAAGAAAATAAGCAGCGAGAGCTTCTTGTCTCAGATGTGAAAAACCAGAAGGCAAAAAGCATATGGAGAGCTGAGAAGATGTTAAATATTTTTCTTTTAACTGGCACGACTCATATCAGGGGTTCAAGTGACAGGTCTTTTATCAAGAGGCTGTGTGCTGCAAAGCAGCCTGCACCTCACGGCAGAACCCGAAACGAACCGCGTGTCTAACGTCACGTTCAAGATCCACTATTCATTGAATCACAGAACCGTTTGGGTTCGAAAAGCCCTTTGAGCTCCTCGAGTCCCCCCGCTCCCCCAGCACTGCCAGGTCCCCACTGACCCCTGTCCCTCAGCACCACCTCCACACAGCTGGGAAACCCCTCCAGGGATGGGGACTCCACCACTGCCCTGGGCAGCCTGGGACACGCCTGGACAACCCCAACAGGCAAGAAATGGTTCCTCAGGGACGACCTCAACCTCCCCTGGAACAACGGGAGGCCGGTTCCTCTCGTCCTGTCGCTTGTTCCTGGGGAGAACAGACTGACCCCCCTCACTCCAACCTCCTGTCAGGGAGTTGTCAAGAGCCAGAAGGTCTCCCCTGAGCCTCCTTTTCTCCAGGCTCAACCCCCCCAGGTCCCTCAGTCTCTCCTCAGCGCACTTGTGCTCCAGACCCTGCTCCAGCTTCATTGTCCTTCTCTGGACACCCTCCAGCCCCTCAATGTCCTTCTGGGAGTGAGGGGTCAAAATTGAACCCAGGTGTGGCCTCCCCAGTGCCCCCAGTTCAGGGGGGATGATCCTTGCCCTGGTCCTGCTGGCCGCACCAGTGCTGGCACAAGCCAGGATGCTGCTGGCCTTCTTGGCCACCTGGGCACACTGCTGGCTCCTCTTCAGCTACTGGCAACCAACACCTCCAGGTCCTTTTCCGCCAGAAGTTCATTAATCCCGATCGTTCACAACGAATCCTCTGAAGGATCTCAGCCAAGTGCAGCCAAACCATCCACCCAAAATGCCCAGCTCACACACTCCATCAGTTACAGCCAGAAATGAATTTAAATAGTGTCTAGAAAAACTATTGAGGATTGCCTGAACTGATTCCATGCGTACAAGTATCAATTACATTTCTCCAGACAGTGGCTTTACATCACAGCAGTACTTTACCTGCTGCTTGTTACACATTTCATAACAGCAGAAATTAAGAAATGTGGGAAAATAATGAATTTCTCTGCACGGTGATCTGTGTGTCTGTATAGCTAAGTAAAGTGTAATACTTGTAATAACAACCAAAGTCTGTTTAGACTCATGTAAACAGCATTAAACATTATTTACTATTTCAATGACAATTCTCTTATCCTTCCCTTTCCAAGAATGTTACACTTTTTTTCCCCCCCCCTTCTTCATTCAGCACAGCCCAATAGTCAGAAAATAAGCTGGTGCCTTATCACTTTATTCCCTGTTTTTACAATAAAATGCCAATTCTTAATCCTCTTTTAAAGCTCTTCATTTCTCCCTTTCTTAGCAAACAACCGCTTGCAGCAGTATTTCAGACTCACATTAAAGAGCTTCCCCTGAAATAGGTACCACCACTTAAAATTCTCTCCCTATTTTAGTCCTCAACCTTTCCCCCACCTTTTTCCTCCTCATGACAGCAGCAAACACCATAAAACTGCAACACGTGGGGCCTCATTATTATTTAATTTCTAAGGCTGATGTGTTACGGTGTCACTGAACAATGTGCTTTCATCATCACCCCTGCTCTGCGGTGGCTGCGGCGGCCAAAGCGGCACACACAGGAATGGCAGCTGTGAGGCTCGAATGGTTCCTGCTTGGGTGGGACTTCATCAGCCCAAAGGAAGCGTATTTTTATTTCCAACCTCAACGAGCTCCTACCTGAGAGCAGTTGTCAAAATAGGATGAAATGTGAAATATATGGTATCATAACTCTAACCACGTCTATTAGCATTTTTTATGGTGAAGAAATACAGCAGTTGCACTAATTTCAGCACAACGAGCTAGGGCAGACCATAGAAGGGGAGATGACGGTCGCTCTGGAAGCTCAGCTCTTTACCTGACTTGCACCCTTGATGCTTCTAGCGACGAAACTCTCCTTCCTTCCTGAGCAGATGCAGAGTAGAGCAATAGTAGTGAGAACGCAACACAGGTAAATCAAGAAGAGCATCAGAAAGTCCATCCTGAGCCCTGCAGCGGAACAGACGCAGCATGTTAGTGCCCCTCGGGGCCAGCTCTCTGCAGCCAGGCCTGCGCCTGGCCATGCTTCACACGCTGCTTCGTCACTACACACAGGACTGCGGCAGCTCGAAGCCCCGGTTCCCTCCACGAGGGCACGGGGTTTATGTCGGTGCTTTACTTGTTTCGGTAGGGCCCGGGGCCTTGCGACTGGGCAACCCTCGGACAGGGCCCGAGGCCTGGCAGGGACCCAGAGCCTCTGCCAGGCCTCGGGGCTCTGTACCCGAGATCAGCCCCGGTCTCAACGCTCTGCCCGACCCCTCAGACACGGAGGGCTGGTCCGGGGAGGCCGCTGACAGCACCGGGCCGGGGGCCTGCGGCTTTCGAGCCACCCGAGGCGGCCTTGTAAGGAGATACTCGGGGCGTCGAGAGCGACGGTCCCCAGCCCCGAGGGGCACCGGGCGAGACGGCCGGGGTGTGTGGGGGGAGCGGACACGGGAATCCCCCTCCGCCCGCCCCGGCGGCCACTCCCCGGGCCCCGCTCACCGCCGCCCCCAGGCCGGCTAATCGATCGCCGAGCCCTGCCCCGTCCGCTCGGGGCTCGGCGGCGGCAGCACCGCCTGGCGCCAACCGGAAGCGGGCGGGAGGTTGCCCCCGCCGGGCCCTGCCCCGGGAAGGCCGCGGTGCTGGCGGCCTTCCCCGGGGATCCGGAGAGCAGCGCGGCCCAACGCTCTGCCCGAGCCGTTCGGAAGCGTCATTTCCAAAGCCGGCGACCGGCTGCCGGCACCCGCCCGGGCCCCGCGGCACCGGGGAGCGGGCCCTTCCCCGGGCTGAGGGGAGCTGGTCGGTGTCAGGATGGGCCCGGCCGGGCGACGCACCGGGAAGCGAATCCAGATCGAGTGGGCAATCATCCATCGCCTGCTGAAGGAGCTGCTGGGGAGGCCGCTCGTCCTGGCCTTCCTCCTGCCCCCGCAGCAGGAGATGGGGACCAAAGTGGTAGAAATAGAAGTGAAATCATTTCTGTGCAGTCCAGAGTTGTGTGCGTGGTTCTGACGGTGCCAGGTGGCTTGTTCCGCTGGGGCTGAGCGCAGCCTATGGGCTGTTCCGTGCTGCCAGAAGGTCTGTGTCACTGCCGGCCGGGCTGACGACTTCTTGGGAATCTGCAAAAATGGTTTCAGATTTGTTGTCCTTGGTGAAATCCCCTTGAATGCAAAATCCTTTTGTCTTTAACAGCAGCTCTGAGCATTGTATTCCCTCCTCTGACAAGCTGAAAGAGGTAGAGGTGAGTTTGCCCAAGTACCTGCAGGGATCTAGACCCAGTCTGGAACCGGGCTGAGGTGGGCACAAGCTGCAGGAGATCCCAGTCCTGAGCCGGTTCCTCACACAGCAGCTGTCAACTGAAACCATCCCTGCCGCCGGTGCGAGCCGTGCTCCCTGGAGCGCCTCTAATGAGTGGCCGATTGGGTTACGGTGCCGGGGTAGAATTTGCCATAGAAACTCAGCCACTTGCTGCCACCGCGTAACTGATCCAAAAGCGTCAAAGCTGCTGTGATGATTTTGCCCGTGCTGGGTCCCAGTCTGCCGCTGGCTGGATCTCTGGCACGACAGGTAAGTGCTCGAGGGGTGCTCAGGCTGCTTGGGCACTGAGAGGAGGTGAATTGGCTTGGTGGAGATGCGGTGCCAAGAAATGAGGTTGAGTTTCAGGAAGGGGACCTGTTTTTTCCCTGTTAAATTCTTGGCCCCCAGCGCACCAAACCAGATCCTGAGAGAGAGAAATGCAGCCAAAATATTGCTGGGGCACAGCTATCGAAGAGTACAGCCGGAGGCGCTTTGCTCCGATAGAGGACATTGTGAAAAAGCCGTTTTTTCCCTTCCTACTCATAGAGCAAAAGTTCTGTGCTGCCCCAGGGACCACTGCAGGTTGGTTGGGACATAACCCAGCAAGTTTGGCAGCAAGGAGGGCCCTGGGATGGGGTCTGGCAGCAGCGTGGGAGTGAGGAGGTTGGTTTGTCTGCGGGCAGGGTTTGTGCACTGCAGTCCTTGCGCACTGCAGTCCTTGCGCGTAGTGCGGAGCTGCCGGTGCTACCGGCAGGAGCTGCAGCCAGTGCCACCGAACACCATAGTGGCCTGACAGGCTGTGCTCGAGGAGAAAGCAGCCAGGAAATGCCTTAATAGCAGGTTGAGAGATGAAGCTCATCCAACCCAAGGGCGGTGAAATCAAGAAAAAAGTCTTGTCTGATCCACATCTAGCAGGAGGTCTTCAAGGAAACAATCTTTTCATTAGCTTGGGATCCCATCACTAATTCCTGGCAAGGATTAAAATTCACTGTCAGTGTTTCAAAGCACTCAAGTCACTTAAAAATGGAGGGAAAAGAAGGAATTACTTGCCTTGCTGAAATAAAAACCAAGATCCATTGCAGTTTTGCCTGCCCATGTGGGCAGTGAACAGCACAGAAGGTGCCCTGACGGAAGGACGGTGTGTGCAGGTCTGTGTCAACACAGGAGGACAGTGCACGCTCCTGGAGATCTCAGCTGCTGAGGGGGAGCTTGGTGCAGAACCTGTGAGAACAGAGCTGTGTCCCATTTCTAGCCACACCAAGCTGGAGAGGACAGGAGGAGGAGCAGGGTGGGGAAGAGGGGGTCTCCAAGTCCCTTGCTGCAGTGACTTGTATGAACATGAAGGGCACGAGCGGGAAGCCCCTCCAGCACATCCTGCTCCCCGGCAGTTTGGGCAGCACACGTCCCTGCAGCTCTCCCCTGTCAGGCTTCACCCCATCCCAGGTCAAGCCTCCCAGCTTTCCGGGGATGGCTGTTTCCCATCTAGCCCAATGCTGCCGGCAGGACCGCCGGCTTGCTGGGTGGTCTGTGATGGGATGCAGACGGCCCCTCCCACTGGTGTAATACCCTAAACCCTCTTAGCGTGCTAAGCCCAGCAATCCCCAAGTGCTGAGGAAGCAGAGAAGAAAATCAGGAATAGCAGCTTAATGGGCCGTCAGGGCCAGCACAGGGGGTCTCTGCTGCAAAACGTCTCGGCTGCTCCCCACTGCGAGGACCCCCGCACGGAGCAGTCTGGCTGGGGAGACCTCTCCCAGTGAGCCCTGTAGAAGTCGGTCCAGACCCCCAAATCCCTGCAGCAAACCACCTTGTTTGGCAGATGCGTATTCCCAGATCCCTGGTGTCCCCCTCGCGTTGTCGGCGTCAGGGCCCGCGAGGTCTCCGCAAGTTCCCAGTGGTGATGGTGGGCTGTGTCCCTGCTGCTCTGCAAAGCACCGTCGCTTGGGATTTGCCCTGTGGGTAAGGGATTTCCCACCACAGGAGCTAATCTGTTTTACCTCCTTGCAGCTCCTAATTCCCCCCAGATCTGCGGGCTTGGGTCAGCACCAGACTCCGCCAGGACCAGCGCGGCAGTTAGTCCGTCCACGCTTTGCCGTGGAAATAAAGTTCATTAGGAGAGGAAAAGGCGAGACAGACCTCTCTGCGTGCCTGGCGCTGACTCGGAGCAGCTGGAAGGGCGCAGGGCTCCAGTGAGAAGCCTGGGAAGGGGCAGCCGCCCTCTGCCCCAGCACCACGGCCCCACAGGCATCTCGCCCAGCTCTGGACCTGTGTCCCCCACACCCTGGGGGCTGCAGCAAGGATGTGGGAGCCGGGGAGATGCCCCCGGGAGCCTGGTGAATAGGTGGGACATGCTTCCAGGGGCAATGGAGGAGAATCGAGACTGCTTCAACCCCTTAGCAGGACAAAGCTGCCGCCGGTGAGAGCCCGCCAGGCTCGCTTGGATGGCTGCGGACTTCTGTAAGTGCTTGAGCCGTAGCGTGCAGAGGTGGAAGGGCCGATGCAGCTCCCCGCAGCAAAGCGAGGGCGGCTGCTCTGCTGGGCTTTGCCGCAGAGCTCAGCCCAGAGCGGTGGCACTGGGGCTGTCCCGGTACTTACCGGGCTCTTGCTAGAGCCTTTAACGCTTGTGCTCTGCAGCCTTGGGGATGCCCCGGCGGTCGGTCGCAGGCAGATTTCATCCCGCTGTTGCCAGACTTGCCCCCTGCTTCACCCTCCACACTTCCCCTCCGATCCTTGACATCTGTATCTGTTAACATGGGCGACAGCTTTGTTCCCTCATTGAATAATAAAAATCAGGGAATATTATTATGTGCATTTTATCCAGCGCTGCCGTACAAAGGACAAGATTATTACACTGATAATGTTAGTGACAGCATATTGCTTTGCTCTAATACATCCTCGTGAAGGTGGCACTTGTCCTGCCCTCTGTATACAGCCTTGAGGAGCTGCGTGCGACAGCAGAGCCGGCTCAGGTTGTTATCAGGGATTTCTGCGGTAATGCTGTGCTCCCTGCCCGTCCTCACCACCCTGCTCTCCCAGCAAGCTGGTCCCTATCACCTCTGCTGAAAATGGACAGGAGAAGAGCTCCTTCCATCCCCCTGGCCTATCACAGGGTATTAAACAATGTCTTCAGTGCTACTGAATGTTGACCAAGAATTCCAAGATCCCAAAGAAGTGCCTTTTGGTCAGGGGGAGCACCAAGAGCCGGCTTCAGGCTGCTGTGGGGCTCCGTCCCTCTGTGCCTATGCGGGAGACTTCTTGATGTGAAGAGCACAAAACTCAGCATGCGTTTGGGAGGATGGTTTCGTGAGTGGCTCTGAGTCCTCATGGTCTCTGTAAGGTAGTTTGCGCAGGTAGAATAGTTCGTGTTTCACTTGTGAGTGCTTAAAGTGTTCAGTGGCAGAGAGGGAAGAAACATGGGAGTGAAAAGCATCTTCACAGACAGCTCAAACAGAGAGAAAACCTACATGTGAATTATTTTAGCAAGTGTCAGCAGACAGGCACGCACTTACACATCAGCAGCGCCGAAGGGGCATCCCGGTGAGCCGCGTAGGTCAGCCGGTCCCGTTCACCTCGGGCAAAGACGACTTCTGCAGATGGTTCGGGCTGATGCACCCGATTTCTCCTTGAGCATCCCCGGAGCCGGTCCCAGCCCTTCAAAGGAACCGCAGACAAGCCCTTTTGAAACTCCTCATTCGTATTTCAGGATGCTGCGATCAGGTGAACACCTGGCACAGGACAGGGAGGGCACAGAGCAATCCTCCCAGCAGAATTCAAATGGATTTGCCGTGATTTTGCAGTGGCACACCGCTGAAATACTGAGCCGAGCTGGTTAAAATAAGGCTGTCTGCAGCCACAGGATGATCTGTTTGTTAACACGACCTGCCAGGGGAATGAGCTAATCATTTTGCTAGGCAAATGATCACAACCAGGTGCCTAAATGCACCTCTGGGGTTCGGTAGGTGCTGCCCACGGGCGAGATGAGGGCTGTGCCAGGCCACGGGCTGGGAGCCAGCTGTAACCCTGACCTTCCACCCAAGGCAGCTTCCTCACTGCCCATGGCACCAGCACTGCCAGCAGCCTGCCGATGGAAGAATAGATGCTATTTTTCAGGGAATTATAGAGGAAAAGTGTCCCTCTTGGGGCATTTCTTCCTACAGTGGGGAAGTGCAGCACAGACTAGAACCCCCCCACCCGGTGGGATCCACATGGCATCTACAGGAGCTAACGTTAAGGACAGAAAACACATGCAACTCCTTTTTTTCCCCTTTCTTTTCCAGTTGCAGCCATGCCAGCAACCAACCAGGGCTGGCCCGAGGCCTTCGGGTTCAAGATAAGCGGGACTGGTCCATGCTACATCCTCTGGGTGCAGGAGGGCAGCAGTGCGGCAGCAGCGGGGCTGCAGCCGGGCGACGAGGTGCTGGAGATCGAGGGGCAGCCCGTCTCCTCCCTGGGCTGCGAGGCACTGCTGGGGCTGGCCAGGCGCTGTGGCAATGTGCCCCCCAGCATCGGGGTGGTCTCCCGCCTGCAGCACATCGACATCCCCCCCGGTCCCCGGGGATGCTTTGGCTTCGAGCTGGCGAGCGGCAGCCCCCCACGAGTGGCCAGCGTCAGCCCAGAGTCACCCGCCGCTGCCCGCGGGATCGAGCCGGGGGATTACGTGCTGGAAGTCAACGGGATGCCGGTGGTGGTGCCGGAGGTGGCGGCCGCTCTGGTGGGGTCTTGCCACGGGCAGACCCTGCGGCTGGGGCTGCTGCGGCCGCAGCGTGGGGCCGGCACACAGGACCCCATCCCCAGCGCCGTGCGCCAGGAGAGGAGGCAGAAGGCGCAGGAATTCAGCAGAATGGTAAGGCCGGGGTGTGGGGCGAGTGGCTGGGGCTCTGGGCAACCCCTGCACCCAGCGCTTTGGAGACTCCACTTTGAGCCTCTGCAGCGTGCTCGGTGGGGGGATGCTCCTGGCTTGCTCACAGGGCTGGGGTGCACAACTGGGGCTTCAGCACCCGAGAGAAGGGGCTGATAATTTCCCGTGTTTCAAAAATCACCGGGAGAAAGGAGGGATGCTGCAAAGAGCTTGGAGATGCGCTGGGAGATAACCCCGAGTACTTACTCCTCTGCGGAACCAGAGCGTGCAGAAACCCACGGGGGGCAGATCCCTCCCTCCTGCCTGTCTGGGCGTCCCTTCGAAGGCAGAGCGTGTCATCCGACAGACGATTTAGCTCTTCTTTTGCTGCAAAGGGAAACCATCGGTGTGATTCCATCTTCACTGTCTCCTGAAAGCTGCCTCGTGGGCAGTTTACCAAACACATCGCCTCCCGCTAATTATAAATTTGATTGTGGTTGGTTTTTTAATCTTTCTAATTTCCATTTCAAAGTAGCCTTTTAAAATACTGTTATGAAAATAACCAGGCTTGTGGGTTTTTTGATCCCAAGCTGATAAAGGAACAAGACATTCATGAAGAGATTGGGGGGTATCACCTGAATCGCCTCAGTCAGATTCACAAACACGCGCTGAGGTTTGGATTCATAGGGCAGAGCATCGCCTGTGAAACAGATACCTGCTGATGACAGGAGATTAGCGGGAGGGCGAGAGGCTGTTCCACGCTGCCTTCATCTCGTGAAGGTGCATCAAACCAAGGAGACGTTTCCTGGATGATCACAGGAGAGTACTTTTGAAGCGAGCAAGCTGGCCGTGATGCTGTGAGCTCCCATAGCAGCACCCCTGCCACTGCCCTTCCCCGCCAAGCAGGGAGCACCCTCAGCAGCACCCTTGCCACTGCCCTTCCCCGCCAAGCAGGGAGCACCCTCAGCAGCACCCCTGCCACAGCCCTTCCCCGCCAAGCAGGGAGCACCCTCAGCAGCACCCTTGCCACTGCCCTGCCCTGCCCAGCCCAGCCCAGCGAAGCTGCCCATGATGGCCCCAGCCAGCCCAGGCAGAAGCAGGTTTGCAGAGCCCTCGGGCCGCTGGCTCCCAGGGGCCGGAGCACAGCCCGGCTGACAAAAGCCTCTCTAGACGGAGTTAATGGCGCAGATGTTTAAAGCAGCTTCATTTTTTTACATGCTGCAGAAAAATAATAAAACCCAGCAGGGTGCTTTACCCCCTTGTTTGCCCAGGAGCTCAGCCCCTGCAGGTGCTGCTGGTCCTGCCAGCACCCAGGTACTCCTGCCCACCCACTGCAAGGCTGGACGGTCGGAGGGGGCTGGTGGCACTGCCCACTGCCCGCTCACAGACCTGAGGTACAGAGGATTTCCCCACCCTCATTTGTTTGGCAGAACCCGTACTTGAATTGCGCTCACCTGGCAGACAGACCGGGGGCTGCGTTAGTGGGGCCAGGGCTGGAGCCTGGCAGCATCACCAGACACTGACGGAGGTGCTCATGGTCTTGGTTCCAGGTCAACATCTCCTCTTGTCCGCTGCATGCTCAGGGACACGCTGGGGGCTGCACAGACAGTGGTACACCCCCCATTCCCACCAGCCAAGACCTGTAGTCTCAGCCCAGGCAAAAATTTAACAGCATCCTCCTGGGATTCAGCCCACCAGGAGCACCATGGGCTTCATCATTTCTGTGCTGGACCTTGGGACCAAAAAGCACACGAGGCTGCCCAGGGGACACAGCTGCCTCAGCTGCCCCAGATTCTGTAACCTTGAAACGCTGCCACAAGCCCCCACAGTGCTGGCAGCTGCACAAACCCAGCGGCACCCAGAGGGTTGGGCTGGGGGTCACAGCAACATCCCTCCCCAGGGAGCCGCCAGGTGGGACAGTGACATCCCAGCCCAAGCAGCTGCAAGACAAGTACCTGGAGGAAAAGGCTCTGCCCTTCCCTGGGCAGAGCTGGAGGGAAGCAGTTAAACCTGGCATCAGCACAAACCCACCACCTCGCAGACAGCCCAGCCCAGCAAGCAGGGTGGGCACAGGGAGCTTTCTGCCCCCCACAGACCTGCTGCACGGGGCCAGGCTGCAGGCAAGACAGCAGCACCCTCTGCCCAGCACAAGGGCCAGCCCAGCACAGCCCCAGAGGCTAATAAGGAGGGTCCCATGCAGGGTAATTGGCTCGATGCTAATTAGCTAATTAGCCTGTCTGTCTTGGCTGTCACAGATGGAGATGATGGCTGGAAGCTCCTGATGCTGTTTCCAGGGCCCATGCTCCCATCCGTGCTCCCTCTCCCCACTTCCCCACAGTTAATAGCAGGATGGTGCTTCCTGGCAGGATGAGGGCATGATCAGAGCCTTAAACACCTCCGGAAGGCCATCGCGGTGTCCTCTGCCAGGCAGGCTCCAGACCCACGCGCCGGGTCCCAGCCCAGCCGTGCCAGAGCCTCTCCTGCTGTGACCCACCAGAGTGGGGCTCTGGGGTCACGGCGCCGTGCCGGCGCAATGGTGATACCACGCAGAACAGCAATACCGCGGTTTGTGCCCAGCCCCAGCGGTGCTCTATGATGGGACGGTGCCTGAAGGTTCTCTTTCCTCCCCGCATGGGTTCCCTCCCCCTTGGCTGACCAGGACGTGTTTTCTCCACCGTCAGCACCTCCGTGCACATGGTTAGCTGCTCGGCTGCTCAGTGCCCCTTCCCTCTTCTTCCCCGCAGGTGGATGACATCCTCGGTGACCAGCCGGAGGTCAAGGAGAAGGTGTTCACCATCCTGAAGCAGTACGCGGCAGAGCGGAAGGTGGAGTGCTTGGCCTATGCCCTCTGCGTGGTCCTCACCCAGGAGACCCACCAGCATCTGATTGACAACATCAGGTACCGCGTGCCAGGAAGCTCTATGCTGCCGTGCTGGCCATCAAACCAGGGGCATCCAGCTGCCCGGCGGTGACGAGCGTGCAGGGCTGAGCCGGGTGAGCCTGGCTCAGCCGGGTCCTGTGGGGAAGATGCCAACCCCCTTTCCGAGGGGCCGCTGAGCTGAGCTTGATGAGGTCTCAGCCTGGCATCCCTGTGCCCGCCAGCCTGCGTGGCTGTGCTGTCCGGGGTGGGACGGCGGGACCTGCGCCTGCCCAGCAACCGGCACCATCCCTGTAGGGATTGGTGGTCACCAGCGGAGCCACCACCTCTGCCTGCAGCCACGTGGCTCCTGTTTCTGGCCGTCGTTTTGAAGGGAGGTGAGATTAGCTGCAGAACGGCTGGTGATTCTCCAAAGCCTGGCCATAAAATAAACCGAGATCTGCAAGGCGAGAGCTGGCGGCAGGCGAGGGGTCAGCCAGGGCGGCCAGCAGCTCCGGCAGCAGGGGTGGCTGCAGGGGTGGCTCTGTCGGAGCCGGGGGCTGCCTCGAGGCCAGCACTGCCCGCAGCATCCCCGGGGTGCCGGGACTGTGGCCACACATCCCGGGATGCTCTGGCGATGCTCTGCTTGGGCTCAGGGTCCCTGGCACCTTTTGATCCCCCGGCAGAGCGGTCGAGCGGCGGGTGTGCAGCTGGTGCCGCGTGGGCCGGCTCTGCGGGACGGTGCCGGCACAGGGACACGTGGCGGGGATTATGGCCAGGCTGAGATGACGGCCATTAGGGAATCAGGTCTCCATCTGGCCCCGCTCCGGGCCCGGCTTTCCAATTCCTGCTTTAATCAGTGGAATTGCGAGATATTACAGTTGCCATAACAACGTCCCTGTGCCGGGGTCTCCGTGGATCCGGCGGTGGGGAGGATGGGGAGAGCGGTCGGTGGCCCTTGCCACACGGTGTCCCCCTGCTCTGCTGCGGCTTCACGTGGGGCACCCGGGGACCCCCACACCTGCGTGGGGACGGGCACAGAGCCCTGCAGAGCCAGGGTGAGGAGGGGACCCTCGGCTCCCCGGCAGCTGCTTTGTCCAGGTGCCCATGTTCGGGCTGTCCTGTCCCCCCCAAATGTCCCGGAAGGACCCAACCTGTGAACGGCTGGGGCTGGGGGCAGGGACAGACGGCACCGAGTCCCATCTGAGCTGTCACCCCAAACTAGTCCCCATTAAAAAAAAACCAACCCCACCACCCACAATTCAAAATTTCCCCAGCAAGATCCATGGAAATGCCTCAAACACCTCAGAGACCCCCTTTATCTTCATCCCTGCGGAGTTACATGGGGTTATTTCCCCCCCAAGAGGGCCTTTGAATTTTTCCAGATTTTCCTCCACACTCAAGCGCCTCCACGGGGGCACAGCAGGATCCCCCTAGGGTGTCCCCATCCCAGGGACCCCCATGTCAGCAGAGCAGAGTGTGGCTGGAGCCAGTGCCGCCGTCCCCCCCAGCACGGTGTGGAGCTCACCCCGTGCCCAGCCCTGCGATGCCACGGGGCAGCACCATGTTATGGTCCCCCCGGTAACGGAGTCAAACCCCGCGGCCACCCCGTGCCCCCGTGTGAAAGGTTAACGCCGGGGCTGGGGCCAGAGACGCTGTAAATCGGGCAGCTAATCTCCATTTAATGGAAGAGAAATATTTAGCTTAGGAAAAAGATTTACCGTCTAATCTTAATGAAATGAAGCCAAGAGAATAAATTAAAAAAAAAGATGCTTTGGAGGCCAGGTTTCGCAGCTGGGGGGGTGCTGGGGTGCTGGGGGCAGCTCTGGGGTGCTGCCATGCATGATACGAGCTGCCGATCCCGGGGTCTGCCACCCGAGGGGTTTGCTGCCAAGCAAGAGCTTTTAATAATTCATGGCAAGGTGTCGAGCGGCTCCTGGGTGCTCTGGATTTAGGGGGTGCTGTGAATTCACGTGGGGGATTTCCACACGGCTCGAGCCGGTTTGGCCCGTCACTGACTGAGGAGAGGTCTGGGGTCTGTGCCCTGGGCCAGCACCCCGGGGCGGGGGAACAGTTGTGCTGGGGCAGTCCCCGGCTCCGGTGCTGCCTCCAGGATGAGGTCGCGGTGTGGCTGTGTCACTGTCGCCGTGGCGCAGGGCCGCTGTCCCAGCCCTGGGCAATGGTGTGCGTTCTCAGAATCATTTTGGTTGGAAGAGACCTTGCAATGCGGACGAACCCATCTGAGGGAGAGTTGCAGCCCTTCTGAGGTGACCCAGGGAGCCTCCCTGGGCTCGTCCTGCAGGACCACCCCTGTGGGCACGTGGAGCCGTGCGAGGACGGGCTTGGGACCATGCGGGTACCCATCACCTAGCCCGGGCGTCCCTGTGAGGCTGTGCCCGGCTCTCCGGGAGGCTGTTTCCACCCGCGATGTGGGGGCAGTCCCGCACACCCGCACACCACGAGCTCACCCGTGCCTCCCGCCCTGCAAAGCCCAGAGCCCTCGGAGGGGCTGGGACGATCCCCTTCCCTCCAGTGACGGCCAGGGACTGGGGAGGGATGCTGGGGTGATGCTGACCAGTGTCCCCAACACTCGCCTTGCTGGCAGCCCCGGCAGGCTGGCCAAGCCCTGCCGCGGGGTCCATGGTGGTGGCCCGCCGTGGGTGACCGTGTGGCCGCTGCCGTGCAAAGCCAGGCGGCCAGGACGTCCCCGTCTGCGGCTGACCCTGGCGTTGGTCTGATTGGATCTTCCCTCTGCACCAGCTGTATTTATTTTCAGGCCGTTGCTGCTGCCGGCTTGTCCTGCCTCTCCTGCCTGTTCCCTCCCTGGCCCCCCCGGCGTTTAGCATGCTCCCGGCAGGGTGCTGCAGCGCAGCGTAACCCAAGACCCCCCGACTCAGCACACAGATCGACCCAGGCTGCAGACACCTCTCCTCCTCTTGGCCATCCTCGAGCTGGGCTTTTTCCAGTGTTGTTTTTTTCTTTCTTTCTTTTTAGCCCAAATGGATTTCATCCCATTTGCCCAGAATTAAGCTCCTGCAGATTTTAATTTGCTGACATTTTCTTCATCCGTTTGGTTGTGGATAGCAGGGATAACGCACGTGCTGCGGCAGTTCCTCCCCACTCCCATCCCCTGCCCATCTGGCTGGGGCGGGCAGTCAAAGTGCACAACTCTAGTTCTGCTCAAGAACGATGAAATCCGGCAGCGAGGGGGAAAGATGAGCTGCCTCGGGTGAGTAACGAGCGGACCCTTCCCGGGAGCCGAGAGGGCTGGGAGGGGACTGGGTGTAAACCAGCTTCATTCTCGAATCTGGCACCGCAAAACCGAGATGTGCTAAAAGTTAATTAACTCTTAGTGCTCTCGTCGGGGACTTCACGGGCATCGCGGGGAGAGGGAAACCTCTTCTTCTGTGTTACTCCATCACCTGCCAACGCCAGAGCCTGGCTCTGGTCCCGGGGGAGCGGCGGGGTCCATCTCCTCTGCTCCCCGCAGCCATGCCGAGCGCGTGGGCAGGGGCTGCCTGCGCCTGGCAGCGGCGTGGGGAGGGGAGCGGGTTATTTGGGGCAGGTCGGGGTCCCAGGGGCGGGCGCCTCTTGGCTCTGCTCTTATTTCTGAGCTGTTTTCAAACCAGGGCAGAGCTGCGACTCCAGCAGAGAACAGCGCTGGCTCTGCACCCAGGGCTCTGCAGCGCCGGCACAACGGCCGCTGCGTTTTCCCTGGACTCTGGGGTCCGGACGGTATGCGGGGGATCCTCGTCTGTGTTGCACTTGCACCCCACCGTGTGCCAGCTGCCATCTCCTGTTGCCCTGTGCATCCCCCGTGCCCCGTGGCAGCACCGCGGTGCCCGTGCCAGCGTTGCAGCAGCTCCCGGCAGCGGTGTTTGGGTTTGAGGCATCTGTTTTGCGGTAGAACTGGGGAGCGATGGAAAGGCAGGTCCCCTCCTCCCCGCGGCCCGGCAGCGTTCCAAAAGCTGGTGCTTAAAGCACCAGCGTTGATGCTCACACGGACACCGTCCCGTTAACCTGGATTTGAGGAGCGGGGCGTGGGCTGCACCCAGCCTCTCACCCCGGCCGCAGTAATTCGCTAGATGATGACTCCGGCTGTCCAGAGTGCTCCATGCTGTCCTGTCAGGTCGTGACATGTTGTGTCATGCTTCAGACGTTGTGCTTCGCTCGCTCTGCTGCAGGGAGAACATTCGGGGTAGTTTGTGACATCGCTGCTTTTTGGTCCATTTGCTTCCCGACCAGCCTCTGCTGCCGGGGGAAAACCCGAAGGTGCTGGGCTGGGGCGAGCACCGCGCTGATTGCAGACACTTTCGATCCCTGGCAAAGATAAAATCGCTGCCCATCAGGGGTTCTCTCCTTATGGCAGAAATTCCACTGGGTTCATTTTTATAATGCTCCAAACACAATCTATTTGTCTCAGCTTGTTTTTCACGGCAATAAAATTGCTTGGCATGTTCCCGTATTAAAACACTCCAGCCATCTGTGACCATCTCTGGATAAGAAATTTCATTTTAGCCATCAGGATTTATATATTATGGATTGTGCTGCTTCCCCGCTTGTCGTCCCCCCCCTCACCTACCCGCTCCTCCAAGGCTGGGGGGAGCTTTCCCGCTCCCTGGGGTGCCGATGCAGCTTGCAGTGTGGGCGACCCCCCCGAACCCCCATCGTCCTGATGCAGGACATCACCCTGCCCACGGACACCGTCCTCCTGCCCACGGTCCGGGCAGACCTGCCGTGACACCGCGTGGGTGGCTGGCCGATAATGGAGGAAAAGCAGCTCTTGTTTGTGCTCCGTTTTAAAAACTCCCTAATCGGACAGTCGAACATATGTTCAACCTCCCAAAAAAAGGGAATTAGGGCAGCAGGAAAAAAACCCAACGTGCCACCAGTGACAACAATTGGGAGCGGAGTTCCTTTTTTATTGGCTGAGTTCAAATAGGTCATGACCGAAACGCCTCGGCGCGAAATCTCCCGTCAGGAGATTGGTTTTTTTGGCAAACGGAACTCTGGCTGTAACGCAGATGGTATCAACGGGGGCCGCTCGCCCCCCACGCTGAGCCACAACTCCTGTTTGGGGCAGTGGTTACTTGGTCCGAGTTTTCCAGTATCCTACACAAAGCAGGGAAAGCTGCGTCGGAGCTGGTGTTCGCCTCGGCCGAGGTGGCTGATCTCTGCGGCTCCGAGAAGTGGGGGGTGACACGTCCCTGCGCCCAGGGCTGGGGTGCGGGCACGGGGCCTTTCAGGGGGTTTCTTTCAAGGTCTCCGTGTCCCCGGCAGCTGTGGGGCTGCCCATCCCTGCCAGGGGAAGGACAAAGCCACCGGCTCTGGGTGCGCAGCGTGGTTTGGGCACAGGGACAGTGGCTTTGGGACAGGCGGGGGCTGCTGATGGGGAAGGTGACCCCCAGCCAGGCACGGCTGCGGAGCTGCTCCGGGGAGGCTCTTACCAGCAGATAATGCATCACTTGTTACTGGAACCGGTGCAGGGATGTCATGAGAGCGTGACCCTCCCCAAAAGCTGCTGTGCAGGGCCAGGGGTTTTGGGCTGTCCCCAGGGGTGAGGGGGGTGGCCAGGGAAGGGCTGTGGGGGGCTCCTGGCCCCGGTGCATGGCCACTGCATCCCGCCCCGTCTGCGCTCTCAGGTGGAAAAGCACCTTCATTCCTATTAAATGATAACAGCAGCCACATCTGCAAAACATCTGCAGCCAGATGAGGGATTGCAGAGCCTCCCATTCCCGTCCCGCCGGGGCTGTCAGAGCTGCCGGGGCTGGAGGCCAGCACAGGGCTGCGACACCCCTACCCATGCAGGCAGGTGGGTTAGGGCTGAGAACAATCCGTGCGGGGTCACAGGCAGCAGTCCCGTTACACGGGTAAAGCCGAACAAGAGTTTTCTCTCCCAACAGTGTGTGAGCTCAGCCTCGTGGCACGCTGCCGGGGCAGAGGTGCCGGTCCAGTGCGTAGCTGTTTGGCAGCACAGCTCCGACACAGTCCAAGTGTAGCTCAGTGTTTTAATCCACCGTGGGATGTGTTTTTCTGCACAACCAATAGACTCAAGGTCAGGTCTTTGCTCGTTGTTTTGGGGCTAAACCATGCATTTTTCATTTTTCCTCCTGGAGATGGTATCTGACGTTGGCAGCTCTGGAGAGCTTCACAGCCTCTGCATCAGACGCGAGTGCCGGGTTTAAAGACGGCGTTACCGAGTTTGAAGATGGGTTTTTTATCTTCTATCCCTAATGCAAAGCACTGCTGTGTTACCCTGCGGGTAAATGATGCTCGGCAGCTCGGGGGGAGGCTTGGGCCCATGGTCCTGGTCCTGGTCCTGGTCCAGCCGGGGAGGCTCCACCTTCGCCCACTAGCCACTCACCCGCCGCCGATGCCGTTCGCCTTTAAGGTTTCTCACCCATTACAGCAGCATGTCATTTAAACAGAAGCACTTTAGAAGTCAACTAATTAGCACCAGGGAGGCATCCCCCCGGAGTTCGGCGCGGAGCCGTGCCCTCCTTTCTGTTACGAGATCCTTCCAGCTGGAAATTACAGCAGCTGCAGTTTTTAGGGAAAGCGAGAGGCTTTGGCGCTGTGAGCCAGGACGGAGCTGGAGCGGGGAGGAGGGCAGAGCCGGAGCGGGGAGGGCAGAGCAGGCGCTGAAGCCCAGCTGATAAAAACAGGAGACCCTCGGTAGATGGTAAACCTCCACGCGGTACTGAGAGCGTGGTGGGGAGGCGAGGGCGCAGGGAGGCAGGGACTCAGCCCAGGTAGGGTTTGCCGGCGAGCCGGCCCATCTGGCCGCGGTCCCCGCGCACCGCGGGGGTGCCAAGTGGCAGGGGGCACCGGCTGGCGCACGGTTTGGTTGTTGGATCCGGCCGCGTCGTGGGCGTGAGCCGAGGCTGCGACTCAGCTGCATGAGGATCTGAAGCATCTCCCTTTTGTTCCCACCGCACCCCGACAAATGGGAAAGGACCGGAGTTTCTCTCGGCATTTTCGGTACGTCCCTCCGCTCCGCTCCTCCGCGCGGCGGGCATGGCGGTGGGTGCACTGGGACAGCCTCGTGCTGCAGCAGATGTCCCCGCGACGGCTCTCCTGCCACTCTGAGCTGCGGGTACCCTGTCTCACGGCACCGGTGCAGCTCTGCCACCAACCTGCGCCCAACACGAGCTGTCGGGGGGAGTCAAGCAAAGCTCAGATGAAAAATTGGGAGTGGGGGGCTGGGGAGGAGCCCATCTGGGTCTGCTTTGTCTCCGTGACTATAGTCCAGCAAAGGGGTGGGCGTTGGGCATGGGGGTTTGCAGGCGCTGCGTGGTGTTGGGGTTGATGGAGCGAGGACCAGGGATCCCTCACTCCTGGCCCCAGCTGAGTGCGAGCTCTGAGTACACTTGGGGCTGGTTTCACCGGCTCCCACTGGGGCTGGAGCCACCGCCGCTGCCCCGCTCAAGGGGACGCATCCTGCACTGGCGAGTCTCAGCACCCAGCTTGGGCTGGGACCGTTTGGGTGAGCTGAGCACCCATCAGAGGACTTGTGCACTGGTGAAAGGGAGTGTTCCAGGGCGCTGGGCTGTCAGTGAGCATGGGCTGGAGAAATGGGATGGTCTGTCCAGAGGTGAGCTGTGAGTGACCCCCCTGGGAGTTTGAAAACCAGTGAGTGTGGCACAGACTGGGATGTGAGCCCCCGGGGCGAGCCGAGTCGCTGGGGACGGGCGCACTGGCAGATGGCTCCTGCTCGGTGGTTTCCTGACACAGCTGCTTTGGAGAGGGGGTGAAGGCAAAGCAGCTTGCTCCCAGCCTGGAAAACACCCCAAATTCACCTGCAATGGACTGAACCCTCCCGAAGAGCGTGTGCTGACACCGCTGCAGAGGAGGGTCAGTGCACCGGGGCTCAGCACACTCTGCCCTGGGGCTGGGGAGTGGGTGCAGGGCTGGGGGTGCCTTTCCCATCCCCTCTCCAACAGGGAACAGAGCCAGGGCTGACCTGGAGCATGGCAGGAGGAGGAGGAGGAAGCTGAAGGCACAAGGTCAGCACTGCCTCCCAAGCCCTCCTGTGGGGCTGCTGGGACAGGGGGGCTGCTCCTGGGCCCGGGCTGACCTCTGCAAACACGGTGGGTGCATCCGTGCTCCCATCAACAGGCAAAGCCAGGCTTGTCCCATGGGACAGCAGGAACTGCAGAAATAGCTGCAGTTTCCTGCTAAGCATCGGGCACCATCTGCCCCGTGCCGGTGCACGGGCGGCATTGTGCCGGAGCAGGGGCCAGGCTGAGGCATCAGCACTGTCTCACGACACCCCACCTGCTGCGTTTGGTGGGTCCCTCATTAAGTTCCAGGCCTGAGCATGCGCAGGGTGAGGAGCCGCAGCGTGTCGGGGAGCTCGGGGCAGCTCGAGGCCACCCCAGGCTGCCCGAAGCCGCGCTGCAAATTCCCTCTAAGGGTTTTGAGAAGGAAACTTTTGCATGCCTTAATAGGATTATTTTTACCAGTCACTGAGCAACTCTCCTGGCCAAGACACTGTTTTACTTCTAGCACTGAGCCAACCCCTGGTGAAAGCCTCAAAGCACGTCCTTGTGCCGTGATGGAGCCGCACTTCACTCCTCAACCCTGATGTTTGTCAGCCCGCAGGAGAAGCAGCAGTCGGTGCAAAGTGGGACAGCCCTGCTGGAATGAGCAAGGCCAATTTAATTTGGCCAATTTAAATGGGATTGTGCTCGTTTTGCCTGCAAGGAACCCGGACCTGTCCCTGGGGCAGAGCCGTGGGGTCCTGCTGGGACTCGCTGCTGCAGCTCCACATCCCCCTGCCCGGGGCTGCCCGTGTCCCGCAGGAGCCTGCGTACAGCTGGGTCAGCCCTTTTGTACCACGATTTCACTCTTCTCTGGTTGCTGCTTAATCACAAATGGACTGTGAGTTGTACTGATATGTTATTTTAAATTGTCACCAAGTGCTTTGTCTGAGCATATGTCACCCTCGGGCCGGCTCGCCAGCGGTCTGCTCCTGCTCAGCGTGAGCATCGGCTCTTGTTTGGAGTTCTGCCTTTTGTAGGGGGGTGTGAAATGTCGTGGTCCTGGTAGATTTGGGATTTGAAGCCTCCCCTTCTTTCCTCTGGCTTCACCCAGCCTTTCGGGCTCCTTTGGCGAAGTGGCCGGAGGGAGGGGGGAGACCCACGGGAGCCGCCGCCAGCCGGCCATCATCACAGCTGTGTCGTGCTGGCGGCGCGGCACCTCGGAGCAGGGTGCTCTGGGTCCTGTGATGCCAGCCGGCAGTTTGGCCCAGTTCGTGCTGCCCCGGGAGACGTGGTCCCTAGGGGGTGGAAGTGATGCTCACACCGTGTCGCAGTTGGTGTTAATGTAGGGAGCGCGTTCTCACGCAGGGCGAGGTGAAGAGCACTAACGAACCTCTCGAGACGGTGTTGTCTAACGAGCCGGGGTGCACCGAGCAGTTGCTATAGAAACACGCGGAGATAACAGCTCCTCCAGAAGCCCCGAAATGTGCAGGTGGGAGGGTAGGGGAAGGTGAGCGAGTGTCAGCGTCTCGCTGTTGCGGTGGCAGAAGGAAGAAGAAAAGCGTTTCCCCGTGTTACAGGGGTGAAGCCCCGTCTTGGGTGGGAGTGGTACAGACGTACCCTCCTCACTCCCTCCCGGGATCCTGCTTTGCGCTCGCTGTGCATCCCCTGAGGGTCCCGGTGGGTCCTTCTGGGGGGCACAAAGGTCACTTGGCTACTGGCAGAGGGGAGGTGACCTGAAACGTGGTGTCCCCTTGCCTGCAGTGTCACCATGCCCATCCTCATCCCTGCAGCACCAGCGTCTCCCAAGGGGCGCGAGGCTCCTGCCTGGCCTTGGCAGGAGCTGGGGGTTGGCAATAGCCAAGGCTGGAGCCCAGGAGAGTGGAATCCAGGGCACTCAGTCCAGAGCTGAAGCAGGAGATGGGGAGCAACATTTTGGGGGTCCTGGGTTGTGCTGGGGAAGAAGTGGAGGAGGTGGTTTGGCACTGGCAAACATGAGGGATGTTTGCACGGTGGGACCCCTGGACGTGGGTGCCCTGTGGCGAGGAGCAGGGTCACAATGGGGTGGGCGCTGCAGGGACAAGGGTCCTCCCCTGCCTGTCCAGCTCCCTCGCTGTTGGCATGGGGTGGGGGTGGGGGGGCGGCACAATTAATCTGAGGTTCGAGCTGAACCTCGTCATCGGTGTACGGGGACCGGCAGCCGAAGGGGTCCAGGACAGGACAGGTGAGGAGTCACCAAGCTGTTTGAATCAGGCTCTGTGAGCGCTGCAGTGGGTCAAACATTCTCACCCTGATGGAGCTGTGCATGGGACGGGGCAAGAGATGCAGCCAGTGTCCCTGGTGTCCCCAGCATCCCCGCTGTCCCCAACCCTGGCATCTGCAGCTCTGGGAGGACTGAGACCAGGAGCACATGAGGGGCTGGGGCTGCTCTGATCTTTCTTCTCCAGGTATGGCTGGATCTGGAGCTCTGGGCCACAGCCGCCTTGGCCCTGCTCCTCACTCCCCTCCCCTGTCTCATTTTCCCAGGATTTTCATCCCCAAGAAGCACCGGCAGCGCTTTGACGAGGTGGTGTCGCAGAGCCTGATCAGCAAGCTCTGCCGCTCCAAGAGCGAGCACCACAGCAACCGGCTGCGGCGCAGCCGGAGCGAGGACCACCAAGAACGGCTGCTCGTCTCCACCCGGGCCAGCTCCGTGCCTCGCAGCCACGAGGAGCTCAGCAAGAGCCTGCGGAAAACCACCTCACTCATCACCAGCAATGTGGCCTCTGGGGCTGCCCGCAGGTAACACCTCGCCCTCGAGGTCACGGTGGCATCACGGTGGCAGCGTCGGATTTGGCGTGGATGGTGGCACGGGGAGGGATGCTGGGGAAAGGGGGAGGCACGAAGGAAGGGGATGTCTTTGGTGTGCAGCTCTCCTGGGCTGAGGATGAACAAAGGCCTCTCCATCTCGAAGGCTGGGCACGTTTGCAGCCCTCGTCCCAGCTCCGGGCCACCCTTTCTGCCCCCTCGCTGTTGTGGGGCTGGCTGGGATGAGCCAGGTGAGGAGCTCAGTTGGTGCTCGCAGGCTGCGAGGGGCTGTGGGCTCCTGTGCTGGGTGGGCTGCAGGGTGCCTGGCACGCTGGCAGGGTGCTGGCAGGGTGCAGGGTACCCGGCTGTGCCGGTGGGGTGGAGGGACCCAGGCACTGAGCAGGCTGCATCGTCCTGCCCTGCCCTGGCGGGTGGCTGGGTGCGAGGCCGTGGCCGCGGGAGGAAGGACGGACAATCCCTGGTGCACAGGGGATTAACCCACTTCCCGCTGCCCATATGGCCAGAGCTCAGCCGCCCCGCAGGGCCGAGGAGCCCTGCCGCGCTGGCGGTGGGTCCTGCTCCCTTCCCAGCCCCGTCTCCCAAAGAGGAGAGCAGGATTTGGTCTGCCAGCACGGCCGGGAATCCTCCCGGGAGGGAGGGAGTGCACTGCCACAGGCTCACCCCGAGCTGCTGCCCTGCCTCCAGCTGGGATCTCCAGGGTATTCCGCTGCCGCCCACCTCCCTGCCAGGATGATTGTTGTTGTGACTTGTCCAAAATGCAGTTCCCGCACAGCCTCCCTCCCTGCCAGCGCAGGATCGGTCCCTACACCAGCCTTTCTGCTTGGAAATGATCCCGGTGATGTTGCCGTCCCCCAGCTCCCCGCGGGGCACAACCCCCAGCTCCAGTCAGCCTCCCAGCCGGAGATCTCCTAATGCCCCTTCCCAAATTTCCTAGAGGGATTTAATTTCTCTCCCATCAGCCTACGAGATCTTTGCCCCCTAAAACACGCTGTCTCTCTTATTCCATGTAATATACAAGCGATACCCCTTGTTCCACTTTAACACCACGCTGGATTTGAAGGACCAGACGGTGGATTTGTGCATTTGGTAATTAATGCAACCCCTTCCCTCCGCCCCCTCCCCCCCGGGCAGGGCACATTTGAGGGGCTATCGGGGCTTTGGAGGGGCTGGGGAAGGAAACAAGAACCCAGTGTTGGGCTCCGAGTTCAATTCGCTTTTTTCACCTGCAGAACTGTGCGAGTTTACAAAGGCAACAGGAGCTTTGGCTTCACGCTACGCGGCCATGCCCCGGTGTGGATCGAGTCTGTTCTGCCAGGTAAGAACAGCTCCAGCCACGAGATTCAAAGACAGTTATTTATCTCTGGGGTGGCTCAAGATTTTGAGAGCTAGAAAATAGCAGAAGGGACTTTTCCAGGGCTCAGTGATGGAGTTTCCCGAGTTGAATAACCAGTGTCTTTGGTACAGTTCACTTTGGCTCCATGCACTGCCTGTTTGAGAGGTGGAAAGTGTCTGTGCTCAGCGAATAGCCTGGAATCGCACCCGCAGCTCCAGTGCAAGCTGGGCGCTGGCATCACTGCGCCCGGTGAACAGCTCCAGCCCACCCAGATAGTCCGGCTGCAGTGGAGACCCTGCCCTGGGGGTGCCCCTGGGCCCGGCTGGGCTGGAGCTGGGACCCCGTAAGCAGGGATCCGCCAGCTAAAGCCCCTCTTGTTCCCGGTGCGTTTAGGGAGCCCAGCTGAGAAGGCGGCTCTCAAAGCTGGAGACCGGATCCTCTTCCTCAACGGCCTGGACATGAGGTAAGAGGCTCTTTAAAAGGGGTCCGGGGGGTGGGGGTGGGCAAGCACACGCATGTTCACGTGTTCACTCTCGTGCAGCAGAAACGAGAGCTGGTCACCCTCGGGAGCCGTCTGCTGAGGTGCACGAGGGGTTTGGCCCCATACAGGCACCTCTTTTACTGTTCTTTTACGAAAACCGGCTCACAGAGCGGTGTTTCAGCTCCAGCCCTGCTCCTCCTCTGACTTCTCTGTGCAAATAACCCACGGCACACCAGTTAGAACTGGTGTCCTGCCCACAGCCCACCCGCAGCCCCCGATTTGAGCCGCTCCGAGTTAAGTTGTACGTGTTAACCACCCGGGGCTCTGCTTTTGGGGGGAGCGGAGCCCCAGCCAGCCCGCGTCTCACTCCCACAAGGGGGTCAGCAGCTGATCAGCACCCGGGCAGCCGCGTCTCCCCCCAGAAGTTCATTCTGCTGTGCAGTATTTGCACACCGCAAAAGCCACCGAACCAGAGCCGGGCAGCGGCACAGCCCGTGTGTCCTCGGGCCGGTCTGTCTGCACAAAGAGCAAGAGCAAAGGGTCGGGAGAGGCTGCGCAGCAGGAGAGAGTGATGAATATTTAAAGGTTAAACATCTGATGCTGCTGCTGTCGGTGCTCAGTTTCTCACCTTTCAGCTGATCCAGCAAACTGTGGCCTGATGCAGCATTGCCAGAAAATAGAGGAGACTGATTGAAGATCGTCCTCTGCGCCCGCGTCCTGGCGGCGTGGTCCCAGGCCGGCCCCCACCCTTCTCCAAGGACACGCCGAGAATTTTTTTTGCCTACAGAAATGCGTTTCACATCCTCCTCGCGTTTTCTTTTCACGCGGAATTAGGCCAGGGCAGGAGCATCCCGCGGCACCGTGTCACTGAGATGGGGAGCTCGTCTGCGGGCTCAGGGCGTAGCGTGAGGTGACGCTGCCTTCGCTCGCCGCAGGAGCTCGGCAGGGAGCTCACAGCCGTGCCCTGCTGTCACTCCTTGGCGCAGGCTCAGCGAGGAGCCCCATCCAGGGGTGATTCAGGCTCTTCCTCGGGGAGGATCTCCTCTGTGCAGCACGGCTAAAAGCAAGGACAGACTGAGAGTCCAGGGGGACGGCCGCGGGGCCCAGCACCGCCCGGCTCTGAGCAGCAAGAGGAGGATTTTTGCAAGATGAGGGTGGTGAGACCCTGGCCTAGGTTGCCCCGAGAGGTGGGAGAAGCCCCATCCCTGGCACCATCCCAGGTCAGGTTGGCCCTTGGGGCTCTGAGCACCCTGCTCTGGTTGCAGATGTCCCTGCTCGCTGCAGGGGGTTGGACTGGGTGAGCTTGAGAGGTCCCTTCACCACGAACCAGCCTGTGACACTAAGACAAACAAAGGCAGCCGCAAACTCCGGTTCACGGCAGCGCTGACCCGGGCTCTCCTCTGCCCCACAGGAACTGCTCCCATGACAAGGTGGTGTCGATGCTGCAGGGCAGCGGGGCCATGCCCACCTTGGTGGTGGAAGAGGGGATCGTCAACTTCTCCAGCGGTAAGAGTGTGGCAGGAGAGGGCCCGGAGCGGCAGAACCCCGGCTCCCAAGTTCCCCGTGCCAGAGGGAATTGCCAAACACCTCCCGTGGGCTCAGCAGGTTTAACGCGCTGCCCGGAGGGCTGCTCCTCCTGCCCGGGCACGCAGCTGCCCGCCTTCTGGGATCAGGCTTAATCTCAGGCTTGGCTGCTCTCCAGAAGGGTTCATCCTACTGTATGATTGTCCTTGACAGCCCCAGCCAATGTCCTTTACCCGCAGTCTGCGCCACGTACTTGACCGCTGTAATCCAACCCTGCGCATCCGTGGTGGCTGCAGACCCCAGGGCTGTGTGTGGACCAGGCTGTGCGGAATAACTGCTGCTGCTATGAATAATTTAGGTTGCTGCTGGCGAGCGAGTCAGCGGGAGCTGAGGGTATCGGGGGCCACGCGGGCTGTCGTCAGCACGGTGTCAGCGGAGGGGCAGGACCGCGGTGCTGCCGAGGTTCCGAAGCTGTGCGAAGGCAGGGGGGTCGGTGCGTTATGGGGGTGCTGCTCCACAGAGCGCAGGCCCAGGAATGAGGGACTGGCTCTTCCCTGCAGAGCAGCAATGGGCGCTCCTGGGCTCTCACTGGGAGCCCTGCGGTACCAAGACGTTTGCATGTGCGCTAGAAACAAACCCGAGCACCTCACTGCCTCACGTTCCAGAGCCAGGGGCACTCAGAGCTTCACTGCTCCCCGCAAGAAAGCAGGAAACGATGGAATTTCTCACTCCCGCTACCCTGGCCGTGTTCCTGCGTGGATAAGCGCATCCCGCGGTCTCGGTCGGGTCCCTTCCCCCATGCGTGCATTGCCCTGCGCTCGCTGCGGAGGTGGCACAGGGACCAGTGCAGATAGTGCAGCAAAGCAGGTGACCTCCCATTCACTCACGGGTAACCCTTGACTGATGCTGCTTTTGAACTCAATGATGATCATAAAGTGGTCTGAAACTTGAGCAGAGAAGGAATATCATCTGCAAGAGTTCACAGAAAGTGAGGAGGCAGCAAGTTGGAGAGATAGATCCCAGAGAGCATCCAGGCAAAACACCCCCCATCATCTCCAGCAGGTCCATGGACCTACTGGATCAGCTGCAGGCTCCGCAGCGTGGCAGGAAGGCAGGGGCGGTCACAGCTCCAGAGGAGCCTTTTCCCCTGGTCACCATGCTGCCTTCCAGTCACTGAAACCTGGTTTCGCTGGGCTGGCGATGTCCGTACCAGCACATCCGGATTTGCATGTCTATGGAGCACCCGTTGTGTGCGGGTGCAGCTGCCCCGGCCCCCCTGGGACCGACCCCTGGTTTTGGGACAAGCCTTTTAACCCGTGGTTAAGGCCCTTTGTTGAACTTTCTTTTTTGTGTCTACCTGCGCCTTGCAGACTCTGACTCTGCTGACTCCCCGAGCACCTCCTCCGCCCTCACCTCCCTGCAGTGGGTTGCAGAGATACTCCCCTCTAGCATCAAGATTCAAGGAAGGACCTTCACCCAGCAGCTGGAGCACCTGCTGACCCCCCCCGAGCGCTACACCATCTGCAAAGCGCTGGAAGGCTTCTTCCAACATCGGTAACTCGCTAGCAGCTCCGTTCCGCTGATGCTGGTACCTGGCCTGGTCGCGATGCCCGTGGCAGAGGCGGTCCCCGGCAGCGGGCTGTCAGCACCGAGCTCTGCGGTGAGCCTGCGCTCCCGTGTCCCCAGTGGGTATTTCCCTCTGCGTGGCTGCAGGGCACAAGCCCATCTCTCGCCGGGTGTCCCGCCCAAGGACAGGGTGGAGGTTAATTCAGCCACCCCTTAATCCCTCCTACCTTGGCCCCCGCGGTGTGGGCTCTCTTGCTGTCTGGCCACCCCTGACGGCCGCTGATCCTGTCCCACCTCTTACAGTAAATCTCCCCGTGTTTCATCCTTCTCTGCTCAGTCTTCCCAGCATCTTGACAGCGCAGGTTTGGCTGTGTCTGGCAGAGCCCTCGTCCTGCAGTGGAGCACATCCTCCCCACTCTGCTGCAAGGGTCGAAACCGATCCCCTGGCAGACTGAGACTCAATAGCGACCTTGTTTTCAGCCCTTGATCTTTCACCGCACCATGGTGAATAAGCCATCCCTCTGGGTGCTGGCAGACGCTCGCTGCCTCTTCCCGCAGCTGCTGGGCTGCCAGGCTGCTCCGTGGGAGCCCGGGATGCACCGGCCAGGGCTGAAGACCAAAGGCTCGGAGGATCCGAATCCTCAGTCTGATGAGGAAATGCAGTAAAGCCCTCAGTATTCAGGTTACTGCTGGTAAGGGAGGACAGACCCTACCACACACAAAGCTGTGCACTGCCCCTGTGCACCGCGGCTTGGGCCAAGGGCTGCACCGCCCTGCAGCATCCATCCCCTGCCCGCAGGGAGGCTGGGTGCCTCTGGACCCATGGGTGCTGGGGAGGGCACTGCCCAACCCCGCTGGCACAGCCGAGTGATCCCTCTCGAGGCCCCACGACCACTAGCACTGCCCCTGTAAAGCAGAAACCATTGCCCTGTGCTCTCTGAGCTTGCAAAGCTTCTTCGGGATTCCCCAGTTGGGTGTTTCAGCCCAAGGAGCTGCAGCTGTGGAGCAGCTCCAGTCCCCGGGGTCTGCAACTGGGAGACACAGACCTAGCGGGGACTTTGCTCTTGCTCAGGGGCACAGGGATGGGAACCGCAGCACCACGAACCAAGTCCCCGGGTTCTCCTCCTGCAGCAGGGCAGCACGCATGGCTTGCTCTTCCAGCAGCGCTTTACCGGGGGCTGTCGCTGCTGCCCGCCCCAGAGCTGCCAGCTGCGGGGAGCGAGGCACAGCGGGGGCACCGGCAGGCCCACCCCCTCCTCCAGCCATCTCATTTTGCCTGTTCCTGCCCCGATCCAGAGGCTGCTGCTCCATTTAACAGGAATTCATCATGACCTGATTGCAGCTGTGTCCCAGAGGAGCATCTGTGGCCTCTAGCTGCACCACCAAGGAGGAACATCTCCACACACTGAGCTGATGTTGCTTGACCACAGCACGCAGATACCAGCATCTCCCAGGAGGAGATGGAGTCAGGACGCCCCTGTCCTGGGTTTGGCCAGCTGGCCCCAGTCACTGCCCGGGAGGAGCAGAGGCTTCGCGGGACAGAGCAGCCGCCTGCCTCTGCAGCTCCTCCACAACTCTCTAACTTTTCCAAATGGACAAGTGTGCAGCTCCACGGAAAAGGCAAATCAGCCCAAAACTAGGGAGAAGCTTAAGAGGTGGCTTCTGGTGGGCCCTAGAGAAATCCTGCAGCTTCTCATCCCTGCTGGGCTCTGAGGACCCTCCAGACACATCACAGATGAAGTCCTTGCATCATCCGAGCTTCTTCACCCCTCGGCTCTCCCCTCATGTCCTGCACTCCTTGGGGGGCAGCGATGGTCTGTTGGATTAACATCAAGATTTGTTCCAATGTACACGATCCTCTGGCTCTTTAGAAGTTCTTACCGTTACTTCTACAATGCAGAGGGCTTTAACCCAGCATCTCTGCCTCGGTTTCTCAGTAGAAAAGCAGCCTGGCTTTAGCTCCCTCCTCCCCAGGCTGCCTTCTCCTCCTCCCTGGAGCGGGTGCTCAGCCCTGCTGTTCTCAACAGCCCTTTCTCCATCTCCACACACCGCAGAGCCAACACGAGGCCGAGCCTGCAGCCCGCCGAGGCTGCCAGCCCAGCCACCCTCTGGCGCGTGTCTCCCTGAGCCTGCTTACCTGCTGCGGGACGCAGTTCAGCTCTTCCCGGCATTTTTCCCTGTGTCCTGGTGCTCTTCCACCCCTCCTACTCCCCACTCTCCCTGGCTGACTCAGGAACCAGGTTTTATACCTGGCTGTCGGGTGCTGCCGGTCCCTGGGGGTTTGCTCTCCCAGTTAGCGCCAGCTGCCCAACTCCACTCCCGAAGGGCTCCGTCGCCTGCTCGCAGCCCGGCACCTCTGCTGTGAAATGACCCCTTCGTGCCAAAGACCCAGAGGCAAACCCGGCAGCCGAGCTGCGGGTGGAGGCAGGCTGGGCAGCGCCGGAGCCCAGGGACGCGGCGCGGTGGGCTGTGCCGTGGGGACGCGCTCACTGCCCAGCCCTCTCTCTCCCGTTTTGCAGGACTGTTGACACTCTCATTGTGGACGTGTTCCCGGTGCTGGACACACCGGCCAAGCAAGTCCTTTGGCAGTTTATCTACCAGCTGCTGACCTACGAGGAGCAGGAGCACTGCCAGCAAAAGATTGCCAGGTTTCTTGGTTACAAGTCCTTGGCAGGTGAGAGGAAAGCCCCTGCGCACCGGCACGGACACGCCGTGTCCCACCGGGACCCCGGGGACCTCAGTCCGTGGCGCTGGGAGCAGGCGAGGGAGCAGGCAGCTCTGCTGCTGCTCTGCCCTGCCTGGCTCCTGCCCACGCCGACACAGGGCAGCGCAGAGGAGTTTCCAGCTCCTGGTACCGACAAGGTCGATCCGTAAAGGTCAGGCGGGAGGTTACCTTCTCTGCGCCGTGTAGTTTGGGAAGGAAATTCTGCACTGAGAGGCGAGATGGCACCTGAGAGGTTGTCTCTGGGAGCGGAGGCGTTTGGAAGCTGCTGCGGTTGCCGGGGCGTTCAGATCAGAGGCAGAATAAGGGACGGTGGCGGCGTCCCTCGGGATGTCTGCAGCAAGACGAGCGCAGGTCTCTGTGGTCAGAGGAGGGGGCGACTGCGGCTCATCCGGCAGCACCGTGCCTGCCCGGCAGCGCTGCTCCCCGGAAAGGCTTGGAGGGCAGCCGGCGGTTCTGCTGCTCCATGGGTCACGAGGGCGGTGGCCGCACAAAAACCTGCCGTGCTTGGCTGAGGATTATGGGCTCTGCAGTCAGACAGCTGAAAAGGGAAGGCAAATTCGGAGTGAAACGTCTTAGTCTTTGGATTTGGGCTTCTAACTGCTTCCAAATTCTTCTGTTGTGAGCTGTTTCAGATTCCACGTAGGTACAAAGAGGTGCTGCTCGAAGCGAGGCTTTTGGAGGCACACAGTTATTTTAGCACAGCCTTTCTCCTCGCAAGGAGAAAGAGCTCAAAGTCCTGGTGCAAACACGCCGTGCCGTGCACGGAACCCGAGTGTCAGGGATTTGCTGCCCTGCTCTGCGCTGTCACCGCTGCTTTTGTGTGTGCAGAATCACGGCCCAGCCTACCCATCGTCTTGTATGTTCCCAAGAGCTCAGCCCCTGAAGTTAGTTTATAAACCTCAGGAGATCTCAGAGGGACGTTTGCAGTTTGCAGCTGTATTTCAGGAGCACCAAGCTCCTGGAGACCAGGTGTCTCCAGCCACGGGTAGAGGAGGAAAGCACCGATGGGAGCCAACCTGCCAGGGCCGGGCTGTTCCAGACTGTTGTCCCCAGTTTGCAGGCTGGTCCCCAGCTCCTTTCAGCTTCTCAGGTGAAAGGACCACAAGAACTTCTGGGTGTTCTGGTGCGTGACCTGTTTGTCCTTCACCTGGGCTTCTTCCAAGCTCAGTGGTGATCTCCGATGTTTGTGTGTGTCAGGCTGTTCGAGCACTGTCTGTCGGATACCACGGAGACTGGCACTCCGGTATCTTCATCCTGGTCTAAGCCTGAGCCTCCCTGAGCTGTCACACTGAACTGATGGACCAATCCATCAGTCAATGCGGTTCTTCCGGGCAGCGTTTCATAACTCTCGAGGGCAGGAAGGAGTTAACCAGGTCCTGCCGGACCAGCCTAGCTCTGGGCTGGACTTTCATGTGCACCATAAGCTGGTGGGTGCTGATCCTGCTGGAAAAAGCAGCTGCATGTCCCGTCTTCGGGCATCCACCTCCCTGCCCTGTGCTGGTGGAAGCGTTCGTAACCTGCTCTGCTCCCCGGGGCCAGCGTGGGGATGGGGTGAGCAGTGCCAGGGGTCCGGGCAGCCACGGGGTCAGCAGGGCTGTGCGAGGCCATGGGCGAGCCCAGGGCTCAGAGAGCAGCCACGAGTCCGACGGGCTCAGGGGAGCCCCGTGTTGTGGCAAGGAGGAACGGGGGAGCTGCGGGGTCCAGCTCGCTCCGGCCATGCCTTATGAAGGGTGTTTTCCACTGCAGCTGAGCCAGAAGCAGAGGAACGCTACCGCAGCTCCGTCCGAGGGGCCTCCTTGTGCCGGGGAAGCCTTCGAACCCCCCGCCCTGAGGAAGGGGGGGCAGCAGGTGGGTGGTGGGGGGCTGTGCAGGGGCTCCCGCTGCGGGGAGGAGGGTGCTGGGTCCTGGTGGATGTGCCTGTAGTGCACCTCTGCTCTGCCCCAAGCCAAAATCCCGACCTACAACCAGCCAGGCTCTGCCGCACTCCGGCTGCACGCCTTCCTCCCCGCGCCCTCACCGGGAGCGCGGTGCTCCTCGGCTGTCGGCGAGAGCTGCTGCCGGAGCAGTCAACTCTGAGAGGTTTTCCCCAGGGAAGATCCTCTAACCCACCTCTGAGGAGCATTTGCGGTCACGATCCCAGCACGGAGAGGGGCCGGCAGCTGCATACGCCGGAGGGAAGCAGATGTTGGCCAGCTGTGGGGGAGCAGAGCAGCCTTGTCCTCTGCTGCCCTGCAGACGTAGCCGTGCTGACCTTACCCAAGGCTGAGCAGGCTCCGGGTGCCTCCTGCCCTGGGGAACCTGCACACGGGTCCGGTTTGGTGCTGGTGTGAGCGGAGCTGCTCCGCTGGGCTCTCCGAAGCTCTGCCTGCCTGCCCCAGGACTCAGCCTGGCCCTGATCGCTGGGTGGAAATTGTGGCTGAAGGGAATACAAATCTGTTCGAGCTGCTCTCCAGCAGCTCGGGAAGGGCAGGGCCTGCAGGCTGCTTCCTCCCAGCAGCCCTTCACACACCCGCGGAGATAAATCGGGGGTCTGGACATGTCTGTGAGAGCTGCAGCCATTAACCTCTGAACAGAAGCTCTCCATGGACGTAACTGGAAAAACAGAGTTTCATGTGGAGCTGCTCACACCAACCAAGCGAGCTGCCTCCTGCCTTTGTGGGGTCCCGACCTCCCACCCACCCTGCTCCGCTGCCTTCTGCTGCCGCCCGGGGAAGCGGGCAGTGAGACGGTCCCTGTTTCCCAGGCAGCCACACGTGGGGCCATCGGCTGCCCTAGATCGGTCCCTCGAGAACCCCAGACCCGGGAGCTCCTGGTGCTTGGCTGTGTGCCTGGGCAGGGAGGACGGCGCCGGGTCCCAGTAGGAGATGGGAGGACCTTGATGGGTCAGGACCATGGGAAGCCCTGGGGGACACAGGCAGGGTGGCTCCTGACTGGTGAGTCTCTTCCTTCCCTGGCAGGCCAGAGCGACACCGTGGAGGTCCCGGTTCGCCTGATCCCTGGAGAGAGACAGGCTGGAGATGGCACATCCCTCCCGGAGACACCCAACCCCAAAATGGTACGACCTCGTGGGGCTGGTGGGAACATGCTCTGGGAAGGGCTTTGCTGATGTGTGCGGGACCGTTGCGTTCACAGGGAGGGTCGACAGCTTGAGTCCCTCCATGTTAGCACAGGAAAAAGGGACCGGGGAAGGATGCGTCCGCACGGAAATACCTGCTGGTGGCTGACGACAGTCCTGCCTCGGAGCTCCTCTCTGAGACCACGTCCCTGGGCAGTCAGTCAGCTCTAATAAGGCTGGCGTCTGTCAGCGTCTTCCCGCAGCCTTGTGAGCGAGAGGCTCTTGGTGAGCTCCGGAAAAAGAGAGTGGCCTTAGGCTGGAGTCAAGCGTTCCTTCAAAGAGCAGGAGAGGGGGGCTGGTGGGTCCATGGTGGCTGTCCTGTCCGCAGGACATCGCAGGTCTCTGGGGGCTCCGCAAGCCCTGTCTCCATTCGGGCTTCGACAGCAGCTCTTTGCCCTGTTTTTCAGATGTCGGCTGTCTACGCGGAGCTGGAAAACCGGCTGATCGGCAGCTTTGCTGGCAAGATGGGCAACGCGGCCCTGCACAGAGCATCGCCTCCTGCCCCAGAGCTGGCACACGCTGCAGGTACCGCCCGGCTTCCCGCAGCGTGAGAGGGGCAGGTTCAGGGGGTCTCAGGCGATGGTGGAGGTGAAGACATCTCCCTCTTGGTGCCGTTTTATAACGACACAGTGACCGTGCCATGTGCGAGCCCAGCGATGGCTCCTGCAAAGCTGTGTCTGCAGAGCGTGTGGGATGGCAAACCCCGTGGGACCCCAGCGCAGGGCACTGCCGGGGGATCTCTCCTCCCCGCCGGCTGCTCCGTTATCTCACATCACATCCAGCGCGGTGCTGGGGCTCGTCGCAGCAGGATCGGGGGCTGTGGGGAGCGCGCGGTGCAGGACCCCTTGCAGCGCTCTGTCCCGCAGGTCCTCGCAAGCCAGGGACGACGATCTCGTGGCCGAGCGAGGCTCTGGCCTCCCAGCAGTGCTACTACCGCCTGCACAGCAGCGTGGCCTCCCCGTGCAGCACCGAATCCAACCCCTACGTCAGCCTCGACAGCAGCCCGGCTCCGTCCCCCAAGCACCGGGACTACTCACTCAGCCCTCTGACGCGACGGAAGAAGCTCTTCACCTTCTCCAGGCCCCCGCGCAGCCGCGACACCGACCGATTCCTGGATGCCCTCAGTGAGCAGCTGGGACACCGGGTCACCATCGTGGATGATTTCCTCACCCCTGAGAATGACTACGAGGAGGTGAGCATGGCGCAGGGGTGGGTTGGTGCACTGTCGTTGCCTGATCTGTTCGTGAAGCCACTCTCGACAACTCCCTGACAGGAGATTGGAGTGAGGGGGGGGTCGGTCTGTTCTCCCCAGGAACAAGCGACAGGACGAGAGGAACCGGCCTCCAGTTGTTGCAGGGGAGGTTGAGGTTGTCCCTGAGGAACCATTTCTGTCCCGTTGGGGTTGTGCAGGCGTGTCCCAGGCTGCCCAGGGCAGTGGTGGAGTCCCCATCCCTGCAGGGGTTTCCCAGCCGTGTGGAGGTGGTGCTGAGGGACAGGGGTCAGTGGGGACCTGGCAGTGCTGGGGGAGCGGGGGGACTCGAGGAGCTGGAAGGGCTTTTCCAACCTGAACTGTTCTGTGATACTGTGGAGCCGTCCCTGGTGTGGTCTGCACCGCTCCGGGACGGGTGCAGAGCCTCTGGAGACACATCCTGGGGCTCTGTGGGTGGTGGAGGCAGGGCAAGAGCTGCACAGCAGGGGCCAGGACCACCCCAAGGTCTGGGTGGGTGGAGGATGAGGTGCCACCTTCAACCTCTCCTCTCTCCCTCATCCAGATGAGTTTCCACGATGACCAGGGCAGCTACGTCACCAATGACGTCAGCAGCAGCGAGTACATCAGCAGCAGCGACGAGGGCAGCTCCCTGACCTACTCCACACTCTCAGACCACATCCCCCCGCCACCGCTCAGCCCGCCCCCCCCACCGCCCCCCGTGCCGTTCCACGACCCCCAGACTGTCCCCACCAAGGCAGAGACCACGAAGACCAGCGTGCCATCTGCCCCCAAATCCCTTGTCAGCCACCTGCACCCCATCCCACCCCCGCCGCCCCCGCCGCCACCCCCGCCAGTGCCCTGCGCACCCCCCCTGCACCGGGGGCTGCTGCACCGCAGAAGCGAGTCCAACCACATGAGCGTCAAGCGGCTGCGGTGGGAGCAGGTGGAGAACTCGGAAGGGACCATCTGGGGTCAGGTACGGTGTGGGAATGGGGAGCAGGGCAGGGGTGAGGGTCCAAACCGTGGGCTGGGGAGCAGGCACCTGTGCTGAGGCCGTGCAGGTCGGCGGGAGCATCGTGGGCACCAGCCAGAGCGCTGGCGGGGCTGTCCCCTCTGTGGAGCAACCTCTTGTCAGGCCACCCATTCAATGCCTTGGCCAAGGGAACAGACTCTGAATACACCACGTTACAGAAAGCCTCATCTTTCTTTTCATCCTTTTAATTGTTCGGACCAAAACTGCTGGGATGAGAAGAGGCTCTGGAAAGCACCCGAAGTGCTGGTTTTGCTGGCAGCGACCTGGGCAGCGCCTGCCCTCCTGCTCTCTGGGGGTTGGCATAGGCAGGAGCTGCCTTCAGACACCTTCTGCAGCTGGAGGAGGTTTTCTCAGTGGGAAACTGTGAGGATGGTGGAAAGCAGAGGGATGGGGAGAGCGCTGAGGCAGGGGAGGGCTCCGGAGGGGGAAAGCAGAGGCGAGGAGTGAGATGTGATAATCCTTTGGCATCAAGGACTTGAAAAGACACAGAACTCTGGAGGTGGTTGCAGGTTGAAGCTGGCCTCCCTGGGGTTTAACGCCCTGCCTCCGTGGCTCTCACGCTGAGCAAGGTGTTCAGACGTGACATATTCTTCATGCCCTGAGCAGCTAGAGGGGAGCTGTGGGATCCCCTTCCAGTCCCGCAGGCACCCACCGCGTAGCAGGCACTGGAAGTCCTGCGGGTCCCTCTCCCCAGCACTCCGGGGAACCACGTGCTTCTTTTTGTATGCAAAAAATTCCTGAAGTTTCTGGAATTCCCCCTTTGTCCTTCAGCAAGGCAACGTGCCCAAGCAGCGGGCGAGGGGCAGTAGTGCTCTGTAGGGTCCAGCTGTGGCAGGAGGTAAATGAACCCGTGCAGCAGTGCCACCAGCTGCGGGCTGTGAGGAGATGCTCGTGGGGTCAATCGCGGGGTTTCTTCCTCTCTTCTGAAATGAGAGCAGGTCCCACCAGATGGGCTTAGTGACTTGGGTCGAAATGACCTCCACAGAGGTGAGGAGTTCCCCAGGCTCTGGTTTCTGTGCAGGGGTCATGATGGCCGAGTCTCCAGTTACAGGACGGTACCATCGACCTGTCCGGTTTCTTCTAGGGATGCAGAGCTTAGTGCAGGGCGGAGGGAAGGTGGCCCCGTGTGGGTGGCCGGATCGGGCTGTCCCCAGCGCCAGCACAGCTCCTGACTCTTCCTTCATCCTCCTGCAGCTCGGGGAAGACTCAGATTACGACAAGCTGAGCGATATGGTCAAATACCTCGATCTGGAGCTGCACTTTGGGACGCAGAAGCCTACAAGTAAGTACCTGAGCCCCAGAGCAGGTCCTGGTACCATGGCACTGGGAGGACTGGGGGCTTGGTGGGCAGCAAGGCAGCAGCTGGTCCTAGCATCACCCACAGCACAGAATTCATTCATTCTCGAGATGTTGTGGCTGGTGGCCCAGCAGCTCATTAAGGTGGAGATCATCTCACCATCTCCCTTAATTTCACTGCCGTTACCTGTTGTCTCTCCACATTTCAGCCGATCGGGGCAGAGAAACTCAGCTGGAGGGTTTCGCTCCCCGTTGTGCTCAGTGCTGCTTCTGGACTGCAGCTCCGTCGCTTTGAGAACTCAGCCCTGAAAAAGGCATGAAAACATTTCTCTGTCCGTAGAGCGTTACACGCCACACTTCTCATTTTACATATATACCGAGTTAGCTCTCCCCAAAACCTAGACGCGGGGTCCGCCAGCGCGATGGCTGAGCTCTCCTGCAAGGCAGCGTGGGCAGAGCTGAGCGAGAGCGGGCAGATACGGATGGGACTGCCCGTGGGAGTGGGTGAAACGGGCTTCTTCAGGGACTGTCTTTGGGGGGTGTTTCTGGGCAGTCTGGGATTTTCTGTGTGTTTCACCTCTCGTTTTCCCTTTTTCAGCTGCCACTGAGTCCTCCACTGAGGAGATCTTTGAATCGCAGAATTCAAGGATTCCCGGAGCCATTGCTGTGTGCAAAGCATCAGTTCTCTCTTTCACTCATGGTTTCACTGTTTTCAGGACAGGTCTTTTCCTGCTGGAGCCAGCTGAGCCTGTCCTTACCCATGATTAAATCTTTCAGTTTCTCTTCCAGAGCCAACTCTCATGCCTGAAAACTTTAAAAAGAAAGACGTGGTTGAAATTTTGTCCCACAAAAAGGCCTACAACACATGTAAGTAACCATCACGGTGAACGCACCCCCAAAAACGGGCCCAGAGATGGGACCGGGGATGTAGAGACTGGAAAGGTAAAAGGAGGGAGGCTACATGAGCACGATCCCATGAGCACGATCCCATGAGCACGATCCCATGAGCACGATCCCAGCGCAGTTCTGCTGGTCTGGGCTGTCCCTGCAGCCCCTCCGGGCTGGGCTCAGCCCCGGGCTCACAGGAAAGGATGGAGATGGGATGTGGCTCATTGGCCTGGGGAGGGAGAGGGACAGAACGTGCTCGGCCCCGCAGGGAAGGGTCAGTGCCTGTGCCTCTTCTCCAGGACGTGCTCCTGGTAGGAAGGAGGGTGGGAAGGCTTGGTGGGACCCTGCAAGACCCTGGTTTCCCAGCTGCAGGGGAACGTGGGAGAGAAGGAGGCACTGGGGGTGGTTTCCAGTTTATCCCAGCCTGATGTGTGGGTGATACACAGGCACGATGACCCTGGGGGAGTCTGTGGGACCAGAGTGACTCCTCAGCATCCCTCTGCAGCCACTGCAGGGCCTCAGGGAGCAGAAAACCCTTCCTCTCCCCAGGACTGACCTGTGCCAGCAGGGAGAAGTCCATGTCATTCTCACACCATGGAGATTGAGCTTCCCCTCCTGGCCCCGTCCTGCCAGGCGGTTTGTCCCCAGCACAGCCAGCCCTGGGCTCTGGTCCCCCTCCCCTCCCAAGTGACGTGCCTCCCTTCCCCACAGCCATCCTGATAGCCCACCTCAAGCTCTCACACATCGAGCTGCGCCAGATCCTCATGACGATGGAGACGGACCGCCTGGAGCCTTCCCACATCAAGCAGCTCCTGCTGTACGCCCCGGACGGGGAGGAAGTCCAGCGCTTCCAGAACTACAAGGAGAATCCCGGCAAGCTGAGCGAGCCTGACCAGTTTGTGCTGCAGGTACCTGCGGGCAGGGACATGCTCCGAGAGCGAGGAGATCTGCATGTGCAGAGCCCGGGGTGTCCCGCTGGGCACTAGAGGGGAGGAGAACACACAGCAGAGAGGAAGCAGTCAGTGGGATGCTGGTCATGCTGTGGGATGGGAAGAGCTGGTGGCACTGGTCACAGGGACCGCTGGTGAGCAATGCTCGGGCTGAGTGATGCTACAGCAGCTGCTCCGTGGTGTCGCCTATGTTAACAAGTCCATGCTCTCATGTGCAGGGGAATACGCTGGGACAAACCCCATGCAGGGGGGATACGGCTCATGGTGATAGTTGTACTTTTCTCTTTTTTTTTGCTCTCAGATGTTGTCAGTCCCAGAGTACAAGATCCGTCTGCGCAGTCTCCATTTTAAGACCACTCTGCAGGAGAAGACAGAGGAGATCAAAGCCAGCTACGAGTGCATCTGCAAGGCCTCTCTGGAGCTGAAAAGCAGCAAGAAGCTGGCTAAGATCTTGGAGGTCAGAACAGTCCTTCTGGGAACAGCCACCGGGGGCCCCCAGTGCCCGTGGAAGCGCTCGCAGGCAGCCCGGCAGCTCGCAGGCAGCCGGAGCTCAGCTCCAGCCCCAGCCCCAGCCCCACGGCTGTGACTTGGGCCCCTCCATGTCCAGCTCAGCCACGCTCCATCCCCTGGCAGCTCTCGCTCGTGGGGGTCCCGTCACGGGCGGCTGCAGGAGGGCAGATCACAGGCGGCCACGCACCCACCTGCAGCACGCAGCAGGGCTGCAGGGGACAGAAACCCACCCAGCAGCACAGCAGAGCCCACCAAGGCTGTCCTTCGGCTGCGATGGGGCTGGAGGATGTGGGGCTAGTCCAGGCAGCCGCTGTGTGCATGTCCACATGCAGGTAGTGCTGCCGGCTGGTCCCTGCTGCGGTGCGGGCAGGGGTCCCGCACACTGCCCGTCCCTCTCCGGAGGAGCTTTCGGGGTCCTGGGGCCGTGCCTGGCAGAGGGGCACTGTGCTCACAGGAGAGAACAAATCCCGCTGCAGCTGCCCCTTGACCCTACTGAGATGAGCTGCCCCAGTTAATGTTAATTCATTCAGGAAAGAAAAGCAGGTGGGATAAATGAGGGCGCAATGGGACAAAAGGCATTTCCAGGTGAGAGATGAAGCTCCTTAGTGGTTCCTGGCCAGTGACCCCCAACACCTCATTAAGTCCTGGGGGGGCAATGGCTGGTTGCCCATTAGCGGCTGGTGAACAGAAATTCAGAGTCCCAGGCTGAAATCCAGCTGGTCCCTGCTCCTCACCAAGCCCCGGGAGGGAGGTCGGCACTCGGATGAGCCCGGCCTGGGGTCCTGCTGTGCCTCCAAGGCTGCAGAGTCGCAGCACGAGGAATTGGAGCATTCTGGAGGGGAAAGCTGGCTCTGCTGGGTCACTGTTCCCTTTAAAAAACCCCTAAAGACCCACAGCTGACAGCTCGGACAGGCTTTGGGAAGAGGAGAGCTCAGGCACTTGCAGTCGGCAGGAGAGTCCTTGTCCTCGGACAGGAGATCTCGGAGCGGAGCTCCAGACTTAGCCCTGGTCCTGCAAGGAAAAATGACTGAGAAATAAACAGGCAACACCACACTGTGCACAAACGGGGTGTGATTTCCAGCCCCCGCTGAAGAGCGGGAGAGGCGGTGGATGAGGACCTGTTCCTGTAGCTGCAGCGTGGGCTTTGCTCAGGAGGGTTCGGCGCAGGCTTCACATGGGAGCCGCGTGGAGAAGAGCCTGTGCCCCCAGACCCACAGCCCCGTCCCGTGGGGCTGCCATGCCGACAGGCGTGTTTGCAGCCCTCCTCCTCCTCCCTGCGTGCTCTACAGTGACAGGCTGACCAGCGGGTACAGACCCAGGGGCGATTCTGCCCTTACCGTGTGCTCATCCCCCTCGTCCAACCCCGAATGAGCTGGTAAGGTTTTGTTACAACGCTCCACGAGCACGTTCCCTTAGCAGAAGAGACCAGGCACAAAAACGGTGATCTCCCACTGTCCCGTAGACAGAGGGGGGGCTTTCAACCTCTGCCCCTACCTCATCGCTGATAGGTCTCTGTGACCCAAAAGCGGGTACAAAAGGAGATGGGAGGATGTAAGTGCTGGAGGTCACTGCCCAGTCACTCACCAGGGCTTCTCTTTGCAGTTTGTGCTGGCGATGGGAAACTACCTGAACAACGGGCAGCCCAAGACCAGCAAAACAACCGGCTTCAAAATCAACTTCCTCACGGAGGTAAGGCGGAGGGCGCTTGTTCCCGTGCAGAGGCACCAGCGCCGGGAGCTCCAAGCGCCCGGGTCATTGTGCCTGTCCTTGTACAAGGCTCCAGAGCGGGGACGGGCGGGAGGGCAGGGATGATGCGCAGGGTTGGGTCCGGAGAGGCCCTAACGGAGGTCTGGTGCTTCGGTGTGCTGGGACCTGAGGCCAGGCCGTCTGGCTGCGGGGTGGGAGAAAATGGAGGTCTCTCCTCTCACGTGGGTTGCTGTGAGGGTCTCGAGGGCTGGGGTCGGGGTGACAGCCATGGGCTGCGGGAGGGAGGCGTTGCTCAGCACCTCGACACCACTAATCTGGGTGTAACATCCTGTGTAAACATTAACTGTCCTTATCTAAACATTAATCCACACGGCGTGGCTGGGCATTGCCAGTGAAGGGGGGGTGAGCCGGGCCGAACAGAGGAGCCCCGTGTGTTGGGGTGCCTGGCAGAGCCCACGCTCCTCGCAGAGCAGTCTCCTCACTTGTTGTGCTTTGCCGTAGCTGAACACCACCAAGACCGTTGATGGGAAATCCACCTTCCTGCACATTCTTGCCAAATCCCTTAGCCAACACTTCCCAGAGCTCCTGGGCTTTGCCAAGGATCTTCCTACAGTGCCGCTCGCTGCCAAAGGTAAAGGAACAAAAGCATCTGCAAGCTCGCGTCTCCTTGCACTGTCTGTTTTGTACGGGTCTAGAACGGGGCACGAGCTGCACAGCGTTGGCGTGAGCTGCACAGCGTTGGCGTGAGCAGGATGGTGGCCCAAACGAGTGAGGAATGGTCCTGAGCGAGAGGACAGGGCTAGGAAGGGACGAGCTTAGTGCTGGGGGAAATCCCATCCATCCCACGCTGCCATGCATGGGCGTGCTTAGACAAGGCTCTGTCCCTGACTCCAACCTTCCTTCCGCCTTGAGAAAGTGGTTCCCAAATTCAGAGATACCCTGTAAGTGCAAACGAGACCCAGAAGTGCCAGGAGCTGGTCTGCTGCAGCCAGCCTCTGCCTGCCCGCGCCCTGGGTGTGCAGCCTCCCCGGGTGGAGGAGCATCATTGCTGCCCACGGTCACACCGGGCACGGTGTGAACACCCCTCGTGAGTCCACAGTCCGCTCCCGGGGCCGTTGTGCTGACCGGGGCTCGTGCAGCTCCGTTGGCTGCACACAAAGAACTCGCAGGGGTGCCGGGGTTATCAGCCGCCCACTCGTGTTGGTGGTGTCACAACGGGCTGGCCACGTGTGGAGCACGGGCTGCCTTCTCCTCGCACCCCCCCCCCCCCCCCCCCCGCCCGTTCGTGAGCAATTCCCTTGGGAATTAGCGCTGCAGGGGATAATAAAGGAGAAAGTTCAGGCCTGGAGATGTAAACTTCCACCCGGTGAAGGTTTGTACCTGTAGCTTTCCTGGCTGGACTTTGTATCTGGCCTGTTAAAGAGCACTTCTGCCCCCGAGGCTCCCTGCTGCCCCAACGCCTGCCACTTCACACCCCAGCTCAGACCGAGCGCCATCCCGGGCTGCCCAGCTTCGCTCTCGTACACGCCACAGAGCGGCGGAGCCGCAGCACAGAACCCAAGCCCTGCCGACACGCTGCAGGACACCTTCTCCCTCGCCTGCGGAAGAGCTGAGGCTTGGCTGCCCAAAGAGCCAGGAGCGTGAACTGCGCATCCCGCTGCTGAGCGCTCGGGCTGTGAAGAGACGCCGGGGGGGCAGCCTGGGCATCACCCCTCGTCCTGCGGGCTCCCTGCACTTGGCACCTTCCTTTTGAGGTTCTTGGCATCTCTTGGCCTGAGCACCCAGCAACAGCTGCTGGCAACCCCCTGGAGGCCAGCAGGAAGGTCTTGGTTGTCCATCACAGCCTGGACAACGTGGGCAGGTTGTGCAGAGCCACGCAGACAGACAGGCTGAACCACCCCGACCAATGGCCCACGCGGGTTGCCCTTGCTCTGCCGCAGGAAGCGAGCCAGACCCGCGTCTCCTAACCCTGCTGGCTCCTCTCTTCCCACGCAGTGAACCAGAGGACACTGACGGCTGACCTGAAGGACCTGCACACCACCGTCAGTGACATACAGATGGCCTGTCACAACATGCCAGCTACCGCAGAGGACAGGTTTGCAATCGTGATGACTGTATCCTTCTGCAGAAGGGGCGAAGCAGTGCCGTGGCTCAGTGCCCTCCAGGAAATCCCTTTCGTTGTCTTGCCACCTCCCTGGCAAGCAGCAGGGCTGCGGCTGGCTGGTCAGAAAGGCCCATCTCAGCACCTGGTGAGAGCGTGGTGGAGATCTGCACCCCGCGCACGCTCTTAGCCAGCGAGGGGAACGGCTTTTGTGGTGACCACCGGTTCAGGTGCCGCTGCGTGGCACGAGCCCGGTTTTCTGAGCCATCTGTCCTGCTGGAGCAGTGCTGGCAGGGATTGCTGAGGGGGCCAGCGGGCTCCCTTTGCAGGTGGCCGCAGCCTGTGTTTGCAGCAGGTCCTCTCTTAGCCCTGAGATGAAACCCGGCCACTTGAGGAGCAGAAGTGACCCCGAGCTGCCCCAGCCCCACCGCGCGGCGGTTTTTCCTTAAGCCCTTCCGCTCAGTCCTTCCTGGAGAGTGCCCAGCCTGCCATGCGCTCCCTGGACGACCTGCAGCACAAGGCCATGGAAGAATTCAGCAAGGTGCTGTCCTTCTTCGGGGAGGACTCGAAAATGACAACTTCTGAAGCCTTCTTCGGCATTTTTGCAGAATTTATGAGCAAGTTTGAGGTGAGTTGCACTTTTCCTGTTAGGTGTCCTGAAGTGTTTTACCTATGTGTGAGCTGTGGGAACGAGAGGAGCTTTTTGTGAGCACAAAAAGTGCCTGTAAAGTGCAGTTTTTCTGATGTGAAGTTGGCTGGCTGGAGCAGGAGGCTGAGGTGGGGGCTGGCGGTCCAAACGCCAGCCCCATGGAGCGTGAAGCAGATGTTGTCACGGTCTGATGTTCTCGGTTAACAAAAGCTGGGTCAGAGCACCACAAAGCAGATGCAAGGACTGGCAGGGCTTGTCCAGCGGGAAGCCGGGGGAGAATTAAGTCCGTAGCGGCCAGAACCACCGAGACACCTCCCCCTCCACCCCAGCCTCCCTCTCCTCACCCTCAGCTCCTGCTCTGCGCTCTCTCCCTGCAGCGGGCGCTCAGCGATGTGCAGGTCGGCGAGAGCCAGCGCAGCCCCCGGATGACGTCCCCGCTCGCCTGGTGATAGGCCCGCAGCAATGCGAGGTGCAACGACTTATTGCCAACAAAGTGCAATTTGCTGCTGTTGAGTTCAGTTGTAAATACGCTGCTGTCACCTGCCACCACCGAGCAGAACCACGGACCGAGAGGTCGGGGCAGTCTGGACACTGAAAAGGCACCACAGGTGATGGTGGATGGATGAGAGTGTGAGGCACAGGGACAGGGAGGTAAACACCACGCTGGTTCTGACAACAGCTTTCTTAGCACCCTCCGTTCCCAGGGTATTACTGAGTGAAGGGTTTCAGACACATCTGGGTAAAACCCCGCTCTCCCGTGTTTCCAGAACACATGTAGCTGGCACCAGCAGTTGCTGGAGACCTTCCCCACGTCCCCACGGCCAGTCCCTGGGCATGGCTGTGCATGGAGTCAGCCCTCGCAGGATGCAGCTTTCCCCGGGCAGGCACCGCTCGTCCGCGCCAGCCCTGGGGCCGGGGTTAGAGCCCAGCCACAGACTCCTTGGGAACCAGAGCAGGGCAGGCAGAGAAGGGAACGGGGGACAAGGGCTGCCACCAGCTCCTGCTCCCCAGGACCCTGAGGAGCAACGCTGCTGAGCTCCTCTCAAACCCCTCTCCAAGCCCTTCTGCCTTTGAGCTGCACTGTGGGGCTGGAGCTCCCCCTCTGCTGGAGCAGAGATCACCGGAGGTGACCTGAGGCCAGTGTCCATGGAAAGCAGTATGACCATGCAGAACCCAAATACGGATCAAGTCTGGCTCTACCCAGCTGCGCTGGAGAGGAAGGGAAGCCCAGAGTCCTTCCCGGCCGCCAGCTTTGCTTAAAGATGTGGCAGAGACTGACAGGTCTTGAAATCTTCCCGAGTTTCACACCATCAGCACTAGGCTTGTTTGAACTCGCCAGGAGACAAAGCCCTGAGCATTTTGGTGCCTCCTTGGAAAGCACAGAACCCCTGGTAGCCTAGAGATGAGCTGAGTCCTCTGCAGCCCCAAGTACCGCCTCCAGAGAGCGGCGAGAAATCCACCCCCTGCCCTCCTTTATTGCCCCCGAGGACTGGTGTTCTGCGAGTCCCTTTTCTGCGTGACCCGTACGGGTCTGTGTCCACGCTGAATACACCAGGGAACCCTTGAAGGTGCACGTCCACCCTCCAGCCACGTCCCGCTGTTATCTAGTTGACTTCACTCCCTCCAAGCCGTGCCCTGGGACCAAAGGGCTATCAGCAGCATCCCCTCAGGGCCGCGCGGTGCCCCAGAGCTTCACGGCAGCAAACCCCCGTGCGTTCCCATGGTGAGGCGTCACTCTGTGCAAATCGCAGCTGTTGCCTTTCCAACCCGAGCTGCCCCAGACCCTGTCCCGTGGAAACGCTCCAGCAAGCCGTAGCATAGGTCACCTTGCGCCTGACTATTGCCAGCGCGAGAGCTCTCCCTGCAGCCTCCGCTCGCGTGCAGAATCACCAACTGGTGCATTATTTATTGGAGACCTTATGACCATCAAATCGTCGGTTTTCGGTAATTTTTTAAACCCTGCTGTAGAAGGTGAAGTATCTTTTCACAAGTGTTCTCCGTTTGGACAGCTTTAAGTGCCAGGTAGTTTCCAGCGTTGTGTTCACAGAGGTGCAGCCCCGTCTGGCTCTGTCCCAACGGCGGGGACGGGGCTCGCCCGGCTCCACTGTTCCCTCTGGATGTTGCACACTCCGTTCAGATGTTTTTTTTTTTTTTTTAATTTCTAAAGACATATTCCATATTGAAACCACCGGAGGTTCTTTTGAAACTGTCGTGACAAACGCGAGAACGCTGTACATAGATTTTGCTACATGTTGTAACTTGCCACTCGTTAGAACTCCGATCCCTTTGGTATTTTTATGTGAATATTTTCAAAGAAGCAGAACTTCTGACATACGGTTATGTTATTTATAACGGGACTGCGGATATTCGCACCTCAGTCTCCCCCCAATGCCTATGTGCTATTCCTGAAATAAAGCTACTGCCTTCTGCCTCCCCACCGCACGTTCCTCTGCGTTCTCTCTGAAATCGCTTCGCGCACCAGCCGCGGGTGAAGGGCTCAGGAGTTCTGCGGCTGGCACTTCTGCGACGGCACTTCCTAACACCGGCCCCTCCACCCGCAGCGGGGCACTGGCTTTGGGCTGCTGCAGGTGCCTGCCTGCCTGCCTGCCTGCCTGGGAGCGGCTCTGCTGCGTGCCAGCGGTCAGGACAGCAGCATCAACGGGAGCAGCAAATGCTTAAAATAGTATGGATTTTTCCTGCAGCCTGCGGGAGAAAATATTTAGTGAGGGCATGAGCCACTGAATTGTTCCTCTGTGAGAAGGAATTCGTGGCTGAGGGTGAGTTTATGTGCCCGGAGCAATTTATCTCCCTTCACGCTAAGCGGATAGGTAGGGACTGGCTTCCTATCAGATTTCCTGGTTGGAGTTTAGCTTGTTTACAGCCGCCTGCTCAAGCCCCGGGGTCCTCCCCCGAGGCCACGGCACCAGCCACTGACAAAAAAGGCACGGGTAGAAGCCCCTGGCTGGGCACCTGCGTTTGGAGTGCTCGGAGCCCTCCTGATGGTCCTTCAGCCCTCCTGGCCCATCGAGCGCCGGGGATCTCGATGCCCGGCGTGGCTGTCAGACCTCCCCCCGCAGCCTGGGCTGCAGCCCATGATCCACCACGGAAGGGATGTCCCGGAGCCTCCTCTGCGGCTGCAGCACGGGACACACACAGTCGGCACCGCTCCCCGCACACACGCGTTGTTTGGCTCTTTCTCCGTAACTGCAAACTTCGGGTGGTTTTTGCCCAGCCCCGGTGCGCTGGCTGGGCGCTCTCAGCCCTGCACAGCCCAGTGTGAACAGAGTGCCCGTGTCAGCCTCGGTCACAGGATCGTCTCCCCAGGAAAGCCCATCCTTGGAAAGGAAACGGTAACGCCGGCAGCAGCCCGGGGTCAGCGCGGGGAATGCAACTGTGGTGCAGCTCCTGCTCCACAGGGTGACACTTCCATTCCCTGACAGGGACAGGGAAACGGTGTCCCTGAAAATCCCAGGTTACAGTCCAAACCTCGGATTATTTAAGGATTTTCACTCTTTCCTGTAGGAAACGGGAAAAAAAAGACCTCAAAGAGGAATTGAGCAGCTTTAGTCAGGTCATGGTGGGGACAAGATCTCAGCTCCCACTGGTGGACTGGCGGCGATAAAACACTACCAGGTTGGCATCTCCAAGCCAAACTGGAGCCATGTACAAACCTCCCTCTAAGTATCTCGATAATGGTTTGAAGGGCCACGATCTGCAGTTATTTACCAGGTGCCATGAAAGGTGCTGAAGAGACAAGCAGGGGTCTCAGCTTCAGGCTGGAAGGGCTGGAAGTCGGGGAACGGTGGCACAGACTGGGAGGGAGCACAAGGCACCCGGTTCCTGACTTTGAGGCCCTGGAGGATCCGCCTTGTTCTAACACCATTCAGGAAAATCTGGGTTTTCCAAACTCTACCAGATCAAATTGAAGCATCTCCAGTCACAAGGTTCAAAGGCCTGTAGTTAGGTTTATCAGAACTGTGAGCTGAGTGTGAAATAACGAGATAAATACAGACACCAGGGTCTTCCTACTTCGCTTTCTGCTTTCCTAGACTCTGGGGGGCCTTTTTTTATTTAACATATTTGACTTGCCTCCACTGTCAATCTAGAAAACTCAAAAGCGAAGGTGAGAGCTGAACCTCTGATTCGAGCAGCTGAGATTGACAGAGAAGGGGTAAGTTTCCCAAGACCCTTGGTAAAAGCAGCGCAGTTCATCGCAACATGAAATGACCAAGAGAACGCAGCAGCACCCGCGATCCGAGATGCTGCTGACACCCGGGCAGGGTGCGGGACCCCTGTTCCCCGGGGCTGCCCTGCTCTGGTCCGACTTCCACCAGTACTACTGGCAGACGCGCCAGTAGAACGTGCCCGGGGCTGACCCACACAGCAAAATTCGGGTTGGTAACTCCACCGCTGGGACGGAGCTTGGGCTTGGGTCAGGGCAGTGCCTGCGGGTCGCCTGCCCGGCGCTGAGACACGGGGCTTCTCGCCTGTGCTGCGCTGGGGTCTGCACACCCTGGTTTCAGGACTGTCCGAGCTGTGCTGGAAGGTCCCTCTTCAGCATCGTTCCCTGTGTGTTATTGGCTGTAAGAGTTCGTCAGGTTTTTCAGAGAGATGATGCTGAAGCCAAAACCTCCCTCCTGGTCCTAGAAGGGGGCTTGATTTTGAGTCCTACCGCCTCAGAAATGAGCTGAACCCCAGCCCATGGATGAACTCTGCTCTCTGTAAGGCTCAGGAACAAACCTAGAGGCAGGACGAGCTGCCAGCTCTCCGTGTCGCTGGTATCAGCTTGAGAGGACATCGACACGGATTTTTTTATTGTCACTCGTCCCTTCTCTAGCTGCGCAGATTGCTTAAGAGAATGGCACTCTGTGGAGTTTGACCCGTGAGCCCTGATAGTGAAAATAATACACTTCCCACCAGAGCCACGGGAGACCGAGAGACGAACTTCGGGCAATTAGTTTAACTTTGACTATAAATATTCCTTCTCACTTCTTGTGACACCACTAACAGCTCCGCTGGCAAACCCCGATTCTCTGGCAATATTTAAGCTGCCTGTCAGCTGGCAGAGCTCGGTGGTGCCCGGCGCAGGGGACAGAATGAGACCCAGCTGAGCGCAGTAAGTTCCCTTTCAGCTTCTACCTCGAGTCGCGGAGCTCCGGTTGGTGCGTGGGTTCGGGGCTGCTGCTGGGCTGCGTTTCAGCCCTGGTGAGCGCTGGTGTCTTTAGGAGGTGGATGGACCTGGGGATGCTGTAAAAAATCCCCTTGAGTAGGCATTTAGAGCGACACAGTCCTGACGGGTTACTCGAGACCCACGTGGGCTGCGTCTCTCCCAGCGCCATTGATAAAGGGCTGGCTGCAGCGCCTTCATTTCAATGCCACGGATGTTCCTTCCTCACAATCTCTGGCAAGGGAAGCGCTGCTGCTGGTGCCAGGAGCCAAGGGAGACCGGGCTGTGAGCTGAATTCACAAGATGGGCAAAATTTCCACTGGGCAGAGTTAGGATGTGAAATCAGAGCAACCAGGTCTAGTGCATTTCTCCTAATGCCCAGCCTCACCCCTGGATCTGGGAGCCGCAAGAGCAGCTTTAACCAGGCACCGGTGTTCAGCTCCGGGAATTCCCCCGGGAGCACGAGGAATGCCCGCAGAGCTCTGACCCTGATCCGCATGCGTTTCAGAGGGAAAGACCCAACGTCTCCTGCGTGTGCAGCTGAATCCCGAGCGAGACCGAGCGTCTGTAACTTCCAGCACTGGCTGTGCTGCCGGAGCTGAGCACCCGGGCATGGGAAGTGCCTCGGGATGGAAAGAAACGGCAGTATCAGAGCTGTGAAAGAGAAAGCAGGAGGTGTTGGAGCAGAGTTAGCAATGTCCCCAGGCTGGCATTGCCCCTGTTTTCCTTTTCCTAGTTAGAGGTTAAGCACGCCAGTAAAAACTCGGCATCAGCCAAGACACGCTGCCTCTTAAAGAGGTAAGAGAGCACTGCTCTGATCATCAGTGCCCTGCATCCTCGCAAGGCAGAAGCTCCCAAGCAGTTCAGTGGGATCTGGGGGCTTTACAGGGCACAGAAAAGTCTCTGCCAAGGTGCTGCAAGTCCCCGGTCCCAGCACGGCGCTGCCACTGCTGCCGCTCGGCCAGAACATGGCTCTGTCCCATCCTTGGCTCCTGTGCCGGAGGCTGCTGATGGTCAGGGTTCCACACCCCAGATGTGGAAAGCGGGTGATGGGATGGGATCTGCCACTGGAAAACTCCTTATTTATAGCCTGAACTGTTTGCGAATGGATGAGCCCAGCAGCCCGTGCTGCAGGACCGGGTGTGGCGGGGACGCGGGCCCTCCCGAGTACCACCCAGAGGGAGAAATGCTGCATCTCCATCACCCTGGCACTTGTGGCTCCATGCCCCTCTGCTTTGCTCGCACACCTGGGCAGTAGGTGCCCACCGGTGCCGCCGGTGTGGGGGAGCAGCCAGTGGCACTTCGGGCAAGTCTTCAGGCCGCCGGCGAGTTCAGGGCAGGTTCCAGCTGCGGCCGGACGCATCGGCAAAGGGGTGAAGCCGGCAGAGGTTGTGAAACGTGTGACCGAGGGACAGGGTGGCGGTGGCGGTCTGTGCTGTGCTGCGCTCCGGGCGTTCCGAGGAAGAACTTGTTCGACCACTTGTCCGACCGTCCGCGCCGGGAGCCCCGGGCTGGTGCAGGCCACCCTTCGCCCCACCTTCCTCAGCTTTTTGGCAGGGGGCAGCTTATAAGTGCCGCCTTACGAGTCCACGAGAGGCCAAAGGACCTGGCCAGCTGCGTAGGCAGGAGGAGGACGAGGACCGGCAGACACGCAGCCCAGCCGTCCCGGTGACGCCGGGGCTGGACCCGGGGCTGAGCCGACTGCGAGGCGACGCCAGGGCCGGGGAGTGCTGGCTCTGCTCCCCTTTGGAGGAACCGTCTCCTCGGCTCAGCAGGGTAAGAGAAATAATCCCGAACCGGCTCCGTGGCTGGAGCACGGCAGTGAGGTGCCAGGCCCTGGGATCCTGGTGACCGACAGCAGCCACCGCCGAGCCCGGGACGCCCCGAGGAGGGCCCTGGCCCTGCCCTGGCCGCACCAGGGCTGCCACCCGCCTCCTGTCCTGCTCTCCAAGCGGGGCCGAGCCCGGGTGAGGGGAGGAGGAGGAGGAAGCGAGGAGGAACTGCACTAATTCGAGTAGCTGACCACCCTCCTCGCACGGACTTTATCCTGCCCCTTCTGCCAAAGGGCAGCAGCCTGGAACCACGGGGCAGCCCGGACATGCTGCCAGCCTCTGTCCCGGGTAAGGGAGTGGAGGGGACGGTGCCGGCTCACCGGAAAGTCAGCCTTACTCAAGCGGAGACCCAAGCACTCTGCACCCAGGCTCGAGCTCACGCTGTGGCAAAGGAGGAAAATTCCATCGCCGCTGGAGCAGTTCACGTGTCCTCCCACCCCGAGGGCTCGTCCCAGCAACGGTTCTGGCAGCGGCTTCTCATCAAGGCCAGTGCCACAGTGCTGCCCCACTGTGACCCGTGGGCTGTCACCACCATCTGTGCCACATCCCAGCCCTTTCCTCCGGCTATTTCAGCTATTTACACCCCTTTTCTAGTGCACCCATTTCTCCACCAGTTAGAACGTTACCCCCTGCATAAGAAATCCACTGCCCGCCGGCAGCAGCTCCACGTCACAGCAAGGGAGTCACGGACGAGGGCAAATGCCAGACTCAAGAGCCTTCTCCACAGCTCGGGCACGAGCAACACCACAGCACCGATGACCCCTGAGTTACTCAAGAAACAGCCGACACCTTCACGGTGCTGCCATGTCCCCTCCTAACCACGCAACCCCTTTTTTAACAGATTTATGCGGCAAGACAAAGAAGCGCTCGGTCCACGTAAGAAACCATGGAGAGCACCAGCAGCACGCCGTCCTCTGAGCCCCCTCCTTGGGATGCGTTTCCCCAGCAGTCGCTGGACTCCGTTGACATTGCTGTCCTTGTGCTCTACTTCGTGTTTGTCCTCGCCGTTGGGCTGTGGGTAAGCAGACACCGTTAAAAGCTTTCGTATGTGCCCTGTTATACTGAAAAATACGGCTGGGTTGGCCTCAAATTATTTTACTTTGGCTCGAGTCAGGCTGCACTTCACTAGATTCAACTGGACAAGCAGAAAGATGGAGTTACACAGCTCCTTTTCCTCACTTCAGCCTGGGGAAGTGTCCTCTCTGCTCCAGAGGAGAGCTGCTCAGCTGCAGCGTTTGCCAAGGCTTTGAGAGCCCTTGTAAGGAAGAGGCCCTCTAAGTACAAAGTACTGCTAATAATAATGTTTTGTTCATCCAGGAAGGAATTGCTGTCCTATAAATCACCTGCGCTTGTCCACGGTGGTCTCGACAGCAGGCTCCGTAAATTAAAAATACTGTTTATATACAATGAAGGCAGGAGGACATCCTTTTGGCATGGCTTTCCTACCAGCAAAAGCACACTCTGGCTGTCGGAAGGCAGGGATGAACAGTTGTTCCCTTCAGTTGTGGTGGTAACTCTCACGGTGTTGCACGAAACGATCTGCAGCCTCTGAAGATCCGGAGTCTGACAGCAACACACGCAATGCCCGGCACTTCTCCTGGCTGCACCCAGTAACTAGGGATGGCTCCGGTTCTTGTCCCAGTCGCCTGGTGCCATTGAGTTTGCTTATCACAGAAAACATTTAATCAGGATGCTGAGATGACAGAAAATTTTGCGCGTGGCTTATGGCACTGGCCGGTCCCCTCCCTCGTGTGCTGCTCTCTCGTTCCCCCAGGATCTCCCTGCAGGAGCTGTGGGTCCTTCCAGAAACCCGTGGCTTTCCTCGGAGGACAGTACGAGGTCTCCCGCTGGGGAAGTCCCTTGGTGATGCTCGGAGCAGCAGCTGAAATGACGCTGAAACCTGTCTTCTGCTTTTCTGCTTTCCCAGTCCATGTGGAAGACACAGCGCAGCACTGTGAAAGGCTACTTCCTAGCTGGAGGGCAGATGGTTTGGTGGCCTGTAAGTATCTTTACCATCACCCCGCTTGTCCCCCTAGGCTACAGCACGACTGAGAAGTGCTTCTATCCAAGCAGAGCTTACTTCTCCAGGAATAAAAAAAAAGGAAAAAGAAAAAGCCTCCCATGTTTAGCAAAGACCCAGTTATAAGACTGGGGGTTTTCCCACATTTGAGATGGGGAAGTGGAGCGGCTGCAGGGCGTCTGCCACAGCCCTGCGTCCCGCCAGAGCCAGCCTGCTCGTGCGCACAGCCTGTCTGGTTCTGTGCGCCTTGGACTGGAGTTTCCCAGCACTAACTGGGTGGTCCCCGTGTTGAGCCAGTCGGCCCGGTGGGGTGGTTCATTCGGGCTGTGGGGTCAGTAGGCACTAACAGAGGAACCTGATGACCTGACATTTCTACTTGTTACCTCCACCCTCTGCCCTGCTCCCCCACAAGAGACGAGACACTAGTTTGGAAGCAGGATGGTCCTAAATGTGCCCACGAATGAGCGAGAGATGACAGAAGCTGAGAGGGGTGGCGGAGCCACTGAACATGTAGGCAAAAGAAGAAGGTGGCGGAGGGAGACAAGGATTTCCTGTCCCCATAGTCATGAGTGGGGGAACAGCACCGCTGTGTTCTCCCCGGGCTGAGAACAACGCCTCGTGCCAGGGCCGGAGCCGATTTCCCATCTTTCTCCAGGTGGGCGCATCCCTGTTTGCCAGCAACGTCGGAAGCGGCCACTTCATCGGCCTGGCTGGGTCGGGAGCCGCCTCGGGAATTGCCGCGACAGCCTACGAGTGGAACGTGAGTGTGGCGCGGCGGCTCTGCGGCCGTCTCCGTGCTGGGCAGGGCAACCCCGACACCACCGAGCTGTGTGAGCACCAAAGGCTCAGGCTCCTGCTGCAGGAGCTCAAAGTCACCGCCAGCTGCTGGGGCGTTGAGGCCTCGGAGGGAAAACCCACCCCCCATGTCCCCATCGACGCCCCGGTCACAGCCTTGACCTGCATCTCTGACCAGCCTCTCCACTCGCTTTGCAGGGGATGTTCTGTGTTTTGGTGCTGGCCTGGCTGTTCCTTCCAATTTACATAGCGGCAGGAGTAAGTACATTTGTTGAGTCCCTCAAGACTTGCTGGTGTTTAAACCACCCGTTTGGCTCACGGGCTTCACCATCTCCTGCTGCACCTGGGCTGCTTCTGGAAGGCAGGACGTGAGCCATGGGGCACCCGGCTGCTCCAGGGGCCTGGGCGAAAGGGGAGGAGAGCTGCTGCCTGGGAACAGCACTGGGGGGTCGGGTCGGGGGGTCACACTGTTCGCCGCCCCTGTCAACGGAGCAGAGCTGCTCCATCTCCCGAGGAGATGGGCAGAGGCTGTCATCTCACAGCTTATAGTGAGCCTTGTGCCAGGGACTACAGCACAGTCAGTGCTTGCTAAGCTGCTGTGCTGGTCTAAGTGGGCTCCTAAGAACCAGACACCAGCACGGTGCAATGAGCAGGGCCCTTCTGGTCTTCTCCCAGCGCAAACCGCCCCCCCCAGCCCTGTGGGTGAGCCCTCGGCTGTTCCCGCGTACCACCTCCTCTGACCGTCCCTCTCTCACGCAGGTTACCACCATGCCAGAGTACTTGCGGAGACGTTTTGGAGGCAAAAGAATTCAGATGTTCCTGGCGGTTCTCTACTTGTTCATCTACATCTTCACCAAAATATCAGTAAGTAGAAAAAAAAGGCAACAGGCTGGATTGGGAAACGTGCGCTGATCGGGGAGGCTGGGAAATGCAGCTGCTGACCCTGCAGCAGCAGAAACAGGTGGATTACCAAAACACCCGAGGAAGACAGACTATAGTTGTGTTCCACACAAAAATAATTACTTCCCTTTTTCCCGTTTTCCCATCTGGGAAAGCGAGGTGTCAACATCCTGCGCGATAGTTCACTGAGAGGAGTGGTGAGCGTGGATGCACGTGTTAGATCTCGCCCGTCCAGCAGCTCAGCCGGTTCCTCCCTTTGCGCTGCCCGCGCAGACACACACGCGGTGATGTGCCGGAGGAATAAGAACGCTGGGATGCGTTGAGGTGAAAAGGAATTTAGTGATTTATCGCACCCGTTGGATGTAGCACCCTGAATAAACAACCGCATCCACCCTTGCGCAACCCCTCAGGAGCTGTTTATTAACCACGCAGCGGTGTGCGAAGCTGGGACATCGGACAAGCCCCTGCCGGTGTTTTTCCTGTGCGTGCGGGGCCGAGGTGGGACGCGCTGTCTGACACAGCCCTGCCCGTGTCCTCTCTGAAACGGATGCGAGTCACGGGGTTCAGGTGGCACCGAGATTCTCCTCTGGAAAAAACTAACCAACCCCCTGATGGAAATCCCTGACAATCTGGTCGCTGTGTTCGCGATGGTTTTATACCGTCACTGTGTGCTCTGCAGTCCCAAAGCTCCCCGAAACCGCAGCGTTTTCCCGGAGCTGCAGAGCTGGTTGGTCAGGGCTGGGCCCCAGCCCGCGGGACACTCTTCCTTGTTATCACACTGTCACCGTGTCAGCACGGAGGAATGTGCAGTACGGCAAACCGGTGCTGGGGCTGGCGGCTGGCCCCGCAGGTGCTCAGGTCCCCTGGCCAGCACAGCTCTCCCACCCAGCTCGCTGGAGATAAGCTCACCCCACCCAGCTGCCTTTTTCAGAGAGCACTGTGTGCTTCCCCTCCTCGGGACAGCCCCAGCATCGCCATCCCTGGCACCCCCGTCCCCCGCAATAATGCACCAAGTACTGAGCTGAGCCTGGCCCCAATGCTCAGCAGCAGGAGCTGGGGCTGCAGAGGGATGTGCCATGTGGAGACGGCCCTGGGGGGAGCTGGGGGGACACGAGCTGTGACAAACCCGACAGGTCCCCCTAAAGGAGACAGCTTGGTCAGCGAAACATTCCCGTTCCCTGGCACTACCAGCTCTGGGGGGCTCGGGAATAACATCACTGCAGCTGTGGTAACCACCCCTTTTCTCTAGGTCGATATGTACGCTGGAGCCCTCTTCATCCAGCAAGCCCTGCACTGGGACCTCTACATCGCGGTGGCCGGCTTGCTGGCCGTCACAGCCGTCTACACCGTGGCAGGTACGTGGCCGAGTTGCAGAGGGTACCACAGAAGGTACCACAGCTCCTGCTCAGCGAGCTCAGCCTCTTCACGCAGTGCACCACGCACCCTCGTGCCCAGGGTCCTATGTTGCCCACACCATCGGGTCTGGCCACGAGAACTGGGGGTAAAAAGCACCTGACAACTGGTCTGTTGAGAAAAAATTACCAGATGAGAGTAAATGAACGCTCCTTGGACCAGCGATGGGTGCAGGTTGGTTCTGCTTTAAGGAGCGACTCTGCTCCAGGCGTTTGCACAATCCATTTTTCCTCTGGGCTTTTTGGAGGTCCGGGGGATTTCCATAACAATGCGCTGGGTAATGCGGAAAGCAGCGTCAATCCTGGATGCCTTTTCAGGGCTTATGAGTGGCCAAGTGGAAAAAAGCCACGCACGCACGGGGTAAGCAGCGAATCCCAAGCAAATAAAGGTTGCTCCTTTCCCAGTGCTCACCCCGAGTGATGCTGCTCATAAAGATCCCCCCCTCCCCTTTTCTTCTTCTCCTCTTGTTCAGCTTGGGCTTTGTTCTGGAGCTTTTCCACCTATTTCCTGTAGAAGTACTTACACTGGACTTTGGCTTTTTAGTGGCAAAATGGTGACTCACTACGATCCAAAACATGAGAAATTTCAGCCAAAGCGTCGTGCACAAGAGTTGACCAAAGCGCCCCCCGACACGGCCAGGACACGCCAGCCTGCCGGCCACGGGGCTCGGCTGACGCCGCCTGGCCAGAACTGCTGCAAAGCGTGAAACGCTACGACAGAACAAACCCAGTTTCCCCCAGTTTGCTGCTTCTCTGCTCTCTTAGGTGGCCTGGCCGCTGTGATCTACACAGACGCTCTGCAAACCCTCATCATGCTCATCGGGGCTGTCACTCTCATGGTCTTCAGTGAGTGTTTCCCTGGGGTTTTATTACTAAAAATTTGACAGAAGCTTTACCAAGTGCTACAAACTCGCTGGATTGTCACAACCGATGCCAGCCCATGTTCTGGGAGCTGCTTCCTGTATGTTCTCCTGTGCTCGTACAACAATCTTACTGTAGTTCTTTATGGGGTCAAGAACCGGCCTCAAGTTGTGCCAGGGGAGGTTCAGGTTGGAGATCAGGAAAAATTTCTTCACTGAAAGGGCTGTGAAGCCCTGGAACAGGCTGCCCAGGGAGGTGGGGGAGTCCCCAGCCCTGGAGGGGTTTAAAAGCCATGTAGATGTGGCGCTGAGGGACAGGGGTTAGCGACCCTGGCAGTGCTGGGGGAACGGGGGAATTGATGATCTTAAAGGTCTCTTCTAACCAGATGATTCTGTTATTCTGAGTATTGTTGCAACCAGTGGATGGATCTGGGACTGTCGGCCCGACCCCGCAGGCACGACCAGCCTGTGCTGTAGGTCCGGCTGCTGTGTAAAAGCAGTAAGTCGGGTGCACAAATAGCGCTGTTTATTGACAAACAGATTCTCTGAGATTGCTGGTGATAAATGGATTTACGGCAGGATAGCGATAGCTCTACCGCTACCAACTGCAATCAGTAGCTTAACCTCCCAGGGAAAACCCTCAGCGTAGCCGAGGTCACAAGCCTTACCAAAAGGGTCCCCCATTGTGGGGGGAGAGGGGACAAACCCATCGATCTGTCCCTTTGATTTGGCCCCAAACATCTCGCTGCCCAAACGAGGTGCAGCACCGGGGTAATATTTACAGCCCATTATCCCTCATCGCACCCGATGTGTGTGTGTGACCGTGGTCAAAGCGGTCCCTTCTTCAGTAATCGCACAGCGCCCGTTAATCGACACCTTCCTGGGCAGCTGGAACAGCTCATTGCTTAATGCAGCCCGGGCGGAAAGGGGAGGAATGCGGCCGCGCGACCTCCACCTCGCTCCCTGTTCCCCCCTGGTACCGAGATAACACCAATCCCCAGACTTCAGCCCGCTGGCGGTGTCTGTTTGGTTGGCAGCCGCCTTGGGCCTTTTCCTTTAGCTTTGCTTGTCAGCAATAACGAGCTTGCAGGTGTCCAGCGGCTCTGTGCTTCCACCAGCACTGCCTGAGAAACCTCTGCAGAGCCACGCGCTGAAGCGGGGTCAGAGGGGAACAAGCCCCTTCTCCGGCCGGCAGTGCCAGGGTCACGCTGGGGCCCAGTGTTAGAGTCAACAGCTACTGGTTTTTAACGAATACCTGTGGAGGGTGACCCACAGCAAACCACAGCGCCTGAAAATCGGCGTTCTGACCCGGGAAGATGTGGTGACTGCTTCTCATGACCTCTTCTAGGCTTTATTGAAGTTGGTGGTCTTGAAGGTTTGCAGGCAAAATACTTTGATGCCATTCCCAGCACCCGCAAGGAAAACAGCAGCTGCGGCTTGCCAAGAGAAGATGCTTTTCACATTTTCCGAGACCCTGTTAGCTCTGACCTTCCCTGGCCAGGGGTCTTGGTGGGAATGACCATCCCATCCCTGTGGTACTGGTGCACAGATCAGGTGGGTTACTGCTCATTTCTTTAGTTGGTTTCAAGAACACGCTCTTGGTTGGCGGAATCTGATTTCAAACCTAGGGTTCTGGGAATCATCTCAATGTAAAAAGAGGTAAGAATGTGTTTGTGAGTTAATGCCCGTCGATAAAGATGGTTTGTTTGGGGTTTTTTTCCTAATTTAAGCCTTTCTTGTGAATCACCCGTGAATTCACTCTTTCAGCCTTGCAGGGCTCTGACCACCATCCCTGCTGGTGACATCAGAGCCAGCAGGACCGAAGCCCAAAGCGGCCTCCAGATGTTCCTGCAGTGCTCTTTTATTTAACTCACCTTGCTCGTTTCAGTCCCTGTCCTGCTTTGCCAGGAGGGCTGCTGATCTGGCCAGGCTGAGCCACCGGCTCGGGGAAGTCCCTGACCAAGTAAGAAGAAAAGGAAGTTCTAAGCCTGAGTGTGATTAGTGAAGGAACAGGTTCTGCAGCAAGAAGCAGGGCTCAGGCTCGAGGACACAAGCAGTGCCTTTCAGGTCTATGTTTCTGTACAGGACTCAGAAGAATTATAAAGCTACAGCTCAGTGTTCACCTTTCTGAGATTTAAGGAATTGAGATGAGGATAAAGTATACACAAGGACGCAATCGGCCGCACATCACCCACCCACAGCTCCTCTCTGCTGACAGCAGACCAACCACGTCTCTTAATTCCTAGGTCATTGTTCAGAGGTCCCTTGCTGCTAAAACCCTCTCTCACGCCAAGGGAGGCTCCTTGATGACCTCCTATTTGAAGATTTTGCCCCTCTTCATGATGGTAATGCCAGGCATGATCAGCCGGATCCTCTTCCCAGGTAAGTGCTGAAGGAGAGATGTGTTCCCTCTGTCACTGCTGGCTGCGCCTCCTCTGAGGAGCCAGAACAGCCTTTACGAAGTAAGTTACAAGGTTGCAATGCATCAAACGCCCAATACACAAAGACATTTCCTTCCAGTTCTAAGCTGGAGAACGCCCATCCTCCCACAGGAGACCCCAGACACTCAGTGTGCTGGAGCAGGGGGCTGTCACCCACTCTCACAGCTGCTGGGCCCCGCTGCTCAGAGCTGCTTCGATCGCGCACGCTGGCCCCTCCTGCACCCAACCCGTCACTCCTCCCGCGATTTACAATTTACGTTTGAGGCACCCAGAGAAATCCTCACACACCACCTTGAGTGGGGTAAACTGCTCAGCGCGTGGGAACGTGTGGATGTGCTTGTGCTGAGGAGCTGCGCCAGAGCCAGGTGCCCTGGTCCTCAGCTGAGCAACGTTCCTGGGAGATGGATCAGACAGGTCAGCGACGAGATCCGATCGGATTGTACCTTTTGCATGGAAGGAAAAAAAAAGCGAAAACAGGGCAGCCCAGTGCTGCCCTTCCTCGCTGTGTTGAGAAGCCCTCTGCTGTTTGCCAGAAGCTTTCCAAGCTTTCCAGTACTTCACTCAGGAAGCCGTTAACCACATTCGTTGGACTAACTCGTTCAGATGTATCCGTTTGTCATGGCTGTGGACACTGCCTCTCACTCCCCCCTTGCTTATTTTAGATCTGGTGGCTTGTGCAGATGCAGAATTTTGCCAAAAGATCTGTGGCAACCCGTCTGGCTGTTCCGATATCGCTTATCCTAAGCTGGTCCTAGAGCTTCTGCCTGTAGGTAAGGAGGTTGGTCACGGTGCTGGCAATGACGGGTACGGAACGCACCAGCCAAAAGTTGTCCACAAGAGAAGTTCAGAGAGAAAAATACCCTGTGACTATAATTTCAGTGGGGTTTATGTAGGGCTTGGTGGGACAGTGGCAAGGGACAGCATGCAACAGGAGGGATGGGTGATGATCCAGTATCTAGAGGTCTAATTCGGTCAAATTTGGATAAGAGATAAAGCACAGATGTTTAACATGGACAACTAACTGCTCCCAGCTCCCCACCCCTGCCAGTTTAAAACTGGGGCTGAGAACATTTTAAAAAGTCTGTTCTAGTCCAAAGAAGAATTTGAGGACATCCTACAGTGGGGTGAGTTGGGATTCCTCAGGGCGGCTGTACTTCTCCTTCTGTTTCCAGGACTCAGGGGCCTGATGATGTCAGTGATGATAGCAGCTCTCATGTCCTCCCTGACGTCCATCTTCAACAGTGCCAGCACCATTTTCACCATGGACCTCTGGAAACACTTCCGTCCTCGTTGCTCCGAGTGGGAACTCATGATCGTTGGCAGGTACGGAGAACTAGGACGAGCATATTACATCAGAGCCTGAGCGCTGGAGACACCCCTCGGCACACCTCGCAGCCCGCTGCCCTGTGCAGGTGGACTATCTTCATGCTGCACAGGGCTGGTGGAGGAGCAGAGTGGAGGCCTTGTGGTTATGGGAAATCTCAGCCAGAGTCTTGCTGAGCAATTGGAAAGGAACAGCCTGCGCTGACAGTAACTGCATCTTTTTCTTGCACAGGGTCTTTGTGCTGCTGCTCACTGTGGTCTCCATCCTGTGGATCCCCGTGGTGCAGGCTGGCCAGGGAGGGCAGCTCTTCATTTACATCCAGTCCATCAGCTCCTACCTGCAGCCCCCAGTGGCAATGGTGTTCATACTGGGCTGCTTCTGGAAAAGAGGAAATGAAAAGGTAACAAGCCGCCGTGCTCAGCACTGCCACCTCTGTGGCCCTGCAGCGTTCGCGAGAGTCCCGCAGTTCAAACCCCCACCCCAGGCTGTGGTTCTGCCGCCTCTTGTAGTGTTTGGGGAATGAATGCGCCCAGACCTCTGTGCAACCCAAGTGACCTTCACCAGAACAGGAGGGAGCGATTCCTGCTGGCTTTCAAAGACTCCTCTGGCATTTTATAGAATCATGGAACCACACAATGGTTTGGGTTGAAGGGACCTTTCAAGGTCACCTAGTCCAACGCCCTGCAGCGAGACTAAAGCAGGTTCAGAAGGAGTGAGATGACGGCATCGCTCAGTTGTGGGGTGTCCTTCACAAATCTCAAAGCCTGTTAGGGGCTTCGGTTAGGGGAGAGTAGTTGTCACTCCCCCAGGGTTAAGGCAACCATCAGGATACAAATTTCACTCTCCAAAGTATACTGGCATGTTATCCTTCCTCTCCATATCAAAATTAATGATCCCCTTGACACCCCAGAGGACAGAGGAACCAGGCTACTGAACAGCACTGGTGGAGCTAGATAGCAAGAGCAGAAAAGGGAGGAAAAGAAGCCCCTCAAAAAAACCCCAAACAAACCCAAACAGTGAAGAGAAAGACTGGCCAGCTTGGAGCCTGAGAATCACAGAATCACTGAATCATTTTGGGTTGGAAAAGCCCTTTGAGCCCCTCGAGTCCCCCCGTTCCCCAGCACTGCCAGGTCCCCACTGACCCCTGTCCCTCAGCACCACCTCCACAAGGCTGGGAAACCCCTCCAGGGATGGGGACTCCACCACTGCCCTGGGCAGCCTGGGACACGCCTGCACAACCCCAACGGGACAGAAATGGCTCCTCAGGGACAACCTCAACCTCCCCTGGAACAACTGGAGGCCGGTTCCTCTCGTCCTGTTGCTTGTTCCTGGGGAGAACAGATGGACCCCTCCTCGCTCCAATCTCCTGTCAGGGAGTTGTCAGAGCCAGAAGGTCTCCCCTGAGCCTCCTTTTCTCCAGGCTCAACCCCCGCCCCGGTCCCTCAGCTGCTTCTCAGTGCACTTGGCCTCCAGACCCTGCTCCAGCTTCGTTGCCCTTCTCTGGACACGCTCCAGCCCCTCAATGTCCTTCTGGGAGTGAGGGGCCAGAACTGAACCCAGGATTCGAGGTGTGGCCTCCCCAGTGCCCCCAGTACAGGGGGGGATGATGCCTGCCCTGGTTCTGCTGGCCGCACCAGTGCTGGTACAAGCCAGGATGCTGCTGGCCACTGGAATGTGGGCATAGCCCGGCTCCTGAGTGGACACGTGCTTCTTGCTCTAGTAAAGAACTTTCTTCCTTCCCTAGGGCGCGTTCTGGGGCCTGGTGACTGGGCTGGTGCTGGGGATCATTCGGCTGGTGCTGGACTTCATCTACCCAGAGCCCCAGTGCGGCGAGACTGATCTCCGCCCAGACGTGCTGAAGTACATGCACTATCTCTACTTCTCCATGCTCCTGGCCGCCGTCTCCACGCTCACCATGCTGGTTGTGAGCCTGCTCACAGAACCCCCCTCGGAAGAAATGGTGCGTCTCCCCTTCAGATTTCTTTTGTTATTTGTAAGTGGTTCCCAGGATGCCCCATGCTACATCCATGGGAATAACGGGGGGATAAATGATCTGGAAATGGAAGTTTCCGTTCACTCTTTATTTATGCTCACACTTGCAATAACCTGTGGCAGCAAACCCTCCTCTGCTCCAGCACCCTGCTGCCATTTAAGATTTTGGTCCCATAAATCCCAAGTCCCACTCTGGAACCTGGTCAACAGTAGATGCTACAAAGAGCTGTTCTTAAGTTCAAAGGTGTGTTTAATCCATGACAAATTAGCTTTCCCCCCTCTATTTTCCAAGAAATTCCAGCTTCTGGGTCATCTTTATCAAGCCTCTTACTAATTTAGTGAGGAACCATTTTTACTCTCAGCAAGGAGAAGTCCAGGGCAGAGAGCAGACCTCCTGGACCAGGTTTGTGCCCGTTCGCCTCTCCTCAGATACACTGGGGCTACAGCTAAGCACTAATAGCAGAAAGGAGCCGGAGGGACCGTCAGAACTCACACAGCCAACACGTTCTCTTGCTTCGAGACAGAACTAACTCGACACGTTTCTGATAGACCTGGTGAACCGATTCTTAGAAATCCCGAGAGAGAGAGAGTGCCCGGGGAGGGGTGGGATCGCTCCGAGCGCTCACCTGGCCTCCCACGAGCAGCTCCTCCTCATCTCCAACCTCAACCTTTCCAGCTTCATGCTGTGCTCATCCCTTCCTCTCCACCCTATCGCTGACACTGACAACATTCCTCTGTAATCAGTCTTCTATGTATCTGAAGAAAATTTACTGTATCTCCCCCCGTCTTCTCTCAACAACCCCGGCTCTGCGAGCCATTCCTCCCTGGCCACAATTCCCATCCTTTTTTCCTCCCTTCACTGACCCGCTCTCAGTCTGCACCCAGCGATGGCCCCGTGCGGGAACGTCTACTCCTCAGTGGCAGCGCAAGAAGAACACCATCCTTCAGAGCCCGCTAAACCCAACATGCTGGTGGCAGCCATCGCTGCTGTGGTCACCAGCTGAGCACGTGGCTGTTCACCTGCTCCAGCAGAGCAGGAGAACAGAGATCTGGGCCCCTCTCAGTGTTCTCTCTGCAGGCTGCTCTCTGCTAAGGTGCTCCTTAACCCACCGTGACAGCAGTTCTCTTTAACACCGCTCTCCATGCCATC